>CAMRHE010000410.1:235000-1646848 GCA_947044405.1 Leptodactylus fallax
CTCTTGAAGCTCATCAAGAGAATGCCAAGAGTGTGCAAAGCAGTAATCAAAGCAAAAGGTGGTTACTTTGAAGAACTTAGAATATAAGACATATTTTCAGTTGTTTCACACTTTTTTGTTAAGTATATAATTCCACATGTGTTAATTCATAGTTTTGATGCCTTCAGTGTGAATCTACAATTTTTATAGTCATGAAAATACAGAAAACTCTTGGAATGAGAAGGTGTGTCCAAACTTTTGGTCTGTACTGTTATATATATATATATATATATATATATATATATATAATGTGTGTGTGTGTATATATATATATATATATGTATATATATATATATATGTGTGTATGTATATATATATGTGTGTGTGTGTGTGTGTGTGTATGTATATATATATATATATGTGTGTGTGTGTGTGTGTGTATGTATATATATATATGTGTGTATGTGTTATATATATATATATATATATATATATATATACAGTCATATGAAAAAGTTTGGGCACCCCTATTAATCTTAATCATTTTTAGTTCTAAATATTTGGGTGTTTGCAACAGCCATTTCAATTTGATATATCTAATAACTGATGGACACAGTAATATTTCAGGATTGAAATGAGGTTTATTGTACTAACAGAAAATGTGCAATATGCATTAAACCAAAATTTGACCGGTGCAAAAGTATGGGCACCTCAACAGAAAAGTGACATTAATATTTAGTAGATCCTCCTTTTGCAAAAATAACAGCCTCTAGTCGCTTCCTGTAGCTTTTAATCAGTTCCTGGATCCTGGATGAAGGTATTTTTGACCATTCCTCTTTACAAAACAATTCCAGTTCAGTTAAGTTTGATGGTCGCCGAGCATGGACAGCCCGCTTCAAATGATCCCACAGATGTTCAATGATATTCAGGTCTGGGGACTGGGATGGCCATTCCAGAACATTGTAATTGTTCCTCTGCATGAATGCCTGAGTAGATTTGGATCATTGTCTTGCTGAAATATCCATCCCCGGCGTAACTTCAAATTCGTCACTGATTCTTGTACATTATTCTCAAGAATCTGCTGATACTGAGTTGAATCCATGCGACCCTCAACTTTAACAAGATTCCTGGTGCCGGCATTGGCCACACAGCCCCAAAGCATGATGGAACCTCCACCAAATTTTACAGTGGGTAGCAAGTGTTTTTCTTGGAATGCTGTGTTTTTTTGACGCCATGCATAACGCCTTTTTGTATGACCAAACAACTCAATCTTTGTTTCATCAGTCCACAGGACCTTCTTCCAAAATGAAGCTGGCTTGTCCAAATGTGCTTTTGCATACCTCAGGCGACTCTGTTTGTGGCGTGCTTTCAGAAACGGCTTCTTTCGCATCACTCTCCCATACAGCTTCTCCTTGTGCAAAGTGTGCTGTATTGTTGACCGATGCACAGTGACACCATCTGCAGCAAGATGATGCTGCAGCTCTTTGGAGGTGGTCTGTGGATTGTCCTTGACTGTTCTCACCATTCTTCTTCTCTGCCTTTCTGATATTTTTCTTGGCCTGCCACTTCTGGGCTTAACAAGAACTGTCCCTGTGGTCTTCCATTTCCTTACTTGTTCCTCACAGTAGAAACTGACAGGTTAAATCTCTGAGACAACTTTTTGTATCCTTCCCCTGAACAACTATGTTGAACAATCTTTGTTTTCAGATCATTTGAGAGTTGTTTTGAGGAGCCCATGATGCCACTCTTCAGAGGAGATTCAAATAGGAGAACAACTTGCAATTGGCCACCTTAAATACCTTTTCTCATGATTGGATACACCTGGCTATGAAGTTCAAAGCTCAGTGAGGTTACAAAACCAATTTTGTGCTTCAGTAAGTCAGTAAAAAGTAGTTAGGAGTATTCAAATCAATAAAATGATAAGGGTACCCAAATTTTTGCACCGGTCAAATTTTGGTTTAATGCATATTGCACATTTTCTGTTAGTACAATAAACCTCATTTCAATCCTGAAATATTACTGTGTCCATCAGTTATTTGATATATCAAATTGAAATGGCTGTTGCAAACACCCAAATATTTAGAACTAAAAATGATTAAGATTAATAGGGGTGCCCAAACTTTTTCATATGACTGTTATATATATATATATATATATATATATATACGATCATGTCAGTACAATGGTTTGGTTTGTTGTGTGGCTTTCATTGTATATTCAACTTAAAGCTCTTGCTAACATGGTCAGAAAATAGGGCACGTTTATGCAGGTAAGTGACCCATTGAGTAACGACAGCTCTCTATGGCTTCCAAAATGGCTGATGATGATGATTGCAACATCCTATCTAGGCATAAGCTGCTGTTCTGACGTGAGATTCTGTGCAGACTAAAGCTGGCTGTACACGGTCATCTAACTGATTTTGGGATCGTTCATACTGTCTGTGCAAGTTGGCTGCTGATCGGACAAGCGAGGGATACACGGCCATAAGATTGATGATAAGATTGTTTGTACAGTCTCGGCAAGTTGGCTGATGATCGGCCAAAAGCCAGCGATATGCGGCCATCCGATCGATCATAAGGTTGTTTGTACAGTCTCGGCAAGATGGCTGGTGATCGGCCAAAAGCCAGTAACCATGCCAAGCATTTATATTTTTGGCCAACCGTTGAAGAAAATATCCAACATGACCAATATCTGTCGTTGGTTGGTTGCAAATAAAAATTCAGAGCATTTACATATCAAATAATTGTCGTATAAAGGCAAAAATTGACCATTTTGACCAACGAAAGTCTAATGTGTATGGCCAGATTTAGAGAAGAGGAAGATTCATGAGCATGGGTAACTTCTATTAGGATGGAGAGGTACTTTGTGAACCTCCCTATTTAGAATTCAGAAATGGCATTTAAAGCAATTCCTCCATGTATGTCAGATAATAAAGGAGTTGCCTTTTTCTCTGTCCAGCTACTTTTCTAGAATACAGTCATGGCCAAAAGTTTTGAGAATGATACAAATATTAATTTTTACAAAGTCTACTGCTTCAGTTTTTCTAATGGCAATTTGCATATACTCCAGAATGTTATAAAGAGTGATCAGCTTAACAGCAATTACTTGCAAAGTCAATATTTGCCTAGAAAATGAACTTTATCCCCCAAAACACATTTCAACATCATTGCAGCCCTGCCTTAAAAGGACCACCTAACGTTGTTTCAGTGATTGCTCCATTAACACAGGTGTGGGTGTTGATGAGGACAGGGCTGGAGATCAATCTGTCATGATTAAGTAAGAATGACACCACTGGACACTTTAAAAGGAGGCTGGTGCTTGCCATCATTGTTTCTCTTCTGTTAACCATGGTTATCTCTAAAGAAACACGTGCAGTCATCATTGCACTGCACAAAAATGGCCTAACTGGGAAGAGTATTGCAGCTAGAAAGATTGCACCTCAGTCAACAATCTATCCCATCATCAAGAACTTCAAGGAGAGATGTTCCATTGGTGCCAAAAAGGCTCCAGGGCGCCCAAGAAAGACCAGCAAGCGGCAGGACCGTCTCTTAAAAGTGTTTCAGCTGCGGGATCGGGCTACCAGCAGTGCAGAGCTTGCTGAGGAATGGCAGCAGGCAGGTGTGAGTGCATCTGCACGCACTGTGAGGCGGAGACTCTTGGAGCAAGGCCTGGTCTCAAGGAGGGCAGCAAAGAAGCCACTTCTCTCCAGAAAAAACATCAGGGACAGACTGATATTCTGCAAAAGGTACAGGGAGTGGACTGCTGAGGACTGGGGGAAAGTCATTTTCTCTGATGAATCCCCTTTTCGATTGTTTGGAACATCTGGAAAACAGCTTATTCGGAGAAGAAGAGGTGAGCGCTACCACCAGTCTTGTCTCATGCCAACTGTAAAGCATCCTGAAACCATTCATGTGTGGGGTTGCTTCTCAGCCAAGGGAATCGGCTCTCTCTCACAATCTTGCCTAAAAACACAGCCATGGATAAAGAATGGTACCAGAATGTCCTCCAAGAGCAACTTCTCCCAACCGTCCAAGAGCAGTTTGGCGCTCAACAATGCCTTTTCCAGCATGATGGAGCACCTTGCCATAAAGCAAAGGTGATAACTAAATGGCTCAGGGAACAAAACATAGAGATTTTGGGTCCATGGCCTGGAAACTCCCCAGATCTTAATCCCATTGAGAACTTGTGGTCAATCATCAAGAGACGGGTGGACAAACAAAAACCAACAAATTCAGACAAAATTAAAACATAGATTCTGCAAGAATGGACTGCTATCAGTCAGGATTTGGTCCAGAAGTTGATTGAGAGCATGCCAGGGAGAATTGCAGAGGTCCTGAAGAAGAAGGGTCAACACTGCAAATATTGACTTGCTGCATTAACTCATTCTAACTGTCAATATAAGCTTCTGTTACTCATAATATGAATGCAATTATATTTCTGTATGTGATAAAAACATCTGACAAACACACATAAAAACCAGAGGGCAGCAGATCATGTGAAAATATAATATTTGTGTCATTCTCAAAACTTTTGGCCATGACTGTACTAGTACTTTTGCTCTCAGAAAGAGGGAGAAGAGGAGCGTTAATGCTGTGTGTAAGGATGAAAAATTGTGCTTGTATATCATAGATGTCAGAGGCATAACTTGAATCGACTGGACCACAATGCAGAATCTGTTAATGGGGCTCCTCCTTACCTTGTGCCACTTAGTATAGTCGTATATTTTATGTGGCAGAGTGACCTTTGGTGCCCCGCTGTACCCCCTATAGCGATGCCCCTGGTACATGGTGCTCATGTAAGCAATTCAATTTTCCATGTCTGCACTCTTCTGTTTATTAAAATACTCCCACATGTAAAGGAAGCATGTTTGGGTGGGTTTCCTGTGGTTACTCCGTTTTCCTCCCACACTCCAAAGACATACTGAATGTAAATTGTGAGCTCTATATTGGACAGCGACTGACAATGTCTGTAAAGCGCTGCGGAATATGATGGCGCTATGCAAGTAAGCATAATAATAAATAAAGGAAGTGATTCAGCTAATAGGCGGTTTGTATAATATCGAGAATATATTATAATAATAGAGAATTTCTGTAAAAGTAAGTGAACGTGTAGGATAACCTCTGGTAGCAAAAAAAATGGAACCAGGTAGTTGTACCATAGATAAACAGGGGAGGGCAGTATAACTCTGCTAGATAGTGCTTATACAGAAAATACAGAAACCTTGATTAACTGCGGAGGCCTATAAAAGTCTATACTATTAGAGTAAAAAAAAAAATAAAATATATATATATATATATATATATATATATATATATATAGTAAATGTGATAGGTTTATTGGCTAACCATCTCATGAAAGATTATACTGAAGAGTGCCAATAAAATCTAACTTCAGTGATATTCTGAGTCATGATACTCTATGGCAACTTTATAAAGTTTATGTAATTTATCATTATAGAAAGGTTTTATTTATATAAGATGTGACAAGGCTTCTAAGTGCTTTATAATACACATCAGTGAAAATTTACTATATATATATATATATATATATATATATATATATATATATATACAGTATTCAGTAAAGGTTTTAGGCAGGTGTTGGAAATAGCTGCAAAGTTACTCTAGGTTCACACCTGCGCCCAGAAACCCAATCTGCTTAAAAAGCGGTCACCTATGGAAACCCGCGGACCCCATAGACTATAATGGGGTCTGCCAGGTTTCTGCCCGAAAAATGCAGAGAGAAAAGTCCTGCAAGTCCTGTCTGCATTTTTCAAACGGAATGGAGAAAGAAATCCCCGAACGAAAACCAGGCGCTGTTGTGAATCCATCCTAAGAATGCTTTAAGGAGTGTTAATAGATTATTTTTGCCATTTAACAAAATAAAATAAACAAACAAAAGAGAAATCTAAAGCCCATCAATATTTGGTGTGACCTCCCTTTGGAGGAGAAGTCCTGATGATACGACCCCCGCAGAGCCCTGATCTCAATATCATCCAGTCTGTCTGGAATTACATGGAGAGAGGGAAGGATTGGAGCAAGCCTGCATTCTCATCTACACCTGAGAAGGAAGAGGCACAATTTTTTGTGCACGGTTAATTTGTGCCAAAAACTGTACCCTTTTTTCACCTCTTTCTGACTCTCATTCCTCTTTGTAAACTGGTGGGCGCACAGTAGACAGGGTATGGCTGGGGATGACTGGTGAGGGGCCCTGATCACCCCGACATAGTCAAGATTACTTAGACCTTTTTAGCAAGTGTGGCACATCTGATGCCAGTGTAGCACAGATTAAGACTGTGCCCCTTTATTTTTTGATTTCTCACCATTTTCATGATATCAGTTTTCTGTGAAAAGAGATCCTCAGGGCGAGATTCAGGCTTAATCTGCACCATAAACACGGACTACAACTTTAGACACTCTTTTCTTTCTTGTTTGACAAGATGTAATAAATTAGTGAAATAGAATGTGGTTTATCTGGAAAGAGGGCATGGATTAATTTGTGCCAAAAATCTGCCAAAACCTGTCACAAAGTAAACCAACCAATAGGTGGTGTAACATCAGATAAAACTTTTAATAGATGGAATAAATCCAGCATGAGCTACGTGATAAATATGGTATATCTTTAGATTTACAGATTGCTGGTACAAGTTATCTTGAGGATGTGTGGAACACATAGATAATGTTACCTGCTAATTCTAAGTTCTTGTCCGTTCTAAAAATAGCGATGACACGCGGAGCCCGACGGGTGTATGTCATTTTAAAACTGAAAACAGTGGACGAAAAAGCCATGCGAGCAGGACTTTTTCATTCGCTGATCACAGGCAGACATTGCGGCAGAGTTTAGCGCAAATGTAAGGGTGTGTTCACACAGAGGAACTTGGGGGCGGATTTCGCCTCCGAATCATGAGCAGATTCCTCCCGGAATCCGCCTCCCATTGTTTTCAATGGGAGGCAGAAATCATAGCAGAACGTAGAAAAAAGAAGCGTCCTGCTCGATCTTGCCGTGGTGCCTGCGGTTCGAGACGCGGCGGAATACTGATGCATTGCATCAGCATCCTGTCGCGGCTAGACTACAGCGAAAATGCCGGCGGCGGAAAGTGAAGAGAATTCCTCTTCATTTTCCGCAGTGTGAACATACCCTTAATGTAGCCTAACATTGTCTAAGTATTAGAAAATATTAGTACATCTGCCCCAATGCTGTTTACATTCAAAGGATACAAACCCAATACATACTGTAGTTACGCTAGTGTTTTGCCAAGTGAAAACAGATTCTTTTGGATTCCATGTAATAGAATAAAGTTATAGAGTAAAAACACTAGACTATCCCCAAATAGCTTAACATTTTATTAAGAAGAGTATAAGAAGATAGCAAAAGGTAAGAAGATATCAAAAAGGTAACAATTCACTAAGAAGAGTATAAGAAAAGGTCTTATAACAAGGAAAAGTATAACAAAAGGTCAAAAGGTCTTACCACAAAGGAAAAAGTATAACAGATATTAGACAGAATAATCAAACCTTGCAATACAGCAGATATAGCTAGGTACAATCACATATCAAAGTCAATCAAACTATGATATATTCAAATACTTAAAGTATATTAAATCAACACTTACAATATAGTATGTATAGCACGGTAATCAAAACGTAATCAAAGTGTGATATAATTAACACTTACAACACTGCCCAGCTTCATTGATGAATTCCGATCAAGGTATCTTCAGGAAAATATCATCAAGCCATTTGTGACAGGTCATCAAGCAGCACCAGGCGTCCCCAATCACTGCTGTCCAGATTGCAACACATGGCTGGGGGATATCATCCGTCTTTATATACCCTTTGTGTGTGTCATAGAGTGGGCGGTTATAGAAGTGTATACACCTCTATAAGGCTTTACTTCCAAGCTCACATTCTTGCGAAATAGGCCAGGTTTCACCAGAATATGTCTTGTGACACTATGCTTCATACAAGGTTAATCGTTAAGCTGGCGTTTATGGACATGTAAACACAAAGTCAAACAGAGCTGAACCTTTGAAACCTAAAGTCAAACAGGGCTGAGCCTTAGAACTGGTTTCATGTCTATCTAGACATTATCTAGATAAACTTTAAGCTCGCTTATTATGCATGTAACTATCACATAGAACAAAATTGAACTTTGATCTTGCTTTTCTGTCTAACTAGACACTATACAGAGTTGAAACTAAGGTTATATGACTTGACTTCTATAAACACCTTGTCAGCAATTTTATCAAGGGCTATCATTTTGATTTTTAGCATTACATTCCACCCTAGACAAGTCAAGTAACCTTATATGCACCATAAGCTACTTTTATTGTTTGGTGCCTAGTGGGTTTTAACATAGTGTATAAGGATGGAATACATTGTAGACAGCAACAACTCATAATTAAAAGAGCTATTACACAAAGGATGACTCCGACAATTTGTCGAAGATATCCGAAATCTGGTAGGAAGGCTAATAGCCAATCCCACCACCCTTGATTTACATCTTGTTTAATGTGAGTAATCATTTCCTGCAGTTGCTGCAACTTGTCATGAACATCTTCTGAATGATCAGACAGATTGAAGCAACCCATTCCTGCAAAGCTGTTACATCCATAACCATGCTTAAGTAACAAGTAATCTATAGCAGCTCTATTCTGTAATATTGCTTTCTTATATGAGTGTAAATCTAACAAAACATCCTCTATAATGGCACTAGTAATATTTATATTCTTTACCCTAAAACAAGCCATAAGTGATATAGTTTCATGATTATATACTGCTAAGCCTGGTATTTCTACCAGTGATACAGCCATACTTATATATACACATGTTCTGATGTTTGCACAATCATAATAAGGACTTATCCAATCCACATGAATATGTAGATCGGCTTCCTGTAAGTCAGTATCATTTAACTGAATTTGTAACAATTTAGTCCATACTGCAACAGAAGTTGGTACAGTGACCAAACAAGTTTCCAGGACATTGCTGGAATATGCATTTTTCAGGCAAAAGTCTGTCATATTCAGTACTCGAGCTAGGTACAGCCACATTTCTTTTGTTCTCCACAGTTCTCTCTCCAACTCCCTCACTCCCGATTTGGATTGTCCTCTGACCCGCGGTGGTCTTGATAATGCTCGTGCCAGATCCATAAGAACACTACCAGAAGGCATCCACTGAGGGCTAACAAAATCCAAACCTGAGAGGAACACAAATTACTCACGTAAATACACATTATTGACTGGAGTGTACTGATATTGAGTTGTACCAGGAATCATAGTAACTAGCACATTGTCAGTCCCCTTTGCAATCACTTCAGCTGGTGTGGGAGGACCTTGTGGCTGTTTTACCCACACCTTGGCCCCATCTGAGTGTCCAAACTTCACCTAATTTTCCAATATGTCACTGTCTGTTGATTCAGACCTGCTTTTAGGGGCATTACCTGCAGGTTTGGGGTAATCATTCGCATCAGCAGAGTCTCTTGCTCAGCTATTGGTCTATTATTCAATATGGTGACTGCTTCATTTAACACTTTCCTCCAATTTCCCCATTCCCCATCAGTTAGCTTTTGTAATTGTGGTTTTAACATCCCATTCATCCACTCAATTAAGCCTGCAGCTTGGGGGTAATAGGGGATATGAAATATCCACTCTATGTTGTGTTCTTGGGCGAATTGCTGCACTCTATTGTTTTTAAAATGGCTACCATTATCTGATTGCATTTGGAAAGGTATGCCATAATACAGCACTATATTTTCTAGCAGGCGGATGGTGGAATTAGCATTGGCAAACTTACAAGGGTGTACCATCAGTACACCTGAGATCCCTTTTACCACCCTGGGCACTACCCTGTGTGTGAATGTTGACACACAGGACACTGTTATATCATTGTTTTTATAACCTCTAACCTGAGGGAACACCTCTGGTCTGTCCCCACTGGAAGGTGGCTTTTTGGCAATCTTTGATTGTTCATCAGCTATGCTGTTGTAAAGTCTGTCAAGAGAATTGATATTAGTATGAGCATCCACATGAAAAACAGTCACATCCTTTTTAATACCTATTCCCCATACTTCCTTGGTCCCTATTTCCCAATCATGGGAATGCCAGGTGGGCATCCAGTTTACCAACCCGTTTGCCACAGATCATGAATTGTTTTTGTGGCTCTGGGAATCTCAACAGGTTTCATTTTTAATTTCCCTATCAAAACAGGATTAATTTGCACAGATTTTACTCCAAAAGAATACTTACCATCAGGCAAGTGTAACTGCATTCCCTTCACAATGTCTATACCAATGATATATTCAGGCACTGAAACTACAATTACACTGTACTGCCTAACAGAAAGGTTTCCTATTCTCAGCCAAATTTGCTTATTTGGGTTCCCATAAATGAGTGTAGCCCCCGCCCCTGTATCTACTAATGCAATTACATTTTGTACATTTTTGTGTTTCCAATCAATCCTCAAATTTACAAGGGGTCGGGCATCTACACAATGGACTTGGCTAATCTGTTAATCATATTGTTCCCGGGAAGAATCTCCCTGGAACATTCCTTCTCTCTCCTGTATTTTGTGTTCTAATAACAATGCCCTCACCTCTTTGAATAAACCTGTGTATTCTGTAGAGGGAGGGGCTGTCTGCTCAAGGGAATTTGCCCAATCACCATCCCCCTCAAAATCACCTGGGGGGTCTTCATCAGTGGAGGAGAACGCTGAGGCATCAGTTTGTTTCTTATCCATTTTCCCTCTCCTCTTCCTATATTTATATTGAGCAATCCTAACCGCTGCTCGGTCAGCATAACTCTTGAACTGATCAACTTTATCAACTAAAATCTGCTTTTGACATCTATTCATAGTTTCCTGAGACTGGAGGGTTATCAATTGCTGTGACAACATCTGTTCCTTATTCTGCTGCCTGTAAGCTGATAGCAAAATCCCGCCCCTCCTCCTACACACAGCAACATATACATTGTTTACCAACTCCAATTGTAAACATTTCACTGCCAGGCTGCCAGCTAATTGATCTTTCCAATCCTCCCCCAGCCCCGTGAATTTAGCACATTCCTGAGCTGAAATCAAGTAAATAGCCTGTTCCCAACGTGGAATAACATCATGAGACACATTAGAACTAGCTTGTGTTTTACACCTAAACATTTTATTCTATAAAATGGAATCCTGCCGACTACGCCAAAAATGTTTTGCCAAATGAAAACAGATTCTTTTGGATTCCGTGTAATAGAATAAAGTTATAGAGTAAAAACACTAGACTATCCCCAAATAGCTTAACATTTTATTAAGAAGAGTATAAGAAGATAGCAAAAGGTAAGAAGATATCAAAAAGGTAACAATTCACTAAGAAGAGTATAAGAAAAGGTCTTATAACAAGGAAAAGTATAACAAAAGGTCTTACCACAAAGGAAAAAGTATAACAGATATTAGACAGAATAATCAAACCTTGCAATACAGCAGATATAGCTAGGTACAATCACATATCAAAGTCAATCAAACTATGATATATTCAAATACTTAAAGTATATTAAATCAACACTTACAATATAGTATGTATAGCACGGTAATCAAAACGTAATCAAAGTGTGATATAATTAACACTTACAACACTGCCCAGCTTCATTGATGAATTCCGATCAAGGTATCTTCAGGAAAATATCATCAAGCCATTTGTGACAGGTCATCAAGCAGCACCAGGCGTCCCCAATCACTGCTGTCCAGATTGCAACACATGGCTGGGGGATATCATCCGTCTTTATATACCCTTTGTGTGTGTCATAGAGTGGGCGGTTATAGAAGTGTATACACCTCTATAAGGCTTTACTTCCAAGCTCACATTCTTGCGAAATAGGCCAGGTTTCACCAGAATATGTCTTGTGACACTATGCTTCATACAAGGTTAATCGTTAAGCTGGCGTTTATGGACATGTAAACACAAAGTCAAACAGAGCTGAACCTTTGAAACCTAAAGTCAAACAGGGCTGAGCCTTAGAACTGGTTTCATGTCTATCTAGACATTATCTAGTTAAACTTTAAGCTCGCTTATTGTGCATGTAACTATCACATAGAACAGAATTGAACTTTGATCTTGCTTTTCTGTCTAAATAGACACTATACAGAGTTAAAACTAAGGTTATATGACTTGACTTCTATAAACACCTTGTCAGCAATTTTATCAAGGGCTATCATTTTGATTTTTAGCATTACAGCTAGGTTCACACCTGTGTTGGAGAGCCGAAAAACGGAAACCCAATCCACTAAAAAGCAGTTAACCGCGGAAACCCATGAACCCCATAGACTATAATGGGGCCCGCTGGGTTTCCATCCGGTTTCCTCACGAAAAATGCATTTTTCAAGCAGAATGGGGGACGGAATCCCCGAACGGTCATCGAGCACAGATGTGAACCCAGCCTTAGTCCTGCTTTCAGCTAGAACTATACATATACAATGCTCTGTAAGCTAAACATCCTGGACTCTAGACTGGTACACTGTAGCGGACTACCAGAGCAATATGTGCAGCTGAAATACAAAGAAATCAGAAATGATTACAGAAGTTTTAATAAATTAATTGAAATTAACCTTTTTTTCTAATAGATACAAAAGTCTATTTTATATTTGTAATCCACAAGGTAATGTTGAACAAGTTTGTGCAATCCTCTCTATGGATGCCAGGAGCGAAGGTACAAGGTCACACTGCTTCAGTGTAAGCTAGTAAGATTTATCAGAGATCATGGGAGAAATTTATCAAGCCTTGTATGCCAGCTTTCTTTTTTCCTCACTTTTAGGTTGCCTTTGTCACTTTCCTGAAAGGGGTAGGGGCATGGTGTGGGCAGGGGCATGGCGTGGGCAGGGCCACTGGCCGCTTCAGATTTATGATCGTTTACACCTGTTTATTATCATAAATGATGCCTGGAATCTACACCAGTTATCAGCTGCCTTAACCTTTAAGGCCGGGCCCCACATGGTATAAAAACACTGTGGTTTGTCCGTGAGGGAAACACCACAGAAAAAAATGGGGGGTTCCCCGGGCCCCGCAAACGGGGGGGGGTTTGGGGGTTTCCCCCCCCCCACTTTGGGGGAAAAGGGGGGGGGGGGCGCGGGGGCGGCCCAGGGCGTCAATAAACAAAAAAAAGGGCCCCCATTAATCTTAATCATTTTTTCCAAATATTGGGGGGGGGCGCCCTTCAATAAACAAAAGGGAAGGAGGGAAAAAAAAAGGGAGAGGGCAAAAAAAAAAATACCCCAAAACGCCAGGGGGGGGGGGGAGGCTCCAAAACAATCCAGCAGAAGCGAGGCGCCGAGCAGGACAGCCCGCCAAAACCCACAGATGTCAAGAACAGGTCTGGGGACGGGAGGCCACCAGAACAGAAGCCTCTGCAGAAGCCGGAGACGGAGAGGTTGGCGCGTGCTGGAAAATCCACCCTCCCAACAGCCCCAAAAGAAATGACCAACAACCACTGCGTTTCCCCACAGGACTTCCTGCAAACTGGCTGGGATTCTAGGCATTTCCATCCACACATTGTGGGAAAATACGTGCAGTGGATACACTGCGGTTTCAGATCATCCACCACCGCAGAGGGACAAATAGAGAAAACGCAGGGCAACTGTCAGATTGGATACCTATGGAAAAGCTGGAGGTGAGGTCAAACCCTTCAGTAAGGAAAAAACTTGGTATAACTGAAGCAGAAAGTACAAACCCCACGGCCACAGAGCGCCAGAGGAAACCTTTGCAGACTTTCTGTGAAAAGCGCTGCGGGATAAACCGCAATGTGTTTTTGCTGTGGGATGCCATGTAGGCCTTAGGCTAATACAGGTGCACGGCCCGCCTGAGGATGCGCTTGATTTATGACAAGGCATGCCACTTGACTCCGCCGTTTCTCCTATCCTATAACACCAATTGTAGACATTCCCTTCTCCTTTGCTCACAGAGCATTGCCTAGACTGGATATAGTTGTAAGCAGGACTATGTTCTAGTTTGCAGCCTCGAAATCTGACAGCAAACTAATATCTTCAATATGATTAGGAGTTGAAACCCAAAGTATATTATTAAAAAGTTATTAATAAGTTTTCACTTATGCGGTAATTAAAATGTATTTACTTAAACCAGAAGACCCATTTAAAGGGGTTGCCTAGGAATTGGACAAATCACAGAGGAGGCCAGGGAAGGTGTAACATAAAAAAAAATCATACTCCACTGTCCCCAATGGTCTAGTAGCCACCACTGCTCACTTTTTAGGCGTGTGCTTGTTGCCTCTGCCGGAAGTCCTGTGCCGAACGTGGCCGCTGATTGGCCTCAGCAGTCATATTTGGTGCAAGACTTCCAGCAGCGAAGACACAGTGTGCGCCCTAATGGAAAGCAGTGATGGACACTGGAGTGTCGGGGACAAGTGAGTATGTCCAATATCTGAACAGCCCCTTTAAGGCTAAGGCCAAACATTGCAGAAACAAAAATGCTGCGTTTTACAGTACCACAAAAGTGAATGAGATTTTGTGTAATTTCATCCACACATTTTGTGTAGAAAAAAAAAAGACTGCATCATGTCAGTTTAACCTGCAGAAACGCTGCGATTTTACCATAGACTTATATGGTGTGGGGAGGGTAAAAATTAAAAACGCAGTGGTAAGGTTGTGAAAAACTGCAAAGTGTGGCCTTAGCTAAAGGGTGTTTTTCAGGCTAAAAGTATTGATGATCTATGGTAAGAATAGGTCATCAATATCAGATTGGTGGGGGTCCAACAGCCAACACTCACACCAATCAACCCGATCAACTGTTGTCAGACAGAGAATGGAGCAGGAAACAGACAGCTCTGTTCTCTGTGTATTGAGTCAAGCGAATGGCAGCGGACCTGCAGTACCTGGTACCCGAAGCTCCCTGCTTCATTCTCTGTGTGACAACAGTTGATCGGTGGGAGTGTTGGTTGTTGGTCCCCCACCAATCTGATATCAATGACCTATCCTTATGATAGATCATCAGTACTTTTAACCCAGAAAACCCCTTTTAATTCTTATAAAAATTACTGTACAAATTGTACAGTGCTGCGGAATATGTTGGCGCTATATAAATAAAATGTATTATTATTATTATTATTATTAACTCACGGGTCTCATTTGTAATAAGTTCCCCCTATTGTGCCAAGTACTGACAGATTTATATAGTGCTTCTCTCTTATTAAAAAAGAGGTTCTACATTGTGATAGAACACAACCAATGCTGAAGACCTTCATTTGGAGAAGGATGTGAGCATTTCATGTCACTGAACGGGTGGCTAACAATCTCACCTTTATTCTTCAAAAAGTGGTTCTGCAGCAGCTGAGTTGTGTATTATAAAGAGTCAAGTACCCTCTACTAAATACATAGAATATCAGTATAGAGTATTGTCTATGAGCACAGTTTATGAACTCCTTGGTGACTTGTGATACTCTAGTCATTTACAGTAGAGGTGACATTATCCAATGTATATTATTTATAGGTAATATCGCTCTAGTATTTGGATCACTACTATGTTGAATGTACAGAGCGGTGATTTTGCACACGGGTGGTGAGTGAATAGCAGCCAAGTCATTGTGTACTCTCAGTCCAGCTGCTATGTGATATGTATGAGATGGGCGGCCCTCTTGTGTTCGGTCACAGAGCTGTGTGCAGAAACACAGACTGCTCAGTCCAGTATCTCAGAGTAACAAATATGCTAATTCATAGGAAGAGATCTGAATGTTATGAATGTGGGAATAGCTGAGTGCAGAGCACGGCAGCCTATAAAAGCTGGGATAATGCTCATTGCTGCATCTCTCTTCTATGGCTTGCACATAGGACGCCTCCATAATTTTATATTAAGTACTTGTAAGAGTAATTTACAATGATTTTGGCCAAGGATAATATTGTCCTCAGCGAAGAAGAGGTTAAACATAAGGATAACAATATAGCTCTGACCCTCCAGAGAAAGTCTCTTGATAGTTCTCGACATGTAAATCCTAACTCAGACGATTGTCCGGACACTCACGGAAGGGTAGAATCAGGAAAAATGGCCAGCGATCATGGAAACCTCAAAAAACAGGTCAGTGGTCTCAATTTCATTGCTTTATATTGATTTAAATGATCAGATACATATAAGAAATCGGCATCTACTTTGTGGCAAGTGACCCACTTATTTTGCTTAATATAATCACATTCATAGTGGGTTACGTGCAGTGCAAAGGTTGAGAACTGTTGTAGCCGTAGGGGTTAAATCCGTGTCGAAAACCAGACTTTTATGTCGCTGGTGGCTCCGATGTGGTTTATCCTGCTTGTGCTGATTTCCCACAGCAGACCGCCACACGAAAGAATATATATAATATAATGGCTTCAAAAAATTAGCAAGCGGCAAAAATTCCAAATGTGAAACAAACCTACTTAAATTCATTTAATAAATGGGTGAAAAAAAGCATAAAATCACTGCTCACACTGAAAATCACAGAAAGTCACTTTTATAATATATTATTATTAATTATATTATACTTTGTGCTGCGTACTCATATTTTATATGTTGTTTTTGTGACATATAGGGTTTTATATGTAAATGTAATATATATTTAAATTTCAGCATTTTTAATAGGAAATAAGAACTGTTTGGTTTGGGATCTTTTTACAGTTTTTTTTTTCTCTGCACTGATCTGAACTGATCTTCAGAAGTACAGCCCATTTTTCATTGACCTCAGTTATTAAAAAAGACGGATTATGATAGAATTGATGAAAATATCCTGTAAAAAAAACACAACTGCTTAAGCCTTACGGGGATAACAATAGAGTCAGGATCCATTAACTTCACGTTTTTTAAATCAGTTTAACGGATGCAAAAACGGATGCAAACAGATGGCCATCCGTTTCCATAGACATCAATGTTCAAAAAAACCGGATCCATTGCTGTCTGTTTTTTTGGACGGTTACAAATGTATGAAATGCTACATTTTTGTGTTCTTCAAAAAAACGGACAGCAACGGATCCGTTTTTTTTTTTTTTTTTTTTAATAACATTGATGTCTATGAAAATGGATGGGCATCTGTTTGCATCCGTTTTTGCGTCCATTTTTTTAATCCGTTTTTTGCATCCGTTAAACTGATGTATAAAAAATTATCTGAATGGACCCTTAGACTGGATTTTTTTCTCAAACCCACCAGAGGACGTAGGGGGCTCACCTTCCCTGTTTACAAAACATATGCTTATCCATAGTTTCTTTATAGTCTTTGTTTGTACCATAGTACACACAGGGCATATCACCAATAAGGTCTAATAGGTTATTTGTGAACCATCCCGTAAGAAATAGAACCTGGTGAGTGAATGGTTGCAGATAAGCCCCAAACTGCTGGATCTTTGGGGTCCTGCTGTATTTGTGACCCTGTGCAAACCAGGGGCCAGGGCCCAGAGCGCCAGGGGGGCCCACTCAGGTTTGGCAATTAGTGCTTCCATCAATAAAGATGGAAGTGCTCATTGCACTGACAGAGCGGAGTGGTAAGGGTAGATTTAACTTTTTCTTACCGCTCCTAGATCATTATATCAGGGAATAAGGAGGCCATTGTATTTTATGGGGGCATCAAAAGCTTAAAAAGTGGTTACATGCGGAAACCCATAGACCTCATAGACTATATTGGGGGTCTGCCGGGATTCCTCCCTGAAAAATGCGGAGAGAAAAGTCCTGCTTGCATTTTTCAAGCGGACTCGGGCATGGAATCCTTGAACGGAGACCAAGCACTGCTGCAATTCTCTCATATTCTGATGCCACAATGTTTATTTTATGGAATTATTAAGGTTTCTGAAAACGTACATATATATGCCAATAACAAATCCATTAATTTATGTTATGTATAAAGTGTGTATATTTAATAGCTAGAAGTTGATGGGCCTATTATCGGCTACTATTATGGCCGATATTCGGTCATTTAATATGGCTCCAGCTTTAAATATGCCTCCTGTGTCATACAGCAGAGACCCGGCGGCGATGCAGCGTCTCCTCTGATCATGGGCATTAACTCTTTATTATAGTGCTGAGTACCTTAATTTCCCCCATCTGGTCCCGTCCGCTACCGCACTTTCACTTTCGGTATGTTGGATGGCTACCACATGGGGGGGATTGTGGGAGCCATCTTACCTCTATGACAGCTGGGAGTCTTGTGAAGCCATTCAAGCCTCAATAGATACATAGGCATTTTTCCTCCATTGTTTCGCAGTCTGTGATACAAGCAATCTAATAATTGCAGGATCAAGACCCCTAGGAGTGCTGAAAAAAAAAGTTTTCATATAATTCTAGCATATAAATAATCCTATATAAATTCGGTATCCCTGCAATTGCAACAGCCCACAGAATATAGATAACGTCTCATTTTAGCTGCACAGTGAAAGCCGTAAAAATAAAACCCATAAGAAAAAGTTGCAAATGCATTTATTTTCTAAATCCCCCCAATTCTAAATTTTTTGCAGCTTTCCAGTACATTCTGGTAAATATTGAATGGTAACACTATGAAATAAAATCTGTCCCACAAAAAAATAACCCCTCCTACAGTTCTGTGAACGGAAAAATAAAAAAGTTATGTTTTTTGTAAGGTGGGGAGCCAGAAACAAAAAATGTCTGTGGCGGGAAAGGGTTAATGTTTTATGTTCATTCGCAATTTACTTATCTACAGTAAATGTGGTGATGCATCCAAGAGTAGGAGATATTGGCAAGGCTTACAGAGCGCTAATAAATCTAGTGTATTATAGGCATCCTTTGTGCACTTTTAAGCATGTTCCTATTTCCTTTGCCCGTGATAGGGTGTTGGCAGAAAAACTATTTGGGCCAACCCCCTCCCTATTTACTTGCATGCCCTGTTTGCTCTTGGCGGCGACTTTTCTTCCCTGAGAAGAAAAGAGTTGGGCATGTTGAAGTCCAACTGAATGATACATCTGCCTTCAGGGGAGAGTCCAGAGACCCCCATATACATCAGTGGTCCAGCTTTGTTACTTATCATTCTTGATCCTACCCCAAAGGGGATGAAACTTTTTGCTGTCAGTATCTGGATAGATATCGCTTTAACATGAGCTACTGTAACGATTTCATGGTGAACGTGTATTCTCTATAGCCAGCATATTCTCCGAGGAACCAATTATAGTATATACTTCCGAGTGTCTTTGTTTTCCCCATCATCTTATTAAAATGACGTTCCACCGTCAGATTATGACAGAATTGCATTATCTTTTGTTCATTATTAAAATTTTATTACATAGTCCAACTGTGGAATTAGTTGTGATTGTCCAACAGATTGTGAGGCCACAGGAAAACTAAAATCCCTTCCAGCTCCCTACGGTCCATTAATAGGAAAAAACCTGTCAGGACGCATGCAGATGGCTGTAATTCAGCAGTCTGTACCATGGTCACAAGACCTGGACTCACCACGGTCTGAATGAACAGATCTTAGATCACCCTAGGGTTCTATGGTGGTCTAAGTTTGGTTCAGTTAAAGGGGGGAACACACTTCAGACCAATATTGGAAGACAGATCTTGTTGTTTGTATAATAAAAAGTTCTACAAGTTTCCAATATACTTTCTATATCAATTCCTCACATTTTTCTAAATCTTTCTTTGCTGTCATTCATTCTGCTTACTCCCGGTGGATAAAAATCAGTCCATGGTCATGTGATGGACAGTCCACGGTCATGTGATGGACACACAGGTGCACAGCTCGTTACAGTCACAGCACAGTAATCAGACATCTGCATGGTAATGAGCTGTGCACCTCTGTGTCCATCACATGACCATGGTTAGAATTTTATCCACTGGAAGTAAGTAGAATGAACGACAGCAAGCAGAGATCTAGAAAACCATGAGGAATTGATACAGAAAGTATATTGGAAAACTTCTTATTATACAAACAATAACATTGGTCTGAAAGTGGCCAATCCCTTTAAACCCTGGTGGGCTTGTTCTTTGTGGATGTATTACAGATGCTAAAATGTGACTCAAAAGGGTTGTCCAAGAATCAGGCAAAATGGATACTTATGACTTAACCTGTGGATAGGTCATCAGTATCAGATCGGTCAGGGTCCGACATCCAGACCCCTCACTTATTAGCTGTTTTGGCCTCTGAATGCTATATACCAAGTATATGGCCAGAATAAGCTCTGTTCCTATTCAGCTGTGTCCTATTTAGGACTCTGAACTATCCACAGATCCTTATCAGTGTCCCAAATAACCTACTCCTAACAGTGTCAGAGGCCATTATGAAAAATGGGGCACCAACAGGATTACGAGTAGACAATTTCGGACCCTAAACCACAAATCCATAAGGACCTGTGGGAGGTTTAGTGTCCCAAATAGACCTGACAGGTTTATGTTAAGGTAAAATCAGGCCATGTGACTTCTCTGAGATGCCCTTCACTAGCTTTGAATTGCTGCTGTTGGCAGAATGAATAATTCTTAGATGGTGTGATGGACAGGTCATCTGTTTTATCAGACCTTCCATCATTTGGACTTGGCAAGAGCCACTGTGGTTAACAGAGATTAACAGAGACCACAGAGTTTTGTAATAACAGATAAGTTGTTGCAGCCAAGATGAGTTGAACAACAGGTCCCAGAGGGGCAGGTAAACAGATATACTGACACTCCAGGAGGAAAATGCACTTCAGGCAGTAGAGGGTATTCTAGGAGAAAAGTCAAAGCTGGGTCACATAACAGAATAAACAGTCCAATATCAATAGGAAAGCATATCAGATTGTAATAAACAATAACCTCTCCTCTGACTCCTGACTGTCCGATCAGCTGGTCCGTTGCATTGGCTGAGTGGCCTTGTTCTGTGAGCACCAGGAATGGGAATAATACAGCGGCAGCTGACAGGGTGGACACCAAAGAGCCGCGACTTTTTAACATACATCCATTCTACAAGAGGCCACTGGACCCTTTCGACCAGGTTCAGGAGAATTTTTAGAGTGAAATTTCTTCATTTATTTCTTTAATCTCATAGGTGCCAATAAACTTGGGTTCTAGTTTAGCATTGGGAACTTTTCAGTTTGATCTTTTTACTTTTAGTGAACACCCAAACCCTGATCCTGACTGGTGTAGATTTCAATTGTGTTGCATGGGAGTGTGGCAGAATTATTAAGTGGATGGAGTCTTTTAATGATTCAGACGCATCAGGAATTATGGCGTACGAAATGCCAGTCTTAATAAATTCCCCCCAATGTTTCAGACATCTCATGCAATCTCACAATGTATTAAATAACAAAGTATACAGTAGAAAAGGTCTGTGAGAGAGAGGTACCAAATAACACTGCTTACAGAAGAAATTAAGATTTGTAAGAGATGAGGGACCCTGGGACAAGACTGCCCCCCACTCCTACCTGAGACACATCACCTTCAAGTATAAAAGGTTGATGCAAGTCAGGCTGGGTTAAAATGTTCCTAACAAATTTCATTTAAAGGGGTATTCTGGTCACAACAAGTTACCCCTGACATTGGGATCGGTGGCGGTACACCGCACTAGGACCTCACCAAACACCCCAGTTTCAATGGAGCAGTAAGTGAGAAAGGTGCTCCATTGCTCCATTTATTTCAATGGCAACTATCAGAGATATCTGAAGTACAGTGCTTGGCTATCTCCAGTGGTTCCCATTGAAGTGGAGCAGTGGTGCGCATTTCTGACTTGCCACTCCATTCAAACTTAGGTGCAACAAAAACCCCTGTTCTTATGATCGATGGTGGTCCCAGCAGTTGAACCCCCACCGATCAGCAAGTTACTCCTTATAATATAGATGAGGGGTAACTTGTTCTGACTGGAATACCCCTTTAATTTTCTAAAGTCCTCTATGGCCTTTGGTCCTCATACAGAGACTTTATGCCCCTTCTAACTCTAAATCAGTACGCTTACTGATCAGGAAGAAGTTTTGCCAATTCTGATTATAATCAATTCTGATTATAATAAGCAAAACCCAATAAACTCTGGAGAGTCTTCAGTGTTCTGGGTTGGGCCCAATCTTTGATGACTTAGACCTTAGTTGGCTCCATCTGAAACACCCCTGAAGAAATGTACAGATGTATTGATAAAAGTTTAATAAAACATTAATCCAGTATACTATACACAATACAACAAAAGAGGAAGCTGTGACCTTGTGCTGTCGCTTGGATTTTGTGTATGTGTAAATACTGTCAGAATTGTAATCCTCTTTTATCCTTTATATTTCTGGAATTTCACCATAGGGTTGTTTGTTTTTTGCTGTGAAGCAATAGATGAAATGCCAAATGGAGATTAGCGTATTATTTCAAGCTCATCATCTGTATTTTCTCTGAAATGTTGACTTAAAATAGGGAAATGCTGTGGTTCCTGTGGTCCGCTTTCTTAAATTTGCCCCAGAGTGTTTGACTAGTATACCCTGATTTGAAAAAAAAAAGAGTAAAAAAAAAAAAAAAAAAAAAATTGAAAACAAAATATACCTAAGTATTTTTTAATCCACAGCTACATTCCTCTGGTGGTTGCTACTGGTATTAGTTAACCTGTTTACAGACTCTGTTCACTGTTTGCCTGGACAAATTGATAAGGCGAGTCTATCACCAGAGCCCAACATTGCAACCCAGATTGATTAAGATGACCCTTATCTATCTAACAGTGACCGTTATCTTATCTAAATGTGAAAAGGTGTCTCTGTTGCAGAGATATTGTTTTCTTTTTGTCAATATGCAAATGAGCTCTTTGGAACAATGAAGGTGACAACGTCCTAGTTGTTTTTGGCTGAGGTGGTTCACCGATGTGGCCAGTGATTGGCTGAGGTGTCATTACCTGTGTGTCTAGAGGAAGTATAGCCTAGTGGGGGCCCCAGAAGTGTCAGAATGTGAGCAGTGGGGGATCACTAATGTGATTTTTTTTTCTTTTTAACATTTATAACACTATTGTGAGCCTTTAAATATTTTTAGAAAAATAGGGAAAAACAGGGCACCATAGAGTAGTGTTGTCTGCACACCTATGGCAAGGATCAAAAAGTGAAGAATAAGTTTTTCACTTTATTGGGTTATTCAGGAATAAGCACAAAACTAAGAAGAGCCTAATGAATTAGTATGGGAAAGCTGCTGTGTCCTCCACTGCCCAAGAATCCTAATAAAATGGTTAAATAGTAGTAGTAGTAGTAGTAGTAGTAGTAGTAGTAGTAGTATTAGTAAGAATGACCCCCACAATCACAAGCTTCAAGAAGGCCCTGAAGACTCACCTATTCAGGAAGGCCTGCAACCTCCAATAACACTACTGTCACCACACCACCTGTACAGCCTCTCCCCTCACCTTCTGTCTCTATCCCTCTTCCCTCTTAGATTGTAAGCCCTTGCGGGCAGGGCCCTCTATCCCACTGTACCAGTTAGTCTCTGTTAGCATTGTTTGTTTTATATATTTTGTGTACTGTATGTAAACCCTCAAATGTAAAGCCCCATGGAATTAATATAATAATGTACAGCACCATGGAATTAATATAATAATGTAAAACACCATGGAATTCATATATTGTACAGCACCATGGAATTATTATAATAATGTACAGCACCATTGAATTAATGGTGCTATATAAATAAATAATAATAATAATAATGGTAATAATAGTCGTTAAAAAAAAATGAAAGAAAGAGCTTTTATTGGACAGTGCATTTTAAGGGTGATTTTCCACCTTCATCAGGTTAAGTCGTACATATCTGAGCCTGATATAGGGTCCAAACTGCCCTTAAAACATATTATCAAATAAAAGCTCCTTATTTCGTTCTACCTGGAATTTATCAACTTGAGCTGGCTGGCAGCATGACTCTATCCTCCGACTAATAAATATGTTTATTAGCTGGGCAGCCCCTTGGTAAGTACTCCAATTTCTTAATAAATCACCTGTTCCCTTACTTCTTTATGGTGTTTGAGAGGTAAGTAGTCATTGACACAATGACTCAGTACTGTAGTTGTAGAGCGTCTCATTGTGGTCTTTAGTCTTGAGATCCTAGACTACTGTTGTGTTAGGAGAACTTGCCACTTTTATTTTTACAGTCAACAGTATGGTTATTTGTGATGTTAATAATATGGATATACATTTTGTTTCTAGACCTCTCAAAATCATGGCATTCTCAAGACAAACCATACACTATCTCCAAAATTTGCTTTTGACAACAGAGGCTATGAGGGTAGCCTCAATGACCTCACCTACTCAAACCCTGATGTTAGTTCAATGGTGGTGGAAATTATAGGAATGACCTGCCAGTCATGTGTACAATCTATTGAAGGAAAGATCTCAAAGGTACCAGGTGTGATCAACATAAAAGTTGACCTTGATCAGAGCAATGCCACAGTATGTTACATACCTTCTGAAATAACACCTCAGAAGATTTGTGAGGAAATTGAAGATATGGGTTTTGATGCCCACCTTCAAGAATGCAAAGAACTTCCAACATCCTCGAAAGGTACTCACTATAAAGAGGACATGGTAAAAATTAGAATAGAGGGTATGACGTGTCAGTCATGTGTCAATACAATTGAGGGAAAAATTGGAAAAATTCAGGGAGTTGAAAAAATAAAGGTTTCTCTTGCAAACCAAGAAGCAGTGATTGTTTACTGCCCACACTACATCCAGCCAGAAGATCTGCGGAAACATATAGATGATATTGGGTTTGTGGCTTCTGTCAAAAGCAAACCGGATCCATCAAAGCTTGGAACAATTAACATAGAACGTTTACAAAGTATTTCGACAGAACCCAAGATTATGAATACAGGCAACGCAAAGGCAAGAACTATTCATATAGAAGGAATGCATTGTAAGTCATGTGTGCACAACATAGAGGGCTCCATATCTGAACTTCCAGGTGTTCACAATATTAAAGTCTCTCTTGAGAACAAAAATGCTTTAATATCTTTTATTGAGGGCATTACAAGTCTATTGACTTTGAAAGAAGCCATTGAAGCACTTCCACCAGGACATTTTAAGGTTACCATTCCAGTAGATGATGAATTGAGTCCGGCTTTGAGATCAAAATCAACCATTCATTCATCCGCTAAAGAAGGCCAAAGGACCACCACAAAGACCGCTTTAATCAGTATTGGAGGAATGACATGTGGGTCTTGTGTGTCAACCATTGAAAGCATGATCTCTCAAAGAAAGGGAGTACAATCCATATCAGTGTCTTTACCTGAGCGGATGGGAACAATTCTCTACACTCAGATGGAAACTAATTCTGAGGAGTTAAGAGCAGCTATAGAGGACATGGGCTTTGAGGCTTCTATTATTTCCGGTATGTACTTTTCATTACTTATTTTAGTGTTACTTAAGTAAACTATAATTATTGTATTTTTTAAATTATTTTCACATTTTAAAGAGTTTAACTATGTCAGTTCTTAAAATATTATTCCATTAGTGAGTAGACACTTTTAAAGTGAACCTGTCACAAGATTTCTGCTGCCCTATCTGATAGCAGGATATGGTAGGAGGAGAGAAGATGAGTTTGAGATTGATTTGGATCAGGATTTCTGAGTAAAGATCAGAATAAATCTTGACAGGACTCCTAGGAGAGCCAGTGAGAGTCCTGATTGCCCCGACCACACACAGTGATTGACAGCTCCTCTGTATCAGTGTGTATACACAGAAGCATGTCAATCACTTTATTTGGGTAGAGTAAGCAGGACTCTCATTGTCTTGCAGAGCTCAGCTTTCCTTTGTATATTACGGGGGTATGAAACCTTTTTTGTTCGGTGTGCCGATTTAAATTAAAAAAATCAAAGATGAGGTAATCAGAGTGTCGCGCAATAATTGTAAGGCTGACGACCCATACAATAAAATCATATAGCACAAACTGTAACATAGGGAAGCTGTCATACCATGCTCCCAGTCACATGCGTTTACTGCTATTTTCCTTAATACACCTCTACTTTTCCATTAGAAGCAACGTAAGTACATGTGTAACCCACATTTAGTGGTAAATGTATATGACTGGGAGCAGAATGAGGTAACACCTGTAGGATGGTAATACACTATGTACCTGGATGCTGCATCCCCGGGCGCCGGTACTTTCACTTTTCTGTGAGTGAAAAGCGGATTAATTTCAACCACATTTAATTCCTGGCTGTGTGGTAACAGCAAAACCACAGCCAGTAACTAATGGGTGTCACACTTACCCCAAAGTGACAGCACTGGTGCCCGGAGACTGGATTTGGCTATAGCCACATCTGGGTACAGAGTGTGTCACCACCTGAAAAGAAACACCCTTAGGCCCCCTGCACACAAACGGCATGGATGTGGTTTTCACTGACCTATACATTAAAAATGAATTGACAGGGCTGCAAATTCAGACAGATATAGGACCTGCTCTATATTTTGCAGCTCTTCAAATTGGCCCAGACACACAGCCACAAAAACGACATCTATGTGTATGAGCCCATTGAAATGTATGACTTTGTACTTCTATCCATAAATGTGGATAAAAAGTATATAGTCATGTGCATTACAATTTAGTAACTCCATATGCCTCATATTAAAGGGAGTCTATCATTAGATTTAGGCAAATTTCCCTAACGACATGTTGGAATATCGTTTAGAAAGGTTATTCTATGCCTACCTTTCTTTATCTTTTCTCCAACACCATTTTTGAAATAAATACTTTATTCTGCTTGCAGGACTATTCTCTACGCATTTTTAAAGCGGAATGGGGAACGGAATCCCCAAGCGGAGATCGAGCGCTAGTATGAACCTAGCCTTAACTTGTCATTAATTTTTCATCAAATCAGTAATGCAAATTAATATAATAAATGTTGTAATTTATCTAATCTTTTTTTCTCCACTCTTTTGCTGCTCTCCCTCTGAAATTCACTTTGAAATCAATCTTGATAGCACAAGATGGGGCTGAAGGTCACAGAGGTGTAATATTACAGCTTAATGTAGAAGTTTATGGAGAGGGGAAGGGGGAGGAGTGAGCAGAGCAGAGTGAGAGATGTGAAATATAGGCACAGACAGAGGCTGTGGAGCTGAATAGAAAGTGTCTGTATCACTCCAAGTGCTTTATTCACATCAGTACTTGTCAGTACTCGTCTATAATGTCCTACATGACCCTGCTGCTACTTCTGAGTGAGAGTTAGGTTTTATTCTACTTTGTGCATGCAGTGTATGGAAGACATCATAACAGCTAGTCTCCATCTACCATCTCAGGGAGAACTGAAAATTAGACACTGACTGTGTCTTTCACTTCTTGTACTTTGGATATTGAATTTACCTGTGGACTCTTTACAGTGTGATTAGTATGTCTAATAGTTACTCGTGATCACCCAGATCCTCTATTCCGTAGATACAGATACCATATCAGGTGGTTCCTTCTTACACCACAAAGCTGAATCTAATAATTTCCAGTAAAACATGAATGTTGGTTCCATTTCAGCACATTCTATGACTAGTCAGGTGGATGGACAGTAAAGCAATGTTTATCGTTTATTGTCTGAAATTAATCCTTTGATCCATAGCCTTCAAGTAGTTTTGAGAAGTCATTGGTTTATAATGAATTGTTGTGACAAATATAAATGATATACTTATGTTTTTGTAGATTCCCCATTGACTACGAACATTAACCATTCAAGTTCTACAACATCTGATCTAAAACAAAAGTTACCAGAGACAACCAAGAAAGTAAATTTGCATCAAGATTACATTGTGGATGTTCTCCCTAAGAAGACTCAACCAGGCATCCCTCTAATCGAAAATGCTACACCCCAAAAATGCGTCTTACAGGTCACTGGGATGACGTGTGCCTCAT
The DNA here is from genome assembly GCA_947044405.1 of Leptodactylus fallax. NCBI lineage: Eukaryota > Metazoa > Chordata > Amphibia > Anura > Leptodactylidae > Leptodactylus > Leptodactylus fallax. The sequence continues at coordinate 262,730 of CAMRHE010000410.1, forward strand.
GTGTCTCCAACATCGAGAGGAACCTGAAGAAGAAAACTGGTATCTACTTTGTGTTAGACTTTAGTACTTTAGTTTGCTTATTAGAGCTTTCAAATGTCTTTTTATTTTACATTTACCCAATAAGGGTATGTTCACACGGCGGAAAATAAAGAGGAATTCCTCTTCATTTTCTGTCGCCGGCATATTCGCCGTGGTCTGCTGCGATGGGATGCTGATGCAGTGCATCGGCATTCCTTCGCGGCATCCCGCTGCTGATTAGGCCCAGATGAAAGGGTCTGATCAGCAGGGAGTCTCGAGCCGTAGATCCCTCGGCTGATTCGGAATCCGCGGCAAGATCGAGCAGGACACTTCTTTTTTCCGCATCCTGTTGCCATCGGATTACGGGTGGAATCTGCCCCAGATTTGGTAAAATATGTATTAAGGCCCCCACTTACCATGTGGTATCTATAATACTGGTGTCTTCTTATGTTATAGAGAGACGTTTAAGCCCCCTAAGGCTCCAGGGCCCAGCAGCGATTGCTGCCTCTGAACCATCTATAGCTAAACCCTTGTCTCTATGGATCCATACATTTCATTAATGAGCCCAGGGCCCAGAGGAATAGGGCCTGCCCTGAGTTTTGCCTCTGGGCTCATGGCTCGCCACACAGACCCGTGATAATACATGGTTGTGTGTATGGGACCATAAGAAAAGAATGGGTCATAAGCTAGCCTTTGAATTTGAAGCTGAATTTTTTCTGCTTGTCCAATTTCCGCTGTGGAATCTGTCACACAAGCTGCATATTCCACACTAGCCAGGTGGAATTTTTCTGCCTCCTATTCACTTCAATGAGAGCTATCGTGCAGAATGCTCCTGAAGATCGAGTATGACTCTTATTTTTTCCACTAGCTGACAAAATAAGATTCAGCATCTGACTCCCACTGAAATCAATGGAGGCTGGTTTCAGGTGGAATCTGTCTCAAATTCAGCACCGAATTTCACTGTGTGAACATACTCTTAGGGTTACATGTTGGAGACCACTGTCCGAGAGGGTCCTGGCCTGTGAAGTAACATTTTTAAATGGGATTTCCAGAAATTTGATACAATGGGGGTTCGACACTCAGCACCTCCACGATCAACTGATATCAGCAGCCACAGCATGGGCCAAAGAAGTGTACTGAGCCAGAAGAACCTAGCTCCGTACACTGTGTAGTGGCCAAGCGGGGTTACTGCAGCTCAGCTCTCCATTGCGTTACCATCAAATTACCATTACTGAAACCGAAATAATCCAGATTAATATTTCTCATCTATTTATGTAAATCATATAAATTTTATATAATTTATTCATTAAGTGTTCTTTTACAGGTATTGTTTCAGTGCTTGTTGCACTGATGGCTGGTAAAGCAGAGGTCAAATACATAGCAGACCAGATTGAACCAACTGAAATTGCACAATTTATTGAAAATCTGGGTTTTGGAGCTGTTGTTTTGGAAGACTGCACGGCTACCTATGGCAGTATTGAGCTGGTTGTGAGTATATAAGTAAAGTTTAGCCTGGTCACTCATTGTTTGTACCCTACAGGAGCTCAATGAAAAGAGGTTAGGGTCAGTATACACAGAATACATTGAAGGGTAGAACTGTCCATACACAAAACATCATGAAATTGTCAAATGTGATATATTTCACTATTAGGAAACTACATACTAAAGAAACTTTCATTGAAAATCTGAAATGACAAATAATTTCTTATTGGGGTATATTGATTAATGAAAATTCTTCAGAATTCTGGAGCAATTTGGGCCAAATTGGGTCTGACAGTAAGGCAGAGCTTACCAGAAAGGGTTGTGGCACATCGGTAAAGGGTTGTGGATTTAGGTGCAATTTTGTTGCTCTTTCTTTTGCCATAAACTAAGCCAACAAATAGGGAGTGTACAGTTAGACTATACTGTCTAAATACCCAAGATTTATCATTCAGTATTAGACACTATGATAAATTTGACACATTTTAAGGGTATGGTCACAAGGCGGAAAATGAAGAGGAATTCGAGGTGGACATCTCTCTCGGATTCCTCTTCATTTTCTGCCCCCTGGCTCCTCTTGGTGGAATGCCGAAGCAGAGCATCGACATTACGCTGTGGCTTTCCGCAGCCGATTAGGCTGGAGGTCGTCTCACACCGCGGATCTCACGGCCGAATCAGTTGTGAAATCCACTGCAAGATCGAGCATGGTGCTTATTTTTTCAGTGACCTTCTACAATCTCTGACTCCCATTGTAAATTCAGGACGGAATCTGCCGCTGATTTGGGGGTATACCCTCAGACTCTCTATTCTAACTTTGCACAGTTAGTAAATCTGCCCCATTGTGTATATGGATACCTTCAGTTTGAGGTCAGCCGCCTACTTGAGTTGGTAGACAAGGATATTTCAAGTTTTAGGGAATACTACAATTTTTTGCACTGAGGTTATTTCCAACTGGTTTCATAGTCTCAGTTGCATTATCCTCTGCATTTCTGTCTTTCTGTCTTGGTTATCTGCAGATTACAGGGATGACATGTGCCTCATGTGTTCACAATATTGAATCACGGCTGATGGAAAAGCCAGGTATTCTACAAGCCTCTGTGGCTCTTGCCACCTGCAAAGCACAAGTCAAGTTCGATCCTGAAATTGTTGGTGCTCGAGACATCGTACAAGTCATTGAGGTGAATGGAATTATTTGTAGGAAAGTAGTGCTTTACTAGTATGTAATAAGTATACTATTACTATTACTGGCAGTGGTAGACTAGAGCCCATTTTCATGGATAATCGCAGATAGTGCCACTTCTAGTTCTTTATTTGGGGATTGCAGTTGTGAGCCCGAGTGTTGATCCTGAATCTGTGATCATTATTATTTTTATTAAATTTTAAATATATTTTTCTGTACACATATTTGGGCATCTAAAGTAGCTAATGGGAGCGCAAATTGTAGGGTGCAGGCACACAATATGGCGCCAGCCGCATAGGGCTATCAGTGCCTATATTATGTGTCTTCACCCTAATGATAATAGAAAATGCTAATAGCTTACAACAAACTGGGGGACAGACTGTTGACCACCTTGCCTTGTTTCCTAAACAGCAACTTTATATTTTCTTAACAGGGGATTGGTTTCCAAGCTTCTTTAGCTAAAAGAGATCCCTCAGCTCACAACCTGGACCATAAAGAGGAAATCAGACAGTACGTATGTAAATATTAGTGTAATGACTGCATAATGACAGATAGTCCAAGAGTTCTGGCCAATTCTACTGAAAATAATTACAAAAATTACTACTCCACCTCTATGGGGGTGTTCACACGTAGGAATTTGACGCTGAATTTGTTTCAGGAATTCTGCTTGTCAAAAACCAATGAGGATTTTGATGCTGAATTTGAAGCAAAACTTGGAGAAGTGTGCCACTGTATTTTGCCTTTATTGGGCAGGGCCAAATTCCAATTTCCGTGCTGACTGAAAAGGTGTATTTTCCTCCTCCCATTAATTTCAATGGGAGTTCTCAGGCGGAATCTGCCTGAAGAACGAGCAGGACGCCTGAAAAAAATCAGCTAGCAGAAAAAAAATCAACTGCTGCCTCCCATTGAAATGAATGGGAGGCAAACTTCACGTGGAATTTGAGGCTGATTTCACATCAAACTCAGTGTCCAATTCCTACATGTGAACACCCCCATGTTGGAAATACAGGCCATCTGTCTAATTGTATTCTGTCTAATTTTATTGTATATTTGCCGTATCAGCTGGCTACCATAAAAATTAAAATTTCACAATGTCCAACAGCAGACTTTTACCCAAAGAAAATGTGAAAATTTCTCAGCTTGTAATAATTTTTTTTTTTTGCCAGAATACAGTCGATCAGTCATGACCCCACTAGCAACATGGCAGAGCAACATGCCAAAAACAATACATATTGGTTATTGATACAACTAGATTCAGCTGATTGTGCCATACAAATCTCACAGAAGTGGTATTCTGCAAAGGTCTACAGTGAAAATGTAAAATAGTAGAAAAGAGGTCTTCTTCAATTTTCCCAAATCTGATATCTGAGGGGAAGGGTGGGGGATAAACCAGGTTTAGGCTAAGGCCCCATCTTGCAGAAAAGATTCAAAAAATTTACGCTAGGTTCACACAAGCGTCGCCTAGCCTTTGTTCTGGTCTGTCGGAGAAAAAACACAGCAAAATCCGCAACAAAAATTTCAGCTTTTCTTAAATGTGGGGTTTCAGCCTAAAGCCCCATGCACAGAAAATCTGGAGTCCTGGTCTTCAGACCTCATTCCATACCATATCTGCCTATGTGTATGGGGCCTAAAGGAAAGTTTGAGATGTATGCTTGTTTTAACCCTTCATGGTTAGCTTCTGTTCCTCCTAAGCAGTCACTGTAGTCCCTGATCACTATTCTAAAGCTTCTCCATGCTGAATCCTGAATAATGATGTGTAATGTTTTTGTATCACAGATGGAGAAAGTCCTTCCTGTTCAGCCTTATATTTGGGATCCCTGTCATCTGCATCATGGTCTACATGTTAATTGCCCACAATGGACAGCACCATGGACCGTCAGCACTGGACAAGAACATCTTACCTGGCTTATCTATAATGAACCTCATTTTCTTTATACTTTGCACATTAGTCCAGGTATATGCAGGCTTTACTTAAAGATAATCTACCTTCTAAAGTACTGTAAGTGGATGCAGGTTGTCAATGTTATACGACATACATACATTTATATATATATATATATATATATATATATATATATATATATATATACACACCAGCTATTCCTAACACAACCTAACTAATTGGTTGTTAGGCAGTGTGTGCTTAGCAACCTGACTGACATCTCAGCCTTCAATGTCAAACATGGATTCTCCCAGCACTCATAGCCAAGTAAAGCATGCAAAAGCAAGTTTACTGCAGGCTATGGTACTATCAAGGTCTTTCCTAATATATATTTATGTGGAGAATCTCTTTGAGGCTGAAGACACTGCGCCCATGCCACATCTCGTGTCTTCATCCTAAATCATTTCAGTGAATGTAATATCCCTAGCAGTCATATGATGTTTGACGTTCCTTTACACTTCATAACAGCATACAATAGCCTACTGTGTGATAACCTACGCCATTATGTGCCTCAATGTTTGCATATCTGCTTCCTGTTATAATTGCTGTTTGCCACCAAGTTCAGGGTTCTGCAAAAAAATTTATACAGGGATCCTAATAGCCATTATACATATATCCTTATGTCCATGCTGTTAATACATGCATGACATATAAGTACAGTATCTTTAGGACTTAGTACATATTATGACTATGCTATGGTGCACTGAATACAAGCTGGCTATATGTTCTATAAATAACAATTTAACAGTTCATGCAAAGAAAACTCAGTAGATGATTTCCTTGTCTATTGTTCCTTTATTTTTCCTGCAAAATGAAATATTTTTATGTCCTCCTGAGCTCCATACACATGCATGCTTGGCTCAGTGCACTGCTATACAGGCTTAGTATACACGGGTGAGACCTTAAAGGGGTGTTTCGGGCTAAAAATATTGTTGCCCAATAAGGATAGGTAATGAATATCAGATTGGTGCAGGTCTGACACCTTCTTTTTTATCAGCAACTGATACACAGAGAATGGAGCAGGAAGCAGACAGCACTGTTCTCTGTGTAGTGGCCGGACCAGGTTACTGCAGATCAGCTCCCATTTGCTTGAATGGAACCTAAGCTGCAGTGACTTGATTCAGCCACTAGACAGAGGAAAAAGCCAGGCTCGGACCGGTCACAGGTCAACAAGTGAATCCCCGATGGACCCCTGAGCTCACCCTATCATGGCATAGTACAAGCATTGTACGTCATACACATACTCATCATACAGATCTCATCCAGGCTTTTTGCTGCCTGATGGTCGCTGCTGTGTGGGCACATATTCCTGGCCCACAAAGCTAAGAGGCCTCTAGTCCAATGTAAAAGCCAAGCAGCAGACTACCGACAGGATCCCGAGACAGAAACCATCAGAAGCAAGGGCTAGGCAGGAAACTACTACTGGAAAATATATTTATGTTGGTGTCATTTTAGGAATTTGTGAATGAGTGTTAGGTAATGTTTGTACATAGCTGTAGTGTGGGCCACTAGAATAAATCTTACTGGTGGGCCCTATGCTCAGCAGTCCGACACTGGACAAAGCTGCCTGTTTCCTGCTCCATTCTCTGTCTTTCCGGTGCTGGGAAAAGCTGATTGGTGGGGGTGCTAGGCGTTGGGCCCCTACCGATCTGATATTGATCACCTAAATGATAGGACTCCAATATTTTTATCCAGAAAATCTCTTTAAGATTCCTGTTGGTGAAACCCACCAATTTCAGCGTGACTGGCTGACCATCTAATGTGTATTTCAAAATGCCTGATCCTTTTGTTTTCAGGGAATAGAAGCTCTACTATCTTCGTCGAGCCAGAAGTGCATGTGTTTGGAGGGGATAGGGAGAATAGCTGTAAACTGAACAGTCACATTATATCAGCAGGGTCCGTGTCCGCCCCTGCGTGGTGCTAATGTACATGATGCTCCTATAATTTCATAAAATAATTCACATTGTATATTATAGCCATTTGCCTTATGTCTCTTACTTACAGTCCTTTGGAGGATGGTACTTTTATGTCCAGGCTTATAAGTCATTGAAGCACAAAGCAGCTAATATGGATGTACTCATTGTCCTGGCTACAACCATCGCCTATATCTACTCGGTGGTTATCCTGATTGTGGCCATGGTGGAGAAGGCTGAGCAGAGCCCAGAGACGTTCTTCGATACACCTCCCATGCTGTTCATGTTCATTGCTCTGGGGAGATGGCTGGAACACATAGCAAAGGTAATTGCACTAGATTGGTCCCTATGGGGCTCTCCAGGAAATCTCTTAGATCCTGACTTATCCCCGAAAAATGATTAACCCTTGCTACTGCTTGTGTTAGCGCAGATTCATAGCTGTGCACATGTGCATTGGCAATGCTTTATTTGGCAGGATAATAATGTCTACATTACACTGAATCCGATAAGCTCATATGTATCAGTTTCGCATTATTTGCAGATTAATCCTCACCTTTAAAGTGACCTAACAGTTTTGTGAATACAGCACACATTGCTTAAGGATCTCTTGTATTGTTTATCACTCCATAAAGGTGTAAATTTGGACTGCAAAAGAGTGCCCTCTGCAGTGCTGTCCTTACTGTCGAACATACTGGAACCCTCACAGATCTCATTATAAGGCCATTAAGTTCTTCACGATTTATTTGCAAAGAGATCAGCCATAGCTATAAATAAAAACTATGACACTGGTGTGAACAAAGCCTTATCAAACACAGGCTCCTTCACCTCCCCAGCCAATTGCACTTTTGCACCCACGTTTTACTTTCTCAAGGTGCTTTTGGTCAGTGAAAAGAAGGAGCCTGTTACCTGTCTAGACATTTTGTGATTCAAGGAAACAATGAGTGCTGCAACTGTCTTACATATCCTCAGGATATTACATTTGGAGAACTTTACTATCCTTCTAAGCAAGAATACACTCCATGTAAAATCAGAAGTTTGTGGAGGTCAAATATGGACCCATAGATATTTATGGTTGTCATATTCATGATCTTTGTGATACCGATGGCAAATTTCTTTTATGTCCACACTGAGCATGTATCTAAGGTATTCTATAGATTTAAAAGATTTATTCCCAAAATGACAAGTTATCACCTGTCACTTATTAACTTATCACCTATCTAGGACCCCCCACTGATGATGAGAATAGGGGTCTCGTATCCCCTGTGTAAGTGAATAAAGAGTCAAGCGTGTATGCTGCTCCATTCACCTCTATGGGACTGCTGAGAAGTCCAGTACAGTGCTTGGCTATCTCCAGAAGTCCCATAGGTTGGGGTCCCAGTTGTTGAACCCCCCACTGATAAATCACTGAACACCAATCCTATAAATAGATGATAAGTTGTCATTCTGAGAATTTTTAAGGAACGTAATTTGGGAGCAAAATAATTTTAGATGAATGCTAGACAATTTAGAGTCAAGACAATGTTAATAAAGGGGTGAAAGGGCAATATCGCCAACATGACTGGCATAGAGGGGTAGTATTACATATTGGTGTTGTAAACTAGTATTGTGATTCTTTCTCTATCACAGAGTAAAACCTCAGAAGCTCTTGCCAAACTAATATCCTTGCAAGCTACAGAGGCCACCGTTGTGACACTCGGACCCAATTACTCAGTGGTCAGGTAATGTATCATACTCTATATAGATTACATGGACAGAATAAAGTCTTTACCACCATCTGAGAATTTACATGACAGTTCAATAAACCTGAAATACTATTGACGTACATAAACTCTATTTCCTTATTTTTGGAGCAGGGAGCAGCATTCAGACCTCTCCTAGCCCGATGTTCCAATAGTTGTAGGGAGACCATATTATGCTGTAACAATGATGTGAATGGAGCCTCATTGAAGACATCTTACACAAGTGTCCCTGAAGAGACTGGTGGTTTGTGTTCACACATGTTCTGCTCATTCCAGGGAAGAACAGGTGGCTGTGGAGCTGGTCCAGAGAGGAGATATTGTGAAAGTCGTACCTGGCGGCAAATTTCCAGTGGACGGGAAAGTTATTGAAGGAACATCTATGGCTGATGAGTCTCTCATTACAGGTTATTAGATTTATATTTGGTGAAACCACCAACCCTCGCACTGTGGAGAGGGAGAATGCTGGAAGACTATGTCTATGTTATGAAGATTAAGATCCCTAAGACATCATGGTCATTGTTTTGTAGACGTATTCACATTCCAGTAAAGCTAGGTTCTCATCTGCGCTCAGGTTTCCTAATCCGCATTAAAAAGCGATTACTTTAGGAATCCTGTGGACCCCATAGACTATAATGTGGTTTCCATTCAGTTTACGCCCAAAAAGGGCGAAAAATGCTGAGAGAAAAGTGCTGCTTGCAGCGCTTTTCTCTCTGCATTTTTCATGCGGAGAGGGGAACAGAATCCCCGAACGGAGTACAAGCGCAGATGTGAACCGAGCCTAAGTCTGTACAGCTTAAAGGGATTGTGCCACCAAAGCAATTTATGATCTATTCACAGGATGGGTCACTTTCTGGTGATCGGTGCAGGTCTCAACTTCGGGACCTCCACCTATCCCAAGAACAGGGTTCTTGTGTTAATAAAGTGCAAGTCAAGTGTACACAATACATGTACTTGGAGTGCTGGAGATTGCCAAGCAATGTACTTGATAAACTCTAACAGTCCCATGGAGAAGGAATGGAGCGCCAATGCCACATGGGGAAGGCAAAACCCTGTTCTGTGCATAGGTCATAACTTTGGTGTATAGTGAGTCTTTAAGCAGTTCATTGTCTAAGAGGGCAGAGTAACCCAAATAGGCATACATCTCTCTTAAACCCCTCACATGTAACAGTGGATTCTGAGGGCTTAGAGTTTTTGGTGAAGTTCAGGTGGGATATTTTCCAAAGATAATATGGAGAAAAGGTCATAGAACTAACTGTCCGTACATAAATCTTCTGTTCAAGATATTAACGGTCATATACTGACCTCTAGTGGTGACACAATGAAATTACAAACTGCTCATCCTTAATTACAATTGACACTTAAAAGTTACTGCTTTTGTTGGCACTATTTCTTAGGATCAGTTGTGCTGTGCCACTGTCATCTCCCACCTCTATATGCATACAGTATTAGAGTCAGGGGCTAAAAACCTCTGGATTTGTTCTAACATGTATGTAATGTCTAAGGGAAGCTTACTTTATTTCTATCATACTTCTAATTTTTCATGGACAGAAAAGAGCATTTGAACTGTTTGAGCAGGCAATAGATAATGTTTGGTTCATCACATTTGGACATGTTCTTCAGTTTTTGCATTTTCCTGTCTGTACTTTAGGTGAGCCTATGCCTGTTAGGAAGAAGCCAGGAAGCATTGTTATTGCTGGGTCCATTAATGCTCATGGATCAGTCCTTGTAGAAGCAACACATGTGGGTTCTGACACCACCCTGGCCCAAATTGTTAAGCTAGTAGAAGAGGCCCAGATGTCAAAGGTAAAAATAAAATGCATTTTAAGACACCTTACCTGTGTATAGAAGCTAGACAACAACCTAAGGCTGGGTTCAAATCTGCGTTGGAGTCTCCATAGAAGGCTCTGCCTTCAGATTCTATCTAAAATCGGCAGAGAGAAAAGTCCTGCAAGGAGGACTTTTCTCTCCGCCGGTTTAAGTATAAAACTGACGGACCCCATTATAGTCTATCGGGTCCGCAGGTGTCCCGGGAAAGCCACTTTTTAAGTGGACAGGCTCTCCATCTTTTCGGTCCCCATGCAGACCCAAAAGCCAAACGCTAGTGTGAACCTAACTCGATAGCCAGCAGAAATCTCAATCTGCTGAACTTTTGTGAACCCACAGTTACAATTATTAGGTGGGACTGTCAGCAAAACATTGGTCGCTGTATAGCCCTAGCCTAATAGTGGCTGCATGAAAGGCCTATACAGATGTTATAAATGTCACTTTGAGTAAGTTCTCTCTGTTTCTCTGTTATTTTGTAGGCACCCATCCAGCAGCTGGCAGATAAGATAAGCGGCTACTTTGTCCCTTTTATCATTAGTATTTCCATTGTGACATTGATCGGATGGACCACTGTTGGCTTTGTGAATTTTGATGTCATACTGAAATATTTCCCAGTAAGTTAAAGTTGCCTTATCTTTTCACAAAAAAACTAAAAAGCCAAATCCTGCTTAACTGTTATGTGACCTCTAGTCTTCTTTCCAAATTTCATAAATCATCTTCTGACATTTTATCTAGTTTCTCTAGTCTTTTTCTCATGTCTTGACTTCTACGGTCATGTCTCCAGATTACATGTGGATCTCATGTCCCTCAGTGATCAAAGCCTTTCTCTACAAGAATGTTGTGTCATGATAGACATTGATGACAAGATATGCCACTTAAGTTCCTTGCACACTGACACATTCATTTCTCTGCACCCATACACATGACCATGAGTTGCACGGTCCTGTGTGTGGGCTGACAGTCTGGGCCGCAAAATGTGGAACGGGTCCTATTCCTGTACGATTTTGCAGACCTGCTTCCGCAGCTCCTATTCCTTGAATAAATGGGGCCGTGGAAGCACGGCCGGTGCACAGGTGGCAACCAGCCTTAGTTCGTTCTATCGGCTCAGCTTTTTCTAGAGATCGTAGGGTTGCCTGTGACCAGTGAAAACTGGCATTGTGCCCTACAAGATTGTATAGACTGTAGGGGGAATTTATTAACATATTTATCAACATTGTGAGTGTATAAGAATTATTAAGAGGCTCTGGCATCTGAAATGGACACCAGTCAGGGACTGACATAGATTTCAGGTGTAACTCGTGCCAGTTTTCTGGCATGAGTTATAGTAAACATGCTGGGCCAAGGTGTCCATGTTATGGCCTGCCTTGATACCCAGTAGCGGAGCATGTCAGAAGATGGGCAAAGTAGCACATTCGTGACGCACTTTTTTGCCGTAAACAGTTGTATGGCAAAAATGCACCACTTTTCTGCAAGTAGAAAACTGGTGTGGTAACTGTAATAAATTCTCCCCTACAGTATGTGTCTTATAGGGTTTAGGTCCCTAAATTATGTATGTTCTCAGAGAATTGCCATGATCAATAGTGCTCATTGGGGTTTTTGTTATTTAATATTTTATTTATTTCCAGGATTACAGTAAAACTATTTCAAAGACTGAGATAATCATACGAGTCGGCTTCCAGACTGCCATCACTGTGCTGTCCATTGCCTGTCCCTGTGCTTTAGGCTTGGCTACTCCCACAGCTGTGATGGTGGGTACTGGAGTGGCTGCACAAAATGGCATCCTGATCAAAGGTGGAGAGCCCCTGGAGATGGCACATAAGGTTGGTATGCTTCTTTTCAATCTCACATCCTGTATGATGGAAGGGGGGGACACAAAGTCCTATCACAGTTACTGCTGATGATAAGGAAGTTAACAATGAAGGAAATGATGGTGCAGGCTCCCCTTACTGTATACCTTTGGACTCTAAGATTATTTAGGAGAATATAGAGTGAATGATAATGACCATGTCCACAGGCAGGCAGACATGGTACTGTCTCTAACTCTTCATGTAATGCTGTGGTGAGGCATTGTGGGATTGATAGCACAGCAAAGAAAAAGCAAAATCTAAAAACCAAGATGGAGTCTGATCAGGAGCAGAGGAGAAGGTGTATTGCAGGGATATGAGTGCAATATACATGTACGTGAGTGTGAAAGACAGTCGGGGCTTTTGCTGGACTGACTCTTTAAAAAAATAAAATAAATGAAAAGTCTTAAGTCTGACACAACTTTTCTTAAGCTCCTTGCTATGAATGCTATGCCGTAAATTTGTTGTTGTTTTTTGCAGATAAATACAGTGATGTTTGATAAGACGGGGACAATAACGCACGGGGTTCCTAAAGTCATGAGAGTCCTACTACTGGGTGATGTAGGCAATATGCCCCTGAAAAGAATGCTTGCCGTGATTGGTACTGCAGAGGCCAGCAGTGAGCATCCCCTGGGAATGGCAGTGGCAAAGTACTGCAAGGAGGTAAGTTATGCACACTGTGTTGTAAAGTTATTTTCGTGTATCCACATCTTCTAGCAGGAGTGTTATTATTCTGATGCGTGATGATACTGTGTATCATTTAGAGGTAAGATAAAATTTTGCAATGATCCTGACTTGTTTTGGGAAATTTCAAGAGCATGTGTTTCGCTATGAAGCATTGCATTGTAGTTTCCGCTGTTATAACATTAATTGTTAAGCCAAATATTCTGTACAAAATGTTAGAAATAATAGTGAATAAAACATTAATCAAAAATCCATGTAAGCTTAGCCGCACTTCAGTCACACCAAAAAACATATTATCTGGCTACAATTTGAGAAATAGATTAGCATATGTGCAATGGAGCATAGATATATATATATATATATATATATACACACTCTGCCCCATTCTATAGCCCCCTAGTCAAGGGACAAAGTACTAAAAACAATGAATTCAGAGAGACTTGACATGGAGAGACATCACATAATGTCCAAATATAAGGGGAAGAGCATGGGAATGTAGCAGGCCGCAGCAAAAGAAACACTGAGGGAAATACCGTGAAATAAAGTCTGTGGACTTTCTGCTTCCATTATAGCTATAGGGAAATCGCCAGCATTTCCGTAGGTATAATTGACATGCTGCGATTACTAAAACCGCAATGGTTTTGGAAATTGCAGTGTCTCCACTGCGCATATTTTTTTGCAGTGTGTGGATGAGATTCACTAGAATCCCATCCACTTTGCAGGGACTGTAAAGGCCTTAAAGAGGCATACTGTGGATAGGTCATCAGTATGAAAAATTTTGGGCCAGAAAACCCTTTTAAATCAATGGGCTGTCTATATACTTGGACATGTTGGGTCCTCCGAGGAGATCCAATCTTTATAGCTGTGAGGGTTGTGAATGGGGGACCTTCTCTCTGAATTTCATGTAACAAAGCATTGGGATTTTCTAAACCAGACAAGCCCTTGAAAAACACTGCTGTAACAGCTCTGGGGATCTCAATCTTGATTATTATAACTATATATAATTTAACCTTTCTGTAGGAGCTCGGTACAGAATCTCTGGGATATTGTACTGATTTCCAGGCGGTTCCAGGATGTGGGATCAGCTGTAAAGTGAATAATGTGGAAAGTGTCCTGGTACAGAGTGAAGAGGGCTTGAATGAACAGAATGTTTACAAGAGTGTCCTTGTCCATCCACAAGAAGACAACTCCTTAATCATTGCTCCTGAACTACAAGGTATATATCTAATGTCCAAAATCCTTTGGAGATTGCATTCCTACAACAGTAGGGTCACCATATGTGATTATGATATATCATCATTATAAGTATCTACTAATGTAAAGGGTTAGCAGAAACTATGGCCATGAACATTCCCTTGTGCGCAGGTTCTTTTTTTTTAGCATCTAAGTTTTGGAAATCGCAGTGTGTCCGCAGCGCTTATTTTTTCACAAGGTGTGGATAGGATTCGCTAAAATACCATCCACCTTGCAGTGACTGTAAAACACCACGTTTTTTTTCCGCCATGTGGGGCCCTGGCCTAAAACACATTGGAACTGTGCAAAAAAAAAAAAAAAATATATATATATATATATATATACAGTATATATATATATATAAATACATGCAGTTACGTTGCAGTTTTTTGTGCAATTTTTGATTTTACAGGTGAAGCTTATTTAACAAATGTGTTTCACCTGTAAAAAAAAAAAAACTGCACCAAAAGCAGAATCAAAATTGCAAATAGTTTTTTCAGATGCAGCTTTAAGTGCACTCAACTTGTCTGTCCGAATGTACAGACACTTTAAGCCACGGGCTAGTTTCTATTAGGGCTTGTAGTAGATACTTTCATTTAATAATGTCTGAACACAAATGAGATACATATGTAATCTGACTAAAGTCATTATGTAAAGTGTACAGTAAAGTACAGAAAGTTACATTAATATAGTACGATTCTATAATGAACATGTCTCTGCAGGTGCTTCAGCTCCACAACCTCATTCTGTGTTAATCGGGAACCGGGAATGGATGAGACGCAATGGCTTACACATTTCTAGTGATGTAGATGAGGCTATGACCAGCCACGAAACAAAAGGACAGACTGCAGTGCTAGTAGCTATTGATGGTAAAGTCTTACCAATGCATCATGTTCTTCTATAATATTCCTGTATGCGGAAATCTAATGTCTCCTGCACATGACAATAGCAGACTTAAAGGGAATCTGCCAGGGCAATGTGAGACACTAAACTACCCACACGTCCATATGGACCTGGGGTTTAGTGTCCCAAATCACCCTGTTATATTGCAATCCATGGCCGCATTAAAAATAAATAAAAAAGCTTTATACTCGCCCTGCCGCTGTACTCCCCATGCCTGCGCAGTTCTTCAATGAAGCCAGAGGAGTACACCTCGGCTTCAGTGCGCATGCCCCGCAGTTACACAGTGAAGCCGTGGTGTCCATCTTTGGCTTCACTGAAGAACAGCGCAGGCGCCGGGAGGCGTGCCAGCGAGGAAGCTCATGAATAAGCCGGACTATTCTCGCCGAACAGTGTTGATCGGACCCTTCTCTAGGTAAGTATAAAGGTTTTTTATTTTTAATGCGCCTGCGGATTGCATTTCAACAGGGCGATTTGGGACACTAAACCCCAGGTCCATAATGACCTGTGGGTGGTTTAGTGTCCCAGATTGACCTGACAGATTCCCTTTAAGGTCTGCAAATACTGATCCGCAATCTGCACAAAAACATGTCCACATTGCATCAGTATGTCATCTGCAATCATGGATCCTGTATGATCCCCTACACTTGTTTGTATATGCTTCATAATTTGGAGTCCTTAAATATGGCTGCAAAAACTACGGCCGCGTGTATGGGCCCATAGAAATGAATAGGCCCCTTATATTATCTGCAATTGCAGCATTTTTGGAAACACAGCTAAAAAAACAAAACTGCATTTTGCAACACCAGAAAAGTGCAT
The DNA here is from genome assembly GCA_947044405.1 of Leptodactylus fallax. Taxonomy (NCBI): domain Eukaryota; kingdom Metazoa; phylum Chordata; class Amphibia; order Anura; family Leptodactylidae; genus Leptodactylus; species Leptodactylus fallax. The sequence continues at coordinate 278,305 of CAMRHE010000410.1, forward strand.
AAAATTTTGGTTAAGCCCCTTGCAAACGACCGTGGGCAAGATCAGTGTGCTATCTGTGTTTTTCCCGGATAGTAGTATAATGTTGTACCGTGTTAGCCATTGAACCATGTGTATAAAAATCTGTTAATTTTCAGTTCTTGTATCACACCATGTCTGATGAAGGGAGCGAGTACTCCTGAAAGCTTACTTATAAATATACTCAGTTAGCCTCTAAAAGGTATCGCCTGATTTCTTCACTTTCCCGGATAGCACACTGACCCATTCATTTCTATGGGCTCATGTACACGACCGTGATTTCAATGGATCAGTGTGCGGGCAGTGAGTTTGCGTCGCAAAATATAGAACAAGTCCTATTCTGTTCAGTGTTTGCGGAACGGACTCGTCCATAGAAGCCTATGGGAGACTAAAAACCACGGACGGCACACGGAAGTACTCTGTGTGCCATCAGTGTGCTGTCCGTATTTGCGGACAAACATGGGACATCATTACATGTTTCCTGTGGGTTTTTTTTTTTTTTTTTTGCAGATCTGCAAACTCGGATCACACACTGGTGACACACTGACCGTTTTTGCGGACTTACGACACTGATGCTGAAGACACACTGATCACACAGTCCGCAAAAACTGAACACTGATTACTGGTTTGCAGACCGCAAAATACACACGGTCGTCTGTAACTAGGCTTAATCTCATCCACACACTGCAGAAAAAAAGGGCTATGGAAAAGCTGTTTTTTGAAAAATGTTAATTTTAGCTGTGGAATTGCAAGCATTTTTCCTATGGATTCAATAGGAAAAGGAAAAAAGCTGAGAAAAACACAAAGAAAACTTAATGAAAAACGCTATGTTTTTTTCTGCAGCATTTTTTTTATCTGCAATTCACTACATGGGGCCTTAGCTTTAGGGTATGTTCACACAGAGTTTTTCCCACAAATAAAAACTGTTTTTTCCACAGCATTTTTACGGAAAGTCCGCAAAGTTTTCCTCTTTGGACTTTCTGCCCCTATTATACCTATACAGAAACCGCCAGTGTCTCCGCAGATATAATTGACATGCTGTGATTTTCGAAAACGCAGCATTTCCACTGTGGATTTTTTTCTGCAATGTGTGAGCGGGATTAGCCAGAATCTCATCCACTTTGCAGGTACTGTAAAATGTAGTGGGTTTTTTTTTTGCCACAGCATTTCCGCCAAAGCCAAAACGCTGCATTTTCGCTACGAGGGAGCTTCAGACTGAGGCCCCATGTTGTGGAAATGCAGCTTTTTTTTTGTAGTTGCAAATTTTCTTGCAGTTTTCAAGCCAAAAGGAATGGGAAATATGTAGGAACTACTTATAATTTTATATTCTGCTTAAAGAGGTTGTCCAGGCTCAAATTTTATTTTTTAATTAGGGGGAGGTGAAAAAAAAAAAACCAAAACCCATGCTCACCTGTCTCTGATGTTCTGCCGTCCTACTAGCGCGGTCCAGTCCTGCTGCTCGGCAATCTTCTTTTGTAGAAGTCCTCGCTGGCTGTGATGTCCCGGGTCCCTTCCGCTGACGCTGCTGATAGGCCTCAGCAGTCACATGACCGCTGAGGTCAATCAGCAGTCTAAGTAAGGGACCAGGGATGTCACAGGTAGTGATGTTTCGAGTCCTTCACTGAGGCCACTGATTAGCCTCAGCGGTCACGTGTGGTGAGGACTTCCGCCTGAAAAAAACAACGGAGCTGCAGGACCAGAACGCACTGGGAGACACCAAAGCACCAGGGACAGGTGAGTATGTTTATTTTTTTTTTTCACCTCCCACGACCTAATTAAAAAATAAAATTTAGCTCAGACAACCCCTTTAAGAAGTGACATGTCAGTTATTGGAAAGGACATTGTGCCACTGTCATTAGGAGGCTGAAAAACTTTGTCAAAACCTCTCGAAAATCCTTATCATATGGATATCAGAAACCTCCCAAAAACCTTGAGTTTTTGAAGTAGATTTTTCCATGTCAAAAGTCTCTGTGTGAACATACCCTTATCTTTAGAGACTATGTCATTTCTTAGCACCTTTCATTACACTATATACTGTATCAGTCTATCTCCATTCTGATATTGTGCCACACATTAGTTTAGTATCTTCTCTTGCCTTTTATACCGTGGAATGGCATAAATGGACCAGCCCGTTGACATTAGACTTTCAGGTTCTGAATAGGAATAAACTTTAATTTTTCAGACTACTGGAATTCCTTAATAAATACGTCTAATTGTCCTGAAAATAAAATTATTTGGCATTGTGCTGGACTGTCAGACCATATCTGGTATAAAAGTGTGTTTCTGTCATTGACAATATCTTTTTCCTATTAAGGTGCACTATCTGGAATGGTCGCTATTGCAGATACAGTGAAGCAGGAGGCAGCTCTCGCTGTACACACATTGAAAGCTATGGGAGTGGATGTGGTGCTGATCACAGGCGACAACAGGAAGACCGCCAAAGCAATTGCCACTCAGGTATTTCTGTCACCTAACTGGTTCATGGGAAATGAGTGACCTTGACCCACTCAGCTAGTGGTATACCATTCCCATCTACTGTAACACATGCCTCATTCAGTTTAGGAATGATTTAAGGCCCCATATAGCGTCCCGCAGCAAAGAAGCGCTGCAGGAAAAACTGCGGCAGTGCCGCATCGTGGTTTTTCCCACACTGCTTTTCACAGAAAGTCTGCAGAGGTTTCCTCTGCGGACTTTCTACTTCCATTATACCTATAGGGAAACCGCCAGCATTTCCGCAGGTATAATTAAAAAATGTCAAAACCGCAACAGTTTTGTAAATCGCAGCATGTCCGCTGCGTGTATTTTTTCGCAAAGTGGGGATGGGATTCGCTAGAATCTGATCCACTTTACTGTGACTGTAAAATGCTGAGGGAACCTCTGCAGACTTTCTGTTGAAAGCACTGTGGGAAAAACCGTGATGCGTTGCTGCAACGGTTTTTCTCGCAGCACTTTTTTGATGCGGGACGCTACGTGGGTCCTTAGCCAAATGGAGCCCTTTACCAGAGCCCAGCATATCAACCCAGGCCTTCAGCTAGCGAGCGTAGGGTCACCTGAATCAAATTATTCCTTTCCCTTGTGAATCGCTGCCTCTGTTGCCGAGATATTGCTGTTTTAACATTTTGGAGAAAAAAAGACAGACATAGACTGCACAAAATGTATACTAAAAACCTTGCCTTCATTTTTGTAGATTTTGCTGAGAAGCATAAATTTATTGTATAATATTGTATATTGATCTTATGCTTCTCAGTAAAATCTCCAAAAATAAACACAAGGTTTTTAGTATACATTTTGATCAAAGTGTATAAGCCCACTAGCCACTTCATGGCAACCTCTATATAGTTGGTCCCTACCCATCACCAACCACCACTGCCGCAACACAGCCCCCATAGAGGGAGCAATCCAGCAACACCCCTGCTGCCAGACTAAGCGCTCAGACTTCGGGCCACCCAATAGACACAGCACCACAGGAGTGGCAGACACCATACAGTACTACACCATGGGAACTGACCTGTCCGTTCATTGTTTTGTCTTACCAGCACTCCTCCCATTCAAAGGCAATGGGGCACATTTATTAAGATACTTGCACCTTTTTTGGCATAAATTGCGCCTTTTTGTAGTTTTGTTTTTGCCCTCCACTTCATTAATGAAGCATTTGCACCCCTTTTTTCAGATGTTATACACTATTGCTTTTTGTCGAGAAAAGGTGGCGTATTTATGATTTGCACCTTTTTAAAAAGGGAGCAAAAAAAGCGTAAATGTACTCCAGTACATGGGCAGCGTAAAAGAGCCCGTCAGGTCAGACAGCATTAAAAAGAGGCAATTGGGCAATTTTTTTTTTAACAAAAATGGGGCAAAGTACACATAGCTTACAGATGCATCTCAATAAATTAGAATATCTTTGAAACGTTCATTCATTTCAGTAATTCAGTAATACAATCCATAATCAGCGTCTTCCATGATTGTGTGTCCTACTGAACCAGACTGAGGGACCATTTAAAGGCTTAGGAAACCTTGGCAGGTGACACACTGAATTTACAATACTGAACTATTTTACAATATTCTCATTTTCTTAGATTTTGGTTTTCATTACCTGTAATCCATAATCAACATTTACAGAAATAAAACACTTGAAATAGAACACTCTGTGTGTAAGGAATCTAGAAAATATAGGAGGTCACTTTTGTAATTTAATTGCTGAAAGAAATAAACGTTTCAAAGATATTCTAATTTATTGAGATGTATCTGTATAAAGGTACATCTAAACCAATTAACACATGCACAACATTTAACAAGGAGGTGTGCCTACAAAATAAATAACCCCAATGGAGGGACCGATTCACAAGGGGAAAACACTGTTTGATTCAGGTGTCCATATCCTATCTATGTGGGTTGATATGCTGGGTTCTGGTGACCGGCTTCATTTAACATATACAGTAGGAAATGTCCAACCATACAATAATTGACATTATATTCTTTATTTTTTCCAAACAAGTGTGTTTGTTTGGAATGTAGAGGTGCTGTTGTTTGTGATATCAATGATGTAATATTGTCAGAATTATCTCAGTGATGTCATATTGTCAGAATTATCTCAGTGATGTCATATTGTCAGAATTATCTTTTACATTTGTTGGCAGTTTGATAGCAATCGCATGTAAACCTTTGGTTCTTGCAGGTTGGGATAAAGAAGGTGTTTGCAGAAGTTCTTCCTTCTCACAAGGTAGCTAAAGTCCAAGCTTTGCAAAGCGAGGGGAAGAGAGTAGCCATGGTGGGCGATGGAGTCAATGACTCCCCTGCATTAGCCAGAGCTGATATTGGGATTGCCATCGGAACTGGAACTGATGTTGCCATTGAAGCTGCGGATATTGTTCTCATCAGGGTATGTTCCTCTCTATATAACACACTTTATATAGGTATCATTTTGACTATAAAGGAGTGACAGAGAAGTCAAGTTTCCCGCAACTTTACTGTCAGCCCAGGCTGGTCTATCTCTGTTGCTGTATCGGTAGTATATACAATATAAAGACCAGTGGCTGTTCTGCTGATAAATTTGCATGGTATAAGATGGTCTTGTACTAAGGTGGACAACACTACTTATCATCAGAACCACCCATGAGGAAATATTCTTTGGACCATTGTTGACTGACGATTGGTTGATTGATTAAAGCTATTTTGGTTGTATTTATCCACATTTTATATAAAAAGTTAATAATCACTGACACCATAGAGGAAGGCCAAGCATCTACTATGGACCACTGAGTAGCTCAGCCCTATTCACTTTCAGACACATGAAAATGTTAATGGCTCAGGATGGGTTAGAAAATAAAAGAAGCAATACTTACCTCACCGATTCCCCACCACTTTTGTTTTGATGTTGCCTAGTCCCCCGCTGGTCTCTACTTTCTGGTCTCTCTTGATGCATTGGCTGAGCAGTCAATTCCTGGCCATCACTGGCTAAAGCCTTGACCTGTCTTTTCCTTTGTGTCAAGAGGGACCAACAGGGGGCCATGGAGAATGATGAGATGAGAACTGTTCTCTTATTTTTTAACTCATTCTGAGTAGTTTTTGAAATAATTATTTGTTGGAAAATCCCTTTAAGGCTGGGGCCACACATAGCGTTAACGGAAAAAAACGCAGCATTGCGGTTTTGGAAATCGCAGCATGTCAATTATACCTATGGAAAAGCCAGCAGTTTTCCTATAGGTATAACTGAAGCAGAAAGTCTGCAGAGGAAACCTCTGTGGACTTTCTGTGAAAAGTACTGCAGGAAAAACCACGATGCATTGCCGCAGCGGTTTTTCCCGCCACGCGTTTTTGCTGTTGACCTCTAAGTTTTGAGCCTTCATGGCTTTGGATTGAGGTGTAATATCATGAACCTGTGCATTTGCAATAGTCCACACCTGCATTCACATGCTACAGTGAATGATCTAGTAACCTTGCTTCTGATTTATATTGCAGAACGATTTACTTGATGTTGTTGCCAGCATTCACCTCTCAAAGAGGACAGTCAGAAGAATAAGAATAAACTTCATGTTTGCCCTCATCTATAATCTTCTAGGCATCCCTATTGCAGCAGGTACCATGTTATGTTACTTATACAGATAAAACCATATAGCATTATAGGCATGACTATTGGCATTTTGCATGTATATTCTTTGCATTGCCATATACTATAATTTTGTATTGCTTTGCCTTTTCTTCACCAGGTGTATTCCTCCCAGTAGGTCTGATGTTACAACCATGGATGGGATCAGCAGCTATGGCGGCCTCCTCTGTCTCTGTGGTTTTGTCTTCCTTACAACTGAAATGGTAAGTTCTCAACTCTCTAGATGTCACTCAAAATAAATGTATGCCACTTGTTTCATACAGATATAATATCTGGGTCAGAGTGTTGTGCTCCTAGTTAGATACTAAAATTTGTAACAAGTATCGTGTGCCCCCCCCCCCAAAAAAAAAAGATGCAACTATCAACAAATGAGCATTTTATTGTTTGCCGTTCTTTTGGTTGCCATGTTTTTCACTGGGCAATGATCATAAGGAAATATACGAATGATAGTTTGGGAGATCATCACCCCATGTTAACACCTCTATACTGTCTACTAGACCCCTAGGATGACTGTGACAAGCTGGAAACTATTTAGAATTTGTCTTTGGGTTCCCCATAATTTAATCTCACTGTGGACGTGAGAACTAAGGACTGCAACAGGGAGAGGAGGAGAATATACCCATAGGACTCCGTTATTACATGTTGTTTTCATCCTTGCTTCCAGACATTAGAACAGTAATAGGATACAATTTCCATAGATGATATGAGATCTGGAGAAGCTTTTCATCTGCTCGTGTTACTTTATTACCATAATAATACAGAGAGTCATTAAACATTCATATAAATAAACATAAGGACCGTATCTGTGTCGCAGCCCATACACATGGATATTTAACTCTTTCTGTAAAGCTGGACTGCTGGCCATATATTTTGGCTGATATACTCTTTACTGTTGTACAGCTGGTTCCATCGGTCAGAAATATAATCAGACAATTTATGCATTTCCCTGTGGGTAGAATTTTGCAAAGGTGCACCAAAAATACTACATGACTACAGCGTGTAAATACAGTTATTTGCTCTCAGGAACTTACAGTATACCATGCAAAGCAGTGTGGTTGGTAATGGTGTAGTTATTGCAAGTATGGGCACAGCTATAGGGTGTACCCTGAGAGAACACAAAGACTCCTATATTAGAAATGGCACATGGTAGATACGGGCCCTGTTACAGGTTTTGCACTGGGGCTCGGGAGCTTCAAGTTATGATTCTAGCAAGTGTCATGTCTGGCACCAATCACAGTACATTCTGAAAAAAGTCTCATAGTGTTACCCCAAAGACAGCTCTACTAAATACAATAGTTCTGCCAGCTCTCCTGACATTTCTGTTCTAGTAGATACTTGTATTCCATATGAGTTTACAATTCTGTTGCACCTTGTCTTGAAACGCTGCATTGTGTCCCCATTGGAATTGTATGAATAAATTGACAATTGGGTGTTACCATTTTGCTTGTCAATAAAGTATGTTTACACACACTGTCCAGTCATTCACGGTGTGTAGGGACACATCTCCTTTATGAAAGTGATACCTGCCACTTGCTCACCTGTTAGCTACTATATCCAGCTCTTCTCCTACACAAGCACAGTTAGTTCTGCTAAGCATGCATGTGATTGTAAAGAGAGGAGGGAACCACTATCAGACACCCTGACACAGAACAAAAAGGATTGGTCTTGTTGAAATCCAAAATGTCTAGCCCCTCTGTCCCCTAGTGATTGATTCGTTCCATCAAAATTTTGTTGGGTTTGGTCAACATCTAATGAATGTGGTCACCTTAATACCTATTTGTTTATTTATTCATGTTTCCAGGAAGAATAACAGAGGAATGGTACAATGTAAGGTGCTTATAAGGGATTCTCCAACATTGTTATTTTTTGGGGAATGCTCATATTTAGGTAAACAGATGGGAGCATTGACAGGTCCTCTTTAAAGGGGTTCTATACTATAGACAGCCCTTGATGTATATCTTCTTTTTACATGCTAAGCCCTTTTTATCTCATACACAAGGCTCATACACAAAGCAGAGTCATGTGAATGGCAGTGCATAGAGACGGTATGAATCCTTAGTATAAAGGTACACAGCTTCCACGCACCGCCATATGCCGCCCTCCACTAGAAACAATGCATACAGAGTCCGATCAGACATTAGCTGATACACAATCATAGATGACATTGTAGACACAATTTTTCTATTCACTGAGATGTTATACTGGTAATACCTATAGATGCTGTGAATATACTGTAGAACAAATGGGCAGCTGGCTAAGAATAGCATTGAATGTGGATTCCTTATATGTAATGGTGGCCGTACACATTAGATAGAAGTAGGTTGATGGCTGAAGAACTGTTGAACATACGATCATCAGCAGATCAGAATCCGCCATACACATCTTAGTCCATATTGGCCATTACAGTCACTGATATGGGGCAAAGGATGAACAATATTTTTGGGAATCTTTTTTTCACAGAAAGATTACTTATAGACTAGCAACTCTCAGACAACTCTCAGTTCAGTAGATGGACAGTTGTTTAGCCAAAGTACAGCACTTGGCTATCTCTGGCCATTCACTTGAATGGGGACATGGAAGCGTCCCATTCAGTCTGAGAACACCTACATTCAGTCTGGCTGCATTCAGGCTGAATTCACAATGGGGGTAAAACACTGCTTGTTCTCAGGATGAGACCCCCACCGATCAGCTATTTATCCTCTATCCTATGTGTAGAAGATAAATTTGATTTGTTGCATAAACTGTTTAAGGAGATCCTGAACCATCATGTACTTGTACTATTGTAAATTTATCTGTCTCTCTCTCTTACAGCTACAGTAAACCAGACTCGGATAAATATGAAGCTCGAGCCCAGGGGCGTATGAAACCACTTAACCCTTCACAGATAAGTGTTCATGTTGGGATGGATGACAGAAGAAGGGATATCCCGATGACCAGTACCTGGGACCAGATCAGCTTCATCAGTCAGTCGAGCAGGAGCTCTCGGCAGAATTCATCAGTAGGCGACAGACAAGACAAGTGGTCTCTATTGGTCAATGAGACTGATGAGGATCAGTACATGTAGGTTTGTGGTCAACACCAGGAGATCATGGACCATTGCCAATAATATATGGTCTGTATCCATCACATTCAGTTATCTGTAAAGGAATAATGAACAAAACTTATAGAGCAAAAAGGATACAATTATATGTATTATGACATACTAATGTACATTAAATAAGTTGAGCCTTAGGACTTATTCACACAGCCATGCCATTTTTTTTTAGTGACAAACGTTCATAAAAAATGGCCATGTCCGTCTGTGCAAAGCAATGGATGGGACTTATTCACATGGCAGTGAATAACGGTTTTTGAAGCGACCATCACATGGCCACTATGGAACCCAGCTATGTCTATTGGTGTATTCATCTATGTCTGTTTTGATGTCTTTAGTGTATTGGTATACTTTATTTGATGGCAATGAACAGATCAGCTAATAACAAGAAGACAGATTGGTTCATTACAAACACAACCACATATAAGAGTGTTAGGTCGGGCACAACCACCTATGACACGAGTGTTAGGTTGGGAACAACCAACTATGACAGGAGTGTTAGGTCGGGCACAACCACCTATGATACGAGTGTTAGGTCGGGCACAACCACCTATAACACAAGTGTTAGGTCGGGGATAACCATCTATAATACGACTGTTAGGTCGGGCACAACCACCTATAACACAAGTGTTAGGTCGGGGACAACCACCTATGACACGAGTGTTAGGTCGGGCACAACCACCTATGATACGAGTGTTAGGTCGGGCACAACCACCTATGATACGAGTGTTAGGTCGGGCACAACCACCTATGATACGAGTGTTAGGGGCACAACCACCTGTCCAGTGTTAGGTCGGGGAACCACTATAATACGAGTGTTCCAGGTCGGGCACAACCACCTATAACACAAGTGTTAGGTCAGGGATAACCATCTATAATACGACTGTTAGGTCGGGCACAACCACCTATAACACAAGTGTTAGGTCGGGGACAACCACCTATGATACGCAGTGTTAGGTCGGGCACAACCACCTATAACACGAGTGTTCGGTTTCTCACTGGTTCTCACTTGTAATGCATGTAAGCCTATAGCAGTTGTGCAAGAGGACACTTTCTGCCATTGTGTACTGTGACAATGTCATTTCTGTGCCTTTCATGTAACCTGTACATGTGCTGAGATTACTTAATAAAGCTCTATTTAAAGTTAATACATTTGGTAGGTGAAGAACAGTTAAAGCATTTTACCACCCTAGAGAATACTGCATGATACTGTAAGATACAGGATGCCTAGTCATGTCATTTAATAAGGAAACAGCTGAATGAGCGTGGTTTACTGTTTCTGTATCTGGCCTTCACTACTGGACATCCCCTTTTTTGTGATTATTGGGGTATATTGGTCCAATCCACATAATGAGACATTTATGGTATTATCTATCAATATCCCATACATGTCTGTAATGGGAAAACTCTATTAAAAAGATCAGAGCATTAGAGCAGGTGAATGCAGATGGACACCCAATGGAAGGGGTTCTGTCTGCATCTGCCATTTAATATCCATTGCTCTCATCCTGAGACAGATGAGGGCAACGGACATTAAATAATGGTAGTGTGAACGAACAACAGTGTCAGGAGACTCCATTAGAAGGAGCTATCTACTATAGTTTCCATCAGAAATCACAGATGAAACCATACTGCAAGCTACACTGTCGTAAAGCAAAATGCTAAGCACCATGGCAGAAACCCTTCAGACCCCATTATAGTCAGTGGTCACTGTTTATCCTGCATGCCGCCTGATTCCTAGCAGCCATGCCATATAATTATAGCCTCATTCCATAGAAGTCAATAGGATGAGGCTGTAATTACATTGCACAGCCCTATGAATCAGATAGCGTGTGATGTAAAGAGGTCACAAAGCTGACATGTGTGCATTTGCCCCTTCACACAGCTGATCATCAATAAAAAAAGAACTGGACAACTCCTTTAGGCTGAGGCCCCATTTTGCGGAAACACAGCTTGTTGCATTTTTCTGAGCCAAAGCCAAGAATGGCTACACAGTGTAATGCCCTCAGCTCAGCCCCCACATAGTATAATGCTTCCAGCACCAACACAGTACATGGCCTAGGGCAGTGAGCAGGGAGTGTGGTTCAAAGTTCTCACCACTCTTAGGACTCCCGGTTCCTTCTCTGGTCCTGGCGTGCACTACATCAGAGTAATGCCAGCTCCCAGATAAGTAGTGGGGTGTCCTATGAGTGGTGAGTATTCAGAACCATACTCACTGCTCACCTTCTAGACCCTGCTGGTAACCAGTGAGCACTTCCATCTGTAGTGGGCTCAGTAACCGATGAGCTGTCCTGATGATCATCCTCATTCAGTGACCGGCCTGGGTCTACACTGGAGCCTGCAGCAGATACAAGAGGCTGAGCCTGAGGTTTCTACCATGATTTGCGCACTTTCTGCTGCAGGTTGTCCTCAGGTTGATGGGTGTGCATACTAAAAAATGTACTTTTACTGGCACCCATTGAAATTAATAGGAGTCTATATGTATTATGCTGGTATGTATTGCCATCTAGTGGTCTTTGGTGCAGTTGCAGCTTTTAGAAACATCTGTAGCTATAACACCAGAGTTGCAGCTTACCACACAAATCCACTGCAGCGCCTTCTGTTGGAGAAATGTAGTACTATATGCTGGTTATTTGTCAACAAAAGCTGTTTTTCACTAATGTGGAGCCTTAGCCAAAAGTTACCAGTTTTTTATCAAATGACGAGCTGAAATTTGCCAATTTTTGTACACCAGTTTTATGGTGTGAAGCCTTTGATACATTCCCCCATTTAGTTTCCCATATTCTGAGTAGTGTTACACCAAATCTCATTCTAATTTCCCGAATATAAAAAGATAATACATATAAGGCTGAAATAATATATGATGTAAATCTAAAAGCAAAACTTATTTATTTTAGAAGTTATAATATAATTGTTCCTTTATTAGGATCCTCGATGTGAACATAAAATCTGAAATCAGACACAAACTATATGACTGCAGAGCTGCGAAAAAGTAGTCGTACTTCCACAAAATGTTCTAGTATACAATGGTAATGTCAGTTCACTTTTCACAGTGTTTCCATTAGAGCATTTGTGTGGGTTTCCCATGTCAGCCATTTATGGTATATTCACAGGATATGTCATAAACGTGTTATAGATATGACCAACCTGTGTGACTAACACCTGTCTTCTGAAGGGTCCATAACTGCTGAGAATGAAGAGGTGGCTGCACATGTGCATTGCTGTCCATTCATTTCTATAGGACTTCCAAAAACAGCTGCTGGAGTAAGTATATTGTCACACGGCGGAAAATGAAGAGGAATTCGTCTTCATTTTCCACCAATGTATATTCAGCCGCGGTCTAGCCACGGCGGGATGCCGAGGCTTTCCACTGCTGATGAATGGACCTTATCAGCAGGGAGCTATGGACTCAGCAGCAGAATACGTGGCAAGAGTAAGCAGGACGCTTATTTTTTTCCGCATTCCGCTGCGATATCTGTCTCCCATTGAAAACAATGGGAGGCAAATTCCTGCTGCAATCCATCCCCAAATCTACAGCAAATTCCGCCGTGTGAACATACCCTAAGTATTCTTGGCTGCTTTTAGAACTCCCGTAGAATTGAATGGGGAGAGCTCTGTGTACTCAGACACCTCTCCTTTCACAGTGGCTGTGTAGAGGGGATCTTTGGCCTCTATTCTCAAGATCAGTGCAGGTCCCAGAGGTGGGATTTGCACCTATAAAACTTTTATGGCATACCCTGTGGATAAGAGATCTGTGTGATGTATATACAATTATTTTTCATAGTACCTTACATACAGTACTGTACAATATTTGTGTCTGTTGAACCTTTCTTTTATAGAACGATTGTTCCTCCCAGGGTCCATCATTCTGTATAGTTGTATCTAGATTTCCATCTTCTATGTACAATTCTGATTTAATTTAATATGATTTTTATGATACAAATAAAATATATATTTTAATTATGCAAATGATAAGTGTAAATATGTGCAAATACAGGTCTCCTAAGCAAAACCCACAAAAATTGGGTCAAAAATAGAGGAGAAATATCAAGATTAATGAATGACTACTATACCCGTCTATACTTTGTGGGGGCATATGTCCTATGGGGAGCCAGACATTGGAGGTCATGAGCTACACATGGCTCCCGAATCACTGACTGAGGAGTATTGTGCTATGTGAAGAGAGGAGCAAGTAAAGTCTGCTGGAGAAAGTCATATCCATTGGAAATAGGTAGAGAACATGAAGGTAATTGGGGGGGGGGGGGCATGCAGCAGTCACATGTACCTGTGTCAGGATGTCATCACAGGACACACAGACCAGTGGACAGCATTGCAAGAGAAGCCGTGGGGTATCAATGAATTTCTACTAAATCGAATAAGGCATCATGAAGATCTGAACGCTTGCTGCGTATGTAGGAGGTATATGTTGGGGGAAGTATACTTCCAAGAAATGTCACTATATGGGTACATGGTCATGGGCACAGGGCTGCTTTAACCATAGGGCCAATGGTGCACTTGTACCAGGCCCTATGATAGTGGGGGCCCCTTTGGGATAGTCCTGCTTTTAGAGTGCTGTCCTGCTGTTACGGGCCGCCCTGATGGGTCACAGCTCCAACTCATCTGCCATCGCCAGGCGCAGATGAGTGGAGTACAATGGTGATGCAGGGAGCGCTGTGTCTGCTCCCAGTCTACTGCTCGCGACCAGTAGGTGAGATGTAGTGACGTCACTTACATCATGTCTCTTGCTCCCTGAAGCTGCCGGCAGTGGAGACAGAAGACAACAGGGGAACAGGGAAAGGTGAGTATTAGGTTTTTTTTTTTCTTTATTTGATTGATACTGGGGTGGGAGCAAATTGGAAAAGGGACAGTATTCTGTGGGTCAACCTGGAGGGGGACATTATCTTATAATGTCTGAGGGGCCACCGGGGTGGGACAGTTAATGTATGAAGGGCCACTGGGGGGGGGGGGGGAACCTGTTAATGTCTGATGCCTCTGCAGGGGCATTTGATAGTGTGATGGGCCACTGAGGGGCATTATACTGTATGAGGGTCACTAAGGGGCATTATACCATGTGGGAGCCACTGATGGGGCATTAGAATTTGTGTGGGTCAGGCATTTATAAGGGGTGATGATGAGGGGGTGGTTATTTATGAAACATTTGCACTGGGCCTACTAACGTATCAAAACAGCCCTGCATGGGCATATGCCACCCTGTGCTCATAGCCTGAAAGCAGCAGGGCCTCCTGCAGATGTGCTGCCACAAAGAACATCCCCTATCTGGTAGTATTTACAGCAGTGGGCTGAGCCGTAGAGTGTGTAGAGGTTGTACTGAAAATTATTAGAAACAGATGCCTGACCATGGGCTGTGTCTAGTTATATCTCATAGACATATTCATCCCTGCCATACTTTCTCCCACAGGATGAAAACGAATGTGAAACAAATGACACTTGGCCATCAAAAATCGTGTGCACAAGGCCTAAGACTACATGATCATGTGCATGTGCGGGTCCGTGAAAAAAACAGCATAGCTGATATCTGTGTGCTGTCTGTGCCCTCCACAGACCCATGCATTTCATTAATGAGCCTGGGCTGCAACAGACAGGACCTGTCCTGAGTTTTTGCCGTTGGGCTCACGGCCCCCATACATGGACCTGTGATAATACATGGTCGTGTGTATGAGGGCAAAGAAAATAATGGGTCAGTGTGCTCGCCATCAAAAACTCAGATAAGCACACTGACAAAACACAGTCGTGCGCATGAAGCCTAAGTCCGGGTTCACATGAATGTATAAAAAAAAGTTGTCAGAGTTACATCCAGAAGAAACAGACGATTTTTAATAAGTAGGTGCAGTCTGTACGTCCACAGAGGAGGATAACCTGGAGGTGGTCTTCAAGTGCATACTGGGATTTTTTTCCCACACAGACAACATACATGTGCTTTATGCACTACTATGGGTCCGGGCTATACACACATACTTCTCAACTCTCCCAAGAGACTTCCAGATGCCCAGAAGAGTCGACAAATCTCCCTGGTGGCATGTCCAGTTTTAAACTCCTGTCCTCTGGACGGACACTAAAGGGCATTATACTATGCGGGGGACACGATGGGGCATTATATTGTTTGTAGGGGACACTAAGGGACATTATACTGTGTGTGAGGGACACTTAGGGACATACTGTGTAGGGTACACTAAGGGGCATTATTCTGTGTGGTGTATGGGGGACACTAAAAGGCACTATACTGTGTAGGGGACACTAAGGGACATTATAATGTGTAGGGGCCACTAAGGGGCATTATAATGTATGGGGTACACTAATGTGCATCATACTGTGTGGTGGACACTATGGGGCATTATACTCTGTGTGGGGGACATTATACTGTATAGGAGACACTAAGGGACATTATAATGTGTGGGGGACACTTAGGGCTTTATACTGTGTGTAGGGGAGACTTAAGGGCATTATACTGTGTGGTGGACACTAAAGGACATTATACTGTGTAGGACACTAGGGTGGTTATACTGTATAGTATACACTAAGGGGCATTATACTGCATGGGGTACACTAAAGGTAAGATTTTGCAGGTGGAATCTGCCTCAAAAAAATGCCTCCCAACCCTCCCATTCATTTCAATGGGACTCAGGAGCAGATTTATGCAAAAAGCATTTTTTGAGGGTTTTTTTTTTTTTTTGCAAAAACCACTTAAAAAACTGCTGCCTTTTTTTTCTACCTACCATTCAATTCAATGGGATTTGCAAGGCGGAATCCGCCTGAAGATAGGTCATGGCACAACTTTTTTTTAAATACGCCTGACTACCATTGAAGTAAATCTGAGAGTTGGGAGGTGTTTATTGAAGAAGATTTTGAGGTGGATTCCGTCTCAAAAAATCTGCCTGGAAAAAACTCTGTGTGAATTCTTAGTATCCACCACATTATACTATGTGGCGGATACTAAGGAGAATTATAATGTGTGTGGGGGACACTAAGGGGCATTATACTGTGTTTTACACAATGAAGGGTGCTTCTACTGTGTGGTGGAGGAAAGGGACTAGGCGGGTATATGGGCCCATGAATAAAATATAAATATAATGTGAATAAAATATGTGATGTGAAAAATAGCGAAGCATGCTATGTTATTGAATTGATATACACCAAGGCAGAAACCTAAATGACCTATTACAAGAAACAATGGATAGGAGGACGGCTACAACAGTGGTCACATACGGGGCCCGACGGACCCCATTAACTATAATGGGATCTGTCCGGTGTCCATTCTTTTAAACTGAAACTGTTGGAAGATAAAGGCGGACTTGCAGGACATTTTCGTCTGGCCATTTTGGATGCACACTGCCATGGGTGTCTCCAAATAGAAGACAACGCAGATGAGCATGTAGCCTGTCACTATATAGTATTAGTCATATGTGGGACCGAACAGAACAAAAGATGCAAATGCGAACAGAGTTTAAGCTCCAAAAACAAAAAAGTTTCTACATCCTATATTCACCAGGTCCTGACATTTTAGAGTTGAACTACAACCCCCAGCATGTCCTGCTGTACAAATAATTTCATAATATGAGTACGTTTATTTAACACTGCAAGAAGCTCAGCAGGACTAAAGGTGGGAAAGTGATGGAGCAGATATGTCATACAGTCCACAGGGCAGTCATGTAGTAGATATATAACTACAGTATAGTCTACAGGGCAGCCATGGAGCAGATACATAACTACAGTCCACAGGGCAGGTTATTATGAAGTCCCCGCCGTGCACGTTACACAACATGGGCGGCCTCTGGTTACATATCCCGGTGACGTGCCCGGGGCCGCCCTGACAGGCGTGTTTGCTGTAATGGAGAGTGTGAGGAGCGGCGGACACAGCTCTCAGCACTACAGCAGACATGTCTCTCTATAGAAACACCGTGTGGTTCCTGAAGGGGCTGCGGGAATACACGAAGTAAGTGCGACACCCGGGGCTGTGTAATATATAGCTCTTATATGATAGTTATGCTTTGTGGTCTGCGTCTGTATGTATTATACATAGGGCAAGGCTGCACATCTATACCATACACTGAGCTGGCTGTTCACCTGGTTAATATATACATTGTATGTTGATATTTATGCTTTGCAGTTTGCTACTGTATATATTATATATAGTACAGGGCTGCACATCTAGCCATACATTTCCCAGAATCCTTTGAGGTTTGATAATACTTGGTGTCAGGGCCGCCCTATAGGTGTAAATTGTAGAAAACATAACCAGATACATCCTACACCTGTTCATTGTGATCCTCAACATATTGGGAATTCGTCGCTTGGCTGTTTCCGTCTTACTGTATGGGCTGAGTGGGCCATACAGCCATGTTCACATTGGCATTTGAGTCTCCGTCATAAATTCTGCCCCATGAAAATGGTGGAAAACTTATTAGGACTTGATGGAGTCCAACATAAGTCAGAAGGGTCTGATGGCCGCTGGTGTGATCCGTCATGGCAGATGTGGCAGTGTCTTGTAACCATAAGCCATGACACATCAGCTGATCACTCTGGAGTCTTCTTGAACGGGGTCTTCCGTCTTCCCTAAGTACTCTACTTCTTTCGAAGATGGTGTCTTGGCATATTCACTGCAGAGGAAACGTAACTTGACATGGCGGTCAGAGTGAAGGACCCTGTCAATGACATCTGTATACTCTAACTGGAAAGGCGGTGTTGTCCACTCCTACTGTGGCATCTTATCTGATATTGAGCATGGAGAGATTTATTTATTTTCCATAGGCTAGGTTCACACCTGCATCGGAGTCTCTGTTGGAAACCAACAGAAATCAGCAGAGAGAAAAGTCCTGCATAGAGGACTTTCTCTCCGCTGGTTTCAGTATAAAACGGGTGACATCCGACAGACCCCACTATAGTCTATGGCAGGGGTAGGCAACCTTTTTTGTTCGGCGTGCCGATTTTAATAAAAAAATCAAAGATGAGGTACTCGGAGTGCCGGTCAATAATTGTAAGTCTGACGACCCCTAAACTAAAGTCATATACCACAAACCATAACACAGAAGTGCTGCCACCAGATGCTTTAGGACACATGCGTTTACTGCTATTTCCTGGGACGCTCCTGTACTTTCTGATTAGAAGCAATGAAAGTCCATGTACAGCCCCCAATTAGTGGTAAATGTGTCCAGGAGCGCCGTATGGCGGCAGTCTTATGGTGAAAACACATTATGTATCTGGATGCAGCTATATTTGGAACTTTTTCATTCAATGTAAAACTGGTGCATTTTTGCACAAAAAAAAACAAAGCCGGAGTTTTCTGTGCAAAAACACATCCTTAATATAGAGAACACACCGTTATTCAGAATAATGTCCCATAGTGGTCCCTGCACACGGTATATGTCCCTTAGCGGCCCCTGCAACATGGTATATGTCCCATAGTGGCCTCTGCACACAGTATATGTCCCATTGCGGTCTCTGCACACGGTATTATGTCCCATAGCGGCCTCTGCACACGGTATATGTCCCATAGCGGCCCCTGCAACATGGTATATGTCCCATAGCGGTCCCTGCACACAGTATTATGTCCCATAGCGGCCTCTGCACACGGTATTATGTCCCATAGCGGTCCCTGCACACGGTATATGTCCCATAGCGGCCCGTGCACACGGTATTATGTCCCATAGCGGCCTCTGCACACAGTATTTGTCCCATAGCGGTCCCTGCACACGGTATTATGTCCCATAGTGGCCTCTGCACACAGTATTTGTCCCATAGCGGTCCCTGCACATGGTATTATGTCCCATAACGACCCCTACACACGGTATATGTCCCATAGCGGCCTCTGCACACGGTATTTGTCCCATAGTGGCCCCTGCACACGGTATATGTCCCATAGCGGTCCCTGCACACGGTACTATGCTCTATAGTGGTCCCTGCACACGGTATTATGCTCTATAGTGGTCCCTGCACATGGTATTATGCTCTATAGTGGCCCCTGCACACTCACTAGCTATTATTATACTGTGGGGTCTCTTCAGACCACAGAGTATAATAAGTAGAGGGCAAAGAGAGGTGATGAAACATAAAAAAAACAATGTTACTCACCATTCCACGCTCCGCAGCCGCTCTGTATCTTCAGGCGCTTCTGCCTGTAGTGAGCGACCGCTCATTGAGTCTCAGGGGTCACGTCGCGTCATTATGCGTAATGACGTCAGACGCAGACGCGACCCCTGAGGCCCTGTCAGCTGACTTCAGGCAGAAGCGCCTGAAGAGTACACAGCGGCTGCGGACCGTGGAATGGTGAGTTAACATTGTTTTTTATGTTTCATTACCTCCCCGGGGGGCTCTGCTTATTATACTTGGGGTCTGAAGAGACCCCACAGTAGAATAATAGCAGTTTCGTTTCAGACGTGTTTGGTCCGATCGAAACTGCTGGGTGAGGACTCCGCTGCCGTGCCAGGGAAATATGCCTCGCGTGCCAAGAGTGGCACGCGTGCCATAGGTTGCCGACCCCTGGTCTATGGTGTCTTTGCAGGTAACTGCTGCTTTAGTGGTCGGGCTCTCTGTCGTTCTTGCCTTACTTTTATAGCACCAAGATATTCCACAGTGCTTTACTGACATTGTCAGTCACTGTCCCTTATAGGGTTCGTAATCCATGTTCCCTATCAGTATGTCTTTGGAGTGTGGGAGGAAGCCAGAGTATCCACGCAAACACGGGGAGAACAAACTCCATACAGATGTCCTTGTTCGTATTCGAACCTCCAGTGCTGCAAGGCAACAGTGCCAACCACTGGGCCCCCATGCTGCCCTCAGAACTGCATGCAAGGAGGTTGGGTTACCAAACCAATCATCTGTGGAAAGACTGGGCATGCCAGTATAGTGCTTCGTAGAATGTTTGGCTCCTAAAATGTGTAGGCACCACCCCCCTGTGCCCATGCTCCCTCCTGTTACTAGTCCTAGTAGGCACCAACTGCTGTGTCCACGTCACGCATTTAGGACAGGTATATTCACTTATTGTAAGTGAGGACCTCTTAGGAGCCTAAACATTCTAGGAACTACCATGCCAGAAGCCAATTGCCTGGAAGTGACCGGTATGAAACTGTCAAGTCCTGTGGGAAATCGAATCGTTTGCATAATGTCATTGCTACTGATATAGGTTTTTCTTTAGAAAATTACTTGTCTTTGTGCTAACAGTTTTTAAAATAAAATAGTCTTTCCTAGTGATTGGTTCTCTTTAAGGCGCCACGTTGCAGAAACGCAGCAGATGAAGACGCTGCATTTTACAGTATCAGCAAAGTGAATGAGAGTCTTACTAATCCCTTATACACATTGCGGAAAAAAAACGCTGCATGAGAATTTGTGTTTTCAAAAAATGCAGCATGTCAATTTCACCTGCGGAATCACAAGTGTTTTCCCTATAGATTTAATAATGGGAAAAAAAACGTAGAGAAGAATGTTTTTCAGCTGTGGGGTCTTAGCCTAAAAGGATTGTCCCAGGATTTTTTTTTTTCTGGACTATTTTAAGGATACAGTCAGATTATGGTGAAAGAGGGTGTGAAAAACATTTTTCATGCCCATTTTGCACCCTAGGGGTGCCCATTTTTTAAGGATCCCTCATACATTTGAGTGTATGGCGGGATCCATGAAAACAGACAAAAATAGAGCATGACCTATATTTTGACAGCCTGTTACAATGGACCATCAAAATATCGTCCCATTCACATGTATGAATATTAATGCAGCAGTGTGATGGCCGTTAAAAAAAAACGTCCGTCACACGGCCGATTGCAACGTTCATGTGAATATAGGGTTAGGATAGGCCATAAATATCTGATCATTAACTTCAGTTGGAGCTGATCCGTTATACAAGGACCAGAGCCAGGTGCTTCCTCTGTGTATAGTACAGACATTAGAAGTGACCCCGTACAGTTTGTCCCTGTGAGGAGCCACTTATCAGCCCCCTACTGATCAGATATTTATGACCTATCCTAAGGATAATCCATAAAAATCCTGTCCAAGCCATGTAGATGTCATAGCTTGACACTCCCTCTATTAGTCCGAGCAGAGAGTCTCCCTTGCACTAGTGCACCCAGCACAAGCATTTTTCCTCAAGTCACATCAATGTAACTGCTCAGATTATTATCAGTACTGTATTCAGTCCATGTGGTTGGATGCAGTTAAAATGCATCAAAAAAACTTGTGCGCTTTTGATGCGGTCGTGGTTTTTGTATTTCACCTGAAAAAAAAAACCCAAAACAACAGAATACGGTTGATGCGGCTTTAACTGCACCCTGTAGCACTGTCCGAATGCAGTGTAATGTCATAGGTCTCTGGTGGTGGATATTAGCCAGGAAATATTCCTAGAAAGCCTGATAGCTGAGCTCGGCTGCCAGCTTGTATAACACACACTCAGGCAGGCGTGCCCTTGTCAGTGATATAATCTAGTTACATAACACAGTCATTGTTTAGAGGCTCTGTCTTGAAGTACTGATGAAGGAATGCCGCTACATACTGATCACCAAGTTAACCCCTATCCATTAGATAAGGTGTAACTTGCTCTAACTGGAAAACCCTTTTCATAAATTTTAATTTATTAGTATTTTTCTCATTAAAAGCCCCAAATAAATATATTTTTAAAAATCTGTATTCATGGTGTTTTGCTATATACAGTATGTTTTGGAGGGGCCCCATGTGTAATATTCCTAATATATCTTGATACAGTTTTGGGCAGATCTTCCACAAGTCTGTTCTATGTACTTAAAGAGTACCTTTAACCATCTCCAGTTCTTAGCATTTGTTAATAGGCGCCGCTCCACCGATTCCAGCACAGTTGGAATTTTCTCTCTAGCCCCCACCATTCCTGAGTAACAAGCACAGTTAGTTTTGGTGCCTCATGTGCTATTTAAGCTCTGTAATGTCAGGTGGGCGGTGTCAGACAAGGGGTGTGACTCAGCTCCAATCAGAGGCAGCCAGTGTCAGAGCTCAGAATCACACCCCTTGTCTGCTCCTGCCTGACACCGCTTTCCTGACAGTACAGAGTCTAAATAGCATATCAGTCACCAAGACTGCTCAAGAACGGTGGGGGCTAGAGAAGAAATTCCAACTGTGCCAGAATCAGTATAGTGGCAGCTATTAAATGAACTTGTTGGAGGTCGTGAAAGGTCCTCTTTAAATGTTAGAAATGCTGTAACCGACCATGTCGAAATAATGGGTATTGTCTTGTGTTTTGTAGAGGGGGTTATGAAGCTGCCGCCAAGCACTTTGCTGCAGAAGATTTGCAAGTTGATGTTACTGGAAGGTCTTACATGATCACAGGGGCGAATAGTGGTATTGGCAAGGCTACTGCTCTGGCAATTGCTAAAAAGGGTAAGTTTATGGCCACTAAAGTGTAGTCTGAAGATAAAGCAAGAAACTTATACTGGGTGTTACCAGTAAGTACATAGTCCCAGTCCTATAAATAGTTTTACCTGTTCCCATTTGCAGTTAGAGGTATCCATATTTGTGTTGTGACTCTGTATTAAAGTGAATAGCAGATACTTTTGTTTTTCCCTCAAATCTCTGATATGGTCCTGGAGTATTAACTCACTTACCTGGTCCCGGCGGCGTCATGAATTACAGTGGGGAAAAAAAGTATTTAGTCAGCCACCAATTGTGCAAGTTCTCCCACTTAAAAAGATGAGGCCGGCCTGTAATTGTCATCATAGGTACACCTCAACTATGAGAGACAAAATGAGAAAACATATCTAGAAAATCACATTGTCTGATTTTTTTAAGAATTTATTTGCAAATTATGGTGGAAAATAAGTATTTGGTCAATAACAAAAGTTCATCTCAATACCTTGTTATATATCCTTTGTTGGCAATGACAGAGGTCAAACGTTTTCTGTAAGTCTTCACAAGGTTGGCACACACTGTTGCTGGTATGTTGGCCCATTCCTCCATGCGGATCTCCTCTAGAGCTGTGATGTTTTGGGGCTGTCGTCAGTCTTCCCAGCCTGGTGCAGGTCTACAATTTTGTTTCTGGTGCCCTTCCACAGCTCTTTGGTCTTCACCATAGTGGAGTTTGGAGTGTGACTGTTTGAGGTTGTGGACAGGGGTCTTTTATACTGATAACAATGTCAAACAGGAGCCATTACTACAGGTAATGAGTGGAGGACAGAGGAGCCTCTTAAAGAAGAAGTTACAGGTCTGTGAGAGCCAGAAATCTTGCTTGTTTGTAGGTGACCAAATACTTATTTTCCACCATAATTTGCAAATAAATTCTTTAAAAATCAGACAATGTGATTTTCTGGATTTGTTTTCTCATTTTGTCTCTCATAGTTGAGGTCTACCTATGATGACAATTACAGGCCGGCCTCATCTTTTTAAGTGGGAGAACTTGCACAATTGGTGGCTGACTAAATACTTTTTTTCCCCACTGTATCTGTTCTATGGGGCTGTCTGACTATAGTAAAGAGTTACCTGAGGGGCCGAATGCTGCCTCCAATAACATGACCCTGGGGTTGTGATGTCACCGGAACCCCCGGGTCTATCAAAAGCATCCCCAGGACCAGGTAAGTGAATAAGTACTCCCTGCCAACCCCTTTAATGTGGACTGTTTGCATAGTTGCTTCATTTTTTATTTTTGATGCATCTGAGGAATACAAAAATGGTTGCAAAGGTGAATATATCTCATTTTAGGGAATTTTTGTGATGCAGTAATAAAGGAGAGGTTAGTGGGTGCACCGTCCTGCAGACTTCTGGGGCCCAGAACATTCTCTGTAACATTCTAGCTCTTCAGGTGATGTTGCTTTATTGTGTGGACATCTCCCATCGTGGTGTGAACTAGGTTCTTTTTATCTTATGAGTGTTTTTATTTTTCTAGGTGGCACCATTCACCTGGTATGCAGAAATAAAGACAGAGCAGAAGAAGCACAAAAAGAGATTGTAGCAAGTAGTGGGAATCAGGTAATGGTAATATAAAAGCTATATGTGAAGTGTAATCCTGACTACATTACTGGCCTTTTTATCATAGCCTATATGATACTTTTTTTATGTTCTCTGACGTGTACCTTTGACGTAAGGCTGTAAAATATTCCATTGTACAGGCATATAGTGGGATACTTTGGCCTTGGCTCGCAGTTGAGAAAAAAATGTATTCCGTGCAATATGTTTTTTACTGTATACCTTTCTATGGAATAGCATTTTTTTTTCGATATACCACCGTATCTCAGCCAAATGGGAACCAAATGGAATGAGGAAATCCCATGAAACATTTGTCCTTCTGGGAAACCTTTACAAATATACCGTAAATAGACTTCATTGGGACAGCGCTGCAGTACCTACACTCACCACTACAGTTTTTACAGTGAGTGAGCAGCGCAGCTCACAGTATGTAAACATTACCAAGAGCCATGCTGTTTTGGTACAGGTGATCTGCAGGGGGTCCCTGGTGTCGGACCCCCACAGACCTAATATTGAGGGTTTATCTTAAGGATAGGCCATCAATAATAGAAACCAGATAACCCCTTTAAGCTTATTCCAACTATTATTAGTTGGCTTATTTTGTGCCAGAAGTTTATACTAGAATTTGGCACAGGTCTGGCACACATTGGGGCAGATTCGCTCTTGTGGTTATGCCTTAGGCCGGTTGCAGACGACTGTGCTGCAACCGGCCTGCCGTGATTTAAAAGCACAGGCTGCACACAGGGGACACGGGGATGTCCCGTGTGTAGTAAACATGGGCCACAGTTACATATTGACGCTCCCTTTTCAGTCAAGAGACACCCCTTTCCATCCATTCCCCCATTGTGGGGCTAGTTGGAAAAATTATCAGTAACATTTTGTTCTATGAATATGCCAAAATGTGCTAACAAATACACTCTGTTGAAAACACAATTATAAATGTGAGTTGGAACCTCAAATTTTGCTTTGCTCTTATATTTGGTGCATGTAGATCTTATGTTAAACATAGTCGTGCAGTTTTCCCGATATACAGAGCGTAGTTTATCAGGATATTGTTACAGGATGTAATGGTGCATCTGCTGGACATGTCTAACCCTAAAGAAATCTGGGAGTTTGCTGAGAGGTTTAAGACTGAAAACCGGCTGCATGTATTGGTGAGTTCTACCAAACACTTTATTTCCTTCTTTTTTCACCTCTGTCCTTTTTTTTTACCTACAACCAGAAAGGTAATGCAGGACAAGCCAATGGCTCCTTTAGGCTGGGGCCTCACGTAGCGTAAACGCTGCGATTTTGCTGCGGTGTTTTACAGTCCCTGCAAAGTGGTTAGGATTCTGGCGAAGTTCATCCACACATTGTAGAAAATAATCCGCATCGGAAATGCTGCGTTTAAAAAACTCTTGTGTTTTTGTAAATCACAGCATGTCAGTTATACCTATGGAACTGCTGGCGGTTTCCCTATAAGTATAATGGAAGCAGAAAGTCCACAGAGGAAAACTCTGTGGACTTCCTGTGAAAAACGCTGCAGGAAAAACCGCAATGCGTTTCCACTGCGTTTTTTCCCCAGCTCTTTTTGGTTGCAGCCTGCTACTTGGGGCCTTAGCTTTAAATAAATCTGTGTGTGAGGCGCAAATGTTGTATTTTCCTGTATTTGTAGGTAAACAATGCTGGGTGCATGGTGAACAGTCGGGAACTAACAGAAGATGGAATAGAGAAGAACTTTGCCACCAATGTCTTGGGTAAAAGGATACATTGTTTTTCATTCTTTAGGCTAAGGGTATGTTCACACAGCTGAATTTGAGGCAGATTCTGCCTGAAATCAGCACTGGTTCATTTCAATGGGAGGCAGATCTTGATTTTTTTCCCCCTGCTAAATTCTTCAGGTGGATTATTGGCTGGTGTGGAATTTGCAAATTTTGCCATGGAATTTGGTCAAACAGAAATTTAAATCAGAATTTTTTAGCTCGGAAAATTTCCTCTGTGTGAACCACGAAGGCCCCATGTAGAAAATTGTAGCTAAAAAAATGCTGCTAAAAAACAACATGGTGGAAAGAACACAATGCTTGCATTTTTCTCTGCTTTTCCACTGTGTTTTGCATTTTTGTTTCCTTGCCCATATGTCTGTAAGGAAAATGCTGCGTTTTTGCAGGTAAAATTAACTGCATTTTTGAAAACCGCTACGTTTTCCACAGCTTTTTTCTGCAATGTGAAGATGAGATTAAATAAAATCTAATTCGCTTTGCTGGGACTGCGTTTCTGGCCTTCGCCTTACACATAACATCTCCAGTGGTTATTATCCAATTTTCATCATCCTCATCCATCATCATTGCGACCCTGTGTAGGAAATACTGCCATGACCCTGGGTCAGTTCATGGAATTAACCTACCAGGGTTAATCCTGACTCCGGTATCACCAGGGCTCCATTATAGACATGCACTTTGCTAGAAGTAATATCTTCATGTGTAGAGACACTCATTTACGAGGCAGGAAATATAAAGCTCTCTGTAGCAGTCGATGCCCATTACTGGAGCGCCGTGGTTTAGTGCATTACTGGCCGTCTGCCACGCGGCGACATTTTGAGCAATCCAATGAACAGCAAGGCGCAGAGTTAATCTGATAACAAACCCGGGCTCTGTCCCAGGGGCTCCTTATTTGCTGAATCAATTCATTTGGTGGTTATGTTAAAATCCAGTTACTTGTTGTGGCTACATATTTTATTGCAAGATTTTTCCCCAAAGAACAAATTTGCTGGGTAATAAAGCATTGTAAAGCTCCATGACCGATTTCAGCATGAATAAAAACTAGCGAGCAAAATTCTAGATTCATCAGGTCATTTTGTACTGAAATAATTTTTTTCTTCTATGCCTTTACACTTACTGATACCACAAATGATAGCGATGGTTTTTATGTACGCAGGATAAGTTTTGGTCAATGTATACATTAGAAGTAGCAATAATTTTTCTGATCAAAGGAATGGAGGTGATTATTATTTTATGTTCATGTTATCCTTAAGAAATTTGCATTATGACACGATTATTGAAAAAAATATTTTAATTTTCCTCACACGGCTTGGGTTTCATATAGCCAGTGCATTGTCATATTTTGGGCTGAGAGGTGTATGCTCTTTCTTTTTAGGAGTTAGGCTACGTCCACATGGTCATGTGACATCCGGACGTCACATGACAGCATTAAATTCAATGTCCGTGAATGGAGACTGTTCACATGGCCATTATATAGGTTATGTCCTGGCTGTTTTATCGGAATACTCCATACACTAAAATGTATTGGGGATCCGTAAAAAAGGATGGCCCTCTGGTGCAAGGTGGACATGAAAAATGGACGTTTTTCGCAGCCATTTTGCTCCTCGGTCATCTGATTGAAGCCTTACATTTCCAAAAGCTTCCTCTGTGAATGTCTCTTTTCTTCCCTGAGCTGGGATCCATTTTTGTACTTAAACTTGTTGACCCATGAACGACAATTATGGAGAAATATAGATCGCTGGAGGGCGTCTGCCCCTAGCACCCCCAGCTGTCACGAGAATGGCGCCCCCATGTGAATGGAGTAATAGTGCACATAGGTGATCACCACTGCATTCAGTTTTATTGGACTAATGGAGATAGCCAAGTACAGGCCTCCATCAGTCCAATGAAAGTGAACAGAGGGTTGGTTAGACACGCACACTACTGCAAATAGCACATAGCAGGCTAATATAGTGAATCGAACAAATCTGGATGATGTGTTACGTGGAGCTGACATGTAACACATTTTCTTTGCAGTGGCTACTGAAGGGAAAATGTATGACAACCCCCCACAGTAACAGCTGATCGCTAAGGCAGCTAGGTGGAAAAGATCCTTGGCTGCTATTGCTTTCTATACGATTTCAATAGATTTTTATGGATGCCTTATTTTCATTCTCCACAGGTACATATATTCTGACTAAAGCTCTGCTCCCTGCCCTGGAAAAGGAAGATGATGCCAGAGTAGTAAGTAGTGAGAGCAATAAATTCCCTGTTTTGATTGCATTAAAGTGGATTAAAGCTGGCCATACACATGTTTTTTGTTGCCC
The DNA here is from genome assembly GCA_947044405.1 of Leptodactylus fallax. Taxonomy (NCBI): domain Eukaryota; kingdom Metazoa; phylum Chordata; class Amphibia; order Anura; family Leptodactylidae; genus Leptodactylus; species Leptodactylus fallax. The sequence continues at coordinate 306,505 of CAMRHE010000410.1, forward strand.
AAAATGGGCGATTTCAGCTGACACCTATGTAGGTGACCAATGCCTGACTTTAATAGGTCGTGATGTATATTTTCAACCAACTTTCAGCTGAAAATACCAAATCTTGGCATAACTGACCGATTATCAGCCAACTTGCGCAGACAAGTTTTTTTTAAGAATTCAATGTATTATTTGAATTTTTACAAAAACAAAGGTAGGAGGGAAGTGGGAATAATTTACTGTCATGCATATTACAAATAGTAGTCACAAAAATATCATTACAGTTTATTGCAGGGCCATGTATGAGAGCCAATATTAAATATAATGGACTAAAAATATTATAATAATGATGATCCTTTGTTCACTATGGGGGAAGGGTTAATAGGAGAGTAGGAGGGTTTTGGAAATGGCAAGGTACAAAGACACAGTGCGCTTTTATTACACTTTGCAACTAAGCCATCCCCATGTTTAGGGTAGTTTAGTTGTTCATGTTGATGTTGGAAACATTCGTCCATCTTCAGTTGGACAGTCGCATGACAGCCATCTGAAGTCTAGTATATATGACCAGCCTAAGATTGAAGCTCTTTTTCATATTTGGTGGGAATGGCCAAAAATTCTGGGGACCTATTAAAGCACTTATTTGCATTGTATGTGCACCTCTACCTTTTCTTTAACCCATCTAGTACTGATGTTGATTATGGAAGCTAAAATGTTAATTTTGCAGCTTTATTGGCTAAGTAGAAATCCCCCCTACTCTTTCCTTAGGCCTAGGAATATATACTGTATATATATATATATATATATATATATTATAATATATATACTGTACAGACCAAAAGTTTGGACACACCTTCTCATTCCAAGAGTTTTCTGTATTTTCATGACTATAAAAATTGTAGATTCACACTGAAGGCATCAAAACTATGAATTAACACATGTGGAATTATATACTTAACAAAAAAGTGTGAAACAACTGAAAATATGTCTTATATTCTAAGTTCTTCAAAGTAGCCACCTTTTGCTTTGATTACTGCTTTGCACACTCTTGGCATTCTCTTGATGAGCTTCAAGAGGTAGTCACCTGAAATGGTTTTCACTTCACAGGTGTGCCCTGTCAGGTTTAATAAGTGGGATTTCTTGCCTTATAAATGGGGTTGGGACCATCAGTTGTGTTGTTCAGAAGTCAGGTGGATACACAGCTGATAGTCCTACTGAATGGAGTGTTAGAATTTGTATTATGGCAAGAAAAAAGCAGCTAAGTAAAGAAAAACGAGTGGCCATCATTACTTTAAGAAATGAAGGTCAGTCAGTCCGAAAAATTGGGAAAACTTTGAAAGTGTCCCCAAGTGCAGTGGCCAAAAACATCAAGCACTACAAAGAAACTGGCTCACATGAGGACCGCCCCAGGAAAGGAAGACCAAGAGTCACCTCTGCTGCGGAGGATAAGTTCATCCGAGTCACCAGCCTCAGAAATCGCAGGTTAACAGCAGCTCAGATTAGAGACCAGGTCAATGCCACACAGAGTTCTAGAAGCAGACACATCTCTACAACAACTGTTAAGAGGAGACTGTGTGCAGCAGGCCTTCATGGTAAAATAGCTGCTAGGAAACCACTGCTAAGGACAGGCAACAAGCAGAAGAGACTTGTTTGGGCTAAAGAACACAAGGAATGGACATTAGACCTGTGGAAATCTGTGCTTTGGTCTGATGAGTCCAAATTTGAGATCTTTGGTTCCAACCACCGTGTCTTTGTGCGACGCAGAAAAGGTGAACAAATGGACTCTACATGCCTGGTTCCCACCGTGAAGCATGGAGGAGGAGGTGTGATGGTGTGGGGGTGCTTTGCTGGTGACACTGTTGGGGATTTATTCAAAATTGAAGGAATACTGAACCAGCATGGTTACCACAGCATCTTTCAGCGGCATGCTATTCCATCCGGTTTGCGTTTAGTTGGACCATCATTTATTTTTCAACAGGACAATGACCCCAAACACACCTCCAGACTGTGTAAGGGCTATTTGACCAAGAAGGAGAGTGATGGGGTGCTACGCCAGATGACCTGGCCTCCACAGTCACCAGACCTGAACCCAATCGAGATGGTTTGGGGTGAGCTGGACCGCAGAGTGAAGGCAAAAGGGCCAACAAGTGCTAAGCATCTCTGGGAACTCCTTCAAGACTGTTGGAAGACCATTTCAGGTGACTACCTCTTGAAGCTCATCAAGAGAATGCCAAGAGTGTGCAAAGCAGTAATCAAAGCAAAAGGTGGCTACTTTGAAGAACCTAGAATATAAGACATATTTTCAGTTGTTTCACACTTTTTTGTTAAGTATATAATTCCATATGTGTTAATTCATAGTTTTGATGCCTTCAGTGTGAATCTACAATTTTTATAGTCATGAAAATACAGAAAACTCTTGTAATGATAAGGTGTGTCCAAACTTTTGGTCTATACTGTATATATGTGTGAATTGTATAACCCAGCCAGGAGATGGGGACTTCTTGCATGATAGCGATTTATGATCCTGGCAGCCCCTGCTTCTTTGCAGCTTTATTGCCTCGTACAATACCCAGGACAGAATGGGGAGGCAGGGTCTCCTAGCATCATAGATCACTATGATGCAAGGAATACTGGTCTCTGGACCACGATAAGTGTGGGAAATGACAGCAATATACAGATGGGATTTTCTGGGTTTGCCTTTGTGCATGTGGCCTTATATACAGTGGGGAAAAAAGTATTTTGTCAGCCACCAATTGTGCAAGTTCTCCCACTTAAAAAGATGAGGCCGGCCTGTAATTGTCATCATAGGTAGACCTCAACTATGAGAGACAAAATGAGAAAACATCTTGAAAATCACATTGTCTGAATTTTTAAACTCGTTTTATTGAAAATTGCGTATCAGACAAAGGAAAAGAAATCAAAACAAATACATAACATGTTGCGCACCAAAAAACGAGAATTTCAATGTAAATTCACTCAACGCACCACATCCCACCTCGCCAGGTCCTCGTCCCATCCGGACCATATAACGTAGACTCGGTACAGAAAGAATATAATCAGGACATGCGTAATACTGTATACATCAGTTATCATGTACAAAACATGCAGTCAATAAGTCAAGGGTAACAACAAGGATACACTCCAAAATGAGAGGTCGTGGATACTCCTGGTGTCTCGCACCCCTCACGGCATGAGTAAATTAATGGCAGAGCGCAATGAGGGAGCCGTATATTGGGTTACCGGAGAATTGCACCATGTTCCCCACACCTTATGGAATTTCTGAGGGCACCCTCTCCCTTTATACACAATCTGGTTATAAGGAAGAACAGTATTAACAAGTTTCTTCCACTGAGATACTGATGGGGGTTTCGGAGCCATCCATCGCAGTGCGATAGCTTTCCTAGCATAAAATAAAGACTCCCTCAAAAGGATTCTAACATGGTGTTGCCATATTTCTTCATCTAATACGCCGAAAAGGCATATCTCTGGGGTTAATGGTATAGGTTTAGCCAGAACTTCCGCCAGGAGATCCACGACCCCTTTCCAAAAACATTGTATGATCGGACATTCCCAAATCATATGCCAAAAGTCTGCCTGTGGACAAAGACACCTAAGGCATCCGGGGTTGGGCAGACGTCCCATTTTGTATAGACGGGAAGGTGTCAAGTAACATTGGTGTAGAATATACGTTTGAATCAGTTTGTTGTTAGCTGAAGGTGACACATGTTGAGGAGATTCAAGGATATCTTGAAACATCTCATCTGTGAGAGTTGGGATATTTATGCTCCATCGCGTCAAGGCCGGGGCGTCCAAAGTGGACACCTTGGCCTGTATCAGATGTGCATATAAAGTAGATATCAAACCCCCAGGGCCCTGTGAGCGAAGTATGCCGATAAGCGGATACTCAGATATATTGTCCAATCGATCCGGGAACTGAGAAGAAAGTGCATGTCTAATCTGTAGATATCTAAAGAACTGCGTTCTAGGGATGCCATAGGAGGAGCTTAGCGAGTCAAACGTTTTAAAAACCCCTTGTATGTACAGGTCACTAAGAGAGGACACGCCATACTGCGACCAGGCCCGGGCGCCAGGCAGGGCAAATAACGTCGGCAGACCAGGGTTGTGCCAAAGCGGGGTCTCCGCAGGTATATCAGAATAAGTGGACACCTTTTTCGCCTGACGCCAGACCTGTCCCGCCAGGGCATGGATGGGCAACAATTTCCCCCTAAACAAGGCCGGGTGTTCCAACACCGGCCACAGATTATGCAGACCCAGGTGGTGAGCCAGATGTGCCTCGGACCTCGGTAGGGGATCAGATGAGAGCCACTTCCTAATAAAACGGAGCTGTCCTGCCAGGTAGTAAAGAAACAGATCAGGGAGTGATGTGCCCCCGAGCTGCTTTGGTCGTTGTAGAGATGACAACCTAAGCTTAGATCTAGAGTTTCCCCATATAAAGGAGATAATGAGGGAGTCCATTTGTTTAAAAAATCTAAGGGGCACGGACACAGCAGAATGGCTTATAGCATATAGACATTTGGGTAGTACTATCATTTTAACTAGGTTGATTCTACCAGCCACCGACAAAGGCAGTGTAGCCCAAAGATTAAACTTAACCCTAAAGTGCGAGATGAGCGGAAAGATGTTCTGTTCCAAAAAACACCTATGGTCCCTAGATATAAAGATGCCCAGATATTTGCAGGTTGAGACTGTAGTCAATCCACATACCACATTCCCCTCAGCTACACTTGACGCACGGCCAATATGCATGTATGAGGACTTAGTCCAATTGGTCCGTAGGCCAGAATAATTACCAAATTCATCAATTATAGCCATGGCTCTGGGCAGAGACCGGGAGGGGTCGCTCATAAACAGGAGTAAGTCATCGGCATATAGTGCTGTTCTCTCCTCCCGGGTGCCTATCACTATGCCTTTATATATGGGGTCATTCCGAAGCAGTATTGCCAAGGGTTCCACCGCCAGAGCAAACAGTAGCGGTGACAATGGACATCCTTGTCTTGTACCCCTACCCAAAGGAAAGTAGGAAGACAACGCGCCATTAATGGACAGTGCCGCTCTAGGGGAACAGTATAGAAGGGAAATCCAGGTAACAAACCCCTCTCCAAATCCGTATCCTCGCAACACCTGCAATAGAAAAGGCCACTCGACAGAGTCGAACGCCTTTGTTGCATCTAAAGAAGCCATCGCCCAGTCATGTGAGGATGATGCCCCAATCTGAGTTATCACCTGAGCCCTTCTAAGATTATCCGATGTGGATTTTCCAGGCATAAAGCCTGTCTGATCCGGATGGACAAGGTCGAGAACAACAGAATTTAGCCTTTTCGCCAACATTTTAGTAAGGAGTTTATAATCTATATTAAGCAGTGATATAGGCCTATATGAGCCACAGTCCAGCGGATCCTTGTCAGGCTTAAGTAACAGGATAATGGTGGCGTCATAAAAGGACTCCGGGAGACTGGGACCCACAAAGGCAGCGTTATAACAGTCAAGCAACACCGGGAGAAGCAGGCCCCCATACTGGGCATAAACCTCCACCGGGATGCCGTCCGGACCCGGCGATTTGCCCCTTGCCATATCTGCCAGGGCACCCGATAGCTCCTCTAGCGTAAAAGGGGAATCTAAAAATTCACGTTGGTCTTCTGACAATGTAGGAAGGGGGATCAAGCCCAAATAGGTGGCAAGCTCTCCGTCAGTGACTCTAAGCTTGGAGAGGTATAACTCACTGTAATACCTATAAAATCTGTCACTAATGGCCAAGCTATTGGACAGTACCTCCCCCGTCTCTGAATGCACTCGTAGTATGGCAGGTGAGGCTGTGTTTTGATGTATTAGTTGAGCTAGAAAGCTGCTCGACTGGTTGCCGAGTTCGTAAAACTTCTGTTTGCTAAAAAACAGAGACCTACGTGCCTTGTCATGCAGTATATGCAGATATTGTCTACCCGTCTGCAACCATTGAGACCTAGCCTCATCAGTTGGATTAGCCACGTATGCGGCTTCGAGCGAGGCACACTGGGTCGCCAAGGTGGTCTCCAACAGCGAGGATTCCCTCTTTACAAAGGAAATGGAGGACTTAATACAACCCCTAAGATATGCCTTCATAGTTTCCCATAAGAGGAGCGGAGAAGTGTTTGGGGAATTAATGGTCAAAAACGTCTGAAGTTGATCAGGTATTCGATCATGTGGTACAAATAGTTTCAACCAAAATGGGTGGATTCGCCAACCCTGTCGTGGCTTAGCAGCCGTACTACTATTTAATTGGACCAACAACGGGGAATGATCAGACACTGCCCTGGGTAAATAGGATATGGTCTGCAACAAAGAATATGCTTTAGTATTTCCAAAAGCATGGTCAATCCTGGACAGAGTATGTCTGTTGGCAGAGTGACAGGAAAAGGTGCGGGCCTCCGGAAACCGGACCCGCCACAAATCCAACCACCCCAATTCACGGATCACTCCGGCCATTGTAGTAGGGCGAGGCAGAGAGGGGGGAACCTGGCTCCGCGGAGAACCGATCCAATGCAATATCCATAACTTTGTTAAAGTCACCCAAACATAATGCAATAGCCCCAGGGAATCGGGTCGCAAACTGCGCAGCCTGCTGGAGCACAGCAAGATCAGACGCCGGTGGCAAGTACACACCCAGGATAACATACAGGACAGAGTCAACCCAGGCCTGGACAAAAACGTATCGTCCCTCGGGGTCCCTTACAATGAGGCCTGGCTCCCACCTGAGTCTACGATGCACCAAGATGGACACCCCCCTGGAATAGGAAGTGTGTGTAGAGTGAGCCGCCCACTGAACCCATGGCTTCTGAAGTCGCCTGGAATTATCTGGAACCAAATGAGTTTCCTGAAGGCATATGAGGTGTGGGTCAGCCCTCCTAATCTGAGAGAAAACCAACGACCTCTTTCGTGGGCTACCCAGGCCCCTCACATTCCAAGATAGTACACTAAAGGACGCCATGGTCGTCTAAGAGTGTAATGTAATCATGGCAATTCAGGACCCCAAAAGTGACCCGCCTATGAGTGTGTAGTGCGTGGCTGAGTGAGACACAGAGTGGTGTGCAGCAACCTAAGAACAATATACAAACGAAATGAACCATTACACCCCTAAAGGGTGTGAGACATACTACTGGCATAAACAAACAATATTTGTTAAATTAACCGTGGCTACAATTAACGGGGGAAGAAGTGCACCCACAGTGGTTGGTATACGGGGCACTGTCTTAAAGGTATGGATAATCACTAGGCTAGGAGATATACTATTCAACAGAGCCAGGTTCACATGAGTAAATGAGATACACCGGCGCCCCGGGGGTCGCCAGCCCAGGTAACTATAAGACTACAGGATACTATAATAACAGAACCGCACTTTTCATAAAACTACTTATGCAATAAACAAGAGCATCCCGTAATACATAAGTCCTTATGTATGGTCCGATCGGACCTCTCACCACACGCCGTCAGGATCATCGTCTCGGAGATCGAGGAAGAAGAGATAGCCAGTCCTCCACATCCCTCGGTGAAGTAAAGAAAAGGGACCTGCCGTCATGGACGACCCGAAGACGTGCTGGGTAAATCATGGAGTATTGCACAGCCTTTTCTCTCAACCGCCTCTTAACGGCCACGAAGGATGCTCGGGTCTTCTGGAGAGCCGCCGAGAAATCTGGAAACATGGCCACTGCTGCTCCGTTGTACTTAAGCTCGCCGGCCTGGCGCGCAGCCCGCAACGCCGTATCCCGATCCGTGCTGTTAATCAGACGGGCCAACAAGGGTCGAGGAGGTGCGCCCTGAGGCGGCGGTTTAGCCGGAACCCTATGGGCCCGTTCCACTGCAAATATTGGTGAGAAGTGAGCCTCCGGCAGGACATTTTTCAGCCACCCCTCCACAAAGGCCCGAGGATCTTCACCCTCCGCCCGCTCCGGCAGGCCCAGGATACGGAGGTTGTTTCGTCGCAATCTATTCTCCAAGTCATCCGCACGCTGGGTCCACAAACTTGCAGCTCTCTCCAGCTCCTGGAGTTTGGCAGGAAGTGGGTTAACATTGTCCTCTACCTGAGAGACCCGATCCTCCACCTCACACACCCTGCCTCGCAAGGTCTGAAAGTCCTGACGGAGCAGGCCCAGGTCGATTTTTACCTCCTCAATTTTCCCGGTCAGCGAGGAAGTGCCGGCATGGATCGCCTCCAGTAGCTGTCCAGTAACTTGCTTTAAAGTGGGCTCGGGGTCCTCCTCTGGAAGGGCAGGAGAGGCCGCCTCAAGCGATGGTGATGTAGAAGAGGATGCTGCCCTGGAGAACCCCCCCCAGGCGACCAGAGACAGAGGTTGATTGCGGGCGACTCATTTTAGAGAGTCGGCGGCCGCTCTTCCTGCGTTCCGTACGGGTGGATATGTTGGCAGAGGAGGAGGTGTGATTGTAGCAAGACCTGGCCGGCCCCAGAGGATTATAGACAAGGTCTCTGGCTAATAGCAGTTGCACAGTAGGAGCCTCTATGTCAGGCCACAAGGGCCAATAAGCCAGCCGAGGACAGACAGTAACTCAACAGTCCAATAGTATCGATGGCAACAGACTCTGGATTATAAGCGATGTCTCCAAGAGAGAGCCGTCAGCAGAGTAATGAAATAAATAGATTGCCAGGAGGAACTAAGAGGGAACGGATGGCAACTCAGCAATCCAATAGTGCCGACAGCAACAGTCACTGGACTACAAGCAAGGCCTCCAAGAAGGCCAGTAGCGAAGTGATGGAGTAGATAGATTGCCAGGAGGAACTAGAGGAGGACAGATGGCAACTCAACAGTCCAGCAGCACATACAGCAACCGTCATTGGACTATAAGTAAAGCCTTCCAGAGAAGCAGTCAGCAGGACGATAAATCGTACAGAGGCACACACCTTCAATGGGTCAGAGACAGTCGATGGCCGCCACAGATACCGCCCCGCACTACTGCCCAGAGGAGCCAGGGGATGGTCCCATCGTGCCCAGCAGCAAGGAGGAGAGAGGAATGCCGGCTCCCAAACTTCCAGGCAGGGATAGAGGGAACCGTCAGAGATAGGCTCAGCTCGCCAGGAACGCCAGACTCAGCGCCCCCTCATCAGCAGATGGCCAAACCGGTCAGGGTTAAAATGGCCGCCCGCCACGTGGAGAGAGGGGAGACCGCCGTCCGGGTGCCAGCAGGACCAGCGGCCCCAGCGGTGCCTGCACAGCCCAGGCCGGCCCACGAGCGCAGCCCCAGAACAGCAGCTCCACCCCACAGCAGCGCGGGACAGAGCGGCTCCGGCAGCGGCGGTGGGAGTGTATGGCCGCCGGCCACGTGTAGCGATCACCGACTACTACCCAACGGAGAAGGACACCGGCAGAACGGGAGCTCTGGAACCAGGAGGAGGGCCTCAGAAGTGCGTTCCAGCGGACAGCGAACCCGGGCACCGGTAAGCAAGGATGGATTTCAGGATGGATGAGCGGCTCTAGCCGGAGCTCCGCTCACATGTGACCGTCCATGTCGCGCGCTAGCCACGCCCCCACATTGTCTGAATTTTTAAGAATTTATTTACAAATTATGGTGGAAATTAAGTATTTGGTCAATAACAAAAGTTCATCTCAATACTTTGTTATATATCCTTTGTTGGCAATGACAGAGGTCAAACGTTTTCTGTAAGTCTTCACAAGGTTGGCACACACTGTTGCTGGTATGTTGGCCCATTCCTCCATGCAGATCTCCTCTAGAGCAGGGATGTTTTGGGGCTGTCGCTGGGCAACACGGACTTTCAACTCCCTCCAAAGGTTTTCTATGGGGTTGAGATCTGGAGACTGGCTAGGCCACTCCAGGACCTTGAAATGCTTCTTACGAAGCCGCTCCTTCATTGCCCTGGCGGTGTGCTTGGGATCATTGTCATGCTGAAAGATCCAGCCACGTTTCATCTTCAATGCCCTTGCTGATGGAAGGAGGTTTACACTCAAAATCTCACGATACATGGCCCCATTCATTCTTTCATGTACATGGATCAGTCGTCCTGGTCACTTTGCAGAGAAACAGCCCCAAAGCATGATGTTGCCACCCCCATGCTTCACAGTAGGTATGGTGTTCTTTGGATGCAACTCAACATTCACTCTCCTCCAAACACGACGAGTTGTGTTTCTACCAAACAGTTCTACTTTGGTTTCATCTGACCATATGACATTCTCCCAATACTCTTCTGGAACATCCAAATGCTCTCTAGCAAACTTCAGATGTGCCCGGATATGTACTGGCTTAAGCAGGGGGAAACGTCTGGCACTGCAGGATCTGAGTCCCTGGCGGCGTAGTGTGTTACTGACGGTAGCCTTTGTTACGTTAGTCCCAGCTTTCTGCAGGTCATTCACTAGGTCCCCCCGTGTGGTTCTGGGATTTTTGCTCACCGTTCTTGTGATCATTTTGACCCCACGGGGTGAGATCTTGCGTGGAGCCCCTGATCGAGGGAGATTATCAGTGGTCTTGTATGTCTTCCATTTTCTAATTATTGCTCCCACAGTTGATTTCTTCACACCAAGCTGCTTGCCTATTGCAGATTCAGTCTTCCCAGCCTGGTGCAGGTCTACAATTTTGTTTCTGGTGTCCTTCCACAGCTCTTTGGTCCTCACCATAGTGGAGTTTGGAGTGTGACTGTTTGAGGTTGTGGACAGGTGTCTTTTATACTGATAACAATGTCAAACAGGAGCCATTACTACAGGTAATGAGTGGCGGACAGAGGAGCCTCTTAAAGAAGAAGTAACAGGTCTGTGAGAGCCAGAAATCTTGCTTGTATGTAGGTGACCAAATACTTATTTTCCACCATAATTTGCAAATAAATTCTTTAAAAATCAGACAATGTGATTTTCTGGATATGTTTTCTCATTTTGTCTCTCATAGTTGAGGTCTACCTATGATGACAATTACAGGCCGGCCTCATCTTTTTAAGTGGGAGAACTTGCACAATTGGTGGATGACTAAATACTTTTTTCCCCACTGTATCAATAAAGTGAGACAACTTTCAACTAGCGGAATTATTATATACCCAGGAGTTTAACTTGCAAGAGAAATGTGTAGAACTTTGGCAACCCTGGATGAACTACTGTAGATAAGATCTCACTATCTTTTCCACAGCGCATGTAGATTTATTAAATGTATCTGAAAATCTCAGTCTCACAGCATGTATACTATATGGAATCTTAATAAGAGTATAGAGCTTATACAAAAAACTGCCAGCAGCTCCAATTATTTAGGTGTATCTTTTAAGAACTAGTACACTTTATTCTTTTTTTGATAGGAAAATAGAGACAACCAACCATAGGATAAGCTAAAAAATGTATAGCCGCTGAGATCCCCACCAATCAGGGGTCTGGAGCTCATAGTCTGTGGGACTGAGATAGCTGAGCCCTGTTATCTGAAAAAATAAATACACTATATTATGTCTATATACACTATATTATTGCAGGGCCTAACAGGGGCATAACACAGTGTAGATTTTTTTTTCTGGAGTGTTCCTTGCATTACATTTACGGTATATTCCATTGGATCTCCTTGGCGTCTAAGGGTATGTTCACATGGCGGAATCTGGTGCTGATTTTGAGGCAGAATTTATCTCTCATTGTTTTCAATGGGTGGCAGAGATTGAAGCAGGATGCTGAATATATGAGCACCATAAAATGATGTCCACCTCAAATTCCTCTTCATTTTCCGCCACTTGAACATACCCTAATGCAAACATACCAAGGTTGTCTGTATACCTGTGCTTTTTACAGGTGAAGTGAGTGTTTTAAATGGTTCCAAAATCCATGGTAATGTGGCACAATGGTGCATTCATTTAGTAGTGGAGTTGACCCTTCATTTTACCTTCCTACTTATTAAATTTATGCCCATAGGGCATACTGTGCGTGGTATACGGGTATCCTAAATGGGTTTTAGGCTGAGGCCCCACGTTGCAGAAATGCAGCTTTTTTTGTTGCAGATTTTGTTGTGTTTTTTTGAGCCAAAGCCAAGAATGTCTACAAAAGGAATGGGAACTATAGGAAGTTCTTATACTTCTACCTTCTGCTCAATCCACTCCTGGCTCTGGCTTAAAAAAGCGCAACAAAATCTGCAACAAAAAAAGCTGCATTTCTGCAACGTGGGGCTGTAGCCTTCAGTTTCCAGATGACTCCTTGCCAGTGAAATGAATGGGAGTTACAGGTGAGATCTTTTGGAGCCTTATTGATGGGCCTCATATCACCCTCATATCTGACATTAGGTATCATAGGGATACCCCTCTAAATAAGTCTCTATTTTTATTTATATGGAAGTTGTTTGTTAAGACATAAGGGTATGGGCGATCACCATGATGTATGCAAGAGTTGGTACAGTAGCTTGCATATTTTGGACCTATGCTACAAAATTTGGGACTAGAGAGGCATTTATATAAGTATTGAAGATATTTGTTATTCTGTTTTCTATTATAAGGTGATTTGTACAAACTTTTTACCATTCTCTTACTGCACATATTTGTCTGGCAGCAGAAACTCAGCTCTTATTGATTTAGTTAGAATTGGGTTATTTTATTATAGAGAGATTGCAGGGATCTCAAGCATGTGCTTGTTTCCTAAAACTCCCAGAGCAGTTATTAGTATATCTCCAGTGTGCGGCGAATGCAGCCACTTAGCTGCCCAGCATGTCTTGTGTTACATGATTATAGCCCTGGCACAGAGCGTGGGAGCCTGGCGTGTAATGATTGTTGCTGGGTTGTTACAGGTAACAGTCTCCTCAGGCGGTATGCTGGTTCAGAAGCTGGACGTCTTAGACCTTCAATTCCAGAAAGGCACTTTTGATGGAACAATGGCCTATGCACAAAACAAGGTCTGTGCTCTTTACTCCACAAGTCTTAGAAATGATAATACGCTGAAAATCATTCTGTTAATATTTGATTTGTGCACAGAATTATTTGCTTTTTTTCCAATATAGAAACGTGGGGAGATGACCCTATACTGTGTAGTTACAGCTAGAACTGGGAGAGTGCCCAGATATGGATGTGCTTTATTAGAAATGGCACACAAGGGCAAGGTGGCTGAGCAGCACATTGTACATAATGGTGGAAATGACTGTGGTGACCAGGCCTGAAAATAGGAGCGCAATGTGGCATCTAGTTTTAGGCCATTTTTTCCAATTAGTTTGACAAGGGGCTTAGATGAAAAGAGAGTCAGGCTTAATATTTTGAGATTACTGGTCTAAGTTTGCCTGTCTATTACTAGACCTGGGCCTCTGTGTTTATTTTATGGGTTTTAATATGTGAAAAAGTTAAAAAAAAAAATCAGCTTTCTTAACTTGGCCTAGTTAAAGGTGTTATCCAATATTTAGGGTAGTCTATGAATGTCTAACTATTAGTAAATGTGATCCAGGGTGCTACAATGAGCACATAGTTAACAAAGGTGTTATTAGTTGTAAATGAAACTAGTGGTTAAAGTGTTTTCCAGGCTAAAATTATTGATGACCAATCCTAAGAATAGGTCATCAATATTAGATCAGCGGGGGTCTGACACCTGGCACCCCCATGAATCAGCTAATACTTAAGGAAAAGAGCAGGAAGCAGACAGCGCTGTTCTCTGTGTAGTGGCCATAGCAGGTTACAGCAGATTAGCTCCCATTTATGTCAATAGGAGCCAAGTTGCAGTTACTCAGTTCAGCCACTACACATAGAACAGTGCTGTCTGCTCCATTCTCTATGTTCCACGTTGTAGAAACGCAGTTTTTTTTGTTACATATTTTGCTGGGTTTTTTTTTGAGCCAAAGCCAAGAATAACTACAAAAGGAATGGGAAATATATAGGAAGTTCTTATACTTCTACCTTCTGCTTAATCCACTCTTGACTTTGCCAAAATCTGCAACAAAAAAAAAGCTGCGTTTCCGCAACTTGGGGCCTCAGCCAAAATTTTTAAACTTTGCAGAAAAAAAAGCAGATTTCTAATCGATAGCGTGCCCTGTCAGTTTTAATAAGAGTCATTGGAATGAGGAAATCCAAATTCATTTTAGAATTTTATATGGATGAATTTCTATATGTTTATGTAGAGACAGCAAGTAATCCTGACTGAGCAGTGGGCTAAAGAACACCCCAAAGTCCATTTTTCTGTCATGCATCCGGGCTGGGCTGACACACCAGGTAGGTATACAGCATGCAATTCTTCACACACAGAATTTTTGTAGCAAAAAGAAATCTTATATTTTATCAGTTTAAGGGTTTTATCCTATGTTTAAGGGTTAACACACTTGGGTCAGGGTGTGTTTTGGTAGTTTGGTAGGCTTCCATTGTTTTTATTAGGACCAAAATCAGGAACCATACGGCTAAGTGGTGCAGGGAAACAATCATGAGAATTAGGGCCCCCAAGTGGCCCCTGTAAATGAAGCATTGGTGCATACATGACCTCCAGCGATCAGACGCTTATCCCCTATACAGTAGATACACGTTATTAGTGCAAGACCCTTTAAGACATTGCAGCACAGACCTCCGATTAAGCAGGAGATGAAATGTGCGCTGTCTCCTCTAGGTCCTTGTATTTGGCTTGAACCTTGCACTATCACTGCAGTTACAATGAAATGCAGTATAGTCTCAGGAGGAGTGTATCACATCTATAGGACCCTTCTGGAAACGAACAATATAAAACGCTTTGTATGCTGAGATGTTTGCTTGAAGTTATAAGGCCAAAGTTTGAGGCTGCTGTACCACTAGTGATGACAGTGTGCCCACTTTGTGATATCTATGTTCACATGGAAAACTTATGTAGATCAAATCATCTCCATCGTAATCTACGTCATAACAGGACTGAATAGCTGTCAATATGTAGGTATATGAGTGAATGGTGATTTGAATCCATATGTTTGGATACCAACTCAGTTGACAAAAATCAGTGATACAGCTCAGGCTTCAGGCCTGTAACTTATGCAAGTCATATCTCTACATAGAAGATATTGATCATTTTTCTCATAGAGCTCCTTAAAGGTGACCTATCAGGTAATGTCAGCTGCCTTATCTTGAGAGTAAGACGTAAGAAGCTGAGCTCTGTGATAGGTTTATGTGATGTGGGGCAGGATTTCTGAGTGAAACTAAAAGTATCCTGACAGGACTCCTAGGAAAGACAGTGAGAGTCCTGATTATCCCGCCCAAACAGGATGATTGACAGCCTTGTGTGTACACACTGATACAGGGAGAGGTGTCAATCCCTGTGTGTGGGTGGGGTAATCAGTTTTTTTTGGATGCACCCAAAAGTATGGTATACTACATTTTTGTGTCCTTCAAAAGAAATGGACAGCAGAAGATTTTTTATTTATTTATTTTTTTTTAAAGATGTCTATTTAAACGGATGGCCATCCATTTGCGTTCATTTTTGCATCCGTTAAATGGATGTGAAAAACGCAATCTGAATAGAGCATACTGCATTAAAAGTAGAATTGCCTTGTAAATAAAATTTACTTACGGTCTGTCCATTCACCCTCGGATATACATTCACAATATTGCAGGGTATTGATACTGAGCACTTTGCTGATATGGGGAGAATTGACATGTGGTAACATAAAACTGCATTGTTGTCTGGATTCAGAGGCAACAGCCTGAAATCGTAATCTAGCTTTGGACATTAATATCGTATAATTCTTCAAATACATTGGATTACTTAGGTTAGTCAGCTTTATATAATATCTACTGTATCTTACTGTACTTAAAGGTAAAACCTGAGTGCTGTATCTATATTAATGTGGCTAGTAGACATATACTCTCTGCTATTAGTATATTTGTGCAGTGTAAAGTTTTAACAGTATATCCCCTTGCTGATGCTATGTAACCTCAGGACTGTTTCTTTGTCTTCTCCTATAAAGCGGTGAGGTCTTCAATGCCGGATTTTTATGAGAAAATGAAGAACAGATTACGCACAGAAGAACAGGGCGCAGACACTGTGGTGTGGCTGGCTGTGTCTCCTGCCGCAACAATGCATGCAAGTGGCCTCTTCTTCCAAGGTACATTATTTTTGAGTAGGACTGTGGGTTTGGTGGGTGCAGAGCAAAATGGAAAAAAGTTCAGAGCCACTGTAAGAGGTGTCTGCGTTCACTCATTGGGGGGAATTTACTAATTCATCTATGCTATTTTTCTGGCAGTATATGGATGTAAATGAGGCACATCTTTGGCGCACAGCCCTTTATTGCACCAAAGATGTGCACACTGGTGTAGATTCCAGATCTGGTGCACAGGAATGTGCCTGAATTATTAAGATCCAGTGGAAGATCGTACAAACCACCAGTCTTAATAAACTCCCCCAGTACTCCTAGGCCAGGGCCCCACTTGGTGTAAACGGCGCGGAAAAACAGGTGGCGT
Organism: Leptodactylus fallax; assembly: GCA_947044405.1. Lineage (NCBI taxonomy): Eukaryota > Metazoa > Chordata > Amphibia > Anura > Leptodactylidae > Leptodactylus > Leptodactylus fallax. Next base: position 322,838 of record CAMRHE010000410.1, read on the forward strand.
TTTACAGTCCCTGCAAAGTGGACGGAATCCCATCCATCCATTGCGGGAAGATACGCGCAGCAGACATGTCGCCATGGTTTTTCCGCAACGTTTTTTTTTTTTTTTTTTTGCTGAGGCCTTAACCTTATGGCTTTTCTACAAGTGCTCATGTGTATCTACTAACAATAGGGAGAGGTCTACTAAACTAAATGAGACAGAGTTGTGGCTTATGCTAGGTTCACACCTGCATTCAGGTTGCAGGACTTTTCTCTCAGCATTTTTAAGGAGGATTTTGGAACAGAAACCCCAAATGTAGATGAGATGTAGGTATGAGCCTACCCTTAATGCACACACACAAAATACAAAATAGGTGTACATGCCTTGCACCATAATTTTAGGCAATTATGCACCTCACCCAACAGTGTGTTTAATTTTAGCAGGAAAGGCACATGGCTCAAGATGCACCAATGTGAACCACTATTTTTACACAAAGTATGTCAATTGTTAGGTAATGTAGAGATACACAAAAGTGCCTAAAGTTGCACCAAATTTATTATCCAGCATGAGTCACTGATAAATTTTGTGCATGTTTAGACTGCTTGGTCTAAGCTTATGCTGTCTAAATATTAGAATGAATTACTAAATCTGCTTCATGAAATGTCAGCCATTCTTAATGTAGGTTTAGAATAACATTGTGGTGCAACACAAAGGGAAAAGATAGATCGGACGTGTAGGAATCTTGCCAGAGTGAACCTGTCAGTCAGACATAGTACGGCATTTCTGCTGTACATTTGACACACATGTGCTTCCTAAGAGCATGTGTGTACTGTTGGATCTTGCGGGCATTGTCTTCCATTTATGTATACTGTAACATTAGCTCTGCTCTATTGAATGTAACATATGCTTCCTATGCGATATACACTTACTGCGCCAACAACCACTTGTCTGCACTATTGTTATTGACTGTAAAGCTTATAACCATCTCAGTATCTTTCTTCTTCTAGATCGGAAACCTGTTTCTACACATCTCCCCCTGGCGAGTACACACTCCTCTGATGGAGATGAAGAGAAACTCCATCAAACCTTGCAGGAGATGTCTCAAAAATTTGCCACCACTTCCTGTAAATTATAGCCCACATGCCGGGTACAGCTGTACCTACTATAACTGGATAAATGTCTGCATTTAACCCCATGTGCTAGTCTCTCTAATAGAAGACCACATGTAGTATTAGTAGATAGCAGCTATATAGAACTACCACTGTACTCTCTAACCATGCACTGACCTTCAGATTTACATAGAGCTAGTGCTTGTCAAGTATTCACTACCTCTTTATAACTACGGTTCTAAAGACAGGCAGATGAATGCTTGCCATGCTGCAGCCACAGCAAAGAAGGTGCCAACTGTGCATCTTTAACTTCTCTGTAAGTAATATGGCTTCAGGCCTGGCCGTATCCCTGCTTCACAAAGATAGACTAGCCTGATTTGTCCAGAGACGATCGGTCCATATTTGTGATAATAAATTATTTTATGAATGTAAGTTTTACTGGACTAGTTTCTTTTCTCAGAATGGAATAATGACAAAATTTAGTAATTAAGTTTTGTAATTTTAATATCAAATTTTACATTTCAGTATACTATGCATATAGACCAACATTTACTAACAGACAATGTAAACTGAACAGGTAGTCAAGTGCATCTTCTAACTATCTAGACAACATTTTATACTACCTATTAGATGGTTTACTTTGTGCCAGAATGTTTTGCTAAATTTTGGCATGCATTGTTGTATCTTATACCCTTTTCAGCTAAGTCATGGCCCCTTGTTGAACTAAAAAGGGAATTACCTAAAACTTAAAAAAGGGAATCTGTCAGGTCAATCTGGGACACTAAACCACCCACAGGTCCTTATAGACCTGGGGTTTAGTGTCCCAGATCGCCCTGTTGTAATGCAATCCGCAGGCGCATTAAAAATAAAAAACCTTTATACTTACCTAGAGAATGGTCCAATCGACGCTGTTTGGTGAGATCAGTCTGGCTTATTCATGAGGCATGCCTCCCGGCGCCTGCGCTGTTCTTCATTGAAGCCAAAGATGGACACCCCGGCTTCATTGCGTAATTGCGGGTGTACTCCTCTGGCTTCATTGAAGAACTGCGCAGGTGCGGGGAGTACAGCGGCAGGGTGAGTATAAAGCTTTTTTATTTTTAATGTGGCCATGGATTGCATTATAACAGGGTGATTTGGGACACTAAACCCCAGGTCCATATGGATGTGTGAGTGGTTTAGTGTCCCAAATTGCCCTGACAGATTCCCTTTAAAATGTGTAAGGAAATAGTCACATGGTGCATTTATTTACTTGTAATTTCAATTAAGGGATGGGTTTTCTTAGGAGAATGTGTGATATAGAAGTGGAGAGGGTACTGCCCCGTCAGTGTGTGTGTTTTGTTTTTTAATCCTAATATGTTGCAATGTTAACCAGACAGAAGCAGGGTTGAAAGTGTGATAGACTTGTGCTGGTGCGAGACCAGAGATCACCGTTTTACCCTTTGACCTCTAATGTAAGTGAATGAAGGCGCATTGTAACCCTGAGGATGCTGCAATCACTTCTGCAAAATATCTAGTAGCGCTATATACATTATGTATATAATTTTTTTTTTAAAACAAATAGAAGTTACATTAGTGCAGGAGTCGCAGGGCAGCACAGAAATTTTTGGTGTCATGGCTAAAATCACTGTACCCCAGCCAAATTGTTCCTGTTGGCCAAGGGTAAATTCTTGTATATTAAACCTGACAAACAAATGAATATTTATGGGGCAACTAAACAATATAATAACACCTACTGCAGGAAAACAAAGAACGGGGCAGGATGGATTTCAATATGCATAAGGACTCTTGGGAAACAGTCTGTGTGTGGGCCGTAGTACCCAAACTGAACTGGACATAGAAGTCACTGCATCAGAGTCAGTTAAGATACAGTGAGCTCCCGAACAGCCCGATAATAATGAATAGATAGCGTTATGTGAATTCATTACTGTAGTGATCGGACTGTTCGGGAGCTCACTCCATGGTATCTATGATGCACTGGCTTCTATGCACACGGACGAGTTTAGTCCAGGTCCTACTGCGCTCACACAGACCATTTTCCACAGTCAGTTTCCTATGGACAGGACTACATGCTCATGAGATCAGTGTGCATGTATATGGTATATGTATATCATAGTTGTTACAGAACAAGTCAATGTATTAGTGTATAGCTAGTTGTACAATCTATTTGCAGAAAGTGTAATGCTAAAGAGGAAACCCTGTCCTGGGAAATCTGGATCTTGATCTTCCAAGATGGGACAGGATCCTATCCTTTGCACTTCATATGCAGCATGTGCATGAACCACAAGTCAGATTACATAATTTCCAGCAACAAATGGGAACACAAAAAGAAATAGTACAATCCACATAAATGTTTGCAAAGACGTTTTATTTTCACTAGGTATTCAGTAACAAAATGTCTTAAAATCAACATATACAGAGATCAGAAAATACTATTTACTTGTATCTAGTTAAGAGCGCAACATTAAATTAGAATGTACAGAGAATAACCTAGAAACAACTTAAATAGGTTTTCTGGGTTGACAATATTGATATCCTTAGGCTAAGCCATCCATATCAGAACAGTCTGGGTCTGACTCTTGGCCTTGCCCTTGCCGATCAGCTTTTTGAAGGCGCCGTGACACTCGGCCATTGCCCTGGCCTCTCCATTGTTTACACTGCTCTGTACATCTGCTTAGACTACCAAGTTGAGTGCAGGCAGACAGACCCATGTAAACAAGACTGAGGAGACAACATTCATCTGAGCACCGCAGTTTCTTACACTTGGACCCCGACCCATATGATAGTGATGACTGATCCCAAGGAAAGGACATCAAATATTGTGAACTCCGTAAAGCCTTTCGTGTGGTCCCTTGTAGTTTGCAAATTGCCTTGTAAACAAATGTAACAGCAGCAGTTCAACAACATAGAAAGGCGATGAAACCTTTCACAAGATACACTCAACCCAAACAATACTTTGGAAACCCCTCACAGCAACGGTCACAGTGTTGGAATTACATTTCCCTTTAGTTTAACAACAATTTTGTACAGAGAGATTCTTACCCAGAGACTGAGCAGTCTGCAGGCACTTAGTATTAACCATTTATTACACAGAAGAAAGTTTAGTATCTGCAAAATTGTGCAAAGTGACACTTTACTACAATTCACCCATGGTAGACAACAGGTACAAATAGGGAATGAATATGCACAGCATGCAAACTGAATGCAAAGGTTTAGAGACAGTCTCCCTCCAACAGAAAATCAGGGGAGCTCCTCTGCCATCAAATATTTATTGTACATCTGCTTCTATTGGAGCACAAGTTAAAGAGAACCTTTCACCAACTCCAACTCTTTGCATCGTTCAATAAGCACCACTATGCTCATTCTGGCACAGCTGGAATTATTTCTCTAGCCCCCACCATTCCCGAGCAATCATTTCTGTTAGTTTCAGCACAATGATACTCTGCTGTCAGGTGGGAGGTCCTCTGCTGGAGCAGAAAAACAGGGACCGCCCACCTGACAGCAGAGAGTATAATTGTGCAGAAACTAACAGAAATAATTGTTTGGGAACGATGGGGGTTAGAGAAAAAATTCCAGCCAAATCAGGGAAGCTGCACCAATTGAAGGATATAAAAAGTGTTAGTGAAAGGTTAGTGAAAGTGCCCAAAAATTAGTAGCAGTGGACTTAAAAAAACAAATAATCGATCCTCACTGATCCATTTCCAATGCTGCTCCGGTCTTGGCTGCAGTCTACTTCCTGTCCCCATATCCACACCACAGGAAGTGCCTGCATAGCCATTCACTTGCCACAGGGTTGACCTGCCTCAGCCAGTGAGCAACTGAGCCGGTATTTCCTGCTGTATCGAGACAGGAGCGGGACGTAGAGAGCGCCACAAGGTTTTTCAAATCTTTCCTGCACAACAAGTGACGAAATAAAACTCTGACCATCTGCAGCCAGCGTGCATTGACCCTATTTGCAGTGCATGCTTTTATATGTCTAAACATGGCTTTCAATGAGCCACAAACAACGTTCAAGCATAACAATTTCTTAGTGACATCACTTATGGCTATTGGGTTTTATGTGAATTTTACTGAATAAATAGGAATGAGTAGCTTTTATAACCCACAGCCCAACACAGCGAGGTCTTTTGACAACAGCAATCTCTGCTATGGTCACAAAGAGATGCTTCAGGCTTTCCCATGTAGATCTGCACACAGAGCTGCAGCTGGGCACCTAGTAATGTCGCCCTACACTGGGAGATCAGTAGGATTTCTTAGACCAATATGGCTGGGTTTGAAATGTACAACACATGATGTGTTTCAGATGGGGGAGGACTTTACAGGATTGGTGGAAGATTTCCAGATTTGCTTAGGCTCGGTTCACACCTGCGTCTGAGGAGAAGGACAAGAAGAAGGGAAAAAAACTGATCTATTCTATGACTGACACAAATGGAGCCCGAGGGACCGTATTGACTATAATGGGGTTCATCGGTACTTTTTTTTTTTTTTAGCTAAAATCTGATGATAAGGTCTCCCAGGACGTTTTTATCTGGCGATTTCTGACTGATCTGTACCCAGATGTGAACGCAGCCTTATGTGTATTGGCTACTTTAATATGTATACATGGCTTCCTTACTCTGCACCTTCCACAACTCCATGGCTTACATCCAATGGCATGTTCATCTTTGAGTGTGGGATTGCTGTTGGGGGTGACAAGGTTTTGTAGGTTGCTAAGTAGCTGGAACTACATTACCTGGGAAACAACAGAAAATGTCTATAAAAAGTTTAAAGAGGTTGTCTGGGCTAATTTTTTATGGTCCGTCTTCAGGATAGGTCATAAATACGTGATTGATAGGGGGCCGGTGCTCGTAGAGAGCTGCTTCCGGCGCTCGTCCTGTATACAATGCAAAGCCAGAAGCAAAAATCTCCATCTGTTGACCAGTGACCGGACACCTTCACTGCAGCACAGCTCCCATTGAAGTCAGTGGAAGTACAGATCCGTCTGGAGGCCGGGTATTGCCCCCCTATCAATCGGGTATTTATGACCTATCCTGAGGCCATAAAAAATAAAGCCCAGACAACCCCTTTAGGTAGGATACATGCTCCTGTTCTTGTGGACACTGTACTAGCTCAGTAAATATGGCTTTTCTTTTACCGCACTGTATTGTGCTGGATATTGCTTCTTTTCATGCAAACCTTATTGTAAGATCAGTGAAACTGAATCTCTCCATAGCATGCAATGGTTAATTTGTAAATAAAAAAAATAAAAAAAAACCTTGGAAAAGGGCCAGGATGCTGTTCTTGACAGCAGTAATATCACAAGTTATAGGTACTAGATTCCTAGAGATGGGTTGCTGATTCAGGGATTTATTCTGATTACCATATTTGGGAAGGAAACTTTCCCCCCCCCCTCCTCCTCCAAGATGGGACAAGTTGTCTTCTACATTATAGCAGTGGACGTAGGTCTTTTTTTCAACTTTACTAGGTCACAAAACTGCAGGTGAACACTGAATGGGAAGAGCCTCTGCTCACATTACAGGACTGGTTACTACAGGCAATGTTATACAATAACTACGCTGTCCACTGTATGGCGGTGGCTCCGGGAAACTGCAGCTCTGGTCCCATTACTTATATACAAGCAGATTGCTTGCTCCCTGTCCACTGCAGTAGCTTCCAGTCACCCGAGGGCAGCAGAATAGCTGATCTGTGTGGGGTCCAAATATGCATTTGGGACCAAATAAACCCTAAAAATTAAATAAAGGGATAGGTGGGATAACAAAATCACTGACCTCGCAGATTAAAGGCGACCATACACCTTCACTAGCTGACAGCTATTCCTTCCAACTACCCCCAAAATACAGGGCATGTAAGTCACTGCTAGACACCCATGGCAGAAGTTTCTCTCTTGGGCGAGGAAAGGATTGGGCATTTACTATGCCAAACACTATTTTTCCCCATCATCATTTGTTGGGGAAGAATTTAGACGACTCCATACACATAAGATGGTTACGAAGAGGTGCTGAAATCAGAAGGGTCACCGGACATTCCTCTTATGTGTACAGGGGCCCTTTTACTTCCTCTAAGATAGAGAACGTTGCAAAGCTTACGCTGCGCAGAATTCAGCACTCTCTGTTTTGCAGGTATCTCCCCCAATTCCAGAGATATCAGTGCCTTTATTTTGGGCGTGTGGTGAGAAATACCCCCTTGACAGTACTCTTCTATAGTCTTGTACTGTGCAGGGGGGTGTTCCTCAATGCCCAACGCTATGAGCTGTGAGGCCTGCCCCTTTGACAATGCAGTGATATTGGTAGTTGACCAATATCTCTGGAGATACCTGCAAAACTGATCAGCGCACACCAATTTTACATGGCATATAACATGCCCTATCTGACGCTAGGATTACACCAGGGCTCGGAAAAACCAACAGAAACCCAATCCGCTTAAAAAGCGGTTACCTGCGGACCCCATAGACTATAATTTCTGCCCGAATAATGCGTTTTTCAAGTGGAATGGGGGAAATAATCCCCGAACGGTCAAACAGCGCAAGTGTGAACCTAGCCTTAGAGGATATGAAAGGTCCACAATGTTAGGACACAGTTATTGCAGTAATATACACTGCTATATGTCTGTACCATCCGCATGTTCTATTTTTGTCTAGACTGGGTATGCGAGAAAAAAAAATACAGCTTCATTCAGGCCATTTTTCTTTCTGTATGTGTGATGGTACTGACCCAGTAAGAAGTGGCTGGACATAAATGTGTATACGGCATAGACTCGATGTAGACAGCCCATATTTAACTATGGACATGAGTACATGACATTTATTATACACAGTCATCTATAGAACAGACTACACATGTTCTAGAGACTTCCCTCCATATTCTACACTTAGTTGTGTCATACATGGGAGATGTAACTGAATAGTAACCAGGGGATGAAGAACATAAAACTATAACATGGTGTGACCCACTGCAATAACCCACAACTTTCTGTGAATAAATCTCATTATCCCATATATTACATGTACTGCTAATAACTCACTTTATTGGTTTTGCCCTTTTAACCATTATTATGACCCTAATCTCAATCTCCATTACACTGGACGGATTAGGATGTGTCAGTAAATATATTTCTATATTACAATATCTACAAGTCGTAGAAAACACTACTCTACAATCTCTTGAGCGGTTTCAGGCATCCTGTAAGTCCTTAATACCACCAGTGGTAGTTCTCAGTCAACCAGTTTAGAAATACTGAGCCAGGAAATGCTGGGTCTTCTAGTTCCACTGCTGCTCTACAAGTGTTCTGCGACAATTTCCCAATCATTTCTGTCCCCTATGTCTTATTATTACAGTACATGTAATACATCGTCTTCCCAAGTATCTAGACAAGTCTCAGCAGTGCTGAACCACAGAAGATGGGACACAAGTTCACACATTATTCCAGGCGGCTTGTATCACAGGAATGATCAGCCCATCTGTCATTTATATCATAATTTACAATATAAATTATTATACTCTAAAATATTCCCATAATTCCAGTTTTGGTTAATACAATAATACTGTTAATAATGATGTCAAATCCAGAAATAATATGGCCACATGGTATTCCAGTCTTGGAAAGTAACCACACGTTACTAGTATATGCCACCCGTAACAGATTGGTGGAGGTCCGCTCTGCCCCCCACCTGGATGGCACTGCCCCAGAACTCTTGTTATTGGGGAGGGGGGGGGGCTGCAGAGCTCCACTGTATGCCAGGGTCCTTTCATTCAAGCAGTGGGTGGGGGTCCAGCAGTCAGACCGCCCCCCAATGATCAGGAAGTGACGGCCTAGCATGAAAAGGCAAATTGCTAGTTTATGACTGGAATACCCTTTTAGGGCCAACTGCACATATAATGGTGAAAATGTATAGGGGTGAGATCTGTATAGGAGAAATGCAGATTTTGCCACAGTTCTGCAGCAGAAAAATCTGCCCCATTTTCATAAACTGCTTAAAAATCTGCATTTAAATTTTTTGGTGTTTTTATTTGTTAAAATTCTGGACTATGAATATACGCACCATAAAAAGTCCACATGTAGAGCATACTGCTGGTGTCACCAGGGAAAAACACCAAAAAAACAAAACAAGAAAATATATATATATATATATATATATATTTATATTTATATATCTGAACTACTGTGTGTGAATTCAGTCAAATGTACTGTTTTGGTGCATAAGTATGGTCAGTTTTTGGTAGTTTACAATGAATGGGACTTTGTAGTTCTCCACTGCCTAAAATATAACATCTGACTAGTGTATTGTCTTATATGTAAGACATCCATATGCCACACAGATGCCCTGGCTGAACCCTGCCCATGTGTCTCGTAGCTATAGATAGAACAAGTACAACTGCTGTAAATAGGCAAGTACCGGCTTCCTTAAAGGCTTTCGATAAAGCAATGATCTTGTATTTCTTGCTGAGCTCTAAAGACTGAAGCTCCCCTTGAAGGTCGGGGTCTACAGCCTGAGGAGCCCTTCCCTGAATACTGGCTGGATAGGCAATACCCAGAGATCCCAAGTCTCAGCCGCGTCTCTCACTTCATTATTCATACAGTCCATAGTCGCCAACATGCCTGAATTTGAGGGAGATCTTCAATAACCATCCTGGCAAATCCAGCTTGTCTCAGCCCCAAAAGGGACATGGTTTGTGCATACCCCAGCCTAAAGTGGGTGTTCCATGATGGGTTGGGACGGTCCTTAAATGCCCTAGTTTTTACCAATGAAAAGTTGGTATGTAGATAATCTAACGCAAAGTAGAAATTCTAATACTATTTTTACATGTATATTAAATTCTAAAAATTTAGTTTAGATGAATAAAAAATAAATTAATTTTTAGCGAATGCTGCTTCATTGCATTACAATTACTTCTATATGCTATGGATGTGTGAGATGGTATTCTCCTTGTAAGGATCCATGGAGACAAGCAGAAGGCGGAGGAATGAACGAGTCACATTAAAGCATGAGATCACTGCAATATTTTTGGGTTTTCTTCCAGACATAGTCACATTAATACTGCAGCAGGAATGTATGATTGAAAGAAAGCATGATAGGGGGGTTTAAAATAGAAGGGTCCCCAAAATAAAACATGGAGGACGCCAACTATATATACAAACTCCAGTATATAGCACAGAAAACCTCTGCATAGTAAACTCCAAACCAAACAACAAACCCAAAAGTAGGTTCAAACAAGGAGATGGAGCTGCCATAGGCCCGGGCTCAGGTTAGTCTATACCATTTATCATTCAATGTAGCAAGTATAAGGAGAGCATCTCTCCTCCAGAGCTGTATTCAATAAAACCTTAACTTCTAGATACTCCGCCTACTGCGCTCCCGTAGAGTCTGCATTGAATCTTCTACTTCTTGTTGTACCGGTTCTGAGGTGGATCCACTGAATGTTATCAAGAGACGACTGGTGTCATATCCCAAAGCTGCAGAATAAGAGGAGCAAAATGGTCATATGGGTTCTGTTCACCAAAGAGATGTTTTGAGGTTCAGCAGGCTTAAAATACTGATGACCTAACCTAAGGATAGGTCATTGATATCTTCCAAAACCGGGCACCCGCACCGATCAGCTGTTATCATATGAAACACAGAAAAAGGAGTTGGAAGCAGACAGCTCTGTTCTCTGCATAATGGCCAGATCGGGATACTACAGATTAGTTCCCTTTAACTTGCATAGGAGCTAAGCTGCAGTGACCCGATTCAGCCACTACACAGAGAACAGCACTGTCTGCTTCCTGCTCCATCCTCTGTGTATCAGCTGCTGAGAACAGTGATGATGAGGATGTGGGACCCTCATCGATCTGATGTTTATGACCTATGCTTAGGATTATCAATAACTGTAGCCCAGAAAACCCCTTAAAGGCTAAGGCCCCACGTGAGCCACAGCAAACAAAAACGCTGCCCAAAAAAACCACAGCAGAACCGCATCACATTTTTTTCCACAGCTTGTTTCACATAAATTATGCAGAATTTTCCTCTGCAGACTTTCTGCCCCTATTATACATATTCGGAAAACACCAGCGTTTCCGTAGGTATAATTGACATGCTGTGATCTGCTCGCGTTTTTGAAAAGGCAACTTTTCCGCTGCAGATGTTTTTCTGCAATGTGTGGATGGGATTAGCCAAAATCCCAATCCACTTTTCAGGTGTTGCAAAACACAGCTTTTTTCACAATTTGGGGCCCCGGCCTAAAAGGGGTTTTCCCATCACTCTCTCGGCAGCTTTGCCTGCTATCTCTTCTTCTCACTTCCTGTATTCTTCAACATGCTGGTGGGCGGCTTTGACTGTTTGATGGACAGGACACTATGAAATACCTCACTAGATATAGACATTGCCTTTACCGTGAGAGATTATTTATTCATTACTAGAAATCTATAATAATGCAGATCAAATATGCACAATAAATGTATATTATTTTACACAGGGATGAAGAACACTTACATACGCCATGCAGACAATTGACTTGCAGTAAACAATTTTATCTTTGTGTTTGCATAGAGAGATAAAAAGACACTGTCCAAGTCATGTCATCCAACCTAAGATCAGATAACAGGCCGGGTGCCTTGACAACAATGTGTAAACATAATGGGGGGGGGAATAATTTTACACAGCAGGTAAACAAAGCAGCATTGCTAACGCAATGTATTTAGGAAATCTCTTAAATTTATGTAAACTAGCAGTATAGATAAGATCCTTGAGATGGGAGTACCCCTTTAATGACTAATAAGAAATCCAAATAAAAATAAGTTTTTTTATTTACATAAAATAACCATGCCAAGTGTATAACTTAGATGTGGTTTACCCCGAACAGTCAGATAGTTGAATGTTGCCCAATTATCTAAATTACTGCCAGGGCTTACTACACTAAATCGTAAGCTTTACATGCATTGACCCCTGTTCGCATTATCATTTATACTGTACTATACATCCTTGTAATTATGAAAACATGAAGTGTCCGCACAGTATTATTCTGGCTGTCAAAACTACTGGAACCCTCATGAAAACCTGACAGAATGCATTATAAGTCAATGCGGTCTGTCAGGATCCGGTTGAAAATGGATCCAGCATAGTTATCATGGCTCCAGTATGAACAGAAGACCGAAGCCATAATCCTAAATCACTACTAACCTTAATGATCTTGTCTGTTCCTGAAGTCAATAACCAAACTCTTGTTGGGTCGAAGTGTACATGGACTATATTGTGTTTACTATTATGGAATGTCGCAGTAGGCGCACGTCTGCAAAGAGAAGAAAGAAAAGCTAAAGGGCCCAATAAATGTAAGCACAGGATTTATCCTTCTGCCCTGTTCACACAATGCAGTTTTAAACTGTAAACCAAGAAAGGGAAAAAAAAAAAAAAAGTTAAATTTTTCGATCCATTCAAACAAAAAAATGCCTTGTGTGAATTTAACCTTAAAGAGCATCTGACAATAAAACATAAAACATATCATTCATTCTTCTGCTCCCTGGTGTGAGGACTGCTGAGGTTTAATACTAAACCTCAGCAGTCTCTGCTGATGGTTTTCTCACATGCCCTATAGGGGGCAGTCTGAAGTTATGGCAACAATTACCACCACTATAATCTGTGATGTTGTCAAATGAAGCAAGTCAGAATTGACCCTCTAAATTATACATAACAAAATGGCCACTCTTGCATATTTATTAAACATGTTCCCCCTGCCCATTGCTCTTAGACTACATAATTTACGCGCTTCCTCGACATGCCGATATCAGACATGTACATGTGCAATAGTAAATGGACATTTTTTTTTTTTATTACAAAAGCTCCACCCCATGGACTTGTTTGAAAATGGCTACACCCTTTAGACTTTTTCCATTCCCAGTCATATTATCGGACACGTTTTTTTATTTTTCAGCCCCACTTTTTCTCCCTTCCTTTCCCCGACTATATAAAAGAGAACAAAGACTTCATTCCTAAAACACAGACAGATGCTCTTAAATTTTATTTATTTATTTATTTTTTTTTAGACATTTGTACTCATGCATTCAGATTTCCCTTACTTACTGTTCATCCGTGATGGACTCGTAGCAGCTATCACACACACGTACTTCAAACTCAAAGCCCATGAGGGGAATCGTGGACCTCTTGGAGCTGCATTTTCCACAAACTGCTTTTCCACATTTTCTGCAGTGATGCTAAAATAATAAAACAGGAATTTTAAGAGCCTCATGTATCAAAACAGCGTCAAAGAAAAAGTGGTCTTGTTAAAGGGAGTCTACCAACCCCCAAGAATATTCGACTATTGACACCACATTGCAGAGCGCATTACAATGATAAATAACAGATCTTCATTATGTATGTCACAATTTCAAAACAACTTGAAGTCTTATGCAAATGAAGCAGTTGGTGCACTGGGGGCGGACCTTCAGACTTTGGATCACTGCTCTTAGTGCTCAAGTAGGACGGATGATGTCATAACAGTGGGAGGATCAATTCTCACTGCATGGGGTGGCGCAGGCAGGAGATGGTAGAGGGCTGACAGACTGAACTGAAGGCCCGCCCCCAGTGCACCAACTGCCTCATTTGCATAAGACTTTAAAGTTGTATTTCTACAAATCTACAAAAGTGACATACATAAGAGAGGTAGGATGGTAATAATTGTAATGTGCTCTGTAACATGGCAGGGGCAGGTGATATACTCCCTTGGAACCAAAGCTTCATTACCTCAAGTCAGTCTGTTGTATAGTTAAAGGAAGTTTATAAGATTTGAAAAATGTAAACAACAGCGCCACACTTGTCTACTGGCTGTGTCTGGTATTGCAGTTTATCCCCATTCATTTTGTCCCAGAAAATATAAAATAAATTAAATTCCTAAATATTCCAAATTGATACATTAGGAGCATAATGTGATCTTCAGGACAGAACTAATGTATGACGTATATAAGTGAGTGATAACATGCGTCACTCCTGCTCCATTTGGAAATTCTCCTTGCCAAGGTTGTGCAGCTGGAGGGGTCAAGGGACGGGGTGTCGTATTCTAGCCAATGTGAGGATCTCAGCAACAATCTAATATTTATTGTCACTACGGAGCAGAAGACAGAAGTTTTTGGATGGAGTGACCCTTTAACGGTGACTGGTTGCCAAATGCAATTATTTTTTTTTTTCTCTGAAATAGTTGTGATATGGAAGCAAACAAGAAAAAAAAAAGCGTTAAACCAACAGGCAAAAATATTAATACGGAGAGCTATTCTTATAAGGAGTTACCTACTAGGCAGAATACTGGAGATACATTACTGAAATGGCACATGGGGTCTTTGGCTCCCTCTCATGGAGAGCTGTGGCTATGACATGCACAAAGAACTGGAGAGAATTACAAATCTATATCTATGTCTGTTGTAACATGTACATAAGGTACTACAATGAGTTATTACTATCAGTACAGGAGTCCATCAAATATTATTAGTATTATGGCTAGCAGTTCTGTATGGCACAAACAATGCTGTGAATTTATGAGGAGTTTAAGGTTAGGGGTGTATCCTGCTGAAATAGGACGTGATCACAACAGTCTAATGTGTATAGGGCCAATCCGACTGTCCTCAGGAATCGCTTTCTTTGGGGAAACAACTCTTTTCCAACCTGATTTTTCCTTTCGTCACAGGTAAATTCCGCTATCGCAGAAGGGGAATATAAAATATAACTTTTAATGATATACTTAATATAACACAAATTATGCTCCTAAACACAGGAGAGAGCTCCCCTTTACCTGGGAGAGTCCAAAATTAAATGAAATGGGACCTCTGTTTTGTTACCAGTGGTTAACGGGGTGTTATACTGCTGGTTGTTAGTCTATCCTTGTATATGGGGCAATACACCTGGTTGTGTCCTTGGACCCCATTTCAGAATTTTGGACTCTCCCAGATAAAAGGAGCTCCATTTTGTGCGTTTCGGAGCATAATTCATGTGTCTTATTGAGTAAATCATTTTTCTACCTGATCTCGGTGATACTATTACAGTATTCCCTGATGTACACGTCTGGTTGAAGGCTATGTTGTATGTCACTGTATCATCCATTGACTCAAATAGTAGACATTTGCATACTGCGTGGTATACTTCTTTACTGCGTCCATCTGTACAGGAAAGTGCAAAAAACTACACATATATATATTACCAAAATAAAAAAAGTTAGGCCAATGCATACCAGCTAGGTGTATGCCCAAGGCATAAGCTAGGATCAAGAGGCCCTATGGTTGTTTGTCATATACAGCAAAAGCCCTTCATGCAGACACGCCGAATGTATTTAAATTATATGGTATGGACCTGGTCTAGATAATCCTTGAATCACTTACCAGTATATTATATCCCTATGCCTACAGAAATAAAATTGTACATATAAAGACAGACAAGAATGGCACTCACCATATTTGATAAAAATCCAGTCCTGTATTGCATCATCCATGTAAAAGACTGTGAGGGACATTAGACATTCCCATAAAACTATTCTGAACAGCTGATAAAAAGAGAATGGAGCAGGAAGCAGACAGCACTGTTCTCTGTGTAGTGGCTGAACAGAGTCACTGCAACTTAACTCCAATTCAAGTGAATGGGAACTGATTTGCAGTACCTGGTCTGTCCACTACACGGAGAACAGCGCTGTCTGCTTCCTGCTCCATTCTCTTTTTATCAGCTGTTTAGAACAAGTGATAGGTAGGGATGTCAGGTCTTTGATCAAGAGACTAGAATGTTCTCAAAAACAGGAAATTCCTATTAGATAGCTTTTCCCCACTCCTTGAGTCGTCTTCTGTGAACATCTCTGGACACATGGCAGGAGCTTACACCTATAGAGCTCACATTTACTGGGAAATAACCTTAAAAACTCATACACACCTGTCGGAGACCAATCTTTTTGCTGTCCCACATCTGTTTGAAGTTCCAGAAGAAAGGCTGGTCACACTTCTGACAAGAATCACTGTCTAACCATTCTGGAGTCTGAAGAACAGGCAAAACATGAGTGAGTAGTCCTCTAAATAGAAAGACTCTCTGGGGTGGTTGGGTTTCACTGGCTCGGGAGACATGGGGGGAGTGGGATCCTTTGGTTGAGGGGGAGTGGGATCCTTTTGTTGAGTGATAAAAATGCAGTGAAGTGCCAGTATGGTGAACAAAGGTAACTTTTTGACATTAACATCCATTCCAGGGGCTTAAAGGGGTTGTCCAGAAAATACAGCTTTTTCCAGAAGGCCAGGGAAGGTGAAAATTTAAAAGGGGGATGTCACAGGTGACGTATGTGAGTGACGTCCCAGGTCCTTTTCTTAGGTTGCTGATTGGCCTCAGTGGTCAAATGTGGCGGGGACTTCCACCGGAACAAGCCCTGGGGCGCCACTGGACTGAACAGCGGCCTGGGGCACAGGAGTACTGTGGACAGGTATTTTTTTTAATTTATTTTTTTAATTTTTCACCTTCCTCGGCCTCCTAAAAAAAAAAAAAGAAAAAAAAGAAAAAAAAAAAGCTGGAATTCCTTGACAACCCCTTTAAGGCTGAAGCCTGGAGGACAAATGTCTGAATTTCTAAGAGAAGGTGGCCTACAGTTATCACTCCACATAGAGACTCCATCAATGTATAATCCTTGCTGAGTACTCTGTGCCTATGCTAAGATCAGTATTATCTGCATGCTGTCTAACAAAGCACCAGAACACAATATGTCATATATATCCAGTGCACAAGGGACAGATTCTCCAAGCTTTAAAAATTGAGTTGTGTTCAGTGGACACAACACACATAAGGGATGTTCTATTACCATCTGTAGACAAAGCATCATATACAAATATGTTCCTGTGCTGTGATCTTTACCCAATATAACTTTTTCCCTATGATACATAAGGCGCGGGATGAGCAATCACATTCACCAAGGTTAGTACAATGAGTATTGTCAGTATAAATGTAAGGTAATGTGACCTGTACTAAGGAAGACAATCAGGGACAATGTATTCGCCATAGTCAACTGCTTTGTCTCACTTTTCTCGATAGGCTGAAGGACGGAGTTCATTACTTTTTAATCATCTCCCATTATCAGTCCTTACTTATATGGAACCGTTCCAGTCATTAATGGGATGTACCAATTATAAAACTGCAGCTTGTCAGCCCCCGGGGGAGTAGCGGGCATGATAAAAGGATGGCTTCAGAAATGTGGGTTCTGCTCAAAAGATTATTTGGGTCTCTGTATTATTTAGGGGGGCTGTGCCAGGATCTTAAATTTACATCCAGTAAATAGGAAGGCGAAGGCTCTAGGTTATGTAACAGATCCCTAATTTTGGTCACTGATGCCAGATTATGTTTCACCCTTTGTAGACATAGATTTAAAGAAAATGTGTCACCAGAAAATTACCTATTTTTTTAAACTAAATTTGTATTTTAAACATTTGTTAAATATTTTTGAGCTAATAAATTTAAACCTATATATAAACACACACACACACATTTTTACATATAAAAGTACTAAAAAAAGTACTATATCCTGCAACTTTTCACTCCGGCCACTAAGCCTAATAATAGGCTGACACTTGCCAATTCTGTAGAGGTCATTATGTGGCCCATAGATTCTTAGATCTGGAGCCGTACAAATTATAAAAAGATATTTTAGATAAAAGAGTCGAGCAGAATTTTTAATTAAAAAAAAGCGACTCGGGATGTTTTATCACTTTTCGGCAAAAAGGCCATATGGCCTTAGTTTTGCCTTGGCTGATACAAAAGGCTATTGGAATTCCAGAGCTGATCGTTGGGGCAGCTGCATTTAGTAGAGGCATTGTCCAGTTGGGACAACCCCTTTTAAGAGAACCTTTTGGAACACTAAACCACCCCCAGGTCTTTATAGATCAGTTACTTTGTGGCCCAAGGACAACATTAGTATAGGGCTATTTTGGACACTATTTAAAAAGAAAAAAAAAAAAAAATTCTATAGTTGCCTAGTTTCTGCTTCTCTCCCCCTTCATAGATGCCAGGGATATACACCTCAGCTTCACTGCACATGTGCCCAATGTGCAACGTACTATTCCAGTTTCAGTAAATACCTGCGCAGGCGCGGTATGGAGCAGGAGCTGGCCATCAACTGGCCAGTACCTTATAGTATCCAGCGTCATGACTACAGCTGTGTGTTCAGAATATTGGGGTCATTTTCAAAGAAAAATAATTTACAGATATGTAAATGAGCTCAAAGTGCATCAGGGGTGTGGCTGAGTCTTGCTGAGCATAGCAAATGTCTCTGTCTCTACTATTCATAGCGCGTCCAGGAAGACTGATGTCATCTCAGTTTCGGCTTCCCTCTGAGTCACGGAGTGAGCTATACTGTGGTGTGCTATACTGCACATGAATGACCGCCGTAACCCTACACTTTGAAGAGGATACCGGCTTTAGACTGAGAAAGTTGGATGGAGCTATGACACAGATACAATCCGATTGTACTTCTATCACATCTCTATCCAGTTTCCTTGGCCACGCCCCCATGCACTTTTTTTCATTTGGTTAATTTACATATCTGCAAAAATGCAATTTTCTTGAAAATGAGTCCACTATTCTTAAAACTAAAAACAGGGTTGTGATCATGATACTGGACAGCATAAGGTACTGGGACTGGGTGCATGCCTATTTTATTGCTGACAGACTCCCTTTAATGGACAACATTAGAATAAGACCATATGGGACACTAAGCCTGGTCTATAAGGAACTGTGGCTGCTTTAGTGCCATCAATTCTTAACCAGTGCTGCGGAGGAAGCAAGATGGTCGCCACTCCGCAGAGCTAGATAAGTGTTTATTATAATGATATAATGTCACATTTATGGGGGAGGATTTACGGCCACCCCAACAATTGGACTATAACCAAAATGAAAATAAATATATAAAACCAACCTCTTGTCTTTCAACATCCATGTTCCAGACCACAATCCCGCCATCAGCACTGCAAGAAATGAGCTGCCTGGAGTGGTGCGCGTAGGCAATGGACTGGATCTTGTCACTGGGAGACACAACAACAAAATCTATTTAGTGAAATGGCCATTATATGGCTTATATTAAGCATTTTTTTAGGAATTTACCCCTCTGCAGACTGACTATAGTTTGTTGTTCCCCTTCAGGACATGGATGGAAACCTATCATCATATAATGCTCACAGCAAGTAGAGGAGAATCTGCTCTGTAACTGTCAGAAACAGCCCCAGGATTATGCAGGACATCTATAGAGAAGCACTGACTTGTATATATGTGAATAAAGGGCATGTGCTGTGATTGAAAGTTGTTATTTGGCTGCAGAATCAGCCTCCATCTCTGCTTCAGCTCACTTCTCCCCTCTCCATAGACTTCTATAGACATGTGTAATTTGATACATATGACGACATGCAGTTTGTCTTGAGAAAGATTTAACAGAGATTTCAGAGTGAAAGTCAGTTTGGCAGTGGAGGGGAGGGAGAAAACTTGATAAAAGGAAAAGGAAGCATTTTTCTCTGCTAAGATGTACTACTGAGTTTCCGATTTGCTTGGACTATTGATCTTTTTATTTTAATTCCTATGGGCTACAGCTGTCTTGTTACAAATCTTGCATTCATGATTGTAGGAGTAATTTTCATTCTTCAATCTCAGTCTTTCGGCGGAATTTATCACACGTTGCAAATTTTTGTGCATGTCTCCTTTTGCAAAAATCTCGCTGACTTGCATGCTGTCACAGTCTTCAGCAAGTGGCTGTATTTGTCAATTTCCTGGAGGAATAACAGAGGAACCGCACAATGCTGGGGAAAGAATTAACGCTTTATGGGCAATACAAGTATTTACTACAATAGACATGTCAGGCGAGCCGACAGGTCCTTTTCGAAATGTCAGAGAAATCTCTGAGCAGTGCCAAAGGGGTTTAATTGTTCTATTTATTCTCCATTTCTAAAATTCTGCCATCTGAGATAATGTTGACTTGTTTTCCCCTTTACATATAGGATTCCTAACCATGTGACTGCTTTCCAGCCCGCTCAAGGACAGCGCTCCACGCAGGGCTGCAGGAAGCAATCCTTCAGCTCAGTAAGGCTTTGAGACACTGCAGAATAAGTTGGGTTCCAGCAGTAAAATGAACTGCCATGCAAAATAAATTACAAATTGTTCCTGCGCATAAAAGTGTCCAAAGACAAAGATATGAAAATCATTCCTTGGCAGACACTTGTTTCCAAAAGCAGTTGTAATACTGCATGACCCGTCTCTAGGCAACAGCCGTCAGATGGCCTCCCCGAGTGCAACACACCATCCTCCGTGGGATTGTATGCAAAATACTAACACATGATAGGACCCAGTTCTCACAAATAGAGAACAAAAAACAGCAGCAACAGATATCATGGACTCATCGTGACTCAATACTGATTAATATTAGGTAGACAGATAGGAAGCACAGTGTGACAGCACAGTCCCATATGTAATGTATGTAGAGGCAGCATGGTGGCTCAGTGGTTAGTACAATTGCCTTGCAGTGCTGGAGTCCAGGGTTCAAATGCAGCCAAGGACAAAATCTGCAAGGAGTTTGTAGGTTTTCCCCGTACTTGTCTGGGTTACTTCCAGGTACTCTGGCTTCCTCCCACACTCCATATAGAGGACAGACTATATGGGATAGTGAGTAATAATAATATTGGTAATATCCAACGTAAAATAAATATGGAATGAAAAGATGTAGCAGAGTTAGACCCCTTGCACATGACGTGGGCTAGGTCAGTATGCTATCCCGGTTTTTCCCAAATAGCACAATGGCTCATTCGTTTCTGTCGGCCCTCGCACATGACCATGCATGACATGACATGACATGGATCAGTGCACGGGCCGACAGCCTGGGCATATTTCTGTCCGGTGTTGCGGCCATGCTTCCGCGACTCCGCTTCTGCCGCAGCCAGTACCAAACACAAAATAATGAGCTCCACCATGCCTGCTGAAAAGGATGGCTCCCAAAGGTGCACAATACTCACAGCATATTAGCTAGAGAATGAGAATTGTGCATAGCACTGTGCATGGGCTACTTCCCCTTGTCATGTACAATATTATTCACAGGCGGTGGCTGATAGTTGACTATTCACATGCCCCTCCATTAGCAGCCATGATGGAAACAAAGCGCCATACAGTCACAGAAGCAAACTGCACCAACAATGGAGGACATCCAACCCCTGTAACAGTTCCAGAAATACAGGTACACTTTATACTTTGGTCACATCCGTTTCATGTTTTCTACTCAAACAGAAAACACAGCACAGGATATGCCATATGACAGATCCTGATGGCACCTCTCAGACTCACTTATCGGTTTCCAGCGCTCCATTGTCCACCAACGGTCTCCTCCTTTCTGTCTTGTGTGACTCCTGAAGAGGGACAGATGAAATCACTCACATGTCACTGGTTCCTTACCATGTGAGTCTCAGAGAATCTGGCAACGTGGCCCGAGCACAAGCCAGAAAGGGCACCGATGGTGGACAATGGAGCACCAGAGACATGGGAGTATGGATTTTTTTTTCATTATTATTGGCTATCCCACGGGTTGTTGCACATCATGGACACTTCTTTACAATGGTGTATGACATGGAGCATTTCGATAGCAAGAACAGATATATTTTGGTTTACAAACACGAAAGAGCTTCCAATGCCAATGTGAACAAAGACATAAGAGAACTCTGTTCTGTATAAGTTATAAACCTTCAGCAAAATGAATGATCCCCACAGTGTAGTGAACAGTTTCTTACTGATGTCCTTGCAGTTCTAGGGCTGTTCCTTTCCGTCCCCCGATGTCCCATATGATAATAGAATGGTCAGAACTGCCAGAAAACAAAAGTCTCTGTACCGGGTCCCAACACAAGGTCGTCACACCAGCTGGGAAATAAGCACAGGTTATTAGAGTCATTAGAAGATTCGCAGGTTACCTGAGAGGGTCCTGAGTCACTGGGAGGTGCTCAAAGCAAGAAGGTCACATCTAGAGCTCATAATGAAATATGCTTCAAAGAGAAGATGGATCAGAATACAGAGTAAAGGACCGACTATTAGCCACGTGAAATATGAGCAAGTCCTAACATACAACTTTTTTTTTTTTTTTTTTTTTAAAGTAACCATGTGGATAAGCCATCTACGGAGTTTACTGTGACTTCACCGACCTCCTTTGTGCCCTCTCTTCAAAGATCTGCACACCAGCGTGGTCCTTACTATGGAGAATGTGACTGTCCGCTTCATTAGTTACAACTACATTTCCCAGGTGCACCTTGCTATGCATGCTTTCTAAGGCTACGTATCCATGACCGAGTGTGCATACCAAGGGGGTGACATCTGAGAGTCATCCATCCCCCTTGGGATCCCTCTTCAATGGGGGGGGGGGGTTTGTTCCACTGAATTATAATAGGTCCTGCTCTATGATCATTGGAATAGAGCATCAGACCCTTTCCATCAGGAGAGACTCGGCTTGCACGCTTGGTTGACTACATGAGCCCTAACTTCTGCTCTTGCCATTCCTCCTGCAGGTGCTCCATCTGTTACATGTATGGTTATGTAGCAATGCTGTAATAAACAGCTATAAAGGGAGATTTTTTAAATTCTGGCCTCCAGTAAAGAGGTGTCAGTGGTCACCACTGAGGTCATCGCTGTGGCCAGTGACTGGCAGTAGCAGCTACATCTGTGCCAACAAGTCATTGCTGCAGGCCAGTCAGGAATGGGAGCAATGGGAAATTAGTAAGGTGCGTTTTGCTTTTTCTTTTAGTACATACCATACTGAGCCGTTGTTTTTTCAATTGGGTGGCTGGAGAACCCCTTTAAGTTTCTAATCCCCATTCACCAACTCCGTTGGATGCAATATATTATTTTTGTTAATACAGGTGGGCTATGGGTTAGGCAATGTTGAACAGGCTCTGATCTGGCCACCCAAGTGTATAGCCCTCTCAAAGTCTGGCCATGTACTAAGAGCTTTAGAGGTCGCTATACAGATATAAAGCAGTCTTTCACATTAAAGCAGATCACACTAAAAATATCAGGAAACATAAAAAACACAATGCCGTGATAAGCCAGCTCTGTCATACAAGTCATGGAAAACGCCGACAGCTAAAAGAACCTGGGGATTAAGAGAAAGTCTGTGCTTGTAAATTGCTGTAATTAGAGGTTGATGTTAATTCCTTGATGATTAGCGAAGTCTGAACCCACGGATGACTGCTATATGGGAAAAACAGAAAATCTCACAATAACAACGTACCGTGCCTTATAAGCAGCAACACTGAGCTAATAGTGCCCAGATGGAAAATATAAGCATATCCCTATGTGCCAATTGTGAGAGCGACAATAGCAATGTCACAAGGAGAGGTATAACAAAAGACATACTCGTATGACTAGTCTCCGGGTGGGAAGGGCTCTATAGTAATACTAATAGTCTGCATTAGGACATCACTATAAAAATCTGATATAATTCACATTAATAATCATCATTAGTGTAATGTAGTACAATCATCACAGTAATGGGATCACATCTGAACTGTATACTGGATATAGTGTGCGTTGTGGTTCAGGGCTGTGTAATATCAGGCGGTATCTTTTAGCACACACAAAATTGCAAGTCGAGTGAATCTTATAATATTAGCATTTATGTGTAGCAAATGATTATAAATGAGATTCTTCATGAGTAATGGCTTCTGTATCCGCCTGCAGTGACTAAATGTGTGAATCTACATGGAAACCTCCTGTAATGCTGACAACGCCGGATATCCACATACGATTGAGTCTAATAGAGGCAACTCATGAGGACGTAGTATGTGTAACGTGGTCTCATTACATGAAAATCAGCCAAGCCCAAAGATTATTGGATTGGACATATATTAAAAGTCTATGGAGCAGGGCTTTGGAGCTGCAGTCAGGACTAAATTTGGGAGTGGAGTCAGAGTCAGAAAACTGCGATTATTTTTAAATTATACACTTATTAGTATTGTATAATTATTAGAGGTATAGATTTTTGCAGATTTACTTTCATAGGAATTCAGTCTCTGGATTTCCAATCAATTAAAGGACCTTTACTGCTTCTGTCTGACCATGGCTGTCAGCCACTTATAAAGGAGTCGGCGTTATGAAAAATAGAGGAGCCGGAGTAACGCTAGGTTCACACTAATGTTCGGCTTTCCTGCTTAAAAAGCAGTTACCTGTGGAAACCTGCAGACTCTATAGACTATAATGGGGTCCGCCGTTTTTCCACCCTAAAAAAGCGGAGAGAAAAGTCCTGCTTGCGGAAACCTCGACTGCATAGCGAGTGCTAGTGTGAATCTAGCATTAGTCGGTTTTGTTATAGAGGTGTACCCAAAGATGTTGGAGGAAAGAAGGATTGAGCATGTTGCATTTCAATATACCGTTCCTCTGATCCCAATTGGTGGATGTCTGAACTCCGGGACCCCACACATGCTGAGAATGCAGGAGCCAATGCGCTGAATAGGGACCCAATATATGCTGAGCATGCAGGTGCCAATGTGCTTATTAGGGACCCAATAAATTCTCAGAATGCAGGTGCCAAGGCACCAAATAGATGCAGCTTCTCCTTTATATTCTTTTCCTGCAAAGTGGCGCCCTGGTTATTCACTGTGCTAGGAACACCAATGTGCAGGGAAAACAGTAAAGTGGTCAGAATGCTAAATAAGCTCCGCAGCCCCTTCATTTTCAGGATTGGTAAGGGTCTCAAAGGTCACACCCTCACAGAATAGGTTGTCACATTATGATCCATCAAAATACCATAACTTTGCAGAAATATCCCTTTAATCTGGCAATTTGAGGTTAGCAAACTGCTCCTGCACCTAAACGGTGCAAAAACCACTCACCTGTATGTCCCTTAAATGTAGTTATGAGGCTACAGTTGTCTTGTTCAAGTTTCAGAATAGTGACCTGCCCAGAATGGTCACCAACAAACACGTGTCTAGTCTCCACATCAAATCTGTTGCATCAGAGTCAAGGGAACAAAACCTGAATGTGTGTCTCCATGACAATAACCTGGTTTTTCGTTTGGCTATTATCAAGGTCAATCATTGCGTCAACCCAAACATCCACCTGCATGATCAACAACCTGAAACAAAAAATACATGGGTGGACATGGACACAGATGGTCTGTCCCCATGATAACACTGTCACCAAGTTAGTTTAATCGTGACTGCAAAGTTGATGGACTAAAATAATATATACCTGAAGAGGCTT
The DNA here is from genome assembly GCA_947044405.1 of Leptodactylus fallax. NCBI lineage: Eukaryota > Metazoa > Chordata > Amphibia > Anura > Leptodactylidae > Leptodactylus > Leptodactylus fallax. The sequence continues at coordinate 348,101 of CAMRHE010000410.1, forward strand.
CTGAGCATACTGACAACAGCAATGAGAAAACAGAAGAGGTTTTTGGAAACCATTCTCCACAGGGATCACCCACTGAGCTCTTAACCTGCAGCTCCACAAGCAGACATGTGAAAGGCGACAGCTCAACCAATAACATAGTACACAACTTGAACCTTTCCAATTGCAAAAAAAAAAAATCCCTGTGACTGATGTGAATATTTATTTTAAAGTATTTCTTTAAACCTCCTAATCTTCAAGATTTTATTGAATAACAGGAAGATGAAACAAAGTAGTAAAGCCGTCTTTTATTTACAGACCATGAGATTTACAGAGTACTGAATAGTTAATAAAGCAGTGTAAATCATCGGGGCAGAACATAAGGCTCTGCTCAATTACAGCCGCTGTAACTGGAGATGGTGAGCTGTAGGCAATAGGAAGTGGTGAAGCGGTTCCCATGGCTAGTCTTGCAGGTAACATGTGCGGCCACAGCTGCTGCTCACAATGCATACCTCAGCATATAATGTACAGCATAGAAGTCCTTAAGGATGAATTCTGTATAAATTCCCTCCAAGCAATCAGCAATGTGTTAATTTTTTATTTCAGAAATTGCAAGTAATTCTGTCATCACGACTCTCAGCCCCATCCGAAACCACTGTAATTGTTGTGATCATTAAAAAGAATTAGAGGTCTGGATCGGAGATGACATTTCATCAGTGCCCAGCTTCAGCTGTGTTTTTGTGTCAGAATGGGCATAAAATCCTACAATCAGGCTGGAAAACCTTCTTTGTCGAGGCACTTACAGGAGTAGAATGGAGACAACTCCATATTGATGCCCTTTATTGAGAGTAAGACTCAACAAGCACAAGAGGAGAGGTCGGTATACATTTAGCCAAGTAATTCACGTTCTTCTAGCGCTATCAGTTTCTGGAAAAAGTTAGGGGTCCACCCAAAATCACCTCAATGGCAAGTCAGCCTAATTATACACAAAAATATCACACCCAAATCCATGGCCCAACTACACTGCACCCTATGATCACTGGCACTGTAAAAATGAATGAAGTACAACGTTACACATGTGATATAATTGTGCAATATTCCCAAATGACTCTTCACTCTATAATATCAGGTTCCATTGGTAACCCAAAAACAGAGGCCTCTGCTTCACTTCATGACAGCAGCCCACCGGTGTACTCTGTCCTGGGGAGCTCACTGGACCCAGTGCAGGTGGTGGGTGACAAAAGGATACTGTCCGTGGTGAGCTCCATGCAGAAGAAGAAGTCCCATCCCATGCATGAGACTGTGATTGCGCTGGGCAGTACTGTCAGTGACCGACTGCTCCACCCTAGGTGTGAGAAGGAGCGCTATCAGAAGTCTTTCCACCCCACCGCGGTTAGGCTGTACAACCAACACCGACCTAAGCGGAGATCATTACACACAGAGAACTGAAATATCTCTCTGCCTGTTAAATCCCCCCCCCCCCCCCACCCCCGCTACGTCCTGTCTGTCTACTATCAATGTAATGCCTCTTACCTTGGAACATTCCTGTACATGTTGTATTTGTATTTGTATCTGCTTATGTTTGCTGCTGTAACACACTGAATTTCCCCATTGTGGGACTATTAAAGGACTATTATTATTATTATTATTATTATTACTAAATCCTAACTCCTTCCATTTTCCATGTCCTTTTTCATTTTGTCTTTACCCTAATGCTGGCCATAAACCTTCAACAGCTATTCCTCTTGACCCACCCACAACGAGGCAAATGAAATAAGCTGTCAGTGATCTCAGGCAGTGGCTTAATAGCCCATGTAAAAAAAAAAAAAAAAAAGCACAGGTCATGTTGAAATTTAACATGTATGACCACTCTTCCCCCAGACATCACTTGCTGGGAAAAGTCGGGATTCCCTGTATACATAAGAGATAGCTAGTCCTCACTTTATTCTGACAAGTATAGCCACCTTAGCAGACGCTCTTCCCTCTTTGATTTCTTTCTTGAGTCCACAATATCCCCATTGGTCTGTTGTGTGGGCGAGCTGTTCCATTCCAGCCATTATTCTAACCAAGCTGGTATTATGAACACTGTCCCCTACATTCTTGTCGACAGTTTTCAACATGGCACAGTACTGGACTGAAGATGTAGAAGGGGTGGAAGACGCTTCCCACAATAAAGTTTAATTGTAAAAGCAATAAAGTGTGATAAAATGCTATGAACACACCACAATGAGATTCCACTTTGGATAAAAGGATACTGTAGACATGAAGCACAAGCTGTAGTACGGTAGTTTCCTAGGCGTTCTCCAGTCTCTGAGCAATGCCAGGTAAAGAGCTTGTCCTGACCTGTACTCAACATCCACTCCATCTCCAGAATGAAGAGAACCATGGTTACTCTGCTCTGGTGCGCTGCATGGTAACAAAACATATGGTTATTATAGATACTGTAGGCTCAAGTGGGTGACAGTACTCCAGGTACACAATCCAGCTGTTTAGCTCAAAGCTGGCTTAACTTTGGGCTAGCCACAGAGAAGGGGTTAAGGAACTTGCAGTGCTTGCCAATACTACACTATTATAGTATATTATATATACTTACCCTTTAAGAGGTTCGTCAGATATCTGAATATAGCACAGTAATAGTGCAGCAAAAAAAAAAAAAAGTCTACTACAATAAAGGCAAAAAGTAGTCCTAGAGCAATTGATATTACGAGTTATTGTGCGTACTCTATTGGAGTAGGGGAGAAAATGCTCCCCCAAAAAACAAAACAAAAACACAACAGCTCATACACTGCATATTTTTGCCACACTGCTTGTATGAAACTCCATCAAATTTCACCCACTAGTGTAACAAACAGAAATATGACTACAAAGTGATGGAAATTGCTACATGTATCAGAACAGTCCGTACAGTCAAAAGAGATATTACATGATGTTCTTACCAGAATATGTTCTTGTAGGGTTCATTTTGTTGTAATCCTCAGATAACATAAATTCCTGGATAAAGAAAAATAAATTCTTTTAAGCCTACTTGTTACATGAAGACCGTTCTGAACTGCATAGACACAAGCTAAAGTTTGGTGCAGTGTTCTGAGGCAAAGTCAGAAGTGGATCCAGCAAGATGGAGGAAGTATACGTCCTTCCTTGTGAGTACACTTGGGGTTTGAGCTCAATTGAACTGCATCAGAAACTGAACCAAAAACTACACAAAAACAGCAGGTGTCATTCCAGACTTAGGCTGAGGCCCCACATTGAGGAAACGCAGCTTTCCTTGTTGCAGATTTTGTTGTGTTTTTTTGAGCCAAAGCCAAGAATGGCTACAAAAGGAATGGGAAATATATAGGAAGTTCTTATACTTCTACCTTCTGCTCAATCCACTCCTGGCTCAAAAAACTGCAACAAAACCTGCAAGAAAAAAAAAGCTGTGTTTCCGCAACGTGGGGTCTCAGCCTCAAATGGTTAATCCCACTTTGGCTACGTTTCCGTCCCTTAACTACTAACTTGGGAATTTTGGAAACTGATGAATGTGGCAGTTTTACGCCATGTCTGTAACATCCATATAGGCAACAGGAGTTATGGAAACAGAATCAGTATAGTTTGCTATGCTACGCTGTCTCTGTAACTCCCACTTACCTCTATGGGAGTTAGGGAAACAACCACATTCAGCTGACCCCCTCAGGGAGGGAGAGACAGGGTTAACGCCATTTCAGCCATGAAAGGTTGAGATGGGAATAATTAGACTATGTTCACATTTGTATTGTGTCAGGTTTCCATGGCTTTAGACAAGCTTTACAGCATAGTATAGTTGGAGGTCAGCATTTTGACGTCAACAGAGCATTACAAGTAATAGGTTGCATTCATTCTTATTTTACAACCGGTCAACTAAACAGATGAGATGTATCTTATGTAAAAATAGTCCGTCACAGAATGCTAATCGTTCGTTTTTTTCTGTCAAAATGTAACTGACATGTAAAGCTACGTTCACATTTGAGTTGAATTCTCTGTAGGACACTATGTCGCAATGTCCACCTGAAACTGGCAGGTGAAAAAGTCCTGAATGCACGGCTTTTTTGTCTGCCACGTTCAGTTTCAAAACAACTGGACACCCGACAGACCCCATTATGGTCAATGGGGTCCTTCTGGCTCCGTATGTAACTGCTATTTTATCAGTTCACCTGTCCATTGTTCTTATCCTCTGACTGACCAGAACAACCAACTGCCAACACTAGTATGAACATAGCATCAAGCTGCAACAACCTCTGATTTTCTGGCAGTATTTGTGTCATTAATAAATTCCGTAAAAAACTTTATTAATTTTTGGCTCCTTTCTGTAAAATCCTGCATTTCTTTATCTTTCTCTTATTTCTAAACTGAGGGCTGAATTCTGTACATTATAAGGTGGGAGGGGTGGGCTCTTGTGAAATGCATGGAAGTGCAGGCTGGAAGGGGGTCCCCTCAAACAGATATATCTCAGTCATCATAAAAACTTATAAAAATAAGATGTGTTTGGTGTCCAATAATAGTTGAGTTTCTCATCTTTTACATGACAACAAGACTGCAGTTCTACCTGTATTATTCCTAGAGATATCACCAATTGAAAATACAGTTGGAATTGGGAGTAGCTGCTGCTGCCTATAAATATCACAGTCCTGACTGTTTTCAATTCATATCACTGAAAGTAACACAGGTAGAACTGCAGTCTTGGTGTCATATGAAAGATGAGACGCTCAAGAGCATCTTTCTATGTTTTATAATGCCAGGGACATAACTGTATGAACTGACGCCCCCACCAGCCTCTGCTTCCCTACATTGTACAAGAGCCTGTACATCTTTCTGTACTGTGAGCTGTATCCTTCTTTCACTAGAAGGAAAAGAATAAAGAGATGCAGGATTTCACAGAAAGGAGCAAAAATGTTTTAATAAAGTATATTACAAAATGTATTAATGACATAAATACTGCCAGAAAATCAAAAGTTGTCTGAATAATAAGTTACACCTTAAAGAGGATCTTTCATGTCCTCATGAATATGCTGTTTTATATACCGCTAGAAATCCGACAGTGAGCTGAACTCAGTGCATTGTCTGCTTTCCCAGTTTGTGCCCCGAGGCTGGAGATATTGGTGCCATTTATTTCAGCACTGATATCTCCCCAATGTCAGGAGGGCATTCCTCGTTGCCTAGCGTCTTCACCGGGCTGTGAGGAACGCCCCCTTGACTGTACCCTAACATAGCCTTGTACTTTCAGAGGGCACGTTCCTTACCGCCCAGCAATGACGCTAGGCTGTGAGGAACGCCCTTCTGACAGTGGGGAGATATGGGTGCCGAAACTAACGGCACAAATATCTCCAGCCCTGGCACACATTCCGGGAAAGTCGACAGTCTGCTTTCTAGCGGTATACAAAATCACATATTCATGAGGACTTGAAAGGTGCTCTTTAATTATAGCAGGAGCTATATTAAACCATATATAATATTTTATAAGACCTAAAAATTTGGTAAGCTCTCCTCTAAGAGATGGGTTACCTTAATTCACAAAATAATGGTATATTGCCGAGATACGTTCTCACACTCTGATCAATGACAAATGGGCGGCAGCTGGTCTCTATTCCACTAAATAGGGCTGTGCTGTGATTCCCCGAGCCAAAGTAAAACTGTGCAGTGCTAAACCAGCGCTACCAGACCAACAGTCAGCGAGTGCGGGTCTATCCTAGCAAGATCATGGGAAATAATCCATTAGGAATATTGTATTATTAATGGCTACAGGTTGTAACAATTAACATAATTTCTGATATTATGTATGATATTCTATTCCATCATATTATATTAATGCTACGCTGTACTGCCAGGAGCCGGCATGCTGTAAATCAGTCCTTCCTTCTGCTCAGGTCAGCTATAATTGTCTTAAGCTAATGAGGACAGGAGAAGGCCTAAAATGGCTAAATACAGACACAAAGTAGAGCAGGAGCGGGGTGTTCTGAGGATACAGAGATGATATTCAGGGCCAGTTAGGAATAGGACTCGGATACATATAAGATGTGAAATGTGAGGTGGGTTAAAAATATCATCTGTGCAACACCAAGTATAGTATATAGGTAACCTCCAAGTCAGTGCTGCGACTTCATATGGAGAACCCATGTACTGTAACTCATGCTAGGAATACACCAAGTATGTAAAGGTTGTAAATGTAAGAGCTGGATAAGCTGTGGGTGTACTTTATTATACATTTTCTAACAGGTCAATTATTCTACCACAATTGGCTCCAATCTTATGTTTTAGAGGCTTAAGGTGGTCCTGGCAAGAAGACACCCCATATACTCTCTACGCGTATGGAAATCACAGAGGGGGTCGCATTCAGACTGTTAAATAAGAACGATTCTTGTCCTGGCCGGCCTGGCATTATGAGATTTGCTGCAGGTGCTATGCTTGCACAGAATGCACTAATACCAGCTAAATGCAAGGGGTTGGCGATGCCGGACCAACAGCAACCAGATGATTTCCAAGGTGGCCTCTATTTTAGGAGGGGTTGTCTTCATGAAAACCCCTTTAATTGTATACAAGGACAGAATTTGCATCCTTCTAAGACTAGAAATATATGTCTACAAAACGTGACTGATCTTAGCAATTTCAGTGGCATAATCTGTTCTGGTGCTCACAGTTAACCCTTCACAAGATTTCCAGCAAATCTTGACATATCAATCTGCATGTACTACGTGGGGGTTTTACTGCACATCGCAACAGAATAAGCAGGATGCAGATTTGTTCGCAGCAGGTGGATGATGATAATATTTGTAAAATTCATTTTACTTGTAAAGCGCCTACATATTCTGCAGCGTTTTACAGATATTCTCATCACTCACTGTCCCAAGTAGGGCTCAGTCTAATTCCTTATCAGTATGTCTTCAGGAATGTGGGAAGAAACTGGAGGTTCTGTAATCCACTCTGGATTTTACCTGCACTAATCTGCAGATAAAGTCTGCTACAATATCTGACCCATGTGGATTCACTTAAGGCCAGTCCAGATATCTGCAAGTGTTCCATCACGACTTTGTCACCGATTTTAACCGTTGCATTGCAAATAGTGGAGAAGCATGCACAAAGTTGGCACACAGGTTTTTTTGTCTTATGTGTGGATGGGGTTTCTGAAAACACCATACACATGTATGGTACTGTAAACTGCGATTTCACCATATCTGGCCACTGACATGACCCCACACTGCAGTAGAAGAGCATGATACATGTATGTACTATTTCTACTACTGGAATGGCTTCCCCTAAGAGTGGGAATGATCTGATAGATTCTCGGACATTGCCCTGGGTCGCTGTAAGGCTGAGGCCCCACCTTGCGGAAATGCTTTTTTTGTTGCAGATTTTGTTGCAATTTTTTGAGCCAAAACCAAGAATGGCTACAAGAGGAATGGGAAATCTATAGGAAGCTTCTTATACTTCTACCTTCTGCTCAATCCACTCCTGGCTTTGGCTCCAAAAACCGCAACAAAAAAAAGCTGCGTTTCCGCAACGTGGGGCCTCAGCCTTATAGAGATATGTTGAGTTTTTTGGAGCAGATTTAGAGGCCTTTTCCTCCTTAAAATCTGCTTCAACAAAACGCCTCTAATCTGCCTCCCATTAATTTCAATGGGAGAAGTGGCAGAATTTTTTCAGCTAGTTTTTTCCCCATCTAGCAGAATAAAAAAAGCATCCTGCCCTATTTTCAGTCCGATTTGAAACTCCCACTGAATGAATGGGAGGTAGAACAACATGGAAACAGGTCATCATAGAAAAAATAAAAAAAATAATAATGCAAACCTCCCTTTATATATTAAAAAACAAAACAAAAAAAAACAACTACATTGGATTATAGCATGGAGTTACTATGCTTCTAAAACCTGCTTCAAAAGCTGGTGCAGATTTTTTTTTTTTTCTGGCGCTAATCTGCGCAAGTCTTGCACCGCAGATTCTGCGGAATTCTTAGCAAGATCAAGCAGGATGCTTCTTTTTCAGAATCCTAAAAAATTTAGTGTCCATCACTGTCCACCACATAATTTGCCTCAAAATCAGCACCAAATTGCATCATGTGAACAGTCTCAGTGTAGCACATGCTACAGCATCAGACGACAGAGGTTTTCATTAATTTGTTATATTTTCGGATTATTCCTTTACCATAATTTCACAAAACTAATTACATTACGATACGCTTACTTGGAAATGTTATAGGTTTAGATGTATATGAAGGATGTAACCTATACTACACACCATACATAAAAATCAGAGAATACACAAATATAAAAGCTGATACAGTTATAAAAGGGGTACTGACTGTTTATCGAGTCCGAACACTTCTCTCCTCAAAACACTCTTCTTAATGTCAAGAATACAAACCCAAGTGGGAACAAACATGGCATTGTGATGAAATGCATGGTACAAGGGCATCTAGTTACACTGGGTAATGAGATAGCTGTTTCTAGGTCAAGTGGAAGCTGACACATTGCAATGAAATGTAATAGATGAGGCTTTTGTCTTTATCGCTCTGCAACAATGAACTGGCACTGCTCACAAATATGGCCACGCCAACATGGCACTGGAGCCAAGGCTTCATCCTTATTAAAGCTGTCACAAGGGGCATAAATTTAGTGGGTGCAGAAGTTATGATCACACCAGAGTCTTGGAGGCCCAAAGGTCCCTCCGCCCCATAAGCAGAAACCAGTACTATAAATGAAGCATAACTATGTTGCAGATGTACCACTGGGATCTAGGTGTTTCATGGTCTCTGGTCTTATATATCTTTCTGTATAACAGATTACCCAATATACTCTGCAAAACTACCTCATCTTCCTGACTTTATCCAGTAGTTCAATTATCCAAGCCCAAGTCTATATACATATATATTTTTTTGTAAGCTACGTACATATGTGTTATTTTTCAGACCCGGTAATTAGGTAGTCTGCTGCCAGCAGGTGGCGCTATATGCATTAGCCTATAATGAACAATTGGTATATCATAAAAGATACCTGGTTATATGTGCACATTATAAACAGAGGATATACCAGTAAATCCTACATGAACAAGGAACCAATACAAGTACTTTATGCCAAGCTTAAAATATTCAGCCTGTTATTTAAGAAGGAATTCTAAATAAGGCCAAAATCGGCCAGCTTTGCCTTGAGTGCCAAAAGAGCTTATCCTGTTCCACGTCATAATAAAGCGGTAAAGCTCAGATCACACTGAAGCTTGTGGGTATATCAGTGGACCACACACAGGCACAATGTGTGAGATCCATTGTCACTATGTAGCCGCTGTAGGCAAAAAGGCGCACACCATTGTGTTTGCCCTGCATGATTTCTTATTTTATTTATATATTTTAAAATAAATTATAAATAAAATATTTTAATTTATTTTGCTTACTGTACTTAGAGCCAACATATTCTGCAGCACAGAATCCTCATAGGAAAGCATGAAGAGATGATAGGTGTACTAATACAAAAGCAGTGGGACACTGCCATACAGCATATGTCCTTCCTGTAGAAAATGGTATTGAGGAAAGCAAGGAAATTATGGGACTTTAGGCTAGGTTCACACTTGTACCATGGTCTCCGTTGTTCGTATCCACCGTGGGACCCAAATGAGAGAGAGTCCACCCGCTATGGCTACGGTCACACCTGCGTTGGGTGACCATTGGGGGATTCCGTCCCCCATTCTGCATTTCCCCATTTTTCGGGCAAAAACCTGGCGGACCCCATTATAGTCTATGGGGTCCGTGAGTAACCACTTTTTAAGCAGATTGGGTTTCCGTTTTAAGAAAAGGAAACCCGAACGCTAGTGTGAACCTAGCGTAAAACAGCAGTTGACCCCAGAGACTATAATGGGGTCCACCAGGTTTTCGCTCGAAAAATGCAAACCTCCATGCAGGACTTTTCTCTTCACCGATTTTCGGCGGAATCTGCAACTGAGTCTCTTATGAGACCGGCCCGGTTAACATCTGCATATGGGTTTCTGTTCGGGGAGTCCCCAAGCGGAACAGAACAACAGAAACCCATGCGCAGATGTGAACCAGGCCTTAGATGTAAAGGAAGCCTTCCGTTAGTCTTCAGAAGGGTTGCAAAATGCAGTTTTTTTTTTTATAATTATAATTAGAATATAAAATCCTAAGAATACTCCAGTAAGCATCATTGATTACCAAGCACAGCGCCATAAATTATTAGTGGCCATATGTGATATTACACCTTACTCTAGTTCAGTTGTAGTCAAGTGAATTGGACTGAGTTACCAGGAACAGCCACAACTAAACTCATGGAGCCAGGCCTGATAAATAAGAAAGTCGTGCTCATCTGTAGTCACTGTGACACTGAACTGATAACCTATAGATAAGCCATCAATATCAATGTCCCAAAAACACCCATTAAGTTTCTTTTCCTCCCCAATATAACATCACAGTTAAAATTGCTTTTCTTGTTTTTCTATAAATAAAAATAAAATAAAAAAAAAACATCACTAGGTAGTGAAAAGTTCTCTGACTAGATAATATACATTTCCTCATTTTATCACCACTTTCAAGATCTCAGTTTACGGTCAGTGGACAGGAAAATTCTTATTCACATCCAGTGGCTGTAAAGCTCTACATAAATCTGATATTTTCAGCAAAATTGGCACCAGAAATCATATTTCCGCTGTGGATCTGCATTTGGCTGCCCAAGAATTTTCTGCACAATTGTCATGTGGAATCTGTGCCAAGATGTTATAGGTCACTGGCTTTTTTCTACAATGTGAATTCAAACCCAAATCCGTAGATTCCATTGCTTTATAACTGAAGTCACAGAATCCCATTAAAAGCAATGGGATGCAGATATAGATACTTCAGATTGTGGATTTTGGCACAAAAAAGGCACCAAAACCTGCATGAAAGACCTGCCATGGGAACGTATCCAGATGCTGATCACAGTCTCAATTTCTGAAGCTATCCTGGCAAATTTGGGTATATCTCATTCTGAAAAGGGGAGCTGATGTACAAAATCCCACCCAAAAGTAGACACTGCCTACATGAATTAGGGGCAGAGCCAGTCCAGGCAGGATTTAGACATCCTTACATTACCAATTGATAAAGATATCTATATATCTATATATATCTATATCTATATCTATATATATATACACACAGTCATATGAAAAAGTTTGGGCGACCCTATTAATCTTAATCATTTTTAGTTCTAAATATTTGGGTGTTTGCAACAGCCATTTCAATTTGATATATCTAATAACTGATGGACACAGTAATATTTCAGGATTGAAATGAGGTTTATTGTACTAACAGAAAATGTGCAATATGCATTAAACCAAAATTTGACCCGTGCAAAAGTATGGGCACCTCAACAGAAAAGTGACATTAATATTTAGTAGATCCTCCTTTTGCAAAAATAACAGCCTCTAGTCGCTTCCTGTAGCTTTTAATCAGTTCCTGGATCCTGGATGAAGGTATTTTTGACCATTCCTCTTTACAAAACAATTCCAGTTCAGTTAAGTTTGATGGTCGCCGAGCATGGACAGCCCGCTTCAAATTATCCCACAGATGTTCAATGATATTCAGGTCTGGGGACTGGGATGGCCATTCCAGAACATTGTAATTGTTCCTCTGCATGAATGCCTGAGTAGATTTGGAGCTGTGTTTTGGATCATTGTCTTGCTGAAATATCCATCCCCGACGTAACTTCAAATTCGTCACTGATTCTTGTACATTATTCTCAAGAATCTGCTGATACTGAGTTGAATCCATGCGACCCTCAACTTTAACAAGATTCCCGGTGCCGGTATTGGCCACACAGCCCCAAAGCATGATGGAACCTCCACCAAATTTTACAGTGGGTAGCAAGTGTTTTTCTTGGAATGCTGTGTTTTTTGGACGCCATGCTTTACGCCTTTTTGTATGACCAAACAACTCAATCTTTGTTTCATCAGTCCACAGGACCTTCTTCCAAAATGAAGCTGGCTTGTCCAAATGTGCTTTTGCATACCTCAGGCGACTCTGTTTGTGGCGTGCTTTCAGAAACGGCTTCTTTCGCATCACTCTCCCATACAGCTTCTCCTTGTGCAAAGTGTGCTGTATTGTTGACCGATGCACAGTGACACCATCTGCAGCAAGATGATGCTGCAACTCTTTGGAGGTGGTCTGTGGATTGTTCTTGACTGTTCTCACCATTCTTCTTCTCTGCCTTTCTGATATTTTTCTTGGCCTGCCACTTCTGGGCTTAACAAGAACTGTCCCTGTGGTCTTCCATTTCCTTACTATGTTCCTCACAGTGGAAACTGACAGGTTAAATCTCTGAGACAACTTTTCAGATCATTTGAGAGTTGTTTTGAGGAGCCCATGATGCCACTCTTCAGAGGAGATTCAAATAGGAGAACAACTTGCAATTGGCCACCTTAAATACCTTTTCTCATGATTGGATACACCTGGCTATGAAGTTCAAAGCTCAGTGAGGTTACAAAACCAATTTTGTGCTTCAGTAAGTCAGTAAAAAGTAGTTATGAGTATTCAAATCAATAAAATGATAAGGGTACCCAAATTTTTGCACCGGTCAAATTTTGGTTTAATGCATATTGCACATTTTCTGTTAGTACAATAAACCTCATTTCAATCCTGAAATATTACTGTGTCCATCAGTTATTAGATATATCAAATTGAAATGGCTGTTGCAAACACCCAAATATTTAGAACTAAAAATGATTAAGATTAATAGGGGTGCCCAAACTTTTTCATATGACTGTATATATATATATATATATATATATATATATTTTTACATGTTTATACACAGGTGGTATAATATACATGGACGGCTGTAAGCAGGATATTATCAAGCTTCTGGATATATTCATTCACTGACAGCAAGAAAAGAATGTTTGGGATCAGAAATACAAAATATAAAAGTTGCGTACATTTTCCTAATATAATAAATCAGCCACAAAATCTAAATCCGTCCACTTTATATAAAGAGACAGAATTTACAATATACTTACTGAGATAGTACCATTGTCTAGCCCCACAGACAGCCTCCGGGTTTCCGGGTTAAAAGACATGCATGAACATGGAGCTGAAAAATATGAACATGAGGTGATGGTTAGAAAATGTTCCTATACCCAGTGCTAAATTTCTGACAACGCCTGACATAGGGTACCTATAAAGAAAGCATAGCTGTATGTAATATAGCGGTCCCTATTACAGAGTCACAAACATGCCATGTGCCAGAGTATGGCATCTCTGTGAGGTTGATGTATGGCAATAGGATGAAGCATGCCACATGCAATACCAGAGGAATACGGATAAACAGTACTGGCACATACGAGTGCGTGCATGGGGGTGGATGATAAAATCTACATGCTCAAATGAGTCTTTACAAATATGTCTCATACAGGTTTCGTCAGACAAAGCCTTGGGAACCAGATGTGACTCCACAGCTACCAGCAGCAACAGATACGATTATACCCAAGAGCACAAAAGAGGTCATAGCCATACTGAAAAGAGGCCAAAGAGACAGCGCTATAGGACTGGCAGCTGATATCATGGTCACTGGGTTCCTGAATCGGGGTCACATAACTGGGTCAGAACAATCGGCTTCTTATTGCATCTTACTTCTTATTACATCTTACTTGAAATTGTTTTTAGTAACCAGTTTATGGTACAGAAGGATCGCAGTCTGACAGATTGAATAGAGCGGCCGTGGCCATGCTTTACTGCTACTCCATTCAACCCTTCCTGGTTACGGTCTTGTGGCTGGAGGGAAATTCCCATTAGGAACATAGAAAAATCGTGGTAGAAAACGCCCCTCTTGTCCATCTAGTCTACCCTTATATTATTACCATTTTGTCTTAGAACAGACGCCTTTATCCCAGGCATGGTTACATTTCACTTACTGTAGATTTCCCAACTATCTGCTGGAAGTTTGTTCCAAGTCTCTACTACTCTTTCAGTGTAATAATATATCCTGACATTGCTTCTGATCTTCCCCCAACTAATTTCAGATTGTGCCCCCTTGTTGTTGTCTTCCCTCCTGAACCTTATTTATATTTTTAACATATTGAAAGGTTTCGATAATTTCCCCCCTCCCCCTCTTTTCTCAAGGCTATACAGATTTAGTTCTTTAAGCCTCCCCGATATATTTTATGCTTCAGACCTTCCACCATTGTTGTAGCCCCACTTTGCACCTGTTCTATTTTATCTATGTCTTTTTGTAGGTAGGGTCTCTAGAACTGGTCACAGTATTCCAGATGTGGTCTCACCACTGATCTATACAGCAGGATTACAATCTCTCTTCCTACTGGTCATATCTCTAGCTATACAGCTGAGCATCCTCCTTGCCTTCCCTGACGCCGCAGCACTCATTTTTACTAGATCCTTCTCTTCTGAAGTCCTGTATAACACAGAATTGCTAATATAATATTCAGAGGGTTCCTTCTCCCCAAGTGCGTTATGTGACATTTGGAGATGTTGATCTGCAGTTTCCATCATTCATATAGTAAAGCTAGATCTTTTTCCATGTTACCAACCCCTCCAGGAGTAACAACCCTATTACACAGTTTTGTGTCATCAGCAAACAGGTAAATCTTACCTACCAAACCCTCTGCTATGTCACCTACTAAATTATTAAAGTGAATTGGACCCAGGACAGACCCTTGAGGTCATCATGTGTGACTTCTCAGTCCGCAGAATGCTCACCATTAACATGAATGACTCTTTATATGGCCCTGTGTCAAAGGCCTCCACCATTCTAGAGACTGGCGGAGGTCCCTGCAGTCGGACCCAAAATCACTTCCTGAAATTGTGTTTTGTCTTCTTCGGAGATCTCAGAAAAGACTAAAGCTTAAATAGGGCCTATACATATAGAGCTTCTGCATTGGTGCATGGCTACTATGTTATACCACATTACCCTTGCTGCTGAGAATACCAAATTTTCCTCCTTCAGCAGTATCTGCAAGACTGAACTTTGGAACATATAAAGTAAGTTCACTACACCACTAACAGACCCTACAACAAATATAAGGAGTTCAGAAGAAAGTCTCATGGCTCTTAAAGGCCGACACCCTTTGAGTGCCTTAATCCAGCATTTTCTAAACTACATAGATGAATACATCTGACATTATACTCGTATTAGGCAAATTTTATGTTCTAATAGTTAAAGCGGTTTTCCGTGACAGTATAGATTGATAACTTAGGTTAGGTAATCAATATCAGATCAGCAGGGGTCTTACACTCAAAATCCCCGCTGATCGTCTGTTCATTTACTCAGAGACTGGATGCAGAAACAGACAGCTCCATTCTCTGTGTAGTGGCCAAGATGAGTTACTGCGGTCAGCTTCTATTTAAGCCGATTACAGTTACCCAATATGGCCACTACACACAGAACTATTATGTGTATGGGCCTTAGTAACATTAGTGCTTATTCACACAACAGGGTTCTGCAGCCATGTACTAGCCATTGTATTGCACACAGCTCCATAGACATAGATGGATCTATTCACACGTCAGTTTTTTTAACAGTTCGTGTGACCGATCTGGGGAAGGAAAAAAAAAAAAAAAGAAAGAAGCGGTCATATATCAGGTAGTTTTCACATATCCCTTAATAGACTCAAGTCTGTGAGGGATTTGTGAAAAGGATTACCCTTGGATGTAGACTTGGCCTTGAAAAATACACTTTTTCACATCCTAGTACACGCCGCTGTTGTGTGAATGAGACGTAACAGTATGATCTATGAAAATGAATCCTAGCTGGTTTTCTCCCTATTAGGATTATTCACTTAGTGCCTGGGGACGTTAAAGCACATATTACAATGATTTATAACATCGCATACTAATACACTTAGTGATAAGAGGATAAGACTAACGCTTACAAAATCACAAAAATCTCAGATTATATCTATGACAGCATGACCGCCCAGTCATAGAAGATAAACAATGAGAGTCAGCTGGTATTCTTCCTCCATTGTATTAGTAGGTGTAACTCCTGGCACAGACAAGAGCTAGCCCTCACACTATGGTATAAGAATACATTCAATCTGAACAGTGGTCGAGAGGGAGCAAGAGCTTAAAGGCAATGACCTATGCTTTTAAACAAGTTTTATGTCAAACATTTTTTTAAACATTGTTAGTGAGGTTTTTTAAATTTTTCTTTATTAAAAAGAATTACTAAAAATCCTGACTTTGTCCACTTGGCCATACAATATGCTGAGACTTCCTGTTTTCTGCAGATTTCTTTGCAGCAGTCACCTCATTTACAGCACACTGATGATCACAGTTATCATGTATATGTAGATAAGACACAGAATCCACCAGTCACAATAGAGTACTTTGCAGCTTATCTACCGCTCTCTCTACACATGACCTCTGCCCAGGTCACAGAGCATGCCTAGAAAACTCGCCCATACCAGTAAATAGGGTCTGCTCCAGTCCTTTGCATCTATGGCTCATGGTCCTTCTATAGAAATCAGGAAGTCAACTAATGTTTTAGGCTTTGTGGCAAAAGTTGAAATTGCAAGATTTTTAGAATTTTTTTTTAAGATAGATATTCATTCGGAAAATTAAAAAAACACCACCAAAAATTCTTCAAAAATTGTCTAACATAAAAACATGATTTAAAGAGGGCCTTTCATGTCCTCGGAGATGGGTGGTATTATATACCGCTAGTACGCTGAATTCAGTCAGCTTTGTTGGTACACGCCCAGGTACCGGAGATATTGGCACCAATATCCCTCCACTGTCAGAAGGGCAGGACTTACAGACTAGCGTCATTGCTGGGCTTTGAGAAACACCAAAAACCCCCACCCCTTCCCCAACAACTATACTCTTCCATAGCTTTGTACCGTCGGGGAGGGGGCGAGGGCATTCCTTACCGCCCAGCAAAGGCAATAAGCTATAAGGTCCCGCCCTTCAGACAGTGGAAGGATTTTGATGCTGAAACGAATGGCACCAATATCTCCAGCACCCGGGCGGACACCGGCAAAGCTTTCTAACAGTATATAATACTGCACATCTCCGAGGACATGAAAGGTCCTCTTTAAACAATAGGTCATTTCCTGGCGACACATTCCCTTTAAGACTGTCATTAGGAATAACACTAGAGGTGAAATTGTGACTCCAATAGACTACAGTGAGCACTGCAGCCGAGACAGTCACTTATTATAGGTCTGTTCCAATGGAATGAGACTAAGAGATCAACATAAGAGATGGAATAAAATAAAAATTACAAAAATTATTACATAAATTATGTAAAACTGGCTATAAGCATTGACCACTAGATGGGGTTAGTGAGCTTATTGCACCTTGTTTTATTATTCTGTTCAATGTACATTATTCTAGGGCCTTTGTATAGTGCAACCTAAGATCAAGTTCACACGCTCAGCATTCTGATAGAAGTTAGGTATGAACTCTGAGCAGATATCAGAATCTGCTGACTTTCCCCTGACAATGTATGTGTATGGGATATTATATACATCATTCACATGCTGCAGAGAAAAAAAAAAAAAAAAAATATCAATGCAAAATGATGAATGTCCTACATTAAATATACAGCGCACAGAAAACCTGCAGATTACCGCTATTGTGGCGCTAACCCGTGTGCTGTCCCTAAGGTTAATTCGCAGCAGAAATCCAAAATTTTAGCTGCTGATACAACAAAAGGGTGTATACACCCAGCTCTAGTGGACTAACATATTGAGAGTATTTCTAAACATGAGAGGGAAAGAAAAAAAAAAACAAAAAAAAAAAAAACACTATTGCAGCCCATAAAAAACTGCCTGG
This sequence comes from Leptodactylus fallax, assembly GCA_947044405.1. Classification (NCBI taxonomy): domain Eukaryota; kingdom Metazoa; phylum Chordata; class Amphibia; order Anura; family Leptodactylidae; genus Leptodactylus; species Leptodactylus fallax. Next base: position 365,850 of record CAMRHE010000410.1, read on the forward strand.
TGTAAATTGACTTCTAAAAGAAGTCTTCTCATCAAGGAGCAAAACTTTAATCAGCAAGACCAAACAAGCTCTCTGCATATAAATCTTGTCACCACAAATCCCCCCCTCCCCTTTAAAAGTCAACAAAAAGACAAAACGTTCAGTAAATTACGCCATAGAGTTTGCCGTTCCTTAGGCTGCTGGGCTAAACTTCCAGATCATTCTCTGCACTTTGTCCTCAGTAAGCGGTGACAACACAACCCAGACTGAGGATCATGCACCAGGAGGATGACGCCTCAGGCTGACAGGGTCATCTTTGGTGAGCTTCTGCTTATATAGTAGGGAGCCTCTCCCTCTATGTGCGAGGTAACGGCAACAGCGGCAACATGACCATCAAATTACTCACTTTGGGGTTAGGGGGTTGTATTCAGAATGAACACTGCGATCTAGATTGTATTCCGGCTAGTTAAGGTGATATAGGCGGTCATAAAACGGCCTTGGTCTCCTTCAAGGCTCTGTTGATGATCTCAGGCAAGTGCTGCCCATGATCCATGAAAAGGTAGAGCATGTTCTACTTTTTGATGGATGGAAAACACAGCTCAGCTAGGTTCCCATCTGCGCCAGAGTCTCCGCCGCAGAAACCATTGAAAATCAGCAGAGAGAAAAGTTCTGCAGGTAGGAGTTTTCTCTCCACCAGTTTCAGTATAAAAATGGCAGACACTTGATGGACCCCATTATAGTCTGGTGTCTGCAGGTAACCACCATTTTAGCAGTCCAGCTATCCGTTCTTCGGGCGCCCCCATGGATCCAAATGAGAGAGACTCGGGCGCAACTATAAGGCTGGATACAGATCTGTGTTGGAGTCTTTGCTGCAGATTCCTCTTAAAATCAACGGAGAGAAAAGTCCTGCAAGGAGGAACCCAGCAGACCCCATTATAATCTATGGGGTTCGTGGGTAATCACTTTTTAATTGGACAGGGTCTCCATCTTTTGGGTCCCCATGCGGACCCGATCCGCAGAGTGTGAACCTAGCATAAACAAACGACGAATTTCAAGACTTTATTGTTATTTGCTACATTTTGTTGTTTTATGACATTTAAGTCCTACAGAGAAGGGAAAATGATAGAAAAGTGATATTAATAGTTATAAATACCTCACTATAGAAGCCAACTGCAATGGTTTTGGCCTTTAAATAAAAAAACAGGAACAAAAAGGCTACAAAAACACAGGAAGAGAATTTATTAAGACTCGTGTTTCTTAGTCCTAATTCATTCTCCAAAAGACACCGGATGCAACAGAGTTGCCAAGAGGCTTTGACCTCTTACTAATGTTTTGCGTATGTAGGTGTCCGGCACCTGATATGTTCACCAGTCAGAGACTGACGTAGACTTTCAGTATAATACACACCAGTTTTGTGGTGCGAGTTAGAAGAAAATCTGCCTAGATTCCCACCTCTGTCTAAAAAGGTGGCAGCGTGAGATGTGTCACAGTGTGCCATAAAGTTCAGGCATATTTTTGGACCCTTTCTAGGTGCAGGCCAGCTAATAAATCTGAGCCAGTGTGTGTGAATCCAGTCTCTCTCTGTTGCAGGTCCCATAGAAGCAGTAGAGAATCTGATTTTCCTGCTGCTACTCTGTTATTTTACAGCCGTACATTTTAGATAGCTATCGGAAGAACACCTGACTGCTTGGACCCCCGCAGATCAGCTGTTTTCAGGTGTCAGCACAGGCTATAGTGAGGCCAACAGCGGCTGTCTATTCAAGTCTATGGAACAACCGCTGCAGTGTTCACTACATCCACCATTACAAGTACTGTGAGTGGCATCGGCTCATAGAAACAATCTGATCTGCACGGGTTCCAGCAGTTGCACCCTCACAACTGGTGGAGCACAGCAAGCATGATGTCTACTTAGATAGGTAGCAAAACTACCAGAGTAACGATATCTGAGGCCATTGTCAGCTACAGTCCAAGTGTAAGATTAGAGCCAACCTCCAATATGTCCACTTGGGATACATTACTACAGGAGCGAAACCCTAAGCCAACATATTCGGAAAGCTATGCATGTCCATCACAAAAGAGATTCAGAGAAACATTGTACACCCGTGTATCATGCGGTTTCACATTTGAAATGGTCCTTACAAATAAAGGGAAAAACAAATGAATGAACAGATGTACATAAGAACACTGGAACAAAGAACAGATAGAAATCTCACCCAACCTTTATGATTGCTTCACCTAGTCTCCCAATGGGGGGGTTCCCCCAATCATATCCACTCGACATCAGGTTGTAAGTTTTACAAAATGTCCACAGCTTATCATTTGTAGGACAAACTTTAAAAACCCAAATAACCCCTTTAAAAGGAACAGTTGAATATTTATCAATAATCTATACCATAGACTTACCTGGCATAGCATGATAAATACTGGGCCACAACTGACCGCTGTCCCTCTTCATCCACACACGAACAGTCCTAAAGGGCAAACAAAAGGTTTATACATATATTTGAGTTACTTAGGCAAGCACAATGAAACAAGAGATAAGTTAGTGTTAGGGTGTCTGTACATGGTGTGGCGGAGCTGCGGTAGCCACATGTGGTTTACAGATCGCTGCAGAGCTTCACCTACACATGACATAAAACCACAAGTTTTACTTCTCTTTTACAGCACCAACATATTTACAGACTTTACAGACATTGAATAAGTGAAGCACAGAAAATAGCAGAAAATAGAAAATTGCACGGACTACAGCAGGGGTCTCAGACATGTGGCCGCAGAGGATAGGTTCACACTAGTGTTGGACTATCCATTGTTCTGGCCCATTGGAGGACCACAACAATGGACAGGCAGCCCGCTGTAATAGCAGTTATACGGGGAGCACAGCAGACCTCATTGACTATAATGGGGTCTGTCGTTTTAAAACTGAAAATGGCAGATAAAAAGCCGTGCGTGCAGGACCGAGTTCAGGTGGACATTGCGACAAAGTCTCCAACAGAGATGTGAATGTAGCCCGAGGCTGTAATTTGCGACCCGCAGCTGGATTGGCAGGGTCAGGGAGAAAAGAACCCCCAACCAAGTTCTAAAGCTTCCCAAGCATGTAGGGGCCACACCTGCAGCCTACAAGCTCGGAGCAGCTTCGGTGTAGATCCCCCGACACCTCCTGCTCCCGATGCACTGCTGTTACAGAGTGTACCTGGACCAGGGGAAGAGAGCAGTGAGTTAAGTACTGGCTGGGGACAATAAACTATGATGGGCAACTGCTGGGGTTAGTTAACAAAAAAAATTGTAATGTATAAAATTTGATAGGAATGCAGCCCTTGAACTTCAAATTTTTTCTATGTGCGGTCCATTTGCCCAGAAGAGTTGAGACCCCTGGTCTACAGGCACCTTCAACAGCTGACTGTAGTTGCCACAGTCTGGCTGTACTCTAAAGCACTATACACACAGCTGCTTTGTATGATGCCAGGGAACAATACACAACCGCTGTCACATTTTGTTTTTCCTTAATTTCTAATTGAACACTTTCATAAAAATGAACAAACAATATATTAAAAAAAAAAAGCAAACAAACAATGCCACATTCTAAAAATACAAGAAAAGAAAACCTAATGGATAACACATGTAAAGTCATAATGTTGTCCTATTAGATTCCAGAACTTCCAGATACACAGCAGGAGGAGATCTGGAGCTCATTCTGGGCTGCTCATTTTATTAGGGGAGTAAACATTACAGCGGGTGGAGTCCCATTTGTGTGACATTTGCATCATCTATAACCATACAAGTAAAACAGCACATCTGCCACAGATAAAAAGCAACACGCTTCATGTGAGGGAAGCAAAATGGTGGATAATAGAGTATGATTCCTCAGGAAAAGGATTTTCCTCTGGGAGAAAAAAATAAATAAATAAAAAATGCACTGTGTTAAGACTCCCTGAGCCCAGAACTTATGTGATGTGGCTCCAGGTTGCTTGCCAACATATAAGGCCTTATTTACATGGACAAAAATTGGGACATGTCTTATTTTTTGTCCACGTTCATGGCTTCATTAATAGACTTAAAAAGGTAGCTGAGTTTTCATGAAAAGTTTAAATAAGTGCAGGTGCACTGTGTCCTACAAGTTTTTCTGCTGCTAATAGCCCCATTTGAGATGTAGCACATTTTATATTTGTCTCTGAGGCTGTGGGCGTGTATTACAAGGAACAGTTTGGCCCCCATCCATTACTACTACTATTGGTTTTACATGCAATTCTGCCAGAAGTGACCATAATATCGGAGATTCAGGAACACTGGACTGAAAATGTAGGATATGACGTAACGATACAGGTATCTTTTTTCTTTACCATGGCCAACAATATCTTTTGGAAATCCATTCTGTCTGGGGTCAGAGCGTTCAGTTCCTTATAATGTCTGGACAACCCCTTGTCTAAATAAGGACCCCATGACAATCAGCTAATTAGCTAAAACCACTGGAGATCAGATGTTATAGTCAGAAGGGGCAACAACTGCAGATTTCTCCTGCAGTGGATAAAAATGGAAAAGCAAATGGAAAGAAAAGACATAAGGGGGGTCTGGGAGGGGCTTAAGTCAATTTCGGGTCATAAACAGTCTGTCTGCCAGATTGAGGCAGATGTTAACTGGCTTAATGAACTAAACCTATTCTTCAACAGATTTGATCACACACCAGCTCCTCCCACCCCAGCATGTCCTTCAGCTCCCCTCACCACAATGACTTCACCCCATTCACCCCATGTGGCTACTTCCCAACAGACCAGTAAATCCAGAAATCTGTCTTTATCTGACCACAGTCTGACCTTCACACGGGTCCAGGTGAGGAAGGAGATGAAAAAGATCAAGGCGAGGAAAGCCGCAGGGCCAGATGACATCAGTGCAAGGCTAATTAAGACTTGTGGGGACCAGCTGTGTGGTATAATTACATATATGTATAATATGAGCCTGAGGCAGGAAATAGTCCCTGAATTATGGAAATCTTCTTGTGTGGTACCAGTTCCAAAGAAACCTCACCCTATGGACCTCAACGACTACAGACCTGTAGCACTGACATCCCACCTGATGAAGATCTTAGAGAGATTGGTTCTCACACATCTCCGCCCTCTAGTGAGCCCCGCTATGGACCCCCTCCAGTTTGCTTATCGACCGGGCATTGGGGTAGATGATGCCATCATCCACCTTCTGCACAGGGCTCTGTCTCACCTGGAAAAACCAGGGAACACGGTGAGAATAATGTTCTTTGATTTCTCCAGTGCTTTTAACCCCATACAGCCCAGGTTACTGAGAGACAAGCTGGGCCTTGCTGGAGTGGACCACCACCTCTCCAACTGGATCCTAGACTACCTCACAAATCGACCTCAATACGTGAGAGCCCAAGACTGTGTGTCAGGTACCGTGATCTGTAATACGGGGGCACCTCAGGGTACGGTTCTCGCCCCTTTCCTCTTCACACTGTACACTGCTGATTTTAGGTGCAACTCATCCAGCTGCTACCTACAGAAGTATTCTGACGACTCTGCAATAGTAGGCCTCATCACAGACGATGATGACAGGGAGTACAGAGAACTGAACCGGTTTTTTGTGGACTGGTGCCACCAGAACCACCTGAAGATTAACGCGGGGAAGACCAAGGAGATGGTGGTGGACTTCCTTAAAGACAGATGCCCTCCAAAACCAGTGGACATCCTGGGGACGGGCATCGAGATTGTGAACACCTATAAGTACCTGGGTTTGCTCCTTAATAATAAGCTGGACTGGGCAGATCATATGGAGGCCCTGTACAGGAAGGGCCACAGCAGGCTCTACCTGCTTAGGAAGCTGAGAGCCTTTGGAATCCGGGGGCCCTTCTTAGGACTTTCTTCAACTCGGTAGTGGCATCAGCCATCTTCTTTGGAGTGGCCTGCTGGGGGAGCAGTATATCAACCAGGGACAGAAATAAACTTGACAAGCTGATTAGAAAGGCCAGCTCTGTCCTGGGGAGCCCACTGGACCCAGTGCAGGTGGTGGGTGACAGAAGGATACTGTCCGTGGTGAGCTCCATGCGGGAGAATAACTCCCATCCCATGCATGAGACTGTGATTGCGCTGGGCAGTACTGTCAGTGACCGACTGCTCCACCCTAGGTGTGAGAAGGAGCGCTATCGGAAGTCTTTCCTCCCCACCGCGGTTAGGCTGTACAACCAACACCGACCTAAACGGAGATCATTACATACAGAGAACTGATATATCTCTCTGCCTGTTAAATCCCCCCCCCCCCCTGCTACGTCCTATCTGTCTGTCTGCTATTAATGTAATGCCTCTCACCTTGGAACATTCCTGTACATGTTGTATTTGTATCTGCTTATCTTACCTTATCTTATCTTTGCTGCTGTAACACACTGAATTTCCCCACTGTGGGACTATTAAAGGACTATTATTATTATTATTATTATTACAAGACGTGCACGCAAAATAAATGTGCACTGAGATGCTCTGTGCATTGTATAATAATGTGCACAACTTTATTTAGCTTTCACTAGTTTTTGTATTCTGTACATGAGCGATGAACAAGGTCAATGACCATGATGGGAAAGTGCTGGACCCCTAATCAAACTTTTTAGGCACTGTCCCTTGTTTAATCAAAACTTACCACCCATTTGCAGGTCAAAGAATGCCCCATTATTGGTCCCCACATAGTATAACTCCCCTATATTGATCTCACAGTATATTTGTCCCTTTACTGGCCCCCAAACAGTATACCGCCCCCTTAACTGGCCCCCACAGGGTACATTGCCCCCTTTTATGGCCTCCACATGATACATTGTCCCCTATATTAGGCCATTGCCTGTTGAATTATTACAACAGCTAACGCTGATATTCACTGCCATCCCCACTCCTGTTTAGGGCCGGCCCCTAGAGGCTGAAACGGAGCAGACCTGGACAGGAGTGGGGATGAGAGAATAAAATAGTGTCTGCTACCTGTAGGAATAATCCAATAGGTAGCGGCTGATTTAAAAATGATGATATATACATTTATATTTTATATATTTTGTTTTTTTAAAGGCCATAATGCAACCCACTGATCTCCGGGGTCCCACGCAATTGTGTGGTTTGCATTATAACCAAATAGGCCCTTGAACAAGCATAGAACAGTACCATAACCTATTAGAAAAAAATTAGAGAATATAAATAAATATATATTTATTTTTTTATTTTGGGTACCTTGATAGACAGTCATAACGTGGTGTGAACAGGGTCTAATATTAATGGCAAAATATAACCTTTTTCCCCTGTTCATCCAATACAAACAATTCTCATAAGTATACAATTGTGCATCCGTTCCTGCCATCTGAGGCTTCCTGAAATAAGGCTTTTAATCTTTTCCAGTGCACTGCAGGTGGTCGAGGACAGTTGTGACCCTGCAGCGGTAACTTGTAGTCTATGCTAAGCTGCAGGAGGCAACTGAAGTAAAGATAAGTAAGAAGCACTTATAGTCTGCGTCCACATTTATGTAGCAATTACCATTTCCAGAACATCTAAGAAGGTAAGTACTGTAAGCACTCCACTAAATGTGTGTGGGAGGAATACGCTTGTCAATGTGGTAAACATTATCCTCACTGGATCATGCAAGGAAGCTTATAGTATTACTATAGCTGTGGTACTACAAGTTCCATCATGCCATGCCAGCTTGTTGTTTGGTTCATTTATGACTAAATATCAAGTTCTCAAACTGTATTACCTGGAGGAGATCATATCTGAAATAGTATAGGAGACAGTGAAGGAAATATATAAAATAAGTGCAAAGGAAAATACAAAGCCCATAGTCACCTATTAGGAAGGCAGAAAAAAAAAAAAAACCCAAAGATGTGACTGGTTGTCTCCCTCAATTTCGCTCAAGCTAGTCCTGTCAAAAATATATCTTCCTAGACTAGTGTCATCTCCTGGATGCGGGTGACATGTCTGAACCTCCATGTAAATATTTTTAGGAGACCATATAAAGACACATTAGCTGCTCAGCAGTCACAGTACAAAGCTCATTCCAACTATTGGTGGGGGACGCAGAACCCAGACCCCACTGATCAATATCTGGACATGTCATAATAACATCAGTTACTAGACCTATTGCTGGGCTGGGGGACCAGCCTGTTATCCTAGGTTAGTGATGGCGAAAATTTTGGAGACCGAGTGCCCAAACTGCAACCCAAAAGCCACTAATTTATCGCGAAGAGCCAACACGGCAATTTAACCTTAATACTGTGTGGATCCACAATTGCGGACAGTTACGGATTCGCAAAATATGGTTGCGTAAATGGGGCTTTACAGAGATTTCAATGATACAAAACAACTTGGTAACAACTTTATAGTGACTGTGCAATGTTATTACAGCCTGTAATAATTTCATATGTCTGCTATAAAACAGATACTGTGTGATATAAATGTTGAAGGGTCCCCACACAGTCCAGTCTGCTCCACAGTGGCCCCCACACAGTCCAATCTGTTCCACAGATGGGTGCCCACAGAGAGGGCTCTGAGTGCCACCTTTGGCACGCGTGCCATAGGTTCGCCACCACGGTCTTAGGTCATATGACTAATATATATATATATATATATATATATAGCTATATAGCATTACATTAAATATAATTGCTAGTAATAAAAAATGTGTTATGGCTCTTAATTGTTTTTAGGAGATTATCCAACCTTAAAATTCTCCTTATCCACATCGCTGTAATGCCCAACAACCTTGACAACAAGGAGTTTTGAATTCCCCATCTAAATGTACCAACAATGACATATACACAATGCCACTAGATCCAAAGTCTATGGGACTGATGAATATAGGAGAGTACAGAGTCCACCTACCTGTCAGCATCACTTACTTCAAATATGGGACTCCTGTTCTTGTGATTGATGGGGGTCCCATTAGTGGGACCTCCAACAGTCAGATTCTTATCGCCAATTCTTTGGATAAGTGATAAGTTATGGACTTCTTTCTGTGTAACTGACAATATGTTGGTTATCTTATACATTCTTTTGGCTAACAGTGGTGCATTCTAAGACTGCAGTCATACTAGCGTTGGGTGACCGTTCGAGGACTCTGTCCCCATTAGGCTTGCAATATGCTGACTTTTCTGTCCACTGATTTCTGGCGGAAACCAGGCAGAGACCCCATTATAGTCTATAGGGTCTGCAGTTTTATGCAGATGGGGACCCGAAAAACGGAAACCCTAAGTGAACCCAAAGAACGGAAGCCCGAACGCTAGTGTTCACACAGCGTAAGCAAGGGAGCACCTTCAAAGACATCCTATGCATATAGGGCATATAGAGAGAGACATCAGAATTGGAGAACCCCTTTAGGTTAAAGCCCCACGTTGAAGAAACACACCTTTTTTTTCTTGCAGATTTTGCTGTGGTTTTTTGAGCCAAAGCCAGGAGTGGATTGAGCAGAAGGTAGAAGTATAAGAACTTCTTATATATTCCCCATTTCTTTTGTAGTCATCCCCAGCTTTGGCTCAAAAACCCACAACAAAACCTGCAACAAAAAAAAAAAAGCTGCTCTTCCGCAACGTGGGGCCTCAGCCTTTCCTCCCTCCATGATGATTTCTTCTAAACTTTTTATCCTGTAGGAGTGATGAGCAGACACAAGCGACGGCAGCTTCAAACCGGGTTATGTCTTGCAGGCAAGTGTGACCCAGATATTAAAAATGGTTTCTGCAGTTAACCGTTTCATATATGTAAAGTAATGGATGTAAATAATACGTAGAAATTCTATAAATAAAAAAATCCACATGTCAATTTGCCTACAGCTAACAATTCTAGTAGGCAACTATTAAGACATAAATATTTAAAAGATAAAAAAAATTATTGCAGTCCACAGGAAATGTTCACAATACACATTACCCCTTTAAGCTTATTTGTAGTAAAATGAAAAATTCTACTATTTTTTTTTCATTTACTTTCAGCTTCAGTTCCTCAGTTTTCAAACATCTTCGTTGTCAGTAAATAGTATAGACTGAAAACATACACCAAAAGGTACAAGATGTACTGATATCAGGTGCCCGGCACTATAGGGGACTCACAGCTCCCACCTAGCTAGAGATTTAATATTTATGTGAAGGGAAGCTGGGGATTTGGAAATTGGTAATGCCATTATTAACAATACATGTCATTTCACCAAAGACCCCATGCACATGACAGAGTGGGAATCCGATGTGGAGCTGAGCTTGCAGCGTTTGACACGTGTAGTGACATCCAAGTGCATTCTGTTATGCATTCACATCTATGGGGGCTTCCAATCTCTCCTGCTCCATGTCATCGGAATAGAATGGATTGGAAGTCTCCATAGACATGAATGCATAACAGAATGCACTCAGATGTCACTACACGTGTCATCTGCTGCAAACTCAGCCCTGGAGTCTAGAAGGGGGCATTGAAGGGGTTTCCTGGGAATAACCAAAAATTTGCTATGCATAATAATAATTTTATTATAAAATTCAGCTCTTTCCGCCCCCATTGTTCCAACAATCTGTTTCTGTTGTGCTCCAGTGATTATATCATTGGCCATCCATGTGGCCGCCACCGCCAATCACTGACTCCAGTGGTCACTCGTAGTAGTAGGTTACGTCATCGCAGCAGAGATACCAGAGAGGCAGTGATGACATAAGACCAGTCACTGGCTGCACATAGATGGTCACTGAAGTCACCGCTGGAGTGCCACAAACAGAACGCAGCTTTGGAAGGGAAAAAAGAGGTGAGGAGCATTTCTTTATTTTAGAACCTTTCCTGCAAGCACATATTTTACAACTAACTTATTAGAAAGTTGCATTAAAGGGGGGATGTCTCATGAAGACAACCCCTAACCATATGCTCTATTAGGGTATATTGATATCGTGAGAGCTACTCCTCTTCTGGCAGATACAAACTGTCCTTGAATTACATGGACAGTGGTTCATCTGAATGGTCACCATGCATTACTACATCTAAGAAGTCAGCAGGTTCAGCCAACAATAATCTAATGTGTATGGCCAGCTCTAGAAGATTCCTGATCTCCAAGGGTTCATATCCTATGAGCCAGGGCTGCTTTAACCATATGGCAAATGTACTCCCTCCGTGCCTACCGCAAGTCCTCCCTAAAGCACCTGGTTAATGCGGCCAGGGTCTGCATTCCTGCACTCTGGAAATCTTCCACTCCCCACTCGCTCCTCCACTGGATCCGCAAAGTGGAGGATATCCAAGGAGGGAGGACCTCACTGCATGTCTCCGTAATGTACACAAGACATTTATAGCGGCCTGGACCCCTTGGTTTCTCCTTCAGGGCTCACAGGACTAGAGATATCTTGTGGGGTAGACTGTACGCTAGGCGGGTCTTCTTCTGTTGGTGGGGTCACTGAGATTCCTTCACTTTGCCCCCCCTTTTTTTTTCTTCTTTCTTTCCTCTCCTTCTCACACCTCCCTCCATCTACACTTCCTTAGCTCTCACTAACAGTTCCTCCTCCCTTGTAACCTTCCTCCCTGATTTGAGCTTCTTTTTTTTTTGTACATGGACCCCTGCTTATGTGGCGGCCCGTTTTGTAGTTCTTGTTGTACATTGTATAAATAATTAAAAAAAACAAAAATTTAAAAAATTAAATTATGTGTGTATGTGGGGGGAGGCACTTAGAAATAGGTTGAACTGGGCCCACTAATCTATTAAAAGGCCCTTCTATGCACATAAACATAACTAGCAGGGTGGCCAACATAGTAGCTGCTGTGGGGCCCAACAACTGAAAGGGGCCCATTTCCACTGAGACCTAGGGTGCAATTAAAGACAACTATGGGTGACTGAAAGGGATGTGGAAAACTGAATGTCCTCCATTACTTTACTGGGTTACCTAAATGCCTTCATGTGACATCATTAGAATTACTTTCCCCATGCTGTGATGTCACAATCTAAACCATGATCTTTTTGGGCGTGCACCATCCCTGTGCTGTGATGTCATAATGGGCATTATGCTGGCACTGTGAAATCACTGTGTGCATAACCTGTTCTGTAAATCCACTATACAGTACTATATACAGTACAGACCAAAAGTTTGGACACACCTTCTCATTCCAAGAGTTTTCTGTATTTTCATGACTATAAAAATTGTAGAATCACACTGAAGGCATCAAAACTATGAATTAACACATGTGGAATTAAATACTTAACAAAAAAGTGTGAAACTATTGAAAATATGTCTTATATTCTAGGTTCTTCAAAGTAGCCACCTTTTGCTTTGGTTACTGCTTTGCACACTCTTGGCATTCTCTTGATGAGCTTCAAGAGGTAGTCACCTGAAATGGTCTTCCAACAGTCTTGAAGGAGTTCCCAGAGATGCTTAGCACTTGTTGGCCCTTTTGCCTTCACTCTGCGGTCCAGCTCACCCCAAACCATCTCGATTGGGTTCAGGTCTGGTGACTGTGGAGGCCAGGTCATCTGGCGTAGCACCCCATCACTCTCCTTCTTGGTCAAATAGCCCTTACACAGTCTGGAGGTGTGTTTGGGGTCATTGTCCTGTTGAAAAATAAATGATGGTCCAACTAAACGCAAACCGGATGGAATAGCATGCCGCTGCAAGATGCTGTGGTAACCATGCTGGTTCAGTATTCCTTCAATTTTGAATAAATCCCCAACAGTGTCACCATAAAAGCACCCCCACACCATCACACCTCCTCCTCCATGCTTCACGGTGGGAACCAGGCATGTAGAGTCCATTCGTTCACCTTTTCTGCGTCGCACAAAGACACGGTGGTTGGAACCAAAGATCTCAAATTTGGACTCATCAGACCAAAGCACAGATTTCCACAGGTCTAATGTCCATTCCTTGCGTTCTTTAGTCCAAACAAGTCTCTTCTGCTTGTTGCCTGTCCTTAGCAGTGGTTTCCTAGCAGCTATTTTACCATGAAGGCCTGCTGCACACAGTCTCCTCTTAACAGTTGTTGTAGAGATGTGTCTGCTGCTAGGACTCTGTGTGGCATTGACCTGGTCTCTAATCTGAGCTGCTTTTAACCTGCGATTTCTGAGGCTGGTGACTCGGATGAACTTATCCTCCGCAGCAGAGGTGACTCAGAGGTGACTCTTGGTCTTCCTTTCCTGGGGCGGTCCTCATGTGAGCCAGTTTCTTTGTAGCGCTTGATGGTTTTGGTCACTGCACTTGGGGACACTTTCAAAGTTTTCCCAATTTTTCAGACTGACTGACCTTAATTTCTTAAAGCAATGATGGCCACTCATTTTTCTTTACTTAGCTGCTTTTTTTCTTGCCATAATACAAATTCTAACACTCCATTCAGTAGGACTATCAGCTGTGTATCCACCTGACTTCTGAACAACACAACTGATGGTCCCAACCCCATTTATAAGGCAAGAAATCCCACTTATTAAACCTGACAGGGCACACCTGTGAAGTGAAAACCATTTCAGGTGACTACCTCTTGAAGCTCATCAAGAGAATGCCAAGAGTGTGCAAAGCAGTAATCAAAGCAAAAGGTGGCTACTTTGAAGAACCTAGAATATAAGACATATTTTCAGTTGTTTCACACTTTTTTGTTAAGTATATAATTCCACGTGTTAATTCATAGTTTTGATGCCTTCAGTGTGAATCTACAATTTTTATAGTCATGAAAACACAGAAAACTCTTGGAATGAGAAGGTGTGTCCAAAATTTTGGTCTGTACTGTATGTAACAGGACCAAACTAATCGTACACTTTTCAAGTCCTGAACTTGTAGCTTAAGGCGGTCATGGTAGTGTGGGGCTCCACTACAAGTTTTGCTATTGGGCTATGACTAGCACTTTAATATGAACAAGCCTCCAGCCATTTCCTTCCCTAGAAACGTTACTTGGTCTGCACATACAGCATGTAGGAGATGAAGCGATTCATGCCGGTTATCCTGTACAATGGACAGTGTCAGCACAGACGTATCCTGTGCAGTACACAAAACAAATGCCCGACTTGGCTAAACTTAACTTATTTGTCAGAAATACTAATAAACAGCACGGAAACATATTAGGAAAGATGACAAAGTAATGGACACAGAGGTTACTGTTCTCAAGAAATGTTCTTACCATGACTACAAACATTACCTTTGTTTGCTAAGAGATGAAACTTGGAGTTGTTAGCTCCTCTAGTTTGTTGGCTAAGAAGTCAGGGCAGATGGGAAAGAATAACACATAATAATATATATATATATATATATATATATATATATATATATATATATTTTATCACCAAGATATATAGGTATATATAAATAGGAAGTACAGAGCACTGAACCCATCATATATTGTATGAACAGATCCCAACACCCTTAATGCCAATATACGGTGCACTACGGCAGCCAAAGTTACTGACTGATTTCAAAATAAAATGATTAATTATATGATGCAATTATTAATATTATATAATTAGATGTATAGTTTGTTACATATTTGCATTAACAGAAATACAATCGCTGACTTTTTAAATGAATTTGAGGATCTTGCCTGCTTCTGTCTATCCATGGCTTGTCAGCATTTATGAAGGTGTCAGTGTCAGCGCTATACAAATACAGTAAGAGATTATTTGCAAAGTACGGTAGTTTTGTTTGTTAACCCCTTAAAGACACAGGGTAGTTCGTACGTTAACGTTCGGTGACTTTTTTCATATTTTCCCTCCCCGTCTTCCAAAATTAATAACTTTTTTATTTTTCTGTCCACATGCTATGTGAGGGCTTATTCTTTGTGTGACGAGTTGTACTTTCATTTGCCACTATTATGGGGTAAATATATTTTTATTAGATTTTATTTACGTTTTTTGGGGTCCATGTGAAATAACACACAATTTTATCATAATTTTTTGCATTTTGTTTTTACGGCATCCATTCTGCATTAATAATGACATGTCATCTTTGTCCGGGGGGTCATTACGATTACGGCGATACCAGATTTATATTGGTTTTTATTATGTTTTACCGCTTTTATGATTTAAACGTCACTTTTTGAAAATGAACGATTTTCCTGGGGGTCACCGTATTCTGACGCCTATAACTTTTTTACTGTACTGTTACAGAGATATGTCAGGGCTCTTTATTTGCGGGACAAGTTGTACTTTCTATTGGTGCCAATGTTCGGTACGTATGACTTTCTGATCACTTTTTATTGTTATTTTTTTGGGATAGCAATGTGACCAAAATACATTAATTTGCGCATTGCGGTATTTTTTTTTTTTACCGCATTCACCGTACAGGATAATTAATGCTATTTTTGGATAGTGGGGTCTTATACACGTGGGGATACCTAACATGTTTGTGTATTTATTTTTGTTTACATTATGTTTTTTAAATATGTGTTTTTTTAACTTATTATTTGTTTTTTGTTGTGTGTTTTTATTATACGTGTGAGTGTGTGTGTGTTTTTCTTCACTTCTTACATGACTTCAAGGGAACTTGAAGCTGGAATCTCAGATCCCCTGTGCAACGTACTGCAATACGTAGTATTGCAGAACATCGCATAGTAGTTTCTATTGGAACTATGCATAGGCAATCAGGAGGCGCGATCCTAATCGCAGTTGGTCCAATCTTGTCCGCGGACCCCCTGGACGCCGTGATCGCTATTCATCAAGGCATCCAGGCGGCTAATCCTCCGGAGTCTGGGTAATTTCCGACACCGGCAGCTGGCCCCGGCCCTCAGCTGTGTAACACAGCCAAGAGCCGGAACTAATGCCGCAGACATTACAACGCCATATTATTACAGCGCTGAGCGTTAACTATACGGTCATCTCTCAGCGGTCATCTCTTCACAAACAGCATGCCACAGAAGTCACCAATGAGTCCTGTGATTGGCTGAAGCGGTCACCTGGTACAAATGAGACATCACTGGTTATGTCAGCTGGGGGACCTGTATACTGAAAAATGGACCTCTTGCCGCTGAAGACGGAAGACTGGAGAGAGGACAGCAATGTTTTTTTTATGTTTATGGGACCCTCAACAGCAATATTAAACAGTTTTAAAAAGTCAGAACACCTCTTTAGTTTAGATGCATTTAAAGCAATGTCAATGTTTGCAAACGATACATTTGTTGCAAGATTTATGTCACCTGTCATAAAAGTGAGTTGTTGTACCCCTCCACCCCCCCAAAAAATGGAAAGGGTTCCAAATAACCTCACAATAGAGATACAGTTTCATTCAATGTTTATCACAGAAGCCAGTCACACAAGTGGTCTGCTGGAAGCTACAGTGTCCTGGTACTTTTCCAAGCCACACCAGTGTTTTTGGCAAAACAGTTTCTAATTAAAATAGCATTATTGTATGTAGGTCACTAAATCAAACCTGTCACATGAGAAGATTCCTCCTTAAAAGAGAACTTTTCCTCATCTCTGCCAAGTCCAATTCTTTACATCATTTAATAGCTGCTAATCCACTGAGTCTGGCGCAGTTGCATTTTTTTTGTAGCCCCCACCATTCTGAAGCAATAAGTGCTGTTAGTTTTGGTGCCTGATATACTATTTAGGCTCTGTACTATCAGGAGGGCGGTGTCAGGCAGAAACAGACAAGGGGGGCAATTCTGAGCTCTGACACTGGTTGTCTCTGACCGGAGCTCAGAATCACACTTCTCGTCTGCTCCTACTTGACAAAACCCACCTGACAGTGTAGAGTCTAAATAGCAAACCAGGCACCTAATATTGCTCAGGAATGGTGGGGCTAGAAAAAAAATTCCAACTGTGCTGGAATCATTGGAGTAGTATCTATGAACAGATGCCAAGATCTGGAGTTGGTGGAGGTGGTGAAAGGTTCTCTTTAAAGGGGCGATTTGGTAATAACAAGGTATCTCCTATGTACTAGAGACAAATGCAGAGTACAGCATTCAACCATCTCAGCCAGTTACATAGAATGAATGGCGTGGCAGAGTGCATATTCATGACCGCTTCTGCATTTAAACGGGGGGAGGGCTCAGGACCCCACCAATCTAGCAGCAATCCCCAGAATTGTGCCCAGTTACTCCCTAAGCGTCACATGTTGGACTGTCAGCTACACAATACTAATGTTTATAGTATATACAGTACATAACCCGTGTGGTAGGGATAACAATGAGAACATTGTGAGTTCTCATACTTAGACAATATTTTTGCCCTAATCATTGTTACTACAATGGTCCATTGAGTTACACAGGTCTCAGATTATAATATTCTCAGAGTACAATGGTCTTTTCTGGTTCACTGTCATGTGAAACCACAACAACCCTGGACAAACTTACAGAACATAAGCTGCAACATATAATGTCACACGCACTAGAGGACAGTGGCTTATATGATCGTCTAGAAGAACCAGCATGGGCATTACACTGGTATATCCCATGTATTACTGATGGGCATGAACTCATTGGCTGACTAGTAGCGCCCTCTACAGTATAGTGCAGTACTACATGTTCTGTACAACTCCTTGCTACTTTGTATTCCAGGGCAGCTTCATTACACTACATGTACTGCACACACCCAGAAGATTATCCTGTCCACTAACAGTAGGTGGTTTGCAGTGATATTTTATCCGTAATGATGTAACATGACATTATTTTACTCCGGACAAAATCCCACTGCATACACAACAAACAGAGGGATTCTAGCACGCAGGGACAGAAGAATGGTTAGAGTATATTTACTACAGGTTGGAGGGTTATTTCAGCAAAAAGAAAAAAATCCTGGACAGCACCATTGATACTAGTGTACAGATCCTTATACAAATAGTCAAAATTACCCTGAAAGGCCACTTTATTAAAGACACCCATCCAGTAACACATTGGACCTATTTTGGCCTTCAGAGTCGCAGCAATTCATTGTGGCATATACAGATATCAGAAGACCCAAAACCTTCCCCATACTCTACTCCAACTCCACCTTTCTAACTTGTTGGCACCTGACAGGAGGGGTTCATTGAGGCATGCTGTTTCTGCCAAATTTTGACCCTCCTATCACCCTCCCTGTGGACATTGTTTATATCCACAGGATTCCCTTTCAACTATGACAATGGGGGTCCAGTACTCCCATACACATACGGACACTGCTACTCCATTCAACATCTATGGGAATGAATTAGGCGTCCAAGGACAGCACTTGGCTGTCGGTGTCATTGAGATGAATGGAGCATCATCGCACGTGACTATCCACTCTGTGGATAGATGAGAAGGTTTGACTTGGGAACAACCTCTTTCATTTACCTTGTAGAGGTTGGATAGACAAACCCTCTACAGACAAATGATCACCGGGGGCCTCACATAGCCAGAATGTGAAGATCAGATGATCACGGTGTTAGTGACAATCTACACCTTTAAAGTCTAACCTGGCATGTACTATGGGACAGTATGTCGCTAGGAGGCAGGGACTCCTAGCAGTATAGATATGTCCCTCTTCCGACATAATGTTCAGGCCAGTAAATCCAGGGAACACACAGACCGAATTTCACCCATGTGAATTTAGGATAAAGCAGGCCCACACACACACACAGCATATTTATCAACAAACCTTTAGCGGACCCAGCTAAATTAGGAGAAATCTGCAGCGACTGACGACTGTGACCGTCATACACATAGGATTAAAGAGGACCTTTCATGTCCTTCAACATTGGTGGTGTTATATACCAATGGAAAGCTGAAATCAGTGCACTGTCAACTTTGCCAGTATGTGCTCCAGTTGCAGAGATATTGGTGTTATCATTAGTTTCAGCACCAATATCACTGCACTGTCAGAGGGGCTGTCCTCACAGCTCAGAGTCATCGATGGGTGGTGAGGAACACCCCCATGACAATACATTGGTGCACCCGGGGCACATACCGGCAAAGTTGACAGTACACTGAATTTGCATTGTCAGCATTCTATTGGTATATAACACGTCCAATGTCAGAGGACATGAAAGATGCTCTTTAAACAGAAGATGCTACTAAAATAAGCTGAAACTGCAGATAGGTTCTCATGTGTATGGCTCGCTTTATTCACACATCCGTTTTTTACGTACATGTGCCCTCAGTGTTTTCCACTGACAGCACACGGACATATTGATTTTCTGGACGTGTTGTGTCAGTGGTTTTGTTAATTTTAACATATGTGAAAAACAGATCAACCATTTTTAGAAAATGCTATACTATGTATTGAGTTTGACCAGCTGACAAAGCACGCATGACATCAGTAGGTTGTGGATTTTTTTTAGTGACCCATACACTTTAACAGACATTTATGATTTGTAAACTGGGCCAAGGTTATCAAACTTGGGGATGTACAGTTTGGAAAAAGACGGCTTGGGGCAATTACAACATACAAATATATGAATGGACAGTAGAGAGATCTTTCCAATGACCTTTTTTAGACTGAGGCCTACAGACAAGGCAAGGGGGTATCCTCTACATCTAGAGAATTCATTACAGTAAGAGCAGCGAGACCATGGAACTCACTGCAACAGGATGTGGTGATGGCGGATAAGTTCAAGAGGGGTCTGGATGACTTTCTTGAAAGTAAAAAAATTACAGGTTATGGGAACTAGAATTTTTGGGATAGGATGTTGATCCAGGGATTTAGTCTTACTAGGAAATGGGAAGGAATTTTTTTGCCTTCTTCTGGATCAAGTTGGACTTGATAGATTATGTTCGTATGTAAATAGGACATGCCGTTGCAAATGTCCATTGCTGTCTTCCATCATAGGATGACAGCAACGGACATTAAACTGTCACAGACTGATTCTGACTGATTTACCATCATGTTTGTTTCCTTTTGTAACGGAAGATACATCCACATAAGACTTTATCTTGGGTTACAAAAGTAAACAAACATGACGAAAGATAGCTTTCATCATGTTGTTTACATTAGTGTCAATGAGAACAGACACAGAATCAGTCTGTGACACTTTAATGTCCGTTGCTGTCATCCTATGACGGAAGACAGCAACGGTAGAATTATGTTTTGTCTTTCACACAGGTGACACTATGTTCATATGTGCATTGGTGTGTCCATCATTATGGTTCATCAGAGGGCCAAAACAACAAACTGCTATAACAGCGGATGTTAACGGTGCCCGATGGACCCCACTGACTATAATGGGATCCGTCAGGTGTCCGTTCTTTTAAACTGAAACCGACGTACGAAAAAGTTACCACTTGCAGCGCTTAATCAGCCATAAATTTTTGATGGTCACTGTGAAGGAGTCATCAACTGGAGATGTGAACCGAGCCAGAGTCAGACACATCAATAACTTGGCTAAAAGCATTAGTCAATTGGCAACACTTTCCATCAGATGGAACATGCCATGCTTAGACACTTTGTAGCCTGGTCAGTCCTATGATAGATTTCACTACCTGTGAAGGAATGCAATACTGTACCTGTAATGACCGCAAGCTGGATGAGCACCATGTATGTGGAAGCACTGCCCATCTGATCAGGGCACAATGATCTGGACATCAGTGCCAGTCTAATCACAAGCAGTACAATGGTGCCTGAATACAATAGAGCCATTCATCAATGTCAGCCCTGTGTCAGTCACTTCTGCACCTGGCATTGTATTACTGAGCATCCCTCCCCGGGTGTAAGCGAGCACCGCGCTGACTAATTCATAGGGAGCTGCCGGCAATAAATAATGAACTGGGGGCATGAGGGCGCGTGCTGCAGGTACCTGTCCTCCGACACACTGATCACCCCGTCCTCCTTGGGAACAATCACTGCCATGTTCACCACGTCCTGGGATCCCTCCACCTTGTTCAGTAATACGGGTTTGCGGGTGAGAGGCTTGGGGTGGATCTCCGCCGCCATCCTGGTCTACCTGGTACCAAGGTGTGATGATGTGCCCGTGTCTATCAGCAGCCGGGCACAGACTGGCAGCCGCACAACTACACACTCAAGCTCCAGCCCGCAGCCTCTGCTCCGAGCTTGTCAGCTGACTGACACGTCACGCCTGAGGACACGCCTCTCACTCATGCTTTTTTTTTTTTTTTTTTTTTTCCTTCACTCATCTTTATTAATGTGTGTAGAGAAGTTCGTGTACTTTGTGTCGCTCACCCCCATCACGTGACGTTTGTTGCTTTCCCGGTGGAAAGGGCTGCAGGTCACGTGACTGCTATTCGTAGTATAGAATGTTGGAGTTCTGCCTGGAACTCTGTAATTCCTCCTGGCATATGACAGGAGACACGTTTCAGCTGGAATCTGTTTACAAAGTGCAAGTGTGCACAGCTGTCACTTAAGACAAGTATCAGATACATTTTTTATACATAATACTTACATTTTATACATAATAATATTAACCACTTCATGACCAGGACATTTTACCTGGCTCATGACCGGAAACGTTCTCGCGTTTCTCGTGTACATAAGGTTTTGAAGGCTATAACATTTTTTTTTTTCCTTTGGGTTCTTAAAATAATTTTTGTGTAATTTTTTTCCCATGATACATAGGGATTTATTTTTATTTTTGCAATTTTTTTCTTTTTTTAATATCTGGATAAATTGAATAAAAAAGGGGAGTAAAATGCGCCTGTCAAAGGGCTACTAAAATATTTAAAAATAATTTTTCCTCTCTGTAGCAATCGCTTTCGGGCCCTGGAGCCTCAGGGGGCCCAAAGGCCTCTCTACAATATAAAAATACATCAGTATTATAGATAGCACATGGTAAGTGGGGGCCCGTGACATATTTTGCAATGAGGCCCACGGGCATCTAGTGAAGCCTCTGATTTTAACATTAGATTCTTTTTGCTGATATCCCCAGTTACAGGAAGAATATATCCTCCTAGTGGAGTTTGTATGTTCTCCCTGTGTTTGCGTGGGTTTTCTCCGTGTCCTCTGGTTTCCTCCCACACTCCAAAGACATACTGATAGGGAATATAGATTATGAGCCCTATATGGGACAGTGACTGACAATGTCTGTAAAGCGCTGTGGAATATGATGGCGCTATACAAGTAAGATAAATAAATAATCCTAGAATTCACAGCATTCCTGATCTGGGTCTTGCAGGTCCCTAGCACCTGGGGCCTCATCATGGTGGATTCCATAGCTGTATAAAAAGGACTCATTTAGCGCTGTGTATATGGCGACTGGGAAGGCAAGGATGGAAATAAACTGTCCCTGCTGTCTCTTTGGGGAGTCTGGCTGTCACTGACAGCTGGTCTATCACTCCTGCAGCAGCATGATCACGTGCAGCTAATTCTGCAAGAATGTACAGGTATGACCTTGCAGGGATTAATGCAGACCACCCAGAGATTTGTTGACAATGGGCAATTGGCAAGTGGTTAATATACTTGCACTTTAAGCCCCTGTTCACACGGCAGAATAAGGGCACTGAAAAAATAAGCTGCTCTAGACTCCCCACTGATGCTCTGCATCGGCATTTTGCTGCAGGCATCCTGGGGCCGGAAAATGAAGAGGATGTCCACCTCAAATTCCTCTTCATTTTACAACGTCTGAACGAGACCTAAAAAGGTTGCAGCAGTATCTGCGCCTAGGGCTACATGGTGACATGTGGCTGTGTGCCATTAAGATCACAATTTTTCTGCAATAATTATAGTAAGTGTCATGCAGAAATCCAGCATATTTGGATCTCTGCCAATTGTCATCCTCACAGTAATTTGTGTGTCGCTATGCAACCACATTCACTTACAAAAAAAACCCAAAGGAATATATTAGGTCATTAGGTGCAATGTAGTGCGGGGTGACATTATTTCTGCAGGACAGCACTGGTCTCTAATTGTCTGCATCCTTAAAGAGGTTTTGTGAGAATACAAAGTTTTTACAATGTATTCACTGCACTGTATAAACATGCTCAGTGTATAACAGATGGGGCCCCCAGTTTCCTGATTATTAGCTTTGCAGAGTACAGTGGGAAACAGAAGTCTCTCTGACTCCACTTTACTCCAGCTGCAGGGTGATAGAGTAGAGCAGAGTCAGTCATATGACTGAGAGTCAGAGACTTAATAATATTGCACGCCCCACTTTTCAGTTTTTTATTTTTTACAAAAGTTTAAAATAACCAATAAATTTCGTTCCACTTCACAATTGTGTCCCACTTGTTGATTCTTCACCAAAAAATTAAAATTTTATATCCTTATGTTTGAAGCCTGAAATGTGGCAAAAGGTTGAAAAGTTCAAGGAGGCCGAATACTTTCGCAAACCCCTTGACTGGGCATTGCTGATAACGGGGTCCCCCTATGAACCCCACCACCACCTTTGATACCCAAACTGCTGGGCCTAAATGCCTTCCCCCTCTTTTCCAGCCTCGACCCCTGCCCCCAGCTCTCAAACCCCCCACCCCTTAGAAATAAACCGAGACCAAAGGGTTGGATTAAATCGGCCACAGCAGCCGTATTTATTAACAAACAACAAATAAATAACAACAAGTATAACTTATTATAATTTGCATAACTTAAAATAATTTAACAATAAACGCTTAACCTGGGTAAGAGTCCTTTGAGCTACAAAAAACTATCAATCCCCCGGCCTGGCGCTAACATAACCACACCATAAATTTACCACCAGCCGCGACCACCGGCTCGGCGGCACCATGAATAAAGACGAACTCCTTCTTCCATGTACCAGCTCCCAGGGCCAATTTACCCTGTAACCGTTCACCGTGCGCCAGGCCATCCACCAAAATGTGCAATTACCACCAAATGTATAGGTGGAGCCTACCGTTGACTCCACCCTTTTAGCCAATTGACCACCAACTCCAAGGACCCCACCCGCCAGTGCGAGCACGCCTTAATCCCTTAAGCGTGAGAGACCCGCCACACTTCCAGGGCCCTCTCAACACCCTCCTGGATACCTAGTGTCCACAAATCTATACCCACCGCATTCAGGTGGACCCCGTCCCGCAACCAAAACTCCCCCCTCCCCAGACTCCAACTCCTTGTGCCGCACGCACACACCGCCGTTCCTGGACACAAACCCCGCAACAGCCCGGTTAACCTTAATCCTGGCCTTGTTGAGCCTTTCAACAGACCTAGCCTCCCGCCATGTTTTTCTCAGTACAATATCGGACCACACGGTAACAATCCCCGGAAACATGGACCACAACCTCAACAGGTCATACTTTATGTCCCTCACTAAATCACGAAAGGGACGAACCCCCAGGTCATTGCCACCAGCATGTATCACGATAATGTCCGGAGACCGATCCAACCTCGTGCACCTGTGGATTTCGGGCATGACCCGACTCCACACCATACCTCGGACTCCAATCCAACGTACAACGACCGCAGCCCTGTCGAACCCCAGCTGCCGACCATTCCGCCGCACGCCGGCCCTCTCCGTGCCCCAGAACACAAAAGAATGGCCGAAGATCCAGACTAACCGAGCAGGAGGGCCTACGAAAAGAAGAAATAAAGTAGGGGGAGGGCGGAGAAAATACCCCAACAACACAATGATTCACATTTGGGCAAGGTGTGGACGTACGTATGATTTATACCTCTGCGATTCCCACCTACTGATACGTCGGACCACCTCCGAGCTCAACCCCCAACTAGCTGCTTCAGTCGCTGCGCCAATGCGAAAAGAGTGTGGAGCATATCGAGAGGCGTCAAGACCCAGCGAGTCCAAACAACCCCTAAAAACAGCCGAGAACTGATAACGGGAAAGGTACGAACCATCCTCATGACGCAGGAGGGGACCGCCCGCAGAAGCTGGAACCAACCCCCCGAAAAACAAGCAAACAACGCACCGGGCACATATCTGACCCTACAACCGCACCCAGGCGCAGATACTTCCCTGCCCCCCGCCTGATCCGTCTTAGACCTGCGAACCATGACCACTAGGACCCCTTCCTCCATGTACACATCATCCACCTGTAAACCACCCGGCCGCTTAGTCGACATGGACACCAACTCACCCACCCTGAGAGCCCCGAAAAAAGCTAGAGAAAAAGCCAGGTGAAACAAAACGCATTCATAGTGCGAAGAACAAAAACGGCCCAGCTCCAACCCCAAACGCTCCAAAAGCTGAAATGTAACCGGGCGCCATGTGTCACTACTTCCCCTGCCCCTGCGGAACCCCTTAAGCGCACGTTGAACCAAGAAATGTTTGGTAAAGTCCGCCAAACCCCTCAGCTTGAAACCAAATGCCAATGCCGCTACCGCGCCATTAACTTTCGCCACGGACCATCCATCTGAAGACCAACGGCTTAACAAGAACAATAAAGCCCCAACCCTATCCTCATCAGTGCAAGGCTAATTAAGACTTGTGGGGACCAGCTGTGTGGTATAATTACATATATGTATAATATGAGCCTGAGGCAGGAAATAGTCCCTGAATTATGGAAATCTTCTTGTGTGGTACCAGTTCCAAAGAAACCTCACCCTATGGACCTCAACGACTACAGACCTGTCGCACTGACATCCCACTTGATGAAGATCTTAGAGAGATTGGGTCTCACACATCTTCGCCCTCTAGTGAGCCCTGCTATGGACCCTCTCCAGTTTGCTTATCGACCGGGCATTGGGGTAGATGATGCCATCATCCACCTTCTGCACAGGGCTCTGTCTCACCTGGAAAAACCAGGGAACACGGTGAGAATAATGTTCTTTGATTTCTCCAGTGCTTTTAACACCATACAGCCCAGGTTACTGAGAGACAAGCTGGGCCTTGCTGGAGTGGACCACCACCTCTCCAACTGGATCCTAGACTACCTCACAAATCGACCTCAATACGTGAGAGCCCAAGACTGTGTGTCAGGTACCGTGATCTGTAATACGGGGGCACCTCAGGGTACGGTTCTCGCCCCTTTCCTCTTCACACTGTACACTGCTGATTTTAGGTGCAACTCATCCAGCTGCTACCTACAGAAGTATTCTGACGACTCTGCAATAGTAGGCCTCATCACAGACGATGATGACAGGGAGTTACAGAGAACTGAACTTTTTTTGTGGACTGGTGCCACCAGAACCACCTGAAGATTAACGCGGGGAAGACCAAGCTGATGGTGGTGGACTTCCGTAAAGGCAGATGCCCTCCAAAACCAGTGGACATCCTGGGGACGGGCATCGAGATTGTGAACACCTATAAGTACCTGGGTTTGCTCCTTAATAATAAGCTGGACTGGGCAGATCATATGGAGGCCCTGTACAGGAAGGGGCACAGCAACCGGGGGGGCTCTACCTGCTTAGAAGCGGAGCCTTGGCCTTGGAATCCGGGGGGCACTTCTTAGGACTTTCTTCAACTCTGTAGTGGCATCAGCCATCTTCTTTGGAGTGGCCTGCTGGGGGAGCAGTATATCAACCAGGGACAGAAATAAACTTGACAAGCTGATTAGAAGGGCCAGCTCTGTCCTGGGGAGCCCACTGGACCCTGTGCAGGTGGTGGGTGACAGAAGGATACTGTCCGTGGTGAGCTCCATGCGGGAGAATAACTCCCATCCCATGCATGAGACTGTGATTGCGCTGGGCAGTACTGTCAGTGACCGACTGCTCCACCCTAGGTGTGAGAAGGAGCGCTATCGGAAGTCTTTCCTCCCCACCGCGGTTAGGCTGTACAAACAACCACCGACCTAAGCGGGGATCATAGTACACACAGAGAACTGAAATATCTCTCTGCCTGTTAAATCCCCCCCCCCCCCGCTACGCCCTATCTGTCTGTCTTGCTATTAATGTAATGCCTCTCACCTTGGAACATTCCTGTACATGTTGTATTTGTATCTGCTTATCTTATCTTATCTTTTGCTGCTGTAACACACTGAATTTCCCCATTGTGGGACTATTAAAAGGGACTATTATTATTATTATTATTATTATTATTATGTACCTGACCTAAATCCCCCACCCAACCCCCCCTCCTCCCAAAGCTGCCAAGCCCTTGAATACTTATCCCAGGTGCCGGGGGCCAACGATGCCTGAATCAATGTCCCTGCTTTTCGCAAACCAAGTCCCATAATTCTGGAGGACATGGAATCCCTTCCACTTCCGCCCCCGAGGAGCCGAGGGCACGAAACCACTCCCACTGGAAACGAGACAAAGAATCAGCAACGTCATTTTTAACCCCCGGAACATGCACTGCCACCACCCATGCATTCAGGAACAAGCAACGCAATACTAAACGCTGAAGCAACTTGATGACTGGAGGAGGAGACGCAGTCACATTATTAATGGCCGACACAACTGACATGTTATCACAATGAAACCTAACTTTTTTATCCTGGAACGCCCCACCCCATATGGACACCGCGACTAAAATCGGGAATAACTCAAGTACAGTCAAATTCCGCGTCAGACCTTGTTCACGCCACGACGCAGGCCAAGGAGCGGCGCACCACTGCCCCCCTGTAATAGGCCCCAAAACCGTGGCCCCCTGCCGCATCCGTAAAGAGGTCACAAAAATCGAACACATCGATCACAGCTGACTGGACCAGTGATCTACCATTGAACTGGTCTAAAAATGTGTCCCATACTGCCAGGTCCTCCCGATGTATCACCCCCAGCCGAATAAAGTGTCGTGGATTTGACACCCCTTTCATGGCGCCCTGCCAGCCGGCGACAAAAAAATCCTACCCATGGGGATAATGCGGCAGGCAAAATTTAAACTGCCTAACAATGACTGGAGGTCGCGCAAAGTAACGGCAAAGATTTTCGCATGTGACGCAGCACACCTCACCCTCTCCCTAAGATCAACCAGCTTGTCACCAGGCAACCAGAATTCCATTGCCACAGTGTCAAGCTCTATGAAACTCAAGAAACTCAATCTAGTGCACGGACCCTCAGTCTTTTCCCGGGTGACAACGGTACCCCAAACTTCCTGGCGACCCACTGCGTGGTTGCCAGCAAAACCGCGCATACATCGGAGCCCGCCGGACCTGTACAGAGGAAATCATCGAGGTAGTGTATCACTGACTCAACCCCCGACACATCCCGAATTACCGACTCTAAAAAGGTGCTGAACGCCTCAAAGTATGCGCACGATATTGAGCAACCCATAGGGAGGCAACGATCCACGTAATACCCGCCGTCCCAGTAGCAGCCCAGTAACCTAACGCTGTCAGGGTGTACCGGCAATAACCTGAACGCCGCCTCCACATCCGTCTTAGCTAAGAGGGCCCCTGGACCGCAACGCCGTACCCAATGCACAGCTGCATCAAACGAGGTATATACTACCGAACAAAGCTCGGGTGCAATACCATCGTTGACCGACGCTCCTTTGGGATAAGACAAATGATGTATGAGCCGAAACTGATTCGGCTCCTTCTTCGGCACCACCCCCAAAGGAGATACAATTAAACCTTCCAAAGGGGGTGATGCAAAGGGGCCCGCCATGCGCCCCAAGGCCACCTCCTTCCTCAGTTTTTTGGACACCACCCCCTAGTGTTCCGCTGCCGACCTCAAGTTAGTTATACAAAAGGGGACTGTGTGCGTCGGCAGGGGAATCCTAAAACCCTCCCTAAAACCTTCTACCAGAAACTTTGCACTCTCCCTGTTAACATAACTATTTAGGTACGGAAGCATGGCTTCCAGCTTCACCGGCGTCTGCCCCTTGTCCACTATTAGGCAAGGCCTTGGTCCTTTATTTGCGCAAGCAACGTGCCGCACCATGGGACACCCCTCCGCAGAATGAACAGGCATGTTTGAATCTACAGTTGAAGCCAAATTTACATTGGGCTTCATTGAACTGCCAACACAGCCCGTAACGTTGCTGGGCCTGTGCACCTGCCCCCCCTGAGCCGTAACTGAGACCACTATGGCCGGTTCCACCGGCCGCCCCAGGAAAGGACTGGCCAAAGCGAGCTGGCGCCATAACCCGAAGCCACAAACCTATATCTTTCTGGTCCCACCATATGCTGGGCCGAACCGCCTTACGCTGACGGAACTGCTCATCATACCGCAGCCATGTCTGACCCCCATACACCCGATACGCCTCACCTATAGAGTCCTGATAGCAAAAAAGCCCCGAACAGTTGTCAGGAGCCTTTTCACCAATGACACTCACTAAAATGGCAAAGGCCTGAAGCCAATTAGCAAAAGTCTGTGGAATCAGGCGCCACCTACGTTTTTCTTCCTCCTCTTTTTTGCTATCCTCCTTCTTACTCTTGTCTAAGTTAAATTTAGCTAAAGGGAGCAAAGAGAAGATTTCGACGTACTCGTCCTTCCAAATCTTCTCCCTCACTTCCTTTTTTAAATGCGCCCCTAGAGGACCCTCAAAACACACATAAACCTCCCCCCGAGCCCTGTCGTCTAGCCTCACCGAATCAACCTTCTCTTTATCTGTCTGGACAGACACTGTGACACCCGCCGGAGCCCCTACCACCGGCGCACTCTGTGACGCTACTGACTGGACCGCAGGAGGGACCCACGCCGCCACCGGGGAACCGCTAACACTCTGTTCGCAGCGCGACAGTAGCTCCCTCACGCTACCCAATAGCTCCCTAATCCCCTCAGAAGCTACACCATCACCCACTGGGGACTCCGGCCTATCTATCCCTAACCCCTGGGACATTAGAATAGGAGGAAACGGACACGACAATGAATGGTACTCACCAGACTGCGTAGGTGCTGTGGGCCCACCAGTCGACGGTCCTGCATCCTGCTGACCTGGGTCGCTGTACAGGAGAACGCTGGCGCCTGTTGATTGTTGAGAACCATCCCGCTGACAGCTGCAGCACGACCGACATCCCTGGGAAGGTTGACCTGCACCCGCGTATGCACTTGAAACCACTGGATGCACCTCGGACCGGGGCTGTGGTGCCGTGAAGGAGGGGCCAGCGCCGTGCTGCTCGTCGTTCAGAATTTCTCGCTGCTGTACCGAGGGCACTTGGAAAGCCGGAACCGACGGGACTTGAAGACCCAGTCCCCCTCCCGCTGGAGCATCACAGGAGGGGACCGCTGCACCACGTGCTGTAGCCATATGGAGACTGGATGTGGAGGTCCCCCCCACTAAGGCCAGTGGCAGGGATCTCCACCTCCGCAGGGGCCAGGCGACTGGCAGGATTCCTCCCAGACCGGGACCTCCGCCCCTGAGCAGTGGAGCGGGGTGCCCGGCCCGGAGGGGCCCGAGAGGGACTCCTATGTCGCCGGGCCCTAGGGGGCTCATCAGGGCTCAAACGTGCTGGCGGGCGAGTCCTGCGTGGCCGCCGCCGCTCAGACGCCTCCGGGGGTAGTGAAGGGTTAATTGGAGGGGCGGCAGGCTGCATAATGTCAGCCAGCCGCTCCTGCAGCCAGGCCTCTCCATGGACGCCGGCAGCAGCTCTGATCTGCTCCAGGATGGTATCGAGGGATGCCATGACTACAGTGAAAAGGTGGTGGGGAGGGAGCTGAACCGCTCGTTAGCATGCCGCGCAGCTCCGGAATGGCCGCTTCCCGGGCTGCGCGGCATAGTCAATTCGAACGGGGTTAAGCCCCGCCCCCAACCCCCCCTCGCCGTTGTCCCTCCCCCAATTCTTCGCGCCCCGGCCTACAGCCCGCCCCCCAGTCAAGTTCCCTGCGCTTTACTGCCCGCGCAGGCCCCTCCCCCGACAGCCCGCCCCGGGGGGGGCCCCGCGGGGGGGCGGGGGGCGGGGCCCCCGTATATAAAGTGCCTGCTAGCCCAGAGGCCTGGGAGATTTAAGTGCTCTATCTCAAGCCCATGAGATAACCCATTTTTTCGAAAGCCATCTGCATCTTTCGGGAGAGTTGGCAAGTATGTAGCAAGTCTATACAGTGCTCAAAAAAAACTTTAAAAAATTTTTAAATTTTTTTTCCCCCTTTTTTCCCCCAGGTTTATAATTTTTTGTGTGTTTTTTTGTGGTGTTTTGTTGTGTTTTTTTTGCGCTTTGTTTTTTCTCCCCCCCCCCCCCTGTGGAAAAAATGTAAAAAAAATATTTTAAAATAAAAAAAAAATTATTTTTTTTTTTTTTTTTTTATATATTATATTTAAAAAAAAAAAAAACAACTTATTATCTATTTTTATATTAAATAATATAATATAATATAATAAATAATATTTTTTTTTTTATTAATAAAAAAAAAAAAAAAAAAAAATTATATAAATATTTAAAATATTTTTCAGAACCAATATGGGATCATGTTAAACCACAATCAATATTCATATTGCCCACAGAGTTATTCATGGTGTGCAGTAGGTGTATCTTCCAGTTCCTGGCTCACATGGTCCCTTTGTTAGTTCTTCTTTTATATACTCAGTGGCCAGTGGTGAACCTAGCCTCTTTGCTGCCTGAGGCAGACTATAGAAAGACGCCCCCCCCCCCCCCAAAAAAAAAAAAACAAAACTGAGTTTCCTCGCTACTAGTTTAACACACTGTTATCGTCGCACAATATACACAATACACAAAGTTATAAAACAGTTTATAAGAATTCTTCTTCCTGTATTACTTCAGTATCAGATCAACAACACGGCATTAACAATGAAAGTAACGTCACACATCTTCTGCTTGGTGGATGGACGAGCCCACGTGGCCCCCATTCTCTATAATAGGAGCACCGCAGATAGCGGAGTACAGGACTTCGGGTATCTTTGGCACTCCCATTGAAGTGAATGAGAGCCACGCGGGTTCGTCCATCCACCAAGTGACACACCTATAGGGACCCCCCTGTATATATGGCTGTGGTCAGGCTGAATTCCCACCTAGGGGGGGAAAAACCCAATTCTCAGGCTCAGTGGGGGTCTCAGCAGACAGACCCCCATCACTCAGGTATTTATCCTCTATCATTTAGGTGAATACAGGGCAGTAACATTTTGTGACTTACAGGTGACGTCTCTGACTAATCGGTCACATTTCCCTTCTCTTCCCTCTGGACCGCCATGACCACTTCTTCCAGCTGTGACTTGTCTCTGTAAAGGTTGCAACACAGACATCTTTGGCTCCTCACTTTCCAGGCATCCAACCCACATTGTCCTCACCTACACACCCATCCTGCTGCTACCCCCAATTATAAAATATATGATATAACCCCCCATAATGAATAATACCCCAAGTGCATCTTTATATTAATAATGTCCGTGTGTACCCTGTATAAATAGTGCCCCTTATTAATAATACCCCAGGTGTTAACTAATTAAAAGGTTTTCCAGGTCATTAATAAACTAATCAGTGGGGTTCAAAAACCCAGGACCCCCACTGATCAGCTGTTTGAATGGTACCTGTGTAAGCGCCATGACCGCTTCTCTGTTTACATAGTGTATTTCATCTCATAGCGGCCATGTAATGTAACTACAGCTTTGTCCTATACACGTCTATGTGACAAGGCTGTAATTACATCACACGGTCACTATAAACAGACAGCGTATAATATAAACAGGTGCCATAGCCCATGTTTATAGCGCCCCATTTACACACACTATAAAGTTCCACAGCAGCCCCTGCACACAGTATTACACAGTATTATGGCCCGCAGCAGCCCCTGCACACTGTATTATGCCTCTCAGCGGCCCCTGCACACGGTATTATGCTCCATAGTGGCCCCTGCTCACGGTATTATGCCCCGCATTGGCCACTGCACACGGTATTATGTTCCGCAGCAACTCCTGCACACAGTTTTATGCCCCATATTGGCCCCTGCACTGGTATTATGCTCCATAGTGGCCCCTGCACTTGTATTATGCTCTATAGTGGCCCCAGCACACGGTATTATGCTCCATAGTGGCCCCTGCACTGGTATTATGCTCCAGAGTGGCCCCTGCACAGGGTATTATGCTCCATAGTGGCCCCTGCACTGGTATTATCCTCCATAGTGGCCCTTGCACTGGTATTATGCTCCATAGTGGCCCCTGCACTTTTATTATGCTCTATAGTGGCCCCTGCACTTGGTATTATGCTCTATAGTGGCCCCTGCACTTGTATTATGCTCCAGAGTGGCCCCTGCACAGGGTATTATGCTCTACAGTGGTCCCTGCACAGGGTATTAAGCTCTATAGTGGCCCCTGCACTCGGTATTATGCTCTATAGTGGCCCCTGTACTTGTATTATGCTCCAGAGTGGCCCCTGCGCAGGGTATTATGCTCTATAGTGGTCCCTGCACAGGGTATTATGCTCTATAGTGGCCCCTGCACTGGTATTATCCTCCATAGTGGCCCTTGCACTGGTATTATGCTCCATAGTGGCCCCTGCACTGGTATTATGGTCCATAGTGGCCCCTGCACTTGTATTATGCTCTACAGTGGTCCCTGCACAGGGTATTATGCCCCATAGTGGACCACCCATGAACTATTATTATACTCTGGGGTCTTTTCAGACCCCAGAGTATAATGATTGGAGACCCAGGGGAGAATACAAACATAAAAATCAGAGTTACTTACCTATCCTGGACACCGGTGCACTCCTTGCAGCTTTCGGCCCTGTTTAATTGCGCACACACGTCACGTGATCAGGCCGGCGACGCGACCGGATGACGTCACCACAGGCCTCAAGCCTTCTCGGAGTTACATCGGATCGCAGGAGGTGAGTAACACTGTTTTTTATGTTCCCTCACCAACCCTAGGCCTCCGATTATTATACTCCGGGGTCTATTCAGACCCCGGAGTATAATAATAGTAGTATTTGCGGCCCGCGGCCCCACCTAGCCCCCGATGCCCGCGGCCGCTCACCAGCGGCATCCGCTTCCCTTTCTGCGGCCCATAGCAGAAGGGGAAGCGGGGGGGGCCACGAGCAGACGCGGGTAGGTAAATAAATAGGCCCTGACCTGCCGGGGATACTCCAACAGGTTACGGCCTATTTATATAGATAAAAAAAAAGCTATACTCACCTGCGATGCCTTGATGCAGCCGCCGCCTCCTCCTCTTGTCCGCGACATCTGTGTCTCAGCGTAGGCGGTGTGATGACGTCATTGTATCGCCGCCTGCACTGAGATGCGACGTCTTGTAAACCAGCCCAGGACAGGCCGCGCTCAGCTCTGTTTTTTTTTTTTTTTTTTTTTTAAAGCGGCCTGTCCTGGGCTGGTTTACATTAAATAGTAAAATGCCGCCCCCCGGACAGGCCGCCTCACCTCGCCTCATTAGCGGTGCCGCCCCTGTCAGTGGCGTAACTAGGAATGGCTGGGCCCCAAGGCGAACATTTGACATGGGCCCCCCCCCTAACCGCCGCTCCCGACCCCTCCTCCCCCCGGACCGCCCCCCTCCAACCCCCCCCCCAAAAAAAAAAAACGCATTCCTGCGCACACTATTATGTGCCATAGTGGCCCCTGCACACAGTATCATGTCCCATAGGGGCCCCTGCACACAGTATCATGTCCCATAGTGGCCCCTGCACACACTATTATTCCCCATAGTGGCCCCTGCACACACTATTATTCCCCAAGTGGCCCCGCACACACATATTCCCCATAGTGGCCCCTGCACACACTATTACTGTATATCCCATAGTGGCCCCTGCACACACTATTATTCCCCATAGTGGCCCCTGCACACATTATTACTGTATATGCCATAGTGGCCCCTGCACACACATATTCCCCATAGGGCCCCTGCACACAGTATACTGTATATCCCAAGTGGCCCCGCACACAATATTATTCCCCATAGTGGCCCCTGCACACTATTATTCCCCATAGTGGCCCCGCACGAGATTTGCCCCATAGTGGCCCCGCACACACTATTATATGTCCCATAGTGGCCCCGCACACAGTATCATGTCCCATAGGGGCCCCTGCACACAGTATCATGTCCCTAGTGGCCCCTCACACTATTATTCCCCATAGTGGCCCCTGCACACACTATTATTCCCCATAGTGGCCCCTGCACACACTATTATTCCCCATAGTGGCCCCTGCACACACTATTACTGTATATCCCATAGTGGCCCCTGCACACACTATTATTCCCCATAGTGGCCCCTGCACACAGTATTACTGTATATCCCATAGTGGCCCCTGCACACACTATTATTCCCCATAGTGGCCCCTGCACTGAGTATTTTGCCCCATAGTGGCCCCTGCACACACTATTATATGTCCCATAGTGGCCCCTGCACACACTATTATATGCCCCATTGTGGACCACCCATGAACAATTATTATACTGTGGGGTCTTTTCAGACCCCAGAGTATAATGATCGGAGACCCAGGAGAGGATACAAACATAAAAAAACAACGTTGCTTACCTGTTCCTCGCTCCGGTGCATGCCCGTGTGCTACTCTGGCCTTCTTCAATGTTGGACCAGGCCGGCGTCACGTGATGCGGGCCTGCGTCGCGACGCAAAATGACGTCGGCTGACGTCTGGGACGTCACCATACAGCCCCGAAGCCTGGAGAAGCGTAGGACAGGTAAGTACATTGTTTTTTATGTTCCCTCACCAACTCTAGGCCTCCGATTATTATATTCTTTTCAGACCCCGAAGTATAATGATAGCAGAGATGGTGGGGTTCGGCCCGCGGCCTCACATACCGATCCCCGCTCCTGCTCACAGCCGCCTCCACAGAATCGGAAGCGCAGGCGGCCGTGAGCGGGACCTCGGGGAACGGTAAGTATATAGGGCCCGTTACCTGCTGGGGTTACTCCAGCAGATAACGGACTATAAAAAAAAAAAAAAAAAAACGCATCGGCGGCCCACGGGGCCCCGTAATGTCCCGGGCCCTGTGGCAGCTGCTACCACTGCTACCCCGTAGTTACGCCCCTGTACATACTTATTTAGGCTGTCTGATGTTTTAAATGTATGACAGCAAGTACAATTGCATCTACTGAAGGTCAAAGCAGAAAAATTAAAATATATGACTTGTCTTATTTATGTTGTTTTTTTTTTTCTGGAAAGGAATATGCTCTGACTATATGCCCAATTTGTGGTATGATTAGAGCTTTTAACAATCTTCTTTTTTTGTAGCTGCTTGTTAAAGGTTCATAGATACTTTTGAATAGTGCAAGGTCTATATTACAAACATCAAAACATCAGATATTAGTTTATTTATTCATTAATTACCAAAAAAACAGTCTTTCTTCTGCTGACAAATGAGTAATGTTAGGGGTTGTTCACACTACCGCTGGTGACCGTCAGTAGTGTCCGTTGCTATTGTCCATTACAAGATTTTAGCAACAGACACTAGCAGAACCGTCAGAAATACGTTAAAATTAAAAATTTTTTCAATGGGATTTTATCTTGTATCTGTTAGTGACCGTTAGTGTCAGTTTACAACCAGACCGTCACATGTCCGTTTTTTTCGCGGACAAAAAATCTGACATGCAGGACTTTTCTGTCCGTTAAAAAAATGGTTTCATGACGGACAGCAAGCGTCCGTTTTTTCTTTAACATTAAAGTCTATCGTCATTACTGTCTGGTTTTTTTTCTGCGCATGCTCAGAAAAACGGACACTAACTGATGCAAATGTGTCCATTAAATGGATCAGTTAAAAAAAACGGACACATTAACATCAGTTAGTGTCCGTTAATGTCTGTTATGATAGGTGTCGGGTTTTTTTTGGTTTTTTTTAACGGACTCTATTAGAACGGATATCCAAAGGTAGTGTGAACCTATCCTTAGGACAAACAGAAATGGACCTTTTGTGTGACCTTAAGGCCGGCTCCCCACGTGAGTGTGGCGATTTGGTTCGCGGCAGAAACGCCACGGCAAAAAATGCTGCGTTTTACACTACCTGCAAAGTGGAAGAGATTCTGGCTAATCCCAGCCATACATTGGAGAATAAAATCCACAGCAGAAATGCTGAGATTTCAAAAACAGGAAAACTCTGTGGACTTTCTGTGAAAAGCGTTGTGGGAAAAACCACAGTTTTTCCCACAGCACTTTTTGGCTGCAGCTCGCTACATGGGGCCTTAGCCCCATTACATTGATACCTTTGTTATGTATGTC
Organism: Leptodactylus fallax; assembly: GCA_947044405.1. Classification (NCBI taxonomy): domain Eukaryota; kingdom Metazoa; phylum Chordata; class Amphibia; order Anura; family Leptodactylidae; genus Leptodactylus; species Leptodactylus fallax. Next base: position 402,530 of record CAMRHE010000410.1, read on the forward strand.
ATGTTGGTAAATCTGGAGAAAAACAACTTTGACGTTTTATACATATGAGGCAGTTGGTGCACTGGGGGCGGGCCTTCAGCCCTGACAACACCACTGTTGCCCCCCAAGTAGGATGGGTGAAGTCACCGCAGTGAGAGGATTAACTCCCTCTGCACGGGGTGGTGCAGGTAGGAGATGGTAGAGGTCCAAGCAGAAAGAGCAATGCTCAAGGAAACTGAAGGCCTGCCCCCAGTGCATAACATTTCAAAGGTGTTTTTCTCCAAATCTACAAAATAACATTACACTTGTATTGCTTGGGTCCTTACAGATGAGGCAATACCCAATATGTGTGTTATGTTTTGATTTGTTATTATTTATTAAACACTTTGGGAGGGGGGTCCGTGTGAAATAACCAACAATTCTATCATTATTTTTTCAATTTACAGCATTAAAAATGACACAGCAACTGTTTATATTGGGTTTATTATGTTTTACCACTTTTACTAAATAAAACATAATTTTTTCAAAAATAAATTATTTGCCTGGGGGCTCTGTATTGTGGCATCTAGAACTTTTTTTTTTTACTGTTTTGTTTATGGAGCTATGTGAAGGTGTAAGGGAATTGCCAGTTGAGCAATTCCCCAGTGCTGCTGCAGAACCCTGGGGGGGAGGGGCACAACAAGACAGTGAGCCCTAAAGCTGAACCGCCCCCCCCCCCCACTATCCCTGGCTAACTTGCCTGATCTGTCCTAGGCGACAGCCAGCAACTGGTCGACAAACCCTTCCTAATATAGGTGACAGCACAGAACGCAGACAGGACAAACAACAACAAAGGGAGGTCAGCTAGCCAAGGGGTCGGTAACAGTCGAGCAATGCAGTACAAAATCACAATCCAAGAGAATAGTCAAAGACAAAACCAGAGGTCAGGAATAAGAATACAGATAAGCAGAAGAGAAGCAGGGACAAAGTAAAAAACAGAATCTCAATAGCCAGTGCCCATATGTGAACTGACAACCTGTTTATAGCAAGAAAGGACCTGCCCCTGACTTGATTGGACAATAGGCTGTCAATCACACAGGCAAGGCTAAGACTAACTATTGAGGAGCCGAAAGAAACAAGGTGCAGGAGATGGGTGTGGCTGAAATTCAATTACATAGTCTAGGACAGTGTTCAGACTGAGCAACAAAAATCTTATGCAAGGAATCAAACTGAATAAGACTCTTTCACCACAGCGTGCTTGCGGAGGGTGGCGCAGAGACCCGAACAGGCAGAGACGTTACAGAGGGATCGATTTTTGTGAAGCAAGTTGTAGTTTTTATTGGTACCATTTTTTGGTATGTACAACTTCACTTATTGCTATATTTGCAGGAGGTGAGCTGATCAAAACACATTCATTTACGCATTGTGTTTTTTTTTTCCTTTTATGATGTTTATTGTATGGGATGAGCATTAGTGTGTGGTTATACGCACACAGAGATACCAAATATGTTTTTTAATTTTATTTGTTTACAGAATTTTTTTTACGTTTTTTTATTTATTTATACTTTAAAAAAATAAATAAAATATTTTTACTGTCCCACAAGGGAACTTTAACCTGGGATCTCTTGGTTACAATGTACTGAAATACTGTATTGCAGTACATGACACATAGGGAAAGGCATCCCATGCATTGCCATGGCAACCCCTCCGACCCCATCTCATGGCTGAAAGGAGAGGAGGAGATCTTGCTCCCTAATAACCCAGATACTGTGATGACTATTGATCATGGCATCTGAGGAGTCAGAGGGGGTTATTTATCATCTGCCCCTTTTTTGGCCATACTTTTTGCAGCTTTTTTTAGACTAGTTTTACTGTGGTGCTTGATGTCTGTGCACCTCCTTGTTAAAAGTTGCGCACACGTTAGTTAGTGTAGATGCGCCTTTTTCGGCCAAGTGCACTTTGCTCCTTTTTTGGTCAAAAAGGTGCAAAAAAAAAGCGCAATTGCCTTCTTTTTAATGCTTTCTAACCTGACGGGCTCTTTTTTACACTGCCCATAGACAGGAGAGCATTTGAGCCTTTTTTGCCCCTTTTTAAAAAGGCACAAGTCATAATTACAGCGTGAAAAGGATCTCCATTTAGGCCACGCCCCCTTTTGTCACCAAAAAGCAAAAGTGGCAAGAGCAGCATAACATCTGGAAAAAAAGCGCAAATGCTTCATGAATGAAATGTAGAGCAGAAAAAGACCTCAAAAAGGCGCAATTTACACCAAAATAAAGTGCTAGTAGCATAATAAATGTGCCCCAGAGTGTTTTCTGACTCCGTCTGTGACAAGACAGCACATTTTTGCTGCAAACATTTGCACTAGAAAACTGCTGTGATTATTTCAGTAAATTCCCCTCAATTCCTATATACAAGAGTTAAATGCATTCACTTATTACATGCAAAGCTCCCTACTGCTGGCTGGGTATAAATCAACAGAGAAAATCAGTACAAGTAAGTCCTGGGAAGCTTTTTATTGACTCTCTCGGAATAATCACTGTTTAATTGAATCTGCTGACATTTACAGCTGATAAATAAAAAGAGACAACACTGATCTGTTCTCACAAACCACCTTACCATCTGTCTGCGTACAAGGTAGCAGCATGGTCACTGCTTAAAGGGGTTGTCCGGGATAAATTGATCTTTTTAATCTAAGCTACCCCCCCCCCCCCCCCACACCTTCTAAATTACTTTGGTTACCAAAAATCTATAATTACCTATATTGCTGGGGTGGACCACACCAGGCACATTTTCCAATTTACCGGTGATGTTCCATTTCTCCATCTCCGGAAACGGAACATCCCCAATACTAACTCCTCCCCCACCCCATCATACTTACCTGTCTTCCTGTCCGGATCTTCTGGGCAGAGGATGTCACTTCTTCTGGGCTACTGCGCATGCCAGCACTCCGGCTCTTTTGCACAGGCGTGGGCATCCAGCAAACGCCAAGAAGAGGAGGTGCTAGCTGCCCAGAACAAGTGAAGTCCCGTCCCAAGAAGATCCTCCCCAGAAGAAAGTGAGGGAGAGGGAGTGAGAGAGGGAGGTGGTGTGAGTCAGCTCTGCTTGGCCCTAGGCATCATGGTAGTTTTAGAAAAACAGAACAGGATGATGCCCATGTAAACAAATGCAGAAGATGCCAGGAGCTCCCAGAGAAACCCAGAAATCACTCAAAATTCTGCTAAAGGTATTTGGGTGCTCTTATTAACCTATTAATAGTACTAACAGACCTTTTTTGAAAAATGATTTTTTTTTTTGCCAGTAAACCTTAACGTGACATAACAAAAGACGTCTTGCATTATAATTAAGAAGATGCTTAGCTAAAGTCATGTATATAAAGCACAGTACATGTCGTAAGAAAAAGCATTTGGTAGGTAAATTAACAGACTTGGCACTACTTTGCAGGCCTACCAGTAAAACGAGAAGAGTTAGAAATTAAATGGGCGAGGTTGTTGACAAAGTAAGCATTGTGTTATAAAATATAAATTAAGTCTGTGGTGCCTGGTAAGACCGCACCTCTAGGTGTCTACTGCCCCTTTTATTGAAGGGGCTAGAAATGTGTTCCTAGAAAGTGTTGTTTCCTTTTTAAAATATACAGTCATGGTTGATGTGATCTGGCAGTATCGGGCAGTATCGCAGGCTGTTTGCTGGAGCTGAGCTATTAGAGGTGCAGCAGCAGGGCATCTATATACTGTACATCTTGGGCATGGAGTTTCATAGAGGACTGGTACCGCAGGAACCTGTATAAAAAATAACTGGTTTAGCGTCTGTAGGAAGAAAACTGGAACAAGAAATATTTATAGGGATTCAATAATCAATATGGATTTCTTACAAATACATTAACAGTTAATAATGTCTGACTCAGGCTAGGTTCACATCTGCGCTCGGTCTCCATTTGGGGTTTCCATCCCCAAATCCGCTTAAAAAATCCACATTTTTCCGCCTTTTTCGGACAGAAACCGGGGCGTAAATCCGACGGACCCAGTATAGTCTATAGTTTCTGTGGATTAGGTTTCCGTTTGTAGGGTCCCCAAGCGGTCCCCACGAATGAAAACCCGAACGCAGGTGTTAACCTAGTGTAACATGTCCATAGTTCCTCTTGTGGAAGCATGTGTAAGTGTGCGCCAGAATTACTCAGAAATTTGGGTACAAAGTAATCAAATTGATCGCTGATAATTTTATACTACACACCAAATGTATCATCCAGCATCAGCCACTGTGATACTTCTGGTGTATTTTTAGACTGTCTAGTCTAATTTTGCACTGTCTAGAAAATTAGACAGGATTAGTAAATCTGCCCCAGGGTATATTATTAACACGGCGTTTTACAGTCACTGCAAGGTGGATGGGATTCTAACAAATCCCATCCACACATTGCAGAAAAATACATGCAACGGACATGCTGTGATTTCCAAAATCAATGCGGTTTTGGAAATCGCAGCATGTCAATTATACCTACGGGAACGCTGGCGGTTTCCCTATAGGTATAATGGAAGCAGAAAGTTCGCAGAGGAAACCACAATGCGTTTCCGCCATGTTTTTTCCCATGTCGCTTTTTTTGCTGCAGCCTGCTATGTGGGGCTTAGCCTAAAGGGGTTTCCCACAAAAGCAAGTTATCATGAAAAAACCCCTGTAAGACTTTGCATTTGTAGCTCTCATAATTCAGTTCAATGTTAAAATAAAAACGGATGGTCCCATCTGTCTGATTAAAAAAAAAAAAAAGGTGCAGCAGTCTTCTGTCATTTTTTTCTTCTATTGTTGTAATCCTCTAATGAAATGGTTCCTAAACTGTGGGTTGCGATCCACATGAAGACTGCCGGGGTAAATTGCGCCTCTTGGCATAAACCGGGGTGCTTTTTTTTTTTTTTTTAATCGGCCACTACTTATTGTATTATTGCAATAGGTGGTGTACAATAATTTACTCACCTGTCTATGCTTCTGTCCAGATCGACCTTCGCTGCTGCCTCCAGGTGGCGCTGCACCTACGTTATGACACTGAAGAACGCCAGTGTCCTGATGTTCTTCAGCGTCTGGTACACCACACCCTGGAGGTGGCAGCGGAGCCAGTGTGAACACAAATTTTGCCGACATAAGACCCCAAAATTTCTGATGGCAGAATAGAATAAAAGGCAGAATATAGTGCTAAAAGGCAGAGTAAAAGGAAGATTACAGCAGAATAAGAGGCAGAATACAGGTAAAGGAAATTTATTTTTCAAATGCGGCTAAGTACGGTAGAGGGAGGTCCCCGGCAAAATTCTCGTCCAAAAATGGCCACCTTCAAAGTTTGAGAACCACTGCTCTAATGGATCAAAGCAATGGACAAGTGAGGGAAGTGTGAATGTAGACTTACCTTATCATAAACTCCTAAAAGCTAGAAGATCCTCCATCCAACACTAAAAATGGCCCATTGCCCTATAACATATACAAGGTGAGAGAGATGAAAGCCACCCAGATATCTCTGCTGTGGCTTGTCTGGGATAAGATATGTGCAGGAGGTGCCGTATTACGTATAGTATTTGGAGGCTGTACAGAACTGTAAATATGGCTTATGTGCTGGAGGCCTATGATAGAAAACAATTGTGTTTTCACTTTGTCTTTAACCCATCATAAAATGTGGGTCTGGCAGCTCCATGACATTAAATTGGCAGGGTCCACACACAAATATATAATGCCTATAGGCAGATCAAGGTTTACACTAGATATACTAGCTGAAATAGTTCCATCTGCATAAGAAACTGACACCAAGATTCTCAGAAAGGCTTGGAACAACTAAAGGAAACCAGATGTCAAGCAGAAAAAGGCACAAACAAATAGACTGTATGCAAGATAAGAATGGTCAGGAACTATGCAAAAGATAGGACAAACTGAAATCATGAAGTGGGAAATCATGACATGAAAAATGCTATGGGCGGCAAAAACAGGATGCAGTCAGGAAATCAGCTGAAACCAAGAACCCAATCATCTTTCACAGATAGAAGACACGTATAGGATTTCTAGATTATCTGCGTACAAAGGCCTCACTAAAGGGTTTACTGTGACCCCCTACAATCTGCTGCCCGGCGGAGATTCCTAAGGCTTGAACCCCCAACAAATAAAACATTGATGGCCATGTAAGAATTTCACGAAAAGATACTGTCCATTCACATTAAGGCTAAGGACCCACGTAGTATCCCGCAGGAAAAAAGCGCTGTGGGAAAAACCATGGTGGTGTTTTTTTTCCCGCAGTGCTTTTCACAGAAAGTTCGCAGAGGTTTCCTCTGTGGACTTTCTGCTGCCATTACACCTATAGGGAAGCCGCTAGCGTTTCCGTAGGTATAATTGACATGCTGCGATTTCCAAATCCTCAACGATTTTGGAAATCGCAGCGTTTCTGCTGCGCTTATGTTACCGCAGTGTGGTAATGGGATTCGCTAGAATCCTATCCACTAGAAAGTGACTGTAAAACGCTGCGTTTTTTTCCCTGTCGTTTATGCCATGTGGGGCCCTAGCCTAAAGCCATTGTCTAAAAAGACAAGCCAATTTGGAAATCCCCAGTGATCACTTGTTGTTGGCCAAGGAAGCTGCAGCCAGATCTTACACAAAGGTAGTACTAGCTGCTGTAGAAATGTATTTCATACTGGTCATTCAAATGAATGGCTGACTATGCAATATATGAATGACCCAAGACCACCAAGCCAAAAGCTGCCCATTGTAAACATAGCAGAGATCAGCCGACAAAAGAGCAAACTTTTATTTATCAGCTGAATTAATTTTTTGTTATGTAGACATAAAAATGAGCGTTAGCATGTTTCTGTGTAAACAGTATATATCCTGCCAACAAAATGTGTCTATGAGGGGCTGGTAAGACCCAATTCATCTACCAGTGTAAAAGCCATAAATCTGCAACAGCTGATAACAGACACTTGTTTGGCCAACAGCTATTTCTCCTTAATTCCCTATATACATGCACACTCAGTTTCAGCAACTGGACATATTTTGTGCATGCCTGTTGATATAGAGTTGCGAGGACCCTGTACGCATCAGTTGGTTGGATGGTCCTGACAGTATAAGATTTATAACATTAATGTGTATGGGGCCCTTAGTGAGACAACACCTTTAGCTGCTCATAGACATGAGTCTCTTTTCTTAGCCAACTAATGCTTCGTTCACACCTGCACTTGCTATCCGTCCGTCGTGTATCCATTCTAAATGTCAGAAAAAGGATTGGGAACGGTTTGCAAACGTTTCGTTTAAAAGCCCATTCAGGGTGGGTTCACACCTGCGCTTGGTGTCCGTCCGTCGCCAATCCAGTGAAAATCTCGGCGAACTGGATTGGCGTCGGATACAGACCGGTCAGCGGCGCATTGGTTAAAAACCCATTCATTTGAATGGGTTTTTAAAGCAGTGCGCGGGTGTGCGCTTACACCCTCTGCGCTGCCAATCCTTTTTTTTTCGTCGGACACGAAGTCCTGCATGTCCGACTTTGTTTCCGACGAAAAAAAAAGGATTGGCAGCACAGAGGGTGTAAGCGCACACCACGCGCACTGCTTTAAAAACCCATTCAAATGAATGGGTTTTTAACCAATGCGCCGCTGACCGGTCTGTATCCGACGCCAATCCAGTTCGCCGAGATTTTCACTGGATTGGCGACGGACGGACACCAAGCGCAGGTGTGAACCCACCCTCACTTTAATGGGCTTTTAAAGCAATCCGTAGGTGTCCGATTGCAGCCTCTCCGACTCCAAACCGCTTTTTTTTGTCGGAATCCGTTTGTGTCCGTTTTGCAATCCGTTTTATTTGCTTAATATTCTTCTCTGCACATGCGCAGACTGAAGAAAAAAAAAAAAAAATATGGGAAAAAACGGATTCAAAACGGATTAGCAAAACATACACAAACGGACACAAACGGACACCTTTTTCACCAGGTATCCGTTTACCAATCCGTCTAAAATCACGGATTGTGGTATACATTTGGTAACCGTTTGTGTACGTTTTTTTAATGAAGCGTGTTCATAAAACGTAGCGACGGATGGATGCAAGCGCAGGTGTGACGAGCTAACAGTCTGTTGGGTTGCCCCCCAGAATTTCTATGAAGGGAGTTAAATAAGTACCTCAGTTGATACACTGTTCTGTGGGGAGACAAAGATATTTTCGATTGTCCCCAATGTGATTTTTGGTGGATTTTGCCACAGAAACAAAAATCTCCAGTCTGGCTAAATTTAGAATGATGCTGGTGAATCTGGTAGTATATGATGGGATGTTAGACACCTTTAGGTGAAAATTAGATGGGGCATGTCTGATTTACAAACTGCTTGCCCATTTGATAAGTGTCATTGAAGGTATCTAGAAGGTTCTCCTTTTTTTGACCCTCCTCCCTCTTTCCATAGTGGAGGAGATAGTTTAGATGTCTACGGATTATAATAAAACTACACAAAAAACTCTAGTACTACAAATAATGCCCTTATATATTCTTAAACATAGTCTATCACATCAAAAATACCTCCTGAACCAATAATAGTGCTGTGCAGGGTCCTTAAATAGGAGTAGAAACATTCCTTTGCAGCTACAAACCAGTGAAACAATGCAGAGAAAACCATAATGTTATGCTTGTAAGTGTAAAGGGGGAGAGCCTGACTTGCCAGATTTACCTACAGACAGCTGCAAGTGCTTTGGCTCACCTCTGAAATCGCAGCTAATGTCACCCCTGTAACAGCTGTCTGTAGGTAAATGAGGCAAATCAGGCCCCGCCCCCAGGGCACATACAAGCTGATTTACATATCTATAACACAATGATCATTTCTACATTGCTTCATCGGTTTGTAGCCACAAAGACGTTTCCATTCCTATGAAAGGCCCCTACGTGGCACTATTATAGGTTTGAAAGGCATTTTGGAACTGACAGACTCCCTTTAAGAAATATACACATGGATTGGAATTACATAGGAAGACAATATTGCCTTTGGATATTTACAGATAAAGGATAAGCAGATGACTTAATATATTAATACTCAACACTTGTCAGGTTTAATTGCAGTAAGTATTACTTACCATATGCACCACTGTCATAGCAATAGAACAAAACATGTCTAAATGTGTCATACAATTCATTACGCAGAATACAATATATAGAAATAGACATGTCTGAAATCTTATGACTGGAATCAGTAGTATAGCTACAGGGAGTGCAGGGGGGAGCAGGCACCTACTCCTGGGGTCTATTCTGGGCACAGGTCCCAACACTACCTCAGTGTACTATGTGCAGATTTTGTGTATGCAAAAAAGACAATTAATGCTAATTGTGATGTGATGTAATCTTGTTATACAAAGCTTACAAGTACATACGTGATTCTATATTATATACAGCGTCATGTCATCATAGATGAAGTCACAGTAGCCACCCGTAAGTTCAAAGGCCCATTGTACAGCTGGGTATTGCTGTTGAACTGGGGCAGTAGAGCCAACATCTAAGCCTGTGGATACACATAGAAAATGGGAAACCAGTCTGAATGGGGTACCCTATTTAGTAGTGGGTCATACAAATGGAAAACGACCTATAAAGGTCCACAATAATAGGAGAGCCTGAAGGTGCTAAGGTGAACTGAGGCCTCTCTCGCATTAGTCTGTATTGCAGCTACAGGGACTTAAAAGGAGTCTCTGGGAATTGGCCAGAAAATAAAAACAAAAAAAAAAAAATGGGTACCTGCCCCAATACATTTCTGCATCCACTCACTAAGATGCAGCAGCTTGTTTTGCCACTAAAATAAAAGTCTGCCTCTACTATTCTCTATGGGCAACCTTTTCAGACTCACGGCACCTATGGGAAGAAACGTTTTTCCTGAGGACACCCCTACTAACTCTTTAATGCCAGTTTTGTTATGGTCTTTACAACTGTTTTTTGAATTTACAGCTGAAATATGTTAAATAAATTAGTTTCACTTGTAAAATTTAAAAATCTCACCAAAACCTGCATTAAAACTGAATTTTTTTCAATGAAGTTTTGAGGCAGTTTTAATTTCTCCATAATTGCACCGTGTGAAGGCAACCTCAAAGCTACACCACCCCATACTTCTCACCCAGCCCATTCCCACAGAACTCTCTGTAGCTTTCATCCTCTTGTCTCTGGTTCCATGCAGCAGGTCTGCACCAAGCCGCAGACATCACCAGAATAAGCCTGAATGGTGAAGCAGGAAGCTAAAGGTTTCCTGCTTCACCATTGTGCTCAACTATAACAAAGTCCTGAGGCCACTGATTTAGTTAAATTAAAATGTGCGTCCATCTCCCCACCAGAGTGTTGCTACCTCTGGCAGGTTTCCACAGCACGCTGGATGGGAATTGTTGCTCAATACAAAAAGGTCCTGGGCAGGTTTCCTGCTGCTAGAGGGAGGTGGAGTCAGGGGCACGACAGAGTCTACACTGGGATTAATGCTGTTTGTTTCTGTTCAGGCTGTATAACAACCTGACAAGATTTCTGAGGCACTGACCATGGCTACAGTAATATGGTGGAGCAGTACAACCTCTCTGTGATGGAATTGCTTCTTAAAGGGGTTGTCCAGGCAAAACTTTTAAAGTTTAAATCTGTTGAGGGCAGTGAAAAAAAAATGTATACTCGCCTCTCCCCGTTGCTCCGGTGTCCTCCCGCGCGTCCCCGTTTGTCTGCTATCCCGGGTCTCTTCCAGCGTTGTGCTGAAGCCGCTGATTGGCGATTCGGTGGCCTCAGGAAGAGGATCCGTGATATCACAGGTAGTGACATTCAGGCCCTTCGCTGATTGGCCTCAGCGGTTACAACCCCTTCAAGCAATTCCTCATTAATGGAATTGATGTTTAAGCAATTTCTAAAAATTCTGCAGGAAAGTGGCTATTCAGAGATAGCAATCAGATCAGGATAGCTATATTCTAACACTGTTCTGGCTAGTAGAGTCTAAGGCACCTCTGAGGTTTTCATAGGAGCCTGTGAAATCAGATAAACAGGAAAACAAGGCGAAAACAGTAACCGGAGAATCAGCAGATAAACAGGTAATTTCTGAGAACACAACCTAACTACAGTCAATAGCAGATACCTGAGTAGTCTGAATGCAGGGTTTAAATATCCCACCTCAGGACTGGGGAATGAGGCAGCACTCTGGTTGGCTCAGCATCTCAGACCAGAGTTTAACTTGTGGGTATAGCAACCTTAAAGCGACGGCTGTGAGCAGTGCTGCACTGAAACGTATGATGGCTACAAGTAGGACTATACCAGGGGTCAGCAACCTCCGGCACGCGTGCCAAGAGTGGCACGCGAGGCATATTTCCCTGGCACGGCGACCCGAGTCCTCACCCAGCACTTTCGATCAGACCAAACACGGCTGAAACAAAACTGCTGTTATTATACTCGGGGGTCTCTTCAGACCCCCGAGTATAATAAGCGGAGGCTCAGGAGAAGTGATGAAAAAAAACAATGTACTCACCTTTCCTGCGCTCCGCAGCCGCTGTGTTCTCTTCGGGTGCTTCTGTCTGACTGACGTAAGAGACAGCTGAAAGGACCTCTGGGGTCACGTCCGACGTCATTACGCATAATGACACGACGTGACCCCTGAGAACCAATCAGTGGTCGCTGACTACAGGCAGAAGCGCCCGAAGAGAACACAGCGGCTACGGAGCATGGAATGGTGTGTACATTGTTTTTTTATGTTTGTCACCTCTCTTGGCCCTCCGCTTATTATACTCTGGGGTCTGAAGAGACCCCACAGTATAATTATAGCTAGTGAGTGGCGAAAATGATAAAAGTTAGAATGTTATACCGTGTACAGGGGCCGCTATGAGACATAATACGGTGTGCAGGGGCCACTATGAGACATAATACGGTGTGCAGGGACCATTATGGGGCATAATACTGTGTGCAGGGGTCACTATGGGACATAATACCGTGTGCAGGGGCCGCTATGGGACATAATATCGTGTGCAGGGGCCACTATGGGACATAATATCGTGTGCAGGGGCCGCTATGGGACATAATATCGGGCCCCTGCAATGTGTGCAGGGGCCGCTATGGGACATAATACCGTGTGCAGGGGCCCGCTGCATGGGACATAATACCGTGTGAAGGGGCCGGCTATGGGACATAATATCGTGTGCAGGGGCCACTATGGGACATAATACAGTGTGCAGGGGCCGCTATGGGACATAATACGGTGTGCAGGGGCCACTATGGGGCATAATACAGTTTGCAGGTTCCGCTATGAAACATGTGAACGCAGATTTACATCAAGCTAAAAGTTCCAGTGGCCTAAGACTATATCTGCATCCAGATACATAGTGTGTTTTCACCATAAGAATGCTGTCATACGGTGCTCCTGGACACATACATTTACCACTAATTGCGGGATGCACATGCACTTTCATTGCTTCTAATCGGAAAGTACAGGAGAATCCCAGGAAATAGCAGTAAACTCATGTGTCCTAAAGCATCTTGTGGCAGCACTTCTGTATTATAGTTTGTGGTATATGACTTTAGTTTAGGGGTCGTCAGACTTAAAATTATTGACCGGCACTCCGAGTACCTCATTTTTGATTTTTTAATTAAAATTGGCACGCCGAACAAAAAAGGTTGCCTACCCCTGGACTACACATATCGAGATTCCTAACACTCTCCTCAGCTGCTCCACTGTCTCCTGGTATTAGTGAAGCCATGATTAGTTCCTTAAAAATCTTATCAGGCAGATACATAGCTTGAACAGAAACAAGCTCCTGCATCTTTTGTTGGTTTTGTTTTTGCCCAGTTCCTGGAGAACCCCTTTATCCTGGCCATACACTTTACATTGCTGCACTGGTGCATCTATTCTTAGGGTGAGGGCAATAACCTGCTGATAGACTCTTCTGGCAGTGGCTTATTACTCCTGAAAATAACATAAGTAAGCAAAAAAATAATTAAAAAAAATAATGATGTGACATGTTGAAACCCAACAGCCTGATCCTTCTCTTCCACAATATCCACATCCGGGAAGAGTCGTGAAGCCTTCATACACATGGTTCAACAGATTTGCCAAAATCAATAGGTTCGGCTGATACTAATCTAATGTGTACTGCTAGCGCTATGCTATACAACATAGTGAAAAAGTTTTTTATTTGGGTTATACATCTTATAGTAGTAGTAACCGTATCCAAGCGGCTTATAGGGTTAGAACATAGTGTCAAACAATGCAGGTTTTACTTGAGGTATTGGTATGTACGAATATTGGTCTTTGTAAGGTCCCAGACGTTTTCGGGTGGTAAGGAACGCCCCCCCTGAATGTACTCGTCCATATCCCTGTATTGTCAGAGGGGGCGTTCCTTACCGCCCAGCGATGACGCTAAGCCCAGCTTGACTGTCAGGAATGCCCTTCTGACGATGGGCAGAAAACTAACGGCACCGCTATCTCCAGCCCCGGGGCACATAACAGGAAAACCGACAGTGTGCTGAATTCAGCGCACTGTCGGCTTTCTAGCGGTATATAAAACCTCATGTGCCTGAGGACATGAAAGGTCCATTTTAATAGTGACCATTGATAGGAGGAGGAGAGTAATAAAGCCAAATGAAAAAGAAATGGTGTATAGGTATATACAAAGGGTACCATGCATGTGGGGAAGAAAAAACTGAACATACCCTTTTAGTGGGGTATGCCAACCTCTTAGTATATGCAATGTCTCAATTGCAATTACAGCTCCAGAATTTGGTGAATCAGTTTGTACTGAGAGAACAAGGGAAAAAGACCAACCATAAGTAGACATAAGCCTAAAGTAACAGGATGAGTTGGGGACCACAGCAGCTATAAAGCAGTGGGATGGGCTGGTACTCATGTAGTACACATACATTTCCCCTGTACTTTAGCATTCATGTATTTACAGTATTAGTCTTGCTTGTATAGTGCCATCCAGTTTTGCGGCACTTTACAGATGTCTTCATACTGTAGCTGTTGTGCAATGAGTCCTGCCTGCAGCACTGCCTGTAATTCTTATTATAGATCATCTCCTATATGACACAATATCATTTTAAGTAAGTTCCATTGAAAGTAATGAGAGTAATTAACGGACCTTGCTGAACATTTGTTCCCAGAAAGGCTTTTTTTTCCCTGAATGCCCTGTCAGGGCAGTGCTGATTTCAGCATGTAATACCTGCTGACTGCAGAGTTAGTGCCACGAGTCTCACAATGAAATGAAAAGAGGTGTCTGGGGAATGCCCTATAATCTGATCTCCAATCTCTGCCTGAATAATATGAAGGGATGCGAAAGAGGAATTCATTAAAAGAAACTGAGGAGAGATGAATTAAACAATGTGAAGCTCACAGATCCCATACATCCTATTCTGTATTCATATGTTCATGTGCTGTGAGAGAGGGAACAGGTCTGTCATTCTTATTTCTAAATGCACCTTTGGAGCCACTTGAAAGCGTGTATCAAGGAATCGTAGCAATTCCTTAGTATTATTCCAGTATCGGAAACATTCCATTTTGGTTTCCAATTAAAGACATGCCAAGTGGTGGGGGCTCAAACCACCCCATAGTTCCCTTGCAGACCTGTCAGAAGACACAGAATGGTTTACTTTTAACAGAGGTCGGATTTAACCAGGCCCAGCCTTATAATAATAATAATAAAAAACCCCATTAACCCCCCCCCGGGGGGGGGGGGGGGGGGGCCCCCCCCACAAAAAAAAAAAAAAACAAAAACAAAAACAAAAACAACACAAACCGCCCCGGCGCGGGGGGGGGGCCCAAAAAACCACCCCCCCAGGGGGGGGGGGGGGGGGGGGGGGGGGGGGGGGGGGGGGGGGGGGGCCCCCCCCCGCCGCGGCGGCGCCCCCGCCGGCCGGGCGGGGGGGGGCGGGCCGGCCGGGGGGGGGGGGGGCGGCCGGGCGCCCCCCCCCCCCCCCCCCCCCCCCCCCGCCCCCCCCCCCCGCCCCCCCCCCCCCCCCCCCCCCCCCCCCCCCCCCCCCCCCCCCCCCCCCCCCCCCCCCCCCCCCCCCCCCCCCCCCCCCCCCCCCCCCCCCCCCCCCCCCCCCCCCCCCCCCCCCCCCCCCCCCCCCCCCCCCCCCCCCCCCCCCCCCCCCCCCCCTTTCCCCCCCCCCCCCCCCCCCCCCCCCCCCCCCCCCCCCCCCCCCCCCCCCCCCCGTTGCTCTATGCCCTGTGCTGTACCTTCCATTGCCCTATGGTTTACTATGATACAGTATACAAATAACTAATAATAATACCAACATACAGTGCCCAAATAACAGCACCATTCATAAAGTAATCTAGTAACAGTACATTACAATGTCTAAGTCATACTGCTATTCAACTTATATTAAGATTCTTGGAGAACAACAACCTTGGATACCAGGCTGTCTACTGTGCCTACTTCCATATGAACAGCCTTGTATGCATCCCTAAGACCAGCACTGGACTCAACCATAGAAATGTGCTAGGTCTGTATGTATATTATCAGAATGCATAGAGTGTTCTCGGTAAGTTATGATATGCAATTTATACAAAAACCTTAATGTATTTTTCTTTACAGGGGTTGTTTATTGGGAAATTGTGCCCTAGAGGTTGAGTCTGAAATTGTAGTTGTGATGCAAATTTCTAAGGCTAGGTATACACATGTGGACAAAATTGTTGGTACCCCTCATTTAGTGAAAGAAAAACCCACAATGGTCACAGAAATAACTTGAATCTGACAAAAGTAATAATATATAAAAATTCTATGAAAATGAACAAATGAAAGTCAGACATTGCTTTTCAACCATGCTTCAACAGAATTTTTAAAAAAAGAAAACTCATGAAACAGGCCTGGACAGAAATGATGGTTCCCTTAACTTAATATTTTGTTGCACAACCTTTTGAGGCAATCACTGCAATCAAACGATTCCTGTAACTGTCAATGAGACTTCTGCACCTCTTAGCAGGTATTTTGGCCACTCCTCATGAGCAAACTGCTCCAGTTATCTCAGGTTTGAAGGGTGCCTTTTCCAGACGGCATGTTTCAGCTCCTTCCAAAGATGCTCAATAGGATTTAGGTCAGGGCTCATAGAAGGCCACTTCAGAATAATCCAATGTTTTCCTCTTAGCCATTCTTGGGTGTTTTTAGCTGTGTGTTTTGGGTCATTATCCTGTTGCAAGACCCATGACCTGCGACTGAGACCAAGCTTTCTGACACTGGGCAGCACATTTCTCTCTAGAATCCCTTGATAGTCTTGAGATTTAATTGTACCCTCCACAGATTCAAGACACCCTGTGCCAGATGCAGCAAAGCAGCCCCAGAACATAACAGAGCCTCCTCCATGTTTCACAGTAGGGACAGTGTTCTTTTCAAGTTATGCTTCATTTTTCTGTCTACAGTCATGGCCAAAAGTTTTGAGAATGATACAAATATTAATTTTTACAAAGTCTACTGCTTCAGTTTTTCTAATGGCAATTTGCATATACTCCAGAATGTTATAAAGAGTGATCAGCTTAACAGCAATTACTTACAAAGTCAATATTTGCCTAGAAAATGAACTTTATCCCCCAAAACACATTTCAACATCATTGCAGCCCTGCCTTAAAAGGACCACCTAACATCGTTTCAGTGATTGCTCCATTAACACAGGTGTGGGTGTTGATGAGGACAGGGCTGGAGATCAATCTGTCATGATTAAGTAAGAATGACACCACTGGACACTTTAAAAGGAGGCTGGTGCTTGCCATCATTGTTTCTCTTCTGTTAACCATGGTTATCTCTAAAGAAACACGTGCAGTCATCATTGCACTGCACAAAAATGGCCTAACTGGGAAGAGTATTGCAGCTAGAAAGATTGCACCTCAGTCAACAATCTATCGCATCATCAAGAACTTCAAGGAGAGAGGTTCCATTGGTGCCAAAAAGGCTCCAGGGCGCCCAAGAAAGACCAGCAAGCGGCAGGACCGTCTCTTAAAAGTGTTTCAGCTGCGGGATCGGGCTACCAGCAGTGCAGAGCTTGCTGAGGAATGGCAGCAAGCAGGTGTGAGTGCATCTGCACGCACTGTGAGGCGGAGACTCTTGGAGCAAGGCCTGGTCTCAAGGAGGGCAGCAAAGAAGCCACTTCTCTCCAGAAAAAACATCAGGGACAGACTGATATTCTGCAAAAGGTACAGGGAGTGGACTGCTGAGGACTGGGGTAAAGTCATTTTCTCTGATGAATCCCCTTTTCGATTGTTTGGAACATCTGGAAAACAGCTTATTCGGAGAAGAAGAGGTGAGCGCTACCACCAGTCTTGTCTCATGCCAACTGTAAAGCATCCTGAAACCATTCATGTGTGGGGTTGCTTCTCAGCCAAGGGAATCGGCTCTCTCACAGTCTTGCCTAAAAACACAGCCATGAATAAAGAATGGTACCAGAATGTCCTCAAAGAGCAACTTCTCCCAACCGTCCAAGAGCAGTTTGGCGCTCAACAATGCCTTTTCCAGCATGATGGAGCACCTTGCCATAAAGCATAGGTGATAACTAAATGGCTCAGGGAACAAAACATAGAGATTTTGGGTCCATGGCCTGGAAACTCCCCAGATCTTAATCCCATTGAGAACTTGTGGTCAATCATCAAGAGACGGGTGGACAAACAAAAACCAACAAATTCAGACAAAATGAAAGCATTGATTCTGCAAGAATGGACTGCTATCAGTCAGGATTTGGTCCAAAAGTTGATTGAGAGCATGCCAGGGAGAATTGCAGAGGTCCTGAAGAAGAAGGGTCAACACTGCAAATATTGACTTGCTGCATTAACTCATTCTAACTGTCAATATAAGCTTCTGTTACTCATAATATGAATGCAATTCTATTTCTGTATGTGATAAAAACATCTGACAAACACACATAAAAACCAGAGGGCAGCAGATCATGTGAAAATATAATATTTGTGTCATTCTCAAAACTTTTGGCCATGACTGTATGAACATAGAGGTGATGTGCCTTGCCAAAAATTTCGATTTTTGTCTCATCTGTCCATAGGACATTCTCCCAGAAGCTTTGTGGCTTGTCATAGAATTTTTATATATTATTACTTGTGTCAGATTCAAGTTATTTCTGTGACCATTGTGGGTTTTTCTTTCATCGAACGAGAGGTACCAACAATTTTGTCGACGTGTGTACATCTGCGTTGGAGTCGCAAATTGGCAGAGAGAAAAGTCCTGCAAGGATGACTTTTTTCTCTGCCGTTTTCAGTATAAAAGTGGGCGGGGGACCCAGCAGACCCCATTATAGTCTATGGGGTCCGCGGGTGTCCACAGGTAACCACTTTTTAAGCGGACAGGCTTTCCGTCTTTCGGGTCCCCATGCAGACCTAAATGATGGAGAGCCAATCACTAGTGTGAACCTAGCGTAAGGCTAGATTTTCTTTAAAGGTAGAACCAGAACCCAAAATGTCAACCCTGCCCTGCAGATAGATCTAAATCAAACAGTGTTTTCCCCTTATGAATTGGTGCCTCTGTTGCTGAGATATTTTTGTCAATATGCAAATGACCTCTTTAGAGTAATAAGGGCATTGCCACTTACCTCTATGGAGCAATGGCAACACCCTTGCTGCTCCAAATAGATCATTTGCATATTGACAAAAACATTGAAATCTCAGCAACGGAGGCACTGACTCTATCTTCAGGGCTGGGTTGATATGCTGGATTCTGGTGACAGACTCTCTTTATGATGACTATGGTTTTTAAGCTTGTATACAGGGAAACTGAATTTAAAGTATTCCCTAATACTTCTATCATGAATGGTAGCGACACAATACTATAGCAGAGCAGGAGCCAGAACCTAGACTTATCATTACTGCCCCAAATATCACAGTCTGTTTAGGAGCTATGGGTATTATATTTCTTTTTTTGCTTTTATTGTTCTTGTTCATAAAAAGGAGAAGTCGGGTAGGAGAAGTAAAGAGCAGAATTACAATGTATGCAATTTTCTAGACTAGGCTTACTGCTCTATTTCCATGTGTTTACCTAAAATTATAAGAAATAGTTCTGTTCTATAGTAACAAATGAATGAATAGGAAACAATATAATAAATATACATTTCTCATGTTCTTGAAAAAGTTAGTATGTTACAAGAAATATAAGACTTTAGGCAGAAAATGATTAACGCCATGATAACAGGAACCACATATTACTAGAATAACCGCTTGTAATGTCTCACCGCCTAAAATGGTAACTGAGACTGAAAAGTTGATGTGTTCAGACAAATGGCTCTGACCTGACTAATGTTGGTGTGGTTTTACAGTACTAGTTTTATCAAATAGCTATAACCAAATAAAGCATAACCCTATTTGTTCTGTACCAAAGCAGAGCCTTTACATATTACAATGCAATAAACTATATACTATTTATAGTTAGAATTTATAGACAGTGAAACCACTCCATAAGACCACCTCTTTGAGAAAACCATCCCCTTATCCAGACCACATTTTTGTGACGGATTTTCGTTTTTATTATTTATTTATTTATTATGCTTACTTATACAGCGCCATCATATTCCGCAGCGCTTTACAGACAGTGTCAGTCACTGTCCCATATAGGGCTCACAATCTACATTCCCTATCAGTATGTCTTTTTTTTTCTTCCCCTATTAGGCTAAGGCCACACGTAGTGTCCATCAGGCCACCGTACATGGTTTTTCCCACAGCGCTTTTCACAGACAGTTCGCAAACATTTCCTCTGCGGACTCTCTGCTTCAATTATATCTATAGGGAAACCGCCGGCGTTTCCGTAGGTAGAATTGACATGTTGCGATTTCCAAAACCATGAAAGTTTTTGAAATTGTACATGTCCGCTGCAAATATTTTCCCACAATGTGTGGATGGAAACCTATCCACTTTGCAGTAACTGTAAAACACCACGTTTTTTTCCTCTGCATCTCCTTAAGACTAGTTGCAGACGACCGTGGCTATTTTGTGGTCCACAAACTAGTAATTAGTCTTCAGTTTTTGCGGACAGAGTGACTTCAGTGTTTGTTCAGTGTTTCTCCAGCATCAGTGAACTAGGGCCGCAAAAACGGACAGAGTGTCTTCAGTGTGTGATCCTAGTTTGCAGATCCACCTTAAAAAACACAGGAGACATCTAATGATATCCCTAGCTTGTCCGCGACTGACGGCACACTGATGACACACGGAGTACATCAGTGTGCCGACCTAGGTTTTTAGTCTCCCATAGGCTTCTATGGGCAAGTCTGTTTCGCAAAAACTGAACAGAATAGGACCTGTTCTAACTGATGCGGTGCGCAGAATCACGGCTCGCACACTGAACAGTGAAAAATATGGTCGTTTGTATATACCCATAGAAATGAATGAGTCAGTGTGCAATCTGCAAAAAACAAGGACACTGATCTCGCCCACAGTCGTCTGCAACGGGCCTAAGGCTGAAGCCCCACATTGCGAAAACACAGCATTTTTGCTGTGTTTTGCTACGTGGGGCCTTAATCTATTGTAAAAGCGTGAGCATTTCCACAAGTAAGATTGACATGCTGCGTATTTGAAAACACAGTTTTTCCGCAGCATTTTTTCCTGCAATGTGTGGATGAGATTAGACAGAATCTCATTTATTTTGCTGGTACTGTAAAACGCAGCATTTTTTTCTGCTGCATTTTTGCAACCTGGGGCCTTAGCCTAAAGCCACTCTGGGCTTAGGCTCAAAAAACCACAGCACAGTCTGCATTGTGTGTCCTCAGCCTTATGTAGACTCATTGTAACGCTGCATATAGGTTTAGTGACCAACCATTAGATCTCGTGACATCTGAATTCCTGATCGCCCCAATGAAATATAGTACAATGCTGAAAGATGCTTATCATGCCATCCGCTGGTTTCTCTGAATGTCATCAGAACTCCACACATAAAACAGTATGACACCATCATTAAATGTGTAAGAATGCTAACAAGGGTGGATAATCTAAATGAATAACCTACTTTGTAATTATCTATATGGAGAAAAGAACATTTGCCCCTGAGCCACAGTAGGTCTAATGTTAAAACGCAGGAAATGAAACAAAATACACTTCTAAATTTTGAAGGCCTCCAACTACAAAGAACAATTGCACAATTTGTAAATTTCTTAAAAACTACTGCTCAAAGTATCTGACTAACACTTAAAGTGAAGCTGTTGTTTCATTTTTCTTTTTACTATTGTGTAGGGAAGGATTTGCTGAACATTTCTGTAATATATTTTATTAACCTATTGTACTTTCTTTTAGCAGAAAACAAGTTCTAAAATTCTCCCTGGCGATGTTTAGGTAGAATTCACCTTGTACAGTCATGGCCAAAAGTTTTGAGAATGACACAAATATTCTATTTTCACATGATCTGCTGCCCTCTGGTTTTTATGTGTGTTTGTCAGATGTTTTTATCACATACAGAAATATAATTGCATTCATATTATGAGTAACAGAAGCTTATATTGACAGAATGAGTTAATGCAGCAAGTCAATATTTGCAGTGTTGACCCTTCTTCTTCAGGACCTCTGCAATTCTCCCTGGCATGCTCTCAATCAACTTCTGGACCAAATCCTGACTGATAGCAGTCCATTCTTGCAGAATCAATGCTTTAATTTTGTCTGAATTTGTTGGTTTTTGTTTGTCCACCCGTCTCTTGATGATTGACCACAAGTTCTCAATGGGATTAAGATCTGGGGAGTTTCCAGGCCGTGGACCCAAAATCTCTATGTTTTGTTCCCTGAGCCATTTAGTTATCACCTTTGCTTTATGGCAAGGTGCTCCATCATGCTGGAAAAGGCATTGTTGAGCGCCAAACTGCTCTTGGACGGTTGGGAGAAGTTGCTCTTGGAGGACATTCTGGTACCATTCTTTATTCATGGCTGTGTTTTTAGGCAAGACTGTGAGAGAGCCGATTCCCTTGGCTGAGAAGCAACCCCACACATGAATGGTTTCAGGATGCTTTACAGTTGGCATGAGACAAGACTGGTGGTAGTGCTCACCTCTTCTTCTCCGAATAAGCTGTTTTCCAGATGTTCCAAACAATCGAAAAGGGGATTCATCAGAGAAAATGACTTTCCCCCAGTCCTCAGCAGTCCACTCCCTGTACCTTTTGCAGAATATCAGTCTGTCCCTGATGTTTTTTCTGGAGAGAAGTGGCTTCTTTGCTGCCCTCCTTGAGACCAGGCCTTGCTCCAAGAGTCTCCGCCTCACAGTGCGTGCAGATGCACTCACACCTGCCTGCTGCCATTCCTCAGCAAGCTCTGCACTGCTGGTAGCCCGATCCCGCAGCTGAAACACTTTTAAGAGACGGTCCTGCCGCTTGCTGGTCTTTCTTGGGCGCCCTGGAGCCTTTTTGGCACCAATGGAACCTCTCTCCTTGAAGTTCTTGATGATGCGATAGATTGTTGACTGAGGTGCAATCTTTCTAGCTGCAATACTCTTCCCAGTTAGGCCATTTTTGTGCAGTGCAATGATGACTGCACGTGTTTCTTTAGAGATAACCATGGTTAACAGAAGAGAAACAATGATGGCAAGCACCAGCCTCCTTTTAAAGTGTCCAGTGGTGTCATTCTTACTTAATCATGACAGATTGATCTCCAGCCCTGTCCTCATCAACACCCACACCTGTATTAATGGAGCAATCACTGAAACGATGTTAGGTGGTCCTTTTAAGGCAGGGCTGCAATGATGTTGGAATGTGTTTTGGGGGATAAAGTTCATTTTCTAGGCAAATATTGACTTTGCAAGTAATTGCTGTTAAGCTGATCACTCTTTATAACATTCTGGAGTATATGCAAATTGCCATTAGAAAAACTGAAGCAGTAGACTTTGTAAAAATTAATATTTGTATCATTCTCAAAACTTTTGGCCATGACTGTACACGCAATACAAAGTGAATACACTTCATTAATGCATTGCTAAGATCAACTTTATAACTTGTTTTCTGCTAAAAGATAGTACAATAGGTTAAAGGGGTTGTTCCTGAATTTTAGATTTTTGCCAGGAGGCTGGGGAAGGTGAAAAATAAAAAACAAAGAAACCCATGCTCTCCTTTCCCCGGCGTTCTGGTGTCCCTCCAAGTTGTCCAGGCCAGCGGCGTCCTGGGGCTTGTTCCGGCAAAAGTCCTCGCTGCACATGACTACTGTGGCCAATCAGCGGCCTCAGGAAAGGATGTCACAGTTTACGTATGTAAGTGACATTCAGGGTTCTTTCCTTAGGCTGATAATTGGCCTCAGCAGTCATGTGAGGTGAGGATTTCTGCCAGAACAAGCCCCAGGGTGCATTTAGACCAGACAGTGGCATGGGATACAGGAGCGCAGGGAACAGGTGAGTATGTTTGTTTGTTTTTCACCTTCCCCAGCCTTCTGGCAAAAATCTGTAATTCCTGGCAACCCCTTTAATGAAGTATATTACAAAAATGTTTAGTAAACCTCTACCTACACAATAGCAAGAACAAAAGTGAAACATCTTTAGTAGTTAGAGTTCCTTGCATGCTAATGTACTTCCTCTATAACCAGGAGACCCTTGGTAGAACAGAATCTTGTGTGTCAGCATTGCCTAACAAAATGTAACATTGAGGGTTCTCTCTACTGTGTTTTACCTCTATTTTAGAGGGTTATTGAAATGATATATGAATGCCCAAACTGTGAGACATGGAGATCCACTGGAATAATATGACATATGTACTGCAATAAGACTTACGCTAGGTTCATACTAGCATTTGGGTGAATCCACCTGCGATTGCGCTTAAATCGGCAGGACTTTTCTCTCTGCCGATTTCAGTATAAAATCGGCGGAAACTTGGGGGATCCTATAATAGTCTATGGGGTCCACGTGTTTCCACAAGTAACTGCTTTTTTAGGCGGACAGGGTTTTTGTCCTTTGGGTTCCCATGCGGACCCGAAGGATTGAAACCAAGTGCTAGGCTTAGGGTACATGGTGATAGTGATGTAATGGTTGCAAAAATTCTAAAACTGTGATCACAAGTAGTCCTTTGACTTTACCGTGGCTGTGTAGCATAGCCCATGCCTTACAGATAAGCCTTTATTCACACAATAGAGAATGCATGAAGTTACAGTATGGGTCCATAGTATATTATAGGCATCATATATGGGATTTACTGATGCACAACCTGAATATACGGTAGCTATGTACTATGAACAGTGTTCACTTTCAGCAATGTAATCACAATCCAATCTTATGAGGTCACATAGAGTAATGAGTCGCTTTGACAAAACACATGCAGAATTCAGATTTTCTTTACTATTTACCACCATGGTTTTGCAGCAGCTTTGGAGCTTGCGGTGTGTGCTTCAAAACTGTCTCATGCTGCGATTGTCACAAGTGATGGTGTTTTTCCATCACACTCTAGAGAAAATAAAAACTGTCCTATAGTAACTACCACAGTGTCTTACAGGTCAAAAGGAAGAAAAATAATGAATGTCAGAGCAAAGCAAATAAAGGTAATTATTTCTGCATTTTATATTCAAGTTTTTTTTTTCCATTTCAGGGGTTGTATCATCATAATATGAGTGAGGTTTTACATAGGTAACAGTTCTAAAATAGTGAAGACAGATATCATACAGCCTCAGGTTTATGGAGATGATTATTTAGTGTATGACTTTAGCTCAAGGAATTGTGTACTTTTGCAGGTTGGATAAGGAACTGGAGAACAAAAATTTTAGCCACTAGGTGGCACATTGATACATTTCACTATGCCAACTAAAAATCAATCAGGACAGCATGTCAGGCTAAATTCAGCCTAACACAAATCTGTACAGGTGCTGAAGGTTGAAAGCAGGTGAGAATATTTACATTAGACATGGTACAGGTTCTTTAGCCTAAAATTGCTATTTTTAGGCTAAGGCCCCACATAGCGAAGCACAGCAAAAAAAATGCTGTGGAAAAAACTGCGACGGAAACACATTGCGTTTTTTTTTCCACAGTGTTTTAATTCCGATTTCGCAGAGTTTTCCTCTGCGGACTTTCTTCCCCTATTATAACTATATGAAAATCGCCAGCGTTTCCGCAGGTATAATTGACATGCTGCGATTTTCAAAAACACAAGCGTTTTTTAAAATGCAGTTTTTCCGCTGCAGATTTTTTTTCTGCAATGTGTGGATGGGATTAGCCAGAATCCCATTCACTTTGCTGCACGTAGCAGGTCGAAGCAAAAAAGCGCTTTTCACACAAAGTCTGCAGAGGTTTCTTCTGCGGACTTTCTGCTTCCATTATATCTATATGAAAGCCGCCGGTGTTTCCGTAGGTATAATTGACAAGCTGCGATTTCCAAAACCGCAACGGTTTTGGAAATTGCTGCGTGTCCGCTGTAATTCCATCCACTATGCAGGGACTGTAGAATGCCGCGTTTTTTTCTGGCCTAAAGGGGTTTACCCATGAACATAACTATATTTAATTTTATTTTGGACTTTTTATTGGATTTTTCAATATGACACAAATAAGATAAAGGCAGTCTAACAATAGGAGACATAGCACAGCTGGCAAAAACAGCATACAAGAATATATACTGTATATGACAATATGAGGTCTCCACAGTATTTTACTAACCAGTTAGCATATAAAATAAAATACATACAACAGAACACAAAAGAAAAAGAACCAGAAAAGAACAAAACTGTGTGGTAATCCAATACATGGACAACTGAGCACATGAGTAATATTACAATATCATGTCCCATATTGAAGTGCTCTGCATGCAATCCAGCATTGGGTCATGTAAATACTTATAATGATCATTAGTAATGATAGGAACAGCAACCATAGGTCATCAATATATATATTTCTCTTATGCTTTGCTCACACTTGCGCCCGGAGTCCGTCTGCCGTGAATCCGACCTAAATGTCAGAAAACAGAGTCCAGAGGACTTTTTCCTCTACCGCTTTGAGTTTAACAACGGCAGACACTGGAAAGACACCATTATAGTCAATCGGGCCAGCCGGGCTCCGTGTCTAACCTCCCTCTCCATTGTGTGGGTCCTGCAACAGACCTGAACAGCAGGGAGACAGCGCTAGTGTGAACCTAGTGTAACATCTTTTCAGTATGCTCACACATTTACCGCCATTGGTTTACTCTCTGCTGACAGTTAATATGACTGGTAAAAGCATAACCAGGGATAGCAAGGGGTAAGACTTGTTCCCATCTAAACAAAAGTTCCTAAAGACAGTGTAACAATATGGTATATTATTCTATATTATAAAATACTGTAGTATTCACCATGACTACAAAGGTGATCCTCGGTGATCCAAGTCATTCAGCATCAGCATGTACCTTCCTCTCCTTTTATCTATCTTTTCTAAGGCATGGTTTACAATTTCATATTCTCATTTCCTTTTCCTGACATCTGCCATAAATCTAGAGCAGTAGTGGAAGGTTATGCAACAGACTTACTCTGCCTTACTTACTTGTATAGGTTTAGGTAGTAAAGCTGTTTAACTGTCTATAAAATACCCTACTCTACAGGATGTGAATCAAGTCAAAGAAGTAATACATTTTCCGTTACTCTTCATTTCTTTTCCCTCAAGCTTCAGTAGG
Source organism: Leptodactylus fallax (assembly GCA_947044405.1). NCBI lineage: Eukaryota > Metazoa > Chordata > Amphibia > Anura > Leptodactylidae > Leptodactylus > Leptodactylus fallax. Next base: position 428,973 of record CAMRHE010000410.1, read on the forward strand.
CCTTGCAGCAGAATCTTAGTTCTGTGTTACCTCCCTGTCTTCAACTTCTAGCTGCTAAAATTCTAGTGTCACGCATTAACATTACCTAGTTTGGCCCAGCCAAAGAATCGTAACTTTTAACAACATGAGCAGTCATTAGCTGTCACCTACATACTGGCCTCTTCTTTCTCTGAAAAGGGTGGTCAATTACCTAAACAGCCCCATACAGGAAATTTTTCGTATCTACCCGGCTTTGTATAGTAAGTGGCTTATCACCACTCCCAGCACTTCTCATGGAAGTAGTCTTTGCTGCAGAGTACTCACCAGGATAGCCTCTAGCTGGCGGTAATTGCACAACAAGAACCAGCAGGTGATTTTGACATCAAAGTGAAGCATATTGAGTCTATTATTCTGGAAGGACATTTTATTAAAAGATAAGACTTATAATAGGTTCACACTTGCGTTCAGGTTTCCATCCTTCGGGCCCGCTTGGGGACCCAAAAAACGAAAACCCTATCTGCTTAAAAAGCGGTTACACGCAGAAACCTGTGGACCCCAGACAATAATGAGGTCCACCAGGTTTCTGCCAAAAATGGTGGAGAGAAAAGTCCTCCTTACGGGACTTTTCTCTCCGCATATTTTAAGTGGAATGGGGGACAGGTCTCATACTGAGACTATCACAAGCACAGGATCCAAGAAACTCAAAAACTTAACCTTTAATATAAATCACAATAATAAATATTTAAGGTGGTCAGAGAATATCACCAGTTCATGTGCACAAAACAAACCGTGCTCTAGATAAAAAAGGGAACGGTCTTACCCGGACCTAGTGAGCGACTTACAGATGAAGGGCTAGTGTGATTATACCCTATCTCTCACCTATGTCCCACAATGACTCCTGTCCTAACAAGGACAGTCCCAAAACTCTCCCTGTATCTCCCTATCAAATTAAACCCATTTCCCGTTTCATGTCCCAACCAGATGAAGGGGCAATACTCAGGCGATTTCAAAATATAAGCCCAGTGGGGAGTATAAACCCTTCAAGCTACTCAACCATGTAGTATCATAGCTTGCCAGTTGTAGGGCTGTGCAGATAAGACTTACAGGACCACTGCTGACACATATGCTCCCCTGCACTCAGGGTGGAGCATCCATCTGCACAGCCCTACAACTGGCAAGCTATGATACTACACGGTTGAGTAGCTTGAAGGGCTTATATTCCCACTGGGCTTATATTTTGAAATCGCCTGAGGATTGCCCCTTCAACTGGTTGGGACATGAAACGCGTTGGTTAATGGATTTCATTTGATAGGGAGATACAGAGAGAGTTTTGGGACTGTCCTTGTTAGGACAGGAGTCATTTTGGGACATAGATGAGAGATAGGGTATAATCACACCAGCCCTTCATCTGTAAGTCCCATCGAGTCCCCAACGTCTCTCACTAGGTCCGGGTAAGACCGTTCCCTTTTTTATCTAGAGCATGGTTTGTTTTATGCACATGAACTGGTGATATTCTCTGACCGTCTTAAATATTTATTATTGTGATTTATATTAAAGGTTAAGTTTTAGAGTTTCTTGGATCCTGTGCTTGTGATAATTGATTGTTGGCTCATCAAGTTTGTTTGATAACGTAATTGTATGCTTTGGCGATCTCATACTGAGACCTAGCATTACATGCATAAGTTTCTGAAATATTACTGATAATGAATATGAAAAGTCCTTTTTCTTTTAACATGCCTTGCTTTATAATGTATTTAACTATGTACAATACTAATATATTAAAGGGAGTCTGTCAGCAGGAAAATCGGTATCACATTAATGACAGTACCTTGTAGGGCGGCGTCTACACTTTCCAAAGATACCTTTCTTATTCTGTATGGCAGCTTCATTTTCATTAAAATTGATATTTTATTCTTATTCAAATTAGCTGAAGAATGCTTTAAGGGTGTTTCTTCTCCTTCTTGCTCTCCACTGTAGATAACTGGCCCTAACTACTGCCCGGCTCTGCCCTCATTGCTTGAGCGACATCTTCCCCCTGTGCTTATTGCATGGATTGGCCGTGGCCAGCACTCTACTGATTGTACTGCAACCCGAAGAGGAGGAGGAGAAGGTCGGTTTCACACAGAGGCAATTGAGTGGCAGTTAGGGACGGTTACCTAGAGCAGTACAAGAAACAACCCTAAAGCCCTTTTCAGCTGCATAAGATTAGAATGCCCATTTTCATAAAAATGGAGCTGCAATGCAAATAAGAACGGCATCTTTAGAAAGTGTAGTAGTTGTCCTACAAGGTGGTATCGTTAGTTTGATACTGATTTTCCTGCTGGCAGACTCCCTTTAAGGAATTCATCAGGAGTTTTGATCCTTTTAATGAATTACATACATCTCCTGCCCTCTGTGACATAAAATCAAATCTACAGTGGATAGGTGCAGGTGTAGATGTGAGCTATATACAGGGGCGTAACTATAGGGGTAGCCATCGCTACTGGGCCTTGGACCCAGTGGGTCCCTCTGCCACATAAAATATACCACTATTCTAAACGGTACAAGGTAGGTAGGCGCCACACTTAGCATTAGCGCTATGCAGTTGCCTACAAGCAACCATTGGAAATAAAACCCTGATAAAGACAGCTGTATAACACATGAAGTTTTAAAGAGATTGTAAATGTTAACCATCCAATAATGATACAGTTCAATTGAATCAATCTCAAAGCTTTATTTCTAGACATATTTGATCCACCCAAATGTAAAAGTCATGACACTCCTCATCCTCCTTCATATATTCTGCCTGAAATACTATAGAAAGAGCTATTTGTTCTCTCCATACGATGGCTCTTACTGCTCCTGGCTCCCTACTGACTGTCATAAAAACTACAAAGTTGTTCTATTTGTGTTCAAAGCTCTCCATTCTTCCATCCCTCTTTATATTTCTTCTCTTTAATATCTGCCTGGATGTCCTTTTTGCTTTTTCTAGAGCAATCTCCTGTGTGCACACTTTAGTAGTACTGTTACATCCCTACTTCTTTATATCTATCCTTTGGAATTCACTAGTTACCTAAGATATATACAGTACAGACCAAAATTTTGGACACACCTTCTCATTCCAAGAGTTTTCTGTATTTTCATGACTATACAAATTGTAGATTCACACTGAAGGCATCAAAACTATGAATTAACACATGTGGAATTATATACTTAACAAAAAAGTGTGAAACAACTGAAAATATGTCTTATATTCTAGGTTCTTCAAAGTAGCCACCTTTTGCTTTGATTACTGCTTTGCACACTCTTGGCATTCTCTTGATGAGCTTCAAGAGGTAGTCACCTGAAATGGTCTTCCAACAGTCTTGAAGGAGTTCCCAGAGATGCTTAGCACTTGTTGGCCCTTTTGCCTTCACTCTACGGTCCAGCTCACCCCAAACCATCTCGATTGGGTTCAGGTCTGGTGACTGTGGAGGCCAGGTCATCTGATGTAGCACCCCATCACTCTCCTTCTTGGTCAAATAGCCCTTACACAGTCTGGAGGTGTGTTTGGGGTCATTGTCCTGTTGAAAAATAAATGATGGTCCAACTAAACTCAAACCGAATGGAATAGCATGCCGATGCAAGATGCTGTGGTAACCATGCTGGTTCAGCATTCCTTCAATTTTGAATAAATCCCCAACAGTGTCACCAGCAAAGCACCCCCACACCATCACAGCTCCTCCTCCATGCTTCACGGTGGGAACCAGGCATGTAGAGTCCATTCGTTCACCTTTTCTGCGTCGCACAAAGACACGGTGGTTGGAACCAAAGATCTCAAATTTGGACTCATCAGACCAAAGCACAGATTTCCACAGGTCTAATGTCCATTCCTTGTGTTCTTTAGCCCAAACAAGTCTCTTCTGCTTGTTGCCTGTCCTTAGCAGTGGTTTCCTAGCAGCTATTTTACCATGAAGGCCTGCTGCACACAGTCTCCTCTTAACAGTTGTTGTAGACATGTGTCTGCTGCTAGAACTCTGTGTGGCATTGACCTGGTCTCTAATCTGAGCTGCTGTTAACCTGCGATTTCTGAGGCTGGTGACTCGGATGAACTTATCCTCCGCAGCAGAGGTGACTCTTGGGGCTGTCCTCATGTGAGCCAGTTTCTTTGTAGCGCTTGATGGTTTTGGCCACTGCACTTGGGGACACTTTCAAAGTTTTCCCAATTTTTCAGACAGACTGACCTTCATTTCTTAAAGTAATGATGGCCACTCGTTTTTCTTTACTTAACTGCTTTTTTCTTGCCATAATACAAATTCTAACACTCCATTTTTTAGGACTATCAGCTGTGTATCCACCTGACTTCTGAACAACACAACTGATGGTCCCAATCCCATTTATAAGGCAAGAAATCCCACTTATTAAACCTGACAGGGCACACCTGTGAAGTGAAAACCATTTCAGGTGACTACCTCTTAAAGCTCATCAAGAGAATGCCAACAGTGTGCAAAGCAGTAATCAAAGCAAAAGGTGGCTACTTTGAAGAACCTAGAATATAAGACATATTTTCAGTTGTTTCATGCTTTTTTGTTAAGTATATAATTCCACATGTGTTAATTCATAGTTTTGATGCCTTCAGTGTGAATCTACAATTTGTATAGTCATGAAAATACAGAAAACTCTTGGAATGAGAAGGTGTGTCCAAACTTTTGGTCTGTACTGTATATATATATATATATATATATATATATGTGTTGCAGATTTTGGGGGCTTTTTAGTGTACCTAACTCTTACATTGGTCATTTTACATTGTTAATGGGTTTATCTTTCATCAATATTTTTACTGCTTCATCTTGGCTTGGATTCTCCAAGATGGCTGTGACAACAAAGCAAACTTAAAAGGATACTCTGGTGATTTTTTTTTTTACTCATTATTTTGTCTGAAAGACCATCCCTTCAATAGTAATACTCATAGTATCTTGATCATGATCGAAGTGTGATCTCTTTTTTTCTAGCATGAATTGCTGTAAAAACAGGAATTTCTCTCTGCTGCCTGCAGATACAGATGCATCTCAATAAATGGCAGGTGACACTGAATTTACAATACTGAACTTTTTTACAATATTCTAATTTTCTTAATTTTGGGTTTTCATTACCTGTAATCCATAATCAACATTTACAGAAATAAAACACTTGAAATAGAACACTTTGTGTGTAAAGAATCTAGAAAATATAGGAGGTCACTTTTTTAATTTAATTATTGAAAGAAATAAACGTTTCAAAGATATTCTAATTTATTGAGATGCACCTGTACCATTGAGAACTACCAAGTGACCTCAGATTCATCAAAGTCCTGCCCTACCTCTTCCGTCAAAATGCTTTTCTTCTGCCTCTCGCATAATCTGCTCCCTATAGCCCCCCTCACATGACCATAGTTCCCCCTCTCTCTCCGTCAGGTCACCACGCGCCCCCATCACTTTATCCAGTGTTATCAGCAGCAGTTGGTACAGCCCTGGCATGGTATATGGTATTATCAGTTCTACAGTGTTTTGTAGGAACAGGAAATAGACATGGGTACAGGTGCTGCATCAGTAATTGCAGAATTTGTATCTACTTTGATAACCACCTTACGCTAGGTTCACACTTGAACGGAAACCTAATGCGCTTAAAAAGCAGTTACCCGTGAAAACCTGTGGACCCCATAGACTATAATGGGGTCCGGCATGCAAGACGTTTCTCTCCGCATTTTTTAAATGGATTCGGGGATGAAAATCCCAAACGTACAGCAAGCACAGGTTTGAACCTAGACTTACATAGCTAAAGAAAAACTCTGGAGTGTGACGTTAAACAGGCTTACAAGCTATATTTGACATAACTCATACCTCAGGTTTTATTAAAAATAAGTAAAAGACATTCATTATACTGTCAAAATTTTACACTACTCAAATACATCACTTCTTCATTGTTAACTTGTGAGTGAAAACAGTAACTAAAGGCTATGGACACAGTAGACATGTATAAAAATGACTTTTACATGTTAGTAGTTACCTATAGAAAGTTGCACAAATTTTAGGCTACAATCTTTATTCATTCTTTCAGTCATTAAAGGGGTTGTCCAGAATATTTTAGTATTGCGGAAGAAGGTGGGGGAAGGTGAAAAAAACCCAAAACCTGTCCAGAGTGCTCTGGTGTCCTAGGCCACTGTCTAGTCCCATGTCGCCTCGGGAAGTGCCCGTTGCATGTGGCCTAAGGAAGGGATGGGTGACATCCCAGTTCCTTTACTTATGCCACTGATTGGCTAAAGCGGTCACGAGCAGCAGGGACTTCCACCAGAAAAGCCCGAGGGCGCCACGAAAACCTGACAATGGTCTGGGACCCTGGAGCAGCGGGGACTAGAGATGAGCGAATCGATTAAGCAGAAGTGGAATTCGATCCAAATTTCAGGAAATCTTCGATTCGCCACGATTCCGGATTTCCTGATGCTTCGCGGTAACGAATATTTAGTAAGGACCTTTGTGACATTAGACGGTCACAAGATGTTCTCTAGTGATGTGATTGGGTAGGCGTGTCTTTGCTTCTTAGCAGATCCTTCCACATGAATAAAAGTTGTCCGTGCTGGGAGAGAGAGAGAGAGAGAGAGAGACATGATCGTGGCATCCAAGGGCTTCCGCCATTTTGCCACCCACCCGTCCACCCCAGCTCTCTGCAGGCCGGAAATAGCTGTTTATTTGCCACTAAGTAATTCGGATCAAACCAAACTTTTTTGGAACTTCGAATTGAACTGCCGAATCGAACTTTTGAGAAATTCGCTCATCTCTAGCGGGGACAGGCCATTTTTTTTTTTTCACCTTCCCTGGCCTCCTGACATAATACTAAAATTTCCTGGACAACGCCTTTAATTTTCAGACTCCTCATATGCAGTTTGTAACTTGCGAGTCTAAAGGGAGTCTGTCAGCTGGACAAACATTACATTACAATATAGGTCCGTATTTGTCCTTTAGCCATACAGATGTATGCTTGCTATATGTGGTGAAAATAGATCTACAGGACACCAAGTTTCACTAATCTTTTCAAACTTTCTATAACCGTTTGTGTGGTGCTTCTCATACTTCCCTGGATTCTAACATTCAGTTAACTAATGTTAATTGTTATGCAACTATATGACCTTCCAAAATATTTTGCCTAAATTGTGATTTCAGAGACTGTGTGGCTGAGGGATTGTGGTGTGATTGTTTACACACACGTTCACACAGCACCCTCTATGGACCTAGTGTGTACACTGCTCCTTATGTTCTGTAGGGACATGAAGAGAAAAGTAAAAACAGATACTATGAACATGCTCAGATCACAGTCTGAAAGATCACGTAACACAGGGTTGCATAACATTTGTCTCCATCCCTCTTCCCCTCCCTATTCAATTTGCATCCAGGTTTGTGTAAATAAAGCATTTAGAAAGCTCAAATAAACATTTTGGGAAACAGCTATGCTGGAGTGCTGTCCGAGGTGGAGCTGTGGAATTGCAGTGCTGTGGAATACACTCGGAAGACACTCGGAGTGATTTCTGTGATGCTCTCACCCAGCCTCCTTTAATCATAGGGCCAATGGTGCACTTGCACTGGGCCCTATAGTAGCAGGGTCCCCTGACTGTTTCGGGCAGTGGGTCCAGGCTACCCCAACTTCAACTCATCTTTGTTCTCTCTGGACATGAAAGAGTTGAATACAATGGTGAGGCAAGAGCCATATGTTCCCTCCTTCACCATTTGGCCCCTGTCTCTGCTCCCGGTATCTCGGAGCAGTAGGCACGATGTAGTGACGTCACTTACATTGTGCCTTCTGCTCCCTGAAGCCTTTGTGACCAGAAACAGAAGAGAACAGGGGAACGGGGAAAGGTGAGTATTGAATTTTTTTCTCTTTGTTTGATATATACTGTGGGGACAGCACAAAGAACTTTCTAATGATCATTTTACTCCTAGGCCAGTGACAGTAACAAGGGAACATCCTCTACGTCTGGAGGAGAGAAAGTTTCACCAGCAACATAGAAGGGGATTCTTTACAGTAAGAACAGCGAGGCTATGGGACTGCCCCAGGAAGTGGTGATGGTGGATTCATTGAACAAATTCAAAGAGGGCCTGGATGCCTTTCTCGAACAGAACAATATTACGGGTTATGGGTTCCAGATTTTAAGGGCACGTTGATCCAGGGCTTTATACTGATTGCCAGATTGGAGTCGGAAAGGAATTTTTTTCCCCTGAAATGGGGCAATTGGCATAAGACTCATGGGTTTTTTTGCCTTCCTCTTGATCAACACTGTAGGGGACTGTAGGGTTATAGGTTGGACTTGATGGACTTATGTCTTCATCCAACCTCATCTACTATGTAACTAGGAAAGCGACTTGAAACTGTAAGAGCAACCTGGGGCCGAACATGAAACTGTGGAGGAAACCTGGAGAGGGGACATGAGACAATGGGGGAAACCTGGAGGGCCTCATTATAATATAATGTATGAGGGGCCACCGAGGTGGGAAAGGTTAATGTCTGAGGGGCCTCGGGGAGGGACAGGTTAATGTGTGATGCATGCAGTGGCATTTGATTGTGTGATGGGCATTATATATTAATGAGAGGCATTATATTGTGTGGGGCCACGAGGCAGGCATTATATTGCACTGTGTGAGGGCCGCTAATGGGCAATATATTATGTGGGGGTCACTGAGGGGTGTCCACCTTTGCGCTATACCCACCAATGTATTAAAACAGCCCTGCACTAAACTCTAAAGGGGCTACTGCTCTGTTCCAATGACATAGAGCAGGATAAGACCTGCTCTATATTCATCCGAATGGAACGGAGCCTCGGATGTCTCTTCGGGAGAGCCTCGGCCTGCACACTAGGTCCTGTGCATTAGGCATTCACCAAATATTGGGAATTTGCCATTGGCAATGCTTGTACAAGCATTTATAGTTAGCTCCATTAGTCACATGTCATAAAAAATAGATGGTCACTTACAATAAAGCAATTTTAAAGTCACACTTTAAAATACTGGCAATACGGGGTGAATATGGGGAAGAACTCCCTAACCATGCTTAGTTATGCTTAGCTAAAAGAAACAACAGCAGGTTAATAAGGCATACACAATAGCCAAAAAACAGTCACACTTTAATATCCCACTCACTTACTCTGCACTTTTAGACAAGCCGTGTTTAAGACAAGCCTGATCATACCTTTTACAATAGGTTCTAACCTACCCTGGGGTCTCTACTATGTGTTTTACGGGATGCCCTGTTACAGGCAACGCCCTCCACACATGGTGGACATGCCAAAAGATTAAACGATTTTGGAATTCAGCAGACTCTTTCATTGACTTTTTGTCTATTATGACTTCCATCTTCCTATTAGGTCAAAAGCCGCCTGTGTTCTGGCATGCATCTAACAAAATCCTACAATACTTCCTCTTGGCGTCCAGAGTGCCTCGAGATGGAGAATACCAACCTTTGACATAGAAACAGAATTATGCTATTTAAAAAGATGAATGCCATATTATCAGATACTAGGGAGCAATTCAACAAAGCATAGTCTCTGTGGTTGGAGCGAGTACATATCCTTGGTCTAGCCTACTGCCTATAACTGTGACTCTCTGCATTTTCTTGTGCTCATGACCTTCATTGACATGCTTTAGGTCATCATTATTATACAAGTTTACAATTGTAATTTATTTACTATTGTTATTCCCTTTTATGTGCTATCATTATATCATACTTTGGTCACTTAATGTTTATCTGTTATGCTATGATCTGTGCTTGCCATATAATAAAAACCACTCTTGAAACTAAAATAGTTCCTAACATGTATAATAGAGAACAATTAAAACAATATAAAATGTGTACTACCACCAGTTGGGGCATATATCCCCATATGTGTGAGTAAGCTACAGCTCCCCATGAGTGGACATCACCCATTGTCTATAGTTCTATGGAATCATCCAAATCTTGTCCCAGATCAGCAACTTTACCCAAATACACCCAACCAAATTTTGTGCCTTTGACCGTATCTTGGGGGTTGTTCAGTTGATTAGATCCTCAATAAGTTTGCGATTTGGGGGCCAGGCAGTAGCTCCACAAAACCTTGGTGGCACATGAAGTTACTCCGATGACATGGCTTGATCGACAAGCCCCAATACAGGGACAGTTTTTAAAAAACAAGACACTCTTATTCACAATGAACTGGGTTCTGGAAGTTTTCCACGTGTGAGAGAGCTTAATAGCCAGTTTTTCTATAGAATAAGCAAATAAGAGAGTCCAGGGCAAGAATATCATTGTAGATTTTCTCGCAAATCTGTGGCAAACCCTCATGTGTTCAGTGTGGATTTTCTCCTGGATTTGACCTAGATCTCACCTAATGCGTTGCAAAAGGGGAAATCCGCTGTGAAAATCTGTAAGAAAATGAGCATGCTGTGGATGTAAAAATGTGAAGCATGCTAACACAGGTTGATTCACAAAGATAGACCCAATTTGACATTACTATATCTCTGAAATCACAAACTGCCCATGAATGAAGCTCTTCCCACTCGAAAGGGCAGGGCAAAGTTTCAAATGTTAATCTTTCCCAGCAAAAAAAACCACAGCCCCTACCCCCCAAGATTGTGAGCTCAGAAGATGCTTTGCGTTCTACAGTTAAGCAAGATTGACTCTGTATGTGCAGTGCAGCGTGTATTTTAAAGGTGTTTTGGCATTTATCCACCAATGTCAAAGAGCATTCGTCGTTGGTACCGACAATGTGAGGAAACAGGCTGTTTATCTAGGAGGAAGAGCACAAGGTGACCACGCACTTCAGTGGAAAACGTGAGAAGAGTTCAAGACAGTTTTTTCATAACCCATGCAAGTCCACTTCTCTTGCCAGCTTAGAAGTTCTGATCCCTCAACTGACATGTGTTAAGGTGACGTTTAATCACGAAGCCATATTGGTTGCAACTGGTACAGACGAAAAAGTAAAGTGTGCTCTTTCCAGAACTTAATGAAGATTCCAATGACTGCATTTTTTATTACACACTGCCTCGATGTTGTATAGGTCACACAGGACCCAACGACTTTGCGCTACACTTTTGGCCCCCAAAGGTCTCCAGAAATTACACACTGCGGCCTTTTCTTGTGGGGATACATCAAAGGTCGTGTTTTTGTGCCACTTTTAGTGACTAATCAGGATAACCCCAAAAACAGACTCACAACAGCAGTGAGACCTCAGTGTAAGAAGACACTTTGAGAAGCGTTCAGGACAAACTCAACTATCATCTAGATTTTGTCCGCATAGAGCATTTATAAAATGGTTCCTAAACTTGCTAACAGTTCGTAAATCTTTGTGTAATTGTAACACGTTGCAAGCATGAACTACACTAATCTGAAATTGGGTACATCTTTTTTTAGAAACACAACGCATTTTGTTCTGTTTGTGCAGTGTTTTCAATACCTCATCCATGTTTTGCATTATAAACTGCCAGACTTGTAGAGTTTCCCATGAAGACAACTTCACAGGATAGAGGAAAAGTATAGATGAGGAGAGTGAGGGACAGATGTACCCCCGCTTTCATGGAGCAATAGTTGCTGTGTGTTTTATACTGCTTCTCTTTGACACTCTCGAGCAGCGTCACACATGCACAACTATTACTACAGTCAAAAGAGTTTACTCCCATACTCATATTTTGGGGTCACCAGAATGGGATCCCCAGCAATCAGTCCCGTATCCCTTATCTTGTGCATAAGTTGTATTCATGAGCACACCCCTTTAATTCACATAGTTTACATCTGTTTGCTAATTTGGCTTATAAGTGAATGTACACAATGACTTCTCTTGTGTCACCCCCTCTACCTCATAGATTGTAAGCTCTTGTGAGCACGGCCCTCAGTCCCAGTGTGTGAATTGACTATTTCTTTGTAATGTATGTTTTTTGTCTGTACTTGAACCCTACAAGTTGTACAGTGCTGCAGAATATGTTGGCGCTATATAAATAAAATGTATTATTATTATTATGTACGAGTCACAGAGAAAGGCTAGAAAACTCTCCCACAGAAGTCAATAAGGTCTGCTCCAGACCATTGAGCCTATGGCCCATCTCCAGGAGACAAGAACTAAAAAAATTTTAGGCTTAGTGGCAAGAGTTGGAAGTGCAAGATTTTTAGGATATTTTTAAACACGGATAATAACATGTAAAAAACAACATCACCAAAACTTCTTGAAAAATATGTTAATGTAAAAATGTGATTTACACAATAAGTCATTTCCGGGTGACACTTTGCCCCCATTTATTGCTAAACTGTTCTACCTAAAACACTGCAGATAAGTCTAAAGGTTTCCATACACATTAGATACATTTTTGCGGGATCTGACAATTATGGTGGGACCAGGCTCACATCTAATGTGTACAGTGGTGTCCTCATCCTCCTCTGAGTTTGCAAAAAGAAGGGTCAGGCATTTGGATTTCAACATGCTCAAAACGTTTTACTCTCAGGGGAGATAAAGCACTGCCAGAGATGTCTAGCAGAAAGTTACTCCCCACTGAAAACACATGCACAATGGCTGAGCCAAGCATGCATATTTATGGGGGGATAGCTACTGACCAAACAAGTGCTAGGCCGACAACTATAGAAAGTGTAAGGAAATCATCAAATGCATAATGGTAGCCTAGATTCTACAGCGTTATTTAAGAATCAAACTTGCTAAACTATACGTAAAAATAAAAAATCTTGTATGTGACAGCACGGCTGAAATACAGCACAGTGATAAATCATAAGCTAGGTATGTAATCATAGCAAAAACATTTTACTTGAAGCGGATATGTGACTATTAAAGTTCCTTAGTAAACATGACCTCACACTTGGGTGGGGTTTGATATTCTCTATACTCCCATGTCTGGTGTCACTGCCTATTCAGCATTCACTTGCACTCTATTAATACAGCACAAAGAAAAGTGGAGTTAATATAAGACCTTGGCTGTAGTGAAGAGCCCTCACTAAATGTCTGGGCCAGAATAACGTATGAAAATATTAAGCCATGGAAATAATTTTCTTGAATCTCTCAGACTTCACAACACAATAGATAGGCAACACATGTCTGGAAATGTGGCCTCTAAATCCAGAGGAAACCAGCAGATGAACTTCAATCTCCCACCCCCCCATTCCTTTACGCTTCTTTGTAACCACTGCAGCTGCTGAGATGCATACTACCACCAACTCAGCAAGCATGCTAGGACTTGTAGTTCCACAAAAGGAAAGAGGGAATCTGTGTATCAACCTGGTGAGCTATGTTACTTTATATAAGCGTGGGTGAGAGCATGTGACTGGCAGACTGGTGTCTGTCTACCCATCATTTCTCACGGCTCTCAGCGGGTATGACATGCAGTACAGCCCTTGTTTATATTTGTTATCTGATAGCTATCCACTCGGGACTGAAACCTACCACCCCCCTACAGGCAGACACGAGGACTGATATTAAACTCTGCAGGTTTATTACATTACATTGGACATATAAAGCAGAGTCCACATCTGTGTCATAGACTTTACTGCAGATTCTATCATAATTGTCAAACACAGCAAGCACTTTTTCTCCAGTAAAGCGACAGGCCCCATTATATGTTAATAGGGTCCATCAGGTGCTGCGGGGTCTGTTGTATGAAAGATTTGGCCCTGACTTCTGGTCATTTTTTTTTTTTGTATTCTACTAAAATGACCTCATTCAGGCCATAATGAGTTTGCAAATCCCTCTGGGGTCTGATGACCCCAAATATCAGTATCATAGCCCTCTTTCACATGACTGAGTGTAGACCAGAAAACTCAGTCTGTGTGTGCGCCAGATTTACCAGCCTAAGCAGTATGTGGCCAGATGGACTCAGTGCTGCGAGCCCTTGCCCCCAACAAAATACCATCCTGTACAGTAATAAGTATCAGACAGAATTTTGCTAGGAGTCCGTCTCCCCACAAATACTATACAGACTGGCAAATCTGTTACACACATGTACCAAGTTTTATAATCAAGACTAGGCCAACTCAATAAGGGCTTACAGATTGGTGTTGCTACTAGTTCAGGTTATTGGACCTGTCTTCGAAGAGGAATTTGCAGCCATCACATGGACACGTTACTGCTGTCTGAATGAGTCCTGAGGCAGAGTTTGCTCTGGGAAACTCCGGGGTGGAATTTCACAATACCTCTATGCCAAAAAAAAAGGGGAGCACATTTGTTGCACCAAACATGCTCCACAACCTCCATTCTGCACCTTGCTTACCACTCTATGTCAACGTGGGAGGAGCAGGGACACCGTGGCCCGACAAATTCATTATAACTCACGTCGGTTTTCTTGTGTCAGTTATAATGGAGATCTACGCCAAGTCCTAACCAATGTAGGACATGGGAGTTGGGCATGGTTTATGAAGAAGCTGAAGTATATATGCACCCGCATTATGCTACAATACCAGCGAGAACATAGGTCTAATGATCCAGACCGACACCTTCCCAGATCCCTTCGATGCTGGAAGCATTGTGCCTGTTTGTAATTGGTCTCCGCCTAAGGGTGCACACGCCACGTAGTCGAAGCCCTAGCCACCTGCCATGGTGACACAATTTTGAAGGTTATACCAACATAAGCACCCAATGGCCATGGATTATCAAATATACGACTGCCACAACGTGTCTCCGTTAATGTGGTCCGAATGAAGCACGTTACGACACCCTGCGTCGAATGAACCAATAAAACCCTTCCTACCACCACACGGTCTATCGGATGTACTCACAAGTCAGCCCCGTCAACGCCAAAGCGTCTAGATACGTAACGTGCTGCAAAATACATCAGCCCTATATAAATAAGTTATTAGCAGCGTCTGGAAATTCCCAAAAAGGGCAACAAAAAGGTGTTTTTACCTTTCTGTGGGAAATCCCTCAAGGCTCCAGTAAGAAGAAAAATAATACTTGTGTAATGGAGACCCTTTATGTCCAGCACAAACAACCGTGAGGTAATGTTAAACGTGGCCCGAGAAGGGCAGAGTTCCCCGGTCAAGGACACCACAAAACAGTCCTATCCCCCGTACTATCCCGCCTAAAATAACCTCGTCTATACTATTATGTAAACGTGTCGTAAAAAGAAAGGACGGAGGGCTTTATATAACAGCCGCGTGTCGCAGCATGGAGCACCCCATCCGCCACCACCGCTCCTCTGCTGACGACTGAGGGAAAATCACTAACGACGACGCCCGTTATAGCCGCGCGCTCCCGCTGGCTCGCTCGCGCGCGCCCACCTCCCAACACCTTCCCGCCCATCGAGAGGCTCGCTTAGGCCCCTCCCCGCAGAGCTCGAGCTCGCTTAACCCCCTCCTGTCGGAGAGATCCCGGCCTTTGCGCGGCACGGATACGCATGCGCGGCGACGCAAAGAGTTAACCTCGCGGCACGCTCGCGAAGCGGGCCCGAGCGCTCATGAATATGTTAATTAGGCGCAGCACGGCCACCAATGGCAGCCCCCAGTCTCGAATCACGTGGACGGTGATGTCGCTACACTAGAATCTCTTGGACCCCTCCTGCTCGCCTTAAAAGCTGCGAGTGCGAAAGGAAGCGCTCAGTAGAGGGAGACAGAGCCTGCGAGAGGGGAAGTAGTGCTGAACTCATTCAAACTTCTGTCACATCCAACCGGGGGCAAGGGGGGCATAAACAAGCCAGTGCAGCACCCACAAACACCACACCGGGCCATAGGCGGCGACACAGAGTATAAGAGCCCGCCACTATAATTAACCCCTTCTAGGCAGCCTCCCGGACAAAGAGGAGAGGACATGGGGCTGCTGTGGAGGAGACACATTGCGTAGTGTCAGGGAGGTTCCCCACCTCCACAAGTCGCTTATCTCGTGTGCATGGGACTGCCCATGTAGCCGCCGCCGCAGCAGCACTATGCCCATTTTACTTTTCCTGCTAGATACGTCCGCTTCCATGAACCAGCGCACCTACCTGGGCACCACATACCTGGACATAGCCAAAGGCGCTGTAGAGACTTTCATGAAGGTATAGTACCCTGTCAGCGAGCAGCGCCCCCTGCAGGCAGCCAGGCAGGCGAGAGTGCAGCAGTCTGCCCCCCCCAGCTGCTTGTGTGTCCTCCTCTCCCTCCATGTACTCATCCCCATCTCTCTGTTTCCCAGCTCAGATCTCGGGATCCTGCCAGCAGAGGAGACAGGTACATGCTGGTCACTCTGGAGGAGCCTCCTTATGGGATCAAGGTAAAGAGCTCGCCATGATGCCTCATCACTTCCTGCCTGTGTATGTGTGTGTGTGCCCTGTGCTGCTACTGTGCCCGGGTCACTGCTGGCATGAGGGCGAGCACTCACACACAGCTACACTTAGGAGCTGACAGGAACATGGCCGACATCCCCCTCAACCCCCCTCCTAACCCAGCTCAGCTGCAATGCACTGTGGGAGATGTGGAGACAAGTTATAAGTGACATTCCCGAGGGGAGTTTGCATTGCTCGGTGCAGGCCCTGGAGTCCTGGGGCTGACTACAGGATTACACTCCTGGGGCCCTGGATGGAAACCAGCAGTAAGCCTGGAGTTTTGTCATTGATGATTTTTTTTTTGTTTTTGTCCCCTGCCCCTTTAAGTAGTTGCCTCTGTGTGACCCCCTATAACTTGTTACTCCTGTTACTGTAGCCTTAATTCACTTATGACATATGTATCAACTGTAGGGTGAGGCCGCTGTTACAATGTAGGTGGCAGTAAGTGTCACTGTAACATATGCTAGTTTCTGATATAAACTGTTTTGGGCGCTGTTCACATCTGAATTGGTTGCTTTAGCATAGATTCCATCTAAAGTTGCGTATACAAAAGTTTCTTTTGTCAAACTGACGGACAGCATAAGAGATATGACTGACCCCATTACAAATCAACGGGATCCATTTTTGTCATATGTTGGATCCGTCCCTGTCAGGATTTTTAGCCTGATGTGAACACAGCTTTAGGTTACTGTTGAGTTGCATTTAATGTATAAGCTGAAAAGCCCCCCCCAGACTAATAGATTCCCCCCAATAAAGGCTGAAAGTGCCTCTATTCAGGTGGCTTCTGCTTTTTTGCTGGATGGATTAGTGCAGCAGGCTGCGCTATTCTATGACGTGACGTCCATTAACAAAAACAAAATAAATCTACACCTAAACCTATGTTTGTTTACATGGCCGCTTGTGTGCCACCCACTTCTTCAGTCTAAAAGGATTTTCTGGGACTTCTTAGTTGATGACCTATCCTCTGCATACGGGGGATCTAACACCCAGGACACCTGTGAGCAGCTGTCTGAAGATGTAACAGCATTTCCTGAGCGCTGCTTCTGCTATACAGGCCATGTGACGACATATTCATCAGTTACATGGCCTGATCGCAGCTCAGTCCCAGGCACAGCCACTGTTTTGTACATATTGTAGAGCTTCCAGCGCTCACGTGGGCCAAGGTGTTGACCATGCTGATTTTTTTTTTTTTGATCCGTTAAAAAGTCTTGGAAAAACCCAGTAAAGGGGGTTTCCACCTTTTAAAAATTGATGGTGTATGCATAAGATAAGTCATCAATTTTAGTTCAGCATCATTCTGACCCCCACAGATCAGCTGTATCCTGAAGCACACAGATCATGGCTTTGTGCTGTTTACTTGCCGTACTTTTAGTAGGGGCAGTTATGGGTGCTGCAGTGTTGTCCCATAGATCTGAGTGGAACACATTCAACCACCACTGCTCAAAGTATGGAAGGGGCACAGCATAGAGCCCTGGCATGTAAATCATGTCATAGATGAACAGTTTGGTGTGCCACATGTCTATATTTTTTATTCTGGAACATTCTGTGCATGTGATCAGGGTTATAAAAATCTAGTCCATTTGCACTTTATGTGGACTGTCATCCTATCTTACACAGACTTCACATGTTCAGGATCCAATACAGATTTCACCATGAACCGGCATTTAAAGGGGCGTACATTTTAGAAATTGTCTAAGCTCACAGATTAAACACCCTGATGATGTTTTCTTAAAGGGGATTGATTATCAGACTTCTTTATAAAAAAAAAACAAAAAACTGATAAATGTTTATAAACAAATTTTAAACAGTCCTCACCTCTTCTTTCCCCAGATGATCCAGTGCGGAGGCTCCTTTGGTCCTTCTGGTACAGTTTCATTAAAATTGGCTGCTGCAGTCACTACTGGCATCATGGCACCACATTGATAAGTGATGGCAGTAAAGTTTGCGGCCACTGATGGATTGCAGTGGACACAGGCTGGCTACTTGTTTACTGACACTGGGAGGACTGAAGGAGTGTCTGAGCTGGATGCCGGAGGAAAGAAAGTGATGAATATTGTTTCCAAATATTTTTTTTTTTTCTAATACAAACTGATAAATTCCTATCCGTTGGGGGCAGCGCAACAGGTACTGGATTTTAATATTAGTGGACAAGTATCAAATAATGCAAAAAAAAAAAAAAAAGTGGTGGAGTTGCCAATAGCTACCAGTTAGCAATAAGGAATTTTTCTAAAAGGTTTTCGCCATTTTGGACAATTTTTATATGGTTGACAGGACCCTTGATGGCAAACTGATCATAAGACTCAACTCAATTCAACTCAGATCGGGTACCAAGTAGTTTTTCCCGCTGTGTAATGTAACTGGTTGTCATAGTGATACTACTTGGAGCTGCTGTGATGCCATGAAAGAAGTAAAGTTGATACAGATGGTGGTTATGGTATTAGCATGAATGCTGGAATAGTCCAGAAGAAGAACATTAAAAAAAATTATATATATAGATAACTTATGTCAGCTCAAATACATTATCGGTTCAGTATCGTAGCCCTCTGGGTCATCACTATGATGCTGTCAGTTCCATGCAACCAGCCATGGTCAGTCTAGGAAATCCGGCCTGCAAATGGAACATGTTTCCCAGGCAGGAGGCAATTGTGTGAATATCCCCTAATCCACCATCCACAGGATACGGAATTAGAGCCTTATTGCTGGGACCACCAGCGATCACAAAAATGAGGGTCTCATGATAGCCCAGCAAACAAGTGATAATCCAAGAAAAGAGAACTGACCTCACACATGATCTATTGTATTAAAACAAAACAACAAACCTATGGGCTTGAGTTTTGTAATGCAAAATGTTTGGAATAAACATGTGTAAAAGATGTGACGCATTTGTTTATTCCCATTGGGTAACGTGTACCATGCCTTCTTATTCCTTAAGTCACAAGCAATGGAGAGGGGGGAAAAAAATTTGGTTTAGATCACATATTCGCTAATCTCTAGAACAAAGGGGCAGAGGTATTTTTCAATAGATGCTGTGCCATTTTTTTTTTTTTTTTTTGCTTATACTGGGGAGGAAAGGGTTGCCACTTGTGGGCAGCCACCGCTTTCCACAGTACTCTGAGGTTTGGGAGTGCTGCCCCTTTAGTCTAATGTTCTGCTAGGGTTTTAGTGCATGTATAGCCACCATTAAAAAAAAAAAAAAGTATATCCATGGAATGTGGACAAGGTCTGAGCTGATGATCAGTTGGTAAGTTGTAGTGAGTGTCATGAATGCATCACTATCTTGAGCATGTGCACAATTTTGACCTAAAAATACTGATGTCATATAAAGTCTTCACATTGGTAACTCTGAGCTTTCCAGGCCTACATTCACACTGTGGTACTAGCAAGTAGTGGAACCTATTCAGAATAGGTATAATGTAACACATTTCGATTATCCTGGTTTTGTATTACAAATACTGATGCAAAACACTGAACAAAATACTGACAAGTGACCTTAGGCTGAGTTCACACATGTTGTCGTGATGCAACAGATTGATCCTAACTATTTCTAGGGGATTTGTCAAAAATACATAATTTTATTTATTTTTTTTTGTAGCTCTGTTGCTGATCTAACTTTTTTTTTTTTTTTTTTTGTTATATATGTTATCAATAGGAGAGGAATAGAATAAAGATAAATTAACCTGATTAACAAATTAACAGTAGAGCGAAGAAAGGTATGCTGGATAGAAACGCAAGTGTGAACCTGGTTTAGCGCTTGTAGGGTATAGCATTCAGTTATTTAGCAGAGTTTGAAGAGTATGTGTCCTTTATTTTCTTTACAGGCTGGATGGAAGGAGAATCACGCTACTTTTATGAATGAGTTAAAAAATCTTCAAGCAGTCGGACTCACCAGTCTTGGTCAAGCCCTCAGGACGTCCTTTGATTTGTTAAATTTAAATAGATTAGTAACGGGCATAGACAACTATGGACAGGTAGGTCGGACATGGGAAGGAAAGCACTTTCCTTCATTCATGGTTATTGTGTCTTTAATATCTGACACTCGTCTATTCAGCTTATGTGCCATTCCTACAAAATTTTGTGTATATTCTCTAATATGACCAATTTGTTACAGCAAGGGAAACTTTGACCATTAGGCTACATGCAGTGACTGTGTGCATGTGCCAGGCCCGCGGTTGACAGCAGGACAGCACATAGATGACATCTGTGTACCACCCATGCCTCCATGAACCCATTCACTTTCTTCAGTGAGCCTCGGCCACAAAACTGGTATAGGATCGGGCTCACAGCCTCCTACGTGGACCCGTGATAATACACAGCGTGTGATTGGGGCCATTATATCATAATGTGTTGTTGTGCCAGCTGTGAAAAACATGTCTAGCACACTGACAATGCACATGATCATGTGCATGAAGCCTAAGGGTTAAAAAAAAATTAGTTTCGCTCATATCTCAGTTGGATCCCTGCTTCTATTTTCAAATCAACTCGCTAGAACTGTGGTTATGAGTGTTTTTTTTTTTTTTTTTTTTGCTTTATATATTAGAGTCCCCATTCCCAAATTGATTTCAAAATTCTTTAGAGGTTCTACAGAACAGAACTACTGAGCTATTCTTAGAATCGTTGGAGTCTGACAGAAGCAGTAAAGCTCCTCTAATTCAGCAAATGGCAACGGAATTCCTAAGAAAATATATATGCCACAAGCTATATATCTAATGATACAATATTGATAATTGTAGAATATAGTTGACAATTATTTTCTCACTACCAACAAAACTGGTCCAAAATTCACAGCCCTATGTTTGGCCAGTTGGAATCTGACATCTGAAGCATCCATGGATCAGAAGAAGGAACGGAACCGCTCACTTGATCAGCCACATGCATATGTATATTGTGTAAATACAGTGAGGGCTACAACCTGTACAGATCATGGAGGTCACACCAACACCAGTTCTATGTTGGTGACATCTCATGAAGACATCTGTCAACAGTTTGGTAGCGGTCTGAGGATACATTTTTAAAGGGGTTGTCCTTTTGGATAACCCATCAGTTAGAAGTCTATAATTCTCTTAATATTGTATTAGTGCAGTATAATAATGGAGCAACGCTTCTGGTGCAGTTTAATGCTGTGAGCTGAATACAGGTACCAGTTTACAGTAATAGGTTTCTTCTTGTGCTGGCTTGTTGTGATAGTTACTCCTATTTATTTCATTATTACTCAAACTTTGACCTTTTCTGACCAAAAGTGAATCTACTCTTTAAGGTAAGAATAATATCGGACATTTCCCAGTGCTCACACAAAAAATCACATTAATCTGTAACTCCCTTTTTTTTTTTTTTTTTATTCCTGTGGAGAGAAATTTATGGCTCAAAAGGCACAATTTTTTTTTTCCATGTGGGAATTTTTTCTTTTTTTAAACGATAAAAAAAAAATCCATTTGGGGAGGTATTATACAGTGTCTGTGCAGTGATGTCCTATTCAGTCACCTCACATAAGCATCCGGTTGCATTTTTGCTTTATCTTTGCATAATGCTGCAGATCTACCTTCAGTGTACATATCTATGGGTACCGACTACCTGGGGTATGGCACAGATATTAAAGGATTTTCCTTAGACTGATGACTTGGTGCATATTGACCCCCTCCTTGAATAAATCTGTTTTATTTTTGCCTAGGTCATCAGTTAAAAAAAAAAAAAAAAAAAAAATCCAGATAAACAGAACTTCAGAACTTGATCAGTTATGTAGCCATACAAATCAGTATAGTATGGTTGAGGGTTAAAACAGGTGTGCAGTGGTCGCATCACTAAGTTAAACTGGGCTATTGCCTTCTAAATCTTGTAGCCTTTGGCCACCACCAATGGATGCGTGGTCTAACCCTTTTACACAGTCAATATTTTGTGTTGTTATTTGTTAGCCAAAAACAGACCAGAAATGTAAACTGAAAAAAAGATGGTGTGCACGTCTTCTGTGCTTTGGAGCAACTTCTGCTTTTGGCTTACAAAACTGATGCAGAATAGTGACCTAGATGTGAATGTGGCCTAAATGTAATGGATGCTCAGGTCATAGTCTCCTGAGTCAGATGGTTGATTCATCGACCAATACAGACTCTTTACTGCCCTAGTCCAGTCTGTGTAACAAGAAGCTAGATTTACACTTAAGTGCTGTGGATTCAGTTTTGTGCATAAAAAGCACAACTGTTTTATTAAAAAAAAAAAGTCTTAAATATATTGGTGCTTAATGCTAGCAACTGTAGGGGTTAAGGTTTTGCCCTCATCCAAGATGGCCACTGTGTAATTTCCTGTTAGACCCATGGTGACTCATCGATAATTTGTACAGCTGCAGCTTCTAACCACGTGTGTGTTTTAAGCCTGAAAAGCTGTCTTATTTCTTGTCTTTGTTTAGTATGTTCAGACTTCATGAGCGTCATGCTTAGAAGTGACCTTTAGGAAACGGCTTTGTAGTTCTAGAACCGAATGCAGATCTTCAACCTGACTGGTGCAGACTTGTGAAAAATAAAGAAATATAGGACTTTAGCACAGCAGTTAGTTATAGATTCTGCTCAAATTTTTTTTTTTTTTTTTTTTTTTTTGCACCTATTAGACCGGATGCGATCTAAACTAGTACAACAGGCTGGCAATGAAGACGCATCTGTGACTACATGTGAGACGGCCTGAGGCAATGAAGGGTTACTTTGTCAGCACTAGCTGGTTACCAGGGCTGTGGAGTTGTTTGGAAAATTTGCTGACTGGCTTCAGAACAAAATTTTTAATTATACAGTTATTGTTGTATAATTAGATATATAATTACATATTTACTTTCCTAGGAATTCAGTCACTAGCTTTATAATGATTTAGAGGATCTGTATAGCTTTTGACTGTTCATGGCTGTCAGTCGTTTACGAAGGAGATGGAGCCAGAGCAGGAGTCTAAGCCGGTGGTTTGGCCTACCCTTCTCCACAGCCCTGCAGGTTACAATGCTGACAATTATAGTGTATTGAAATCCTTTAGGCCGGGGCCCCACATGGCGTAAACGCCACGATTCGCCCGCGGTGAAAACGCCGCGGCGTTTTACAGTCAGAGTGAATGGGATTCTAGCGAATCCCATGCCCACTTTGCGTTAAAAACTTGCTGCGGACATGCGGCGATTTCCAAAACTGCGCAGTTTTGGAATCGCAGCATGTCAATTATACCTACAGAAATGCCAGCGGTTTCCTCATAGTATAATTGAAATAAATTCCGCAGAGGAAACCTTTGCGAACTTTGTCTGAGGCGCTGCAGGAAGAACCGCGATGCATTCCTGTCGCGGTTTTTTCTCACAGCGCTTTTTTGCTGCGGGAAGCCATGTGGGGCCTTAGCCTTAAAAGGGAGTCCTTCAGCAGGAAACTTGGTATCAAACTAATGACAGTACCTTGTAGGGCAGCATCTAAACATTCCAAAAAATGCCTTTCTTCATTGCTGCTCTAATTTTCATGAAAGTCCGTATTTTATTTTTTGCAAATTAACTGAAAAGGGAGCAAATGGCACCCAGCTCCTTCCCCCATTGTGTTTTTTTTTTTGTTTGTTTTTTTTTGGGGGGGGGGAGGGTTTCACTTCCCCTGGCCTAATTAAAAAAAAAAAAAAAAAATTTGGCCTGGACAACCTCTTTAAACATTTTTCTTTTTCCAAATATAAATAATTTTGCCGAGTTTTAAAGACTTTCTCCAACCACGTCAGTGGTGACAGTCCAGTCTGTTGTCTTGATCATTTGCTAAATGATACAACCATGATTACAAAAACTTTCGACTGACACTTGATAGAAATGTAGCTGTCAGGAACAGTTCATGTAGACACCCCAGTGCAGTCATAAGACGATAACCCAACTACAATAAGTAAATCCTGTCTGGGTTTCTGACAAGCGCTAAACCATACAGAGTTCTTGCATTCAGGATTCTATCTATTATCAAACTATCAAGACAAGACTGTCGCTACTAAGAGAGTTAGAAAATCCCTGCAAAATTATATTTGCAAAAAATTTATTTTGTTTACATACTTAAGTATGGTTGAGATTGTGGGAAAATACCTTTAGGCTAAGGCCTCACGTAGCGAAGCGCGGTGACATTAAACATGATGGAAACTCGTCACCGTTTTTTTTCCACAGAGTTTTCCTTTGCGGACTTTGTCCCTTTTATACCTATACGGAAAACACCAGCATTTCCCTAGGTATAATTGACATTCTACAATTTTCAAAAATTGCAAGTGTTTTTGAAAACTCAGCTTTTCCGCTAGGACCAGTAAAGATCCTCAAATTCACCAAAAAAAAAAGCCAGTGATTGACTTCTGAAAGTAAATAGGTAACAGTCTGCATCCAATGAATTATAAAATGCCAGTAACTGTATAATATAATTAGACTTGAAAATAAAATAATTTTTAATATAGTCTGTAACTGACTTCACTCAAATTTGGCCCAAAGGCCGACTCTACAACAGTAACTCCACCGCCCTGCTATTGACACTCCCTTTATTCTTTGTCAGTGCATTTTACTGTAAGCACTGACAATCTGCAGCACTGTTTGTTCATTTCAGAAATACCAGACACGTTCATACATATGACTCTGGCTAAAAGCACTACTAGATGACTATTTCCAAATAGCATATGATTTTATAAGAATCTCTAGTATTTGTTAGTTTGCTGTATTGTGCACAATTCCCCTTCAAATTTACCAGGGCACATTTTCATGGCTGTCATACGATCTGCAGCCACTAGGTGGCATGTTACACTGTGTATGCTGCCTGTTGTCCTTAAAGTACTCTGCTGTCAGCTGGTTTAAAAGAGGATCTGCTGATGGCTGAGTATTACTGTGGACTTCTCTATATGCCGGTGCAGCTAGGGATTTATTTCTGCTGCATTTCTGTCACTGCAAAGAACTTTATGACCTCACCTCTAATATACTTTTGCTATAAGACAGGTATTCAGTAGCAGATTAAAGATTTTTATTATTATTAGCCTGGTCACAATTGGGCTTTACATTTCCATTCAGCACGTCTCAAGACAGAAAAGGAAGATTTCATTTGCCTATTGATATTTGCTAAAATGTTTAACCTTATAGTAGAGCATCATGGGGCTGCCAACAGCTGCAGATGACTGTAGTAGGGCAGGATGGTATACACCTGCTCACCATGTTAAAAGGGCTATATTGATGACCTTACCATAGGGATAGGTCAGTATCAGTTTAGTGGCACCCCAACAATTGGCTGCTTCTTCAGTAATTTCACTTTCATTAGTCACATGACAATGTCCCATTCAAATGAATTGGATTTAGCTGCAATACAAACCACAGCCGGTGTTCAATGTATGAAACTACATATGATGCGGTGAAGAGGCCGCAACCATACCATACGGCGCTGTGTAAAAGGATGAAGAGGCCGCAGCGTTTACCCCGGCTCCTGATTCGTTACATTGCCAGGGGCTACCAGTCTGATATTGATCTATCCTAAGGCGTATGTACTTTTTGGGCAGCTTAACCATATATTATGCGTACTATTTTTCTATTCTATTTTAGCTGTAACTACTCAATTGTATATAGTAAAAGTATGTATGATCCAGGCAGGGGCTGCACTGTGGCAAATAACAGTAAAATCCCAGATGCTATGCAGCTTTTTCTCCCTATGAGGACGTGTTGTGAGTGACTTTGCAGCTATTGCATTTTCCCTAAACGGAATAATAGAAGTCGCATCACATTAAAAATAAAAGCAGATTGGCTTACAAGGCATCTGGAGAATTCATGAGCTAATGTTGTCATTGCCGTGATGACCCTGTAGGGGGAAACAGTTGCCAACACAAGTTACTCCTGCTGCGTATCGCTTAACCTCTTGTGACTATACCGTACTCCCTATATAACCCTTGCTTGTGTACAGCACACAGTAATGACATGTAGGTTTTGTCACAATTTCCTCATACATTCCTTTGTTTGTTTCCCTTCATCTTATTTCTGATGTAAAAGTGGGCAGTGTGAATACCAGCTGGGCTTTGAGATAAGGCTGTGTTAACGCCATGCTTGGTGTACATATTCACTGCATAATCTGGAAAATACTCCTGTACTGAATAGCTCCATAGACCCAAAAATGCCAGGTGTCTTCTGCATTAGGAAGAGTAGCTTGTTCTTTCCTATACAGTTGACCACCTTAGGGTTACTACCCTGTAATCCTAAACAGTATATTAAGTTGTGATGGATGTGTAACTATATGATATATGGGCTATAAGGTAGCATACGTCAGAGCTTTATATTCTGTGCAGAGTTTTACCAGGACATATACTGAACGTGGTGTAAACAAAGCATTGTTATATTTCGATGCCCGAGCTGGGACTCAACTGGGTGAGTGCAAGATCTGTGTGGCATTCCCCCTTTTTTTTTTCTTTAAGGCCCCATTCGCCTCAATGACTGAATCTGGTCTGTAAAAACTATCCAATAGTTTGATCCATTAAAACCTTTAAAAAAAAAAATAAATTAATAATGATGCACGTCCTAACGGGTCACAGGCGCATTATGCCCGAAGTTAGTGCCTGAATCCTCTTAGGCTGGCTACACACATCTGATACTTGTCGGCCAAGCTCTTGTTGTTGGCGGCTATTGCTGCCGATCCCCTGCTCGGCTGTGCATTCATCTGTGGGTGTGGAAAGGGGTGAAATTTACAACCTCTCCAGAATGCAATGAGCATTCTACGGATGTTAAAATGCTCATCATGCTTTTATTTCTGTGCAGAGTTTTTCCAGTGTATGTGGATGGGATTTTGAAGACCCCATCCACTTTTATTGCTCTGTAGGTTTGTGTTGGAGACTCTGCAGTGCAAAAACCGCCCCCCTCCTTTCTTAGGTTCTGGCCACATTTTGCACATTACTCCTAACCTTATACCATTGCCCTTAATAAGTGGTGCTTGTATTGATGGGTGTGGTGCTTGTATTGATGGGTGTTGTGCTCTTTATTTTCTCTTATCTTGTAGCCTCAGGCTGTTGAGTGACTTAATTTTTTTTTTTTTAATTTTCCACAGGGTAGGAATCCATTTTTCTTAGAGCCTGCCATCATTATAGCAATAACAGATGGAAGTAAATTGACAGCAACGAGTGGTGTGCAGGACGAAGTAAGTAACTTTTGTGATGTAGTAAATGTAGCAGAGCTGTATATGTGCACAGAGCCTGTAAACCCGTCCCTGCACTGCTGTTTGGTCTTCTTTTTCACACTACGTTAGAGGTGGTATTCCGAAGGAGCAATGCATTTAGGGGAGAATATTTGCATTATATAACAGCAGATGCAACTTTTTTTTTTTTTTGGACTGATTCCATATGAATGGAATATATGAAGTATGGACCCATGTACTTCTGTAGGTGGTGGTCGCAGCTCTATACAATTTATAACGTATGCATGAGACCTTAAAGGGGTTTGCCCACAAGGCACCTTATTCCCCATCTCCAAGCATTCAAGGGGCCCTCATTTTTGATCTGCAGGGTCTCAAGTTAGGCTCCTACAGATGCTTTAACTTATCCCCAATCCTGTTTTCAGGGAGTAAGTGGTTTTTGTGGGCTAATGCCTAAAAAGCGTTGCAGGAAAAACCATGGCAGCAACGCATCGCAATTCTTCCCACATCACTTTGCACAGAAAGTTCACAGAAGTTTTCTCTGTGGACTTTCTGTTTCAATTATATCTATAGGGAAATCGCTGCTCTTTCCGTGGATATAATTGACATGCTGCGATTTCCAAAACTGCAACGGTTTTGGAAATCGGCACTTGTCCGCAGCACGTATTTTCCCTCAAAGTGGGGATGGGATCCACTTTGCTGTGACTGTAAAACGCTGTGGTGGGGCCCGGGCCTTAAGCAGGTATTAGTATGTTCCATTGGGTATTTTGTTTTTAGTCATCTTTTATACAATACAGTAGTGGTTTGGTTAGGGGGCTATCTTTCATTGAAGGTTTTCACTATTTAGTGGATAACACAAATAATGTTAAGGTTCTTAAACTACTTTGGCACTTGGATGTTACAGATTTATTAAAATGCGGCAAGAAGATCAACATGAAAGCTGGCTATTGCCCTTGGCAGCTGTCCGTCATTACCCTTGTACCAGATTTCATAAACCTTTCCCATTGTACCTTTTACTTTGATTTCTTCACTTTTCTATTGTATGCTCTTCCTTAGCTCCACTTGCCTTTAAATTCTCCATTGCCTGGAAGTGAGTTAACAAAGGAGCCTTTTCGCTGGGATCAGAGACTTTTTGCTTTAGTTCTCCGACTTCCTGGCGCAACATCTGTGGAGCAGGAGCAGCTGAATACTGTTCAAGTCGATGAGTCTCCCATCACTCCTATGTGCGATGTCACAGGTGGTGAGTATATTTGACCGTAAAATACAGAAAACTGACACCTAGCGAAACTGATTGGTAGACATGTACTGTAGGTCTGTAGTATATCAAACCTAAGTACATTTTAACTTGTTCCAACCTCTTTAAATTATTCTACTGGGCAAACAAGTTGTCACTTATCGACATGGATGTTTGCCATGTTACTGATTGGTAGTGGGTATGGCCGCTGAGACCTCCACCAATTCTGATAACTGTTTCTCAGTATTAATAGAGCAGCAAGTCGAGAAGACACTTTGCTGCTGTTTTCCTCTCTATTAGAACTGCCTGATATGTGGAGCACATGGCTCGGCTATCTCATGCAGACCACGCACCTGCGCAACCTGCCGCTCCATTCATAAGCGGAGAACAGGACCTCACTGATCAGCGAGTTAGCACTTTTTAACTTGGTCCACCCCCTTTTTGGATTTTGGAACAGTACATAGTTAATGCTTAGATATTGGTGACAATTGCAGAACCGTGCTGTGGTGGTCACACGGTCAAAATCTATGGCCCTCACTGCAAGAAATAAAACAGGTAAGGCTCTACACTGTAGCTGAGTTGGTCACAAATAAGGGCAGAATATAGGAGTAAGACCCATAATGAAGGTAATGACCTCTGGGACCCTCATCTATTGGGAGAATGAGGACATAGGAACCACCATTTGTCAATGGTGTATATCTAGAAAGGGGTATTTCCATCTTACACACTTATGACATATCCACATGGTATAAGTTGACTTCCCGGCACTACATACTGTTGGTGGTACTTTAAAGGTTCTCAATCTGTTTAACACAATAAAGATGATTCAGACACTCCATATGAGGTAGAATATTTCTTTTTAATGTTAGTGCAGTCCTTTTCCACATGGTGTAACAATCATGCATCAGTTCTCAAACTTGCATAAATGTAGGTGCCACCCCTGGGACCCTTGCCTATTATGAGGACAGGGGTCTGCATTCTTGGCTTTTTCTGTAGTGCTGATATCATGCTACTTTTTCATTGATGTCTAAGTGTGCTCACAACTCCATTCAGGTATATAGAAAGCACTGTCCATGACCCAACCACTGGGGGGCACCAGACCCTGTTCTCCTAATGTGTGAGGGTCTCAGAGATGGGTCCCCCTCTCATTTGACATGTCCTGTAGAATACCTTTTAAGACTAACGGTTTTAAGGATTGTTAGGTTTCAGAGAAAGGGGTTTTGCTTAATTTAAAAAAAACTAAACAAAGACAAATAAACCCAAAAGTACTTATTGAGTCCCCTAGTGCTCAGTTTTGGCGGCTCCTTGCATGTTTGTTGACAAGGCTGCAGCAGAGCTGACGTTACCGCTGCAGTGTTCATGTGATGTCATTGCCCTATCAAACAGCAGCAGACCCTGAGCACTGGAGGGGCACCTGTAAAGGTTTATTTGTTTGGCCCATCCCCTGCCTGTGACCATTGATACTGAGCAGTCGCTTTAATGTGTGTAGTAATATCTGCCCTGAAACAGTTCCTTTGTCAGGAAGAGTTGGCGTATTTTTGATCTGTGCTTCCTTTCTACGTTTGACCTATTTATTTAATGTAACGTATCACTTTTCCTTGTCTGTCAGGTCGTTCATATTGTGTTTTCTCACAGCGAATGTTGAACCAGTGCCTGGAGTCATTGGTGCAAAAAATTCAAAGTGGGGTTGTCATCAATTTTGAGAAATCTGGTCCTGATCCCCCACTTTCTGAAGGTTAGTAAATGGTGTTTTTTTTATTATTTTTTTTACCTTGTTATTGAACAGTTTAAAACAAAAATTTTGCTGCAGACCTATATTTTAACTCTTTAACCACAGATGTGTTTTCCCTTGAAAGGGGCAGAAAAGCGCCACAATCTCCCTTTCAGATTAGAATCCTAATGGTGACTGGCATTGTTTTCTTTGAGTAGCTTTAGACCTGGGTTATACAAGGACTCTTGCAGACTGTAATGGTAGTAAATCGCCTATTGTCGTCTTAGCAACCTAAAAATGGATAGCAAGCACACTGCGAAGCCTGTATGGAAGAACACAAACTCAGTGTCTCTACAGAACTGCTTGCCTCTGTATGGTGCTGCAGAGCAACATCACATTATGGAGGTGTTTCTAAGGGAGAATACCTCCTGTAATACGGTATCTTATAGAACATGCTACTGTGGGTGCATGAAGCCATAGAGAGGTCCACTATAGCCACTTGTGTTTTTTTGAGTGCAGTATTCTACTCTGAACAACTCTTAGAGGTTTGTGATTTTCTATAAAACTTAATGTATGAAAAAGTTCTACAACTCCTTTACATTTAGGCAATGCGTTGTGAGTGATGCATTGCAGTTTGATAGATATTTATCTTACGGCATTGCTCATACTTGATACAATTCCTGCTACTTTTCAGCCTATTGTGTGGGATTGTTCTCACTCACAGATGACAAGTGTGTATATATTGAAATCTGTGCATGGCTAAAACAAAAAGTATATTAGAAAGCTGTAAAACTTATTTGTATAGTCATTAAAGTAAATTTGGTTGAAACTGGAGAGCCACTTTGGGCCCCTCGCTGCAGAAATGCAGAATTTTTGGCTGCTGTGGTAACCAGCTGCATTTTACAGTGCCAGCCTAGTGAACGAGATTCTCGCTAATCCCAGCCATACATTGTGAAATAAAACGGCAACGAAAAGCCGCATTTTCAAAACTGCAGCAAAAAGGCAATGAAAAGGGTGCAGAAAAAAACGGAATGTGTTTTTTCCATAGCATGTGTTTTTTTTTTTTTTTTTTATATATATATATATATATATATATATATATATATTTATATAAAATATACATAATATACATACACCCACACATACATAAACTGTGAGGCCTTAGGCGAAGTTCACATCTGCGCTGAGCTCTCCATTGTTGGGGTCCGCAGGGGATGGAGAGCCTGACTGCTAAAACAGAAAACACCGGCCCTATACATTATAATGGGGTCCGTTGGGTATCTGCCGTTTTTATACTGAAACTGGCGGAGACTCCTAGCCTTAACCTTATAGGAGATTCCAAGGGTAAGTGCTTTGTTTATCCTCCAGGTAGGCCATAAATACCTGATCAGAGGGGCGCCAACAGCTGTCCCCTCTATGGATCAGCTGTATCGAGCTGCTTCACGCACCCGTCCTATGCACTATAAAGGGCCAGAAGCGGAGTGTCTTTCCCTGTATAGCGGCCAGGTGCCATTGCTGCAGCAGCTTGTCTCCTACAGACTCCAGTGAGTGCTGAGTGCCCAGCTGCTGTACAGGGGACAGCTTTCTGCTTCTGACTCTGTAAAGTACATATTACAAATGCCAGAAGCTGTCCCCTATAGGACTTCCAATCTAAATTCGCTATCAGTATATCTTTGGAATGTGGGAGGAAGTTCACACAAACACTGGGAAAACATAAAAATTACTTCTTTCCAGTTCAAAAGGATGGACGACTGACACACCCCACAGACCGTATTATGGTCTTGCTCTGTTTGTGCCCATCATAGAACGGATGAGATGGTATGGCATGGTAAGACCATGTATGAATCTAGAATCTCTGAACTTCTTAAATTTCTTTAGGCAAAAACACGAAAATTGAGATTTAAATCAAGAGTCGCCATAAACTTCAGAAAAAAATTGGAGATTTTATTTACATGAAATGGCAAAAACCAAAACCAATGAGCTTACCTAGTAATATAAAATGAGTCCAAGGAACATGGTGGCTCAGGAGTTAGAACTTTTGCCTCGCAGTGCTGGAGTCCTGGATTCAAATTCAGCCAAGGACAAAAACTGCAAGGGGTTTGTATGTTCTCCCTGTGTTTGCTTTGGTTTCCTCCCACACTCCAAAGACATACTGATATGGAAGTTTAGATTGTGAGTCCTATATAGGATAGTGAGATATGACAATATCTGTAAAGTCCTGCGGAATATGATGGCGCTAAAGCAAACAAAGGAAAAAATGTAATAGTCTACGTTTTCCATCAAGGGGATAAAGACAAAATGGTAATGTGTGAATGGGGAAACTATATACCGTTACTGAGTATCATGAGGAGATTTCAGGTATGATCATGCTAACAAACTGAGGTAGTTGCCAATTTTGCAGCATGTAAGTTTTTGCTCTGAAGATTTCGCCCTTTCTGCTATGAATTCAGCAACAAAAGCTGCACTATTTGTTATCATTTTTGCTCGTGTGGATTTTCTGCAGCACTTCTGTCCCATGTGGACATAACCTCATACCACAAAGTACCTTTGGTCAGAATAACTTTTTGGGTGAAAAAATGATTGACATTGCAATAGTTAGTGCAGTGCTGGATATGGGTTTTTCTTCTCTAAAGGATTAACAAGGAAGTGTTTGATTAAAATTGATAGGCGTATGCTACTAGTATGGGGGTGTCTCTCTAATATTGTACAGTCACTGCTACCAGTATCAGACTCTGTAGGGACAAGGGAAATTGTAACAGCCAGATGTCAGTCAATTCATAAATCTTCAGAAGGAATCCTAGAGGAATAGCATAATACAAAGTTATAAGGGAAGATTCCTGGTGGAATTCTTAACCCACTGGGAGTATTTCCTAAAATACTTGTTTACTATGTTGTGGTTGAGATGAGTCACTTCATCTTAGATCCCACTTGAATGGGAGCTGATCTGCAGTACCTGGTCTGGCCACTACACAGTGCACGGAGGTGTCTACTTCCTGATCCATTCCCTGTGTATCAGCTGATAGATGGGGTGCCAGGTGTCAAATACCCTTTGATCTCATGTTAATATACTTACCCTTAGGATTGTTCATTAATAGTTTTAGACTTTTAAAGTTCAGTTTTTGCTTTTGATGTATCCTCACAGAAGGATATGGTATACGCCTGTAGGCTAACAGGTTTTCCTAAAACAAGTTAACTTAAAGAGAGTCATTCTTTGACCATAATCTTACCAGAATGTAATAAGTGTTTAATGAATGAAAATAGATAATACTTATCTGTGGTTACAAATGACGTAATAGGTCACTGGATGGGCAGCCCCATTATATATCATGCACTGATATATACCTATCGTTCGATGACTTCCATAGGTGCGTGGCACGCACCTATTCATGATCCATGCTGAGACTACCAAACAATAGCCCCCTACAGCTTTTATAGTACCCTTCGGGAGGGTGAGGGGCTGACTGGTCATCTTGTAACCTGGCCATTTATGGTACAGGAATTTGAAGACATTCTTATGTACTGAGCAGTATATAGAGTGACCAGCATAGTATACAGGAATACTGACAAAGCTACAGAGTGAACCTCCTATACATGTACAAGAAATATATAGACTGGTCAGTAAGACATTAACCCTGTTATATCACATCAATAAGACACTATGATTTTGTGGGAAAAAAACACATCGTATTACACCGTCCTCAGTCCATTAGTGTCTGGTGCAGATTCAGTGTGAACCATTTCTTCTAGTAACATACAGTGATGCACACAAATATGACACAATCTCTTCCTTTGTATTAAGAATTTTCACATGTGTACATTAAGTGATTTTAACAATTTGGAATAAGCAGTTTTACAAGACGTCTGGTCTCCTTTATAATAACTTTCCATTCTCTCAGTACATAGATCTATTTTTTGTATTTTCCCTATGTAGCAAAACCCATGAGTCCTATTTCTGGCTAGTTAAATGAGCGTTTATTCAAGGATATCCCTTTTGCTGATGCGTGCATTGTAGTAATACACAGCAGCAAGAGCAGATTGAGTTTTGTTATGGGTTTTATATTGCTATTCCTAACCCTATGATGTACGGTGCCAAATTAAGAGGCTCCCACTGCTACTATTCAGATCCTGTTACACATCTTGTGCCTTGGAAGACTGCATACAGATCTGCTGCAGTGGTGCTTTCCTGCCAATAAGTTACCATGGTGATTGAGCACTCTTTATGAACCTCAAAGAATCGTTCCCCGACCTGTAATATATGATTTATATTGGCAAGAGGGCTTTTAGAGTACATGTTGTAAAAATTGGTTATTCCCATGCAGTGTCTTGTCTGGCCAGCTGGCATGGAGTTAGAATGATAAGATACTTGAATGAAATCCGTGAGGTAGAGGGACGGACTGTATTCAGTATGGGGAGGGGGCATGTCTTGTCCTTTTTAGTTTTTTGGATCACTTCACTTCCTCTGGCTGTGCTACAATCTGAGGATGTCCTTTACAGCTTATCTTACTGGCAAGAGCTACCATTCTATTACCTCGAACCTATCTATAACTTTGTCTTTGTGCATTGCAGTTCTCCTATGCTATGTGCTCTTTCTCAAAAACGGCCACTACATTTTGTAAGATCAGTAAAGAGTTTAACGGATTTATGTGTTGTTTTGCAGCTATTTCTTTTACTGATCCTATCAATCTAAAGAATAAATGAAGGACCTCTAAATTTTCTATAGCTGTGTGTGTGTATGTATTTGTGTGTGTGTGTATATGTATGCATGTGTGTGTGTGTGTTATATATATATATATATATATATATATAATTTATTTTTATTATAATATTATTATTATTATTATTATTATTATAGAGAGATCGATCGAATGGGTATTATTTGCAGTTGAATGGGAAACATACGAAGTTCCAGCCGCCTGCAACTTCCCTTCAGGTGTTAAACCAGACAAGTCCAGGGCTGCTCGCTTTTAGAGAAAGGTGGTGGTTGTTGTTCTTGTGGACATCTGAATACATCTTTGCCAAATTGTAAACCTGGCATGTTGTAGGATATTTCGTTCTGTATAGATACGCATGCTGTTGAGTCCACATTAACATTGCTCTCTTAATTACATTGTATTTTAGATGGAATTACAGAAGCCATCAAACCAGTTGGACCTCAGCCATGGCACAGTTGTCGCAAATTAATCTACGTAAGACCAAACCCTAAAACCGGAGTACCGCTGGGCCACTGGCCGATACCTGAATCGTTTTGGCCAGATCAGAATTCTCCGACCCTTGTAAGTTCAGAAGGATGGTGAATGACATTGCAGTGCACATGGCTTCATAATCGCATCAGGAAGGGAGAATTGACCTATAACCCAAATCACTAAAACCTGAACAAAATGGCATGAAAAAAATAAAATATAAACTGATTTCAGGCAAACAAATTTGGGCAGATTTTATGAGCAACAGATTTTATCCTGTTGATGCATGTATGTAAATGTGGGGTGGGTTGGGGGGGTCGGTTCCAAAGTCCTCATGAACTTTTTTTTTTTTTTTTATAGCCCCCTCGAAGTTCTCATCCCATTGTGAAGTTTTCATGCGCAAACTCTGAACCAATGGTTATTGACAAGCTACCATTTGACAAGTATGAATTGGAGCCATCGCCACTGACACAGTATATTCTGGAAAGGAAATCCCCGCATACTTGCTGGCCGGTAAGTGGATATCGATTATGTGCCTTTTGTACTTTTATTTCTAAACAAAGTTCTCTGGGTCATCTTCAGGATTTAATTAGGAATTTAATGCAAATTTGTGCCAAAATCCTCATCAGACCTGCCCCATTGTGTGTGAATTAGACTTACAAAAAGCCCCGTTCACGTGTTCCAGACAAAAAAAATCTATACATGAAAAGAAAATCCCTGAGAAATCGCATGCTGCTACTTTACTGTTTTCTGTTGGAGACTCTGCTGCAGAAACTGCTGAAAATTGGCGGAGAGCAAAGTCTTGCACAGAGGACTTTTCTCTCTGCCGGTTTCAGTATAAAAACGACAGACCCCATTATAATCTATGCAGGTAACTGCTGTTTTAGCAGTCCGGCTCTCCGTCATCCAGGTTCCCAAAGGACGGAGACCCATGCGCAGATGTGAACCTAGCCTAAGTGAGGCTGTGTGATTTTAATGTGTATTCATTAAACCATCTGGATTTCTATAAAGTGTTTATAAACTACTCATACATACTTTTTTTTTTTTTTTTTTATTTCAAGGTGTTTGTGGTAAACAGTGCTAAGTACAGTGAACTCGGTCATCCTTTTGGTTACTTGAAAGCCAGCACTGCCCTAAATTGTGTAAATCTCTTTGTGATGCCTTATAACTACCCTGTACTCCTACCCTTATTAGGTAAGCATTTGGAAATCTGTTCTACTGGGTAAGGTTAACCCCTATCAGAATATCTTCATATGAATGCTCCTATTCACTGTAAATGTCAGAATTTCTAATTTATTATGCAAATAGCCTTAACAAATGTTCCAGACCTTTGATATAGAGGGACTGATAACTTTGTCCCGGTTTCTAAATGCATCAAGCAGAAGTCTGCTGTAGAAAAACTAAAATACACTGTGACTTGTTGAGCTTATTTGCACAAAAATTTGGTTTGTATTTTCACACCACTTTGAAAAGTGTGTAGAAAAGTGTGTGGTTAGCCTAAATGTCTGTACACAAGATCTTCTGTATCAGATGCAACTTTTTACAAAGTTGCAAAAATGGTTGTAAGCTCTTTCCAGTACGGGTGTCGCGTAAAAAGTTGACTAATATCTCAGAACATAAATGTTAGACTAACAAATGTTCCAAATCAAATGTTTTGCCGCTTTTAATAAATTTGGCACATGTTATATAAGCACAGACTACAATGAAACTGACTTACGGGGTTTATCTAGTGGGGAAATAAAGCTTATCTGTGCATGCCCTGGTTTGGTTAAACTTTACTACGAATGTACACCCCGGTCTCTTGGAGGCCCAATCATCTCTTTTGCGGAGGGCTGCAGGGGAGGCCAGCACACTCATTCTTCGGGCTCTGTGACTCCACATTCTACTGAATTAAACTGGGGCCCAATTTTTTGGGGTTTTTGGTGATGCCACAAGAACTGGAGCAGTTGCAGAGGAGACCTAAGAACGAGAAATCTGCCTTCCACAAAAGTATTGACTGTAGTGTACATTAATAATAAAGCTTAACCAGTGCAGGGAATGTTACTTTGGATATTTCTTTAAAAACAACCCAGTATCTTTACAGTGTGAGTCTGAATATTGCCTTTAGGAGTATAGGATTTTTTAACCGTCCGTCTGTTAGCATGTAAGCAAAACATGCAACCTTGAATAATACAGCACTTGGAGAATAAAGGGACTCTCTTGATGTCTAGAGAAAAGCTTTGTGAAGTATTAAGGCTATGTCCTCCTTTGCTACCATTTTTATTGTTCCAATCAGTGTTCTCTCTAAGCCTTTATAGCTAGTGAAGCGGGGCACTGTTCTTTTTAAGCCTTGCATCAAATAAATTTTAACATATTGTACAGACCCCTTGTTAGCTGTAAAGCAGCCAGAAACACAGGGCTACATGGAATCCAGCCAAATGGTATTAAAGAACATCCTGGTGTAGGGGCTGTAAAGGGTACTATCTGCAATGCTTGTGGCATGGAAGAGTTTATTGCCTATATGTGCTCGTGTACAGTAGTCGAGTGATGGTTTATGACAGTGAAAGGGTTTAATGACGATACTGCCTTTAATGAAAGGGTTGGCCAGTGAAGGAGTTATAGGTTTTCCAAGCAAATTATATTGATGTCTTTATTCTTGGGGATAAGATCATTAATATCAGATTGTTGGGTGCGGTCAACACCCAGGAACCAACTCACCCCCACCCTCCATGATCAGCTATTCTCAGAAGCCATTATATGGAAAAGCGAGCTGGAAGCAGACGGTACAGCCACTACACAGCCTAGTTACTGCAGCTCAATACCCATTCACTTGTATAGAAACTTAGCTGCAGTAACACTGCACAGCCGTTACATAGAACAGAGCTATCCGCTTCCAGCTCTGTTCTCCACACAGCGATTACAAAGTACAGCTGATTAATGGGAGTCCAAGATGTCTGACCCCCACTGAGCTGATACGGATAACCTATCCTAAGGATAGGTAGGTAATGAGCATCATTTTCCTGGGAAAAACTTTAACATTGCATACCGGTGGGATATTATTATTTATTAATATAGCACCATTAATGCCATGGTGCATTACATTTGCGGATTTACATACGGTACACCAGATATACAAAACAGATAATGTTAACAGAAACCAACTGGCACAATGGGATAGAGGACCCTGCCCACCAGGGCTTACAATCTGAGGATATTACCCTCTTAAAGGCTTGCTTGTAGTCCATTACCATGTTTTGGTAGGAACTGTAGACAAAAGGGTAGGATATTTTTAATTGAGTAATTTGCAAAGTTATTTAATTTCTCATCTTAGTTAATGGAATGACGCCAAAAAAGTGTCTGTAAATGTATTCCGTACCTTTTTATGTTTGAGACTTAAACCAGAGCAAAACCACTTAATCAATCTCCTTGTCACTTTTTTTTTTTTTTTCCCCCAGATGACTTGTTTAAAATCCACAAGGCTAAACCTTCCCTGAAATGGAGGCAACTTTTTGAAAACTATTTGAAAGCAATGCCACCTTACTACATTGGAGTAGGTGCCCTGTCCGTGTGTTACATGAATGTCGTACTGGCAGCCAAGCCTCAGCCTGCTGTTAACTTGATCTCTTGTTTTCCAGCCTCTGAAGAAAGCATTAAGGATGATGGGTGCGCCAAACCTCATACCAGAAAATCTGGAGTATGGTCTTAGTTATAGTGTTGTCTCCTACCTCAAGAAACTTAGCCAACAGGTACGGGGTGAGAAGTGTGTTTTCTGTCACTGCTGATCTGGAGCATCACAATACTAGGTGCCATGTTACAGAATGAGTGCCACTTTGCCATGACTTAGTTGGCTGGCAAACAGCTAGAAATCTGATCCGGTGTCTAACAAAACACTTGCTGGAATTTCAGATATTCTCTAACGGTGAACTTTGAAATGGCAAGAAATTCAGCATGTGATTTGGTAATGTTACACATTTATCACAAAAATGTGTATGGTTATTTCTATAAATACTTTTTTTTTTTGTTTTGTTTTTGTTTTTTCATCTACTTTAGGCTAAAATGGAATCTGATCGGGTGATTGCTTCCATTGGGAAAAAATATCCACAGGAAAGTGGTATTAAAGTCAGAAATGGCACAAGTATACCCTCGCTGGCCGTCAGGAAGGATTTTAAGCAGTTACTTCAGGAAATCACTGGAGAAATGCCCCAGAGAATGCTTGAACTGAACGTGAAGGAGTTTGCTGGCTTCCAGATAGCCCTGCTGAATAAGGTCTGCTTCTATGACGTGTATCTGGTATGTTCCAGCGTAGCATCTATTATACCTTCTCATGCATATGTTTTTTGTTTTTTTTCTGTAGGACCTAAAACCACAGACTTTTAGAAATGCCTATGATATCTCAAGAACTAACCTGTTGGATCATCTGACCCGAATGAGAGCAAATCTCCTTAAGTCGTCACGCAGGTTTTTCAGCGGACAAGATGAAGGTGAGATGGCGCGGTGTGTTAGTGTCAATGTCTGTTCTGAAGTGGTCAGTTGTAGAATTATATTGGTACTTATTCCAGACTTTCTTCCATTCAGGCAAGGACTGCAAGTACATACTGACTGTTTCTTTGCTTGCTGGGTGGATGGGGTTTTCTTTGTCATGAATAAGAGCTGCTCTTCATTCTCACACAGCATGCATTCTTACACAGACACACTAAGGAAGAATTTACTGCAGCTGCATCTCCCTCCCCCCCCCCCATTAAACTGGATTATTTTCATATATATATGTATATGTGTGTATGTATATATGTGTGTATATGTATATATGTGTATGTATGCATGTATATATATGTGTGTGTGTGTGTGTGTGTGTATATATATATATATATATATATATATATATATATTTATTTATTTATTTTAGAGTTGGATTTTTTTTTTTTGAGAGTAGCGAAGGTGGTTTCTGAACATTTATAGTGTCTCCAGGCAGATTAAAGGGGAATTACAGGCTGCTGCATCATTGATCACTATGTACCTATATATAGCTCTATCTTAATACTTCCACAGACCAGTTACACAGTATACCCATAGTCCAGATGGGAAACTACCAGGAGTATCTAAGGAATATCCCTTCACCACTAAGAGAGCTGGATGCTGATCAGCCCAAGAGACTGCATACGTTTGGAAATCCCTTTAAACTGGACAAAAAGGTAAAGATTCTGATGTCCCACCATTATAATTTATTGCTGTCCACAGAATAGATAAGTGACTGACTGGTAGGGTTTTGGATAAGGATTCATGGTGCTTCACTGCTATAAAGGCAGTGCTAATAGCCAGGTTAACATGGGATACAAACACATGTACAGTCAACACTGTTTTGCATCACATGGCACTTCTTCATGCAAGAAGGGAAAGTGCCATATGATGCAGAATTGTGTATTAAGTGCCATGGATATCATTCGGATTTATCTGTTTAAAGCGCGGGGTGCCATCTGACCGCAGTATTTTGGTACCATTGCTCTCAGCACGACCTGAGTAGCAGTGGTTTTCTTTGTGTTGCTGAGGATTTTGCTGCTGGGACACCACACTGATCCCATCTACCATGATGGTTGTGCATATGTGCTGTCACTTTTCAGTCTTTGTAGACAGCTCTTGGCCATCTTAATCTGTCCCATAGACTTAATGGAGCCGTGGCTAACATGCGTAATGTATTTTTCCTATTCTCTTGATTCTCTTCTCCCAGTCGTGAGATTAGCCGCAATTACACCCAGTCACTCATCCTATGATAAATTGTAGACTGTGATTCACTGTCAACCCCTTTTAAGCAAATTTCAGTACTTCTGAAAGTGCTTTGCCTCATAATGTAAAATTCTGTACAAAATTATATTAGTGATACATTCTGTAGGAGGACACATTGCAATCCTGTATTAATTTGGGGTGAATCGAATAGAGAACTGTAGTTTTGTCGTCAAAGGTTTCCTAGAGTAAATAGTGTGACGCTTGGCTTTTATATTGCACTTCACCGGCTCAGATGGATTATAGTTGATTTTTGGCTTAGTTTTTGTCACTCATTGTAACTTCTATCTAATGGGATATGTTGTGGATAAATGCTATATATTATTATTATTAATAATAATTATTATTATTATAATTAATAATATTTTATATAGAACCATTAATTCCATTGGTGCTTTACATTTGAGGGTTCACATATGGTGCACAAAATATACAAAACAAATATATTAACAGTGACCAACTGGCACAGTGGGATAGAGGGCCCTGCCCGCAAGGGCTTACAATCTATGAATGCTAAATTCTCGTTTTGCTTTTACAGGGGATGATGATTGATGAAGCTGATGAGTTTGTGTCGGGTCATCAAAACAAGCACAAACGTCCAGGGGAACCTAATATGCAGGGGGTCCCAAAGAGGAGGCGGTGTATGTCTCCATTGTTACGCAACAGACCTCAGTCTCCTGTTGTAAACAATCACATAGGAGGGAAAGGTCCCCCATCTCCTGCAACCCAGGCTTCAGCAGACTTGCAAAAACCAGGGGCAATAAATAAACGTATGTATGATACCGGTTTGCAACCTATTTCATAGCACCACTTTGCAAAAATAATTTATTTTAAATTTGGTGTTTTAACATGTTCATGTATATTAATACATTATCATCAGTCACAGAGACAGGCTGTTAGGGCAATACTTAACCTAACAGCAAGTTAGGTACATGGACAGCCTTGAGGCTCTTTGTGTTCCTAGGACTGACTGGGTGAAAGTTTCCCAGTCCTTGACCATGTCTGGAAAGAAAAACTGTGACCTTATCAAAGCAATGGAGTCTGTTTTGATCATGCTTTAGTCTCTCTTGACCTTAGCCATCAAAACATGACACTGTACAGTAGGCGCCTTAATGCCTGCTGTCTAAAGCCATGGTAGCGATTATGGGGTTAATATTCACACTGGCCACTGAAGCACTGAAAAGAAATATTTTGGTATACTCCCACTTGCATATTTCTTTAAGATGCAAATAGGAGATGGACGTTTGTCTCTGCAGTGAATTTGGAGCTTTGTATCCTAAAAACACCCCCCATCTCTGACTACTATAAAGATTACGAAGCAGTTACATTGTTTTGACCTGTTAAGATTAATAATCTTTCCAACTATCTTTTTTTTTTTTTTTTTATTAAAGATCCTGGCTTGCATAATACGTTGCCAACAGAAAATTCTGAGAATCACGTTGAAGACCAACTTTCCACAGATGCGTTAATGGACGGATCCGACCAGTTTGACACTTTGTCCCAGGTTTCCTTGAACTCTTTGGAAAGTGCTGAATACTCCACAGAAGATGGAGACTCTGATGGCTTTGGTTCTAGTAACTCTGATCTGTTTATTGATAATTTGAAGTCTCCCGGAGAGATGGGAAATTGTTTTGGGAATGACACTGCTGCATTTACACACAAGATGAGGAGGTTGCGGCCTTGTCGGAGCTATGAGGAGGTCAATATAGAGCTGAAAAGTAGAATAATGAAAGAGATCAGGAAGCCTGGAAGAAGTAAGTACTGTGTACATATTATGCATCTTGACTTCTGATGATCAGTATCCTTAAAGGAATTTGGGTCCAAAATTCCTTGTAAGCCAATAATAATGCTATGTAGGGGTTCTTAATAGGAGCACATACATAGCTTTGTGGCCACAAACTGACGGCCCGATTTTTTTTTAAAGATTTTCCTTAAGATAGTTGAAAATGCTCTGGCTTTCCTCTGGAGTTGGCGTGCTGTGTCTCCATTTTAGCTGTGATTGACATCTTCATCCTCTGCCTGAAGATCTGGTAAATCAGATTCAGAGCTCCAACCAGAGGCAGCCAGTGTCAGAGCTCAGAATCACACCCCTTGTCTACTCCTGCCTGGCACCGCCCTCCTGACAGTACAGAGTCTAAATAGCATATCAGACATCGACACTAACAGAACTGATTGCTTGGGAATGGTGAGAGCTAGAGAAATTATTCCAGCTGTGCTGGAATCAGCACAACGACAGCTATGTAGAGGCGCTAAGAGCTGGGGGTGGTGAAAGGTCCTCTTTAAATCCGTAAGTGGCAAATGTTTTGTGAATTTATATTGCAGATTTCTCCACAGCAAATTGAGAATATTAACGTTACCTATTTTGCGTAGTGGGTTCCGGGCCTTACAGTCTAGTTCACATTGTCACAATGCCAAGTGTGGGCAGAAATTATTGTAGGGGAATGTTTTATAGCATGAATTCCTAGATTGGCTGAATAACTCCCTCATGCAGTCGTGTTTCAGGTTGTCTTTTGTCACCTTTTGTTTTTCCTGCAGAGTATGAGACCATTTTTGCATTGTTAAAAGATGTACAAGGGAATCTGCAAACGCGTCTACTCTTCTTGCAGAATGTTATCAAAGAAGCGGCCAGGTGAGGTGACACACGAGTTTACTAAAATTCTGTAGCAGTTGTTTTGCATGTGTCTATATACTATAGAAAGCCTTGTTGCTAACTTTTAACTTTTTCTGTATAAGAAACTTTTTAATATCTTACAGGGTGAGATGCAAAACTATAGCCTCAGCATTCATAATTGAGACAATAGAACAACAATTTATTAACATGAAATAGACTCCATCTCTCCAAGGTTTATCTCTATACTACAAATGTTCAATGTGTTTTTCATCGGTGACACGGCAGATATCTTCGTTGTAGCCCAGTTCTGTCCAGATGTGTGCCTTCATATCCTCGGATATGGACTGCACTGTTTAGTGATGCGTTGTCTCAGATTATTCAGATCATGTGGTGGGGGAGACAGATACAGAGTACTTGATGTAGCCCCACAGAAAGCCAACGCACCATTGGTGAATTGTATCTAGCGTTACAAATCCAACATTCTGGTAGTGTTTCATAAAGATATCTGAACATCCACATGAGGATGTGGAGGTACACCATCCTGCTGATAGACTAATTTAATGTATTTCTGATTTGTAGTGTATAGATAAAACTTAGTGTAACTCTTTTCTTATAAAATTTCTGCTATAGTTATAAATACCAAGTCTATAATTTTGCATCACCACCGCCGTGTATTGCAGAAAAACGCCTCTTGCAGGCTCCTTTCCTCTTCTTAAACTGTTCACTTACTTTAAATTTACTGCTAAATCCATCTTGAGACAAGACGGACTCAGCCCAGAGGAATAAGAAGGAGGAAGGAGAAACTGCTATGCTAAAGAGACACACATAGGTGGTGCTGCAGCTTCTAGTGAATGAGTTTACAGCTACACTGCTCAGTTATACTGTATTTTGTACTCCATGCTGTTGCTTGTGTTAGTGTGTATGAGAGCATGAGGAGACATCTCTTTCCTGTGTATGGTCGCTAGTCATCTACTAGATCAGGAACCACTAAGAATTAGAGAGGCAGCAGCAGTGTCATCTGTAAATATAATCTATAAACTTTTTTTTTTTTTTTTTCTTGTATTCTGTCGACGTTTTAGGTTTAAAAAGCGAATGCTGATCGAACAGC
This sequence comes from Leptodactylus fallax, assembly GCA_947044405.1. NCBI lineage: Eukaryota > Metazoa > Chordata > Amphibia > Anura > Leptodactylidae > Leptodactylus > Leptodactylus fallax. Next base: position 473,893 of record CAMRHE010000410.1, read on the forward strand.
TAGAAGGATTTTTAGAAGAAATTCACAAAAGAGCAAATCAAGTCAACCACTTCAACAGCTGTTAACTGGCCTTGCGGAGACCCTTCTGTCTGTATTGCGTGTAAAGTACGTGCACAAATGGACAGCAATCGTGGCCAAATAGTGTGACCTGTCTGAACACTGAATTGATCCACTTTCAATATGCTTCCATTTTTATGTACACGGATAGTATCAACATGATGCCTTCAGTGGAAGAATGGGAAGTTTTTAAGATGATCCCGGTGATCGCTGACCTAGCTATGCTGATTTCTCTCAGGTTTCACAGCATACTCTCCACCTCACATGTAAGTGTATCACTGGCTGCTATCAAGGTATTTGCCAAAATCTTAACCGGCTTATTTAGAGGTTGTTCAAGAACTGATTTTATAGAGTTTGAACTGTCCGCATCTGGCGTGCACGCTTTCCACAAGAGACTTTTTAAATGCAGTAAAATGCAATTTGTCCTTGATACATAGCTAGACAGAAGCACATGTGTTGAACAAGGTAATATTTTGTACATATTATTTTGAATATATTATTGTAAGTTGTACAGGTGTATTTTGAAAACTATTTAAAACGAGGCACTTTTTGTTATTCCATTAATAAAAAAAGCTCTATTTTAATATTTGCCATATGGGTTTTTTTTTTCAACTTTTTTTAAAATTGAGGTGATTAGGCTCTGTTCACACTAACATAATGAATTAATGAATTGCATAGCTGAGCCCTGACACTGAAAGTCTGTCTCATCAAGGAACATAAAGGATACATTCAAAAAAGCTGTGAAAAATGGACAAAGGGGCCATTTTCTTTTACAGCTGTGGGCATCAGTTTTCTCGGCTTACACATAGGTTTGACTCTATTGTGGGATACAAAGTGGCAAAAATAAGGTGTACTATAAAAATGTCAAGAAAAATGGACAAAAAAATGTTCAAAAGTGGTGTATTGAAGTTGGCATTTTCTTATACACTTTACACACTAGATGGCACTATTTTGTGTAGTAATGTACACTTCCCCTTAGGATTTTTGACCAACAATAAAAATTCAATTCAGGGTTATGGGTGACTTTTTTACTTTTAATCTAATAATAATAATAATAATAATGTTTGTTTTTTTGTTAAATGAAGAAAAAAAAATTCACAGCACCGTGAGATGAAGTTGAATCTATACCAGTAGGGTGTAGGTTTCCTCAACCAACCATCCAACGGTTGACTGCACTGAAGAAACTGTATATGATCATTGTGGGCAGCTAGAGAAGAAAGCCTGCATGAAGTATATCATGGGAGTGAACATCGATGTCACAATTTTGATGCAATTCTGAATTGTGATTCTTTGAAATGGCTAAGTTAATTTTATTAATTGCCCAGCCCTACGTCCACATAATGAGGTGGACACGCTTACCATGTCTTCCTGCAGCCACATCTCTGTTCACTGCAAAGTAGTCAATGGAAATGGCTTTCTGCCTCACCTGTCAGTGGAGGAGCAGAGAATGTGCACAACATGGCAGTATAGCTGAGAAGAACTGGAAGAGGCAACAAGGGCATGATATATATATTCTATAATTTTTTATTTTATTTTTTTTTTTAACTTTAGGGTCTATAATGAAAGGGTTAATACTCATGATCTGAGTGGGCCGATGGCTGCCGCTCAGTAATAGTACGAAGGATGTCGGGAAAGGGTTAAAAAAAACAAGCTCTGTCTTTCTATAAGGCTATTACCCACATTCTCTCCCATAACACTTCTTCTTGTATTCACATTGGTTATAGTTTCCGTTGGTGCAGTCTTTTGGTACAAAGAAGTTGCTTAATAAAACATAATTCACATCAATCTGTATTGCTTAAAAGATTAAAAATTGGGGGGCGGAGCCTACTGTGGAGCAGAATGGCCACATAGTTGTAAAGCTCCAGGCCTGAGTCCTATACAGCGACAAGAAAGAGCGACGTGCCCGTGGATCTCACTCACCTAAACGGCATAGGGAACGCTTGCTAATCTCGAGGATGCCCAGAAAGAGGAAATCTGCTGTTAAACCGCAGAAAATTTCAGATTTCTACTTCCCCCACAGAGGAGGGGAAGATCGAAATGGTGGCGGTTTGCACTCCAGCGCGGTCTCCGGGGCCTCATCTCCGTCCCGAGACTCTCCGGAGGAGCCGCTCACCCTCTCCGCTCAGCGGAGAACGCTGTCAGAGCCTTCGATAGGTGGAAAAAGATGTGTCGTTTCTGAAAACTAAAATAGCAGACTTGGAAGACCGCTCGCGGCGCAGTAATCTGAAGTTTAGAGGGATTCCAGAGTCAGTATCTGTGAACAACTTAACAGCTTTCCTCCAAGACCTGATACGCACGCTCTTACCAAACCTCACGATAATGGACTTAACCATTGATAGAGCGCATAGAATCCCAAGGCCTTCACACCTAGACGAAGCCGTACCCAGAGATGTATTAGCAAAAATCCATTTTTACCGCACTAAAGAATTGGTGCTGCTGACCTCACGGAAAATAGGCCGGATACCTGACCCATACCAGAAAATTTCCATCTACTCCGACCTTTCGGCCACAACTCTACAAATGAGAAGGCAATTCATCCCTATTACTACGACACTACGCCACCATAACATCCTATATAAATGGGGATTCCCGGTCAGTGATCGTATCTAAAAACAACCTTACTCATGTTATCAAATCTCCGGAAGACGGCAAACAGTTGCTAAACAAGTGGGACATTCCGCTCCTTGACCCGACGCCCAAATTACCACCTGGCCCAGTGTCTGATGGTTGTCAAACGAAAACCCCAAGACGTCCACCAAAAGGGCTGCACAGCTAGAGACTCACCTTAAAATGGATTCCGTATGTCCACTACTGCTGAACTTATCCCCCCAGGATTACAACAGCCGCTGGTCCGCTGTACCACATTTCTTTTCTTTGTTTTGTTGAGGTGGCTTTGCCGCTGGTTTCAGTGTTTTTATAGTTTGTTTTCTCCTCGGTTTTGGCACTTGGGACGCTGTGAGTACACATGGCAAAGACGAATATGCTTCTTCCTGCTACTGGTAATTTTGGATATGGGTGGGTGTGGTAAGACTATTGTAGCATCACTAACTGTAAATTATGGTACTTAACATTATGTCCATGAATGTCAGAGGTTTGAACTCCCCTCAAAAGAGAGCCCATTTGTGGCGAGAGGCCCGAGCTCAAAGCTGTGACATTCTTGCAGTTCAAGAAACACATCTTTTAGAGATAGATGCCATTCGAATCAAACATTCTGCATACCCACATACATTGCTCCTCCAAGCGCAGGGGAACACTAATTGGGATCAGAGATTCAGTGCCATTTCAGCTGGTGTCCCATCATGCTGACCCGGGAGGGCGATTTGTCATATTAGTCTGTATCCTTAATAATGTCACATACACATTGGTTTCGGTTTACGCCCCGAACAGAAGGCAGGTGTCTTTCTTAGGGAGACTTATGAAAGTAGTGGAGAGAAAAAAGCAAGGATGCTTAGTATTAATGGGAGACACTACTTCTGGCACAACGACACGTCATCCTTCATTCTCGCAGGCTATATGGCGTCATGACTTATTTGATGCATGGCGTATCCTGCATAATACCGAAAAAGATTACACCTACTATTCTACGGTTCATAACAGTTATTCACGAATAGATCTATTCTTAATAGAACAAACTAGTATTCCCCTGGCCGTGAAGTCAGATATTTCACAAATAACATGGTCAGACCATGCAGCAATAACCTTGACTCAGAGAAAAATATGAATGCCCTAGAGCATACGTATGGAGGTGCAATGAATTCTTAATGTCACAGCCAAAATATAAAACAATCCTGGAAAATGATCTGAAGGAATTCTTTCAGACCAATGCTCCCTCTGCCCCTAGCCCTGACATATTATGGAACTCACATAAAGCTTTTATCAGAGGAACATTTATCCGTCTAGGACACATTGAAAAGAAAACCAGGTTAGCAGAAATTGATCGACTACTGCACCAAATAAAATCTATCGATAATAGTAACAAAAAATCTCCTTCCCCCTCCAATGCAGCACAGTTGGCGACACTACGCCATCAACTGACAGCCTGTCTACTGTATAACTATGAGAAAAACTTGAAAAGGGCAAAAGCGACTTATTACTCTCAATCTAACAAAGCAGGGAAGCTTCTAGCGTCCAAACTTAAACAAAAACATACACGGTCCAAAATCCCATTGCTCCAAAGCAAAGATGGCACACACAAAATTTATGATCCTAGCGGCATCGCCAATGCCTTTAAAGCTTTCTATGAAGACTTATACAACATTAGAGAGGATTCCTCTATAACGCTTCCAACGAAACAAGAAATTGCCAAGTTTCTCGCAAATACTCAATTGCCCACACTCACAGAAACACAACTGGACTCTTTGAATGAGCCCATCTCACCTTCAGAATTGCTATCAGTAGTCAAGTCGCTGCCACCTCGAAAGTCCCCGGGCCCAGATGGCCTTACTAACGAATATTACAAAAAGTTTTCTCCACTCCTGTTAAGCCCGCTGCGGTGGACTCTGGCACTATTCCAAGAGAAAATCAGGAGGCCCTGGTGGTGACATTGCCTAAACCGGGCAAGCCTGCCGTCAGCCCCCAAAATTTTCGACCAATATCCCTATTAAACTCAGATTTAAAAATTTATGCCAAAATTATAGCGAATAGGGTAGCTGCTTGTCTTCCGAGCCTAATAAACCACGATCAAGTGGGATTTGTGAAGGGGAGGCAGTCATACAATACTAGACGCATTTTGAATATTATACACCACATTAACTCTAGAAGGATGGAGGCGGTGGTTCTCGCATTGGACGCTGAGAAGGCGTTTGACAGGATTTGCTGGTCGTATGCCTTCTTGGTGCTCAGGGGCATGGGGTTCACTGGAGCTATTTTAAGAGCAATTGAGGCGCTGTACTCTGCACCATCTGCAAGAGTATTCACTAATGGAGTAGTGTCAGATCCCTTTTTAATAACGAACGGGACTAGACAGGGGTGCCCCCTCTCGCCGCTGATATTTGTTCTTTCGATGGAACCACTGGCCCAATCACTCAGACTAGACCCAGAGGTGAATGGCATTGCTATGCGGGACAAAACTCATCTTATATCACTCTATGCAGATGATATCATTCTTACCCTGTCCAACCCGCAAAAATCTATTCCCCGAGTTATGGAGATTATTGCTAAATTTGGGCATCCATCATTTTATAAACTAAATATGGCCAAGTCACAAGCCTTACCTTTAAATATTCTTCCCCCCTTGCTGCAACCCCTACAATCTCAATATGACTTTGATGGGAGGAAAGATGGCGTTCATTATCTGGGGATACAAGTGACACCCTCTTTAGGGGCCCTATATAGACATAATTATACACCCATGTTGAAAATAATGCAGGATGAGATGGAGCGACTGTCCAAAGTAGATGTGTCTTGTATGGGGCGGATCGCAGCCTTCAAAATGTTATTACTGCCTAGACTCTTGTACCTGTTTCGCACACTCCCGATATCCATCCCGGTTTCGTTTTTCGAAACCATGCAAAGGATGATTTTGAAATACATATGGAGTGGAAAGAGACCCAGAATTAATAAAAGCTTCCTATTTAAACGAAAAGAGGCGGGGGGGACTGGGAGTACCAGTGGTACAGAATTATTATATAGCATCCTTGGTTACGCAATGTGCTAGATGGAGATCAGTGGATACCTCGGTTCCATGGTTACATATCGAGCATTCGTTTATATATCCCTTAAAGTTGACGGATGCCCTGTGGGCGCCCTTCTGGAACATTCCTACGCCTGAGTCCTTATCCCCAGTCATGCAAGCAGCAATGACCGCATGGAAGCTGCTCCAAGGGAAAGCAAACCCTACAAGTCATTTTTGTACCTCGGAGATGCCTTTGTCACTTCTGGCCTGGGCGATAGAGGACCTGGTAACTTCAGGGTGGGAGGCGAGAGGGATTACACGGGTCTCCCATTTACAATCCGATACCACACAAATTTTATCATTTACAGATACTACACGGAAATTTGGGGTTCATGGTGGTGACTTCCTTAAGTACTCTCAAATATGTCACTTTATATCTAAGAATCCAGTATCGCAACTACCCCACAGTAGTATGATATTCACCTGGTTGTCGACTAAGATGAGGGGATTACGGTTTCTATATGACAAAATGGATGGAATAGCGACTTTTACTAAATCAATACCATTCCGTTGTTGGGAGAGGGATTTGGGAAGAGTCATTACTTTGGATGAGTGGGAACAGGCAATTAAGCTAAGTCACTCAAACTTAAAATGTAGCACCCACATAGAAACAGCGAAGAAAATTACATTGAGGTGGTACTGAACCCCCTCCACTTTACAAATGATATACCCTTCCGTCTCTGGAAACTGTTGGAGGGGATGCGGGGGGAGAGGAACCCTTCTCCATATTTTGGGACAATGTCCCATTATTCATGGATATTGGAATAGAGTCTTTGATATGCTATCAGAAATATTTAATTTTCACCTCCCATACGCCTCTCCTCTGGCCATCCTATTGATTGGAATTCCCGAGGAATGGAATAACTTTAAAAAAACTCCTGTGTAAGATCTTGACTATAGCTAAATTATTGTTGGTGCAACGTTGGAGATCGGTGACCCCTCCGTCTGATTCCACACTGTTGCAAGCTATTAATACTACATATGCCTACGAGAAGGTAATTGCATTAGGAAATGACTCATATAATAGCTTTAAAAAGGTATGGGATGCGTGGATTCACTCTCGATTTGCCGCATAATGGGAGCCATGGAGTTGTATAGAGTCCGCTCTTGTACATCGCAATGGGTGTGGAGATGTAGGAAATAGAGAAGAGGTAGAAAGTATGAAAGATTGTCTATGAAAGACTGTCTATGAAATTTCTCACGCTAACCCTAATAAAGTGCCCACGTTCTTGTTACTGTTATTGTTATTGTTCAATACTTATACAATCTTTATCTTTGTCTCATTGATGTACCATTCAAAAATTTACCATGGACAAATCCAAATCAGAATGTATAGTGCAATGTATGTCAATTTTGTTCTTACATTTATTGTGAAAACCAAATAAAAATTATTGAAACTAAAAGATTAAAAATTTATATATACACACCCACAGGCAGTACTGCTTACCCTACCACAGTGTTCACATTAGTGTGATATTTTCATACAATAGCTATCCAAGATGGACATGGTCATTAGTATAGATTATTTTCTATACCAAACATGCGCAGTATAGGGCAGCCCTCTTTTAAAAGTACTTGTCCCTCCATACCAAAATTACCAGATGGCTAGATGAATTACTTTTGACCAAGTTCAAGGAAATGCTGTCTCATGAAGACCACCTAGTAATGTAGGCATTCTTATTTCTCTTATATTGTGCAAAGGTTCATGGGTAACACATGATATGCAAATTATTTTTTATTATTGTTTATATAGCACCATTAATGCCATGGTGCTTTACATTTGAGGATTTACATAAGGTACACAAGATATACAAAACAGATACTAACAATGACCAACTGGCACAGTGGGGTAGAGGGCCCTGCCCGCAAGGGCTTACAGTCTATGAGGGAAGAGGGATAGAGACAGAAGGTGAGGGTAGAGGCTGCTCAGGTGGTGGTGTGGTGACAGTAGCGTTATTGGAGGTTGTAGGCTTTCTTGAATAGGTGAGTCTTCAGGGCCTTCTTGAAGCGTGTGACTGTGGGGGACAGTCTTATGTGTCTTGGTAATGAGTTCCAGAGTATGGGGGATGCACGGGAGAAGTCTTGGAGACAATTGTGTGAAGAATGGATAAGAGCGGAGTAGGAGGATCGGAGGATACATGTGGGCAGGAAGTGGGAGATTAGGTCGGAAATATATGGGGGGGGGGGGCGACAGGTTGTGGATGGCTTTGTATGTCAGCGTTAGTAGTTTCAACTGTATTCGCTGGGCAACGGGTAGCCAGTGAAGTGACTGGCAGAGAGGGGCGGCCAAAGAATGGAGGGAGAGGTGTATTGGTGAGCAGCACATTTAAGGTGGACAGGAGGGGGGCAAGAGTGTAAGCTGGGAGGTCATGGAGAAGGGTGTTACAGTAGTCTAAGCGGGAGATTATGAGGGCGTGGACTAGCATCTTTATAGTTTCAGGGGTGAGGAAGGAGCGGATTTGATGGATGTTCTTGGGTTGGAGGCAGCAGGAGGTGTTGAGGGTTTGAATATTTGGCTTGAAGGATAGGTCAGAGTCTAATGTTATCCCAAGGCAGCGGGCTCGTGGGACTGAGGTGAGAGTGGTCTGAGATGCCAAGTTATTCTAGCTTAGGGAATGGTCGACTGTGTCAAAGGCAGAGGAGAGGTCAAGGAGGAGGACAGAATAGTGACCTTGGTTAGATAGCCAAATATCGGGAAGAGCAGAAACTCTCACCTATGATAAGATTACTCAATGGAATAGAGCAGTCCTATGTTTTCTTAACAGTTAAAAGGGTTTTTCTGGGCAAAAAAAACCCTTTTAACTGTGGAAGCTCCTGGCATCGTCTGCATTTTACATCGGCATCTTTCTGTACCTACAACTCCCATAATTCCTTGGTCTGCACTCAGAGCTGATTCACTCCCCCCCCTTTCTCACACACTCCCCCCCCCCCCCTCCTCTGAGATGGGCGGTATTATATACAGCTAGAAAGCTGACTGCTTTCTGAATTCAGAGCACTGTCAGCTTTGCCGGTATGTGCCCAGGTGCCATATATATCGGTGCTGTTATTTTCGGCACTGATAACCCTCCGCTGTCAGAAGGGCGGGCCTTAAAGCCTAGCATCATAGCTGGGCTGTGAGGAATGCCTCCCCAGCAGTATAAGGCTATATAAGAGTACAGTTATTTACACATGTGGACAAAATTGTTGATACCCCTCGCTTAATGAAAGAAAAACCCAAAATGGTCACACAAATAACTTGAATTCGACAAAAGTAATAATATATAAAAATTCTATGAAAATGAACAAATGAAAGTCAGACATTGCTTTTCAACCATGCTTCAACAGAATTTTTCTTTTAAATTTAAACTCATGAAACAGGCCTGGACAGAAATGATGGTACCCCTGAAAATAATGTGACCAAAGGGACATGTTAAATGAAGGTGTGTCCACTAATTAGCATCACAGGTGTCTACAATCTTGTAATCAGTCAGTGGGCCTGTATATAGGGCTACAGATACTCACTGTGCTGTTTGGTGAAATGGTGAGTACCACACTCAACATGGACCAGAGGAAGCGAAGGAAAGCTTCTGGGAGAATGTCCTATGGACAGATGAGACGAAGAAAATCGAAATTTTTGGCAAGGCACATCAGCTCTATGTTCACAGACGGATAAATGAAGAATATCTTGAAAAGAACACTGTCCCTACTGTGAAACATGGAGGAGGCTCTGTTATGTTCTGGGGCTGCTTTGCTGCATCTGGCACAGGGTGTCTTGAATCTGTGCAGGGTACAATGAAATCTCAAGAATATCAAGGGATTCTAGAGAGAAATGTGCTGCCAAGTGTCAGAAAGCTTGGTCTCAAGTCGCAGGTCATGGGTCTTGCAACAGGATAATGACCCAAGACACACAGCTAAAAACACCCAAGAATGGCTAAGAGGAAAACATTGGACTATTCTGAAGTGGCCTTCTATGAGCCCTGACCTAAATCCTATTGAGCATCTTTGGAAGGAGCTGAAACATGCCGTCTGGAAAAGACACCCTTCAAACCCGAGACAACTGGAGCAGTTTGCTCATGAGGAGTGGCCAAAATACCTGCTGAGAGGTGCAGAAGTCTCATTGACAGTTACAGGAATCGTTTGATTGCAGTGATTGCCTCAAAAGGTTGTGAAACAAAATATTAAGTTAAGGGAACCATCATTTCTGTCCAGGCCTGTTTCATGAGTTTTCTTTTTTTTTTTTTTTAATTCAGTTGAAGCATAGTTGAAAAGCAATGTCTGACTTTCATTTGTTCATTTTCATAGAATTTTTATATATTATTACTTTTGACAGATTGAAGTTATTTCTGTGACCATTGTGGGTTTTCTTTCATTAAATGAGGGGTACCAACAATTTTGTCCGTGTATAATTGATTTATTATACATGAGTTTTTACATTTTTTGAAAAGTAATTTGATTTATTATTCACGTTCAGTCAGTCATGTGGCTGACCAGAAATGCAACAGTTATAAAAAAAAAACAAACCCTGATACATGTAAAACATATCAATGCTTTATTAAGAACTATCTATTAAATATAAATGTTTTTGTTATCCAAAAAAGGATAATAAATATAGAAATTCTGATTTATCCAGGAATGCGCATTCAATGTAAAGGGTTGGTGACTCTTCCGATGAACAGCACTGATCCTACAAATCCAATGAAGAAGAGGGTGTTCAAAGTCGAGGACAAGGAACATGGATAGACATTTAGAAAAAGAAGCATTTTGTGAACCATTTTCTAATTATTGCATTTTTTTCTTTTTGCTCCTTTTTTTTTTAATGCTGCAATAATAGACTTTTACAAGCAGATTTGACTTAAATTTTATTTTATATATTGATAATGAGATCAAGGTGTAGGTATACAAAGGGTCTATTTTTTTTTTTTTTTTTCCTTTGGGGGATAGCATTTTTGTAAATCAATTAATAAATAATTTTAAAAAATTTCAGGCAGAAACCCGGTGAACCCCGTTATCGTCTATGGGGTCTGAGGGTTTTTGCTGGTAACTGCTTTTTAAGCGGGTTAGGTTTCTGTTCTTCTGGTCCCCAAGCGGAACCAATACATTGCTGTATGTATGTTGCTCCCTTAGCCACATACTGCCCATCATGGGGTCAAGTTGCAATACCAGGCACATCTGCACAGTGTATGGTATTGAGCCTGGTAATGAAGAGACCACAGCATTCACTCAATTGATCAGTACTTGTGGTAGAAGTTGGATGTCCACCAACCTGATCTAGTAATGACCTTTTCTGTTCTTAACCATTTTAGTACTGGGCCAATTTCTAGTTCAGGACCAGACACATTTTCAGGTTTTTTGTATATGCGGTTTTGAGGGATATAACAACATTTTTATCATTTGGGTTATTCAACTAATTTTTGCATGTTTTTTCAACATAGGGCTTTATTTTTATGTTTTATTTTTGCATATTTATATCTGGGAAAATATAAACAAAGGAGAGAAAACGTATGTTTTTCACTCTTCATTTTTTTTTTTTTTTTTTTTATTAGCGCAAAGTTCTGCTAAAAAAAACTTAAAATAGTTTTTCCTCTGTTACGGTAATTTTTATTTTGTATTATGTCGTCGGGTTGGGGCTATAACCTGTGATGAGGGCGTGTCATTGATGTATTTTATTTTTTATATTTAATTTTAGTTTTATTTTTAACTTTTCTACTTCTCTTTATTTCTTATTTTTGACATTGTCCCCATAAGGTCATAATAGACCTTTAGGGACATCAGCAGGGGCGTAACTACCGGGGTAGCAGTGGTAGCGACTGCCACAGGGCCCGGAACATTACGGGGCCCGGAGCCCTGTGGCAGTCGCTACCGCGAACCCCACAATCACTGCTATCGTTATACTCCGGGGCCTTTTGAGACCCCGGAGTATAACGATCGGAGGCCCAGGGGAGGTGAGCGAACATAAAAAACACTGTAACTCACCTATCCTCCGCTCCGCAGGCTTCGGGCCTGTTTGGTGACGTCCCAGGCGTCAGCCGACGTCATTACGCGTCGCGACGCCGGCCTGGATCGTGCGAGATCCGGTCCGACATTGAAGATGGCCGAAGTAGCGCACAGGAGTGCACCGGAGCGAGGAAGAGGTAAGTTGCAGTGTTTTTTATGTTTCTATCCTCCCCTGGGTCTCCGATCATTATACTCTGGGGTCTGAAAAGACCCCACAGTATAATAATCGTTCATGGGTGGTCCACAATGGGACATAATACTGTGTGCAGGGGCCACTATGGGGCAAACTACTGTGTTCAGGGGCCACTATGGGGCATACTACTGTGTGCAGGGGCCACTATGGGGCAAACTACTGTGTGCAGGGGCCACTATGGGGCAAACTACTGTGTGCAGGGGCCACTATGGGGCAAACTACTGTGTGCAGGGGCCACTATGGGGCAAACTACTGTGTGCAGGGGCTACTATGGGGCAAACTACTGTGTGCAGGGGCTACTATGGGGCAAACTACTGTGTGCAGGGGCCACTATGGGGCAAACTACTGCGTGCAGGCGCCACTATGGGGCAAACTACTGCGTGCAGGCGCCACTATGGGGCAAACTACTGCGTGCAGGCGCCACTATGGGGCATAATATTGTGTGCAGGGGCCACTATGCTGCATAATACCGTGTCCAGGGGCCACTATGGGGCATAATACCGTGTGCAGGGGCCACTATGGGGCATAATACCGTGTGCAGGGGCCACTATGGGACATAATACCGTGTGCAGGGGCCACTATGGGGCATAATAGTGTGCGCAGGAATGCGGTTTGTGTGTGGGGGGGGTTGGGGGCGGCGGTTTGGGGGGGTTGGGGGCGGCGGCTTGGGGGGGGCCCCATGTCAAATGTTCGCCTTGGGGCCCAGCCATTCCTAGTTACGCCACTGGGCATCAGAACACTTTTTTCTTTTTCCTTTTTTTTTTTTAAGATGGGGAGGCTGATTTCCCCTGTAAGTAGGGATGTTACCTTAGCCCCAGTTACTGGAGGAATACAGCCTCCTGCCCATAACTACAGAGCTGATATGGATCCTCTAGGACCCAGAAGCTCTAACAGCTTCTGATCCCGGCGGATCACATGACCACTGTGTCAGAGGGGAGCCGCATCATGGAGCCTCCCATAGCTGTGTATACAGAGCTCATTGAGCGCTGTGTGCACAGCGATCAGGAAGGCAGGGATGGTAATAGACCATCGCTGCCTTCTCTAGAGGAGCATTCGGCTCCCCGTTTCTGTAGCTGAACGATTTCGTGCAGCTGCTTAAAATTGCAAGGACGTCTTGCATTACGCAATACTGGAAGCGAGTTGAACCTCCTCCCCTTTCCCTCTGGCTTTTAAAGGTCAATGAGATCATGCGCATTGAGAACCTCACGTCCTTCCTGCATGACACAGTTGAAGTCTTCAATGAAACCTGGTTCCAACGCTCTGGAGAGTATCAGACGCTTCTGGGCTCTGGGCCTTCCTCTACGGCCTGAGCGTTATACTCTGTGCAAGGTGTCCACCATTAGCCATAGTGCTATTACTACAGTTATGCTAATCTCTGTCCTACTGTTATTGAATGTCCTTCTGATGGGCACCTGACATGGCTGGTTCCCCGGACCTTCGTTGGGGCCCTTATATGGCTTGTTTTCTGCTCATCCCCTACTCATTCTCTCTCCCTCTCTCCCTCCCTCCTTTTCTTTGTTGGCTGGGTCCATCTGGGGGTCTCCTCAGGTGGCTCTGGCTTGCTGTGTTTGTGTGTATATGAATATATTTTTTTTTTTTTTGTACTATTGGCCTGTTTCAGACCTTGTTGTATTATTATAAAACTGCAATAAAAATTTGAATTGGGAAAAAAAAAATTGCAAGGATGTGCCGGTACGTCTGTGCAGAACACAGCCACTATCCAGACATATATACTCTATGGGCGGTCTGGAAGTGGTTAACAAAAAATTATATACATCCATGTGATTTACAGCTTGTACTAGTAAATTTAAAAAGCCCTACTGTACCTGAGCTGGCTTGTCGTAAGAAAAAGAAAAATGGCCTGTCTGCTTTAAACACAGGCATGCGGGATCTTTTCAATAGCACCATCGCTGTAAAACATAAACAATAGGAGTTATTTTGGCAAAATTTTATTGATGCTCTATCCACAATATTTCTATAGGAGTCCAACTGGTAGATTCAAAATGAAGGAAGAGTATAAAGGAAAGAGTGAGATTCATCCTTTTTATATACACCCATGTTTTGTTTGTTTTTTTGCTTCAAAAATTCTAACAAAATAATTTATTCAAAGTTTTTATTTTAGCTTTATCTATTAGCAGGGAGAAAGTAAAGGACTACTGTAATTCAATCCTCCTACCTTACCACATAGGGAAATGACCGTGCAGTCTACAAGTGAATGAAACTCATAAACGGCATAAAGCACTTTTTATTAATTGAAGATGGCCACCTGGAAGATATATAATTTTTTTTTTTTTTTTTTTTGGGGGGGGCTGTCATTTTGGAGACAGTCCTGGTCAGATTATCTGAGCATACCAATAGCAACATCTATTGACTTTGAATGTGCTTACCATGCTACCTACCGGTAAGTTAAGTGGTTTCCTATTACATTTACTCTAGCTGTTTGTTTATGAAATGGAAATATTGAGCCCTGTGGTGTTGGGTCCAAGATTCTGTGTACAATGTGGCGGAATGTTAACACTGTACAGTATAAACTGGAGTATAACCCACCTGTAACTCCTGAGCCTCTTGTGCCACCTTCTTCCACTTCAATCTCTGCTTTGTGAATTGCTTGAGAAATGTAAAGATTTCTCTGGTCTGAAATTAAATTCAGTTGAGTTGATCCTACATAACGTATGTACTGAATTTGTAATACTGTAGATAGACCATGTAATAAAATTTACCTGAAATCCCTTTGAAATTTGCTTTCCTTGGATCAAATAAATCTGAGACTCCAAGAGCCGGCAATGCAGTTCTTAAATCGCTGTAGCTTTCTAATTTAAATCTGTCAGAATAGAAAATTCATAATTGTGACTTTTTTTTTTTTTTTAACACATTTATATTACCTATTTTGAAACATGTAGTTTTTACCTAGGCAAAAAGATGTCCATTTTGATTCTTTTCATAGAGTTGGCCCATATTGCAATGCTTTTTGATGTCAGATTAGATTCGATGGAGGACAAGGGTGTGTTCCTGTCTGAAGGACGTACCACAAACATACTGACTGTGTTCCCAAGATATGGCAGCTCAGCTACTGTAAACTTTTCAAGGGTTGGGGTTTCAAATTGACCTGTAAAAGCATTGCACAAAGTAAGGAACACTAAACCAAATATACATTCAGTACTAAAAAATGAGCTATTGGCCAAAAGATGACGTGTACATATAACAGACTTTCATATGTGATGGCACCCCAGATCATCACTCCAGCTGTTGAGGCAGCGTGGTGTTCCACAGCAAAGGCAGGATTAAAGTTATCATCTTTGCTCCCAACAACTGACAGCTAGGTCAGAATAGACAAAATGGTGGCAGTTTGAAATTATTCTCCCCATTTCAAAGTCAACTGGGCATAATGTTTTTGGGGATGTCGTAGAGGCAGTCAATGATCTCTCAACCAAGAGGTACACTACCCAAAAGTAGCCTTTGAGAGACTTTTTATACAGCGGAAGGGTAGCATTTTACTTCCTCTTGTGGTCAGATGTAGTGTCTAAACCTGTAATCGTTTGTGTCTGACTGAAACATAACTGTGTGTTGAATTTTGCAGAAATCTGAAATTTCTCTTTTTTTTTTTTTTTTTTTTTATGGGGGGGGGGGGGGGTTAGTGTGTGTAGTTGCCCTGCAAGATCAGAGAACCATAGGGGTTACTGTTCTTTATCTTCAATTGGTGTCCAGCTAGAGGAATGGGGCTTAATCATTTGCCTTACTGCAGACAGGACACTAGAGGGAGGCTCCTGTTCTTGCCAGTTGTCACGGGATAGTGAGGAGGGGGACTTTAAGAATATTCATATATTTTTGTTTTACCTATTATAGGAGATAACATAGGACCAAGGGTAAGGAAGAGATAGGAGGAGGAGGAAGTGCTGTAACCTTTTTCTCCTCTGTTATATGGGTGCAGAAGTGGCAGATACAACTGGTGAACTGGTACTTTATAGCAGGGATACCCAACCACCAGTCCGCGGTCCAGGAACGAGCTGGCCTCAGTAGCCGTGGCTCCCAGCACATTATGTGGGACAGTTTGGAAATCTGGCCACAGTGTTGTGGCTCCTGGCATAGCTCCTGGTGGGGACCTGTTCTACAGTGCTGTACACCGAGGTCCCACCAGCACCCGCCGATCTACAACACTGTTTGGTGTATAGCGCTGCTAACTAATCCACCTCCCTCCATAACCACGCTTCATATGACCAAAGCCCCACCACTAAACGCCCCCCCCCCGCCAGGCTGTGGTGCAAATAAGGTTGGGGGCCACTGCTTTATAGGATCTAATTGTTAGGGTCTTGCCAGATGTAGCAATACCCTGACACTACTGCAGGGGTCTGGGAGGAAGGACAGAGACAGGTGAGCCCTAATCTCACCCCAGCCACTGTCCCTTCCTATTGCCTCAGTTACTCTAAACGGTAAAAGGACAACCTGAAGACGAGCCCTATACTGGGTAAGTGACACACAGAACAGGACAAGACAAAACAACACAGAAGCAGAGTGAGCAAGCCAAGGGGTCGGTAACAAACAAGCAATGCAGTACAAAGTCACAATCCAAGAGAATAGTCACAAGGCAAGCCAAAAGGTCAGAGAAATAGTACAGTAAATATCAAGGGCGCAAAGAGAGCAGGCAAAGTCAGAGCAATAACCGGCAACTTGCTGAGAAAGTGACATCCCGTATATAGAAAGTCTGGGCCCAGCCCCAGACCTGATAGGTACACAGGCTGTCAATCACACAGGCCAGGAAGAGATTAACTCTATGCAGTCCAGAGAGAAATGCTCAGAACACGGGTGTGGCCAGAAATCCATTACATTGTCTAGGACCATGTTCAGACTGAGCAACAAGAAACCTACACAAGGAACTAAACTGAACATGCCTCCTTCGCCGCAGCGTGCGAGCGGAGGGTGGCGCAGAGACCCGAACAGGCAGAGACGTTACACCAATAGTCTCTGCTATATGATACCTACTATTTGGTCCTCCACTATACAGTCAGTACTGTAATCCTCATATAATGGTTAGCACTAGAGGCACACATCGCAGAGTATAAGTTTCTACCCCTGCTGATTTCCAAAACTAATAAACATTTAATCCCCCTGACACCACTGAGGGACTTCTATCAATGAAATTCTCTAAGACAACATGCTAAGCAGACGACTATTGATTTCAGTGACCCTAGTGTACGATGTTGGCAGATTTCCATTAAGTGAGGGAGCTTAAGAACTTCATTGATGTAATCTTTAAACACAAATCCATAACATTAGAACAGCAACGTTTGATGGATGTCACCCTTTAAGGGACTTTAGTTTATCTAGTACTCACATTTCAGAGGAGACACTTGCAAAAATAAAAAAACACATTAATTTACATGACTTACATCTAATATTTTTGGCAACTTTGGGTTACTTCATAGGATTCTTACACCCTTTTACACGGGCTGATCATTAACTTATGTAAAAGGCCATGTGATCAGTCAACGAGAGCGATGCTTATTTGTCAGCTGGTCACATCTTTCATGTGGCAATAAAAACTATTTGCCAATAGCACATATACCCATGTAAATGCCGACAGTAATGGAAACACATGGCTGCATAAAGGATCGTAAGTTATAAACTGTTGTTTATATGGCCATTCATTTCCCGACAATTGCCTTATTGATCATCTGGACTGACTGAGAAATGGCTATTCCCCTTACGTCCGACAGCAGCACAATATGGGGTATCTCTGCCCCTGTGTGTTGTTTAGGACAGGTGGAACCTTTAATTAGCACCAAAAAGGTGCCTCATACTAGCCCTATAAGAGGGCACAAGAGACCTCCCTCCACTGTGTTTTTTTCTGTCCTGTGTGGAACAGGTGGACGGAGGTCTCTTGTGACCTCCCGTTGCTAGGGGTTTTATTTACTCCTGGCTTACCTTTTTGGGGTACCTCGGTTCCAAAGAAAAAACCTCCGGTCCTTCGGGCCTTCGCACCGCAGCGCAGCGTTATCCGGCATCCATCTGCAGGCAGCGCGATCCCGGATGTAAGCGGGGAACCTCCTCGGCCGGAACTTTTCTCCGGTCCCGTGTTCCCAGGGGAAGGAAGCCTTTGTGCACCACCGCGCCCTACTTCCGGTTTTCTCGGAAAAAGTGCGGTAAGTTTGGAAATTTAAAATTTAAAGGCAAAATATAGAATTGATTTTTGCTGCTTGTATTTTGAGCCTCTGGCTTAAGCTTATGCTCCTCTATGTTCCATTATGGCGTTTGACTTGTTTTGGTGCTATATAAATGTTTCTTTGTTGGCTCCCTCCCCTCGCTGCTGGATTACATTTAAAAGGTCTGAATGCAGTCCTTTATTTGTTGAGTGAGTGGTTTCTAGCTCCTCTGCTGCGGGTTGCGGTGGCTGTTTTTTTTCTGACGGTTTTTTTCTCTCTTCAAGTGACCGATTCAAAAAAAAAAAAAAGAGGTACCCCTTGGGTTTTTATGCGATGCTTGGCGATCTTCCCTGTTTCAGTGTCACGTGGCTGTTTGATGTTTCAGATGTCATCTTCTGCATCACGTAATGGCGATGCGCTTAGGAGGAAAAATTCCTCTAAACTTGAAACACCTGATGTGTTTGGATTGCAATACCCCTTTACCTGACGGCTATGATTTTGCCCGCTGTCACCAGTGTCGCGGACCTCCGCCGGAAGTACCTTCTATAAGAGGTTGTTACTTGGGTAAAGGACTATATGAGGAGTCTCTTAAAGGAGATTCGTTCTTCCATCGCCCAGATTGCCAAGAGACCGCAGATTGAGACACAATCTTCCCTACGGATCTCTGATGAAGATTATCAGATAGTGGACAAGACACTCTCATCTGACGATTCCACTGAAGATCCCAGCAGGCCGTGCTTCCACTCGAAAAATTAAGCCGGCTGCTGAAGTCCATCCGGTCTAAGGATCGTGATGTTGACGGGGGAAGCCTCCGCGTCCACCTATAGAGGGCCTAGGGTCTTCCAAGTGGACCAGACATTACAAAAATTAATGTCCTCAGAGTGGAGAAGTCCTGAAAAACCTCTTGTGGTTCCTAGGAGGTTCAGCGCTTTATTCCCAGTTGCTCAATGGGATCAATGGGGTCCTCCTCCCAAGGTGGATATGGCGGTGGCTAAACTGTCCTGCCGCACTAAGGTACCATCAGATGATGGAGCAAATCTGCACGACGCCATGGCAGGCGCTTCGACAATACCTTCAAGAAGGCTTATTCAGCTGCCTTGCCCAAGACCGCTGTGGCGGTTGCGTCCTGTGAAGTGTCAGCCAAATTATGTATTGACCTGGTCCACCTCGAAAGTGACCGACTCTGGAGTCTCCAGAGACGAGCTGCTAGGGTTTCTAGGCTCAGTTTCCCTAGCAGCTGAATATTTAACAGAAGCCTCCCACCATCAATTAAGGCTGGCGGCCAAATCCCTGGCACTTACCAAGAACACTGCAGCAGGAAGCCCTCTATGGTTAAAACCTTGGAGAGCTGTGTTCCCCTCAAAGTATAATTTGTGCCCCGCATTACCCTTTGAGCCGGGTAGAGTCTTTGGCTGTGCCCTAGACGACATCCTAGAGGGCTTGGCCGACAAGAAGGGTAAAACTTTACCCCAGGCCAGTCAAAATCCAGTCAGACAACATGACCACAGTGCTGTACGTGAACAGACAGGGAGGCACCAGATCACCAACCCTCCTTAGGGAGGCAGATCTGATATTTACATGGGCAGAGAAAAATCTAACCCATTTATCCGCAGTTCACATCAAGGGCTCCCTGAACATAGTAGCGGATCGGTTGAGTCGGGGTTATGCCGTATCAGGAGAATGGTCACTCAATCCAGAAGTCTTTCATCAGATTACCCTGAACAGGGGTCTTCCAGAAATAGACCTCATGGCAACCCGACTCAACGCCAAGGTGGAGAAGTTCTGTTCCCTTTACCAGGAGGACAATCCTTTGGCAGTGGATGCCCTGTCCATCCCTTGGAGGTCCAGGCTGGCATACATCTTCCCTCCAATTCCAATAATACCAAAGGTATTAATGAAAATCAGTCAGGACCAAGTCTCTGTGATAGCCATCATTCCATTCTGGCCAAAAAGAGCTTGGTTTTTCCCAACTCATGGAGATGAGTCGAGGGATATATTGGAGGCTTCCCCCCATCCAGAACCTGGTTTCCCAAGGATCTCTGAAGTGCCAGGATCTCTGGAGATTCAACCTGACAGCCTGGAGGTTGAGCAGTCCCTACAGAAGGATAGAGGACTGTCAGAGGCCGTCCTGAAGACCCTTTATTCTGCAAGAGCAGAATCTACCAATAAGAACTACCAGAGGACAGCCAAGATTTTCATGGAGTGGTGCTCCAAGAAGGGTATTAATAATCTAGAACCTTCAACGGCTGATATTTTCTTCAGGACGGTTTGGATAAGGGCCTTGCCCCTGCCACTTTGAAAGTGCAGATTGCGGCCCTCTCCGCTCATTTGAACAGACGTCTGTCTCAGGATCCTCTGGTTGCAAGGTTCCTTAAAGGGGAAATGAGGCTAAAGCCCTCAGTATCATCCCCAGTGGGACCTTGCGGTAGTCATTACAGGCCTGTGCGGTCCTCCATTTGGACCCTTGGAGACTACGGAGATAAAATATTTAGCCTACAAAACCACTTTTTTGTTGGCTATTATATCTGCCAAAGAGTAGGAGTACTCCAGGCCCTCTCTTCTAGAGAACCGTACATTTTGTTTTTGCAGATAGGGTGCACCTTAGGTTTGCCTGGGTTTATCCCTAAGGTCCCCTCATACTATAATAGCAATCAGCTAATTTCGTTACCTGTGTTTTTCCCCTCTCCAACCTCTGAGGAGGAAGAAAAGCTCAACACCTTAGATGTGGTAAGGTGTCTGTGGATTTACCTATTCCACACTCAACCGCTTAAGAAGGCCGAAAGCCTACTAATTGATATGCAGGGTAAAAACAGAGGCCTCAAGGCTTCCAAGCCTACTCTATCCACATGGATCAAGGAGACAATTAAGTCTTCCTGTCTTATTCAGGAGTTATTCCCTCCAGTCTTTCTACGGCCACTCGACCTGGGTTGTCGACTTCTTTGGCTGAGTATCGGTCCTTACCATTGGACCAGATTTGTGCGGCTGCATCATAGTCATCTCAGTTGACCTTTTGTTAAACATTATCATTGGACATCCGCAGTTTCCAGACAACTGCCTTTGGTCAGTCAGTCCTTGACGTTGTAAGGCGAGGAAACCCTCCCTAGGGGAATTACTTGCTATCTCCCCATATTGTGCTGCTGTCGGACGTAAGGGGAATCGTTGATTGTAATGTCAATCTGTATTCCCTTAGTCCAGACAGCAGCACAAGGCTTCCCTCCCTAGAAGCTTGTTTCCGGTTACTTTATAATTTACACAGTGGAGGGAGATCTCTTGTGCCCTCTTATAGGGCTAGTAGGAGGCACCTTTTTGGTGCTAATTAAAGGTTCCACCTGTCCTAAACAACACACAGGGGCAGAGATACCCCATATTGTGCTGCTGTCTGGACTAAGGGAATACAGATTGACATTACAATCAACGATTGTCCAATGAAGGTAACCCCATCTTAGAACGTTATGGTATCATAACAATATGTGTTAACGTTCTGAACAATGGGATTCCTACATCTTGGACCCTACCCTATCTATAGAACAAAGGGAATGGTCTTCAGCATTGTTCCTTCACATCGCTGGAAATGCCGTGCAGGATCATATGGTTTGATAATTCATACGTTAATGGGGTTTGTCACAATTAAGATTTATCTTCTATCTATAGAACAGATCATTAATGTTTGACTTATGAGACCCCCGGACATCCTGAGAATGGGGGGTGTTTTACCCCTATTGTGAATGCAGCAGAGGGCTATATTTTGGCTATCTCTGTCACTCTCACTGAACTGAATGGGTTAGGGGCACATCTGCAACCAGGCACCCCTTTCCATTCTCAGGATTGGTGAAGGTCTCCACCACTGATATGAAATGTATCCTCTACCCTATAGATAGAGGGTAAAAAGTGTTCATGGCATAACCCAGTTAACTAATCATTCGAAGTACTGATATTTGTGGCCACCTGAAAATATTTGGAAGACTAAGGTCTGCCGTCACAATCGGACCTTCACGGTATTTTCATGGATGATCGGCAGTAGAACTCAGCCAATGAAAATCTAATGCATAAAGCACACAATGTGGTGGTCTTTATAAATCTCCACCACTATCTTTTGGCTTTTATTGTCCTTGTATATGCAAGTAAAATATATTCAAATGGTTTTGGCTCTTGACCTAGAAGGGATCTCTTACATTATATTACTACGACTAGTCAGATGTGCATAGTCAGTGTTTTTATAGCTTGATTCCTGTATAACATGGAAGCCTATATTAATAAAAGGGCTGCAAAGCCGCTCATCATATCAGTCTACTACATTATTATGCATATTGTTTTTCTCCCATTAGATTTCTATAACTGGATCTTCAATCATTCCTTACCGTAGTTTACCTCTGCAGTTTGATGCATCATGGGAACTTTAACCACTGATCCATCGGTACTAGTAAAAGGCAAAGTCTGTGTTTCGGTAAAAGAGAATTTTGTTTTCCATTTGCTCTTGAAATACATTGTGCTCACAAGCGCAAGCTGTGTAAAACCAGATCCAAAATGCCCACCAGGCACTCGCGTCTCTATTCCACCTGTAAAAACCATTGCATGCTATTTTTATTTATATTGCTTCCATTTAGATTTATATACACAAGAGACTGTCTAAGTAATATGTAATAATGTTAGTAGTAATAATAATAATAATATGGCTTGATAGGATTAATTTGGATATTCCATAATGGTCTAGATAAATTTCCTGTTGCTTCTATGGCTCTTCTACTCAGTGGGGCCCCTAAGAGATGGGAGTCCATGTTACACCCTGAAACTGTACTTAATTGAATACAATGTAATCCAAGCCTATAAAAAGTTAAACAATATTGGAAATGGACTGTGTTGCATTTACTCACCCCCTGTATTCCTGTTAACCCACTGGTTTATCTGGTTGGCTGTCCTGTTGTATTCTGTGAAGTTAATCAGCTGAAGGCTGCTGTTTGCCCATTGTACAGCATACTCTGTAAACTGGGTGGAAATCGGTGTCCCTTGTTGAAGAAACAAGGCACATGCCAAATGGATGGACGTATCCTGGCTGAAGTTGATAAGTTCCCTGTGCATGCTTCTCATAAAGCTTTCCACTGTCTTATCTGTAAATACAAAATGTACAAATGCAAAACAGTACATAAATAGTAATGTAATGGGACCCAAATCTATCACATTTGCCATGTGGCACTGTGTGGTACTCTGTTACTGCGCTGTATTTGGGAGATATTTTCCTCTATAAACAATAGGGCAAACTTATTGAAGGGGTTGTCCGGGATAAATTGATATTTCTAAGCTAAGCTAAACATCCTTCCCCCGACCTACCTTCTAAATTACTTAGTGTACCAAAAATCTATATATACCTAGATCGCCAGGGTGGTCATGTGACTGCCCCAGGCACATTTTCCGGAACATCACCTATACCCAAGGTCTGGATTGGAAGACAGGTAAGCATGATGGGGTGAGGGGTGAGTTAGATAAGGCTAGTAGTGGGTGGGCTAGCTAGTGAAACAGGGACGGGGTGTGAGTGAGAAAGGGATGGGGAGGGAACGAGAGAGAGAGGTGGTGTGAGTCAGCTCTGAATGAAGCCCAAGGCATCATGGAAGTTGTAGGAAAACAGAACAGGAAGATGCCCATTTAAACAAATGCAGAAGATAGCAGGAGCTCATAGAGCAACCCAGACATCACTCAAAACTCTGTTAAAGGTATTTGGGTGCACTTATTAACCTATTAATAGCACTAACTAACCTTTTTTGAAATTTTTTTTTGCCTGGAAAAACTCTTTAAGACTGGTGGGTAGTAGGCCAGTCTTACGCAGCTCCTGCACTGGGATGAGATGCCTCTTAATAATTTTGCATATCTTGGAGATGTCCATATGCCAGAGAATGAAACACATGCCAGTGTGGGGGTTGGGATAGATTTCAGGTATTACTTATGTCAGTCTTCTACTTGAGGCAATAAGTGTCTCTTCCCTGTCCATCTGCTTTTTTATGATCTGGTGGGCATGGTAGTAAACTATTAAAAAAGTTACAATTTATTTGGTGGAAACAATTTTGTGCTGAAAAATCAAACAGCAAAACATGCACTGATTTTTTTTTTTGTATCCAATTTATTTTCCGTCAGAAAACCCCCTTTTGCCTCTGAATGAAATCAGAATTGCAGTAGGTTCTCTTTGAAGTCTATAAATGCTATCTATAAACTGCAGACAACTTGCAGAGCTGTACTACACTTTCTCCAAGACCGTTTTATACACTGCAAGCTGTGTTTAGACTGGCTCACTAGAGTACCAGAGGAGCCTTCAATGGGCCCAGACTCTAGGACAATAATGGTCCAGCTGAAGAAACCCAATTTTGATGGATACTATGGTCTGTTTTCTAGAGGTTGTTGGAGGATTGATCCAGAATCATTTATCTGGTGGCCCCAAGGAACCTCACCCTAGCATGGAGCGCAAGCTTACATTGTTGCAATTTAGAAATTCCTTCAATCATGTAGAAACATTTTGTATTTTGGTTACTTTTCATAGGATCTGGAGGAACATATATGATGAGTACTTCGACTACACCTAGCCTTGTGTACTGTGGCTCCAGGTTTGGTTCTTTCTATAGTTTTGCAGATATGCACTATGCATTGGATAAGACGTGGTCTCCGTGCAGCATAATGTGTGCACCTAATCTCAAAATCTTGATTTATTTAAATGAAAATCCTTTAAGTATTTAATTAAAATCAAATACAATCGTTTGAAACTAATTTCCTTCCCTCACGCTGAATGACCCTTTGGAAGTGAAGTTGTTATTGTAAATTATTAAAGGATTAAGACAGAGAAAGAAAGCCGATACACTGCTCGGTCAGTAAGTATTGCTGGCGGTGCTGGTCAGGAACTCCCCGTCAATATCGCTTTTAGTCCATGCATCATATATTAATCCTAAGGATAGATCATCACTATGTAACATAGTCTGTGTAGCTACAGTATATGGGCCAGATTCTGGAGACAATGGGGCAGATTTACTAATAGTGTTTAAGTTTTAGACAGTGCAACTTTAGGCTAGACAGTCTTAAACTGTGCCAGATTTATCAAGGTTTCTGCTGCTGTTTGATAAATCTGACTTATTGTTGGACTGTCTACTCTAACAATACAGCACTTGGCTTAAAACTTTTTGACAAACGGAATCGCGACCTAGAACATGTCCCTTTTTCACAAGGCCATGTCCCATTTACAATAGACCGCATCCCTTTTTTCGCCCATGTTGGAAAAGTGTCTAATAAGTGTCAAACACTTAATAAATGTGGCTCACATCATATTAAACCATTTTCTGGTGTAAATCACACCAGAATTCTGGTGTATTTTGCTTAATAAATCTCCCACCATGACTACAGGCATATCTGATTTTATCCTTGACCTAATAACTATTATAAACACAATTACAACACCAATGTCTACATAGGACCATATTGTATAATATTGATTTACTGAATTATTACGATGCACATGAGAAACAGATTTATATATAAGCCAAAAAGGAATACGCTCCAAGACATTACACAAAGTGATAACATGGTCTGCAAACATTTTGGAGAAGTGTACAAATAGATGTTTGTGACTCAGAGCTACAGTGCCTTGCAAAAGTATTCGGCCCCCCTTGAACTTTTCAACCTTTTGCCACATTTCAGGCTTCAAACATAAAGATATAAAATTTTAATTTTTTGGTGAAGAATCAACAACAAGTGGGATACAAATGTGAAGTGGAACGAAATTTATTGGTTATTTTAAACTTTTGTAAAAAATAAAAAACTGAAAAGTGGGGCGTGCAATATTATTCAGCCCCTTTACTTTCAGTGCAGCAAACTCACTCCAGAAGTTCAGTGAGGATCTCTGAATGATCCAATGTTGTCCTAAATGACTGATGATGATAAATATAATCCACCTGTGTGTAATCAAGTCTCCGTATAAATACACCTGCTCTGTGATAGTCTCAGGGTTCTGTTTAAAGCGCAGAGAGCATCATGAAGACCAAGGAACACACCAGGCAGGTCCGTGATACTGTTGTGGAGAAGTTTAAAGCTGGATTTGGATACAAAAAGATTTCCCAAACTTTAAACATCCCAAGGAGCACTGTGCAAGCGATCATATTGAAATGGAAGGAGTATCAGACCACTGCAAATCTACCAAGACCCGGCCGTCCCTCTAAACTTTCATCTCAAACAAGGAGAAGGTTGATCAGAGATGCAGCCAAGAGGCCCATGATCACTCTGGATGAACTGCAGAGATCTACAGCTGAGGTGGGAGAGTCTGTCCATAGGACAACAATCAGTCGTACACAAATCTGGCCTTTATGGAAGAGTGGCAAGAAGAAAGCCATTTCTCGAAGATATCCATAAAAAGTCTCGTTTAAAGTTTGCCACAAGCCACCTGGGAGACACACCAAACATGTGGAAGAAGGTGCTCTGGTCAGATGAAACCAAAATCCAACTTTTTGGCCACAATACAAAACGATATGTTTGGCGTAAAAGCAACAAAGCTCATCACCCTGAACACACCATCCCCACAGTCATACATGGTGGTGGCAGCATCATGGTTTGGGCCTGCTTTTCTTCAGCAGGGACAGGGAAGATGGTTAAAATTGATGGGAAGATGGATGGAGCCAAATACAGGACCATTCTGGAAGAAAACCTGTTGGAGTCTGCAAAAGACCTGAGACTGAGACGGAGATTTATCTTCCAACAAGACAATGATCCCAAACATAAAGCAAAATCTACAATGGAATGGTTCACAAATAAACGTATCCAGGTGTTAGAATGGCCAAGTCAAAGTCCAGACCTGAATCCAATCGAGAATCTGTGGAAAGAGCTGAAAACTGCTGTTCACAAACGCTCTCCATCCAACCTCACTGAGCTCCAGCTGTTTTCCAAGGAAGAATGGGCAAGAATTTCAGTCTCTCGATGTGCAAAACTGATAGAGACATACCCCAAGCGACTTGCAGCTGTAATCGCAGCAAAAGGTGGCACTACAAAGTATTAACTTAAGGGGGCCGAATAATATTGCAGGCCCCACTTTTCAGTTTTTTATTTTTTACAAAAGTTTAAAGTAACCAATAAATTTCGTTCGACTTCACAATTGTGTCCCACTTGTTGTTGATTCTTCACCAAAAAATTAAAATTTTATATCTATGTTTGAAGCCTGAAATGTGGAAAAAGGTTGAAAAGTTCAAGGGGGCCGAATACTTTCGCAAGGCACTGTATAAACTATCTTTTTTCTTAATTAAGGCCGGGGCCCTACGTGGCGTAAACACGGCGGTTTGACCTTGGCGGAAATGCCACAGAAAAAAGCAACATTTTACAGTCACTGCAAAGATTCTAGTGAATCCCATTCACACATTGCAGAAAAATATGCACAGCAGATACACTGCGATTTCCAAAACCTTTGCGGAAAATCACAGCATGTCAATTATACCTATAGGGAAACTGCCAGCATTTCCGTAGGTATAATGGAAGCAGAAAGTCCACAGAGGAAATATCTGCGGACTTTTTGTGAAAAGCTCTGTGGGAAAAACCGTGATGCGTTGCCACCATGATTTTTTCCCCCAGCGCTTTTTTGCTGCAGCTCGTTACGTGGGGCCTTAGCCTAAAGGTGTTTTTCAGGATAAAAATAATGATGCTATCATCAATATCAAATGTTGAGGATCCAACACATTGCATCCCCACCGATAAACTGTTCTCAGCAGCTGGTATACAGAGAATGAAGCAGGAAGCGGACAGTTCTGTTCTCTGTGCAGCGGTCAGATCAGGCACTACAGATCAGCTTCTGTTCATTTGAATGGGACCTAAACTGCAGTGACTCAGTTCTACCACTAAACAGAGAACAGCGCTGTCTGCTTTCTGCTCCATTCTCTGTGTATCAGCCATTGAGTACAGCTAATCGATGGGGTGGTAGGTGTCAAACCCCCACAGATCTCATATTGCTGGCCTGTCTTTATAGGCCATCAATAGTCTGGAAAAACCCTTTAAGATCAAGGTGAATATAGGCACAGTATTGTTAGGGTTGTTATTGTCTGTACCAGCAATCAGATTTAGTCATCATTTTGGCACTATATAGATTACGTATATTACATTATACAGTATATACCGCACAATGACTGAATTACATTTATATTATGGGAATTACCATAGACATTGTATCCCAAAGCCTTTTCTATCTGAGTGAAGGTGCTTCCTTGAGCTCCGAACTGCAGCAGCCCCAGAGAAGTGGCCACACTGCTTGGAGAGATGACTATGTTTGTCCTGTTCTCTGTGGTCACTAGTGTTTGGTACAGCTTCACTGCAAACTCTGTATTCAGCTCGCGTAGTCGGTCATAAAGGTGGCAGCGACCCTGGCAGAGGCAACATGAATAGAGGAGAAACCAGAACAAAACTGGAGGCATGGGGTATGTATGCACAGCTGGAAGCCAGACCTGGGGGGGACACAGAAATACATGGTGAACTGCATGTCTGTACAGTGTACTGAAGGAAGAGCTCCTCTGGCTGAGGACCTGTCCTCCATTACTCATGTAACCTATTGTTTAACCCTTTTGGGACCAGGCATTATTTTTGTTTCTTCACTATTGCCTTCCACGATCCATAACTTTTTGTTTTTCTATTACCATTGGAGGGTACATAGAACATACTGAAAGATTTTTAGTAACCCTTTATCTGGCAGGATGGGGGGAAAAAAGCAATTCTGCATTTGTTTTTTCAGTTTTAAATTTACTGCCATTCGCTAAGTGGCATAAATAAAATTTTCCTTTAGTCTCCATGTCTGTATGCTTACAGTAATACCTATAGGTTTTTATATACCAATTCACCTGCACTTTTTTAAAGAAATAATTTATTTTTCTGTCGCTGCTTTCTTAGAGCTATAACATTTTTATTTAATGTTCAATGTACCCATTTTGGGTTTTTGTTATTATCTTTTATTAATTTTTTGGTAGAGATGGATGATAAAAAAATCAATGTTTCTGAGTTTTGTTTTTTTTTTATGACACACACTTCATGTTTATTGTTTGAGTTGTTACATTTGCTGTAACAATTTTAGAAAATAAGTCACTTTTTATGGATACATTGAATTATTTTTTTGTCACGCCGCAGTATTTTTTGTTAAACTTTTTTTTTTTTACTTTATGTATTTTATTTTTTTCAGTTCCACTAGAGGGCATCACAATGCGATCATTTGATCACTGATATAATGCTTTGGCATACTCAGTGCACCAAAGCATTATTGTCTGACAATCAAAAATGACAGACAATCTGTGACCTCTTTTATAATGACCACTGGCACCCCAATGGAGGAGCAGAGGGAGCCTTCTCCTTCTGTAAACTTCTTCGATGACATTGACCATGGCATCTAAGGTGTCAAATAGCTGAGAATGGCATTATTGCCAATCTCAGCTGTTGCAGCAGGTACCTGGCTCTTGGTGTCATTACATGGCCACGACTGATGCAACTGTATGTTAAATGGACATTGTATGAATTCACCTCAGGAGGTGCTGATGCGTGGAAATTGAACATACATTGCCAGGTCTTCCTCCAGATTAAAGCATAATACTGGGGCTCCCAGCAAGGGGACACAAAGATACCCTATTTGGCATGTACATATTGTCCAACATGGAGAACCCCTTTATTAATGTATACCAAAATAACTGAACATGTCTAATGGAGCAAAAACTGAAAATTCAGATTTCAACAACCTAACACCTATAGTGTTTCCCTTAGTGATATGCATTGCACATCAGAAGTCTTCTTTGCTCATGTTCTTATGGTCTGTATCTCCTGGAATAAGACATCAGATCCTGCAAGGAGTAATATCATTCATGATTTGCTACCTTTTGTGTTAAGCAATACGCAATGTTGTAGATATAAGATTCCACAGATAAAGTGGATGAGATGGAGTACTCCGTATCATGATCCAGAAGAATCAGACCAAAACAACTCTCGCAGGACTCTAATTAATTTCTTTGTCACATTGTAATGTCTCATATTGCTGTTCATGTGTCCTCTGATTTGTAAAGTGATACGGAATATTTTTGTGCTATATAAATAAAGTTATTATTATTATTATTATTATTATTATTATTATTATTATTCTAGTGTTTATTGTTGTTTTCCAATTGGGTTTTCCAATGAAATCAAGATAAATTGCAGATCAGTCTGAGTCCCACCATTCAGACCCCCACTGATCAGGAGAACGGGGACTTTTATCCCCCATTCTGAATGAAGTGGTGGCCAGGCAGCAAGGACACTGCTCCATTAATTTCATTAGGAGCGCCAGAGATAGCTGAGCCCTGTATTTTGGCGCTCCCATTGAAATGAATGGAACAAGTATGTGTGCTGCCCGACCACTGCTCCATTCCAAACGGTCTTAGCAGTCAGACCCTCACTGATCTGTAAGTTATCCCCTATCCTATGGATAGAGGATAACTTGCTTGCATGGGAAAACACCTTTTAATGATGACATTTTAATTTCCACATCTTTTCTCCTTTTTTAATATTCTGTATATTCTACAATGTAAAGGTACATTCACATCACATTTTTTTGCATCCTACAACATAATATATGGGATAACGTAACCACTTCTGTAACGTAAGGAAATATTAAATGTTACCATAGAGTACCATAGCCATATTAACCGGTCATTGGTTTATAGTAGGGGTACTAATTCATATAATACACCTAACACATCTCATCTGCTGCAGAAACACTTTATGAACAAAAAGTGGATCTTCTGATGTAAAATAACTTCATCCTTCTCACAAAGAAATTCTGCAGCAGCTGGGGCATAGGACAGTAGAGTGCACTGCTGCTGCTGAAGAACATCTTACAGAAAGATGAAGCAATACATGGCAGTCAGTCCGAGGATCTTCAAAGGTGACCTGCCTTGTGTAGGAAGAGATGAGCAGCTCCTGTGTAGCACCAGCAATCTCTGCATAATGTTCACATTCTGACTTTAGAATTGCAATATTTATACAAATATTATTTACAGACACATCAATGGAAATTCTTCATTTGGATGTATCATATTAATCATTTAACCCATTGAATTCTACTCACCGAGTGTGCTGTTCTATGCTGTCCTCTGGTTTTGACTCTCTGTGTATCTCCTTCTTCTGGGCACTTTGATGTGTACATGAATAAAGCTAAGTCATGAGACGGCACTGAGAGGCATATCCAGTGGTTGCAGCCTCTACTGGCGATGTCTGTACCACTCTGGTGAAATTCCTGTGCTCTTGTGGCTCTATATAGAGACAGGCGGAGAGGCAGATCACTAGCCAGCAAATCCAGTGTAGGCGCAGTTAGGAGGAAACACTAGGGGGGATTCAGTATGAGACTGTGAGGTCAGATTACTTTTTAGTAGATATAACTGTTTAATATATTCTAGGCTTAACCTGCATAAACAGGCACCGTTTTTACAGTCAATGCACCCAAGAAAAATTATAATAATCAGGGGCATAACTTGAGGGGGTGCTGATGATGTAGTAGCCCCCAGACTGTGGAGCCATAGGGGGCCCCTAAGGTGTTTTGTCCAAATATGAGGAGACCAGAACTATAACTGATACATTATAGCTGGGGGTCCTGGTAAAGATTTTGCATCAGAGACCAGGAACTTCATGTTACTCCTTATTATAATTGTGTGATTATTTACAGCAAAACCATTATTTGGCTAAATTCAGCTGTACTTGTGCTCCATAACCCTGCAAACATTAATGCCCGTGCATAGTCAAGATCAGCTGGAGCAGAACAGGTGCAAAGGCGAACAACAAAAATGGTGGCGGGTCTGAAGCATAAAACATCAGGAGAGGCTTAGAGAACTTAATATCTATAACCTTTCCGCCGGTGACATTTTTCGATTTTTGTTTTTGACTCCCTGCCTTCCAAACCCCATAACTTTTTTATTTTTCCGTTCATAGAGCCGTATTCTGACTTAATGTTTGCGAGACAAATTGTTCTTCATAATGGTACCATTTATTATTCTTTACAATGTACTGGGAAGCTGGAAAAAAAATTCAGAATGTGGTGGAATTGGAGAAAAAGTGCATTTGTGCGACTTTCTTGCTGGCTTTGTTTTTACAGTGTTCACTCTGCAGCCAAAATGACATGTCACCTGTATTCTATGTTTCGGTACGATTACGATGTTACCAAATTTATATAGTTTTATTCACATTTTAACCCCTTAACAAAAATCCAAAGATTTGCAAAAAATTTTGTTCTTAAAGTCGCTATTATGCCAACGGATGGCGGCCCCAGAATTGGCTCTGGATGCTGGCGATCCCAGGCAAAATGGTGCCTCGGTCAGCTTTGACCGAGGTGCTGGAGGGGTTAATGCATTAGTGCCGGGATAATACAGCAGAGACGTGGTGGCTATGACAGCCGCTCATATTTAAATACCCGACATCCACCGTATTATGGTCGATGTCGGAAAAGGGTTAAATGTGTTACAGGCATAAATAAGGTTCAGGAGGGAAATGTTTTTAATTAAAAACTAAACAGAAGAACAAATTAGTTGGGAAAAGATCCAAAGCAATGTCAGAAAATATTATTTCAATGGAAGAGTAGTTGTGGCTTACAAAAAAATTGCCCATAAATGTAGTTGAGAAATAAACTGTAAATGATTTTAAATCACTTTTGATAAATTAATATTACAGGTGAATATAAGAAGCTTTGTAATATATCTTATTTAGGAGATCTGTTTCTTCCAACCCTTACTACACCAGATCTTCACTCAGACTGTTTATTTACATAGAGATCCATATCCAACCTCATACAGAACTCTATGGAGAGGGGAGGGGAAGGTGAGACTGCTGCCGGCTGATTAACTGAATTATTGTCTCATTCTTTGGTATTAGAAAGTCTTATCTGGAAGACATACTACAGTCATGGCCAAAAGTTTTGAGAATGACACAAATATTATATTTTCACATGATCTGCTGCCCTCTGGTTTTTCTGTGTGTTTGTCAGATGTTTTTATCACATACAGAAATATAATTGCATTCATATTATGAGTAACAGAAGCTTATATTGACACTTAGAATGAGTTAATGCAGCAAGTCAATCTTTGCAGTGTTGACCCTTCTTCTTCAGGACCTCTGCAATTCTCCCTGGCATGCTCTCAATCAACTTCTGGACCAAATCCTGACTGATAGCAGTCCATTCTTGCAGAATCAATGCTTTAATTTTGTCTGAATTTGTTGGTTTTTGTTTGTCCACCCGTCTCTTGATGATTGACCCCAAGTTCTCAATGGGATTAAGATCTGGGGAGTTTCCAGGCCATGGACCCAAAATCTCTATGTTTTGTTCCCTGAGCCATTTAGTTATCACCTTTGCTTTATGGCAAGGTGCTCCATCATGCTGGAAAAGGCAATGTTGAGCGCCAAACTGCTCTTGGACGGTTGGGAGAAGTTGCTCTTGGAGGACATTCTGGTACCATTCTTTATTCATGGATGTGTTTTTAGGCAAGACTGTGAGAGAGCCGATTCCCTTGGCTGAGAAGCAACCCCACACATGAATCGTTTCAGGATACTTTACAGTTGGCATGAGGCAAGACTGGTGGTAGCGCTCACCTCTTCTTCTCCGAATAAGCTGTTTTCCAGATGTTCCAAACAATCGAAAAGGGGATTCATCAGAGAAAATGACTTTACCCCAGTCCTCAGCAGTCCACTCCCTGTACCTTTTGCAGAATATCAGTCTGTCCCTGATGTTTTTTCTGGAGAGAAGTGGCTTCTTTGCTGCCCTCCTTGAGACCAGGCCTTGCTCCAAGAGTCTCCGCCTCACAGTGCGTGCAGATGCACTCACACCTGCCTGCTGCCATTCCTCAGCAAGCTCTGCACTGCTGGTAGCCCGATCCCGCAGCTGAAACACTTTTAAGAGACGGTCCTGCCGCTTGCTGGTCTTTCTTGGGCTCCCTGGAGCCTTTTTGGCACCAATGGAACCTCTCTCCTTGAAGTTCTTGATGATGCGATAGATTGTTGACTGAGGTGCAATCTTTCTAGCTGCAATACTCTTCCCAGTTAGGCCATTTTTGTGCAGTGCAATGATGACTGCACGTGTTTCCTTAGAGATAACCATGGTTAACAGAAGAGAAACAATGATGGCAAGCACCAGCCTCCTTTTAAAGTGTCCAGTGGTGTCATTCTTACTTAATCATGACAGATTGATCTCCAGCCCTATCCTCATCAACACCCACACCTGTGTTAATGGAGCAATCACTGAAACGATGTTAGGTGGTCCTTTTAAGGCAGGGCTGCAATGATGTTGAAATGTGTTTTGGGGGATAAAGTTCATTTTCTAGGCAAATATTGACTTTGCAAGTAATTGCTGTTAAGCTGATCACTCTTTATAACATTCTGGAGTATATGCAAATTGCCATTAGAAAAACTGAAGCAGTAGACATTGTAAAAATTTATATTTGTATCATTCTCAAAAGTTTTGGCCATGACTGTAGTATGAAAAGAGCTCTCCCTCCCCCACAGAGTAGCAGAGTGTAGTTGCAGCAGTTACTGTGTGTGTTTTCTTCAGCCTCTTCCTCCCCTCCCCTATTCATAGACGTGTATGTAGAAAGTAACCATGCCTGAAAAGTGGAGAAGGAAACATATTTATTTAATAAGATATAGTACAAAGTTTATTATATTTACCTGTACAATTTATTTATGCCAAAAATTTGTTCCGGATTCGGGCGGCTCGGAAAGATTTTTTGCTGATTGTTAATTATCAGTTGTTTGTACAAAAGAACATGACAACATTAATGTAATCTCTATAGTTACATTAATAATGTTTTGTTTTTAATTTAGTTTTTCACATTACAATTAACAATCAACAATAGGACAGTGCATAATAATGTCTCAAGTGGGCCAAAGTGTGTCAAACAGTTCGTTTTCAAACCCATTGATTTCAATGGACTGTAAAAACCATCCGGAGGTGAGCGTTTGGAGCATTTCCATCTGCTCTTTTGGGCAGAGAAAAAAGTCAGACTTGCAGGACTTTTTCTCCGTTCAAAAAATAAGGATACCAGACAGACAGCAACCAATACGTTATTTTTTAACACTGAGGTCTATGGAAAGCGGATTACAAATGGATAGTATTCAGGTTGTGTCTGTTTTGCAATCCATTTTCCCTCTGCCCATGCTCAGAATGAAGAAGGGGAAAATAAAACAAAAAACGGATTGGACAAAAAGGACAGAAACGGATCACAAACGGACACAAACTGACACAAATGGTCAGTTTTTTTGAACAGACACTCATTGACTAAATCGTATAAAAAGACAGATTCGGGTATCCGCTGTGTAACCGTTTGCACATTGCATTGAGCTGCTCCATGGCCCCCTCCATAGTTCTGAGTGATAATTGTAGCACCCATCAAAAGACCACTGCAGCCTCACTCAAAGCTCAGGGAAGGGGCCATGCCCAGTGCCTGGAGCACTTCAGCAGTATGTCTTGCCTACATTGCACTTGCGGAAGAGGCGCCCATGGGAATTAAAGGTATGGTCAAAGGTATGTGACACCTCCTGTCCCTTGCCCCTACCTAGCTCTGTCAGCTATGATCAAAACTGCTGACATATTCAATTTAAGGCCAGTTTCAGACAGGTGTATTCATTTAATGAAATATGGGTTGTAAGCCGGCTGTATTTCCCAACTGTCCGGGGTCTGGTCTCACAGTTTCACAGTCAATTAGTCACTTCTGCAATGTTGAAGTATTGTCCCATTCTATAATTATGCTTTCCGTATGGGGCCGTAGTCCTATGATGGGTCAGGGACTCACAGCATCATCTCATAGATTGTAAGCCCTCGCGGGCAGAGCTCTCTATCCCACTGTGCCAGTTGGTCACTGTTTGTATTATCTGTTTTGTATATCTGGTGTACTGTATGTAAATCCTCAAATGTAAAGCACCATGGAATTAATGATGCTATATAAATAAACAATAATAATTTATAGCTACAGTATAATATGGTGAGATCGCTGTCCTTGGACAGTGTTCAGTCTGTGCTACGGTAAAATTTCACAGAGTATATACGCCAATCTGAAATTGGGCTAAGTGTTTTGACTGTGAGTATAAACTGCCAGATGGATATTTTCACAAAACATAGTGAACCCTCTTTAAGACAACCACTCACAATCGGTAGTCTTCCATGAGGGTGGTCTTTTCAAAGCAGATATCCTGTATGCATTAAAGAAGTGGGACTAATAATCTGTTGCATAAAATTTGGTCTAGATAAGGAGTCAATCTTCTCAGAGATGTTTTTTTTTCGCATGTATATGATTATACAGTGATAATGTAATATATATCTATATATACACACACGTGGACAAAATTGTTGGTACCCCTCGTTTAATGAAAGAAAAATCCACAATGGTCACAGAAATAACTTGAATATGACAGACTAGAATTTGCCAAACTACATGTTGACAAGCCACAAAGCTTCTGGGAGAATGTCCTATGGACAGATGAGACAAAAATCTAAATTTTTGGCAAGGGACATCAGCTCTATGTTCACAGATGGAAAAATGAAGCATATCTTCAAAAGAACACTGTCCCTACTGTGAAACATGGAGGAGGCTCTGTTATGTTCTGTGGCTGCTTTGCTGCATCTGGCACAGGGTGTCTTGAATGTGTGCAGGGTACAATGAAATCTCAAGACTATCAAGGGATTCTAGAGAGAAATGTGCTGCCCAGTGTCAGAAAGCTTGGTCTCAGTCGCAGGTCATGGGTCTTGCAACAGGATAATGACCCAAAACACACAGCTAAAAACACCCAAGAATGACTAAGAGGAAAACATTGGACTATTCTGGTGGCCTTCTATGAGCCCTGACCTAAATCCTATTGATGATCTTTGGAAGGAGCTGAAACATGCCGTCTGGAAAAGGCACCCTTCAAACCCAAGACAACTGGAGCAGTTTGCTCATGAGGAGTGGCCAAAATACCTGCTGAGAGGTGCAGAAGTCTCATTGACAGTTACAGGAATCGTGTGATTGCCTCAAAAGGTTGTGCAACAAAATATTAAGTTAAGGGAACCATCATTTCTGTCCAGGACTGTTTCATGAGTTTTCTTTTTTTAAAAATTCTGTTGAAGCATGGTTGAAAAGCAAAGTCTGACTTTCATTTGTTCATTTTCATAGAATTTTTATATATATTATTACTTTTGTCAGATTCAAGTTATTTCTGTGACCATTGTGGGTTTTTCTTTCATTAAAAGAGGGGTACCAACAATTTTGGCCACGTGGATGTGTGTTTTATATATATATATATATATATATATATGTGTGTGTGTGTATATATGTGTATATATATATTTCTAAATCTGGCATACTTGGAACATTTTAAAAATAAACAATTTGTAGGTCTTCCAGAAGTCCAAGACAGCAAAAAAAGAGTTAAATCTGTAAGAGACCTTCACAATTTTTAGCACCCAAATGAAAATAAAATTTCCCTAAGATAAGACTGAAACAGTCAGAGTTCGGGTGATTAGCGACCGTGAGAACCATTCCAGATTACTGCATGTTCTCTGTTCTTGTAACCTCAGTCTTGTCCTGATGTGGAGTCTCTTTTTATGTTACTCATTTATTATCAGAGACATATCTGGCATTTTAAAATATGCAAAAATAAAATTTAGCCAACTGAGACATACACAATTGTTATTGCTCATTAAACTGTACAAAAACGTATGGTATTTGCTGGTGTCCACATTCCTCTGTGCATCTCTGATATGCAGATATCTGCTTGTCTATTCACTCTTTAATTATGCAGATTCCTGGTAAATACCTGGCCTTGTTAGGGAAACTTTCACAGCAGATGGACAAAAATCTGAATATCTGAGTGTAAATAATTATCCATAAAAGGGTCTTTGTATGGTCACTAGAAAACATGTAGCTACATATTGGTGTACAGTATATTCCTGCTCCTTGTCTTACAGGAAATGTGTCACCAGAAAAGTAACCTTTTAATGTCTTAAATCAAGTTTTATGTTAAACTTATTTAAGAATATGTGGACACTTCCTGATTTATTAAGGAAATTTCTTTGCAGCAGCCCTTTCACTTTTCTGCCCACTGATGATCACAGCTATCATGTACACACGTGGACAAAATAGTTGGTACCCCTCGTTTAATGAAAGAAAAACCCACAATGGTCACAGAAATAACTTGAATCTGACAAAAGTAATAAGATATAAAAATTCTATGAAAATGAACAAATGAAAGTCAGACATTGCTTTTCAGCCATGCTTCAACAGAATTTTTTTTAAAAAGAAAACTCATGAAACAGTCCTGGACATAATGTGACCAAAGGGACATGTTAAATCAAGGTGTGTCCACTAATTAGCTTCACAGGTGTCTACAATCTTGTAATCAGTCAGTGGGCCTGTATATAGGGCTACAGATACTCACTGTGCTGTTTGGTGACATTGTGAGTACCACACTCAACATGGACCAGAGGAAGTGAAGGAAAGAGTTGTCTCAGGAGCTTAGAAAGAAAATTATAGACAAGCATGATAAAGGTAAAGGTTATAAGACCATCTCCAAGCAGCTTGATGTTCCTGTGACTACAGTTACACATATTATTCAGAAATTTAAGATCCAATGGACTGTAGCCAACCTCCCTGGACGTGGCCGCAGGAGGAAAATGGATGACAAATCAAAGAGAAGGATAATACGAATGGTAACAAAAGAGCCCAGAAAAATTTCTAAAGAGATTAAAGGTGAGCTTCAAGCTCAAGGAACATCAGCATCAGATCGCACCATCCGTCGTTGTTTGAGCCAAAGTGGACTTCATGGGAAACGACCAAGGAGGAAACTATTGTTAAAAAAAAACATAAAAAAGCCAGACTGGAATTTGCCAAACTACATGTTGAGAAGCCACAAAGTTTCTGGGAGAATGTCCTATGGACAGATGAGACAAAAATCAAAATTTTTGACAAGGCACATCAGCTCTATGTTCATAGACGGAAAAATGAAGCATATCTTGAAAAGAACACTGTCCCTACTGTGAAACATGAAGGAGGCTCTGTTATGTTCTGGGGCTGCTTTGCTGCATCTGGCACAGGGTGTCTTGAATGTGTGCAGGGTACAATGAAATCTCAAGACTATCAAGGGATTCTAGAGAGAAATGTGCTGCCCAGTGTCAGAAAGCTTAGTCTCAGTCGCAGGTCATGGGTCTTCCAACAGGATAATGACCCAAAACACACAGCTAAAAACACCCAACAATGGCTAAGAGGAAAACATTGGACTATTCTGAAGTGGCCTTCTATGACCTAAACCCTTTTGAGCATCTTTGGAAGGAGCTGAAACATGCCGTCTGGAAAAGGCACCCTTCAAACCCGAGACAACTGGAGCAGTTTGCTCATTAGGAGTGAGCCCAGGGGCGTAAATACCGGGGTAGCAGTGATAGCGGCTGCCACAGGGCCTGGAACATTATGGGCCCCAGAGCCCTGTGGCAGCCGTTACCACTAACCCCACAAACACTGCTATCATTATACTCCGGGTTCTTTTCAGACCCCAGAGTATAATGATCGGGGACCCAGGGGAGGTGAGGGAACATATCAATTGTCAATTGTTCGACTTGTGGCCCAGCCATTCCTAGCTACGCCACTGAGTGGGCCAAAATACCTGTTAAGAGGTGCAGAAGTCTCATTGACAGTTACAGGAATCGTTTGCTTGCAGTGATTGCCTCAAAAGGCTGTGCAACAAAATATTAAGTTAAGGGAACCATCATTTCTGTCCAGGCCTGTTTCATGAGTTTTCTTTTTTTAAAAATTCTGTTGAAGCATGGTTGAAAAACAATGTCTGACTTTCATTTGTTAATTTTCATAGAATTTTTATATATTATTACTTTTGTCAGATTCAAGTTATTTCTGTGACCATTGTGGGTTTTTCTTTCATTAAACGAGGGGTACCAACAATTTGTCCACGTGTGTATATGTAGATAAGACATAGAATCCGCCAGTCACAATAGAGGATTTCACAACTTATCTACTCCCCTCTCTGTACAATGACCTCTGCGCCAGACCATTTCTCTTTGCAGTGCTGGAGTCCTGGGTTCGAATCTGGCCAAGGACAACATCTAGCAGTTTGCATGCTGTCCTGGCTTCAACTCATCTGCATCCACTCCGGAGACAGATGAGTTGAGTACAATGCGAATGGTGAACAGGGAGCAGTAGGCTCCCTACTTCACCATTCAGGCCCCTGCCTCTTGCTCCCGGTGTATTGGGAGCAGTAGGTGTGATGTAGTGATGCCACTTACATCATATCGTCTGTTCCCTGAAGGCTCCAGGAGCAGGACACAGTCAAAAACAGCATGGGAATGGGGCGAGGTGAGTATCTTTTGTTTGATCCATCATACTGTGGGGGACATTATAATGTGGGGGGGGCAAGGGGGGGGGGGCGTATAATGTGGGGGCATACAGTTGCAGGGCCACCAAAGGAGGTATTTACTGTGTGGGGGCGCATAGAGACATTGATGTGAATGCAGTGGTGAACCTAGCCTCTTTGCTGCCTGAGGCGGACTATAGAAAGACGCCCCCCCCCCCCAAAAAAAAAAAAAAACAAAAAAACAAACAAACTGAGTTTCCATGCTACTAGTTTAACACACTGTTATCGTCGCACAATATACACAATACACAAAGTTATAAAACAGTTTTTAAGAATTCTTCTTCCTGTATTACTTCAGTATCAGATCAACAACACGGCATTAACAATGAAAGTAACTTCACACATCTTCTGCTTGGTGGATGGACGAGGCCACGTGGCCCCCATTCTCTATAATAGGAGCGCCGCAGATAGCTGAGTACTGGACTTCGGGTATCTTTGGCACTCCCATTAAAGTGAATGAGAGCCACGCGGGTTCGTCCATCCACCAAGTGACACACCTATATATATGGATGCGGTCAGGCTGGATTCCCACCTAGTGGGGGGAAAAAACCCAATTCTCAGGCTCAGTGGGGGGTCTCAGCAGACAGACCCCCATCACTCAGGTATTTATCCTCTATCATTTAGGTGAATACAGGGCAGTAACATTTTGTGACTTACAGGTGACGTCTCTGACTAATCCTTCACATTTCCCTTCTCTTCCCTTTGGACTGCCATGACCACTTCTTCCAGCTGTGACTTGTCTCTGTAAAGTTTGCAACACAGACATCTTTGGCTCCTCACTTTTCCAGGCACCCAACCCACATTGTCCTCACCTACACAAAGCCCCCATCCTGCTGCTACCCCCAATTATAAAATATATGATATAACCCCCCATAATGAATAATACTCCCAAGTGCATCTTTATATTAATAATATCCGTGTGTACCCTGTATAAATAGTGCCCCTTATTAATAATGCCCCAGGTGTTAACTAATTAAAAGGTTTTCCAGGTCATTAATAAACTAATCAGTGGGGTTCAAAAGCCCAGGACCCCCACTGATCAGCTGTTTGAATGGTACCTGTGTAAGCGCCATGACCGCTTCTCTGTTTACATAGTGTCATTCATCTCATAGCGGCCATGTAATGTAACTACAGCCTCATCCTGTACATGTCTACAGTATGTGACAAGGCTACAATTACATCACACGGTCACTATAAACAGACAGCGTATAATATAAACAGACGCCATAGCCCCTGTTTATAGCACCCCATTTACACACACTATAATGTTCCACAGCAGCCCCTGCACACAGTATTACACAGTGTTATGGCCCGCAGCGGCCCCTGCACACTGTATTATGCCTCGCAGCGGCCCCTGCACACAGTATTATGCTCCATAGTGGCCCCTGCACTGGTATTATGCTCTATAGTGGC
Source organism: Leptodactylus fallax (assembly GCA_947044405.1). Classification (NCBI taxonomy): domain Eukaryota; kingdom Metazoa; phylum Chordata; class Amphibia; order Anura; family Leptodactylidae; genus Leptodactylus; species Leptodactylus fallax. The sequence continues at coordinate 515,720 of CAMRHE010000410.1, forward strand.
CCTTGCACTGGTATTATGCTCCATAGTGGCCCCTGCACTGGTATTATCCTCCATAGTGGCCCTTGCACTGGTATTATGCTCCATAGTGGCCCCTGAACTTGTATTATGCTCCATAGTGACCCCTGCACCCGGTATATGCTCTATAGTGGCCCCTGCACTCGGTATTATGTTCTATAGTGGCCCCTGCACTTGTATTATGCTCCAGAGTGGTCCCTGCACAGGGTATTATGCTCTATAGTGGCCCCTGCACTCGGTATTATGCTCTATAGTGGCCCCTGCACTCGGTATTATGCTCCATAGTGGCCCCTGTACAGGGTATTATGCTCTACAGTGGTCCCTGCACAGGGTATTATGCCCCATAGTGGACCACCCATGAACTATTATTATACTCTGGGGTCTTTTCACACCCCAGAGTATAATGATTGGAGACCCAGGGGAGAATACAAACATAAAAACCAGAGTTACTTACCTATCCTGGACACCGGTGCACTCCTTGCAGCTTTTGGCCCTGTTTAATTGCGCACACACGTCACGTGATCAGGCCGGCGACGCGACCTGATGACGTCACCGAGCTCAAGCCTGCTCGGAGTTACATCAGATCCCCGGAGGTGAGTAATACTAGTATGTAGTTCCCTCACCGGCCCGCGGCCTCACGAAACCGCCGGGGGAAGACCCCGGAGTATTATAGTGATTTGCGGCCCGCGCCCCCCAGCCCGCGGCCGCTCACAGCGGCATCCACTTCCCTTTCTGCGTCCCATAGCAGAAGGGGAAGCGGGGGCGGCCACGAGCAGACGCGGGGTAGGTAAATAAATAGACCGTTACCTGCCGGGGATGCTCCAACAGGTCACGGCCTATTTATATATATAAAAAAAAGTTATACTCACCTGCGATGCCTTGATGCAGCCGCCACCTCCTCTTCTTGTCCGTGACGTCTGTGTCTCAGCGTAGGCGGCGTGATGGCGTCATTGTATTGCCGCCTGCGCTGAGATGCGACGTCTTGTAAACCAACCCTGGAGGCCCCGCCCGGCCGTTTTTTTTTGCTGGCCTGTCCTGGGCTGGTTCATGAAATAGTAAAAATGCCGCCCCCCGGACAGTGCCGCCTGAGGCGGCCGCCTCATTCGCCTCATTAGCGGTGCGCCCCTGTGTGAATGGGTGGAGCCGAAGTGGGTAGGGCTGAAGTTTGGTCTTACTATTCATAAATTTGTCTTGGTGAGCGAACCACATATTCTGTCTCTCTTTCAGTCCTTTAAAAATTGGGAGGTTTGCTTGATCCGATTGCTGACATTTTCTGTGGCTAAAAACTTTGTATTCAATCTGCTTTTATGCCCCTCGCATTTGTCACAGACATCTGCTGCTTTCTCAATTTGCAAAACCTTTGTTCCTGGGCACTGGTGCAAAATAATCATATGCCATGAGCGACAAGTATACTGAAGATTGGACATAGCAAGACTGAGAAAATCGAACACTTCAGATTTAATTTTTCCTAGTTACCTAGATACATTGCCTTGTAAAAGTATTCATACCCCTTGAACTTTTTCACATTTTGTCACCTTACAACCACAAACAAATGTATTTTATTGAGATTTTAAGTGATAACCAACACAGAGTAGAAGATAATTGTGAAGTGCGAGGAAAATGATACAAGGTTTTCAAAATTATAATCAAATAACAATCTGAAAAGTGTGACGTGCAAAAGTATTCAGCCCCCCTATATCAATACTTTGTAGAGCCACCTTTCGCTGCAATTACAGCTTTTAGGGTTTTTTTGCCCATTCCTCTTTGAAAAATTACTCAAGCTCGGCCAGATTGGATGGAGAGCGTCTGTGAACAACAATTTTCATGTCTTGCCACAGATGCTCAATGGGATTTAGGTCTGGAATTTGACTGGGCCATTCTAACACATGAATATTCTTTGATCTAAACCATTACACTGTAGCTCTGGCTGTATCTTTAGGGTCATTGTCTTACTGGAAGGTGAATCTCCTTCCCAGTCTCAAGTCTTTTACAGCCTCCAACAGGTTTTCTTCCAGGATTGCCCTGTATTTGGCTCCATCCATCTTCCCATCAACTCTGACCAGCTTTCCTGTCCCTGCTGAAGTACAGCCTCCCCCCAGCATGATGCTGCCGCCAGCATGTGTCACAGTGTTTATGGTGTGTTCAGGGGGATGGGCAGTGTTACTTTTCTGCCACACATTAGCGCTTTGCATTTAGGCCAAAAAGTTCAACTTTGGTCTCATCTGACCAGAGCACCTTCTTCCACGTTTGCTGTGTCCTCTATATGGCTTGTGGCAGACTGCCAACGTCTCTTCTTATGTCTTTCTTTCAACAATGGTTTTCTTCTTGCCACTCTTCCATAAAGGCCAGATTTGTGGAGTGCACGACTTATAGTTGTCCTGTGGACAGACTCTCCCACCTGAGCTGTGGATTTCTGTAGCTCCTCCAGAGTGACCATGGGCCTCTTGGCTGCTTCTCTGACCAGTGCTGTCTTTGCTCGATCTGTCAGTTTAGGTGGATGGCCATGTCTTGGTAGGTTTGCAGTTGTAGACTACTTTTTCCATTTTTGGATGATAGATTGAACAGTGCTCCTTAGGATGCTCAAAGCTTGGGATAAGTTTTTATAACCTAACCCTGCTTTAAACGTCTCCACAACTTTATCTCTAACCTGTCTGGTGAGTTCCTTGGTCTTCATGATGCTGTTTGTTCACTAGTGTTCTCTAACAAACCACTGAGGCCTTCACAAAACAGGTGTTTTTATAGTGAGACTAAATTACACACAGCTTTACTCTATTAACTAATTAAGTGACTTCTGAAGGCAATTGTGCGCACTGGATTTTATTTCGGGGTATCAAAGTACAGGAGGCTGAATACTTTTGCACATCACACTTTTCAGATTATTTGATTAAAATTTTGAAATCCATGTATTATTTTTCTTCTACTTCACAATTATCTGCTACTTTGTGTTGGTTATCACTTAAAATCTTAATAAAATACATTTAAGTTTGTGGTTGTAAGGTGACAAAATGTGAAAAAGTTCAAGGGGTATGAATATTTTTGCAAGCCACTTTACAGCTATGAGCACCTCAGAACATTGTTCTTGCTATTCTCCAATGGATAAAGGAGTCCATACACTGAATCTTTCCCCCTATGAGGGCAAGCCTGTTTGTTTCCCTAGCCCTGATCAAAACAGGGGTGACTTGATGGCTCCTACATTTGCACCAGCATCTGGAAGACATGTCCCCACCAGCACTTCCTAACAGACCGTCAAAAAACGGCCATGTGAATAGAAGCATTAAATCGATGTGTCGGCATTAGGAACAAGGTATATCTCAAATCATGGATATGTGAGATGAATTGTTGTAGACTAAGCATGATAAAGCTGTACACCTTTAAAAGGGAAACATCTATAGGTTGCCCATATGACAATATGGTAGAGTAGCTCCCTTGTACCTTTCACAGAATCCATGCCAGCTCTTTTTAAAAGCCAAGGTGACCATGGTACTCCCTGTAAATTAGGCTACTTGCACATGACTGTGAGCATGTAGGTGGGCCGTGAATGAACGGCACAGACAGTACATGGATGACACCACCCGTGCCGCCACAGCCCTATTCACTGATCTCAGTGAGCCTGGGCTGCAACACAGACAGGACTAGGACCTCCCAGAATTTTGCCCTGGGCTCATGGCCCCATAACAGACCTGTGAAAATGGGTCAGTGTGCAAGCTGTGAAAAACACACAGGTCTTTACTCATAGTCACTAAGAACGATCTGTCCCAATCCCCCTGATTATAAATAACTAGATACAAAGATATACAAATATACCAATTATAATTATTCCTGGAAATTCTAGGATGGTGTCAAACCCAATGTAAAGCCTTTATATTTGGAAAACATACAGTATATTTAATTGTAATATTAATGAGAACTTATTGAGAAATACAGTTTTTTTCCTAATGCAGTTGTGAAGTGGGAATTTGGAGTTCTGCATTACACAAGGGGAAATGTAAGGTACTTAACACTTTCTAACCTCTAGTGCCCTATTTGTGCACACAGGAGCTGTCAGCATGGATTATTCTGATCCTAATTAAACTTGCTGATATTTGGAGGTTGGGTAGTAATGTGCTGCCAGGTACAAAGAGGTAAACTGATCTGGATTATCTGTTGATATGAATTTATCTATTAGGGAGAGACCATTGCTGGGTAGAACATATCCATAAGTAATAAGACAGTGATTGGTCATGAGCTTAGATCGAGTTCAGTACCAGCTCTCAAATTTGCACTTTTTATCTTTGCATGATAAGCTTTTACATACAAAGTTACATTGTGCTATGAAATTAAATAAATCTGTGTCGCCAGCTCCCCATAGTAACTTATAATTGCGTCGTCATAGCCATCCCTTTATACCTTATATTAAAATATACCTGTACATTAGATCCAAAACTATTTTAGAACATAAAAATATTCTACAGAATTTTCTGGTTGTAGTTGTCACTGTATAGAGAGAATACTAAATAGGCTGATGCCCCCTAGACCAAGGTGTTAAAAAAAACAAAAAAAACCCCCTAAAACTGAAAAGTTAAAACCTTAAAATATATAAAATTTTGTGCATATTCAGCCTTTTATATGAAACAAATGTTGCACCATTGGTGGGGGTCTAATGACTGGCACTGCCACCAATTGATAGATTAAAGAGGCCTATGGTGAGGGGCAGATTAAAGATACCATGGACCCCCAGGCTGTTCAGAAAGCACAGACCTCCCCATTTACACCAAACATTCCCGTGACAGGTTAATGTCCCATAGTGGCTCTTACATACAGTATAACGTGCCATAGCGGCACATACATATGGTTGACCAAAATGGTTTTTGTTACGAATTTTCCCAAAAATTTCAAGTTCGGGCAAAAATGAAATTTTTGGGTTTTACCCCCCAATAACTACTATAATACTCTGGGGTCTTTTCACGTGGGTCACGCCAGTTTAATGATACACAGACTTCCTGACATTTCATTGTCCAAAATCTGAACATTAAAGCCTGTTCGGGAAGACTGGCAATTTTGTGGTGGGGCTTACAAAAAAAACCCTATATTTTTTGCGCTCCAGTTTCTGGTATTGTCCCAGTAAATTGTGACTGTTGATATGTGTGCCTGGCAGCTCAGTGATAGTTTGCAGTCTCAGCTGTTCAGTAACTGCGCCTTGACCATGACATGTTCTCTCAGCTCCAGTGTGATGCTGACCACTTTTCACTGCTGATGTCCCTTCCAGGTATTTTGCTCGCTGTAGATTGGTCTCACATTGGTGTCATTAGTCTCTAAGGCTAATATTTGGTCTTTTCAAATGTGCTCCTGCTGAAAAAAAATGGTCTTTGGTTGGATAATTTGTATGTTTCTGCCATGTGGAAGATACTGTTCAATCCACAAGCATGATGTTATAGAACAGGAGGAAATTGGCAGATTGGTATACAGTGGGGGAAAAAAGTATTTAGTCAGCCACCAATTGTGCAAGTTCTCCCACTTAAAAAGATGAGGCCGGCCTGTAATTGTCATCATAGGTAGACCTCAACTATAGAGACAAAATGAGAAAACAAATCTAGAAAATCACATTGTCTGATTTTTAAAGAATTTATTTGCAAATTATGGTGGTAAATAAGTATTTGGTCACCTACAAACAAGCAAGATTTCTGGCTCTCACAGACCTGTAACTTCTTCTTTAAGAGGCTCCTCTGTCCTCCACTCATTACCTGTAGTAATGGCGCCTGTTTGACATTGTTATCAGTATAAAAGACACCTGTCCACAACCTCAAACAGTCACACTCCAAACTCCACTATGGTGAAGACCAAAGAGCTGTGGAAGGACACCAGAAACAAAATTGTAGACCTGCACCAGGCTGGGAAGACTGAATCTGCAATAGGCAAGCAGCTTGGTGTGAAGAAATCAACTGTGGGAGCAATAATTAGAAAATGGAAGATATACAAGACCACGGATAATCTCCCTCGATCAAGGGCTCTATAAAAGATCTCACCCCGTGGGGTCAAAATGATCACAAGAACGGTGAGCAAAAATCCTAGTGAATGACCTACAGAAAGCTGGGACTAATGTAACAAAGGCTACCGTCAGTAACACACTACGCCGCCTGGGACTCAGATCCTGCAGTGCCAGACGTGTCCCCCTGCTTAAGCCAGTACATATCCAGGCCCGTCTGAAGTTTGCTAGAGAGCATTTGGATATTCCAGAAGAGTATTGGGAGAATGTCATATGGTCAGATGAAACCAAAGTAGAACTGTTTGGTAGAAACACAACTCATCGTGTTTGGAGGAGAGTGAATGCTGAGTTGCATCCAAAGAACACCATACCTACTGTGAAGCATGGGGGTGGCAGCATCATGCTTTGGGGCTGTTTCTCTGCAAAGGGACCAGGACGACTGATCCGTGTACATGAAAGAATGAATGGGGCCATGTATCGTGAGATTTTGAGTGCAAACCTCCTTCCATCAGCAAGGGCATTGAAGATGAAACGTGGCTGGGTCTTTCAGCATGACAATGAACCCAAGCACACCACCAGGGCAACGAAGGAGCGGCTTCGTAAGAAGAATTTCAAGGTCCTGGAGTGGCCTAGCCAGTCTCCAGATCTCAACCCCATAGAAAACCTTTGGAGGGAGTTGAAAGTCCGTGTTGCCCAGCGACAGCCCCAAAACATCACTGCTCTAGAGGAGATCCGCATGGAGGAATGGGCCAACATACCAGCAACAGTGTGTGCCAACCTTGTGAAGACTTACAGGAAACGTTTGACCTCTGTCATTGGCAATAAAGGATATATAACAAAGTATTGAGATGAACTTTTGTTATTGACAAAATACTTATTTTCCACCATAATTTGCAAATAAATTCTTAAAAATTCAGACTGTGATTTTCTGGATTTGTTTTCTCATTTTGTTTCTCATAGTTGAGGTCTACCTATGATGACAATTACAGGCCGGCCTCATCTTTTTAAGTGGGAGAACTTGCACAATTGCTGGCTGACTACATACTTTTTTCCAACGCTGTATATGGGAAGAGATTTAGTACAGCTGAAAATATGCTATTTGGAAACTGTGCTTTTTCTAAATGTGCAAATGTAAAGCACCATGGAATTAATGGTGCTATATAAATAAACAACAAAATAATAATAATAATAATAATAATAATAATAATAGATACACAGATAGCCAGTCACTGACTAGGACCACTGACTGGACTCTTAGGGCTAACATGAGAAATAAATACAGCTTTCACTAAACTTGAAAGATGGAAACTGGACTGAATATCCAACATGATGGGTTCCCTTTAACATTTTGATGAATATACAGCGTTGTATTAGTAATTTCCTAATAGTGTTTTTGAGATTGTGCTTTTTAGGAGTGAGAGTTATCTTATAATACACATACCATAGTGTCTGTTTATTGTTCATTTGAGATTTTCCTTAGCTCTGCATTTGCATTATTTGGACATTCCTGCTTAATTGGATTCTGATAATAACACTATGTATTAGAGGTTTTGCAGGATGGATGGATAAATAGACGGATAGATAGATAAATAGATAGATGGACAGATGGATGGATAGGTAGGTAGATAGATAGATGAGGGATGGATAGATAGAAATTTAGATAGATGCATAGGTGAGAGATGGATAGATAAAAAGATAGATTGATATATAGATAAATGAGGGATGGACGGATAGATAAAAAAATAGATCAATAGGTGAAAGATGGATAGATAAAAAGATAGATAGAAATAGATAGATAGATAGACTGTAAGATAAGAGATGGATAGATAGGTAACTAATGGAATGATGGATAGAAAGATGATAGATAGATAGATAGATAGATAGATAGATAGATAGATAGATAGTCGGTTAGATAGATAATGTGATTGATGGGTACCTAGACATAAAGATAGATAAATATAAATACACATGTATTGTATATGTTGTTCTATTTCACTGACCAGTGCAGACATCAATATGACACAAGTATTGTAGAAAATTTAACTCAATTTTAGTTTTCTTTCAAGAACAATAATTTTCCTGTGCCATATCAGTCCCAGCTTAGAGGAATAGTCTGCTGCAAGCTCTTAATCTGGTGTGTGGTGGCTGGCACTGAAGTGTTAAGATGTTCCAATTTCTTCCTTTCATGTTTTTCCCTTCTCTGCTCCAAGGGGAAATCTTTGCCTAATAAGTTAAAATCTCACAGCATGTGCTCAGATTGTTGTGAATAGTCATGCCAAAGCCCAGAGGTGGAAACAGAAAATGCTACATGACAAGTGACACTTTGTATCACAAAACCACTTGCGTTCCTGACAGCTATAATGTTGCCTTCTTTGTTATTAGAATAAGCATGTACTATATGAACAATGTATAGGGATCAAATAAGCCCGACACTTCTGCCTGCTCTGACAGTTCTACATTGAACATGACATTTAAAAAAATAGTGAAACGGGCTCTTTGTGGTCGACTGTCTTTGCCGAAATATTTTCATCAAATGTGATCAGTGTGGCATAAAAAAAAAAAAAATACAAAAAAAGCTACCAATGCCTTGTTACACTATCCATGTCCCTGCTGCTCTTTGCTTCCTGACCTAGGTTTGACAGAACACAATTTTTGGGGTTCACCACTCACGAATTACTGTTATATATACTGTTATTTGCTCCTTTTTGCCATTTGGAATAGTGCTAGATTTTATGTGGGGCACCCTCAATGTTGAGGGCCATTAGTGACTGCTCCCTCTGCACCCCTTATAGCTATGCCCCTGTCTCCTCTCTACTGAGAAGGGAATTTCTTGGGGTGAGCCCAATAACTTCTCGAGGTCAATGGATACTTTTTTTTTTTTTTTTTTTAAAGAGATGAGAATGAGAAAGCGGTCTAATTATTACTTCATCCTTTAACATGACAATGTAGGAGCTTGATCCCCTTTCTCTTATGGAGATATACAGGTTTGCATCTTTTAAATACAATAAGGCCATGAGATCCCTTTCCTGCAAAATGGACATGACAGATTTTTAAGTGTCCATCTTTCTTTTAGGAGAAAGAAGTTTCAGAATTTAACCTATTATATGTCTTTTCTTGGGCACAGTAAAAACTGCTTGACATTGCTCCTCTTATTGGACGCTTGCATCTTTTTGGAGGGCAGTACAACTGGATTTTTTTTTTTTTTTTTTCATAAATAAAGCTTTTTGCAGCTTAAAAGTGCAACCATGGTAAACCGGGTATCTGTGGTAGAGTGAGGCTATATTGCTGTGAATTTAGCTTTTCTTCCACCCACAGGCAGAAGGTCTAGCAAGGTTTCTTCCTGAATTCCAACCAGCCTTCAGCTCCTCTAGTTGAACTCCTTTTCCTACACAAAACTCCACAAGTATCAGGGAAATCCATTTGCCCATTGGATATAATCTCGAGATCTGAGGAAGTTTCATAGGAGGCCATTTGATATGACGACATCTGCGTTTCTTACTAGAGCCAGGTCTTGTATCTTAAAAGTTTTCTGACACCTGAATTCAAATCATCCAAAGTACAACCCTCATTTTTTCTCCATAACTTGCTATATAGAAATAATATAGAAGACAATGGAATTAGTCAAACAACATAAAATAGATCACCCACTAGACAAGCAGATCATTGCACTTGTAAGGGGGTGAAACCAACCCCCATGTTGTGTCTTAAGTAGGTAGGCCCTGTGGCTTGTTAGGAAGACATCTAATAAGTATGTCACCACTTAGGATAAGCATTTTATTGATCCAGATAGGTATTCCTGCAGTAGCCCATTAGTGTAACACTTAGGCCTATTAACCCTTATTACATACTGTACTTGTTGCCTCTTCTCTTCTTAGGCATTTCAATAGAAATGCAACCTTTGTGACATCTGGGCATTGTGGCATGGGCGGGGTTCAGCAGATCATGCTTTGTGGTATAACTGCATAGCCCCGGCCTTATGATAGATAGATAGATAGATAGATAGATAGATAGATAGATAGATAGATAGATAGATAAATAGATAGATTTACATAAAAAGATGGAATTGAGGAAAAAAAGTATGTTTTCTCACTACCCGACCAATTATGTTCTCATCATCATCTGTCTCTATCTGGTGGCTCATAATAATAATAATAATAATAATAATAATAATAGTCCTTTAATAGTCCCACAATGGGGAAATTCAGTGTGTTACAGCAGCAAAGATAAGCACATACAAATACAAATACAACATGTACAGGAATGTTCCAAGGTGAGAGGCATTACATTGATAGTAGACAAGACAGATAGGATGTAGCAGAGGAGGGGGGGGGGGATTTAACAGGCGGAAAGATATTTCAGTTCTCTGTGTGTAATGATCTCCGCTTAGGTCGGTGTTGGTTGTACAGCCTAACCGCGGTGGGGAGGAAAGACTTCCGATAGCGCTCCTTCTCACACCTAGGGTGGAGCAGTCGGTCACTGACAGTACTGCTCAGCGCGATCACAGTCTCATGCATGGGATGGGAGTTATTCTCCCGCATGGAGCTCACCACGGACAGTATCCTTCTGTCACCCACCACCTGCACTGGGTCCAGTGGGCTCATAGTTACATAGTAGCTAATATGATACACAGTAGAAGTACATAGTAGAGTAACACTCTGAAATTAGCACTTATCTCCCATCCAACAAGTCCCAATCCCATGTACAGGATAGTTTTACTTCATATACAAATAGAGTGGATAGTGTATATACATAGAGGATAGTAGAAATACATAGACAGTGGATATACATAGAGTGGATATTGTAGAGTTGTGACGTAGGTGGTACCACAAATACACGAATAATCCCAATTCCAATATTTAATGATCTTAAATTTCCACTGGACTTCAGCATTGGTTGAATGACCAGAGGGTCATTGGTTGGGAGATAACTGTAGGTAATTTCTTCATTCGGAGCAGGCCGCTCATGGCAACTCGACAACAACCTTCATCAGTGTTGTCTCTGTCACATCTAAAGAGAAAATATCAGACTTAATGTAATGACAGTTCTCTACCCAGTTCTTTAGATCTGGTGTACCTATATTATAACATAAAGCTGATCTTTGTAGTAAAAAAACATTTCTGTGCTAATTCCACAATTGCCAAATCTCTGATTTCTATTCAAACATCCATAGAGTTAAAGGGAGTCTGTCACCAGAACCCAGCCCTGCAGATAGATAGGGTAAAGTCACCTGAATTACACTGTTGCCCTTGTGAGTCGATGCCTCTGTTGCTCAGATATCACCATCCACTTGACATTAAGGAGTATACTTAGCATATCAGGCACTGATACTAACTACAGAGATGTTGGTAATGTGGGGGCTAGAGAAAAAATTCCAACTGTGCTGGAATCGATGGGGGAGCCTATTAAAGGAGGAAAAATGCTGAAGTTGGTGGAGGTGGCGAAAAGTTCTCTTTAAATGGTAAAACTCTCGACCTAAAGGGCCGTGGGTTCCTTTACAGATGAGGATCGGGGTGATGTACTAAATTTCCCTAAGTGAGGCACAAAGGTATTCTCAGCTATACATACAGTATATAAAATGCCTGACTTGCTGTTTTGCCTTGGACAGGACTCACCTTGTCCTCACTGTGGTGCTACTGATGGACACTTTTTCCATTTGTACTGAGACTCGGACAGGATACTTTCCTTTTGGTCCGATGTCCTGGCACCTATTCGCAGGGTAAATGGAGTCTCTTTAGATGTCTCCCCTAGACTCTGCTTGCTAGGCCTGCTAGACTCAGAGATGTCCCCTACACCGGTATTTGTCTTATTATCCCGTATTATATATTATGCTAGGAAACTTATTGCCCAGCACTGGATGCAATCCATTATCCTCACTAATAAAGAACTGTGCACTAAGCTGAACGCACAAGTCAGGCTGGAATTTCCTATATACCTAAAGTGAAATGCACAGACCAGATTTGATAAGGTATTGTGGCCATGGTTAGATGTTTTGGGTCTACTATCCAAGACCTAGTTGTCAGATCTGGTGCACCCCCCTGGGGTTGCCCCCATAAGGGGATTGAGGAGTGCTAGGCGGGTATAACCAGTGGATTGGAGACAATAACTATACATATTGTGCTGCCTATTATACTATGTTATTTACTATGTTATATTAATATATTTCTATATTATTGTGTCGTCCCTTGGGTATTTTGCCTCATGGTCTTATTGGTCTTGAAGGCCACTACAAGTCATGGACCATGTAGTATGGAGTAGGGTGGCTTACTCTTTTTCATGGCAATTCACTACCTGAATTGTGACTATAGATCTATTTGGTTCTGTACTCTTGCCTACTCTGTTTGTTTGACATCTTGCTTGTATGTTGTTCATTTTTGTGTAAACTTGGTGGAGGAAAAGAAGGTGGAAAACAATAAAATTGCTCTGATAAAAAAAAAAAAAAAAAAAAAAATCTCTCTCAGACTGTAGTCACCACTAGGGGGAGATTTGCAGATAACTCATTCAATTGCTCCTAACCAAGAGTATTTCACTTCCAGCACCTATTCATACAGTCATATGAAAAAGTTTGGGCACCCCTATTAATCTTAATCATTTTTAGTTCTAAATATTTGGGTGTTTGCAACAGCCATTTCAATTTGATATATCTAATAACTGATGGACACAGTAATATTTCAGGATTGAAATGAGGTTTATTGTACTAACAGAAAATGTGCAATATGCATTAAACCAAAATTTGACCGGTGCAAAAGTATGGGCACCTCAACAGAAAAGTGACATTAATATTTAGTAGATCCTCCTTTTGCAAAAATAACAGCCTCTAGTCGCTTCCTGTAGCTTTTAATCAGTTCCTGGATCCTGGATGAAGGTATTTTTGACCATTCCTCTTTACAAAACAATTCCAGTTCAGTTAAGTTTGATGGTCGCCAAGCATGGACAGCCCGCTTCAAATTATCCCACAGATGTTCAATGATATTCAGGTCTGGGGACAGGGATGGCCATTCCAGAACATTGTAATTGTTCCTCTGCATGAATGCCTGAGTAGATTTGGAGCTGTGTTTTGGATCATTGTCTTGCTGAAATATCCATCCCCGGCGTAACTTCAAATTCGTCACTGATTCTTGTACATTATTCTCAAGAATCTGCTGATACTGAGTTGAATCCATGCGACCCTCAACTTTAACAAGATTCCCGGTGCCGGCATTGGCCACACAGCCCCAAAGCATGATGGAACCTCCACCAAATTTTACAGTGGGTAGCAAGTGTTTTTCTTGGAATGCTGTGTTTTTTTGACGCCATGCATAACGCCTTTTTGTATGACCAAACAACTCAATCTTTGTTTCATCAGTCCACAGGACCTTCTTCCAAAATGAAGCTGGCTTGTCCAAATGTGCTTTTGCATACCTCAGGCGACTCTGTTTGTGGCGTGCTTTCAGAAACGGCTTCTTTCGCATCACTCTCCCATACAGCTTCTCCTTGTGCAAAGTGTGCTGTATTGTTGACCGATGCACAGTGACACCATCTGCAGCAAGATGATGCTGCAGCTCTTTGGAGGTGGTCTGTGGATTGTCCTTGACTGTTCTCACCATTCTTCTTCTCTGCCTTTCTGATATTTTTCTTGGCCTGCCACTTCTGGGCTTAACAAGAACTGTCCCTGTGGTCTTCCATTTCCTTCCTATGTTCCTCACAGTGGAAACTGACAGGTTAAATCTCTGAGACAACTTTTTGTATCCTTCCCCTGAACAACTATGTTGAACAATCTTTGTTTTCAGATCATTTGAGAGTTGTTTTGAGGAGCCCATGATGCCACTCTTCAGAGGAGATTCAAATAGGAGAACAACTTGCAATTGGCCACCTTAAATACCTTTTCTCATGATTGGATACACCTGGCTATGAAGTTCAAAGCTCAGTGAGGTTACAAAGCCAATTTTGTGCTTCAGTAAGTCAGTAAAAAGTAGTTAGGAGTATTCAAATCAATAAAATGATAAGGGTACCCAAATTTTTGCATCGGTCAAATTTTGGTTTAATGCATATTGCACATTTTCTGTTAGTACAATAAACCTCATTTCAATCCTGAAATATTACTGTGTCCATCAGTTATTAGATATATCAAATTGAAATGGCTGTTGCAAACACCCAAATATTTAGAACTAAAAATGATTAAGATTAATAGGGGTGCCCAAACTTTTTCATATGACTGTACATGTTAGTATGGAGAACACACAGACCCTACCTCACAAACCTATAGACAAAATGGGGGAATTTATTCAACGCCCCCACAGGTGTTTAATTCATTTCTCCGCTGGCACGTGATGCACCTGAATTTTCAAAAAAAACTCTGACCACTTTATTTTAGCTTACTTCAACAGCGCCATCATATTCCGCAGCGCTTTACAGATATTGTCAGTCACTGTCCCATATAGGGCTCACAATCTACATTCCCTATCAGTATGTCTTTGGAGTGTGGGAGGAAACTGATGCAAACACAGGGAGAACATGCAAACTCCTTGCAGATGTTGTCCTTGGCAGGATTCGAACCCAGGACTCCACTACAAGGCTGCAGTGCTAACCACTTCATAATTTTCGGCCATCTTACGAGGTCCCATGCACCCATACTACATGAATCAGGGACTGGTGTAGATTTCAGGTATATATATATGTATGAAGCCTACCAACAACTCTCACTCTGGTGGTCCATGTACTGCATTTACCCTGCAGGAGATATATACCTTGCTTGACTTTCCCTTTTTTTAGAAAATTCTTGTATTTCTCATGAATCATTTATTCTAGAGCATCTATTCTTGTAACTCTGCACTGTGTTGTTCCTCTTTAGCTGGGGTTGAAGATTTATAAATAAATTGACTACTGGGTATTAATGCATGCTCTTTGTCAAAGAGGTGTGTCCCTGCACACAAAGATGTAGTGGAAAAAGGTACTTTTTGGAAACTTACTTTTTCCCCTATAGTCACCTAGAGTTTTCAAATTTTAGTGAGATAGGTAGTCCTGCAATATACGCTGTTTGTGCCTCCAGGGAGGATGCTGTGCTAACTTGAACTTATAGAGAACCTTTCACCACCTCCATCAAATCAAGTTCTTATTATCTGTCAATAAGTGTCACTATAGTGATTCCAGCACAGTTGGAATTTTTTTCTCTAGCCCCCACCATTCCCGAGCAACAAGCCCATATAGTTTTGATGCCTGATGTGCTATTTAAGCTCTGCAATTTCAGAAGGGCACTGTCAGGCAGGGGAGTGTGATTCAAAGCTACAATCAGAGGCAGCCAGTGTCAGAGCTCAGAATCACACCCCCTTGTCTGCTGCTGCCTGACACCGCCCTCCTGACAGTACAGAGTCTAAATAGCATATCAGGCAACAAAACTAACAGAACTAATTGCTCAGGAATGGTGGGGACTTGAGAAATAATCCCAACTGTGTCAGAATCAGTGGAGCAGCAGCTATTAGTTGATGTAAAGAGCTGGACTTGTTGGAGGTGGTGAAAGGTCCTATTTAAACTGTCTGTCAAACATGTATGAACAACTATAAAAGTCATAAGTGGAATCTGAAGTACACAGAAAAACCTCTTTGCGCCATCAATACAATAGCAATAAGTTAAATGAATATACATTATAACTTTGTAAAGTATTGTGAGTAAAGACATTTTCTCACCAAATTATCTGCTTTTTAATAGCACCACCTGGTGTTCGAAACGTATAACTCTGTACATGTCATATTAATGAGGCTCTGTGTTTTCACATATAGCAATAGCATCAGTATACTTTTTGCCCCTTAAATTATTATGATATACTGATGCAAAAATGCAAACATTTTCACATATTATTATTATTTATTTATAGAGCACCATTAATTCCATGGTGTTGTACATTATTATATTAATTCCATGGTGCTGTACATTATATTAATTCCAATGTGCTGGACAATATATTAATTCCATGGTGATTTACATTATTAATATTAATTCCATGATGTTGTACATTATATTAATTCCATGGTACTGTACATTATTATACAGTCATATGAAAAAGTTTGGGCACCCCTATTAATCTTAATCATTTTTAGTTTTAAATATGTGGGTGTTTGCAACAGCCATTTCAATTTGATATATCTAATAACTGATGGACACAGTAATATTTCAGGATTGAAATGAGGTTTATTGTACTAACAGAAAATGTGCAATATGCATTAAACCAAAATTTGACCGGTGCAAAAGTATGGGCACCTCAACAGAAAAGTGACATTAATATTTAGTAGATCCTCCTTTTGCAAAAATAACAGCCTCTAGTCGCTTCCTGTAGCTTTTAATCAGTTCCTGGATCCTGGATGAAGGTATTTTTGACCATTCCTCTTTACAAAACAATTCCAGTTCAGTTAAGTTTGATGGTCGCCGAGCATGGACAGCCCGCTTCAAATTATCCCACAGATGTTCAATGATATTCAGGTCTGGGGACTGGGATGGCCATTCCAGAACATTGTAATTGTTCCTCTGCATGAATGCCTGAGTAGATTTGGAGCTGTGTTTTGGATCATTGTCTTGCTGAAATATCCATCCCCGGCGTAACTTCAAATTCGTCACTGATTCTTGTACATTATTCTCAAGAATCTGCTGATACTGAGTTGAATCCATGCGACCCTCAACTTTAACAAGATTCCTGGTGCCGGCATTGGCCACACAGCCCCAAAACATGATGGAACCTCCACCAAATTTTACAGTGGGTAGCAAGTGTTTTTCTTGGAATGCTGTGTTTTTTTGACGCTATGCATAACGCCTTTTTGTATGACCAAACAACTCAATCTTTGTTTCATCAGTCCACAGGACCTTCTTCCAAAATGAAGCTGGCTTGTCCAAATGTGCTTTTGCATACCTCAGGCGACTCTGTTTGTGGCGTGCTTTCAGAAACAGCTTCTTTCGCATCACTCTCCCATACAGCTTCTCCTTGTGCAAAGTGTGCTGTATTGTTGACCGATGCACAGTGACACCATCTGCAGCAAGATGATGCTGCAGCTCTTTGGAGGTGGTCTGTGGATTGTCCTTGACTGTTCTCACCATTCTTCTTCTCTGCCTTTCTGATATTTTTCTTGACCTGCCACTTCTGGGCTTAACAAGAACTGTCCCTGTGGTCTTCCATTTCCTTACTATGTTCCTCACAGTGGAAACTGACAGGTTAAATCTCTGAGACAACTTTTTGTATCCTTCCCCTGAACAACTATGTTGAACAATCTTTGTTTTCAGATCATTTGAGAGTTGTTTTGAGGAGCCCATGATGCCACTCTTCAGAGGAGATTCAAATAGGAGAACAACTTGCAATTGGCCACCTTAAATACCTTTTCTCATGATTGGATACACCTGGCTATGAAGTTCAAAGCTCAGTGAGGTTACAAAACCAATTTTGTGCTTCAGTAAGTCAGTAAAAAGTAGTTAGGAGTATTCAAATCAATAAAATGATAAGGGTACCCAAATTTTTGCACCGGTCAAATTTTGGTTTAATGCATATTGCACATTTTCTGTTAGTACAATAAACCTCATTTCAATCCTGAAATATTACTGTGTCCATCAGTTATTAGATATATCAAATTGAAATGGCTGTTGCAAACACCCAAATATTTAGAACTAAAAATGATTAAGATTAATAGGGGTGCCCAAACTTTTTCATATGACTGTATTAATTCCATGATGCTGTACATATTATTATTATATTAATTCCTTGGTGCTGTACATTATTATTATATTAATTCCTTGGTGCTGTACATTATTATATTCATTCCATGGTGCTGTACATTATTATTATATTAATTCCTTGGTGCTGTACATTATTATATTCATTCCATGGTGCTGTACATTCGAGGGTTTACATACAGTACACAAAATACAAAACACAAATACAATACTAACAGTGACCAACTGGCACAGTGGGATTCAGGACCCTGTCTGCAAGGGCTTACAATTTATGAGGGAAGAGGGGTAGAGACAGTAGGTGAGGCTAAACAGAAGCTGTTCAGATGGTGGTGTGGTAATGGTGACATTATTTGAAGTTGTAGGCCTTCCTGAATAAATGAGTCTTGTGATTGTATAGGGAACAGTCTTATGTGTCGTGGTAGTGAGTTCCAGAGTGTGGGGAATGCATGGGAAAGTCTTGGAGGTGGTTGTGTGAAGAGAGGGTAAGAGCAGAGTGGAGTAGGAGGTCTTGAGAGGATCGGAGGTTTGTAGTCATCAGTTTTTACAATGATGATCCACGAAAATGTAGAACTGACCCCCCCCCCCCCAAACTGCATTTCTTCTCTCACCTGGTACAAATTTCAACTAAAATCAGGCAGCTGTCACTGGGACCAGGCCTAGTGAAAACAGCCCAACTCACTTCTGTGTGACTGAAAGAAATAGAATAGCTTTGAGAATTGCTTTTTACAGAAACCACACAAAGAAGGAAGAAGAAGGACAACTTTAGGTGAGAATATATAGGATATATAGGTATATATAAGTTTTTACCTTTTCTAGTGTGTGTTTGTGTTTTTTTTAATACTTTATGACCTTCTTAATAATGGACAACTAGTTAATTGACAGCATCCATTACTAAAGTGGGTATTAGTGTTAGCCAATAAAAAAGACTACCACTAACTCCACCATTACCCCAGCATCCACCACCACCAGAAGGACTGGAAAGAGCTGGGTTGGTTGGGTATCTGACTTTTTCACTAGCTCTCCACTGGCTTTTCACTATGTTCCACCTTAACAATGGATGCTGTCAATCAGAGAGCTGTCCATTACTAAACCTATAATAAAGTATTTTAAAAAAAAAAACACAAAAGCACAAACACACATAAGAATAACCCAAAGAATACAAAGTAGTTTAAATGATACTGGGAATCTGCAAAACAATAACATAAAAAAAAAATAAAGGCAAGGTCACAAGGGATGGGTTTGCTGTGGCATGTCTGCAGTGGGTCGTCTGCAACTAAATACCTGGAATGAGATGCTTTTGCTGTGGGTTTCACAGGCAGTTTTTTTGTGTGGCTAGCCTAAGTTTCAATGTTTGCATTGGACAGGTTGTAATCTATAGCAGAACATAGAGCAATAGTTGACATGCTGCATATTCAAAACCCACAATGCAAGCCACTTTGTTCTCTAACCTGCTAGATACTCACCCCATGTCCCCAGTCTAATGAACAAAACAAATGTAATACTCACCTTTCCTAGGTTCAGTGCTGCTCTCCTCCAGCTCAGTAAAGTTACAATGGCACCTTACAGCTGTAATTGGCTGTTATACATCACGTAGTCTGGAGTTACTCTCGTTACTTTAAAAAGTAGGCCAATGATATAGAGTAACCCCAAATTACATAATTTAAAGGGGTTATGCCATGAGATAGAGTATAAATATCTAATAGCTGAGACCACCATGATCCTGACGGGGGTATAAATTGGAGTGATAATGCGTTCTGTCCAGCAAGGGCACATCTACATTCAGCTGGTGGTTGCAGACTGATAGGGTGCAGAAAGGGGGTAAAACACCTCTGTACTCAGGATCAGCGGGGGAATCAGTGGTATGGATAGATGATAAATATTGTTTGGGTTGCAAAAGCAGCCAATGGGAGTTTTAAGCTGTCATTGCCACCTTTACTGTGGTCTGGGTTTACTTGCAGCAAATAACCGCAAGTAACCCCTTCCCAGTGCAGGGATTTTTAGTTCCTGAAAGTCCCTGCATTAGTTGTGAGCCAAAGGTGCGCCAGAATTTATAATATTAATATTGTAAATAATAAATGAGGTGCATATTGAACACCAGGGGTGAAAAAACATGCATAGTTTACTTATTGCTATATGTATTAATGGCATGAACCCTTCAATTTTCATTAGCAATTCAAATGATACTAATGACTTGTATATGTCTTAATAAACATCTGGTGGACAATATGAGTCCATCGAGTTTAGGGAATGTACAGCGTGTATTATAGGACTTATCAACCCATAGCAGAGAGGATAAAAAGCTGATCACTGGGGAATTCTGACTACTGAGAGTATTTTCCCCCTATTCGGAAGTCAGCCTGACTGCCATGGGACTAAATAAAGGTGTGCATTTTCCTGGATGGGGCGCATTCGTGCACCAAATCACTTAATTGGAGTGTCTAATACCCAAACGTCAGCAATCTCTCACCCAACAAAACGAACGCTAATACCCTCTGACACAGAAATGGAGATTTGGCCTGTGGCCTAACTAGTAAAAACGAACTAGAAGGCATAGGAGAAACAACAGGGTTTGGATCGTGGACGGAGGGATCTAGGAATCCTCTGACACTGCTAACATGGCGATCTGTCCTACCTTCTGGAGCATGGGATTTTTTTCCAGGTAGGCAAAGTGATCCCTTGTGTTGCATCTGTCTGCCCCTGTAGATGGAAGTCTGGTCAAGACAATCTGGGAAGACTTTTTCCCCTTAGAAGGCAGACTGTTCTCTGCTCTTAGTGTCTAGTGTGCATTTGTCACACTCCTTCTGTCCCTCACAGGGCCAAACCAACCGTGTTATCCACTACTATGAATACATAGCCTGTTGTATTTTCATTTAGTCTTCTATGCAATTTTCACTAGCATCTTCTATGTAGACTAAAATGGGAAGACAAAGGCCACATCTCCATTTCTGGGTCACAGGGTATCGATGCTAAGAGAAACCTGCATATTGTTTTTAATGTTTCGGGCTGTCAGACATTCTGGGCCATCAGATGAGTTGCTATCATTTATCTTAGATGATAGCAAAAAATTTTATGAAGAGTGTACCAATTCTGGAGATGGAATGTGAGGGAAAACGGGGCAGAGACTTAGTCAGCGCATGAACTCACATAGATCCACCATTAATAACAGCAGAACAGATCTCCCAGCGGCCGCACATTTCTCCGGAGAAGACCACTCTATTGAAGATTTGTGGGTTGTGGTTTTAATGGGACATTTTAAAACGCAGAGGGAGAGGAAAGAATGGGAATGTAAGTTAATGCAAAAACTCTGCAATTTGGACTTAATATTCATGCTAGTTTCATCTCACACTATGTATGAACTGTGAGGGTCACAAATCACCACGTGACAGCAAACAGATAGCAAGAATTAGTGATCCCTCCGTCACGCACAACTTTCCAGATTGTTTAGTTTTTGACCTGTTGTAAATAACTTCTCTACTTAGATTGCATTTTGTTTTTTTTTAATGATTCTAAGATCCTTTGAAGGTCCATGTCTTTAAGGTATACAAAAATCTGTGAATTTTCAGTTTCTTGTATAACACCATGTCTGATGAAGGGAGCTAGTACTCCCAAAAGCTCACCATCAAATATACTCAGTTAGCCTCTTAAAGGTATCGCCTGATTTCTTCACTCTTCCACTACTTTCAATGGCTAACACGGTACAACATTATACTACTATGGTAGATAATATGTCTTCTTTTCACAGCAAATTATTCTTTGTCCACAGTGCGACTATGGGGTGCAAAATCGATACAAAGCAAAACCGCAACATACAGCAATCGTATAAATATTCTGTGCCATCAAGAAGAGTAAAAGAATTTTAACAACAGGTATGTAGCCTTCAAGGCTTCCACACATGGTGTTAAAAAAGCCAACCTCCTCCTTAATCCCCTCACTGTTGGACCATTCCATCTCCAGAATTGGTGCACTCTTCACACCAATATTTGCTATCATCTAAGGAAAGTGATAGCAACTCACCTGATGGCCCAGAAAGTCCGAAACATTAAAAACTATATGCAGGTTTCACCTAGCATCAATTGATACCCTGTGACCCAGAAATAGAGATGTGGCCTGTGTCTTCCATTCCTGATCAGCATAGAAGATGCTACTGAAAATCGCAGGGAACACTAAATGAAATACAACAGGCTATGTATTCATAGTAGTGGATAACACGGTTGGTACGGCTCCGTGAGGGACAGTAGGAGTGTGACAAATGCACACTAGACACTAAGAGGAGAAAACAGTCTGCCTTCTCAGGGGAAAAAGTCTTCCTCGATTGTCTTGACCATACTTCCATCTACAGGGGCAGACAGATGCAACAAAAGGGATCGCTCTGCCTATCTGGAAAAAAATCCCATGCTCCAGAAGGTCGGACAGATCGCCATGTTAGCGGTGTCAGAGGATTCCTAAATACCTTGCTCCACGATCCAACCAGGGAATAGGATGCCTCGATCCTCTTCATTACTGGGGCGCCTCCTTCCAGTACCATTATATGGTACATAACATGTCTTCTTCCCGCAGCAAATTATTCTTTGTCCACAGAGGGAGCAAGACTATGGGGGCGCAAAATCGATACAAACCAAAACCGCAACATACAGCAATCGTATAAATATTCTGGGGCATCAGGAAGAGTAAATGAATTTTAACAACAGGTATGTAGCCTTCAAGGCTTCCACACATGGTGTTAAAAAAGCCAACCTCCTCCTTAATCCCCTCACAGTTGGACCATTCCATCTCCAGAATTGGTGCATCCATCACACCAAGATTTGCTATCATCTAAGGAAAGTGACAGCAACTCACCTGATGGCCCAGAAAGTCCGACACATTAAAAACAATAAGCAGGTTTCTCCTTGCATCAATTGATACCCTGTAATCCAGAAATGGAGATGTGGTCTGTGTCTTCCATTCCTGATCAGCATAGAAGATGCTAATGAAAATCGCATAGAACACTAAATACAAATACAACAGGCTATGTATTCATATTAGTGGATAACATGGTTGGTCTGGCCCTGTGAGGGACAGAAGGAGTGTGACAAATGCACACTAGACACTAAGAGCAGAGAACAGTCTGCCTTCTAAGGGGAAAAAGTTTTCCCAGATTGTCTTGACCAGACTTCCATCTACAGGGGCAGACAGATGCAACAAAAGGGATCGCTCTGCCTATCTGGAAAAAATCCCATGCTCCAGGAGGTTGGACAGATCGCCATGTTAGTGGTGTAAGAGGATTCATAGATGCCTCGCTCAACGATCTAACCAGGGAATAGGATGTCTCGATCCTCTTCATTACTGGGGGCGCCTCCTTCCGGTACCATTACATGGTACATAATTTGTCTTCATTCTGCATCAAATTATTCTTTGTCCACAGAGCGAGCAAGACTATGGGGTGCAAAATTGATACAAACCAGAACCGCCACGTACAGCAATTGCATAAATATTCTGGGCCATCAGGAAAAGTAAATGATTTTAACAACAGGTATGTAGCCTTCAAGGCTTCCACACATGGTGTTAAAAAGCCAACCTCCTCCTTAATCCCCTCACAGTTGGACTATTCCATCTCCAGAACTGGTGCACCCATCACACCAAGATTTGCTATCATCTAAGTAAAGTGATAGCAACTCACCTGATGGCCCAGAAAGTCTGACACTCCGACACATTAAAAACAATAAGCAGGTTTCTCCTAGCATCAATTGATACCCTGTGACCCAGAAATGGAGATGTGACCTGTGTCTTCCCATTCCCCTTAAGAGCAGAAAACAGTCTGCCTACTAAGGGGAAAAAGTCTTCCCAGATTGTCTTGACCAGACTTCCATCTACAGGAGCAGACAGATGCAACACAAGGGATCGCTTTCCCTTCCGGGAAATAATCCCATGTTCCAGAAGGCTGGACAGATTGCCATATTAGCGATGTCAGAGGGTTCCTAGATGCTTCGCTCCATGATCCAACCAGGGAATAGGATGCCTCGATCCTCTTCATTACCAGGGGTGCCTCGTTCCGGTACCATAATATGGTATATCATTTTTCTTCTCTCCGTCGCAAATTATTCTTTGCCCACATATCGAGCAAGAATATGGGTTGCAAAATCGATACAAACAGAAAATGTATTGTACAGGAAACATATAAAAATTCTGGGTCATTAGTCTGAGATCTGCTTAAAATGGACGGAGAGAAATGTCCTGCAAGGTGGATTTTTCTCTCCCCAGTTTCAATATAAAATCGTAAGAAACCCGGCAGACCCCATTATTGTCTATGGGTTCTGTGGGTTTCTGCGTGTAACTGCTTTTAAAGTGGACAGGTTTTGCGTTTCCATGCGGACCCAAGGGGTCGAAACCCAAATGCTAGTGTGCACCTGTAACAGAGTCTCTTAACAATTTAGGAGCATCAAGCCAGCAGGGGAATAAATCAAAATAAAATAAATTATCACACAAAAAGTTTTTATCTTCTATCCATAGGATAATTACCTGATAGGTGGGGTCTGACCACTGAGAGCCCCCAAATACTGAGATCAGGGGACCTTTCCCCACAGTAGTCATTGTAGCTGGCAGCATTACTGGTGGTGAACCACGCTTCTATTTACTCCAATGGAGGATCTGGAGACTGCCAAAGTACAGCACACGGCTAGCTCTGGGTCTATCACTGAAGTGAACCACCAATTACATCAGGCCTGGCTGCGGTTTAACATAGTGTAACACAAGTTGGGCTATTCACAGCAATGACAAAAATGCTGTGCTACGCAATATACATTTCTTAACGTTTTTTTTCACAGATGTGTATGGTCAGCGTCAGTACTGTCATGTTATTGTCAGGAATGTCTGTCACTAGTGGGAAAACTGCCAAATCTCCAATGGTTTATAAAACCATTTAAATGAAAAATTGGCTTTGTTGCCATAGCAACTGATCATAACACAGATTTCATTTCACAATTTGCCAATGAAACATGTAAGTCAATAGTTTTCATAAATGTGCCAGAGCAAATATCATTGCAATTGCCCCCAATGCCCACAAGGTGGAGCCGCTGCCTAAATGTACTCTCTTTATACGTTGCATACTATTCTGGCTGTGGCTTCCGCTATCTGCTCCTGCCCGCTCACCTTGTCGCTGTAGCGCCTCCTCTAGAGGGCTGCTGGAGGCTCCGCTTCCCTTTGCTCCTCCTCCAGCGGATCGGCTGGGGGCGCTCTCCTCCCTATTGAGGCTCCTCCTTCAGCTATTCGGCTGCGGGGCGCTCCGCTTCTCCTCCGTGGCTTCTCCTCCTGTGACCGTTGGACTTACCGACACCCGCAATTTCCGCTGGGTCAGGATAATGTTGGGTTTCATTTGTGACGTTCTAACGCGTGGGCGGGCACATATCTAATCACGTGACCAGCATGCACTGCGCCTCACCGCGTGGGGCTCCCAGAGCAGCAGTGTGCAGCGCTCAGCCAGCAGGGGGAGTTGTTCTGTAATCCTCTATGCTGTGTGTTGTACGATATCCGCAGCTTGTTACCAATGTACCTGTTTGTGATGATTCTACTTAAGCGTGGCTATAACTCAGCTGTATTTTGGTCTCTGGGTAGCGTATTTCTCTCTAGTTCCATTTATTCATACTGTGCGCAGCTATGAGCCTAGGTGTATATTGGCAGTAGTGGCCGGGCTGGAACAATAGGGCTCCATTGAATTCATACACAGTCCTGGCTGATCAAACAAACATGCATTGTCCAGCTGCACTGGTTGACCAGATATGGCTGATAACATTGTATCAGGTCATTTGGTCTCATCTACATACAAAAGATCTGGATTTGAGTGGATTATTCTATGAGACCAGCTGCCGCCGGTGACCTCATTCTGGGAGGTGGCATAAAGGGTATGAAAGATGAGGTAAGAGTCAGTGGGAGGAGATTATGCTATAGAGTTGATGCTATGGAGTTGATGCTATGGAGTTGATGCTATGGAGATTACACTATGGAGTTTATGCTACAGGATATTACAGACTTTGACTGAGATGCTACTATGAGCAGGCAGGTTGGAATGCTGCTGCTGATGATGGTGAGCCTACAAGAGACTGAGAGAGACTACTGGACTAATGCTGAGAGACTGTTATGAGAGCATGCAGGCGGGATTATTCTATTAATGCCACATGCCAAGAAGCCTCCACTAGGTGACTCACACATGCCATGTGTGAGTGTTGGACTATAGAACCACATCAAGGACATGTGTGGTAAAGTAATCATTTCACCTTTATCCCTTTTATTTTATTTGTACTGTATCTTGTAACTAGTAACTGTTAATGCTTGCATATATCTGCATATCTGTTCTGAACTGTATATGTTAGATTTTAATACCGACCCATTTAGGGGTTAATAAATATATAAAATTTAGAAGGCTTGTCTTGTATTTATCTGGTGAACCCGACATTCACTGGTGGTGAGTGTGGTTTTTATATGAAAGAAGACTCAGGGGTGGCCAACACGGTGTTGGCGCACGGAGGATCTTTCACACTGTTATTTTATTATAGTCAATCTGGTGGCAGAAGGAAGGATTCACCAACACTTTAACTGGGGAAAAGGAACATATGCCTTAGGATGCATGTCCTGGATCTTTTAAGACCCTAGCAATGCCCCTGCTCTATTTATCAGGGCAGGGGCATACATAGGCTTGGAGTGGGTCATATTAGCACCAGATGATAAGGAGAGAATGTGGGATAATACCCAAACAGTTATCACAGCGGCCCCCGCTCTCTCTACCTTATATCGATAATAATGTCTCTGATCAACATTCTTGATTAGAGCATAAAAGGGGAAACACCTCAGGTGTTAGATACCTAAGCCTAAGGTGTTAGATACCTAAGCCTAAGGTGTTAGATACCTAAGCATAAGGTGTTAGATACCTAAGCCTAAGGTGTTAGATACCTAAGCCTAAGGTGTTAGATACCTAAGCATAAGGTGTTAGATACCTAAGCCTAAGGTGTTAGATACCTAAGCCTAAGGTGTTAGATACCTAAGCCTAAGGTGTTAGATACCTAAGCATAAGGTGTTAGATACCTAAGCCTAAGGTGTTAGATACCTAAAGCAGGGGTCACACTACCATTGGCTTCTGTTATGAAGGTGTCCGTTAAAAAAAAACAAAAAACGGACACCTATCATAAGAGACATTAATGGACACTGATGTTAATGTGTCCGTTTTTTCAACTGATCCAAATAATGGACACATTACCATCAGTTAGTGTCTGTTAGCATCAGTTAGTGTCCGTTTTTTAACACAGGTTTTCTTTTGTTTCTCCTTTCTGAGCATGCGCAGAAAAAAACAGACATAAAATAACGGACAGTAACTGATGGCTATCAGTTACTGTCCGTTATAAGTCCGTTACCCATAGACTTCAATGTTAAAAAAATAACGGACACTTGCTGTCCGTCAAGAATCCGTTTTTCCAAACAGATAAAAAAGTCCTGCATGTAGGATTTTTTGTCTGCGGAAAAAAAACGGACTTCTGACGGATTGGGTGTAAACGGACACAATATAAAAACCCATTGAAATGAATGGAAATTTTAACGGATTTCTGACGGTTCAGCTAGTGTCCGATGCTAAAATCTTGTAACGGACAATAGCAACGGACACTACTGACGGTCACCAACGGTAGTGTGAACACCCCTTAAGCATAAGGTGTTAGATGGTGACAATTACCCAGGGAAATCTACCATGTACCCCACAAAAGCAATAGCTGCACAGTGTTATTGGTGGGGCTATCACTATCCGTACTAGATAACTGCAGGGTTTTGTGCGTTCTCTCAGTGTGTCATTTTCAGGCATTAAAGAGGTTGTCCAGGGTAAAATATTATTTTTTAATTTAAAAAACAAAACATGCCCACCTGTTCCCGATGTCCTCCCAGCATGGTCCGGTCCTGCTGCTCGGCTGTCTTCTTGCAGTGGAAGTCCTCACCGACTGTGACATGTCGGGTCCCTTCAACGGCCTCAGTGGTCTAAGGAAGGGACCCCAGGACATCAGTGATCACGTGCGGTGGGGACTGGACCGCTCTAGGGGAGCTTTATTTTAACCAAATTTAATAAAATATTAAGCTTTAGTTATGTCTTCTGACAGGTAGTAGTGATCTTTTGGAATTCTACAGAATCCCTTCAATCACTATTGTTTTGTTAATTAGGCTGTTTTTGCCACGTCTGTTTTTGCTATAACAACACATTGTATTCAATGGGGCCATTTAATAAGACTGGCGTATCGATCCACAGCTCGATATATGATAAATTTAACCCAAAGTCAATGACATGCACTATCTTTGTCCGTCAAAATGGACATAGAGTCATATGAATAGACTCATTGACATACATGGGTTCTATAATGACCATGTGATGTCCGTAGTCATGTGAATAAGGGCCATTCGTGGACTTGCATGGAAGGACATGGCCGTTTTGATAATAAGGCCAAAGAGTAACAGGAAAATTGAACCCAAAGGCTGCTGTGGTCCTCTAACCATGAAGAAAACCATTGAAAATCTGTTGCATATTTACTTTTTAATAAATTACTGCTTCTGACTGACCATGGCTGTCGGCCATTTTGAAGAGTTGGAGTCAGTTCAGGAGTCAGAGTTGAAGTTTGTCTATGAAAAAATGGGAGTCGGAGTTGATGATTTGGCCAATTAATTCCACAGCCCTACATATAACATACACACTCTGGGGCCAGTGTCCCTGCATATAACATGCACACTATGGAGGCCCAATTTATGGCTTGGCTGCTGCACAAGATACAGTCTGAAACCCGTCCTGTGCCTTTTCTGGTGTCTTAAATCTACATAAGCGGTTTTCTGTGACCTTATTCTGTGCCATTTTATTTTCTTAAGGCCTCTTGGGTGTGTTTTTACCACAACTAGTCACAACATAAAGTGATCTGTACAATAGGATATGGCAGATAGAAACAGGTGAGTTCTCTGGTAAAGTTGCACATGGTGTGGTGAAGAACACAGTAATATTATGGTATAGGAACGACCAAAAATACAAAAGTCATAATGTACTGTAAATCTAAAATCCTATTGAATCTATGACTTTAAGTTTATCTCCTGAAATATGAGTCCAAAAATAACAGTAATAAATAAAATTTATTTGTACAGAAAATCTAAAAGTTCACAAAAGATAAATTACAGCCCATTAATGAGAAAGAAGCTTCATTACACAGTGTGATTCCATAGACTGATGCCTGGTAATATGGATGGAGTATTACTTTATGGAAAGCCGCATCTCCTGAGGTGGACAGTTCTGAGGTCAGACCTTTCAGTCTTTAATAATGGCTTCTGTCTGCATCTCTGCTGACGATTTCAGTTCTTCCCTGTGCTTGTGTAAGAGACAGCCAATGTTGTCCTAAGCTTCATTTGTCTGTATAAACTGTTAATGTTGAATGTATTTCTGTGATTCTGTTCCTTTAAGACAGCAGCCATTGTAATTGTGACATGATGCTGGAGTGAGACCCCCCCCCCTTTTATGTCAGCCTGCCTGTTCTGCAGACAGAATGTGAGCAGAGAAGCAGGAAGTGACGAGACAGCGAGCAGCAGCCATCTTAGCAAGTGTTGTATTGAACTGGTGTGGAGATTTTTCTGTACAGCTAAGCTGTATCTTGGTCCAGAGACAAACAGAGTGTAAAGAGACAACAGGACTAGTGAGTCCACGTGAAAGGAACTGTGCTCAGTGGCTGATCAGTGAGACTGACATTGTGACTGTGTATATGGATACCACAGATAGAGACTCGCAGTGCTGTTGATGTACTGGACAGCACCTGCTAAACCCCGGCTTACATCCCAGCTCAGTGTATGGATTCGGCAGGACTGTCAGTGTGCTGAGTGGAATCTGCTGTTGGATTACATTGCATTCATTGGGTTTCCCTGTTAAAGAGGACTTCATTTCTCCCAAGATCCTGATAACCGTGGAGGAGAGGACGTTTCGCTATAAAAGAAAGGAACGACTTTGGGCCCCACCGCGCGCTTCTACAGACTGTAAGCGGTCCACCTGGACCACTGGGGAAAAGGGGGTGCACCCAAATGTGAAGTCAGGGTCAGTTAGGGATAGTTTTGAGTATATTGTTCATTCAGTGTCCATACTGCAGAAGTGGACAGAGTAAAAGTAGAAACCATTGCAGAATTTGCCTTGAAATTGTTCATGCTATATTGTATATTTTGCTTGTCTTTAGCCCTGTCATTTTACCTTTAACTAGCCTTTATTAACTTATAGTAAATATATATTTTTTTCTTGAACTACCGCGTGTGCGTTCATTTCTGGTTGCGGAGTCCAAACCACCTGCCTTGCTCTCGGTTCACAAATTGGCGTAGTCGGCAGGATCCGCTTACCAGAATGGACGGTGACGCACCCGTTCGGGAGAATGGTGCTGGAGGAAGAATGCCAGCAGGGGCTATAATGAGTCAGTTAGCTAAATTTGATGGCAATAATATGTCAGTGAGTATGTGGGTGGAACAGATACGAATGATACAGCGAATGTACCAGACCGCACCAGAAGTACTAGTAGAGCTAGCAATATTGACATTACAAGGGGATGCTAAGACCACGGTGATACTGAGGCCATTTGAACAAAGGCAGACATTTGAGCAAGTAGTCCAGATTCTAGAAACCATTTATGGAGAAACTGCATTGCTGGGGTCTCTGCAGGCTCGGTTCTTCCAGAGGGTACAACAGGAGAATGAAAGCCTTCCCCAATATGCAAATGCCCTACAAGAACTGCTCCGAGATATTCAAAGGAAGGAAAGAGGGGGCTCGCCAGCCTTCTGTAACCCTGATCGGACTCTCCGTGACCAGTTTGTCCTGGGGATACGTGACGGCAGTTTAACTGTGACTATGCAGGATTTTATACGACGAGAGACTGATGCTAAATTCCATGATGTACAGGTAGAGGCCATCTCCCGTGCCAATAGTATGGTCCCGAGGCTGCAGACCGCAGTTGGAGTTACTTTGTCACAGGGGGCTAGTTCTGGCTCAGAGACAGTAGAAAAGGGGACGGTTAAAGAAATTCTCACAGTAATGCAGAAACTGCAAGAGCAAATGGAACACTTGCACACCCGTTGTGATGAACATTCTATGAAAATTGCAGACTTCCAGAAAACTGGAGGTGAAAGGGTGAGCCGTCCATACCCAGAAAATCAGAATCACCCACCACCCCGCTGGAGGGGTGAGGATAGGACCTACCGAAGGGGTCCAAATCATTTAGTGCAGTGCTCAGGAGAAATCGAAGGGGCTTACCGAAGGGGCCCAAACAGATGGCCAGAACGACGGGAGATACGCTGCTGGGAGTGTGGA
The DNA here is from genome assembly GCA_947044405.1 of Leptodactylus fallax. Taxonomy (NCBI): domain Eukaryota; kingdom Metazoa; phylum Chordata; class Amphibia; order Anura; family Leptodactylidae; genus Leptodactylus; species Leptodactylus fallax. Next base: position 546,697 of record CAMRHE010000410.1, read on the forward strand.
CGGATGGGCCACGTTGCTGCTAGATGTCCAGAGCAGCGACAAACTTATGAGAGACCGCCGTTAAACTGAAGTCCCCTGCTGCTGAAGGGCGTGTAGTAGGGGAGACTGACAAGGAGACTATGTGGGGAGAATGCCCTGATGATGACCTGATCGCTGCAAGTCCTGTCATACAGGTGGAAATGGAGGGTATTCCGGTTACCGGGATGATTGACACGGGTTCCCAAGTAACGACCTTGAGTAGAGACTGTTATGAACGGTACTTCCGGCAACATGTGAAATATGATCCCCATACATTCGTACGAGTGGTCGCAGCTAACCAGTTACCAGTTCCGGTCGTGGGAGTGGCCTGGATGAATGTCCGGGTATGTGGCCAAGATCTAGGTAGGAAAGGCATTGTGGTGGTACAGGAGTCACATGAAGTAAAGGTCCCTGTCATTTTGGGGATGAATGTGTTAAAAGAATTAGATCAGATCCTCTTTGAAAAGAAAGGTCACGGTTATTGGAAAGAAACCACCACCCATCGGCCTACTCAAACAGCTTTCCAGCGGCTGATCCGGACATGTGGCTTACAGAAAAGTTCGGATGCGCAGCGTCCTCTGGCTCGAATTTCAGTTCCTTTGCATACAAAAGTTACACTGCCACCCAGTCGGGAGACAATAGTGTCTATGCCCGTAGGCACCTGTCGGAAACTAGAGGGCATAGCTGTGTTGGTAGAACCACTGCAGGCAGCCGAAGGAGGTGTTGATCCGCTAGTGGCCCGTTCCTTGGCAATAGTTCGCAATGGAAGAGTACCACTTCGATGTGTAAACACTCAGGACCAGAGTGTGGACCTGACCCCAGGGAGGCTTCTGGCTAACATTTATGTGACTCCGGAGGAAGTAAGGAAAGTAACTCCAATGCAGCTGAAGCCGACTGAAAGGGATGAGTGGACCGTAACTGTGTCCATGGGAGAAGATGAGGAACCCACCTCTGAATGGAATGGCCGTGCAATTCGAGAACAGATGAAGATGGATGCAAGTTCATGTTCTCTGGAATGTGTGCAGAAGGTAGATGAGCTGTTGTGGGAGAACCAAGCCACCTTTGCACGGTATGCTGAAGATTTTGGATGTACCACAGGGATCTACCATGAGATTCCCACAGGAGACACCCCTCCAATTAGAGAGCGCTACCGACAAATTCCTCCACAGTTGTATCAGGAAGTGAAAGAACTGTTAGCTAAGATGCTACAGGGTGGGATCATCCAAGAAAGCCAGAGTCCCTGGGCGGCTCCTGTGGTGTTAGTAAGAAAAAAAGATGGGTCCATCCGATTTTGCGTAGACTATCGGAAGTTAAACGCTTGCACCGTACGAGATTCCTACCCCTTGCCACGGATTGAGGAGTCCCTCTCAGCGCTAGGGAGAGCCCGGTACTTCTCCTCACTAGATCTGGCTAGTGGGTATTGGCAGGTGCCGATGGCCACAAAAGACAAGGAGAAGACGGCATTCATCTTGCCCATGGGACTATACGAATTTAACCGGATGCCCTTCGGGTTGACAAATGCACCCGGAACGTTTCAGCGGTTGATGGAGAAATGTCTCGGTGACTTCAACTTTGAGTTCACTCTCATCTACTTGGATGACATTATAGTGTATTCTGCGACCTTTGAAGACCATCTCCACCAGTTGGGGCAAGTATTTCGAAGATTGCGGGAACATGGGCTCAAATTGAAACCCAGTAAATGTCGGTTGTTCCAATCTGAAATTGATTACTTGGGTCACCGCGTATCAGGAGAAGGGGTGAGACCATCAAGAGACAAGATAGCGGCTGTTCAAGATTGGCCAATACCGACTACCCTGCGAGAAGTGAGGGCGTTCCTTGGAGTAGCCGGTTACTATCGACGGTTTATTAAGGATTTCGCCAAGGTAGCAGCACCACTTAATGCTCTCCTACGAGGCACATCCGGTGGTCCAAAGAACCGGTCCGTGAAGTGGGGACCTGAACAGGAACAAGCCTTCCAGGCATTAAAGGATGCACTGACAACAGCCCCAATCTTGGCATATGCTGATTACCACTTGCCGTTCCAGCTGTATACGGATGCAAGCCTGTATGGTCTTGGAGCAGTGCTTTCCCAGCTTCAGGATGGCCAGGAGAGGGTCATAGCGTACGGCAGCCGGTCTTTGAGAGATTCTGAAAGAAACCCCGAGAAGTATAGTTCATTTAAGTTGGAGCTGTTGGCACTGGTATGGGCCATGACCGAGAAATTCTCTGAATATTTGACCGGTGCTGAAGTTTTAGTACTGACTGACAACAACCCACTAGCTCACCTGGAAAATGCCAAGCTCGGGGCGTTAGAGCAGAGGTGGATAGCCCGAATGACTAAGTTCAATTACCGCATTAAGTATCGGTCCAAGACAGAGAACCAGAATGCTGACGGGCTTTCTAGGGTAACCGCCCAGACCCCCACAGAAGACGTGGATCATGAGTTGGAGCATGTGGAGGTGCCCGATTTCAGCAGATTTTCACAGGCCTTGACCGCCACTAATCAGTTTGAGATGGAGGGGACTGAAATGGCTCCTTTCTTTGGTCCCTCACGACAGGAATGGGCACAGATACAACAGACCCATGAGGGGCTGGCACAGATGATCAAGTGTGTTGAGAAAGGCCAGAAGCCCTGTAGAGAGGAAAGAGAACGACTGACACGTGAGATATTATCTGTTCTGAGTCAGTGGGAAAAGTTGGAGATGAAAAATGGAGTGCTATGCCGAAAGGTCTATTTACCTTCTGAGATCGACATTCGATACCAAATTGTGGTGCCTAGTGAACTGGCTCGCTCCTTGGCAGTTGAGGCTCATAATAAGAATGGACATTTTGGTCATGAGAAGACCTTTCGTTGGTTACAGCGACTGATTTACTGCCCTGGTCTTCGTCAAATGGTCGAAGAAGTATGCCGCAGCTGTCGAACTTGTGAGATCCATAAGGCAATAGAACAGAGAGCTCCCCTGCAAACCATCGTGACCCAGGAACCTTTAGAAATCGTCATGATAGACTATCTAATGGTGGGCCCATCCAATAGCGGACACCAGTATTGCCTCGTAATGGTGGATCACTTCACCAAATTTGCGGTGGTAACCGCCACCAAGGACCAGACAGCTGAGTCAGCAGCTCGTGCTCTGTGCCAAGATTTCATTCGAGTATATGGGTGCCCTAAACGCATCCACTCCGACCAGGGTGCCTGCTTTGAGGGACACGTAATGAAAGAAGTTCAACGTATCTACGGGATAAAGAAGTCGCACACGACTCCATACCACCCTCAGGGAAATGGGGCCTGTGAAAGATTCAACAGAACTCTGCTACAGATGCTGCGGACTCTGGAGGAAGACAAGAAGTTACAGTGGCCTCAGTTCTTGTCTGAAATGGTGTGGGCCTATAACAATCAGGTCCATTCTACAACGGGGTACTCTCCTTATACACTTCTCTTTGGGCGGTCTGGGCGAAGTATAGGAGAATTACAGTTGAATGATGTGGATGGGTTCCCTCCGAGGGATCCAACCTCTTGGGTGCGGGCGCACCGGCAGAGACTTGAGACGATCCATCGATTGGTGCGGCAGCGCCTGCAAGAACATCCCCATCCTGATAAGACCCCAGTGCAAGAAGCACCATTGCAACCAGGCGACCTGGTGCTAGTTCGTGTCAAGAAACCCCAAGGGAAATTGGAAAGCCGATGGGAGGCTTTGCCGTATCGTGTTGTTGGCCGCAAGTATGCGAATGGGCCAGTGTACCAGGTCCAGAAAGAAGGAACTGATTGTGTTCGAGTACTTCACCGAAATATGTTGCGCCTGTGTCATTCTGAAGGGACAAATCATGATGGGCTTGCCAATGTGAATGAGCTCCCACAGTCAGAGAATGGAGGTGCGGAATGGGCCTCCGACGAGGAGGATGATTGTTGGCCGATCCCTGCTCCTGGGGATGTTCCACCTGTGACTACTGTATCTCCGGCCTGTGCCCCCTCTGGTGCGGAATCCGCTGGTCCTTCTCAGCCCATAGCTGCAGCACCCCATAATATACCACCTGTCCTCAGACGGACCACTAGGCCAAATGCTGGTATTCCCCCCTGTTCGGTATGCGCAGGATGAGTTTGTTTGGCCTGCCATACATCGGTATACTACCACCCTGTGCATAAAAGTACAACCCTCTGGATATACAGTCATAGGCAGGGACTGCCAATCTTAAAGTGGGGGGGAATATGTAAGAGACAGCCAATGTTGTCCTAAGCTTCATTTGTCTGTATAAACTGTTAATGTTGAATGTATTTCTGTGATTCTGTTCCTTTAAGACAGCAGCCATTGTAATTGTGACATGATGCTGGAGTGAGACCCCCCCCCTTTTATGTCAGCCTGCCTGTTCTGCAGACAGAATGTGAGCAGAGAAGCAGGAAGTGACGAGACAGCGAGCAGCAGCCATCTTAGCAAGTGTTGTATTGAACTGGTGTGGAGATTTTTCTGTACAGCTAAGCTGTATCTTGGTCCAGAGACAAACAGAGTGTAAAGAGACAACAGGACTAGTGAGTCCACGTGAAAGGAACTGTGCTCAGTGGCTGATCAGTGAGACTGACATTGTGACTGTGTATATGGATACCACAGATAGAGACTCGCAGTGCTGTTGATGTACTGGACAGCACCTGCTAAACCCCGGCTTACATCCCAGCTCAGTGTATGGATTCGGCAGGACTGTCAGTGTGCTGAGTGGAATCTGCTGTTGGATTACATTGCATTCATTGGGTTTCCCTGTTAAAGAGGACTTCATTTCTCCCAAGATCCTGATAACCGTGAGGAGAGGACGTTTCGCTATAAAAGAAAGGAACGACTTTGGGCCCCACCGCGCGCTTCTACAGACTGTAAGCGGTCCACCTGGACCACTGGGGAAAAGGGGGTGCACCCAAATGTGAAGTCAGGGTCAGTTAGGGATAGTTTTGAGTATATTGTTCATTCAGTGTCCATACTGCAGAAGTGGACAGAGTAAAAGTAGAAACCATTGCAGAATTTGCCTTGAAATTGTTCATGCTATATTGTATATTTTGCTTGTCTTAGCCCTGTCATTTTACCTTTAACTAGCCTTTATTAACTTATAGTAAATATATATTTTTTTTCTTGAACTACCGCGTGTGCGTTCATTTCTGGTTGCGGAGTCCAAACCACCTGCCTTGCTCTCGGTTCACACTTGATGTATAGATTTGCCTGAAAAACTGTACCCACCATACAGTGTCAGCAGCATCCTGGATCCAGAGAATTTCTAGATATGGAGTTCATGCTGGAAGAACCTCAGGAGACCATTAAACACATGTGGAAGCCGCCTGGGCAGGATGGCTTTTCTCTGGAGGTCTACACTAGTTATGTCAATATTTTAGGTCCCAGTTACTGCAGATGTATTTGGCAGCCTTTACAGCTGTCTATTTGTCCTCCTCCCTATATGAGGCAACTAGAGTTGTTCTTCCTAAAGATCCTAAAAAGTCTGGGCCTAATAGATCCATTTTCCTTAGTGGGGGTAGAGTCAAACCTCATTAAGATGATCTGTCATCATGGACCATTGAGGACCCTGTTCAGCAGTCTGATTACCTTTTGGAACAATATTTGGGAACCACGTTAATATTGCATAAATTTGCTCTCCAGGTCTGGAAGGCAGCTAAGGCGACATCACAATGTGCAGTAATCCTATGTTCCCTTATTTGCAATCCCTGGAGGGAAGTATTCAATGAAAAGCCTATGATGTCAACCTACATTGTGATATTTATGCCAATAATGCCCTTCTGTTCTTCAACCAGATTCAATTAAAATATGAAATTCCCCATTTCCTTTTTAGGTACCTCAATAGTCAATAACGTCAATAGACAGAATATCTCTGACTTTCCATTGATTACGGTATTTAGGGTCCAGGGCCTCCAGGGGCTTATTTTCCACTTTGTATATGTACTTGCTGGACGTTTCAGCAGGCTCGGATTGGCCCACAGGGTTACCGGTGAATCTCCTGGTGGGCCCCGTGCCTTTAAAGGGACCTACCGTAAATCCCACTGCTTTTTTAATAAGCAATGGAGGTCCTGTAATGGCCCCTATTAACTTACCCATCCCCACTCCTGCTTCTTCTTCAGCTTCCAAGGGGCCCCCTTGTGCTGCACATTACATCATCACAACGTGATGCTGCGCACAGGACCCATTAGAGGCTGAAGAGTGAAGAGAAGGCTGCAAGCAGGAGTGCAGTGTGGAAAGTGAATGCAGCCAAGTTCTCCCCGGTTCTGCCAAAGCGGTTGTTAAAAATACAACCAGATCGCAGAACCGGGGAGAAGTGGTGCCCCGACCTGGTTCTGCAACTGATAGAGCAGAAAGCCACAGGCTTCCTGATCAGCTGTACAGAGCTGCTTCCGGCGCCCATTCTGTACACAATACAGGGGCGGACGCAGAAAACTCCATCCACTGTATAGCGGCCCAGCACCTTCACTGCATCTCATCACTTATTAAAGTCAATTGGAGTTGGGCTGTAGTGACGGCACCCGAACACTATACAGGGGACGGAGCTATCTACCTCTGGCCCTCTATTGGCCCCAGAAGTGTCTCCATACAGCTGATGGGGCCGTGTGTTAGCCCCCAACCGATCAGGTAATTATGGCCTATCCTGAGGACAGACCATAAAAAAATGAAGCCTGACAACACCTTTATTATTCCCCCCAGTGCCTCACAAACTTTTTTGCCCCCCCCCCCCACAGTATGTTAGACCCCATCATTGCTCCCACACAATATAATGGCTGTATCACTGGTCCCCATACAGTATGGGGGACCAATGAATGGGACTTAAAAAAATTAGGCTGAGACAACCCCTTTAAAGAGGTTGTCCATAAATTGGAGTGACCCCTGTGGCAACCAGGGAGGTGTAAAATGAAAAAAAAAAAAAGCATACTTATCTATCCCTAACACCCCGTTGTCCACCGCCAGTGTCTGTTCAGCGGTGGACTCCCGGGCGAGAAGGTGCAAGACTAAATGGAAATTTTTTTCTTTTTTAAACCTCCCGCCCACCACATGGGTTGCTCCAATTCCTGGACAATGGGTTTATCCATCTTTCTAATACTGATGGCCTGTTCTTAGGATAGGCCATCAATATTACATCTTCAGGGTCTGACAGACAGGACCCCTGCAGATCAGTTTTTCCAAGATGGCTACAGGTAATGGTAACAATTCCAGGAGCCATGCTGCTTACTTGCCATACACAGTGTAGCGGTAGGTTTAGGTAGGGCAGTGGTGCACATCGTATGGCAGGTGAGCAGCATGGCATTGTTATTACCTGTAGCCATGCTGTCTTGGTACAGCTGATCTGCAGGGGTCCTACTGGACGTTGAGGCGTCTTGGAATGCGGATATTCATGAGTTGAGGAGTACAAGAGAGATGCTTGGCAGTCTATCTTCTCTAGTCACACTCCTGTGGTCCATCATGGGGGCAAACCATATGTGTTCTCCACAAATATGGGGGCATAGCCTGTTGTATCTGCATCTAGTGTCTTCTCTTTATACTAGCTTATTCTGTGCAGCCCAGAAATGGAAGACACAGGTCACATTTATTATTATTTGATTATGCTTACTTGTACATCTCCATTTCTGAGAACCACCTGATGCTAGAAGAAAACAGCATTTTTTTTTAGCATAGAACCTACCATTAGTGAATTATTATTATTATTAGTGCATTAGTGAAGTTTTTCATGAGGTGTGTTTTACAGCTCCAATGCTTGCTCAATAACTTCTGATTGGTGAGACTATTTGGTTGGTTGGATTATATGGCTGACATCTAATTCTCACAGAATATTACTATGTCTCATAGAATGTTACTATGTTTCACAGAATTAATATTGTTTGTCACACAGAATGTTATTTTGTTGCAAACAATTTTATTTTGTAAGACATACTGCATTTTGTGAAGCCTATAGTACAAAAGACATTGGGGCACATTTATCAATCCAAGTCCGACACTTTTCTATCTATATTTGCACCAAAATTCACAGCGCACAGCATTTACGACATATTTCTGAATAGTGTGCACCAGAGAGAAAATAAAAATACGACAGCCTCGACACTTAAGAAAAATGTGCCCCAGATTGGGCAAGGTTTAGAAGGGTCTCACTTTACGACACATTTATGAAACAGAAAAAAACGAATATGGCGAAGATATCCAGTGCAAAGTAGACCAACTTTAAAACGGTGTAAAGAATTTACAACAATTTACCAAAAATTCCCGTCATGTGCCACATATTTGTCTCAATAAGATGATTTGTGTCTGCTTATGTTATGCCAAGAATTGTAGGGTCTTTTTTTTATGCGTGCGCCAAATATTTGTTCCTTACATCCTGCAAGTTAAGATTTTTCTGCAGATTTTGTCTACATGTTTTGCGCCAAATATTTGTCTCATGGTGAGTCAGAATTTTGGACCTTCTAGAAACTCTCCATATTTATGAAGGTCCGTATGACAGATTCATAAATATGTCTAAAACTATGAATGGGATTCATGGGATGTCACAAAATTAAATTCTTTACCACAAAATACCATTCTGTGTGACAAAATAAAATTCTGGAGACCAAAAAATTCATTGATTGGGCAAGCACAAATATTATGTAAGCACATACGTTGTGAATATTTTTGTGTATACATAATGTATTTCGTGTTTGTGACTTATTTTTGCAGCATTCTCACTCACATAATGCTCTGTGAATAAATTACACCCTACCCTGTTCTGATAGGTGAAGATCTCAAAAATTGGAAAACAATGTAACGTAAATGGAGGTGTTCTGATGGACTGCTCGCTATTCTACTATATGATACCTTATAGAAGTACATATCTTAATAAATCCATTGTGGCACAGGAATGCTGACACTAGTAGTCCAACAACAGCTGGACCTTCCATACTTATACTAATTATATACTAACTGGCATGGCTGCTTGTAGATTTATAGCTGAGAGCATGAAGCAATAGATAGTGGTCCCTGGAGACATGTAACAACAGTTAGCTGAAGTGTGGGTAGAGTGCTCTGGTGAGAACACAGGGGGCACTGCTGTTCACACAAGATTACAGCAATGTTCGGAGAATATACATAGCAACTGTATGCAGTGGTGAACCTAGCCTCTTTGCTGCCTGAGGCGGACTATAGAAAGACGCCCCCCACCCCAAAAAAAAAAAACTGAGTTTCCATGCTACTAGTTTAACACACTGTTATCGTCGCACAATATACACAATACACAAAGTTATAAAACAGTTTTTAAGAATTCTTCTTCCTGTATTACTTCAGTATCAGATCAACACGGCATTAACAATGAAAGTAACTTCACACATCTTCTGCTTGGTGGATGGACGAGCCCACGTGGCCCCCATTCTCTATAATAGGAGCCCGCAGATAGCTGAGTACTGGACTTTGACTATCTTTGGCACTCCCATTGAAGTGAATGAGAGCCACGCGGGTTCGTCCATCCACCAAGTGACACCTATATATATGGCTGCGGTCAGGCTGAATTCCCACCTAGTGGGGGGAAAAACCCAATTCTCAGGCTCAGTGGGGGTCTCAGCAGACAGACCCCCATCAATCAGGTATTTATCCTCTATCATTTAGGTGAATACAGGGCAGTAACATTCTGTGACTTACAGGAGACGTCTCTGACTAATCCTTCACATTTCCCTTCTCTTCCCTTTGGACCGCCATGACCACTTCTTCCAGCTGTGACTTGTCTCTGTAAAGGTTGCAACACAGACATCTTTGGCTCCTCACTTTTCCAGGCATCCAACCCACATTGTTCTCACCTACACAAAGCCCCCATCCTGCTGCTACCCCCAATTATAAAATATATGATATAACCCCCCCATAATGAATAATACCCCCAAGTGCATCTTTATATTAATAATGTCCGTGTGTACCCTGTATAAATAGTGCCCCTTATTAATAATACCCCAGGTGTTAACTAATTAAAAGGTTTTCCAGGTCATTAATAAACTAATCAGTGGGGTTCAAAAACCCAGGACCCCCACTGATCAGCTGTTTGAATGGTACCTGTGTAAGCGCCGTGACCGCTTCTCTGTTTACATAGTGTAATTCATCTCATAGCGGCCAAGTAATGTAACTACAGCCTCATCCTGTACATGTCTACAGTATGTGACAAGGCTACAATTACATCACACGGCCACTATAAACAGACAGCGTATAATATAAACAGGCACCATAGCCCATATTTATAGCGCCCCATTTACACACACTATAATGTTCCACAGCAGCCCCTGCACACAGTATTAAACAGTATTATGGCCCGCAGCGGCCCCTGCACACTGTATTATGCCTCTCAGCGGCCCCTGCACACGGTATTATGCTCCATAGTGGCCCCTGCTCACGGTATTATGCCCCGCATTGGCCACTGCACACGGTATTATGTTCCGCAGCAACTCCTGCACACAGTTTTATGCCCCATATTGGCCCCTGCACTGGTATTATGCTCTATAGTGGCCCCAGCACATGATATTATGCTCCATAGTGGCCCCTGCACTGGTATTATGCTCCAGAGTGGCCCCTGCACAGGGTATTATGCTCCATAGTGGCCCCTGCACTGGTATTATACTCCATAGTGGCCCTTGCACTGCTATTATGCTCCATAGTGGCCCCTGCACTTGTATTATGCTCCATAGTGACCCCTGCACCCGGTATTATGCTCTATAGTTGCCCCTGCACTCGGTATTATGCTCTATAGTGGCCCCTGCACTTGTATTATGCTCCATAGTGGCCCCTGCACACGGTATTATGCTCTATAGTGGCCCCTGCACTTGTATTATGCTCCAGAGTGGCCCCTGCACAGGGTATTATGCTCTACAGTGGTCCCTGCACAGGGTATTATGCCCCATAGTGGACCACCCATGAACTATTATTATACTCTGGGGTCTTTTCAGACCCCAGAGTATAATGATTGGAGACCCAGGGGAGAATACAAACATAAAAATCAGAGTTACTTACCTATCCTGGACACCGGTGCACTCCTTGCAGCTTTCGGCCCTGTTTAATTGCGCACACACGTCACGTGATCAGGCCGGCGACGCAACCTGATGACGTCACCACAGGCCTCAAGCCTGCTCGGAGTTACATCGGATTGCAGGAGGTGAGTAACACTGTTTTTTATGTTCCCTCACCAACCCTAGGCCTCCGATTATTATACTCCGGGGTCTGAATAGACCCCGGAGTATAATAATAGTAGTATTTGCGGCCTAACTTACCGATGCCCGCGGCCGCTCACAGCGGCATCCGCTTCCCTTTCTGCGGCCCATAGCAGAAGGGGAAGCGGGGGGCGGCCACGAGCAGACGCGGGTAGGTAAATAAATAGGCCCTGACCTGCCGGGGATACTCCAACAGGTTACGGCCTATTTATATAGATAAAAAAAAGCTATACTCACCTGTGATGCCTTGATGCAGCCGCCGCCGCCTCCTCCTCTTGTCCGCGACGTCTGTGTCTCAGCGTAGGCGGCGTGATGACGTCATTGTATCGCCGCCTGCGCTGAGATGCGACGTCTTGTAAACCAGCCCAGGACAGGCCGCGCTCAGCTTTTTTTTTTGTTTTTTTTAAAGCGGCCTGTCCTGGACTGGTTTACATGAAATAGTAAAAATGCCGCCCCCCGGACAGTGCCGCCCGAGGCGGCCGCCTCACCTCGCCTCATTAGCGGTGTGCCCCTGACTGTATGGATCCCCTGCAGTGTCCTATCTATGCACTTACCAGGCACATAGTCAGCTCAGCCAGGTAATCTAAGGGAAAGTCCATGGCCCAGATGTTCACTTAATACCGCCTGATATTTACATGCAGCCTCTTGATTTGGCAATCTTGAGGCTGTGTCCTTCTCCCATATCTGACTGGAGTTGTTGCCCTGCTGTAACCTGTATTATCTCAGATATTTCCAATGCACTTGGAATGTTGGTGCCCTCTACTGATTTCATTGAGGCAGCGCAGCCAACCTCTAAAGCTGTTAATAGGGCAAACTACATTGCTGGGTTTGCAAATGTCTCTGGTGACTTCCCACCAGTGTGAATCTGATGCCAGGACTGAGCCCAGTTTACTGTGGGATTGTCCCTGGCATCGGCACATTAGTTGTAATTTCATCTGGTGCCGGACAGAAAAAAAAAGTTGCATGCAGTATTTTACTGTCTGACTACATACACAGGACAGTCACACCAAAATGTTGCTGATATATGTGAACCACATCCTAATGTGCCTCCACTGATAGAGAACATCTGACTGGTCAGATAGATATATCAGATATTCTTCATGGTCATGGTGAAGCTAGCCCAGACCTAAATGACATAGTATGAAATATTACTTCATACAAACCATCTGCGCTAGAACCTCCATCACAGGTTCTGTGAGAAACACAGGACAAAATACTGCAGTGCGCTACGCTGTCTGATAAGAACCCAACAGACCTCATCATAGTCAGTGGGGTCTATCGAGCTGTGTTGGTGTTAGGTGTATAACTGGTCTGGCACCGCCGTCCTGATCATTGCTGTGTTCCTATTACACTCAGGTGAACCAAGCCTAGTATGGACACGTGTGCCATGTAGGATAATGGTCAGTGAATGTATCCAGATGAGTCTCTGAGACAGTCTTATGATTGTGCTGTTTTATCACATTCAGGTATTTATTCCTGTTTCTGACTATACTGTAACATTAGTACGTGTAATAAATTAACATTGGAGAAGAAATTTCAGTAGGTGTGGCGTTATCCCATGTGCAGGCAGTGGTAGATTTATTGTAGAAATTTATGTGATTGCCCCATTGAGGTTTATAAGGTTGCAGAAAACTGAGCGCTGGCAGCTAAAAGAAAATCCCATTCATATAAAGGAACCAATATTCATTTGCAGAAATGTCTGCAACAAGTCTACAATGTGTGAATATATCCCCCTGGTGCTGAACTGTCCATGTTATGCAGTTGTTGCACATATATCATAGCAGAGCTGAAGAAGTCTCTGTCTTACTCTTCCTCCAAGCACTTGGCAGATCTAGGATATAAGGTGTTCTCTGAAAGGCAAATCATGGCAAGCTAAGATTATAATTCTAACAACATTCCTGTACATGTTGTATTTGTATTTGTAACATTCCTGTACATGTTGTATTTGTATTTGTATCTGCTTATCTTATCTTTGCTGCTGTAACACACGGAATTTCCCCATTGTGGGACTATTAAAGGACTATTATTATTATTATTATTATTAATGCATGGCGGTAGCTTTATTTAGGTAAATATAATATCCACTATTCCCTATTACACCACTATATGCTGTTACCCAGCATTCTCAGACCCCTGAAAGGCAAATCTGGCAAACTATGGTATAGATTTAGTATCCATCAAACCTCTGCCTTTTGCCAAGTCTCAGACCAGGAGTCTGTCTATATGGAGATTTATCACTAAATTAGCAGGCAAGTTTGGATTTCAGCAGCCTGGAAAAGCGAGATAACAGTTCTTCAGGAAAATAATGGAGACTACACTTGGTATACACATCATGTATGCAATATTCCCCATACATATTGATGATGATGATGATGATGACGACTTACATAATACACAGAACTGAGGGGAAAAACAATGCTCAAATATTTATTCTGATGCCATTCTGTACACAGGTTATTCCTTTACCTCTGGAATGAAAGACTCCGTTTTAGGGGGTTTGTACTGTTACGACAATAAGGCACAATCTCCGGAAAGTATATTGTTCTCTATGCTCCTAGCAGCTCACATTGTGAAATTTATAATAATTTAATTTGAGAACATATAAAAATTGTATCCTTTAAAAACATTTACATTTTACTCTTAAAAAACAAACAAACAAACAAACTAAACAATATAGAAAATTGTTAGAGATCAGAAACGGCAGCTCCATAATATCATGCTATCACGTTAAACAATATGCTCTCTAGGCAGGGGTGACCCAATAATAACAGGCAGGGTAAATGAAAATTGACCAGCAGGTTATAGATAAATCCAGATGATGGAAGTCTGTAGTCCGTTGATAACGTATGGTTCTTCAGAGAAAGAGGAAGGAATCTGAAAATTTCAGGCAATGTTATTACGGGGTCACAATCAGAAATATAGGGAGAAATTCTAATAACATTTTATTATGATATTCTATATAAGCAATTCTCTAATATCATGTGAAAGTTTCACCAAAGGATAAAAGGGGCTGTACGACAAACACAACCTCTTTTCTATACTGTGAATAGGGAAGTAGTATCTGATTGGATTTTTTTGCTGCTCCGCCACCAGGAGCAGGGATCCCAAATCCTCTAATATCTAAAAGAAGCGGAGGTTGCTCAGGCGCTCTGCTGCTGCTCCAGTCAAATCTATGGGACTTCCTATGATAGCGGGATACTGTATTCAGTTTCTCTCCAGCAGTCCCATAAAGATGAATGGAGCAGGAATATGCTTTGAATGGGGGGTACTCAAAATCCCCGCTCCCGTAATTGGTGAGGTCTCGGCCATCAGACCCCCACTGATCCAATAGTTATTCCCTATCTTGTGTGTTGGACACAAGTTATGCTCAAGATACAACTCTTTTACAGGTAGTCTACCACCACCATCGCTTCTAACCCACTAATATGCTGTAGAACCAGTTAGTGACATAGTGAACATTTCTTTCATGTGTCAAAATGCAAACTTGCAAATAAGCTTTTTGGTGCACTCAGGTCGTGGTCACACCTGCTGGAGCACCATCTTCTTTTGTGGTTGCTGCAAACCGCTGTTCTTTAGATATCTTAGTCTTCCTGTTTTAGGGGTGCCACTCAGTGGTAACCACAAAAGAAAGTGGGTTCTGCCAAACAGTTTATAGAATAAAAGGTATGTTCACTAAACTATAAACAGCATATATGTGGTTTAGATGCGATTTTGGTGTGATAGATTCCCTTTAAAGAAAACCCATTTTCATGTACAATTCTGAATTATTACAGGGGTTCCCATGTTCAGCACCCTCATCTCTTGGCAGAGTGAAGAATAGTTACAATGAGTGTACCTTGTACTGGAGCTCCTGTCCTGTCCTGTATAACACAGAAAAGTCATTGATTTCAATGGACATTGTGTAATACTTCATTTTCCCTGTGATGGCGCTGCAGGGAAACTGAACACTTACTAGGAGGTTTCCCCACAGAAGTCAGCTGATCACAGGAGATTCTAGCAAGAACCTTTCTAACAAATATAGGGATTGTCTAGAGTTCCATTTAAAGGGAACCTGTTTCCAGGATTGCCCCCCCCCCCCCAAACTACCAAGATGTCCTTATGCTGCTGAGGTTTAGGGTCCAAAAACTGGCAATGTCGGTCTAATCTGTTCCTCAATTGTTGAGTTTAATAACTTACTTTACCAGGGATAAGTTGTCCTCCTTGTTCTCTGGTAGCTCCAGGCATAACTGCATTGTGTTGTTGATGTCGAGGACAGTACACTTTGTTTTATTGCACATGAGAAGAAACATGTGCACTCCTCGGCTTCAACAGCACAATATATAAGTGCCCAAAGCGACCAGAAATACATCTGGGGCTCATTTACAGCAAAATTAAAGTTACACTCAAATACTGGGCAGACGGAACAGAGATTGCCAGGTTTGGAAACCTAAACCCCACTAGCATAAGGTCATACTCGTGCTTTAGGGGCCCTAAACCTGGCATCAGGTTCCCCTTACTAAATAATCAACTGCAAGTCTCTTTTACCTATATAAACACACAAGGAAAAAAGCCAAGTCTTCACGGCATTTGTCTTATCCTATAATGTGACATGTTATAAGATAAATACACATAAGCCAATGGGAAATTCTGCCAAAGATTAGATATAAAATTCTTCCTCTTCGAAGGTCTCTGCCTCTGCTGGATGCTTGGTGATCTCATTGTTATTTTGGTAATGGCTTTCAATATCCTTCTGGGATTCTGTCATGGAATTGCAGCCTGAACCACTGGGAAACACTGAAGATACCAAAGAACAGGAAGATCTTTCAGAAACAGAATTGAATGACTGACATGAAAGCTCACAGAGCTTATTCTTTGAAGACGTCTTCTCAGGATTAGATTCTCCGGGTGAAGGGAGGGAAGCTTCCAAGTCACTAGAGAGTCCATCTAGGGGTGAATAAGCCGACACGACTGAAAGGTCAGAGCTAGAAAGCTTCATTCCTGTGTCCACATCGGTCTCTTGTGCTCCGTCCAGATCATCGATGTTTATTCTTGGGCTGCTCCTCCATACAGATGAGTGAGGATCCTGCTGAGAAAAATGAGGCGGCTCGCTGAAAGGGAAAGACTCACATGACGGGAAAGAGTTCATCGTTGGCAGACACACCAAGGACTTGCTTCTCTGAAACCACTGCGGGATGCTCTTAGAACTTAGGGTAATGTCAGCGGGGTTGTTAGGTAAGTTTTGATCAGACGTTTTAAGCCCTAGAACTCTTCCATTGCTCAGGTGCGTCAAGTTTTTGTTTCTACGATTGCGAGGAACCATGCTTATAAATGGCGTCGTCCCAGTTGAGTTTCTGGATAAATACCTTTGATGTTTCCAAATAGACTTCCTGGTCAAGCGATGAACCTGCTATAAAAAAAGAGAATACATTTTTTAGTCATTCTATGCAGATAAACCCTTAAAGGGTGCGGCGATATAGCAAATTGACTGGCGATAGTTTCCTTCAACTTATAAGTTGCACTTATTGTGAGATTTCTCGTACAAAAGGACTGTTCACAAGATCGCAGTTTCCTTCCCATCTCATTCCAGTTCTATTCCCGACAAGGATTATTGTTCGGATCACACATTTGGGCTGGGATGTACTAAATGGTAATAAATGATAACTGGGGGGGTAACAAAATAGTCCAGACCTGACCAATAGTAATCTGATTTTCTAACAAGACATTAACTAGCGCATGCTCAAGCTCTCTGTGTGGTGATAGTACATGTAGTACATTACAGAAGCCTACACTCTACAGCCAATATCATACAAAGCCAGTGTTTCTGTCTATTCTTCCCTATGAGACTCCTTTGAGGATCTCATAGATATGAATAGAAAAAGTGAATTCCGCTGCACAGTGAAGATGCTGCAGGATCAGGCAAGTCACAATGCAGTCATGCCTGCGTGTGACATCATTAGAATTACTTTCTTCATATGCTGTGATGTCACAGCGTACACAGGGATCTATTTGTGTGTACATTATCCCTGTAATGTGACATCACTGCATGTATTTTTCTATTACTGTGACATCACTGAAGACATTAACCTGGTACTGTGACATCACTGTCTGCATTATCTGTACTGTAAAGTCACTATGTGTATGAAATAACACATAACACGTAATAACTTCTGCTTTAAAGGGGTTGTCCAGTCTAAAATTTTAATTTAATTTAGTTTTAAATTAGGCCGGGGAAGGTAAAAATAAATCCCACACACACACAGAAAACATACTCACCTATCCCCAGTGTTCCAATATTCTCCCAGTGCGGTCTAGTCCAACTGCTCAGCTTTCTTCTTTTGTAGAAGTCCGGCTGTGACGCCCCGGGTCCCTTCTGCTGAGACCGCTGTCACGTGACCGCTGAGGCCAATCAGCGACCTGAGGACATCACAGGAAGGGTCCATTCCTTAGGCCGCTGATTGGCGGTCACGAATGGTGAGGACTTCCGCCAGTAGAAAACAATGGCACTGCAGGACTGGATTGCGCTGGGAGGCACCGCGGACAGGCGAGTATGTTTTCACCCCCCATTGGCCAATTAAAAAATAAAATTTTAGCCTGGACAACCCCTTTAAAGGTGGTCATGGTACAGTGGGGCTCCATTACAAGTTGTGCTGTGGAGTCCAATAGTTACTTGTTACGCCCCTGATATACCATTATGTATCCTATGCTTGTTAATGAAGTTTCTTTACTTTTTGTTCCTTTATATGCCTCAAACTTACCAAGAACTGCATGTAAAGAATGCAGCACGTTCATGAGCCTGTCCAACATGTTTTTTTGCTTTTATAAAGCAATATCATGGTTCAAATATTTATTTATTTTTTATTAGATATTGCAAAAAAAAACCCAAACAAACAAAAAACAGGCTGACGTTGATACAAAGGTGCCAGCTCTCCTTCCAGCTTCAAAATACAATTAAATATTATATATTATTGATTTTGCATAGTTAAATTCACACCTTCCTATATATTTATTTGTATAGGAATTTAGGAAATTTTAGAAATTCTAATAATTTAAATAAGTTGGATTCGATCAATATAAGACTCCTGTTTACTGAAAAACAGTCAGGCTGGATTAACACCAGCGCTCAGTCTCTGTTGGAGGATTCCGTCCCCCAATCCACAAGCAGGACTTTTCTTGGGCGAAAACCGTGAGGAAACCCGACAGACCACATATATAGTCTATGTGGTCTGCGGGTAACCGCTTTTAAGCGGACTGAGTTTCCGCTTTTCGGGTCCTCAAACAGACCCAAACAATGCAAACCCAGGCACAGGTGTGAACCGAGTGCAAGTCATTTATAAAGGAGCTGAAGCCAGTAAAGTGGGGAAAAAAAAAGTATTTAGTCAGCCACCAATTGTGCAAGTTCTCCCACTTAAAAAGATGAGGCCGGCCTGTAATTGTCATCATAGGTAGACCTCAACTATGAGAGACAAAATGAGAAAACATATCTAGAAAATCACATTGTCTGATTTTTTAAGAATTTATTTGCAAATTATGGTGGAAAATAAGTATTTGGTCAATAACAAAAGTTCATCTCAATACTTTGTTCTATATCCTTTGTTGGCAATGACAGAGGTCAAACGTTTCCTGTAAGTCTTCACAAGGTTGGCACACACTGTTGCTGGTATGTTGGCCCATTCCTCCAAGCAGATCTCCTCTAGAGCAGTGATGTTTTGGGGCTGTCGCTGGGCAACACGGACTTTCAACTCCCTCCAAAGGTTTTCTATGGGGTTGAGATCTGGAGACTGGCTAGGCCACTCCAGGACCTTGAAATGCTTCTTACGAAGCCACTCCGTTGCCCTGGCGGTGTGCTTGGGATCATTGTCATGCTGAAAGACCCAGCCACGTTTCATCTTCAATGCCCTTGCTGATGGAAGGAGGTTTGCACTCAAAATCTCACCATACATGGCCCCATTCATTCTTTCATGTACACGGATCAGTCGTCCTGGTCCCTTTGCAGAGAAACAGCCCCAAAGCATGATGTTGCCACCCCCATGCTTCACAGTAGGTATGGTGTTCTTTGGATGC
The DNA here is from genome assembly GCA_947044405.1 of Leptodactylus fallax. NCBI lineage: Eukaryota > Metazoa > Chordata > Amphibia > Anura > Leptodactylidae > Leptodactylus > Leptodactylus fallax. Next base: position 565,931 of record CAMRHE010000410.1, read on the forward strand.
AACTCAGCATTCACTCTCCTCCAAACACGAGTTGTGTTTCTACCAAACAGTTCTACTTTGGTTTCATCTGACCATATGACATTCTCCCAATACTCTTCTGGAACATCCAAATGCTCTCTAGCAAACTTCAGATGGGCCCGGATATGTACTGGCTTAAGCAGGGGGACACGTCTGGCACTGCAGGATCTGAGTCCCTGGCGGCGTAGTGTGTTACTGACGGTAGCCTTTGTTACGTTAGTCCCAGCTTTCTGCAGGTCAGTCACTAGGTCCCCCCGTGTGGTTCTGGGATTTTTGCTCACTGTTCTTGTGATCATTTTGACCCCACGGGGTGAGATCTTGCGTGGAGCCCCTGATGGAGGGAGATTATCAGTGGTCTTGTATGTCTTCCATTTTCTAATTATTGCTCCCACAGTTGATTTCTTCACATCAAGCTGCTTGCCTATTGCAGATTCAGTCTTCCCAGCCTGGTGCAGGTCTACAATTTTGTTTCTGGTGTCCTTCCACAGCTCTTTGGTCTTCACCATAGTGGAGTTTGGAGTGTGACTGTTTGAGGTTGTGGACAGGAGTCTTTTATACTGATAACAATGTCAAACAGGAGCCATTACTACAGGTAATGAGTGGAGGACAGAGGAGCCTCTTAAAGAAGAAGTTACAGGTCTGTGAGAGCCAGAAATCTTGCTTGTTTGTAGGTGACCAAATACTTATTTTCCACCATAATTTGCAAATAAATTCTTAAAAAAAAATCAGACAATGTGATTTTCTAGATTTGTTTTCTCATTTTGTCTCTATAGTTGAGGTCTACCTATGATGACAATTACAGGCCGGCCTCATCTTTTTAAGTGGGAGAACTTGCACAATTGGTGGCTGACTAAATACTTTTTTTTCCCCACTGTATGTGAAAAAAAATAGAGGCGTCAATCAGATTCAGAAGATGACTGACTCCACAACCCTGCTTAAAAAAAAAAAAAAATTAAAATAATAATAATATCATCATCATCATCAACAGTGAAAACTTACAAAATAATAAAACAAAAGTCCCATTGTACATAAAATGTAGTCTACACAGTGAGATGATACCAAATATATGATAAATCTCTTTTTAAGCTTCACTATCTGCAGTGTGTCATTGCACGTATTTCTCAGCAGGTGGAGCTGTATATCAAAATCAGAGTGGTTGTATGGACTCTCTCTGCCTGCATTGTAAAATCTAAGAATTAGGGCTTATTCACAAGACAGAATACAGCAGCCTCATAGACGTTAAGACCCCATGCACATGATTGATTGTGCAACCGATGTGGGGCCGAGTGTGCAGCGGAATGTACTCAGATGACACTCGGAGTGACAATCGAGTGCATTCACGTCTATGGGGGCTTCGGTCATGTGTATGGGGTCTAATGGATCTATTCACACAGCTGTTGTTTTAATGGTCCCTGTGAAGGATCCAAGAACAAAAATGAATAAACAGAACATCCTATTTCACAGGCTGCTTTCATGGATCCCTCAGACTCATGTGTCTGTGAGGGACCCTTGAAAACGGATTACCCTAGGGGTGTACATTCAGCCATGGAAAAAAGTACTCTTCTATATTTGTATTAAATGGAATCTGTCACCAGGAAACTCTGTCATTACGCTGAGCCCCATCATACCTTTAGAATCTAAAGGTATGATAGGGCTCAGCGTAATGACAGAGTTTCCTGGTGACAGATTCCAAAGTTTAGATCATCCAATAAATAAAAGCCCTTTATGCAAAGGAGGCTCAAATACAATGGGGTGAGTCAGAGCCTCAGGTTTTCAATCCTGAATATAGACCCCTTGGAGCTTCAGAGTCGCCATATTGCACTTGAGTCTTGAGCCTATTAAGCACATGATATACTGGCCACTGGGGAAAGCAGTATATATAATGTATACTACATATAGCAATTTATCTGCAGGGGGGCTAGGGATAGCATTATACTGTGAGGGTTCCACGGGATAGACCATTATATTGTGTATGGGGTCACTAGAGAGAGTATACTGGGTGGGGGGGAGAAACCACAGGCGAAGTCATTATACTATATATGTGTGAGGCCACTGGGGAGAGCATTATACTGTGTGGGAATCTATATATGGTTTCCTAAAAATCTGTTTTGGCTCCTAAATTTTTATTAATCTGAGGCACTGCGTGATGTCTGCTGTGGTACTGCAGCCTCACTCCATGCCGGGGCTGTCAGGGTTCTCACATTAGTTACCTTTAGACTTTTCCTCATTACCGATTGCACATTTTCTGTGTTCTGTGCCAGCAGTAATGAGAACTAGCCCATAATCCATCAGTCTTACTTGCATGTCAGCACCGACACCACCCGGCCTGGAGTACGGTTACAGTGCCGCAGCAGACGTTGTCATCTCAGCCGAATTGTGCAATCAGGTACGCAGGCCCCACAAGGTACAAAATCTCCCTCCACCGCCATAAAAAGTACAATGTTAGGATTTGGGTGGATATATCCTTTAGCAGTCTATAAAACCTTACAAAACCCGGTCACTTACAGGATATGACTTATATGCTTACTAGGAAAAATCCTTCTTTTTCCGAGCAGTGGGCTGTCAATATATTTAGCACATTTTAGAAATCCTCTGAACCTGGAGCGTAATCTTTATACCAGGTCCCATATAAATGTGTTCCATAGTTAACCTATTTTCCGAATAATATTTTCAACAGGTGGGACTATCATATTTTATAAAGTGGCCAATAAGTAAGGTTTCCTTTCCAAAGACCCTGCACAGACTACTATTCTGTAGTGGTGTAAGGGATCAGAGGAAGGACTTTTTATATCACATCTGATTGTTATAACCATGTAAACCTGCTATAGACATATGGCGGTTTTCCACAAATTCATCTGACCCTCAGCTACAAGTCGCTCTTCATTTGTCCATGAGACTACCTACTGACTTCTCCTGCGTTGCCTCCAGGGTGGTAAACTGTAAATCTGCAAGTCGACTGTCATACATCAGAGTGTACTTTTTTAGGAAAGGACTATGGCTAATTTTACACATATTGACCATTGACATCATTCCAACTTCTACTAAAGATTGCCAAGTAGACCCATCAGCCAGAACATTAACACTGCGTAATACTGTGCAGATCTCCCTCATGACACTAAATCGTCTCTAAAGACTCTAGGGCAGTCTAACAGCTTTTGGTGATATGCTTTACAGCAGTCTCATAGCTATAGGCAATAATCTGAAGCCAATTCACAGAGGCCTATGGGAGAGTTTTCTAGACATGCTATGTGCAGCAAGGGGGTGACATCATCTATTTTTAATACCAGATGCAATCATGGGTCAGTGGTGTTATCTGTAGAGGTGATATCTTCTATTGTTATGTATGCGGTCTTGTCTGTGACATAAATGAGGAGGCTGGAAAACAAAGCCCTACATCTTGTGAGCACTCACCCTTATTGTCCTCGCAATGAGGAATTTTTATAGATCAGTTGGGAAGGAGTTGTGAGGATATTAGGTTCCCTGCTACCCCGGTCCACGTCTGCTTCTGTGGAGGTGGCGGCGCCTAGTTGTAGGCTTCTGGTAGTACACTGGGGTGAGAGCCCAAGTGGAGGCCAGGAGCAAGTTGGGTCTCCCTTGCTTTATCATGGGATGGGGAGACTATACTCCCTGACCCGTTCAGCTCGGAGTGTTGGGAAAGTCGGGGGCCTTTCTCTTGTAAGAGAGTGCTTGCGATTTTAGTGTGGTACATCCCCACTTTTTTGGCAAATGGATGAGAGAAAGCACGATCTTGGGCTTTCAAAAAAAATTGCTATTTCACTGGTTGTCCTTTCTTAGACCTTGTTTGTTAGGTACTAACCACTGTATATCAGGAACACCCCACAAAACTTGCTATTTTCGAGACACTCTCACCCAGTCATCTAGCCATCATAACTTGGCACTCTTTAAAGTGTAAGTAAACTTGTATATTTTTTTTTATAACTATAGAGTGCAGATGAAAAAAACCCCCAGAAAACTGCAGTATAGTTTAAGAAAATGACCCGTTTCTTCACTTATTTTCCCCTTTCTGCCACTTATCAACAGAAGTCTATGGAGAGGGGAGGGAGAGGAAAAACATCTGCACTATAGAGAGAGTTTTCTTTCAGAACAAAGCTGGATTATTAGGAATTACTAGCCAGTCTTTTCCTGACAGAAATGACTCCTATCCCCATCTCTCTTCTTCTCCTCCTTCCCCTTCCCTCTTCATACACTTCAGTGTTAACTAATCTGCTTGTGTACAGAGTACAGACTAAAGCACTCTGATAAGAAGTAAAGACAGGAGTAACGGTTAACCCCTTCCTGACATCCACCGTATTAGTACAGCAAATGTCACGTGTTTAAATATGGGGGCCGATCAGGAGCTGAGCAGATGTCATAGCTGCCAGGTCTCTGCTGTATTAAATTACCCCCCTTTTCCCTAGAATACATATAAAAGTACAAGATTACTGTGAAACACATGCACATTAGGCATTCCTGTGTCCGAAAACACCCAGTCTACAAACTTCTAAAAATATTTTTCCGGTACGGTGAATGCCATAGCAGGGGGGAAGAAAAAAAAAAAAAAAAAGTGCCGAACCGCCGCTGTCTCACTTCTGATAAAAATTTGAATAGAAAGTGATGAAAGTAATAGACATTTCCCAAAATGGTAGAACTAAAAATTACACCTGGCCCCGCAAAGAAGACGCCATATGCATCTCACACAGAGATATAAAAAAGTTTCAGGTATCGGAATCTGGTGACTTTTAGAAAAAAATTTTTTGCAAAGTTTTTGATTTTTGAGTTAAAATGAAAATAAAACTATAGAAAAATTAGGTATCACCGGAATCGTACTAAAACACAGAATACAGGTGACATGTCATTTTGGCTGCAGAGTCAATGCCGTAAAAACGAAGCCTGTAAGAAAGTCGCACAAATTAACTTTTTCTCCAATTCCACCCCATTCAGAATTTTTTTTTTCTTTTACAGCTTCCCAGTACATTGTACAGAATAATAAATGGTACCATTATGAAGAACAATTTGTCTCGCATACATTAAGGCCCAATATGGCTCCGTGAACGGAAACATAAAAAAAAAGTTATGGGGTTTGGAAAGCAGGGAGGGGTTAAAGTCACAGGCACTTTTCTTTAGTGAAGTATATTGCAAAGTTTGTTCCCGTCACCTGCACGATTGAGTTATGAAAAAATAAATACACCTCTCAGAGTTTTTAATGTTATGGCCGATTGATGTATTGTATTTACTCTGTTTTAGACAGCATGGGCAAAACGATCTGTGTATCTGGTACATGTCAATACAATAAGACACAGATTTAGTTGTATATAGTTCTAAATCCTATACAGACTTCGATAGATTTGACTCTAAGCCAGAACCATGTGCAATGAATGACCCTACTAACCTGTAAGAGTATCTTGTTGCCATCGTGGTCTTCTGTCTGCCATCTGCCTTCACTGATGGGGCTGCACTGGTTGGGCAAGAGAGGAACAAGCTGTCCGAAGTCTTTCACTCTAAACTCCAGTAAAGACGAGTCTAGGGGCACAGGAGTTTGGCCCTTAAGAAGCCTCTTTAAAGAAAATTCTATATCTATGTCCATATTGGAGTAAATTGGAAATACACAAAAATCTGCTTTTTTCTTCCACACAGATTTTTTCAGTATGAGTTCATACATTTTCATCATGTCCGTAAAGTTCTCATAACTGCAATATATAGTAAAGCGGATAATTTCCTTCCCATAATGCACCTGCCTGATGGCCCATAGTGGAGTTCCATTCGCCAAAGTAAAAAAGTCTTGATTACACGGCATATAAGGGAGGAATTTACCGTGTACACGCTCGGTGTGATGGAACTGCCAAGGAGGTTTTTGGAGGCACTCGTGAACATGCAAGATCTGATCTTCTCCATATTCCTCTTGCAGGAACAAAATGACTGCCAGAGCCGGCTGAGAGGTAAAACTTTGCTTCTGCTTCTTTTTCTTGGAAGCCCTTCTTTCAGAGACACGGAACAACTGCAGATCAGGGTGGATCCATGCTAGGATTTTGTCAATGGCTCCTTGGAGACACTGCGATTCTCCAGGATCTGTGATAATATGGATGCTGACAAGGAATGGGTCCTGGACTTCATCAACGGAGAGCTCACCTAGTAATAAAAAACAGCATGTATATTATTCCATATCAGGGACACGTTAAAGAAATGTATAGCCATTTATTGTAGAAGAGCCGCTTTGAGATCTGAACTACCACGTCATAAGCATGTGTGTCCGGCATGTCAGTCTTGCCGGATCCAATGACAGTATAAGATGCTGAGAGGGTATAAAATTATCACATCACATTATAGTAGCTTGGCTTTGCAGCATGTTCATATAAGGTTTGGTCCAGAATTATAGTTGTGCTCATCCTTCTTCATATGAGAATGGTAAATATAGTAAATTTTAGCCTTTAAAGCCACACACACGTACACACCTTCTTGTGTTCTTCATTTTCCCACTCTCCTTCACGGACAATAATTTTCACATACACACTATGTGTAATGCTACATTCACATCACCGTGGTGTGCAATGTACAGCCGAGCGTAATCCGTGAAACGTACAACCAAGGCTAATCGGTTTTCACAGATTTCTCCTAGACATGAATCTACTGAAGGATTCGTGAAAACTGCCTAAGAAATAGCAAGTTCTATTTTTTTCCCTCGAATTATTCACATGGACTGTTAAAATGGTTGTGTGACTAATTCCATTAAACCCCTAAAACGCCACATTAAAATTGCAAAAACCCTCCTGAAAAGATCACTTTTTTATTGCATATTTTGAATTTATGGCTCAAATAAATGGGCCATATAAATTGGATGCTTGAAAGCTCTTTGGTGCAATGAGAGCAATGGCGACGCCCTCATTGCACCTAACACCTCATTAGCATATCAGGAAGAAAACTAAAATCATCAGGAATGGAGGCAATGATCAGGAAGCATCAAAAAAGAATTTTAGTCACATGAGCCCCAGCTATTACTAGCACATAACTCTGGTGCCTTATGTGCATTTTATCCCTTTAGTGAGTTAACGCATTTTAGCCTTAAACCAGTAACATTTTATCCCTCTCTGCATTCCCGCTTTCATAACATTTAAAATTTTATTTCAAATGTAGCTTTACGGGACCTTGTATTTTGTGGGCACATAAGAATTTTCGCACTATTTTAACCAGTGATATCTCCAAATGTAGGAGGGCTACAGACATGATCTTATTTTAAAGGTGTTAGAGGTGCTTAAAGTGACTGCTCCCTCTCCAATCTCCCTGAAGGTATCCTGCTCAGGGTAAACTGTAAAGTACTTTGCTCAAACCCTGAGCAGGATACATTCAGAACAGTCAGGGGGTTAAAGTCTATGGGGCCCGTGTATTCGCCATTAATAAAACCCTGTCGCATGTATGAGCCATAACTGTTTTTCCTTGCTTTGTTTATATTTGTTTTTCTTTCTATGCATTCTAACTTTATATCCTTTTCATGGGCATTAAAACTTTGTGTTTTTATTCTCCTCCAATGATTCTATTTTTGCTGGTACCCACCCCAGTGCATTTCTTATATTATAAGCTAAGAAGCACAGAACAATAATTCACATTTATAAACTCCGTAATCTTAGTTATATAATACATTTTTATTTTTTTTAAACTATAGACCTTACTTCCTCTCTACATGGCGTTCTCTGTATTCTCAGTTACCTATGAAAATGGCTGCTTTGAAGGGCCTAATCAGGAGCGGGATGCCACGACGGAATGCTGATGCACTGCATCGGCATCCTGTCATGCCTAGACCGCGGCGAAAATGAAGAAAATTCCTTTTCATTTTCCACCATGAGAACATACCCTTAGTTCTCTGCACTAAATGCTCTCTTCTGTCTAAAGTGAGTCAAAAGCAAACTGAGGATCTGTTACATCCAACAGAGGGCGCATGAGCTCCCAGCTCCTTTCCCATAATGCCTTGTGATATGTAGATGCTTAGTAGAGGGCGAAAGGCAACTCAAAACTCTACACACCTTAACTGGTGCTCTCCTCAAGGAGAGATGTCCCTGTCCATAACCCACTCATTGCCTCCCACAAAGCCAGCCAGTACACTTTGCTCTGCACTGATAAGGGACAAAAATCCCGAAACGGCGCTGTATGCAGATAAGTGAAACTGGCTTGGCTAAAATCCCTTTTGCTGTCTCAAGACTCGGTGAGTCAAAAGCAAACTGAGGATCTGTTACATCCAACAGAGGGCGCATGAGCTCCCCAACTACTTTCCCATAATGCCTTGTGATATGTAGATGCTTAGTAGAGGGCGAAAGGCAACTCAAAACTCTACACACCTTAACTGGTGCTCTCCTCAAGGAGAGATGTCCCTGTCCATAACCTCTTCTGTCTAAGTAAGAGTACTAGCATCCAGATCAGGAGACCTCGAGAGCCACCGGGCTGGGGACTCCCAGAGCACTCATGTAACATGTTGATGCAGGTAATGACTGCTCCCACTGCCTTTCACTGAATAGAATTGGAGCACAGACAGCATCTCACATAATGGGATGTGGCGGTCCTTCTCTTCTGGGTGTAACAAAGCGAAGGCGCGCATGCGCAGTACATCGCACCTCTAACTTTGGACCTTGCAGACTCGGGGGAAGGCCAGGGGTGAGGTCATTGTTCCTGGGATGGCGAACGAGGCAAGGGGAGGAATCGCGCTGATGCTCTCCAGCCAAGAAACACCCACCCAATGCACGATTACCTAATTTGCATAAGTATTAGAAGCGGTTTTAGAGCCAAATGAAGTGGCGATTCAGAAAAGCTATAACATTGTGTTCAGGGCCACAAGCACTGCCAGATTCTGTGGTTTGTTTAGTAATGTTTGTGCTACTGACAGACTCCCTTTAATGTCAGGTCAGTCTGGTGTCCTCAAAATATTGAGACATCATAAGTTCATAACATAGCATAAGCTCTGTGTTTGGAGGCCCGGTATTCGCAGTCCACCATCCCACTCGCTTGTCTCTGGCTATGATCTGTGATGAACTAATTAAAAGTCAGAAGGGGGATAGAATCGGGAGCTTTGTGAGATCTGTCACCAGCATTAGTATTCAGAGGGAACATCTGATGGTGTCATCGGGACTAGATGGTAAAACAAATAGCTTCAGAAGACCACCGGAGAACTGTACAAAGCCATCATTAGGAGCTAGAGTTACATAGACAGCAGAGAAAATCTGCTTTTGTTAAGCGATGGAAAAGCTGAAACTTGTGCCAAGAAAAAGCGGCGGCATAGCTAATCTGCTTGTTAAGTAGAGTCCCGTACTTCACAATATCACAGAAGATCCTCTTAGGTTTTATTTTCCCACCTGCAATTAAGTGACTTCTCTGCTTTTTGGAAGAGACGTGACAGAGCACAGAGCCGGGGTTGTCATGCCGTAGACACGACATGCTCACAAATTCATTGTTGGTGGGAAATCTTTGAAATCTGTTCACATAACGCTTTGGGTTGACTTCTCAACACATCTGCAGAACAAGATTAAAAGACAACCATAGACATAAAAAAAGACTAGCCAAACCTACTGCAATGTGATGGTGGGAGCAATAATTTTTGTGCCTATGGTGTTGACATGTTTATTTCCAAGCAACAGAAATTTTTGGATATAGTTGAAAGGGTCTGCCAGCTGTTTTATCTGCAAATGTAATATTTACAAGAGATCAACAAGAATTAGCACTATATAACGGTTACAGTTTTTGCTACATTTGGAATTATTTTCTAGGAGAAGCTTTAACTATTGCTGCAAAACAAATCTTGTTTTTTTCCAGAGCCAATGTCATCTCTTGTACTATCTTTTGTCTAGGTCTATCCTTTTGGTAGAAGGGTGCCGGATGAGGAGTCGATCACTGGATATCCCGATCTTGTGACCTCCAACAATCATCTCCAGTCTGCAGAAGAACTAAGTGTTTAATTCCTGTGTAGCGCCACCAAAGGGAATATGAAGCATTACACAGTTTTCAGCTGAAACTGGTAGCCTGCATGTGTAATGCACACAGATGCAGGTTCCTACACTCTCTTTTTTTACCAAGAAGGGGTTGTACCATAATAAAAAAAAAAAAATAAAATAAAATAATATATATATATATATATATATATTATATATATAAAATATATAATATATATATATATAAAATATATAATATATATATCTGCTTTCTCGCAGAAACAGAACCATACCACAATTACTTCAAATGCAGATTAAAGGAGTTGTCTGGGATAAAATGATCTTGCTACATTAGATAGACTAACACCCTCCCCCTGCCTAACTTCTAACTTACTGTATCAAAAATGTATATTTATAAATATCGCACATTTTCTGATTTTCCAGTGACGTTCTGTTTCCCCATTTCTGGAAACAGAACGTCACCAATACCACCCCATCATACTTACCTGTCTTCCTGTCTGGATCTTCTGGGCACGAAGCATTACTGCCTTCAGACACTCCGGCTCTATTGCGCAGGCGCCGGCAGAAGTCAAGAGAAGGAGGAACCGGCGGCACAGAAGAAAGCGATCTCCAGAGCAGGAAGACAGGCAAGTATGATGGGGTGGGGGAGATGCTGAGTTAGTTAGGTAGGGCTAACAGGGAGGGGGTGTAAGGGGGTGAAAGAGGGAGGGAGTGAGAGGGGGATCCGAGTGAATTGCAATGCATCGTGGTAGTTGTAAGATAAAAGAACAGGAAGCTACACAACGTAAACAAATACAGAAGATGCCCAGAGTTTCCAGAGAAACCCAGAAAATACTCAAAACACTGCTAAAGGTATTTGGGTTCACTTATTAACCCATTGATAGCACTAACAGACCTTTTTTAAAAAAATATTTTTTCCCAGAAAACCCCTTTAACTGCAATACTGGACACAACCTATGGATAGGAGTGGCACTGTTCCTGGAAAACATGGCAAGCATGCGTTTCATATGCGAGTACAACCCCTTAAGGCATCAGTCATTTAAAGGGAGTCTGTCGCCAGCACAGTCCCTATTTGAACTATAGGCAGTGTCAGCTAGCCTTGGTGCATGGGAATAAAATGCTTTGTTTCCGATTCCTGATGGTTACCTCCGTTTCAGAGATATTAGCTTTCTTCCTGATATGCTAATGAGCTGTTTGGTGCAATGAGAAAGTTGCCATTGCTCTCATTCCACCAGCTATGCCCCTCCATCCATTCCTGCTATGTAAACTGCTGCTGAACCTGTCAGCCATAGCAGGGAGGTAGCTCTTTAGTGCAATTAGTGTGGTAGTGACGCCCTCTCATTAAACCAAATGGCTCATTAGCATACGAAATTGAGGTAATCTCAGCAACGGAAGCTGGAAAAGTGTGATTTATTTACATGAACCCTGGCTATCTGACTGTGCTTATAGTTTAATATAGGGACAGACTCCATACAATATATTTACCCTACAAAAACTCCAAAGAGCTTTACCTCATTAATAAAATACATGATATTTATTAATAATAACAATAACATGAACTCAGAATCCATGAAAAACCAACACATAACAAGATGAACAAAAATTGGTCCCACCATGTCACTCATCAGTTGAGGTCAAGTATATCAAGGTATACACGGCAAAAAGTCAACACCACCATTTTCAATGGTTCCAATAACCAGAGCTATGGAGTCAGTAGGCCAAAGCACCAACTCCGACACCTCTTTCCCCATAGCCCGAATTTGACTCTTGCTTCAACTCAGAGTCCTTCATAGATAGCTGATTGTCAGATAAATGCAGTAAAACTCTTAATTTCTGGAAAAAAATTGACTTAATGTAAAAGTAAATAAATATAATTTCAAAAAATACATTTCAGGAGTTTGTAACTCTTCCCCCCCCCCACCCGCAGATTCAAACTCTGCCTCCAGTGCCCTGCCAATAACTATACAATACAATACTACCAGGTATCAATAGATATTCTAAATTTTGATCCCAATTCTGTTTGGTTATACCCATTGAGACCTATTTATGGACTAAGGAACAAATAGAACAGCCCAGGACACTCACTAAGAGAGAAAGTAGTAGTATGAAGGAGACCAGCACTTTGTTCATCTTCTTATATGTTGGGTTTTAATGGACAGATCCAAAGTCCATATAATGGTATTTTTAATGATGGTTAATAAACATCATGTATTTTATTTAAGGCATAAAGCTCAATGGAGTTTATTCTGTTGGGAATACACTGTGTTCCAAATTATTATGCAAATAATATTTTCTCATATTTTCCAAAATTACCTATATGAATTGCAGTCATTGTAATTTTCCAGTCATCAACTATTCGAGTATAATTGAAAGGTTTTTGAACAAACTGCCTATGATAACAGTATATTTAAAAAAAATAATAAACACTCAAAATGCATGTTTCAAATTATTATGCACAGCAGAATTTGCAACCTTTTCATTTTTATTAAGAATAAAAAAATGGTCATTGTGAAATTATAAGCATTAGCAGGTTATTACAAACTGAAATCAAACAGTTTTCAAGCCAAAACTTTATTCGAGGTGATGTTACATTTGCACATAGGACCCCTTGTTCGAAAGAAGCTTCTGAACTCTCTCGTCCATTGAATTTGTCAGTTTTTGGATGGTTTCTGCTTCAATTGTTTTGCATGAGGACAGAATACCCTCCCAGAGCTGTTGCTTAGATGTGAACTGCCTCCCGCCATCATAGACACTCCTTTTGATGATGCTCCAGAGGTTCTCAATGGGGTTGAGGTCAGGGGAGCATGGGGGCCACACCATAAGTTTGTCCCCTTTTATGCCCATAGCAGCCAGAGATGCAGATGTGTTATTTGCAGCATGAGACGGTGCATTATCATGCATGAAAATGATCTTTCTGCGGAATGCATGGTTCTTCTTCTTGAACCATGGCAGGAAGTGCTGTTTGAGAAACTCCACATACATTATGGAGTTCATCTTTACCCCTTCAGGGATCCTAAAGAGGCCGACAATCTCTCTCCCCATGATTCCAGCCCAAAACATTACTCCACCTCCTCCTTGTTGGCGCCGTAGCCGTGTTTGCATGGGGTGTCCATCAACAAGCCATCCTCCACTCCATCCATCTGGACCATCGAGCGTTGCACGGCACTCATCGGTCTTCATGTATTGTTTGGCCCACTGGAGCCGTTTCTGCTTGTGTGCAGTGGATAGAGGAGGTCGGCAGGATGGCTTACGCACAGCTGCAAACCTCTGAAGGACCCTGCATCTTGTTGTTCGGGGGACGTTGGAGGCACCAGCAGCTTCAAAAACTTGTCTGCTGCTATGACAAGGCATTTTTGAAGCTGCTCTTTTAACCTGACGTAATTGCCTGTTGGAAAGAGTCCTCAATTTTCCCTTATCAGCACGCACACGTGTGTGCTGTGAATCAGCTACATACTTCTTGATTGTGCGATGATCACGATGAAGTGTCTTGGCAATGTTGATTGTAGTCATGCCTTGACCTAAACACTCCACAATTTGTTGCTTCTCAGCAACCGACACATCCTTTTTCTTTCCCATTTTGGCTGAAAATGTAGGCTGCTTAATAATGTGGGACAGCCTTAAGTAGTCTTGCCCTTAATTGGACACACCTGCCAAACTAATTAGCACAGGTGTCTGCAATTGCTTTCAGTGATATAAATAGCCCTGACACACATCACCATCAATGAGTTTAACTGACAAACAAAAAAATTCTTACCTTATCACTCCTAAACACTTTTTGCATAATAATTTTGAACACAGTGTAAAGGGAAGGAGGAATTTAAGATTTTCTGAGATATGGCTAAATACAATAGCAAATAAAGCCAGATGTAGACACATACTGAGACTTGTCAGATCTGTGGTACTAATAACCACAGATGGTATAACCTAAACTTTCTCTATACCCTTTACAGAAAGTTAACCAGACACACTGATTTAGGAAATGAAGTAAAAGGACAAGAAAGCAGAGCAACTAGTAGCGTTTCCGTCTCTTTGATTAATACTATAGATGGGAACCGGTAAAAAGATTGATGGACTACGTCTAAGTAACATCAAAGGATGAAGCCGCCCGCCACTTCCTGAGGATACATTCATCCATTGCTACAGCCTTAAATGGCTTTTCAATAACGTTCCCCTAAAGCACCGACCAAAAGTACATCTCAAGTATGGGCTCTGAACGCTATAGACTATAAACATCTGTTTTACAACTCCAGATCTCAGCTATATTTTCTATGTAACACAAAAGCGGCCAAGCGGCACGCTGGGGAATGATTTAGTGCTTCAATAGGATTTGCATGATGTAGAATGAAATAGGATTTGGTATCAATGGTTCACAGTGATGAAAAGTCTATCAGACTAGCAGTTTATTTGGCAGCAGAGAGCTTTGGTATAATAGACACAAATGCAAACAGGGGAAAAGAAAGAATACGCTAGTGGCTTTTATTAAGAGCAAATGTGAAATTGCTTCTCACCTGCAACACCCTACGTGTATCATGTGAAATACTCAAGAATATTTCAAGTTATTTGTTCAATAATTCTTAGAGAAATTTGCCTTGGGGCAAACTGCTTTTAGCCAGGAAATGTCAGTTATTAAAATAAATGGTAAAACAGCGTGTATTCCTAGCTCCAAGAGTAAATGTGGACAGTCGTGTGGCCAGAATGCACATCCCCTATCGGCCACAACAGTAAATCAATGGGAGAGATTTATTAAGCGAAACGCGCCAGAATTCTGGCATGATTTGCACAGAAAAACCATCTAACTTGCTGTGCGCAATATTTATCTAGTGTTTGGGACACTCCTCCAACTTGTGCAAAAAGGGGAGTGGTCTGTTGGGAAACGGGAATGGCATAAATTGGGACTCTGTGTGCCAAAACTGCACCAAAAACTTGTAAGCCAACAGGTGCAATATTAGACTAGACAGTCTAACAATACACCAGATTTATCAAACAGCAACAGACACAACAAGTGCAGTTTAAGACTGTCTAGTCTAAATTTGCGTTGTCAAAAACTTACACATTATTAGTAAATCTGCCCCAATGTGTTACTTACCTGTCCAAGAACCAGACTGCCTTCCTCTTTCCCAGCACCCGCTTCTAACTGAGCCACGTATCAGGTTGCTTCAGTAGGGGGGCTCTTACTAGTGACATAGTCTAACTTGAGATCCTTCAAGCCGCATATCCAAACGCTCAACACCTCCTGCCACCTCCAACTCAAGGACATCCATCGAATCTGCTCCTTCCTCACCCCTGAAACTACAAAGATGCTAGTCCATACCCTCATAATCTCCCGCTTAGACTACTGTAAGACTCTTCTCCATGGCCTCCCAGGAAATACTCTCGCCCCCCTCCAGTCCACCTTAAACAGTGCCACTCGCTTAATACACCTCTCCCCATGTTCATCGGCCACTCCCCTCTGCCAATCCCTTCACTGGCTACCCGTTGCCCAGCGAATAGAGTTCAAACTACTAACGCTGACATACAAAGCCATCCACAACCTGTCCCCTCCATATATCTCCAACCTAATCTCCTGCTACTTACCCACACGTAACCTACGATCCTCCAAAGATCTCCTACTCCGCTCTGCTCTTATCCACTCTTCACACAACCGTCTTCAAGATTTCTTCCGCGCATCCCCCATACTCTGGAACTCATTACCAAGACACATAAGACTGTCCCCCACAGTCACAAGCTTCAAGAATGCCCTGAAGACTCACCTATTCAGGAAGGCCTACAACCTCCAATAACACTACTGTCACCACACCACTATCTGTACAGCCTCTACCCCACTGTCTCTATCCCTCTTCCCTCATCCACCATACCATACCATCAAACCAGTGAATAACACTGATTATCCGGTGTCTATGGAAGGTAGTCATCTATGTAGATTCCAAATATACTATTGCAGATGCGTTCACCCATGTCTGGTACCCGTACCCATGTCTAGTACCTGTAACTGCACAACACTGCAGAGTCTACATACTTTCCAGGATCTTCAACTGTAAGGATGCTGTCAAAGGTCCTGAAGGATGCACCAACTGGTGCTTCTAACACTATGGAAGGTAACGGTGGCATGGTGACCTGACTGTGAGATAGGGGTACAAAGGGCTGTATATGAGAGAGTGCGGACTTATATAGAGGAACTTATGCGAGAGGCAGATGAGCCATTTTAACAAAGAAGTTAGGACAGAAGAGCTTGAAGGATCTGAGGTCACATGGTTGTTCTCTATAGTATCTGCTAGCAGCACAGCAACCCATGCTAGAAAGAAAGGTCACATTGTGATCATGTAACATACTGAAAGCCTGATAAAGAAGACACTGAGTAGACAACTATTACTATAGAAGGGGCAGTTTAATGAGTCACAAAAAAAAAAAAAAAAAAAAAAAATCACTCCAGTGCCCCTTTAATTTTGTCTGTAATAGAAAGCTGTCAATTCACACAGTACATCATGCCTGTGATAAAGCTGGCGTTCTTCTTTAATATTCTAATAAGAGACATCTTTTATTTATTCAGATCAATGGTGAATAGATCTAGTAGTAATGAGAAAAGTAATGTGGAAAAAGAGCAATTGTCCCATCTCCTACCAGTGAAAGTACACTGCCAAATGATGAAGGCAGGACAAGGGAAAACATGAGCCATTCCAGCTCTGTGGGAAAGTGACTAATTTCCTGAGGCGACAGAACAGTGTCTCTTATCTGTGCAATGTACAGCCGCTTTATAGACAAGTACATGATTAATGCCATGCTACACCCGCTGGCAAAGGGAATGTGCCCATTTAGAGAACATGCCATTGTTGAAAGTCTTAGTTCAACTGACTGAAAGTCCATTCTCTTGTCTTTTTTCCCCATTGTGTCAGACCTTAGGAAGATCTATCTACTGTTCAGAAGTCCACAATGTGGTAATTTAATGTAACATGTGACCCCTTACAGTCCTCAATTCACTTTATTTGCACAGCTAATTGAATGGTCACTGTGTGTTCCTTTGGCCGCATCTTCAGAGTCCTTGAGTAATTCAGGATGCAGTTGCAAACCTTTATCTTGTAGAGATTTCCAGAGGAGCTTTTGTTAAAAAAAAATAAAAAATAAAAAAATAAATCTCGAGGTACCTTCGAAAGATTGGAGACCTACCCTGGGTATCACAGATGTCCACTTAGAGCATGTCCACATGGACCTGAAACCCTGCAGAATTTCAGTGCAATGTACAGGAGCAGCTGCTGAATCTGACCTGTAGTGTGGTGCAAAGCATGGAGTGAAATCTGTGGCAGAAATCAGCACCAAATTCCTCCATGCGAACTTACCCTTAGGCTGAGGTTGCATGGGACAAACATTTCCAAATTTCCATTAGGTAAATTGGGCATTATTTGTTGCTGTGGGTCACACAAAGGTTTCTCTATGGACTCCCTGAAATAGCAACAGGTCACTTTAGGCTGCAAGTTTTAGTCCTAGCTTTCGGATGAGATTTGTTTAACCTCCTAACAGTCACATTAAGGCTCGGGCCCCACATGGAGTAAACAGCAGTATTTTATAGTCACTGCAACATTGATGGTATTCTAGCGAATCCCACCCCCACTTTGCTGAAAAATATGCGCAGCGGACATGCTGGAATTCCCAAAACTGTTGCGGTTTTGGAAATTGCAGCATGTCAATTATACCTACGGAAACACCAGCGGTTTACCTATAAGTATAATGGAAGCAGTGAAACCACAGAGGAAACCTCAGCAGACTTTGTCAAAAGCGCTGCAGGAAACACCGTGATGCGTTACAGCCACGGTTTTTCCTACAGCGCTTTTTCTCTGCAGCCCGCTACATGGGGCCTTATTATAAATCTCCCTGTTTCAGTAGCTTTGTGTGCTGTCTCTTCTTCTCACTTCATGTATTCTTCATCAAACAGTCAAAGCCGCCATCCGCTAGCTTGCTGAACAGGACACTATGAAGTATCACAATATAGACTTTGCCTTTACCATGAGAGTTTATTTATTATGATTGCTAGAAATGTAATATAAATGCAGATCAAATATGCACAGTAAATGTATATTACATTACAAAGGTTTGGAGAGAAAAACAAACTTACAAAGTGTTATCTTTGTGTTTATCAGCAAACTGCAATTAGTCGAACCAACTGTCCGGCAGGCAGAGCTGTAGATAACAGTGAGAGCACTCATCCCCCCCCCCCCCAACAGTGACTAACTTCATCCATTATGTCTTATCACATAGGCGTGCTCCATGGAAACAGATGTATAAACAATGGGGGGTGGGGAATAATTTCACATAGCAGGCAAATAAAGCAGCATTGCTAAAGCAATGTATTTAGCAAAACTATTCAATTTACATAAGCTAACAGTATAGATAGCGTCCTTGAAATGGGAATACCCCTTTAAATTTGCAAAAACCCTCCTGAAATTGTCACTTTTTTTTTTATTGCAGATTTTGAATTTATGGCTGAAATAAATATTATTGCCACATAACTACAGTTTTTTATGTGCATTTTAACCTTTTAGCGATCTAACACATTTAGCCATAAACCAGTAACATTTTATCCCTCTCTGCATTTACACTTTCATAACTTTTTACATTTTATTTCAATGTAGCTTCACAAGACCTTGTATTTTGTGGGTACATAAAATTTTTGATTAGTTTTTATTGCTTTTTGTTTTTGAGCATTGAGATGAACAGTAAACATCAAATCTGGCATCTGAACTTTAATGTTTATGGTGTTTATCATGTAGAATAAATAACATACTAATTTTATTTTAGGGCTTGTTGCGCATGTGGTAATACCAATTGTGTGTTTATTGTTTAGTTTTTTTCTTCATTAACAAGGGGAGGGGAGGAGTCTATTTTTACTTTTTTTTCTGTAAAACGACTTGACCGCAGCACATAAGGGGTTGAATGTATGCTTCTGATTGATAAGTGGTGGTGGTGGTGGGGGGGGGGTGATACAATCAACAAAAATCCTTGGTACCCCCCCCCCCAATCCCCTGGGTTTATCTGAACTGATAGGGACAGGAGAATAATAAAAGCTGTTCGTTTTCTCCTATACACTGGTTAAAGTGAAAATATTAGTTATATGCATCTCCATTTTAACCAGTGATCTCTCTAAATCTATGGGGGCTACAGACAGTACTCGATTATAGCCCTGTACTGTCAGAGGGGCGTTCCTCACAGCCCAGCTAGACTGTCAGGAATGCCCTTTATGAGATTTTATTTATTATGTATATAATACAAATTCTACATAATACCAATTCTAATGTTGTCATGTGGTTTTTGTAGTGTAAAGCAGAAAATATTACAGATGTTGTGACGCTAAATTACAGTTCCAGACACAGTTGATTTAAAGGGAATCTGTCAGGGCAATTTGTGACACTAAACCACCCCACACATCCATATGGACCTGGACTTTAGTGTCCCAAATCACCATCATCATCATCAATTGCGCAATGAAGCCGGGGTGTCCATCTCCAACTTCACTGAAGAACAGCGCAGGCGCCAGGAGGCGTGCCAACAGAGAAGCTCATGAATAAGGCCGAACAGTGTTCATCGGAACCTTCTCTAGGTAAGTATAAAGGTTTTTTTTTTTATTTTTAATGCGCCTGCAGATTGCATTACAACAGGGAGATTTGGGACACTAAACTCTAGGTCTATAAAGGACCTATGAGTGGTTTAGTGTCCCAGATTGACCTGACAGATTCCCTTTAAAGGATTTAGGAAGTAAGTTTACTTCGCTTCCACCTTAACCAAAGTAAGCAAACTTCTCTCCTGTTCCCCATAATAGTAATTTCTTGTGAGAAGTTATCAGATTAATGGCTGTCCTGTAATACGATGAGGACCTGATCTCGCCAACAGAAGAGGGGTTTCTTCTAAGATGTTCATGTATCAGAGGTTGTGTTCACGAGTCAAACTCCTTTAATCTTCAAGAGTAGTAACAGACAATAGCATATGACCCCTGTCTAGAAGAACTGCCACCTACTCCATAACTACTAGATCAGTCTCCACCTCTCCATCTTCTGTATATAATGCAGGGACTACAATGTGGAAACCAAACATTGTTCCGGAGGAAAAAGAAAATTCTGCTGAACTCTTTCCTCTCTTCTGAGCAAAAATCTTCCACAACAGCCCAAGGCAGGAAGTCCTCATATCTCCTGAGGAAACTGAGCGGTCACTACATCGTTGCCGTATCCCAAGCATACATACATCTAAACAAGTAAGGGTGGTGGGGAGAAGTCTAACCAAAAATCTCATCTTGTATGATTAACGTTCTACTTCCACATTTGTTCTTACTTTCTACTGAAATATCAACTGGTGAAATTTCCCCATTTCGAAAAAGAGCAGTCATAGGAAGATCATAAGGAGCACTTATGTATATGGATGGATGTAGTGCCTATAGTTCTATCTATTCCATGAATCCTGGTGACCAATGATACTTACCATAGAAGCAGATCATGCTATGGACCTTGGCTGATCTCACTCATTTGCTACTTTGTGGCAGGAACAAACACAGGACTCCCTTTTCGAGGGGAACTGCATTTTTAGCAAACTAGGAGGTAAAGATTTGCCCAAGGATCAATGCATTGGTGTGAAAGGAGGACATAAAATCCAGAAGTCAGCATGTTACATGCTCATAGAAGTAGTAACACGTCGGGGGGATATTCTATGCTATATAGCTGTAGTCAAAATCTTAAAACTACTTTACCATGTAGAAAACCTTGAACATGTTGGCCTCAAATTTGGTATGTAGGTCTGTGACTTCATGGCCGACCCTGAGATTTCTGCTGTGGATCAGCCATGAATAAGTCTCACTAAAATATTTGGCTTTTAGAAGAGGCACACTAGCAGGCTACTTACTTTCATGGCACTTCTGGTGTAGTGCAAATATTAATGCCAACGGGGTTACAGAACCTATTCCATATGACGGGATGCAGACCGTCTTTAGAATAGACACTGAAATCAGACACGTGTGCACCCCTGTACTAAGCCCAGTGGAATAAAAGCAAGAAACTGTGGATTTGCAGTATATCCTTTCCGCACTGTGCCACATTCCTCTTTAGAAGGGTTTTCCAGGAATATTGTTGACTTTTTGTTAGAATCAGTCATCAATGTTAGATTGGCAGGAGTCAGACACCCAGCACCCCCACTGATCAGCAGTTCACTGAGGTAGCAGTGCTTGAGTGAAGTTTGCTTCTGCTTCCTTAGCCATGTGTTTATTTTTCGGACAGGTCATCAAAATTAGATTGCCGTGGATCCAATCCCCAGCGCCCAAACCGATCAGCTGTTCAAAAAGACAGCAGAGCTCAAGCGAGTGCCACTTCTGATTCACAGGCCATGTAACATCACATTCATCATTCACATGGCCTGTTTGCAACTACTAAACTACTATACAATGTGTGGTGCTGTGCTTGGTAAGCAAAGACGACTGACTTTGAGCGTCTCATAGGAAAGGATGTGTGAATTAGACAGTCTCTTTCCAGTCATGACATGGCCAAGGACTGGAATGGGGAGGAAAAGGAGTTCAAAGAAAATATTAATATTTCTACTTTTTTAACCCCCCTTGGCAGACATTACCAAAGCACTTACAAATGGCAAAGGACAATAAAAAAAAACAAAAAAAAACCCACGCAGGGAGTAGTTCTTTAAGCACGTGTGTTGCAATAGGACCCATATTACATGGGCACGTTGCAGCTGACTGCTACTGTGCTAACATGAAGATACAGACATGGCGTTTCACCACATAGCAGCCTTGCCTCACCTCATCTACGCTCCTGTAGATCACAATACCATGTATCACAGGCCTAATAACTCTACCAGTGTAATGAAAGGCGGCATGTGGTGACCATATTGAATATCTTTTTTGGCAATTATGGTTTTATTGCACATATGCTGGAAAATCTAAAAACAGTTGCAAGGGAAAAATTACAGCATGTGCGCTGTGATCCCGCTCAGAAACCGAACATCCATTAGGGGAAAACATGTGCCAGCAGCAATAAAAGGACTTGTCCGGGAACTAGGAGAACACTTCATCATAGACAGTACATAAACTCAGAAATGCACTCTTCCAGGTCCTTACAGACTGCTGTGTATGGCTCTCTGTCCTCTAGTCTATGGGGCATAACCAATGCAGTTCAATAATACCACTGAAAAGAATAGTGTGTTTTACATAAAGGGGAGGCTTACTTTACAACATAAGATTTCATGTATCTCAGTAACTCAATGTGACTATTGTTGAGTATTAACAGTGGATGAAATAAACCAATAAGGGTATATTTACTAATACAGACTCAGTATATAAAAGTAAGTCTATAAAGATATTAGCAACGAAGAGCGATTGTGAGGCCACCTCTCTGCTAAAAATAGCACCCCTATTTCTTATGAACAGTAGGATTCCCACCTAAGAGCTATCTGTGAATTACCTTTCTTACTGTGTCTTAAAGAGAGTCGTGTAGCAGACCACTGGAACATGGCCGCCCACACATGCGTAGTCCAATGCCTGCGAAAGGCAGAAGTTCCGGCGGAGAGGAGGAGGGGGAGTGAACATAAGCAACTAAGGGGCAGTGGAGAGTTATGACGCGGAGGGAAACGCCCCCGGTGCTCCGTGATCCTAATTTGCATAAGAGAAGAAACCGATTTTATCAGAAACGGCGGGGAGAAGCTTAGAATGGAAGGTAGGAGTAGAATGGCCTTTTTAAAGTCTATTCCAACATGCCATTAAAAATGTTTTTTTCTTAGACTCCCTTTAGTGCCCGCATTTGGCTCCATCTCTCTTGGAATGAAAAAGAAGTGTACATCTAGAGCATGTCCACACAGGACTGATAGGTTGCAGATTTTTCAGTGGCAAAAACGGCAATAAATGGGGAGCACAATGGAGGAAAAAGTCCTGCATGGAGGACTTTCCTCCGCCAGTTTCAGTATTAAAAAGACACACACCTGATGGACCCCATTAGAGTCAATGTGGTCTGTCAGACTCCTGTGTAACCGTTATTTTAGCGATGCACCGTTGTTCTGGTCCTCCAACCTCAGTCTGGCTGAACCCCTTGGTGGAATGAGACATGCCCCCTGCTCCCATTCACTTCAGTGGAGATAGCCGAATGTTATACTTGGCCATCTCCGGCACTCCCATTGGATAGAGTATAAATATGTTTGATGACAGAACCCCTTTAAAGAAGGCCTTTAAGATTTCCTGAAGTGAATGTTTTGGGAAGAGTCTGTATTGCCTTCAGGAAGTCAATGTTGGAGCATCTTTTCTTAGCAATCTGCATTATGTCATTCCTCATTTATAAACAAATTACAACTATGTGTTACCATTCACCCTATCAAAGTCTAGCACTGGCAGCAGTGATTGGACAGTGTTAGGCTGCATAGGGACACACCCCCAACAGGCAACACCCATCTGTCAACTTATTCACAAATGTATAGTAGGAATATCAGAGAAACCATACAATGCAGAGTTCTACCTTATGTTAAGGTGCCAGAATCACTGCAGCAGCAGAAGGGGACAAGGTCAGCTTATTCGGATTGGTCCAGGTGCAGACTGGTCAACAGGCTGCAGTTTGATATTACAAAAGAGGCCAATGATGATCATATACAACGGAATGATCAATAGATGGAGAAAAAGGATTCCCCATTCCAGAGGTTTTCACTGCTCTAAAATCCAGTGGCGATGTGTTGATGCTTGGCATTGCGATCACTGGCTTCTAGGCAGCTGCTCATCCATGGAAACCCATTTCATGAAGGTCCTGACGGACAGATCTTGGACTGATGTCACTTCCAGAGGCCTGTAGTGAGTGATGCACCACAGGATAGGTGATCTGTTCTGTAAGACTGCATGGTCTACTGAGCGCTTGTTCCTCCTAGACACCTACTTTTCACAATACCAGCCCTGGGTCCTATCAATGTGTCAGTAAGTATAACCCACAAGCCTCTTGATAGCCTTCGTTCTGTTTCCACTGTGGCCAGTGTAGATGTGATGCAAGGATTAGTTAGTAACCTGCCTGGATAAATCTTCTTTTGTCTTGTGCTAGCAAAGCTTTTGTAGCAAAACTGCAGAGCTCTTCAGTCCTGATGAATGACTTAATGCGGAAGCCCCAAGATAATTCCTACTGTATAAAACCTAGCTGTCAGCAAGGCAGCCCACTTGCTGAATGAAGCCCGTCTGCCGTAAGCGTCATGTCCCATAATTACTCCTATTGAAGTCAAACCAGGCGTAAACCATACTGCAATATATCATGATCAATGTCATCTGCTCCTCTTTCCAGGATGAATTTCCTAATGTCAGATTCAATGGATCTCACAATAGCATAAATCTGTTGTAGTGAAAAGAATTGCCGCTGTGTATATACATGAGGAATATTCGGATCAGGATAGCATTACTTTTAGTACGACTCATGTATTGTATACACTGCTAACATGGCTGGCATCCCAAGCAACAGCACATTCCAGAAATAAGCTCAAAAATACTAAAATGTGCTCAAATAGAAATGTCAACTGCAAAATTCGACATACAGTTATGTCTCAGGCAGATATGTAGAGGGTTACAGGTGTGGTCTCATGATGGGTCTAGCCATAAAGGCGTAATAGTGCTTCCCCCTGCACCCTATAAAAAGGCGCTCAGAGGCTACTTTTGTGTAGTGATGACAGATTGTTGACTGCTAGATTCACCTTTATGATGCGCTAAAAGACATTTTAGTCTAGTTGAGAGGGGGCACATCACTGGACTAAGAGAAGCAAGATGGTTGTTTTGTTGGATCACCCACCATCTAGGTCATGCTCATACTCACCAGAGGTGCTGGATGCAGTAGTTACACGAGGTGACACACGAATGGAAAACAGGCTCCCAGCGGTTCAGACAGATGTCTGATTACTGTGCTGTGACTGTAACGAGCTGTGCACCTGTGTGTCCATCACATGACCATGGACTGTACATCACATGACCATGGACTGATTTTTATCCACTGGGAGTAAACAGAATGAATGACAGCAAGCAGAAGTCTAGAGAACCATGAGGAATTGGTACAGAAAGTATATTGGAAAGTTGTACAACTTTTCATTACAGTAATACCTCGTACATTCGCGAGGTTAGGGTCCAGAACCGGTCGCGGATCGCGAGGAATCGTGAATGTTTGGTACAAGCGCTTACAATGCCAGTTTCTAATGTTTAACCCCTAAATATCAATAAACTTTACCCTACAGTACTGTACAGTATACTAAAGTATACTGTACAGTACTGTATATTAATACATTCATTCATTTTTCTTATACACTCACAGTAAAATGAAACTAATTACCAGGTACGTAACGAACAGGACGCTACTACCCAATAGCGAAGGTGTTTTTTTTTTTTTTAAATTTCACAGATCTGAGAAAAAAGAGCAAAATCTATATATGTTAGTTGCCAAAAAAATATCGCGAATCTGTGAATTTGCAAATTCGGAAACGCGAGTGTACGAGGTATTACTGTATACAAACAATAACATTTATTTGCTAAAACTGGACAACCCCTTTAAAGGGGGCTTCATTTATATTATACAGGCCTCTTCTTCCCTTGTGCTTAGTGTGTGAATGGGGATTGGTAAGAGGTGGATGTATGATTGAATGGTTTCTTATTAGGAAATGAGGGTGTAGATTATAATACATGTAGTCAAGTACATTAAAGTGATCCCAGTGATGCCGAGTTAAGAGTAGATGCTGGCCTTTTAGTTTTACAAAAAAGTGGGATAAACAAACAGGGGCTCCCCAGTACAGCTGGCTATAGAGATAGCTAAAATCTTCAAGGGCATAAACCATTTTCCCCATAAAATGTATTAAATAAACAAGTACCGAAAAAACAAGTTTAAGGAAAATCAGGTTAAATGTAGCATATCCTACTGTAAGAGCTCATGAAACAGATAATCACGAGAGAAACAGGAAAAGAACAAAGGCCGCGATAAGCAGGGTTATTTTTAACAATGCTCCTTTCAGAAGATTCCCCTATCAGCTCTCAGAGTCTCTTTCAGGAATTAGTGAGTGAAAACAGCAAAACCTCCTTTACTACTTATACAAAATAAGGATTATTATGTATCCTCTCCAGAATGACACCATGGAGGGACAAGACACAGCCATTGTCTTTCGCATGGGGAGACTTCAGCTGTTACCTTGGGATTATCCATAACCCACTGGTCCATGATATCCCATTATAGCCAGAAATACAGTACAAATAGGAATTATGTGCTTACCCATGTGGCTAACTTGCTCTTTTATGCGCTCTAGAACACAGGCGGATCAGTTTATAGTGTGACCTTTCATTATTTGGGAAGTGTGCATATACATACATGAAAAACTCATGCGCACAACTATAATACAGATTTAAGTTGTATGGACTCATGGACTGCTATGTGCCCATACTATAAGGGCTTATTCACACAATCACAAAAAACGGACAAGTGACAGCTATTATAGCAACGTCCTTCACATGTCCATTTTGACAACACATTAAATTCAATGTGTCTATTCATATGTCTGTTTTTTGTTTTTTTACAGTCCATTTTCCCATATCACATCCGTTCACTAGCACAATAGACACACATGGCTGTTTTTCACAGACATTAGGTTTTAGAAAAAAAAATAGCATGGTCATATGCATAAGGCCTAACTCTGTGTTTTATACAAAGCCACACACACAGGGATTTTTCTCATGGATTTATACCGAATCCAGAAGAAAAAGAAATTGGCCCAGATTTATGAAGACTGGTGTAAATATCCCACATCACTTGCACCAGAAACTGCTGATCTGTGCAAAAAAATGCAACTTTTTATACCTTGTACATGAGAAAACAGGCGTACAAGGCATAATAAGTATGCCCCATTGTGTCCTGTTTTAAAGCATGAAGTATTGAGATATTATCCCTAGAAACACTGGGTCTAATAAGCTATATGGTGCTCACTAAAACACTATACAGCAACACATAAAGTGACGCTTGGTGGCCCTACATTAGAGACTCCGTCCTGCTGAATCTGCAAAGTTAGACAGAACCAACTCACCATGTGTTAGAGTTGACCAACATTTGTTTGGCAGATTTTGGGAAAAAAAAAAGGATCAGACATGTTGAATCTAAGTGCCTTATTCCCCTTTCCCTATTGAGAACACTCGCATGCTCGGCTGAATATGTATATGAAGGGGGGGGAGGGTGAGAGATACAGTTGAAGGTTGAACAAGAATTCAGCCAATAGCTATTGAAGATGTACCACCATGTGGGTCTGTAACAGGTTGTGTTTTAAAGGGAGTCTGTCAAGAAGGACATGGTTATGCAATCTGCCCTAGTACCTTGCAGGATACAGTTCCAAGTCCATTCCTTTTATTCTTCACACCTGCAGCTTTAAATTTAAGGAAAATCATGATTTTCTCAATGTGCAAGAGTATAAAGTTCCGTGGAGGAGTGGCAAAGCCTGGATGAACTAGCTCAGCTCTGCCTCATTTCTGCATGGCTGACAGTCTCCCAGCCTCAGAGTCCTGTTCCTGGTGACTGCCACCACTAAGATTACCCACTGCTCCTTCTGCCAATCTCTGTAGCATCCTTATAGTTGGCAATGTAACACATCAATAACAACCTGACACTGGTCACACTGACTGTATCACACAGTGCCAGAAACGTAGCACATTCAGGCTTTGCCCCTCCCCCAAAGCACTTCAAGATCATTTGCATATTAGTGAAATGAGAATTTCCAGGAAATGAAGATAAAAGGTGTAAACAATAAAGACATGAATGGATTGAAAAGACTGTGCCAGCACGGTAATGGGGCTGGTGGTATAACCATTTTCTTGCTGACAGACTCCCTTTAAATAAATGTACAGTATATAGTACGGGAGGTTTAGTGTGATTTCCAGTATGATGTATAAACAGGTCCTTTCCTTCACCCCAGACCTTTGACGCAGAGAGAGATTGAGGAGAATGTACAATTATACTTACTACTTGTAGAGGACATACGGCTGTAGTCTGACCTGTAAAGTAAACACAGAAGACGGTCACAATCCTACAAGCTTATGCGGGGTTGTATACAGTGTTTATAACTGGTGTAGAGTGTTTAGCCAAATTTTTCAGTTTGGATCAAAATTCTGTACCTTCCACCACTCACCATACGGTTTATAGATGTAGCTCAGTATTTGGTGGTGACATTAACTGGTGTACATAGTTTGTTTAGCTAGAAAAACAAGGAGCTGGGCAATCGGCCACTGGTCACAGACGTGGAGGGATAGAAAAGCTCCAGAGTTTCATTTTTGCTATGGCAGCAGTGTTCACCAAAGATCTTGTAATATTAAAAGGAGTCGTCATGATTAAAACAATAAATAGACAAAATGTTGGTAAAATTTCAAAAATATATATATATATTAATCTACGGCCACTCCAATGGTCTCCACCACTCACTGTCAAACACGTTTTCAGGGATTGTAATATTGATGACTTGTGCTTAGGATAGGTCATAAATATCAGATCAATGGGAGTCAGACACCTGAGACCCCTATCAATCAGCTGCTTTTTGAGACAGTAGTGCTTAGATAAGTGATGTGGCGACTAAATACCACGCACAGTGCCGTACATACTGTAACTCAGCCCCATTCACTTAAAGGGGTTGTCCCATACTGGACACACCCCCTATCCACAAGACAGGGAATAAGTGTCCGACGGCTGATCGCAGGGACGCCAAAGTGATCAGGAGAACCGGGTCTTAAAGTCTCCCTGTTACATCCAACAGAGGGCGCATGAGCTCCCAGCTCCTTTCCCATAATGCCTTGTGATATGTAGATGCTTAGTAGAGGGCGAAAGGCAACTCAAAACTCTACACACCTTAACTGGTGCTCTCCTCAAGGAGAGATGTCCCTGTCCATAAAAGTCTCCCTAAGGCCTCCTAGTGAAAGGAGTGCCAGTGCACTTGCGTTTGGGCTCCATTCACTTCTATGGTGCTGCAGCACTTCTGGAGACTACAGTCCTGTGGAGACTGTGGTGTAGACAGGTCACGTAATGGTTGAATGCAACATCACTGGCCTGTGATGCATAAGCAGTGCTCAAGTGCTTTGACCAGCTCATCCTGGGGGGTCCTAGGTATTGGACCTGTACTGATCAGACTTTGGTGACGTATACTAAGGACAGGTCACTAATATTTAAAGTGAACCTTAAACCCTGAAAATCAAGTTCAATCTACTGGCAGCATATTCTAGAGGAGGAGGAGCTGAATAGACATATATAGGTTTGTGAGAAATGATTGAGTATAACCTGCCATTTATCCATAAAAACCTCTGCTCTTTCTATGGTGAGATGTCCAGGAGGCGGAGCCATCAGTGACTGACAGCTATCGCTGTACGTACAGTCAGAGTGGAGGCTGTCAGTCACTGATAGAACCACCTCTTCGACTTCAACACAGAAAGAGTAGAGATTTCAATGAATAAATGACATTATATATTAAGTTATACTTAACCCTTTACCACAAACCCATGTAGGAGTCTGCTCAGCTCCTACATTATCCATGTGTCAGGTTCACTTTAACTCCTGGAAAACCCCTTTAACTTGTCTTGTGGTGATGACATCACATATATCCACATGACCACTGCAGCAATAAGTGGCCTCAGCGGTCACATGTCATTCATGCCAGAAACACAGCTAAGCGTGTCCAGTGACCGGCTGCAGTGGCCATGTGTGCGTGCAATATGTTACCGCTTTAGGTAAGTAACAAAGACTGGTGAAGACTAAACAGAATGGTAGACATTTTTGTTCTTTCCCATTGCCCTTTTTTAAAATCCCAGACAAACCCTTTAATATTTTCATAAGATCCAAGACAAAGGTGAAAAGTTTAGTTAAATAATGGTGCGGTGTAACCTTCTACACACTAAGTTTTATGTGAAGCCATCTGACCTCCCTGGACCCTGGACTGCTGGAGTGCCCTGTGGATACATAAGGGGGAAGGGGAATATATAAACTTGCAGATGATGCCTTAGTTAGAATCAGACCCATCAATATAAGGTGCTAATGCTAACCGCTGCCACCCAAAAAAGTATTATTAGTACCCCTTTCCCAAGTCCTAAAACCTGGCAGTCCCGGGGCTGCTGTATAAACCTCTCTTTGTATACACAGCAGCTCTAGATACAGAATATCTAGCTTTGTTGTTGGAGCCGGACTAGTAAGCCTTAATGTATTCAGTGCAGGACCCGCAGAGCAATAATCCGGGTTTTGTACTGCTTAGCAATGACTGTACTTCACCTCGCTGGAATGTAACTTTGGTGAATGTACTTCACTCTCAATAGGCGTCTGTTGGCACATCACTTTTAGGTTTACAATATGGACAATGGCTTGTGTGAAGAGACTTTCGAGCCTCAGTCATCTCTAGTTGAATTGTACATCATGTCCTCATGTGATAAAGCTGGGATTTCACAGAACAATGGCCGCCATTACTTACACTGTAGCACTTCACGTATCAATAGATTAGTCAGGTACTTCTGTATCTATAAAATAATACGTGCTGCGCGCTGCCCTTGAAAGCTGGACTGAAGCCGAAGGGACCTTGAACTGCTATGCTGTCATAGGGGAATGGCATGAAACGTTGCGTGGGTTCATATTGTGGTATATAAGTCAGTCCTAAACAGCACTATAGCCCGGAAGGCATTAAAATAAAAAGTAGTGGCAGGTCACCTATTGTATATGGAGAAATATATATAACGCTGGGCAATTAATCCAATTAATTCACCATTACAAAGTATTGGGAAATCTCCCCTTCCTGAAGTCCGATATATGCCATGCAGGCGTTCTCTTGCCGCAAGCCAGTCAATAGTTTTGCATGAACAGAGAAAACTGCATCCAATATATCTGACTACTCGCTCTATGCCAGATCATGATTTTTAAGGCCTCATGCACACAGCTGTAGTTTCCATCCACAATTGCAGATGAAAAATGCAGACCCATTCATTTCTATCGGCCCACATACACGGCCATAGTTTTTGCGGCTGTGTGTCCATGTCACATACAAGGACCGCAAATCATGAAGCATTTCCTATTTTTTCCCACATTTGTGGCACAGACAAATATAGGGGATGAAGACTCTTTGCGGGTCATTGACTACGAATGACATGATGCTGACATTTTTTTTTTGCGGACTGCGAATTAGTATATGCGGACAGTAAAAACCACTACGGTCATGTGCAGGAGGACTTCGCGTCTAAGCAAAAACTTGAAAAGCGAGATTAAAATTAAGAATTGCCCATAAACTGGAATAAAACTGAGATTTTATTTATTATGTATATAATACAAATTCTACATAATACCAATTCTAATGTTGTCATGTGGTTTTTGTAGTGTAAAGCAGAAAATATTACAGATGATGTGACGCTAAATTACAGTTCCAGACACAGTTGATTTAAAGGAATCTGTCAGGGCAATTTGGGACACTAAACCACTCACACATCCATATGGACCTGGGGTTTAGTGTCCCAAATCACCCTGTTATAACGCAATCCATGGCCGCATTAAAAATAAAAAAGCTTTATACTCCTCCTGCCGCTGTACTCCTCGCGCCTGCGCAGTTCTTCACTGAAGCCAGAAGAGTACACCTCGGCATCAGTGCGCATGCCCCGTACCTCCGGCAATTACGCAGTGAAGCCGGGGTGTCCATCTTTGGCTTCACTAAAGAACAGCGCAGGCGCCGGGAGGCGTGCCAACAGAGAAGCTCATGAATAAGCCGGACTGTTCTCGGCGGAACAGCGTAAATCAGACCCTTCTCTTGGTAAGTATAAAGGTTTGTTATTTTTAATGCGCCTGCGGATTGCATTACTACAGGGCGATTTGGGACACTAAACCCCAGGTCTGTAAGGACCTGTAGGTGGTTTAGTGTCCCAGACTGACCTGACAGATTCCCTTTAAGGGTATGTTCAGATGGCAAAATTTGGAATTTGAGGCAGTCTTTCATCTCAGGTTGGACTCACACTAGCACTCACTGTACGTTTGGGGATTCCGTTCCTGAATCCGCTGGAAAAATGCAGAGAGAAAAGTCCTGCAAGCAGGACTTCTCTCTGCAATTTTTGGGTGGAAACCGGGCGGAAAATTATAGTCTATGAAGTCTGCAGATAACCGCTTTTTAACCGGATTGGGTTTTTTGTTTTCTGGGTCCACAAGCGGACCGGAAGAACGAAAACCGGGCACAGGTGTGAACCTAGAGTCAACATCCTCTCCAAAAACCAGCTCTGTGGAACCCAAATTTGAGCCTCGATTTTCTGGTGCGGATTTGTAAACTTGGTTAGCCTTCCTATATAATTATAATGATACTACTCAAGTGAGGCCTCGCGCTGTGGTTTCAGCGGTGATTCTGCCATGGAAAATGCGGCAAAGTCTAGCAGCACGCTGAAAAAAGCAGCATCCATCACTGCTTAACGCTGAAAACAATGGAAGGCAGATTTGGGCAATTTTTTGGAAAGGACTTTGCACATACCGTAAACTAATCCACTGTATAGAAGACTTTAGGTCACTTTCAGATGTGGTGGATTTGAGGAGCAGATTCTGCTCTGAAAACTGGCAACTCACTACAGTATAATGCTAGTGTGAACAGGGTTGTCAAAATCTGCAATGCAAGAGCTAAAAGTTAAGGCGCATCTACAGAATAATGCACAAGTAACATAAGAGGGTCTTGTAACTAATCTGAGCTTCAAGAGATTAATGGAGAAACTCCAAAGTGTGCCAACATACCTGATGGAACATGAGAAATGTAAAAAGTTGGGGGAGTAGTAGTATTTTTTATATTCAGGCTGTATTTTTTTCAGTGCTTGCCATTATGGATCAGAAGCCTGAGGGTGCTCTGCCCCATGACTCTTGTTCCTGCTCTGTGCTCTATTGGTTCAGCTTGGTCAAAGAGAAATTGGCCCACACTTAATTAAAGGGGGTCACATACAAAAACATTTATCAGCTATATACAAGAATCAGACCATTGGGACCCCTACTGTGTTTAAATGGAGCAGGAGTCACCCATGTCTACAACTGCACTATTCAATTTCTATGAGACTGACTACGATAGAGTAGTACACCTATGTGTGGTTACAGTCACAATAAAATGTTTTTGTGGGTAAAACAGGAAAATAAATTATATATTATATTAATAAAAAATAATCTCTCAGTTATTTGAATATAAAGTTTATCCACTGAAAAAGCCCTTTCAAAATGTGCAGGCCATGAAATTGGCACATTTAGACCACCCAAGCAGGAAATAAATCATATCTACACCTGCTAACACTTAGTAAATGTGGGTCAATGTCCCTATGATAAAGCTGAATCTTGAGGTTTTTTTTTTTTTTTTAAATTTATTCTGCAGATTTTGATCAGAAAAATGCAGGAGAAAAAAAAAAAAAATATATATATATATATATATATATATATATATATATATATATATATATATATAACAGAAGCGTGCGAGTGTTTTAGAAATCCCATTCACAGATTGCCATAAAAAAACTAACCTTATTCATCTGATTTTTTTTCTGACATAGGTTGAAGCTAACACCCCACATAGAGAAACACGGCTAAAAATAAACCTAACAAAAAACACATTGTGTTTCTCATAGAGCTTGTGCAGCGTTTTTCTCTACTTTTTTTTCTTCCCCTATTAAATCTATAGGTAAAACGCCTGCAATTCCACAGCTTAAATTGACATGCTGCATTTTAAAAAATGCAAAAAAATGCATGTTTTTTTTGTTTTTTTTAAAAAAGCAGCTTTTCTGCAGCTCTTTTTTCCCCACAATGTGTGGATGAAATTAACCAGAATGTCATTCACTTTGCTGGTACTGTAAAACGCTGCGTTTTTACTCAATATCAGGCCTCAGCCTAAGGGTAGCAGCACACGACCGTGTTTCACGGGTGTTAGCCAGATTTACCGGCTTGAACTTCGTGCTGGGAGTCCCACTCTCAGCACGGAGTCCAAGCTGATAAATCTGGCTAACACACGGACCGTGTTTCACAGGTGAAACACAGTCGTGTGCTGCTACCCTAGGAAAAATAAAAAACAAAAACACTACAGCACAAAAATTTACTTATCAAGCTGTACCTTGATGCAGCTCCTATATCTGCAGTTCCAGCATTTCTGCATCTTTGTAACCTGACATAACATCACGTGATTCCGGCCACGTCATGATGGATTTAACAGGTGTTTTTGTCTTTTTTTTTTTTGCAGTTTTCTGTTGTACTATTTGCTTGGCTTTTCGCTACGACATGACACCACATATCACAATATATTAATAGCACACCGTTCATCGGACACATACACTGCGTAGCGCCAAGTATACATACAAGTAATCTTTAAGTTGTCCGAAATAAAGGAAGAAAATAACCTGATGTCTGGGACAATAAGCAGCTCTGTCTATTTTTGAGCGGAGTGAGATCACTGGCTAGTGAATAATAAATCTAGCATGTGTTTTCCTAGAAGCTCTATGTGCTGCGCCCAGAGATGTAAACTAATTGGCTTATTTGTTCTTCTTTGTCGCTGGTCTTAGAGCGTTCCCTCATTATTCGGACACTATTTTGGTCTGGTAATCTGCCTTAGGGTTTCACCAGCTGAAGACATGTGGCAGCTTGAGAGTATTTTCTAATGAAAGCGGACTGAGGGGCTCCGCATATAAATGAAGCATTGTTGCCAAATAATGGCTAGATTAAAAATGGCCGGTCACATAAGATGAATGCGGTGGTGTCCGACAAAAACAGAAACGAATGGTCTGCTGCGATGTAAATACGAGGCCCAGAAAAATGCTGAATTTATGTCTATTAGATGGTGTAAATGAACTTGAACCAGCTGGAAAACATTTAACCCCTATGCACAGCAATCCATTTCTCATCCCCTGCGCATTACAGACTCTAGCATATTGTGCTAGCCAAATGTCGCAGTCCATCCATAGGAGCATATTCCGTCTCACAAGTGAGAGTGCTTTTTGTCCACTTTTCCAATAATTAGCACCAGATGGCTGGGAGGTCAATACCTCAATAATAGCTTAAAATAACAGACGTGTAGAACAAAGAGCAGATCTGCGCTGCGTGAAATTAAGGAAAATCATCTGCGGGCTCAAGAAGTCACTCGGGAGTGAAATAATATTGTGCGTTGCGTACAGGCTCGGAAACTCTCATCTGGAAACTAGTTATCCAATTAGTGTGTAAATCAGAAAGTGAAAGAAGTAAATCATACATCTTTTTCCAATATGATGTCATATATACAGCAAAGAGATTCCAACTTTAGTGAGAAGCCCTGCCAAATCATTTAAAGGGAACTCACGGTCAGCACAGGTTCCCTAAGAACAGGCTCATCTTAACTCTAAATACACACAATGTTTCTCCAATTATAATATATGTGTAAACACTTTACATACATGAATAGTACAGGTAAATATAAAAGAAAACACTCTAATATGTCTTATTAATAAATAAATATATATATATATATATATATATATATATATATATATATATATATATATATATTTTTTTTTTTTTTTTTTTCCCTTCTCCATCTATCAAGCTGAGTTACTTTTTACATGTTAGTCTATGGAGAAGGGAGGGGGAGGAGAAGGCTACTGGAAAAAAATGCTGCCACATTCTGCTATTCTGAATCAAAGAGATATAAGGCTACCAGTGTACAGAATGAGGCAATACATCAATTAACAGCCTCCTCATCCTCTTCCCCTCTCCATAGAGTCCTGTGTGCATGAGCTGGATATACTGCACAATTCTATGAAAACAAACTTGCTGATAAGGAAGGAGAGAACTGTTTAGTAAGTGGTGAGGGAAACAGATCTCCTTTAAATAGTTTCTTATATTCACCTTTAATATTCGTGTAAGAAAAGTTGCTGCATAATTGGAGGTTAAAAAAACAAAAATTATATCCTCCCCTGATCTCCCATTTTCCTTTCCTCCAAATCTGTCTTGTATTGATTATAGAGAGATGGAATGAGTTATCTCATTCTATCCCTCCTCATCATCATCATCCTTATCCTGTCTAGTTGTAAGACAACTGGCTGCAGCAGGAGCCTCCCACCTTTCCCTCTCTTCAGTAGGACACACATATAGTTAAAGGGGTATGCCAGTCTTAAGTTATTCACTACCCATTGGATATGGCATAACTTGCAGATCAGTAGGGGGTCTAACCACTAAAACTCCCACCACGCGGGGGGGGGGGGGTTATATCTCCAGCACCCGTCCAGACCACCGCTTCATTCAGAACGGGGCACAAAACTCTACATCCACTTTGTGGGGTCTCAGTGCTTGCACCCCCACTGATCGGCAAGTTATCCCCTATCCTATAACTTCCTAAGATGGAAATACACCTTTAAGCCCCATCTCCAACCAAAAATGTCAAAGATCAACAGAGGATTTACTGTTGTGTTCTCTGCAGGATTTCTATATTTCAAGGTTTAGGGTCCCATTAATATTCTCATATTAAAATATCTTTTAATATAAGTATATATTCCCTCCAAATTGCCAGCAGTTTGCAGTAATCTATATGCACTGCTATAAGAACATACAAAAACACCCATCACCAGTAACTGCTGCCCAGAAAATTATATCTTTACGTGTCTCAGAAGTGATGACAATTGTGATAGAACCAGTTCTCAGCCAAAAAATATAGAATTTGTCAGTGAAATTTAAAATATTGACTATATGTCATATATAAGACATATGTAACAAGGAGTTCTTTAGGTGCTGGAGAACAGCAAGTCCCAGCATACTAGCTAATTCCCAGCAGCTGCAGAGCCCCAGGGATGCTTCCCCTCTGCTCTTATATAAACACTGTCATCGACACAGAGGAATAGCAGGGTCCGCGCTCTTTGAAGGAAGCAAAACAAACACTTCCAGTTAATCCACAGTTGCAAAAGTAAATGGAGAGCGCAGCTGTATTAAGCGTAATATCTAAAGGGGGTGTCCACGTTCAGACAAACCTAGCTAAAATATCAAGCAAGGAAAAACGGTACCATCTATATGCAGTTCTATACAGGAATGCACGTCGGGCTAGGGTGCATGTGGAGGTAGGTTGCCATGTTGCGGTGTTCATCTTTTAATTTTGTAACTTTTTTCCTAATTTTGTCATTTCTGTTGCAGAACTATTGCATTACAGTGCATTATTTTTTGGCTATTTTTCTATAATGCTATTTTTGTCTACCCTTGGCAGTGACAATTTGTAGGTTTATACATAGTACTATTTTGGCATCACCCCGCCTTTTCGGCCACCACCCCCTAAAGGTGGGTTCACACCTGCGCTTGAGTCCGTCCGCTGCCAATCCGAGTGAAAATTTTGGGAAACTGGATAGGCACCGGATAGCGACAGGTAAGCGACGCATTGCTTAAAAACCCAATCATTTGAATGGGTTTTTAAAGCAATGCGTGGGTGTCCGATTGCACCC
This sequence comes from Leptodactylus fallax, assembly GCA_947044405.1. Taxonomy (NCBI): domain Eukaryota; kingdom Metazoa; phylum Chordata; class Amphibia; order Anura; family Leptodactylidae; genus Leptodactylus; species Leptodactylus fallax. The sequence goes on from CAMRHE010000410.1 coordinate 603,284, forward strand.
TCTGCGCCGCGAAAATCGTTTTTTTTTCGTCGGACACAAAGTCCTGCATGTCCGACTTTGTTTCCGATGAAAAAACTGGATTCGCGGCGCAGAGGGTGCAATCGGATACCCGTGCATTGCTTTAAAAACCCATTCAAATGATTGGGTTTTTAAGCAATGCGTCGCTTACCTGTCGCTATCTGGTGCCTATCCAGTTTCCCAAAATTTTCACTCGGATTGGCAGCGGACGGACTCAAGCGCAAGTGTGAACTCACCCTTACATGTATCCCATTCCTGATGTATTTTCCAGTATTGGGACACTTGTCCTCCCCCCCTTCCTTTCTATTTATCGTGTATTTACTACTTACTGATGATATTGGTTTTTATTGAGTCATTTGAATAAATATTAACTATTTTATTATTATAATAATATCTGTGGAATTTTTGTGTTTGAATTTGTTCCAAGACACAGTGGGACAAAATTAAAAACTTGATATTTATTGAAAAAATGTCTACGATTAAGGAAGTTTTTCCTTCTCATCAGAACGCTGAACCTTTTCATATGGAAACAAACTCAAAGAGGTTGTCCAGGCAATTCATTTATTTATTATTTTTTAATAGGCCGGAGGGAGGTGAAAAAAAATAAAAAAATATCATACTCACCTATCCCCGATGCTTCGATGTCCTCCCAGCACGGTCCAGTACTTCTGCTCCGGAATCTTCTCATAGGTCTCTTCCTGAGTTCCGCTGATTGGCCTGAGCAGTCCAGCTTACCAGGACTTCTGCCACACGTCAACAATGGACTGAGAAGACCAGACCGTGCTGGGAGGCACCGGAGCACCGTGGAAAGGTGAGTATGAATTTTGTTTAAATTTTGTTTTTTCACTGCCTCCCGGCCATTTAAAAATTAAACGTGTTATCCATTTTTGCCTGGACAACCCCTTTAAGTTTTCCTTAAAGAATCCGGAACAAGCATAGATTAATACAGTATGCTACCCTCTGATCTACTCTACTAGACACCCTAGCGGGCCAAATATAATTATACTACAGGCCAGATTTGGCACCTAAGTTACAAGCCCTTTAAGGCTGATGCCCCACGTTGTGGAAACGCAGCTTTTTTTGTTGAAAATTTTGCTACAGTTTTTTGGACCCAAATCCAAGAATGGCTACTAAAGGAATGACATATACACACGTGGACAAAATTGTTGGTACCCCTCGTTTAATGAAAGAGAAACCCACAATGGTCACAGAAATAACTTGAATATGACAAAAGTAATTTGCCAAACTACATGTTGACAAGTCACAAAGCTTCTGGGAGAATGTCCTATGGACAGATGAGACAAAAATCGAAAATTTTTGGCAAGGCACATCAGCTCTATGTTCACAGATGGAAAAATGAAGCATATCTTGAAAAGAACACTGTCCCTACTGTGAAACATGGAGGAGGCTCTGTTATGTTCTGGGGCTGCTTTATTGCATCTGGCACAGGGTGTCTTGAATCTGTGCAGGGTACAATGAAATCTCAAGACTATCAAGGGATTCTAGAGAGAAATGTGCTGCCCAGTGTCAGAAAGCTTGGTCTCAGTCGCAGGTCATGGGCCTTGCAACAGGATAATGACCCAAAACACACAGCTAAAAACACCCAAGAATGGCTAAGAGGAAAACATTGGACTATTCTGAAGTGGCCTTCTATGAGCCCTGACCTAAATCCTATTGAGCATCTTTGGAAGGAGCTGAAACATGCCGTCTGGAAAAGGCACCCTTCAAACCCGAGACAACTGGAGCAGTTTGCTCATGAGGAGTGGCCAAAATACCTGCTGAGAGGTGCAGAAGTCTCATTGACAGTTACAGGAATCGTTTGATTGCAGTGATTGCCTCAAAAGGTTGTGCAACAAAATATTAAGTTAAGGGAACCATCATTTCTGTCCAGGCCTGTTTCATAAGTTTTCTTTTTTAAAATTTCTGTTGAAGCATGGTTGAAAAGCAATGTCTGACTTTCATTTGTTCATTTTCATAGAATTTTTATATATTATTACTTTTGTCAGATTCAAGTTATTTCTGTGATCATTGTGGGTTTTCCTTTCATTAAACGAGGGGTACCAACAATTTTGTCCACATGTGTATATAGGAAGTTCTTATACTTCTACCTTCTGCTAAATGCCCTCCTGACTTTGGCTCAAAAATCTGCAAACAAAAAAAAAAAAAAAAAAAGCTGCGTTTCCGCAACGTGGGGCTTTAGCCTAAGATTGTGCTATCAGACAGCCAATAATCACCCGATGAATCATTAGTTTGAGTGAAAATTACCAATCAATATAAATCATAGCAGCGATCACATGACTATCTATTATTCGATTGTCATTCTACTCATCTTTTACACAGACCTAAAAATTACTGCTTGTCAGCCGCACGCCCCCCTTATGTAAATCGGAATCTGTAGCGGTTGGCAATGGAAACCACATAAGAGAAGAAACGATACATGAATTATGAAAAAACGTACGATTATTGCAACATTTTAATGTAAGTCTTGTGATCAGTAAAGACTTTGTGTATCATCGGACATTGTTTTACCAGTCCATCAGCCCACGTAAAGACTCTTTCTGTCCTTTTAAAACAAAACAGAATATGGAGTGTAATCCTCATCACTGAGTTAGACTACAACATCTGTCCTGAAGGGATAACACACATTATCACTCTTTACAATCCCCATCATGGGAATCCCTAAACACTGTCATCAGCGAGCAGGGTGGTCCTGTGCTCCTCTATATACTGTGTGTGATAGAAGAAGAATGTAACAGTGTTTATCCTCAGCACGTACTGGAGTATTATGTCTGATGGTCGCCTGCTATTGGTTGCCAACAGGGCATGCTATCAATCACTGTCGCCCTGTGGTCCCTTACCAGCAATTGAGTACACTTCACAACAATAAATAAACCATCCACTAAGTAGTATTTATGGGCTGTGCGCCATCCCTCAACCAGATAGATGTGATGTATGTCACTGGGTGATAATAAAATCCTGCATACCTCCAAGCTGTATACAAAAAAAACACACAAAGTACTTCTACAGTCGGCAGTGGTCACCGGCCTGGATTTACTATTGAGATTATGACTAGATGCTGGTGTTCACATGGTGCATCTTTGGCTCATCTTGTTTGAGCTAAATTTTTTAACTTGCTAGATGTATGGGTGTGGCTTCTCAGAAAAGGGGCGTGGCTTAAATGCACCAAAATCGTGTCGTAAAATTCTGGCTCAAAGTAAGGCAACTAAAAAGTGGTATAAACATAGTCTAAAGATACTCAAGATTTATCATCCAGCATCAGCCACTATGATAATTCTGGTGTATTTTCAGACTACCTGTCTAAGCTTGAACTGAATGTAAAGGATAGCCAGATTTACTAAGTTGTTTCGGGGATGTTAGTGAACATCAGCTGAACATGCACTCATTTCTTGTGTAGACACTCTCCATTACCTGCTCCATTGTTACATATGAAAAGCTTTCCATCCTACTGGCCATATCGCACCTCAGCTCATCATCCCTAACCTTACTGCTATCCTGGCCCTATCCCGCCGCCTCAACCCATCTCTAACCAGAGTTTTTTTCCTTTAAACATGCAACCATCACACCATCTTGAAGAAGTCATCCCTTGACATTTGTTTTCTTCCGTACAGCTATCGCTCAATCTCTAAACCTATATATATCACAGAGCTCAGCTTCTCCCCTCTATCATATAACCCTATATATCACAGAGCTTAGCTTCTCTCCTCTCCTCTATCATCCCTACCCCATAAACCTATATATCACAGAGCTCAGCTTCTCTCCTCTATCATATAACCCTATATATCACAGAGCTCAGCTTCTCTCCTCTATCATATAAACCTATATATCACAGAGCTCAGCTTCTCCCCTCTATCATATAAACCTATATATCACAGAGCTCAGCTTCTCCCCTCTATCATATAACCCTATATATCACAGAGCTTAGCTTCTCTCCTCTATCATATAACCCTATATATCACAGAGCTCAGCTTCTCTCCTCTATCATATAACCTATATATCACTGAGCTCAGCTTCTCTCCTCTATCATATAAATCTATATATCACAGAGCTCAGCTTCTCCCCTCTATCATATAACCCTATATATCACAGAGCTTAGCTTCTCTCCTCTATCATATAACCCTATATATCACAGAGCTCAGCTTCTCTCCCTCTATCATATAATCCTATATATCACTGAGCTCAGCTTCTCTCCCTATATCATATAATCCTATATATCACAGAGCTCAGCTTCTCTCCTCTATCATATAATCCTATATATCACAGAGCTCAGCTTCTCTCCCTCTATCATATAACCCTATATATCACAGAGCTTCAGCTTCTCTCCTCTATCATATAACCCTATGTATCACAGAGCTCAGCTTCTCTCCTCTATCATATACACCTATATATCACAGAGCTCAGCTTCTCCCCTCTATCATATAACCCTATATATCACAGAGCTTAGCTTCTCTCCTCATATACCCTCCAGAGCAGCTCCCCCCCCCCATATAGCCCTATATATCACAGAGCTCAGCTTCTCTCCCTCTATCATATAATCCTATATATCACTGAGCTCAGCTTCTCTCCTCTATCATATAATCCTATATATCACAGAGCTCAGCTTCTCTCCTCTATCATATAACCCTATATATCACAGAGCTCAGCTTCTCTCCTCTATCATATAACCCTATATATCACAGAGCTCAGCTTCTCTCCTATATCATATAACCCTATATATTACAGAGCTCAGCTTCTCTCCTCTATCATATAACCCTATATATTACAGAGCTCAGCTTCTCTCCCTCTATCATATAATCCTATATATCACAGAGCTCAGCTTCTCTCCCTCTATCATATAACCCTATATATCACAGAGCTCAGCTTCTCTCCCTCTATCATATAATCCTATATATCACAGAGCTCAGCTTCTCTCCTCTATCATATAATCCTATATATCACTGAGCTCAGCTTCTCTCCTCACCCGGCCAGCCCCCCCCCCTATCACGGGCTCGCTTCTCCCCCTATCATATCCTGCTCTCAGGGTAGCAGAAATCACCTGACAAGCTCATTTAAACTCTTTTAGGCTGGGTCCCCACATTGCGAAAAAGCTGCATTTTGGCAGTGACAAAAAGAAAAAACGCTGCAGCAAAAAAACACTGCATTTTACAGTACCTGGAGAAAAATGTGCAGCGGAAATGCTGCAATTTCAAAAATGCTTGCATTTTTGTAAATTGCAGCATGTCAATTATACCTATGGAAACGCTGGCATTTTTTTGATCCAAAACCAGTGTGGATTGACCACACAGGTGCAGGTCTGTGTGCTGGCAATGTGCAGTGTGAGGAAATCTTGTATTGCACATGGACATGTAGTATGTTATTCTGGCAAGAAAAAATGGATCAGAATAGGACATACTCTAATTTTTTTCCATGTGAACTGTGGGTTGACAAAAAAAAAAAAAAAAAGGGAGGAAGCATGTATGGTCCAATTCACTACAATGGGTTCGTGTGCCGTCAAGCCACTCCCTAGATGTGGATGTTGGCCGTGTGAACAAGTCCTTAACCACAGAAATCTGAATGTGTTGTCTTATCACAAAGCAACACAGCTACTCATATTTTAAGTGGAAAGAGTATTTACCCCTTTATTATATTTAGAAGTGTTTCTTAGGCTGGGAGACCCTCTGATAATAAGTACTAATGCCCCTGCATGTGGTTATTGTTCCCAAAGCCTCACAATGTATGTTTAATATATTCAATACCAGACTAGAGATCTATGTATGATAATACAGCAGTATCTTCTCAGTACACTGATCCACACCTTCAGTATGTGTCCATCCACATGGGAATATAACAATATGAGCTCAATCCTCAGCCTGGTGTGAGCAGCGGTAATGCCCTCTAGTTTCCCTAGTGATGCTGCACAATACAGGTGCAGAGGGATTAACAGTACTGAGCTATGTTAATCTGGAAGAAAACATCATTCACCAACACTGTATAAGAACTGTGATATAATCTATACATTATCAGCTATCCCCTGAGCTACACTAAAGGCTGCTCCAACATACAAGTACAGACAGTGGGGTCCTGCACTATAATGGGGGCTGATATCAGGATGGCGACAACTTTCTCACACTCGCCCAGTTCTGATTCTGCCTCCACAAAAGGATCCAACATCAAAGAGCGTTACACAGGGCCACATTCTTCTCTGCTGGCACATGGGGGCCGCAGCGGGCAGCACATGTCTCTGAGGGTGACCAAACGTGACAGCTGACACAAATCTTAATTACCTGAATGGTGACAGAGAAGATCCCAAAGAGCGGAGCAAAAACTCCAAAGATCAGTGGATCACGGATTGTAAGAGCAGAAGGAACTACTCGGACATGTCAACGGCACACGGGGCACTGCAGGGTAAGAGTCTAACACGTGAAGGAGAAACACAGCAGGTCCACATGGAGAAGGTCTCTGCACGACACCATACACAAGTGCTATATAGATGGAGCTCTCTGTATGACAGGGAACAGTATTTAGGAGCTGCAAATCACTGAGCCCATACAGAGGAATGTATTGACGTGCTAATATATACTTATTAAATATATATATTATACTTATTAAATAGACTGAATACAGAAGTATATTGACTTATCATACAGCTAGACCATAAGCGATAAATAGAGAGAGCTACACTAGTTATTTTTGTTAAATAGGAGATAAGTGTATCATCCATATACATATAACCTATTTACTATCACTATCTAGTCCATATACCTAAATATCCCTTACACGTACCTCTCGATCTATTGCACGTTTGTTTGAATACATCTATCTTGTAGAGCTACCCATTTATTCACATCGATCCCTTTTTAAGAAAGGCTTAGGAAGAGGGCTAAATAATGATTGTAAAATATGAGTGAATAAAGAAACATCTATTTTTACCATTTCTGAACTGCAGACAATTTTTCTTTCTGCGTATCTGGATATCTAGCCATCTCCAACAGACATGCACCCCTGGCTGATGTTGCTTGTATGCATTTTTTTACTATTCCTCACTTGCATATAATAATGATATATATATATACATACATACACACACACACACATATACACATACCTGATTCCAGTGACAACCCCTTACAGAAACATGAACTGTACCTTTTATAATATTTTTATACTTTGTTAGTAACATCATCAATAAAATGAAATAAAACAAGTAACATCTTCACCTATCTGTGTGTCATGTCGGTAGGGAAGGAGGCACCGGCCGTGTACTCCACACAAAGATCAGCTCCAGTGCAAATGTACAACATGTACCAGCAACAATATAGATACATACCAAGGTGTGATGCATGTACATGTAGTCATGGTGTGATACATGGAAGAATGGACATGTGGTCATATCTGCTGCATGTGTGAGGTTACCTGTAATAGTCTGATACATGTTTAACTTCACATGTTTGATCCATGTGTTACATGATGTAGTCACATGTATGGTACATGATAAAGTCTATTACAAGAGATGTTTCATGTGTTCATGCCTGTGAAGTGATGTAATATGTAGGACATGCACCATACTTCCATACACTCCATATATCTGACATGTCAGGTACATGTGGGTGCAGCACATCCCCCTCCTCAGCCCGGCTGACACCTGGAGACCCCCACACTATGTGCTGAGATATGGGCTGTCACTTTGCACCTACCCTCCGGTCTCAGCTCCCGAGTCCTCGCAGTCATCCTCTCCAGTCTTCTCCATGTCAGGATTCAGGGAGCCATAGCCCTCAGTGATGTGTGCCTGCACTCACAGAGCCCTCCAGTAACCGGACCTCTCCTCCCCGGGCTGTCCCAGCTCTCTCCCTCCCTCTCCCTGCCCCGTCTATCTCCGCCTTCTGACCTCTCCTTTCTTCTCCCTCCAGGTCTCTCCTTCTCCTGGATGAAGCCGCCCCTAGCAGCCCACAGCCCCGCCTCCCCCCATCCTTTGTATCGGCCAGTGAATGAGCTCGCTCGTCTCCATCCTCTGTCAACAGCCGCAGCTACCACTATATCGCTAACAGGGGGGTTGTAGGGGCGGGACAGTAACGGAGGTGTTTGTGGAGAAGTGACCCTGTGAACCTCTGAGGAACTTCTGGGCTCTAGGCAGGCCCAGGGCTAGACAAGGAGGTCCCTGATAAGAGAGAAAGGTGTCACTGACTGCTGGCTGCCTGCCCACTGCATGAATATCCTACACTTATTGCCAGGTTTCTGTGTATTAGCCGACCGGGTATGTAGAGCCCATCTTTGTAGTGATATGTATGTGTAGGGCAGAAGAATTAGGCTAGGGGTACGTGGTGACTTCATGTCATGTGGCCCAAATTTTTTTTTCTATGATATGTCTGGGACTTGCTGTCTCAAAAGTATTTTAAAGATGCGATTCACGCTAAGTTCAGATTAGCCACGGTCAGAGAACCAGAACAACGGATAGACGGACCGCTAAAATAGTCATTACACATTTTGCCACCCAAACCCCATTGACTACAAAACTGACTAAAACTGAAACCGGTAAACGAAAAAGCCAATTTTTCATCCCCTGATTTCAGGCGGACATTGTGACAGAGACTCCGGCCCTTAGACTAAGTTCACACTTGCGCTGTGCTCTCCATCATTCGTATCCGCCCTGGGACCCGAACAACGGAGAGCCCGCCTGCTAAAACAGCGGTTACCCACGGACCCCATAGACTATAATTTCAGTCTAAAACCGGCGGAGAGAAAAGACCGCCTTGCAGGACTTTTTTCTCCGCAGATTTTCAGCGGAATCTACGAAGGAGTCTCTTATGGAGACTCCGACGCAGATGTGAACGAAGCCTTAGCTGTAAAAAAAATAAATCACGGACAAGTCACAAGCAAGTGACAATCCCAGGCCAGCAGGTTTGGTTATTTACCGACAGTCATGTTAGGTCATACTTAGCAACATTTGAGAATGTTCTTGCACAGCAGAAATTCCTGGGGAAAGCCACAACCCATTTCTGCAAAGCCACCCTACATTTTGCAGTGTAAAATGACCCCTTTTGGGCGAGGTCACTGGCCATGCCTCTTTTTTGTGATGTGACCAGAAAGCCCAGGGTCTGGGAAACTTGCCTGCTCTTCCAGAGGTCACCCCTGTTTGTGGGAGCTTCCCAGAAGTTGCGGGAGAGTTGGCAAGTAAGCGTTAGGTCAGCCACATAGACAATAATTAGATGTCATGTCACAATGTGTAACACTGCAATGTAGAAAAACCAAAAGGCAATGTGCAGATTTAACCTTAAAGGGGTTGTCCAGGCAAAATGTAAATTTTTATAAAGGCCAGGGGGAGGTGAGAAAAATTAAAAAAAATTATACTCACCTTTCGCCGATGCTCTGGTGCCTTCCAGTTCGGTCCGGTCTTCTCAATCCAGTGTTGACGTGTGGCGGAAGTCCGAGCCACACGTGACCACTGAGGCCAATCAATGGCCTCAGCAGGACTCAAGAAGAGACCTGTGATGTCACAGATAGTGACATCTCATGCCCTTCGCTGAGGCCGCTGTTTGACCTCAGTGGTCACGTGTGGCTCAGACTTCCACCACAAGTCAACACTGGACCGAGAAGAGCGGACCGCGCTGGGAGGCACCAGAGTATCGGCAAAAGGTGAGTATAATTTTTTTTTTTTCTTTCACTGCTCCCGGCCTATTTAAATAATAAATTTAATGTCCAGTTTTGCCTGGACAACCCCTTTAAGGCCGGGGCCCCACGTGGTGTAAACAGTCCCTGCAAAGTGAATTCTAGCTAATCCTATCCACACATTGCGGGAAAATGCAAGCAACAAGCACGCTGCGATTTCCAAAACCATCGCAGTTTTGGAAATCGAAGCAGGTGAATTATACCTACAGAAACGCCGGAAGTTTTGGAAATTGCAGCATGTCAATTATACCTACGGAAACGCCGGCGGTTTCCCTATAGGTATAATTGAAGCAGAAAGTCTGCAGAGGAAACCTCTATTGCCGCCACGGTTTTTCCAGCAGCACTTTTTTACTGCGGCCCGCTACGTGGGGCTTTAGCCTAAAGGCGTTATCCAGGTGCTGAACCAACATCCTATCCCCAGTTCTGCAGATTCAGAACCTTTGGATTCTGGAGTGGTTCACATGTCTAGTATGCAACTCGGTCCTCTTTTCCTGATGCTTGGCATGACATTTACTACGGGAACTGGCAGACTCACTCATCGTAATAGCAATATCAGCCCCTTCTCTGTCACTCCCAGAAGGGGCTTTGTAAAAAAAAGAGATGTGGAATAGCTGCTTTTTCAAAAATCGCAGCATGTTCATTTTAGCTGCAGAATCGCAAGCTTTTTCCCTATATATTTAATAGGGGAAGGAAAAAAGTAGAGAAAAACACAGCAAAAATTCAATGAAAAATGTTGGAGAAAAAAAGGCAATTTGTTTCTATTGCATTATGCTATGTGGGGCCTTAGCCTAATACTACAGGGGCTGACAGACTTGCTCATTGTAATCTCAATGTGTGGATGAGATTAACCAAAATCTCATTCATTTTGCTGACACAAATTTTCGCAATGTGGGGTCTTAGCCGTAGGGAAAAAAATGTTTAACCATATTAACCATGCCTGAAGAAGAAACCTAACTAGTCTCAAAAGTTTGCTATTTGTCGTCATCTTTTCAGTTAGTCATTAAAAGGTATCAACTGCAGAAACATCTCAATTTTTATCTTTTTAGGTCCCATAGTACATGTCATACTGGAGATAGGAGGGAGCAGAAGACCAGATACATAACTCAGCATCGGAACCAGTACAGAAGCCTAAGGTTCTAACACTTGCACTATTTGGACCGGATGCTGGTAATTTTCAGTCCCCAGATGTCCCCATTAATAAGACGTGCCCTCTGAGGGTCCTGCCTATTGGGGAATAGTAAACATACTAATGAACAATACCAAGTTGTTCAGAAAGATGGTCACCTGTGAAGCTACAACCCTTTTAGGTATTGTTCACACTGCTGTTTGAAGTAGAGCAGTTCTTGCCATTAAATAGTAAAAATCTCAATGGAACCCAGTCAATGGGATTTTTGGGTGAAACTTTTATCCATCATAACACAAATTCAGCACAGTATTGTGGGTTCTGCATCAGCCTGGATGCAGATGTGAATAGAACCTGAATTAATGAAGTAATATGACTTCATAAATACCTGATGAAGGCATTACTAATAAATGTATAAAAAAAAGGTTCCTGGTTCTGTGAACTCCCTCCACCTGTGGCTGAAGTACCCGCCATTTTATTATTCTTTGTGCATCCAACATATTTATAGAGTCAATGAAATGATTGGCGCAGACGGTGAGCACTTGCCATTGTGGCTGTTGCTGCCATACTGTTGCGCCATTGATGCTCATACTAATCCTATTACGGCAATACAGGCCTCAGTGGACCAAAACGTCATATATGACTCTGTGGATTGCACACATACATTTTCATGTATTCTATAAACTATTAGAGGGGTTTTCCAGGATCAAATGGTGTTTTCATACTGATAACCTATTGACCGGATAGGTCATCAGTAAGTGATCTCTGGGGATTCGACACCCGGACCTTCACAGATCAGCTATTCTGGCAGCCTCTGAAAGCTGGTGCAGTGGACAGGGAGCACTTGTAGGCTGCTCCTATTCAAGTATTAGGAGCGAGGCTGCAATTCCCTGGACCACTGCTATGCAGGGAACAAAGCTGCAGCTTCTTGAATAGGAGAAGACTGTACGCACTCACCACCCACTACTGCAGCTTCTGGTACTTAGAGGCTGCCAGAACAGCTGATCTGTGCAAGGTCCTTGGATCACATACTGATGACCAACCCTGTGGATAGGTCATTGGTATGAAAACTCCATTCGGGGCGGAAAACCCCTTTAATGGGTTTCTTCTTCTCAAAATAGCTTCAGAAGTTCTTTACTTTTAGGCTAAGGCCCTACGCAGTGAATCGCTGCAAAAAACGATGCAGAAAAGACCATGGCGGTATACGCATCATGTTTTTTTCTGCAGCGTTTTTCACAGAAAGTCCGCAGAGTTTTCCCCTGCAGAATTTCTGCCCCTATTATACTTATATGGGAAACGCCAGCCATAGATATAATTGACATGCTGCAACTTACAAAAACATGAGCGTTTTTGAAATCGCAGCATTTCCACTGCGGATTTTTTTTTCTGCAATGTGTGGATGGGAATAGCTAGAATCCCATCCACTCTGCAGGTACTGTAAAACGCAGCATTTTTTGCCACAGCAATTTGCAACGTGCCTGAGGGTGGCTTGACTCACAGCAGATAAATGCTGCAGTTTATGGGGAAGGTAAAATCAGACGTGGGAAAATATAAAGGACTTGTACGTCTCCTTCCTGATGGATCCACTTCTGGTTTTTGGCTTAAAAAAACTGCATCAAAAACTGTATTGGCATTTTTCCAAAAAAATGTTTTTTTATTGTCATAAACATAAGCATTTTTCCCTCAATGAAAGTCTCTAATGTGAGCCATTGAATAGGCGTAAACCAAGCATGCTTGTATATGCGAAAATGAGGAAGAATTGCTGTCTCAGCTATCTGAAGTGTATGGCTGGCTTTAGATTGATCAGTTCCTAATAGGGAGGTTCTGATTATATAATAATATTTTAATAAATATTTTGCAGGGTGAAATATTTGGGGTAAGTATATGATACCGCCCTATGTGAATAGCAGGTACTGCGCTGAATGTGGGAAATTGGATTGTGACTGAACGCGAGGCCATTGGGATTGTCCCTAGATTAGGACGCTTTATTCAATTAGCTTTACCATGACACATGGACATTCACATGAGCGGCGTGTAATCCAAAGCTTCCACCAAAGATCAGCCTGCTGCAAATACAGACTTACAGAAATAAGAATACAAAACAAGCCAATAAGATACATACACAAGCCATATCATGAAAGGTCCTGCTACACTCTAATAGTACTGGAGGTTACAAAGCAACAGATGAAAGTATTTTATTTGCACCCAAAGGCTGAAAATGTCGATTACTATTTTAGCAAAATATCAGAACAAGAACGAGTTATGCTTCGTTCACACCTGCGCTTGCTGTCCGTCCGTTGCCAATCCAGTGAAAATCTTGGCGAACTGGATTGGCATCGGATACAGACCGGCCATTTGAATGGGTTTTTAAAGCAATGCGAGGGTGTGCGCTTACACCCTCTGCGCTGCGAATCCTTTTTTTCGTCGGAAACAAAGTCGGACACGCAGGACTTTGTGTCCGATGAAAGGCCTACAGGAGGCCTAAAGGACTGGTCTTTTTTGGACCTTAAAGGGATTTTCCCACTATGCATCTGATTGTTGGGTATATGATCTCTGGGACTAAAGTGATAATGAGGACAGAGGGCTCCGAGTGCCCCATGTGGATGGGGCCGTGGTGCGCATGCATGACCGCTTGCCCCATTCTCTCCATCAGGCTCATAGTAGTGAATGAAGCGGTGGTAAGACATGCACACTACTGCTCTATTCACATGGGGTGCTCCGGACCATCCGTTTTTTTTTTTAAATGGAAGTATGTGGGTGATGTTAAAAGCTGTCATACATTGGCACACATCAGGGTTATATGTTCAGCAAATATGTTGAGAGATTTTCCAGATCTATCACTTAATGTAAAGTTAAAACACTGTGTGAACAGAGCCTTACTTTGTTTTGAAATGAGTAGGCTGTATGATGCTCAATGGAGCTTCATTTTCCACTTTATTTAATGTCTGTCCTCCACATTAGCCATCTGTTGTACTTATGAGTCTTCAAGCAAAATCCCTAAAGAGGACATTTTAATGCATTATTTAGCATGTAGGCTCCTAGGGGAAAGGTCCTTTATTCTTTCTCTTTTTGTCTCATTAACTTTGGTTTTCATTATTCGCCATTCGGTATTTGTATTGCTTCCCTTGATATTAAAGGAAATAGTTTTTTGGTTTTCTGTTCTTTCATACATGGCATCATTGCATTAGAAAATCCCTGACACTTTTTCTGACAACTATGAAATTTTCGCATTTGCATTGCTTGGTGATTTAAGGAAGATTCTATACTATTTTCTATTCAGTAAGGTGGTGATAAACCATGTCAAGTTCAGCCTGGAATATATGCACTGTCTTCAGCCTGCTTCACTGACGTCCGCACCTGAAGCCTTCATATCACTACTATGCAATGGCTGCACCCTTGTGCGTAACGTCTAAGCCTATATCAGCCTTGTGACGCCCAATTTTTTAACAGCCGTCACATTGCTGCATTAATTTCAATGTCTGTGAATGTAGCTATTCACAAGTTCCGTTATCACGGACCTTCAAAAGATAAGTCATTCTCTATTTTTGTCCATTTTCATGGATCCTCCATACACTGTAATGTATGAGGGATCCATGAAAATGGCTGCCCCTCGGGTACAAAACGGCTGTGAAAAATGAACATTTTTCACGGCCATTTTGCACTACAGTCGTGTGAATATAGGTTTAGTGTTACCTGCAACATTGTTCAGCCATTGGCCACAGGAGGGTGGGGCTTCTGACATGGTGGTGGATGTGACCAGCACCACATCATATTTCCTCACACTAAGGCAGGGTTCACACTATCGTTGATATCTGTTATAATAGGTGTTCGTTAAAAAAAAAAAAGGACACCTATCATAACAGACATTAACAGACACTAACTGAAGTTAATGTGTCCGTTTTTTTTAACTGATCCATTTTTTCGCTTTTCTTTGTTTCTGCTTTCTGAGCATGTGCAGAAAAAAAACGGACAGTAATAATGGACAGTAACAGACACCCGTCCGTTACTATCCGTTACCCATTGACTTTAATGTTAAAAAATAACGGACGCTTGACGTCCGTCGTGAAACCGTTTTTTTAACGGACACAAAAGTTTTGCATGTAGGATTTTTTGTCCGCAAGAAAAAAACGGACATGTGACAGATTGGGTGTAAGCGGTCACTAACGGGGTCACTAACGGACACAAGATGAAATCCCATTGAAATGAATGGAAATTTTAACGGATTTCTGACTGTTCAGCTAGTGTCCGTTGCTAAAATCTTGTACTTATTCTTGGCAATAAAAAAATACCAGTAAAGCACAAGTGACAGACTATGGGATTTTTATGGAAGAAACATTTAACCCACTTCCCACCACAGCCATTTTTCATTTTGTTTTTTTGTTTTCTTACTCTTCACCTTCCAAAAGCCAAAACTGTTTTATTTTTTTGTTCGCAGAGCTATTTGAGGGCTTACTTTTGCAATTGTACTTTGTAATGGTACCATTTAATATTTCACACAATGTAATGGATAACTTTTTTTTCGGACATGGGAATACCTAATGTTTATATTTGGCTTTGTTTATTGTTTTGGGATTTAGGGTTTTTTTTTTAAACTTTTTACATTTTTTTTTTTTTTTTGCTTTTAATTTTAGACTCCCTAGAGGGTCTTGAGCCTCAGGGGGTCTGATCACTAGTACAATATACTGCATTGCATTGCAGTATATTGGAAAATCCATAGAGTTCTATTACATACAGTTCATATTAGAACTATACTAAAGACAGGCCTGGGAGCCTTCCATATGTTCCCGGCTGTCATAATAAGAGATCACGGTTTCCCCAGTTCTTGTTCCGTCAAGAATATGGTGGCACATGTGCACCACTGGTAAATAGTTGCCTAAGCCATGATTGACCAAGGCATCTAAAGGTTTAATGCCCATGATCAGAATGCGCTTTGATCGTCGCATTGTTGCCAAATCTCCAGTTTGTAATACAGCGGAGACCCAGGAATGCTGGGAAAGGGTGTGGGCTTGGAGAACGTATAGTGTATTGGATCGTGTCTCTGTATTTTAACCCTACTACCAAAGATCTGGTTGAATGTTATTGTTACCAGTGATTTTACGATTCATAACGTAAACTAGCATGGTTGTCCCCCTGACCCCATTGATATTTATTAGTAAGTTTTTTGCGACATATATGGGCTAATTCAGATATTAAAGATGTTCTCTATCAGGGGAAGGATTATAAAATAGTCGCATACTCAGACAATCTGCTTTTTATTTTATTTTTTTACTAACCCCAATGTCTCGCTTCCTAACATTATGCAGGAATTTTGTACTTTCTCACAAGTACCTTCTACTGTAGTCCATTCATTGAAAGCTTTATATAGCTTCAAATAGACAGGTACTGTAGCTCTCTTATATGTCTTGGGAGTCAATCTTCACTTTAAGTTACATTTTTTTACCACTCCATTCACGCAGATTTCTTTAGATAGATGAAGGGCATGTTTTCCTGGATGGGATGTTGTACTATGTTTAAAATGAATATATGGATTAGACCTATTATAGCTATTTCAACTCTTCCAGCTCATGTTCCTACCTCCTTCTTCAAGGCTGTTAATTCACTCCAGCTTTCCTTTGTTTGGGCAGGAAAATCAGCGAGACTAATGCAAACTTTACTTTGTTGCTCAAAGGAAACTGGAGGACTTGCTCTTCATGAACGCTTATTATGTAGCGCTCACCTATCTTGTGTTGGTTGGTGTAGACATTATACAGTTAAATCCTAGGCCCAGACAGAGCAGGATTTCTCTCATATCCCATTGGGGGATATCCCTTGGTTGGAATCTGTGCACTTGTGACACTTGCATTTCTATCCTACAATAGGACTCACTCTTAAAGGGTACTTGAGTTTTCATGAAAAGTTTAAATATGTGCAGGGTCTTGCTGGGCAATCTGTTCTATGACTGTATAAGCCTTCATATATGGTGTCCTATCAGTTTTTCTGCTGCTAATAATCAAATTATGGCTGAAATACATTTTAATTTGTCTCTGAGCCAGGGGGCATGTACAATAAATACCAGAAGTGGCTACAAGTACAGAGAAGACTTTTCTTTCATTGTAAGCTGTGAGATTTGCAGAATCTTCAGTCTTTTGTACAAGGAAACAGTTTGCAGACATGGCTGTGAGGAGAATCAACCCCTTCCCTCTCCATTCAATGAGGGAAGAGAGAAAAGGACAGCCCTCTATGCTTAGTGACATAAGCAAGAAGGAATGGAATGTATTTAGGGACAGACTTCCTTAGTAACAAAAGAGTGAACAGCAAATTAGCTAGAAGGGAGACACGTAGTGGCAGGAACTTTATAGAGGTTTTCAAGCAAAAAGCAGCCACGTTTTTAAGTAAAGTGCAATACATGTTGGTCCAGAATCACATGCTCTATGAAATAAGAAAAAGTTGTATGAAAAGTTAGTGACCATTTTAATGTTGTGCCAGTGGAACGCACTCACCTACTCCCTTTATTTTCTAGCTATTAATCTGTTTTAGGTAATCCTCGATTTCCTTCAAGTTAAGATGTACCAGTATTTCAGTCTTGGAAAGTGATAGGTTGATACTGCATTTATATTTTTCTTCTGAAGCCACATGCCTTGTGACTGATGCCTGCTCCATTGGGTCCATGGAGGAAACTCTAGTTACGACACTTTTTTGCCTCTACCTTTTTTGCCTTTTGGGTGTGAGAAAACCCCATTTAAAGAACTGTGGCTGGGTTCTGTTTAAACTAGACATATTGTACCTTGTCACATGTGTATGGCCTTCTACAAGACCTGTCAGGTCTATCCCTTCCCTGTTTACTGCTTAGATGGTATGCTGATTTGGGAGTCTCTCTTAGGGCTATACAATGTGCACACATACTTATCTTGGCACACCAGTCTTCTATTAGCTTCCATGATCAAGAAACCAACAATAAAAAATAACCAGTTAGTATAGGGTTCTTAACCGCCTGCAAGTCCTGATCCCTGTGGTTGATCTTACATGTTGGAGATGTGGTAGAGATAAAGGTGCTTTTCACCATTATATTTTGGTCATGCTTTTTTGGAAATGCGTTAGATGGAGCATCCAATGCAGATTTAAGCTTAGCCTAAATGAGTCTCTTTATGACTCTCAGTTACTTACCATTTTCAAGGTATCTTCTTCCTTTCCGATATTGTAGATATCCAAAGGCTCAAAGCCCATACAGTCAATAATTTGTAGTTTCTATCTTATGCAGATCTCATCTTTAGTATGCCCTGGTAATAAGAACCTTCGCAGGTGCTCCCTAGTAAAAGTATTGTAGCCTCTCACTTGCAATAATGAAATCAGTTCCAGGATCCTTGTAGAAATATCTAAGCATATTATATTTATATTAAAGTTCTCCAGTAAATCTGTAAAGTGTTCACTCAGAAAACTAAACAAAAAGAATCAATTCTAAAAACTGCATTTAGGGATAAAATAGTTTTCAGTTATCCAGTAGGGAAAAATAATGAGTTTTCCAGAGGCAAAGAATTCCCGGAATCTAGAAAATTGGAATCTAGAGACAGTATAAGTATAATGAGAACCAATTATATAGGAATCCACTATGGAGGGAGGGTGGGTGCTACAGGAAAATCTGGGCTACTGAAGAAATACCTGCATGTTTACTCAGCATAACTGCATGATGGGGACTACATCATAGTAGGCTGAGGGCTAGGAAATGGGATAAGCTGAACTTTTTGTGCTTTTTAGCTGTGAATGTGTCATACATATAGGAAATCTATGGTGACAAAAGCAACGCTGTGCGACAGATGAAAGTCACTGCAATAAAATAAAACGGGAGACATAAGGACATAAGGCGACTTTGTAGCAGAGACAGATCAAAAGCCAGCACAATGAGCAATATTATTTTCGTTCAATATGTATCTCCAACATGTAAAAGTCATCTCTGTAGCCATAGAGTCTTTATAGTGCACATAAGATTTCAGAGCTCCTTTGAGCCTGTATATAGCAGTCAGCCTATCATCACTATCAATACTTCATTGTGTAAGTTAAATAGGTACAGGGCATCTCAATAAATTAGAATATCTTTGAAACGTTCATTCATTTCAGTAATTCAGTAATACAATCCATAATCAGCGTCTTCCATGATTGTGTGTCCTACTGAACCAGACTGAGGGACCATTTAAAGGCTTAGGAAACCTTGGCAGGTGACACACTGAATTTACAATACTGAACTGAACTTACAATATTCCCAATTTTCTTAGATTTTGGTTTCATTACCTGTAATCCATAATCAACATTTACAGAAATAAAACACTTGAAATAGAGCACTCTGTGTGTAAGGAATCTAGAAAATATAGGAGGTCGCTTTTTAAATGTAATTACTGAAATAAATAAACGTTTCAAAGATATTCTAATTTATTGAGATGCACCTGTATATGGAGATCAGTGCAAGCGTAAGAAAAATGTTCATTTACTACTATAACAAGGATTGCTTTTGACCTCTTGGGCTTTTACATGTAATTTATGTGTCCATCTTTCCTTGATGCTACCTTCCAAATGTGCCAAATGTGGCATTTGACCCCAGCAGAGCAGTGGTGGACTGAGGTTCCTTGGCTCCAGAGAACATGGCTATGAGGGCCAATCCTCTATCTATACAGAACTCATACAGGCTCATCCTCCATCTAAACAAACATGAGCACATCCACTGCTAATCACATCATAATATATAACATAAAATTTAATATAATATAACATCAAAATTTGGAAATAGTGGGACAAATTCATCATTCCCTTTTCTGGCATAGAGGGATGATATTGAGGCACCTGATCTGTGCCTCGCCCACCACATTGTGCAAATGTGGGCAGATATCGGGGAGAGCCGAGGTGTCCGCACCTCAGCCCAACAGATTTAATATAACTCACTGTGGCTATAAATGGATCCTGAGCTTGAATATCTTGCAGGCAGTACAGGTCCTTTTTAAGAGGGCCAAAATCCTGTCCTTGACCAAATATTGCAATCCGAAAAAAATGCCTGGATCAATGACACATTTCCAAAAAGCCAGGTACATATAACTTTGAATATTATTATTTTCAAGAAAGACATCACAATCCTTATTGAACATTTCACTGAATTTCATAGTCTCACTGCTCTTACAGGAAAGAACACCCTTCAATGTCGGTGTAGGAACCTTCTTTCACATAGATGTAGTGAATTACTCCTTGTGTCTTACCTCACATTTAGAGCACTTTCTCTCCCCATTCTCATGATGATTTGCTTCCTATGATAGTAGGTAGAACAATTCTTTGTATATTGAGTAAATCCAATTCATAAATGAATATTTCATGGTGACATCTCTTTGAAACTTTGTGGTATATAACATTTGTAGAAAGGTGTGAGGATATATACAGGGCACATGTACGATCGACTAATCCAAATCCTATTCATTAAGTTATAAGATTGAATTTAATGGGGATTAAACAGAATTAGAAAAAGACGCTTTCTCCAGAATAAATGGTAAACAGGTCAGTCTGAGTATGCCCGAGTTCACAAGACCACAATCACTTTTTACTTTTAGACTTATTTACTAAATTATAAATCACCCCTGTAAGTGAATGCACGGTGTGTTGTGACTGCCACCGCTACCTAATATGTGACCTATCTAAGGGTAAAGGAAGGTTAATGAGGTTCTTTTATTTCTAGGCATAATTTTGGCCTGTACTATCGTATTTCACAAATTATGACCTTCGAGTTTAGATTTTGACTGCGGGGGGGGGGGGGGGGCAGTGTTTTTTGTCTATATAATATCCATTAATAGAGATACATACAGCAATTATTCAATAATAGATCATCATTGTAGTGCTATGTGTGCCGCAACCCAATGGAGGGAACTGGAGGATGGAAATAGTGGTTGTCGTTGTCACTCAACTGATTCCTCCTGACAACCTCCCAAGTTGGGCAATTTTAAGGGGGTCTGCGGTGTACTCGATGGTGGTTGCAGTTCCAGTTAGAGAATCGTCCTCCCCTGAGCCAGTGATGGTGTTCGGAAGGGCCCTGATGGTAAGCGCAGGAATGACTCAGGAGACAGCAGTGTAGTTGAACCAATAATGTAACTTTACTGAGGTAACAAAGAACCAATTCAGCTTCCTGGGTGGGAGTAATAGTTCAGAGTTCCACTGTGGGTTACTGGTACTGAACTTGGTCAGAGCGATGCCCAGGAATATCTATATGGGGGCTGAGTATGAATAAGTCCCTCTGTACCCTCTCTACCTGTGTACTTTAGGATCCATGTTGTGAGGTTCTGGGAAACCTCCACTTCTCCTCCAAACTTGGCACTTCTCTTCCTTCAGGGGTCTTGACAGCAATTGTAAGAGACAGCCAATGTTGTCTTAAGCTTCATTTGTCTGTATAAACTGTTAATGTTGAATGTATTTCTGTGATTCTGTTCCTTTAAGACAGCAGCCATTGTAATTGTGACATGATGCTGGAGTGAGACCCCCCCCCTTTTATGTGAGCTTGCCTGTTCTGCAGACAGAGTGTGAGCAGAGAAGCAGGAAGTGACGAGACAGAGAGCAGCAGCCATCTTGGCAAGTGTTGTATTGAACTGGTGTGGAGATTTTTCTGTACAGCTAAGCTGTATCTTGGTCCAGAGACAAACAGAGTGTAAAGAGACAACAGGACTAGTGAGTCCACGTGAAAGGAACTGTGCTCAGTGGCTGATCAGTGAGACTGACATTGTGACTGTGTATATGGATACCACAGATAGAGACTCGCAGTGCTGTTGATGTACTGGACGGCACCTGCTAAATCCCGCTTTACATCCCAGCTCAGTGTATGGATTCGGCAGGACTGTCAGTGTGCTGAGTGGAATCTGCTGTTGGATTACATTGCATTCAGTTGGTTTCCCTGTCTGTTAAAGAGGACTTAATTTCTCCCAAGATCCTGATAACCGTGAGGAGAGGACGCTTCACTATAAAAGAAAGGACCGACTTTGGGCCCCACCGCGCGCTTCTACGGACTGTAAGCGGTCCACCTGGACCACTGGGGAAAAGGGGGTGCACCCAAATGTGAAGTCAGGGTCAGTTAGGGATAGTTTTGAGTATATTGTTCATTCAGTGTCCATACTGCAGAAGTGGACAGAGTAAAAGTAGAAACCATTGCAGAATTTGCCTTGAAATTGTTCATGCTATATTGTATATTTTGCTTGTCTTTAGCCCTGTCATTTTACCTTTAACTAGCCTTTATTAACTTATAGTAAATATATATTTTTTTCTTGAACTACCACGTGTGCGTTCATTTCTGGTTGCGGAGTCCAAACCACCTGCCTTGCTCTCGGTTCACACAATTATTCCGTGTCTCAGGGCTGTAGCGATGGAACATAGGCGGGTGGCTTCAAAAAGAGCCCAACACTTCTCCTCTGGGGCAACAAAGTCTCTCAGCTAGGTCAGCTCTGCTCCACTGCCAGGACTAGTCTATACCAACTGTCTTCTGGAGACTTCCAAATTCTCCTGCGAAGAAAGGGGTACCAGGCCACTGTGGAAAGTGCCATAAAACAGGGGGAAACACATAAGGGAAGCTGCAAAGCAAAAAAAAAAAAATATATATATATATATATATACACACAGTGTGGAAAAAAAGTATTTAGTCAGCCACCAATTGTGCAAGTTCTCCCACTTAAAAAGATGAGGCCGGCCTGTAATTGTCATCATAGGTACACCTCAACTATGAGAGACAAAATGAGAAAACAAATCCAGAAAATCACATTGTCTGATTTTTTAAGAATTTATTTGCAAATTATGGTGGAAAATAAGTATTTGGTCAATTACAAAAGTTCATCTCTATACTTTGTTATATATCCTTTGTTGGCAATGACAGAGGTCAAACATTTTCTGTAAGTCTTCACAAGGTTGGCACACACTGTTGCTGGTATGTTGGCCCATTCCTCCATGCAGATCTCCTCTAGAGCAGTGATGTTTTGGGGCTGTCGCTGGGCAACAGGGACTTTCAACTCCCTCCAAAGGTTTTCTATGGGGTTGAGATCTGGAGACTGGCTAGGCCACTCCAGGACCTTGAAATGCTTCTTACAAAGCCACTCCTTCATTGCCCTGGCAGAGTGCTTGGGATCATTGTCATGCTGAAAGACCAAGCCACGTTTCATCTTCAATGCCTTTGCTGATGGAAGGGGGTTTGCACTCAAAATTTCACGATACATGGCCCCATTCATTCTTTCATGTACACGGATCAGTCGTCCTGGTCCCTTTGCAGAGAAACAGCCCCAAAGCATGATGCTGCCACCCCCATGCTTCACAGTAGGTATGGTGTTCTTTGGATGCAACTCAGCATTCACTCTCATCCAAACACGATGAGTTGTGTTTCTACCAAACAGTTCTACTTTGGTTTCATCTGACCATATGACATTCTCCCAATACTCTTCTGGGGCATCCAAATGCTCTCTAGCAAACTTCAGATGGGCCCGGATATGTACTCGCTTAAGCAGGGGGACACGTCTGGCACTGCAGGATCTGAGTCCCTGGCGGCGTAGTGTGTTACTGACGGTAGCCTTTGTTACGTTAGTCCCAGCTTTCTGCAGGTCATTCACTAGGTCCCCCCGTGTGGTTCTGGGATTTTTGCTCACCGTTCTTGTGATCATTTTGACCCCACAGGGTGAGATCTTGCATGGAGCCCCTGATGGAGGGAGATTATCAGTGGTCTTGTATGTCTTCCATTTTCTAATTATTGCTCCCACAGTTGATTTCTTCACACCAAGCTGCTTGCCTATTGCAGATTCAGTCTTCCCAGCCTGGTGCAGGGCTACAATTTTGTTTCTGGTGTCCTTCCACAGCTCTTTGGTCTTCACCATAGTGGAGTTTGGAGTGTGACTGTTTGAGGTTGTGGACAGGTGTCTTTTATACTGATAACAATGTCAAACAGGTGCCATTACTACAAGTAATGAGTGGAGGACAGAGGAGCCTCTTAAAGAAGAAGTTACAGGTCTGTGAGAGCCAGAAATCTTGCTTGTTTGTAGGTGACCAAATACTTACTTTCCACCATAATTTGCAAATAAATTCTTTAAAAATCAGACAATGTGATTTTCTGGATTAGTTTTGTCATTTTGTCTCTCCTAGTTGACGTCTACCTATGATGACAATTACAGGCCGGCCTCATCTTTTTAAGTGGGAGAACTTGCACAATTGGTGGCTAACTAAATACTTTTTTTTCCCCACTGTATATACATAAATTATATACAGAGAGTAGCACATAACATAAAATAAACAAAAACTATTTAGCAGTGTACAGTACACTGGGATGCCGCACTTGTATCTGTATTACTGGATTCTAAGGACTGGTAGACTGGTCTTAGTACAGAGGACACCTAACTATGGGGCAGATTAGTTATGCTCTATATACCAGTTTTCTGGTGTACAGCATGGCAAAGTTTCAAAATTTTGTGCAAAAATGTCAGATTTTTTTCTTTTTATGCCACCCTCGCCACTTTCCTGAAAGAAGGGAAGGCGTAGGCAGGACCACATTCCCCTCCAGCTTTATGATCACTTACTGGCACAAATGATGACTAGATTTCAGTACAGGCACACAGCCCCATGGAGGGTGCACCTGATTTATGAGGAGGCCAGTCTTCATGAATTTCCCCCATTATGAGTCTACTATCTTCTTATATTGCTCCTGTTAGCCAAACAGCACATTATTTTTTTGTGCCTTTTGGCTAATAGGAGAATGCACCTTTCGGGGTGCTCTGCTGTCCCTTACATATCTCAGCATATTTAGATGACATATCCGCGTTAATGCACAGAGGCCCCAGTTCTACAGAGTGGTAATGTGTATTAGCATGCTGAAGACTGTTACAAGCCACACAAAGATATATACAGTATATATATATATTATAGCTCATTGCATCGGACCAGTGTGTACCATTCTCTGAGCTGACATCAAGACTGGAATATTTAGATACAATGCTATACTGTGTAATGTAAGTGAGACAAAGCATTGCTACATAACTGTTACGGCAATGATCTAAAATGTGATTATGATGTAATTGTACTAATGTGAATTGATCTAACACATAGATGCATTGTATCAATATCCAAGGGAGTGCCTCATGCAACAATACATTACTGAGTTGTGGATTCAGAGCTGTGAGCGGAGCATCCATTATGGTCACATGGATTATATGTACTCAATTCATCATTGTATCATTCCATCAAATCCTTGTGTCTTTTTCCAGCCTTATTCACTGTTACACTTGTTACAGTTATTATGATACAGCTCGCACAGTAAAAGTTATTTTTTAATATATACTGTACAAACACAGATGCCTTATATATTTATATGTTCAAGGGTCATAGAATAGGAGATAACTTATCAATGAGGGTTCAATACCATCGATCACATGAAAAAGGGTTACTTGTATCCTGTGTGAGTGTAGCAGCAGGTCGTGCATGTTTCGCTGCCACTCTATTCATTTCTATTCTATTCTATGGACTGCCTGACATGCCAGAGTTTTCTTCTGCAGTCCCTTGAGATAATAGAGCAGCACACACATATGTGACCTGCTTCCATTAACAAAGGGTACACAGGACACCCGTTTTCATAGTCAGTGAGGGATCGGTGGTTGGACACCTACCCACTAAACTGTGGATAACTTATAGTAACTGAAATACTGTGATTCTTCAATTCAACAGTTTTGTCTGCTCATTGATATCTAAAAATGATTAAGTAGTGCATATATTATAATGGATGACACATAGCATAGCAGGTTATGCTAGTCTGTATCCATGGAAGCATTATAATATATGTTTGCATACCTTTTTGACTTACATAGTGTACTAACTTCTGAAGTATGGCAAAGATGTGAACAGATCCTTATACAGATCAATCGCATCAATCCTTGGCATTGTTGGGCTTTAAAATCTTACAACTAAAACTAGGGGCATACACAGGATTTTCCAAAGGGGTTGCCGCCAAGCAGGAGTTCCCCCTACATAGTATACTCCCCCTTCTGTGGACCCCACACAGTATAATGCCTTATTATATGTCCATACAGTAAAATACCCCAGCTCAACCCTCACATTGTATAATGTCCCGAGCTCCCACACAGTATAGTGCCCCGAGCACCAACACAATATAATCCCCCAAGCTCCCACACAGTACAGGGCCCAGGAAGTGAGCGGTGAGTATGTTTCTCAGTACTCACCGCTCTTAGGACTCCCCACTCCCTTCTCTGCCCTCTACATCAGCGCAAAGCTGGCCCAGAGAAGGAGCAGAAAATCCTAGAATTGGTGGACACTAAGAAATGTTCTCACCACTGACTCCCCGGGCCTAGCTGGTAAACAGTAAATGCTTCCAACACTACTGATAGTAGTGCTCATTGGTTAACAGCGGGGCCCTATAACCATCATCTCATTCTTATGATGATGAAGATGAGCATCAACATCATTCAAAGAGCGGCGGCTGGCCAAGGTCAGCAAGGGGACACCTTTAACTGTGAAACCACCCACTTACGTACGCTGCCGACAGGGGTCAAACACACTCACTAGGGATCAATTCAGAGGACGCTGGTTAGGCTACAGCTCCATGGTGATTCTTACTCAAAAACTGGTCACAGTAAAATTACAAGCTAATGCAACCTTAAA
Source organism: Leptodactylus fallax (assembly GCA_947044405.1). Classification (NCBI taxonomy): domain Eukaryota; kingdom Metazoa; phylum Chordata; class Amphibia; order Anura; family Leptodactylidae; genus Leptodactylus; species Leptodactylus fallax. The sequence goes on from CAMRHE010000410.1 coordinate 629,715, forward strand.
GTCTCATCAAAAGATACATTTGCCATCAATTTGCCACAATTGCAAAGGTTCTGACTATGTTGAGTATTTGTACATTGCGTTTTTACTGGGAAAAAAGCTATAACCTAACCCTATCAATGTTTCATATGAATGTGCAGGGACACCAAAATACCCCAAACAAATCCGAATTGACATGATATGCAAATATATGGAATGTGTGAACCGGAAACTAGTTACAGTTAGAGGCTCAAAAACATCTGAATGGCAACACTTTCTGAACTTGGTTCAACTGTAACGTCTCTGCCGTTTCGGGTCTCGGCGCCGCCCTCCGCTCGCACGCTGTGGCGAAGGAGGCGTCTTCAGTTTGGTTCTTTGTTTAAGTTTCTTGATGCTCAGTCTGAACATGGTCCTAGTTCCCTTACTGTGTAAAGCCACACCCGTGTAATTAGGAACATTTCTGTCTGGACTGCATAGAGTTAATCTCTTCCTGGCCTGTGTGATTGACAGCCTGTGTTCCTATCAGATCTGTGGCTGGGCCCAGACTTTCTATATACAGGATGTCATTTCTCAGCAAGTTGCCGATTATTTCATTTGTGTTTTGCCTGCTCTCTTACTATATTCCTTGATACTTTGCTACTTGATTCTCTGACCCTTTGGCTTGCCCCTGACTATTCTCTTGGATTTTGACTTTGTACTGCATTGCTCGTTTGTTACTGACCCCTTGGCTTCCTGACCTCTCTTTTGTTGTTTGTGCGTCCTGTCTTCGTTCTGTGTTGTCACTTATTCAGAGTAGGGACCGGCTCCAAGTTGTTCCTGTCATTAGGACAGTGAGACAAGTAGGCAGGGACAGTGGCTGGGGTGAAATTAGGGCTCACTTGTCTCTGTCCTTCCTCCCAGACCGCTGCAGTAGTGTCAGGGTTGTTACGGTTGGCAAGACCCTTACATCAACCTTGTCATTTGGACATTGCAAGTTTCCAAATGATCCACAGAAATGTACACATCTTTATTGGGTGGGATAATGACACATAATGTATGTATCTGTTTAGACATTAACAGATATATTGAAAATGTTGTCATCAGATCTATGCAATTCAGAAATTACATAATAGATTATCCAGAACTATTTGGCTGAATATTCTTTTCTATCTTTGCGCAATATTTGCAACTACCTATTCACAGCATCAGACAATAAGGGCAACTACTGTTCAGCATAACTTTTTTATCAGACCACACGCATGAAATATCATAAATCCACAATGTATGGCTGTTTGGAGAAAGGTCCTGAGACAATTCTGTATGAGCTGTGCCCGCGGGGTCCCATTAGTTTGGGTTCAGTGAAAGTCTTCTTTCTTATATAAGTGGCTGCAATGACCTGTGCTGATGAATGGTATTTGTGCTGATAAATGTCCTCTTGTAAAATAATGACCAAGCCGTGTTGCTTAGTTTATGGAGAAATAAACAGAACAGACGTAAGGAATGTTACAGCATAAGGAATTTATTGTATTAGGTGAAGAATGTAAATGAGAGGACGTGATGGTCTGGTTGGGTCTCCTCTGTCTTCTTCCATGTTGTGTTCTCTACATGCTCCTTTCCTGCTACAGCTACATTCCCCAGCATCAATTATGAGTTCCTCTGACAGGGACCATTGGAAAACAGCAGGCGTCCTGTTTATTGGGCTACCAAAACCTTGTCCATAAATGAATGATGGGCAGGACTGTCAGCGATCTTTATGTGTGCGCTCTCAAATTCTCTTTTCGAAACCTCAACAGTTTTTTCCACTTTCATTACGGTTGTCATTCTTTTACTTTCTTGATCTGGATGCTCATAATAGCATGAAGTGCTGGTGCTACTTTTTGTTCTACAAGCCTTATGAGGTTCAATATAGAAATCTTTGAGTTTTACCAGTGAAAGCAGTGAAAACATGGCAGTCATACCTAGCCCTGGTATCTTTTTTATTATTATTATTGTTTATTAATATAGCACCATTAATTCCATTGGTGCTTTACATTTGCGGATTTACATACGGTACACAAGATGTACAAAACAGATAATACTAACAGTGACCAACTGAAACAGTGGGATAGAGGGCCCTGCCCGCAAGGGCTTACAATCTATGAGGGAAGAGGGATAGAGACAGAAGGTGGGGGTAGAGGCTGTTCAGGTGGTGGTGTGGTGACAGTAGTGTTATTGGAGGTTGTAGGCCTTCCTGAATAGGTGAGTCTTCAGGGCCTTCTTGAAGCTTGTGACTGTGGGGGACAGTCTTATGTGTCTTGGTAATGAGTTCCAGAGTATGGGGGATGCACGGGAGAAATCTTGGACACATTTGTGTGAAGAGCGGATATGAAGAGCGGTATCTGGAAGGTGCCCTAAGACCCCTCTCCTTCATTAAAAGATAACTGGATTATAATTGTAGGTCGGTGTCCTGTTAAGTTTTTTTATTGGGGCAAAAGAGTTTCAAGTTACAGCTCTGGGTCCTACATTTATGCTATCTCCTACTGAGGAGCTTAGTAGTTAACCCTTTAAAGGACACAGGGTAGTTTGTACGTTAACGCTCAACGGCTTTTTTCAGATTGTCTTTCCCCACCTTCCAAAATTCATAAATCTTTTATTTTTCTGTAGATATAGTATTCAAAACTCAAAAATTCATAATTGTTTGCATTTTGTTTTAACGGCGTTCACTCTGCATTAAAAATGACATGGCAGCTTTGTCCGGCGGGTCATTACCAGTACAGAGATACCATATTTTACATGGTTGTTGGTACTAATGTATGGTATGTATGACTTTTTATTGCTATTTTTTGGGGAAAGCAATGTGACCAAAGTGCGTTATTTTGCACACTGCGGTATATATTTTTATATGACAATCATAAATAACGCTATTTTTGGATAGTGGGGGCTTATATGCACATGGGGATACCTAACATGTTTGTTTATTTTTTTGATTTATGTTATGTGTTTTTTAAATTTAAAGGTGGGGGGTTTTCTTTTAATACTTTTTATTATTTGTTTATTTTTTATTAAAAACGTTTTATTTATTTTTTTTTACTGTCCCACCAGGACTTGAACCTGGGATCTCTGGCCCCCAGTGCAATGTACGGCAATACACAGTATTGCAGCATATTGCACATAGGTTTCCTATGTGTAACAGGGAACGGCAGTACAGAGGACATTGCTCAGCCTCCTGGCTGACATGGCAACCCCGAGGGGGGGGGGGACTGGGGGGGGAGGGGGCGGGGGGGTGATCTTTTGACTCCAGTGGCTAGTCCCAAGGCTCAGCTGTTTAACATATCCGAGTGCCGGAGGTAGCTACGCTAGGCATTACAGCACTGTACTATCATGCGAGATGAAATAGTACAGCGCAGAGCGGGAATGGGTTAAAGGGAGTCTGTCAGTCTGTCAAATAGACCAATAATAGTGCCATGTAGGTGCTTTAATAGCAACAGTAACATACCATTGTGGCCACAAGCCGATGAAACAATACGGAAATAATCATTTTTAAACATATGCATATCAACCTGTAAGTGAATCAGGGGTGGAGCTTGCAATTGCTTTAATATTTATCTCAAAAGTTGCCCCTGTAGCTATGAATGACATTTTCATCCTCTGCGTGTGTCAAAGCTGTCTGTAGTCAAATTTCCCAAATCAGGCCCCACCTTTTGTGCACTTGCAGGCTGATTTACATATCCAAACTATGATGGTCCAAACTACTAACTTATTGAAAAATAGTGCAAACATAAAGTAAATTACTTTCTGCTAGACTTAAAGGGGCTTTCCTTGATTAGATTAGAAGGTCACTGTTGATACATCAGCGGTACCCAACATGTGACTACAGAGGCCAGTGATTGGTCACAGTGGTCAGCTGACCCTCTGTACTTCTGACTCCAGCAGTCTATGGAGTGGAGGCAAAAGGGGAGAAGCTGCCAGAACCTAGGAATGGGTAAGTGAGTATCTTTTTTTTTTCTTTTTTATTTTATCTATGTCTGACCTCGACTTTTTCCTGACCTCTGAACTCCTGTTGCCAGCCCTGACCTCAGGCCTGTACCTGAACACTCCCCTACTTGACCCTTTAGTGCTTTATATTGAAGAGTTTTGGCCCTAGGCCAGCTGTTACCAAAAGCAAGAGGAGTCGGAATTGGTGGTCTCCCTGCAGCAAAGTACACATCTCTGTACAGGAGTCATTGGGTTTGTCCAGGGAGTTTAATGTAACCTAATTCCTCTGGGTTTTATTCAGCCTGTACCCCCAGGGTTACGTGATAGAAACCAGCCGCTGGGTGGGTTCCATCTCTGCTATGTTAGCACTGGTAACTACCTGTAAAAATAGGAAAGGAGGGAGGGGGTTGAGAAACCCAGGTGCTGGTTCCGATCACGTGACCCAATGATCACCATGCATGTCAGGTCATTTAATAGATCCTTACTTGTAGCCATTTAATGTTTTTAACCCGTTTGGATTTTAAGGCTGGGCTGCCAGGTGACAAAAACACTGCGGTTTGGCTGCAGCGGAAATGCCATGGCAAAAGTCGCAGCATTTTACAGTCACTGCAGAGTGAAACGTTGCAGAAAAATACGTGCAGCGGAATGCTGTGATTTCCAATAACGTCGTGGTTTTGGAAGTCATAGCATGTCAATTATACCTACGGAAGAAACATCAGTGATTTCCCTATAGGTATAATGGAAGCAAAAAGTCCACAGAGGAAACCTCTGCAGACTTTCTGTGAAAAGTGCTGTGGGAAAAGGTGAGTCGCTCTACGAATTATTGCAACTAAAAACCGCACGCAGTTTTTCAGCACAAAAACTCTCACAAAGCTGGAGACTTCTTTTAGAAGTTTCCTATTCCACATTATTGCCTAAGACTTTGGCTTTGCGTATTGGATGTCATGTATCTAGTAAATGGGATCCCCCTGGATAAACCTACATAGAATACTAAATTTCTCTTTATACTATATTTTACCTGATAAATACCACCTTAAAGCACTCTGAGTTCTGAAAATGACAGTGCAACATGTCTCTCTCCTTAAAGAAACACACACCTGCACTGCTTTTCCAGAGCACAGCTGCATGATGTCATGACATCCTCCACGTTTACAAGTTCACACAGAAGTGCACAGACAAATGCTTCCATAACAGCAAGGACAGATGGGTTATATATCCCAAGTAAGCACATAACTGCCAGAGGCAAAGGATTCTCAGCAAAGCTGACCATACACATGAGAAAGCTGTCAGCTAAATGCTTGTTCAGCTAACAGCTATTCCTCTCCACTTTCTCATACACATGCATGCTCAGCCACGAGACAGTCAGACAGCTACTTATCTCCCCATGATCAAAATGGCTGGGTAGTTGCAATTCACCAAACTAATTGTTATCTCCCCTGATATCTGCCACTGGAGAAGAGTCTGGAACCCCATTCACAGAGGTGGAACTACCACCATAGCAGCCATAGCGACTGCAACTTTGGGATGCCTGTCTGCTGTTTCTTTTTCCCCAATGCTCCTGCCCTCCACCTCCTCTGCTTCCCCTTCAGCCTCCAGGGGATCCTGTGCATCGTACATCACTTCCCAATGTAAACAGGGTCAGTGACATGATATGTGGCACACGGGGCCCCCTAAAGGCTGAAGAGAAAGCGAAGGCAGAGAAGACCGTGTTCAGGAGCAGGGATCAGTAAGTGAATAGTGTCTGTTATGTGCTGGAGCAGGTAGCTGCCAAAAGTCATTGTATGGGGGCCACTAAAGGGGACACTTACTGCATGGGGGCCAATAAAGGTTTACTGTGGGGGGGGGCAAAAAAGTGGTGAATTACTATGTTGAGGGCAGTAAAGGAGGCAACATAATAAATGGGGCACTATACTGTTAGGGGAACATCATACTGTGTAGGGGCCAGGAAAGGGGATGTTATACCACTTGGTAACCAGGAAATGGAGGCTCCATGTGGGACCAAGAAAAGGGGGCAATATACCATGTGGTAGCCAGGAAAGGGAGTGATTTATTATGTGGGGGCCAGGAAAGGAGGCGTTATACTGTGTTGGGGCCAGGAAAGGGGGTTTATACCATATGGGGGCTAGGAAAGGAAGCTTTATACAGCATGGGAACCATTAAAGGGGTTGTTATACAGTGTGGGTGTCAGTAAAGGGGGCCTTATACCAAGTGGGAGCCTGAGGAGCCCAGTCAAAAGTTTGCTATAGGGTCCCATCTTTCCTAGTTACACTCCTGCCCATTCACATTAGATGGTTGGCCACACTTGGGTTTGGCCCACATACCGCTAATGTGTATGAACTATTTTAGAGGGGAGCCTGGAGATATGCTCTAAAACAGCTAGATTTTTAGCTTAAAGGACTGCAATGGATTTGTATAAGACTACTATAAGACCATCTAACATTGATTCAACATTGTCTGAAATAGCTGCTTGAAATTCATAGGCAGATCTGCATTTAGATACTCATGTAAATATGGTGTTTGTGACTATAGACATTTCCCATCATCATACAGCAGAGTGTTTGCTGCTAGATCCATTGTAACCCTGTAGAACATCATTGTGGATGAACCATGTCTTTATATCGTGGTCCATAAGAATCACTAGTGGTGACTGCTAAGACCGCTCTTTGTCTACATCACAATGGCAGTGTAAACACTGAGTCCTAGTAAATCACATAAGGATTATGGATGACCTCATATATTTATTTGCTTCTTGCTCTGCTTCCCCAAGGTGCTGTAATCCTCTGAGATTACAGAGTAAATGGCATATATTCACAAATATGTGTGCATGAAAGCATCTGCGCTCACACACTGTAGAATTTTGTACTTGCCATTTTGAGTGAACGGCATAACAATGTAATTTATTGAGTAAGTGTATATGTACCATAGAAGCAGACTGTGGGGCCCTAGGAAAGTTTGCGCCTTATTGGTGCCTATGTGAACGCTGGATGTAATAGAGGGAGAAAAGTTGAGCTTTGTGATATATATGTTTATATGATTTAGACTATTTTAGAGCAAGATTTTTGAGTAAGGGCCCATGCACACGACCATGTGCTAGTTCAGTGTGCTCTCCGGGTTTTTCCCGGAGCGCACACTGACTCATTCATTTGTATGGGCCCATGCACGATTCGTGTGCGAGCCGACAGCCTATGCCGCAACACTCAGAACAGATCCTATTCCTGTCCAGTTCTGCAGTCGTGCTTGCTGGCCCCAATGAATGGGGCAATGGAAGCACAGACGGTGCACGGGTGGCACAACGATTAAATCCACACCATTCATACACAGCCGGCGGCTCACACACAGTTGTGTGCATGCCGCCTAAATTATAGGACTCCTAATAGCTACAGGGAGTGTCCGGCTTACGCTTGGTTCACACCTGTGTTTGGGGTTCTGTTATTCGGGTCCTCTTGACTGCAGACAGTGGACCCCATAGACTATAATGGGGTCCGCAGGATTTCCGGCCTTAAAATGCTTGCAGGACTTTTCTCTCCGCATTTTTCAAGCAGAATGGCGAATGGAATCCCCAAATGAAAATCGGCGTGTGAACCTCGCCTTACTCCACTTTTCCAAGCCTGCCAATCATCTTGTGTGGGTGGGGTAATTAAGACTCTCACTTTCACGCCATACTAATACGGCACAGTTATGGGGCTGGCAAAAGAGCTGAGTTGGTTGTATTACACAGCTGACACCCTGCTCTAATGGCTGGTATCGAAGATAATGCTGATCCCTGGGATCTAACAATGGCCTCAGAGTCTACACAGGGCATAATACACTGCAAAAGTGTTTATAGCCATGTATTATATGACTGATAAAGAGATCAGAAAAAATATATATTAACAAATATTATAGAAAAAAATGTAATTAGAAAAAATCTCTAGGCTACTACAAGTTGGGGAGTGATGGGAGTTGGACCTCCACTGATTTGATTTGATGGCCTATCAATTTTGACCAAAATGGGGAAAAAAAAACTTTCCGCAACTCGCAAGAAAAAGCTAGTTTCCCAGGAATGTATTATGGTAACATCACAGTGACTCAGACTGAAAGCATTATCGGCATCTATGAAGCTGTCCGTCTAGATCATTACACATGTGGTTGGGCTGGGACACTCATCCATAATACAGGCATAAATAAGCTACATAGATACACCAGTAAGTGAAACTTCAATTTCAATCATCTCTTATCATTCTCTCCTGAGACCCTGTTTGTGATGCTGAATTAATATCATATAGATTATATCACCATCTAGTGGATATCCCTATGAAATTCAGGAAAAACATTTATAAGAATCTGTCATTAATTTATGACATTTAGAAATATATAACTTTTTTAGTCCATATCGAGCAGAGAATTCTGACATTACAGTATTAAATGTGCAGTTTCTGGGTATATTTTATATTCATCAGTTATGAAGGTGACCACAAACACACAATTGAAGGGGAATCAGCAGCAATATCAGTGGAAGGGCGGCATGTAAGTTGCTACACAATGGATGCTTTGTGTGCCGTCACCCCGAGTCACATTCCGTAAAATGGTTGATTGTTAGTAAAGATAATCAATAACTTAAAGAAAGGCCTTAGGGCTGGAATCACACATACAGTTTTGTGTGCACTTTTTGTGGCACCTTGTTGAACCAAAATCTGGATTGATCAAAAGAAATTGGAAATATAAAGGTAAGACTTTTTCCACCTGCAGGATCCACTTTTGGCTTTGATTCATACTGTTCTGTCATGGATGTTATCATTAACCCCTTAATTATCCTTGATGGATATTAGGATTAGCCATGAATGTTGTTAAATATCAATAAATATTTGATCCCTGGGGGTATTAATTCTGGGACTCATTGCCTTGTTGTACAATATTCATTGTACCCACCCATATATTTAAGAGGGTCTCTGACTCAAGGACTCAATATATCAAACAACAAGTTACATGAAGCTTCTGGGGCCCAATGCAAAATCTATTTCAGGCATCCCAAGTATAATGTATAATTTATAGTACAGGTCACTTCATGTTGGGAAGAGACACCTTATTATGGGCCCCTAAGGCTCCATGCACACATCCGGGTGTGCCATCCGAGAAGGACTTCCAATGGTCTGTACTGTTCGTATGAAAATAGAGCAGGTCCTATTCTGCTCTGTGTCTTCGGAACAGAATGGATCGGAAGCCCCCATTAAGTGCAAGACGGAATGCACTCCGATAACACTTGGATGTCACTCTGAGTGTCATTCGAGCACATTCCGCTGCAAAATCAGATGCCAACTTGGATAAACACTCATTTGTGTGCATGGGGTCTAAGGCTTCTAGACCCAGATGCTGCCACATCCTCTGTACCCCCTGAAGTTACACCCCTGACAATAAGGGAGATTTACTAAGCTAAATGTGCCAAAATTCTAATTAGTTTACACTAAAAACTCACACACATTCTCTGCACCACATATACAATATTTAGTCTTTAGATACTTTTTATAGCTCACTAGACAAGAGGATGTGGCTTGGCTGTAAATAGGAGCTAAAGCTCTACGTTGCGAAAACACAATACCTGCAAAATGAATGGGATTCTGGCTAATCCCATCCACACATTGCAGAAAAAATTCCGCAGCGGAAAAGTGGCCCAGCATATACCTGTATGGAATAGCGTGGTAAAATATACAATTTCTTGCAGAGACATCTAATAAATATATGTACAGAACGTTACATGCACGTGGATTTCAGTTTGGTTCTGACTACAAATATAACAAAGTAGTTTTTTTTTACTGAAGATAAGACTTTTTATACAATTGCAATCTGAAGACTTATTTCTTATAAGTGTTCCCAATATATGTATAATAAGTTAACTGTTGCAGGTCAGGCTCCTTCATACAGTATACATTGCATCTGGTTATCCGACTCTTCCCTTTCCCAACAATAAGCAGACACCAGATACCCATGTGCTTTTCTGTTACCATGGAGAAAACACATGAGATCCTCTGCTACAGACTGTATCAGTGATGAGGCTTTGTGTCTGGACCCGGCGACTGTGCCTCTAGGATGAGGAATGAAGCCTGGTTGTAAAACACTTTTACCTTGAGACATTTACAGGTTTGGGCTAAAAAAACATTCCTTCCAAGAAAACAAGAAATCCACAGCCCAAGGTCAACCTGATCTGCAAAAGTCACAAGCCAAATCCGACTTACAAAGTTTTTGTCTACAAGGATTTTTGTCTTTGGAGACAACGGTTCACATGTATATTGAGATTGTTCCACATATCTCTACAACAGAAAAAATCATGTTAAGAAAAATCCAGACGGCCCTTCACCCGAACTCTTGCAGTCGTGACCTCACAGAAGATTGCCCCACTTACAATGGCACACTGTCCCCCGTTCGCCTGGTACGCAGTACCTCCATGTATGTGGTTGGAGAAGGGAAACAAATTTCTGGGGAGTCTTTAAAAAAGTATAAAAGCACCACAAATATTGAGACGTCAGGATGCTGCTACGACAAAGATGAGGACTCTGCATGGTTGTTTGCCAAGACTCAAGATTTCCTCCAGTACCTCCAGGATCTGTTAGCACTCAGGAAAAAATATCTGGCAAGTCTTCATAACTTAAGGTGCATGACAGGAGCATCTGACTATTCACCAATATCAACCAAGTCTTCCAAAGCTGGAAAAAAGTCACCACCACAAGAGACTGGTCATGTAAAGGTAAGGGGAAGTTTAGATGAGTCCTAGAGATGCCCAATTTTGTGTGGAAACCCGTAAACCTCATAGACTATAATGGGGTCCGCCGGGTTTTCGCATTGGGTTTCCATTCAAGCGGAATGGGGGATGGAATCCCCGAATGGTCACCAAACACAGGTGTGACCGTAGTCTTAGTTATATAATTTCTAAAGTTACATGCACACAACCATATTGGTTGTTATTACCTGCAAAAATAGAGTCCTATTCTTCAAAAAACATGTCCGTATTGCATCAGTATGTTATCCGTAATTACAGAACTACAAATGACTTGCATGATCCCATACACTTGTATGGGCAAGTCCGTACCACAAATAAGGACAGAAATATGGCCCAGACACTGATCAGTAAAAAAATATGGAGTGTGTGTGGGGCCATAGACATGAATGGGTCCGTACTGCAATCACAGATCCGTAATTGTGGGCAATATACTTAAAACTATGGTTGTGTGTATGGTGTCTTAACTGGGTGAGTATTACTTAGACTATGGAGAGATTTATCAATCCCCATATCATCTATGCCAGTCTTGATATTCCCTGCTCCATAGGACACGATTTATGACAAGGCATAAATGTGACGGGGCTGATGACCCTGCCCACATATTGCCCAAGCCATGTTCCCTTTTCAGAAAGTGTCAATTTTATGGGTTTTAGACTTTTTATGGTCGTTTTCTGGAGAAGGGGGTTGATAAATCTCCCCCATTGACTATACTATCTTTCCATTGCAATTAACACAACAGTGGTTTTCTAGCTTTTCTAGACTTCTAAATGGCAAATCTACCTTGTTATGTGTCACTATCCCAAGATAATGTCTCATTGGAGACCCCTGCACAGATTCTCACCACCCATTAATACACACAATAACCTAGGCTGGGCCCCTTTCTTCAGCAGGCCCTTAATAGTTTGTGTATAAGTATTAACCTCATACAGTTTCCTGCTGGAACCCATTACTATTGGTGACGTCGTACATGCATTTTCGGTGTGAGAGTTACTTAAAACATGTTTTTTCCACTTGGATATTTGTACCATTAAATGTACACACCGTACTATACACAGCTGAAATATGCGATAACTAAAATGTACATTCCATATGTCCAGACTCATTGACACAAGGTATCTCACCAGTAATAGAAACATTATAGCGGCAGAAAGGAAGTATGAAGTGACGATACTATGGAGACTTCTGGTCTTCTGGCTGCTTGTTGCTACCTGGAAAACTCATTACAAGCATTGGTGACTGTGTTCATTGTGTTTATACAGGTTTCGAAGGATAATGAAAAGCAGAATCCCAACTCGGATATCATGGATGCTATAGCTTACTTTGATTCCGTCATTGCAGAACTGGACACGGAGAGGAGAATAAGGACGGCGCCAAGTGATTTCAAGCATGCAGACGTGGACTTTGATGGTTTGTGTATAAACAATATTCATTCAATGAAAGTGAAATATTCACATCATAGTTATTAAAAGGAACTGTCTATACTTTTGTATTTCCTACTGTTTTATGTATGCAGCTTTCATGCAGGCCTCCTGTGTGTTTCTAGGGTTACATATTATAGACAGATCCTGTGTGTAGTCAGATTCTGCAGGCTTACAGATGCACCAGAGTTATCCTGAACTTCTGACATTGGTTAAACTGCTGCAGTGTGATATTTTATCACAGAAGACAACAAAAGCCAATGAAAAGTCATTGAAAAATGTTTTATCTATGACTTGTCATTGGTCTTTTGTGATAAGATATCACGCTGCAGCAGTTTAACTAATGGCAAAAGTTCGGGTTAACTCTGCTACGTTTGTATGTGACGCTTCTTGTTCCCTCTCAAGGTTAACATGAAGAAGGGGCAGATGAAAGAGAATAAGGCTACAGTCATATCTGTGTTGGAGGATTTGTTTGGAGCCTCCGATGCAGAGTTTATCTAAAATTGGGGATGCAAGCACGACCTCTTTATCCACAGAAATCACAGAGTAAATGAGTAGTCGACCAGGCCCAGAAGCCAAGGGGGCCAACAGATCATCCTCAACATATTGGGGCTAGTTTAACCTCTTTGATCTTTTCTCTGATCCCATTGATGTCTGGCAGTCTATGCATCGTAAATTTATTACCCCTGCTTTCTGGTGCACAGGAAGATTTATGATACACAGCCTCCCACTGTCAATAAGTAGGAAATTAACCATTTCATGGCAAAAATGGCAGATGGTCTGCAGCATATAGTCAATGAGGGACTCTGTGGGAGAGACTGTGGCACAAAAGAGGGCATGAATACTTTGTGGACAGCACTGAAAGGGGATGGGAATGATGGGAAACTTTTTTGGATCAGAAAAGTTGTGAGCAAGTCTTCATGGAGGTTTGGGCCCAGACAGAGAAGGAAATCTAAATGCTGCTAAAATGTAGAGATGGGATGTGGCTGATGGGTGTGAGGAGAAGTTGCGCAGAGGGGCCCCAAGCTCAAGTTTCATACCAAGGTCTTTGAGACTTTAATTGAGCCCTTGTCAACAGACCAGGCCCAGAAAGGCCATGGTGGGCCCCTAGCTCCAACTCCTTCATGAGCAATTCACTGCACTACATACAGCTAGGCAGTGTGCAGAATCTCGACCAGTCTATGTGACCATACATGGGTAAATTATTTTAACTACCTGGGTAATGATTACATAGATACATCGGGTAAATGAGATGATATCTAGGTGCAGACCAGGCAGCAAGTTATTACTGACAAAAATGTGTTGTACAGTTTTAGGACTGAGTTTTAGGCAAATGAGAGTGTGATAATATTTGCCTATAGCTGCACAGTAGGCCCCCAGAATAAACTTTACCGGTGATCCCTATACGCCCTGGTCTGATGCTGCAAAAGACTCCATTATAGTCAACGGGGTCCCCCATGACCTATTGTTATCTATCATTAGACAAATCCATCCGCTGGTCACTGTTTTCTGCTCCAATGTTGACCAATCTCAATGTTGAGATTCTGTCCGGTCTCAGGTCGCCCCTTGGCCAGTGATTAGCCGCAGGGGACACTTGTCCTTGTTGGGGCATCGTCACTGTAGCAGGAAGTACTGAGGCTGGCAGGGGGCCAGAAGACATGGGAACAGGATCAGTGGGGGATCAATAAGGTATGACTTCTTTTATTATTTTATAGCATAATATTTAGACAAGTACCTATCAGTCAATCGTGCTGCTCCTGTAAGAATTTGACAATAGTTGTATCATTTTCATGGCAAAATGTACAAATTTAAATTTTAGGCTGATAAGGTTGTAAGACAAAGAGAAGAGCATCTACCACCATATGGTCAATGTGTAATTCTACTTCATGTTATTGAGATCATCTGGTCAAAACTTCATAATTTATGTATATTACAACCTTAACTTACCCTACTTGTTTCCCATTTTAGTGAACCCATTTCTCACTACTTCCCTCAGTATTATTCATGTTCTCCTTCTCTCCAGTGGCCACCAGTAGCAGAGAACATAGTTTACATTCAAACTGGATTCTACGGGCACCAAGGAGGACCATGGAGGAAGTCTTAAGAACCTCCATATACAGCCAGTCTTGGAGAAGCAGCATGGGGAATACAAGTATTAAAAGGATAGAGCGATATCCAATCTACCTGCCGAAAGCTGTAGAAGGAGCATTTAACACATTGAAATTTAAACCTCGGCCAAAAGTGAAGTAATGGAGGGACACCACTAGTTGAGGACTATGTATCTTGGTGCTAATGGCTTACATACAATTTTGAGACCAGGGCTCCAGTCATAGAGTCTGACTATTGGCTATAAGTTGAACCATTTAATGGAACAAATATGAGGGCAATTGTAAGAACTGAATCCAGTTACAGACCCATTCTATGGGTGCAACGCTCTGCAGAACATTTTCTAAACAATCCTCTGTATATGAAGATCTACAAGAAAAGATATTAAAAAGCCAAAATTCTGAGACCAGATCCTACAGATATGGAATATAAAAGCCCTGGTGGAGTAATATTCTATGCAGAAAGAAAAGCTATGTCCATATCTGACACAAAGAGAGGAAGATGAGACATTATGAAGCTACTGAGTAAAGATTATCAGCACAAAAACACTTTCATGCAGAGAACCATCCCAGGATGGATGACAATGAAATAGTATTTAATCCTGTTATTCCCTTTCATTAAATTGCTTATGAAGGCAAAGTGAACAGAGAGTGATCTGGGCCCTCAGCAGGCCCATTACAACCAGTATATAAATCAATGGCTTTTGGGGAGCTCTTGATCTTAAAGGGGTATTCCCTTTTGTAAGCAATTAGAAGTTTTTGCTAATATAAATACAAATTTTCCAGAGTTTTAAAGATTTTCACTTTCTATAGTCTGACACTTGTGAGAAGCCGAGCCTTGATTTCCTTATTGTGGACAGATTATCAGGCAGGGGAACGACATGTATGAGAAGATAATTCGGCCACAATAAGAAAATCATGTCTGGGTTTCAGACCATAGAAAGTTCCTGTAGTCTCGACTGTCTCTACTGAGAGGATTAGAGAAAATCTTTAAAATTCTACAAAATGTAATTATTTATATTTCCAAAAATTGTTAACCTTTAATTGTCTACACATGTAAATACGGTTATGTTTGTGGGAATACCTCTATAAACTTTCATTTGTTGTAACTAACCAAGGGGTGAGGACCGTGGGCCCCTGTGTATTGTGTTCAATGGAAGAAGTTAGACCACCCTTGTAGGGATGTTACTATCTTATATATACTTATATATATATCTTATGTGCCACATTAATGTATGGACATGACTGATAACATTTATACATCTATAAATTAGTGTATACTACTGAAGAAGAGGAGGAAATGAAACCGTATATAGTGTTCATCAGAATGAATAGTCTTTAAAATTTGGTCTTCCAAACAGCCTTCTTAATGTAAATTAATAAGTTAATAAAGTATGTTTTTATTAAAAGTATACAGATTCTGCTTTGTGTTTATATCTTTTGGAGTTAACATGTTTATATCAAACAGTCCATCCCCAAATACCAGTGTTATAGTGTCCCAAATATCAAAGTTTATCCAAAGTTATAGCTGATACTTACCTCTCAATGTCTGCTCCCAAAGCATGTACAGTTCTGAAATAAAGCCAGGTTAGTACACCTAGGCTTCACTGCGCATGCGCCCAATATCCAAAACCTGGAGGTGTAGGAGATTTTAGTCACATATTGCAGACATCTCAACTGATCCATTTCTACGTAGATGTCTCCCAGTTTGTGGCATCTGTTCATGTATGACTTGTGCACGTTGAAGTTTTATTGGATTACTCTCAAGCCTGGACCTTGTGTATGAGAGGCAGAAACCCTAAGACGCCATACATACAACTGAGTGTGCATCCGATGTGGGGCCGAGTTTTCAGCAGAATGCATCCGAGCACATTCTGTTACGCATTCACGTCTATGGGGACTTCGGGTTCATTCCTTTCCGATCCAGCTTTGTGTCATCGGAACGGAGTGGATCCAAATCCCCCTTAGACGTGAATGCATAACAGAATGCACTCGGATAACACCCAGATGTCACTCCACTGCAAACTCAGGCCCACATCGGATGCACACTCGGTCGTGCGCATGGGGCCTATGAGTCTCAAACTCAACTCTTCTCAATGAGATGATTTCTCTGACCAAAACCTTCAATAGCATTTTTCTTTACATGCATGATGTATTGATATATAGAGATTCATCCACATATCAATATATATTTTTAGCATACAATGTCCTGGTATCTAGAGATAGTAATATACTTTTGAGACTTAACACTAATAATTAAAGCTATTGCACCTGAGTAGGATTGCCTGTCTGCCATACACAAGGTTATGGGTTTGAGACCTACGACAGACCTTAAGAAAAAATAAATAAATGGAGGATCCCCTTTGTAATTTACTTTTATAAATATGTTTTAGTAATGTGTAAAAATCTATATATAATTAACAAATATATATATACTGTATATATAGAGAGAGATGGGTATATAAATGCAGAGGAAAATACTATATAAAGCAATACACTTTATCAAATGACCGTCACAAAACATAGTAACACACATATTTTTTATCATCATAACCATTATGAACCATTATGAATAATATTTATAGTGATCATTAAATGGAGCTAATAAAACAGGTCAATTGTTTATCCTATTTAAATTCTTTTAATGCACATATATCTTGTAGTTTTCCTACACCAGGATCATATCACAGTATGGGCAATTATTTTGAAAAATAACCAAAACCGAACATCATCCAGGATAACCAACGCGATTTTGTTCACGTCAGATATTTCAGTTCGGTTATTACAATATTTGCGAGGTTCTACCTGCAGTTTTGGACGTGTTTGGCTGAACCAAAACTGCTATTATTGTAAGTGTAATTATTTATAATTAATTATATATAATATATAATTATTATAAGTATAATAAGCGGAGGGCCAGTGAAGGTGAGGGAACAAAAAACAGTGTTACTCACCTATCCTGGGCTCTGGCACGACTACCTGCTGTCTTCAGGTCTTCTGACTACTGCATGACCTATGTGACCGAAGACAGCAGGGTGTTGCACCGGAGCCCAGGAGAGGTGAGTAACACTTTTTTTCTGTTAGATCACCTCCGCTTATTATACAACACCCACAAGGTGAACCTCATGAGCCGACTCTCGCGAGGTTGGGCAACACATACTTATATTGTAAAAGGGGCGTGGTTTAAAAGGGGGTGACCTAAATAATTACCATTAATCATAATCAAGGTAAAATGCCTGATTAATCGCAATTTTTATTTAGGTCATAATCGCCCAGCCCTGTATCACAGTTTTTAGATCATGGGAGAATTATCCAGACGAAACTGAGGAAGACACACAAAGAACATAACAATGTGATGAGCTTCAGAACTACTGCACGTCTACTGCCCTGTATTCACTGCATCATATGGATTGTAATTCTCAGCACAATACATTTCTGGGAAAGGGCCCTAAAGAGATTGGTCTGGAAAAGAAATGTAGCATGTGAGGATGTGTATTCTCCAGTAGATGGCAGTATAGCCACACAACTTTCATTGTACTTTAACTCCCACCAAACCAGCATCTCTGAGATATACTGTAATGGGGTTATAAGATGCCTTTGTAAAGAACGGCACATACCTGTCATTTTATTATAAGATGCTCAAGAATACTGAGCATATATTACAATAACAAATGCGGGGATGAGGAACAACTTGAAATGTCTGGAATACATCTTTAACTTGAAAAGTAACTAATGGTTACAATGTTACTATGGACTAATGACCTTGCCAGTTTACCACCTGCACGTCTTGGTTCACAGGTATTTTCCAACAACTGAGAATGGCAAGAAAGTACAGAATCAGATAGACATAGGCATTATAAAGGTAACCTTAGGTGACAAGAGCACCATAGAGCAAAGTTAGAGTTGAAAAAGTAGCGGGTAGCAGTTAACATTTTTCTTGTTTCCAAAAGATAACATCCATAGAATCTAGCACAATTCTTTGGTTTTTACAGGTTCAGCAAAAAAAAAAAAAATAATAATCACAGTTGATCCTGCTGCTTAGACCTCCAGAGATTAGTTGAACTCTGCGGGGCACACAGAGCAGCAAGTGTTTCATTCTCCTACAGCGCCACCACAGGT
Organism: Leptodactylus fallax; assembly: GCA_947044405.1. Classification (NCBI taxonomy): domain Eukaryota; kingdom Metazoa; phylum Chordata; class Amphibia; order Anura; family Leptodactylidae; genus Leptodactylus; species Leptodactylus fallax. Next base: position 648,017 of record CAMRHE010000410.1, read on the forward strand.
TAAACAAAGCATGACTTGGCACCCATTAAAAACAATGTGCCATCTGTATAATGCATGGACATGACGGGTCCTCCAGGGACAGAGATGCTCTTTGTGGGCACTCCCAGCTCTGTCTAATGGAGGTGATAAATGAGGGTACCCATACTAAAGAAAGTATCTACCAAAGACAACCCCAATATTATTAGTGGAATATTGTTAAATGATCAGCTGTTTTCTGCAGGTCTGGCTTCTTAAAGGAATCATATGACTCTGAACATGTAGTCTGATCTCCCAGGATTTTCCTTTGAAGAAGTACTGTTATATATATATATATATATATATATATATATATATATAATATACTTGATAGATTCATCATGACAGGTTCTCTTTAAATCCCAATCTATCAGCTCTTATTGCTGAGAGAAATTGCATCTTTTCCAGCGCTAGCAGCAGCAGCTCGCCTCTATGACATCCATATACCCTAATCGTGCATAACCATACAGGGTGTCCTGATGGGACAAGCCCTATAACTCTGGCATGTACCCCAGCTGTTTGTTGTCAAGGGTGGCCACTAGAGATGAGCGAAGTTTTAAAAAATTAGATTCGGCAACTTCGCCGAATTTCCAATACGATTCTATTTGATCTGAATTAAATTGCGGAGAATTGCGTTAAAAAAACAGATATTTCCTGTCTGCAGAGAATCGGGGGGGGTGGGTGGAAAATGGGGGAACTCCAGATACCACAGCTGTTTGACCACAGCATCCAAGGTGTTAAAACCCCGGAGGGGTGGGGGGGGGGGGGGGGGGGGGGGGTTGGAGGGAACACCCTGCTCCATAACCGATTGGGGGTTATGGAGCAAACATGCCGTGGACGCTCACGAAGGGGTTAAAGGGCTGTGACATCACATGGCTGGCTGCTGATTGGCTGCACGCATGGCATTGTGGGTGATCCTTCGTTCCGAAAGTTCCTTGCCCCATGTCCTAACATGTACAGCAGCCATTTTGAAAAAATGTGATTCGTTACTACGAAGCGTCAGGAAATCCAGATTTGATGCGAATTGAATATTTCATGAAATTCGGATCAAATTCCACTTCGTCAGCTTTGATTCGCTCATCTCTAGTGGCCACTTCTTTTGGATACAGTGTAAGGGCAGTAAAATTAACCTTCTCTCGGGTGACAGTAAGACTAGCTACAACTGGATATTTTACACAGTTTCTTTGAAACATGTTAAAAAGAAATAACCATATTGTTAAAATAACAAACACTTCCAGTAGTTTGCGCTCCAATAAACTCTGACTCTTGCTATTTTAATACACATTTCTGGCTATTTCCATGTGCACATCTTCCCTCCTACAAGCAGGCGTGTTCTTGTGCCAGGTATCTGCATATAACCTGTTTTCTTTGCATAGTTAAAATAATACCACCAGAGACGACTGTAACAGGAACCCACTAACAAGCTATCCAGAGAGCGGTCACATTGTCATTATACTAAGGACCATGGTAAGTATTAAAATCATTCAGTGCTGCCTTATATCATGTTTGCTATTATTATCACTGTGTTATATTCTTGCTATTACTCTATAGAGTTTAGATTTTTATTGTTATTTTTTAACCAATTAATTTTAAGTTTTTTAAAATATTATATTATTTATAGTATTATTAAGCTATATATATATATATATATATATATATATATATATATTTATTTATAGCATTATTAAGATGTGTATATATATATATATATATATATATATATATATATATACTATAGTATTATTAAACATTAATTTAACCTATAAATGATTTTTATAATATAAATGATCACAACTCATGTAACCAGTTAGCACAACATTGTCATCAGTACATAATTCTATGTTTTTTGTAGTATGGATTCATTAATACTTGCTTAAAATCACTTGTGATAGAAAATTTTGGGGATGACACCTGGCAAAAATTAAAGTAAGTGCCAATATAATTGTGCTTGTTTCTTAGGCACATTATATTATGATACAATATGATTTATTAATACATACACTGTATATATCAATTTAGCTATTGCAGTTAAAGGTTGTGGGTTTTGTGTTGGGATGAGCTGGAATCTCTTGTGAATTTTATATGTGATACAAGTGGTTGAGGTTTAATATCTATCTATCTATCTATCTATCTATCTCTCTCTCCATCTACCCAACTATCTATCTACCTATCTATCTATCCATCTGACCGTCTATCTATCTATCTATCTATCTATCTATCTATCTATCTATCTATCTATCTATCTATCTATCTATCTATCTATCTATCTATCCAACTATCTATCTATCCATCTGACTGTCTATCTATCTATCTATCCAACTATCTATCTATCTATCTATCTATCTATCTATCTATCCAACTATCTATCTATCTATCTATCTGACCAACTATCTATCTATCTATCCATCTGATCATCTATCTATCTATCTACATATCTATCTCAGCAGTGAGTTTAAGCTATTATGTTTTACTTTGCAGAGACTTTGCTGAGGTCCAGGATACATTTATGACTTATGAAGTTTATGATGATGTTATTACACTGAGAATGGTCAAAGAAGCATGTAAAATGCTCAGTAAGTGCCACCAGACAAAAAAAGAATGTTTTGCAAATTTTGCCCTGGCAGCCACGCTGGACCTGATGTTTATAGAAATGTTATCTTCTGTTTTAATGCTGTCTTGCTTTTCTGTGATGTAAATGAGGTGCTGCTGCAAAGAAAATCCAGAATTGGCAAATGTCAGTCTATTATTAGGCTTAGTGGCTAGAATGAAAGTTGCAAGATATAATACATTTTTTTAAAAATACAGATAGTGACATGGAATTATACTTTTAAAAAAATGTTTAGCATAAAAATGTTATTATTCTGGTGACACATTCCCTTTCATGTACTGTTTAGTCATGATTTACACATTCACTATGATTGATGGTCCGGATTTGTGACAGGGGATTCCTTGTGTACTTCATGATTGGAATGGCAATCATACTGTATGCTAACCCAGATCACCTTGGGCCCCCAAGCCCAGAGGACCCTGACATCTGCCTAGGCCCTTACTGCCTCACAAAAAGGCAGAATGCACTCTTCCAGCCATATTTATGAGCATAAAGATAATCGGAGGAGCTCTCTAATAGATTTTAGGTAAATATTGGTCCACATGTGTATTACCAAAAATTAGATTTGATTATGGCTAGATTCACATCTGCGTCAGAGTCTTCGTAGGAGACTCCATTGCAGATTCCGCTGAAAATCGGCAGAGAGAAAAGTCCTGCATGGAGTATAAAACCTGCGGAAACCCGACGGACACCTGGTGGACCCCATTATAGTGTAAACACTGTTTTAGCGGGCAGGCTCTTCATCTCTTGGGTCCCCCAAATAACGGAGAGCCCGGTGCAAGTGTCATCGTAGCCTTATTTATACTTTTTCATCCAAATGAAAGCAAGACAAAGCAAGCCAGACACTAATAATAGAGGGGTACATAGGATGACTGCCTCAGTACTTCATCATGGTCGGTACCAGCCAAGTATTATGAACTGTATTGTATTATTTAAATGTGTTATTTCATGAATTATGTTGCTGGTTCCTGATTTCTCTGGAGCTCACTTAGCCTTGCCAGTGCACAGGTAAAATTACTGAGGGACATAAAATAGGGAACATGAATAAATAAAACCATTTCAATAACTACATTTACCTTCAAAATGTCCTTATTTATTCCAGCCAACTAGTGGCCAAATAGTACAGTGGGATGGAGGGCTCTGCCCACAAAGGCATCCACGTCATAAATGTCTGATAGATACAAGTCTCACCTCTGGAGCCCACACCTATTTCTAAAATAAGCTCTGCAGCCTCTGTGCCCCGCTACTTAACTTAGATAGACTTTCAGCTATGGTCAGACTTTAAGGAAACAGTGTAACTCCCATAGAAGTGAATGGGAATTACAGAAACAATGCCGCTCACTGTACTACACTGTGTCCATAACTGCCATTCACTTCTACGGAAACAGCTTAACTCAGAGTTTCTGTAAAGGTCAACCATAGCTAATAGTCTTCATAGCGAGGTCACGGATAGGTAAGTAGGGGGACAAGAAGACTGGGAGGGGGAAATCATTTAAGAGATGGGTATCCAGCTAAAAATGCTATGGAAAGAAAATGCAGAGAAAATATGCTGCGTTATTTTTTTTTTCTGCAGGATTTTTCATTGAATTTTTCCTGCTCTTTTCTTCTACGTTTTTTGCAGCTTTTTTTTACGCAATAGATGAGATCAATGAAATATCATTCACTTTGCTGGTAAAACGCAGCTTTTTTTTTCCACTATGTTTCTGCAGCAGCCAAAAATCCATTGTTTCCACAACACAGAGCCTTAGCCTAGAGAGTTTTTCCTAGATTTAATAACATGTAGCTTAGAAACAGATATGACAATAAATTTGTGAGAGACCCATTATTTACCTAATACAGTGGGGGAAAAAAGTATTTAGTCAGCCACCAATTGTGCAAGTTCTCCCACTTAAAAAGATGAGGCCGGCCTGTAATTGACATCATAGGTAGACCTCAACTATGAGAGACAAATGAGAAAACAAATCCAGAAAATCACATTGTCTGATTTTTAAAGAATTTATTTGCAAATTATGGTCTAAAATAAGTATTTGGTCAATAACAAAAGTTCATCTCAATACCTTGTTATATATCCTTTGTTGGCAATGACAGAGGTCAAACGTTTTCTGTAAGTCTTCACAAGGTTGGCATACACTGTTGCTGGTATGTTGGCCCATTCCTCCATGCAGATCTCCTCTAGAGCAGTGATGTTTTGGGGCTGTCGCTGGGCAACATGGACTTTCAACTACCTCCAAAGGTTTTCTATGGGGTTGAGATCTGGAGACTGGCTAGGCCACTCCAGGACCTTGAAATGCTTCTTACGAAGCCACTCCTTCGTTGCCCTGGCGGTGTGCTTGGGATCATTGTCATGCTGAAAGACCCAGCCACGTTTCATCTTCAATGCCCTTGCTGATGGAAGGAGGTTTGCACTCAAAATCTCACTATTCATGGCCCCATTCATTCTTTCATGTACACGGATCAGTCGTCCTGGTCCCTTTGCAGAGAAACATCCCCAAAGCATGATGTTGCCACCCCCATGCTTCACAGTAGGTATGGTGTTCTTTGGATGCAACTCAGCATTCACTCTCCTCCAAACACGACGAGTTGTGTTTCTACCAAACAGTTCTACTTTGGTTTCATCTGACCATATGACATTCTCCCAATACTCTTCTGGAACATCCAAATGCTCTCTAGCAAACTTCAGACGGGCACGGATATGTACTGGCTTAAGCAGGGGGACACGTCTGGCACTACAGGATCTGAGTCCCTGGCGGCATAGTGTGTTACTGACGGTAGCCTTTGTTACGTTAGTCCCAGCTTTCTGCAGGTCATTCAGTAGGTCCCCCCGTGTGGTTCTGGGATTTTTGCTCACCGTTCTTGTGATCATTTTGACCCCACGGGTGAGATCTTGCGTGGAGCCCCTGATGGAGGGAGATTATCAGTGGTCTTGTATGTCTTAAATTTTCTAATTATTGCTCCCACTACTCTAGCTCAGAATAGAGGCAACAGACCTGCATGTAGTCTGTGATGGAGATCTGGCTGTAGACCTGAGAGAGACTTCACTGAGGTTGTACCACTAAACATTACCAGATAGCTCAACTCCTCTGTAAGACATGTGGAAGACGTTCAGATGAAGGTTCATTCAAGTAGAACCCTTGCTAGATGTAATACAGGGTGTAAAAAAGATGGTAGTTTTCCAGGCTGAGAGAGGCAGGAAATAAACAACTACAGAACCTGGATGATGTCACAGACAGGAGGGGGTGAGTAGAGAGTGAGTAAGGGAGCAAAAATAGGACAACATTAGATGAGAAGCACAATTAAAACAAAGCATGACAACAAACAGTGAAACACTGTATGCATGACCCAAGGTGGGACATGACACCCACAGTTGATTTCTTCACACCAAGCTGCTTGCCTATTGCAGATTCAGTCTTCCCAGCCTGGTGCAGGTCTACAATTTTGTTTCTGGTGTCCTTCCACAGCTCTTTGGTCTTCACCATAGTGGAGTTTGGAGTGTGACTGTTTGAGGTTGTGGACAGGTGTCTTTTATACTGATAACAATGTCAAACAGGAGCCATTACTACAGGTAATGAGTGGAGTACAGAGGCGCCTCTTAAAGAAGAAGTTACAGGTCTGTGAGAGCCAGAAATCTTGCTTGTTTGTAGGTGACCAAATACGTATTTTCCACCATAATTTGCAAATAAATTCTTTAAAAATCAGACAACATCACTGCTCTAGAGGAGATCTGCATAGAGGAATGGGCCAACATACCAGCAACAGTGTGTGCCAACCTTGTGAAGACTTACAGAAAACGTTTGACCTCTGACATTGCCAACAAAGGATATATAACAAAGTATTGAGATGAACTTTTGTTATTGACCAAATACTTATTTCCAACCATAATTTGCAAATAAATTCTTTAAAAATCAGACAATGTGATTTTCTGGATTTGTTTTCTCATTCTGTCTCTCATAGTTGAGGTCTACCTATGATGTCAATTACAGGCCGGCCTCATCTTTTTAAGTGGTGGCTGACTAAATACTTTTTTTTCCCCACTGTAAATCCCCGCCATTCCACGCTACCACTTTAGTGCTCGGAGCTTTGTTTACTTGTCCGCAGCTATAATGTGTCCATCACTGCGTCTTGAGCCATATGTCACTCGCTAGATTTTGTCTGATCTTAGAAAACCCATTTAAATTATCTGTAGCCCAATCCTTCTATGAATCCTTTCCAGGTATTTACATGTAATACTCATATTTGGTTCACAGATGTATCTGAGGAAGAAGTCCTAAAGCTATTTGGAGCTTATTTCTTTTCCTTCTGTAAGCAGTCTGGATACGATAGAATGTTACGAACTTTAGGAGGTAACCTAACCGAGTTTATTGAGAATCTGGATGCTCTTCACAGCTACCTGACGCTATCTTATAAGGTAATTCCTTAATAATAATATCCTTATTTATATAGCACCAACATATTCTGCAGCACTTTACAAGTCAGAGGACATATGAATGGACAGTATTTGACATTACAATGTGACAAAAATTAACATATCAAACAATAGGAGCGAGGGCCCTGTTCACAAGAGCTTACAATCTATGAGGAAATAGGGGACACAAGAGGTCAGAGGGCTTATTCAGTACAATGGTTCAGCCATCTTTTAATAAATAAGGTCATGTAACTGAAGCTGTATGAGCCCCCAGCAGCCAGTATCTGTGAATATACAGATACTAAGTGTATGGAGCGCAGGGTAACTTCTAGATGGAGGGGACAGGTTCTGATCAATAGAGTAGGAAGGATAACTTAGGATAAGAAATGTAAGCTTAGTGTGTGGAGTTGTAGGACAATTTTATCAGGTCATGTGATAAGCCTGCCTATACAGATGTGATTTTAGTGCATGTTTGAAGCTGCTGTAGTTGGGTAAAGCATTCCAGAGCACCGGTGCAGCTCGAGAAAAGTCTTGGAGACGGGAGTGGGATGTTCCGATAATAGAGAATACAGAACAGAGAGGATGGTTAGGATGGTAGACAGTAAGGGAGGAGATATAGGGGGGCGCAGCGCTATGGATGGATTTGTGGGTGAGTGTGATAATTTTATATTGTATTCTGTGATGGATGGGCAACCAGTGCAGCGACTGACACAAGGTAGATGTGTCTGTGTACCAGTCTGACAGAAAGATGAGTCTGGCGGCCGCATTCAGGACAGATTGTAGAGGGGAGAGTTTAGTAAGAGGAAGCCCAATTAGAAGAGAATTGCAATAGTGAAGACGAGAGAGAATCAGAGCAACAATGAGAGCTTTTGATCTTTCCACAGAAAAGGGAGAATTCTAGAGATGTTTTTAAAGATGCAGGTGACAAGAGCGTGCAAGTGTCTGAATATGTGGGTTGAAGGTGAGATCCGAGTCACATACAACCCCAAGATAGCGGGCATGGTGTATTAGTAAGGCCACAGACAGAAATGGAGATATCAGGGTGAGGTTGGTTAGTAGATGGAGGGAACACAAGAAGTTCAGTTTTAGATTTAATTTCAGATAAAAAGAAGACATGATGTTAGAGACAGCAGAGAGACAGTCACTGGTGTTCTGTAGTAGTGCAGGGTTGATGTCACAGGATGAGGTATATAGCTGGGTATCATCAGCATAAAGATGGTATTGAAAGCCAAATCTGCGGATGGTTTGTCTAATAGTGGCTGTGTACAGAGAGAAGAGGAGGGGGCCTAGGACTGAGCCCTGAGGAACCCCAACCGCAAGGAGAAGAGGGAAAGAAATAGCACCAGCGAATTATACACTTACATAATATTGTCCTTTGTTTAACCCCTTCCTGACATTCGTCGTAATAGTACGATGGAAGTCAGGTTGTTTAAATATATAGGAGCTGCCATAGCCGATGGGTGTCTGCTGTATTATACAGCAGACACCCGTTGCAAATGACTGTGATAAGTGCCCCAGCACCTCGATCAAAACTGACCGAGGCGCCATTATGCCGACGGCGCCTGGGCCTCGACATTTTCCCGGGGAACGCCGGCACCCGGAACGAGATGGGCTGGTGTCCCATTGACATGACAGCCTATTGAAGGTTCTCAGGCTTGTCTGCCATTCATGCTTTATGCAGCCTGTCATACAAATGCAAATATTTTGCAATTTATTGCAATGCATTAGCATTGTAGTGCATTGCATTAGTGATCAGACCTCCTGGGGTTCAAGAACGCTAGAGTCTAATAAATGCAAAAAAAAAAAAAAAAAAAATTATTAAAAATTCAAATCACCCCCTTTTCCCTAGAACACATATAAAAGTACTTAAATACTGAGAAACACATACACATTAGGTATCCCTGTGTCTGATAACGCCTGGTCTACAAATCTATAAAAATATTTTTCCCATACTTCGCGGGGAAAAATATCAAAAGTGCCAAACCGCCGTTTTTTCACTGTTTAGCCTTTGACAAAAAATTATTTAAAAAGTGATCAAAGTGATAGCAATTTCCCAAAATGGTATAACTAAAAAGTACACCTGGCCTGCAAAAAAAGACGCCCTATTCATCCCGTAGACAGAAATATAAAAAAGTTATGGGTGTCAGAATATGGCGACTTTAAGAAAAAAACTTTTTTTTGCAAAGTTTTAGATCTTTGTTAAGGGGTTAAAATGTAAATAAAACTATATATATTTGGTATCCCCGGAATCGTACCAAAACATAGAATACAGGTGATATCTCATTTTGGCTGCAGAGTGAAAGCCGTAAAAAGAAAGCCCAATTCCACCCAATTCTGAATTTTTTTTCCAGCTTCCCAGTACATTGTACAGGATAATAAATGGTGCAGTTTGTCCCGCAAACATTAAGCCCTAATATGGCTCTGTGAACGGAAACATAAAAAAGTTATGGTGATTAGAAGGCGGGGAGTCAAAATCAAAAATTGAAAAATGTCACAGCATTATATATACTCTTCATCTTTTAATGAACTTATAGAACCTAGTATGTCTTTTGTTATCAATCACACAATGGTTGACTTATTGAACAAGTTTAAGAGGGGGCTGGATGAATTTGTTAAAAATATAATATTACAAGTCATGGGTATTAGATTTCTGGAGATTGCATGTTGATCCAGGGATTTATTCTGATTGCCATATTTGGAGTTGGAAAGCCATTTTTCTTCTTAATAAGAGGTAACTGACATGGGAGTTTTTATAGTCACATACATTTATGTGGCCTGTGGTCTACATATTTATTATCAATTTACACTAGAAACAGGCATACATTATAGCTCAGATCCTAAACCAACTCCTATCTGCCATAGGTTTGAGATTTTGGTATATGGAAGGCAATAGATGTGCCCAATTTATTAAAACATATTAAAACATATTAGCCTCTAAATAAATTAGATGCATCTCACAACAGCAATGGGGAGATCAAAACTAGCATAGGAAACTCCAGTGTTGATAATTCTCCCTTTCTTACTCATGATGAACTTGACACCGGTTAGACTGTGGTGTGGAGTCTAAAGAGTTCCCTGGTTTTCACCTTAACCCCTGCAAGAAGGTGTGGACTGCTAATGAGACAGGAGCAAAGTCAGGAGAAGGCCTGGAGTCAGGACCCCAAGTAGCACGACAAGCACCATACATAGTATCCAGAGGAACAGGCAGGAGTGTAGTCAGGAAATAGCCAGATGTCGGGATCAGCTGTAGCATTACAAGTACCAGGCTTAGTATCTAAAGAGCTAAGCAAGAATGTAGTCAAGAACGAGGCTGATGTCAGGCTCAGGCTCAATAGGCAAAAGAAATAACAATCTGAACGTCCAACAACAAAGCCACATGGTAGGATGAGTTTTTAAAAAAGGCACCAGGTCTGTTGCCATCTTCAGGGACCAGTTACCCTGTCGACCCAGAGCTGCTATATAGCCAAATCAGGAGACCTTGGGCCACAGTAGAAGATGGAGAGCAGGGCAACAGGTGAAGAACCTTATTGTTTGCCTAGCAAACAGTTGTCAGGATCTGCGGAAGCTTGTTACACCTCAAACATTTTTGCACCACATAAGTAATAGTTTAGCTACATCTCCAGATATGCAGTAATGTTGTCTGCATCACCTATTTCTGCAACCTACAGAAAGAAGGAGTTGGCAAATATGTGTTCTTCATGAATTCCACCCTATTTATTATGGTAGTAACCTAAACACCCTGTAGCTCTTCCCATACAAGTATTTATCATATCTGATTTTTATCCAGGCACTGTCATTTAGGAATTATTACACATATTTCTGACTATATCCATTTACTTTATTGTCTACAGGAAATGAATGCTCCGTCCTTTCGCGTGGAAAAGACAAGTGATGGGACCATGCTTCTTCATTACTACTCAGACAGAACAGGCTTTTGTCACATAGTCCCAGGTAGGATCTCAGCTGGCACATGCTGACGTATCTCACATTAAAACAGATTTGGTTTGCATCACTATACGTCCACAGTGGCACCATCCCTATGGCAAATGCTCAGTGTTACGTTAGACCCCCAAAACCACATCCACTTTTTTTTTACCATTGTTATAGTGGAATTTATTTTATTTATTTATATAAATGTCCTACAATTTGCTCATAATTGCAGAAGACTTTAACCTGCCCAATATCTTTTCGGTAAAAAACATTACACCCAATATTGCTGCACCCAATGCTGTAATTTAAAGGGAACAAGTCAGGTCATTTTTCAACCCCCAAACCAGCACCAGAATTATGTTCTGCACGTTACAATCACATCCCTCAGTCAGCTTTTTGATCGCAAAATCCAATGTTGTAAGCTTTTAAAAACCAATTTGGAGTATGCAAATCCACCTGAACTAGTTATAGCTCGCGGAGACTTCAGCCTGCTAGTCACAGTTATATCGGTGTTACATCATGCCCGTAACACACGATTGACCAGATTCCCCATGTCAGCATGTCCCAAGCTCTCTCCCTATTTTCTACTGAAATCCTACTCAGGCATAGTTATGGCTGCTTATGGCCATCCTCCCAGCTTCTTCTGTTCTTCTATGTATGCACCACTTCCCATACTTGCCAGGAGGACTTTGGGCAGAGGCGGCTGTAATTGTGACTATGCACGATTTTAGATGAGGGGAGGGGACTGTCTGACATGGGGAAACTTGTCAATTACGCCTTGTGGGCGTGATGTAGTGTCGAAATAACTGCCCAGGCACCATGACTATAACCTTATAACCTTAGAATTTTCAGTTTTGTGATCAGAAAGGTGATTGTGCAAAAAAGTGCAAGACTGGATGCAGGAGCTGCAGGAGATGGTTTGGGATAAAAAAAAAAAATAAAAAGTGACCTGACATGTTCCCTGGCATGCTGCAAGAAAACAGAGAAGTGTTAATAGTTATGTACATAAATAAAACATGATCTCTAAGCTGCGGCTTCTGCTTGTGCGCCTGATTTACTAATATGTGGCCAATTTTATGCTGTGGTTGGAAATCCTTTGTCAGGCTGAGGCCCCACGTTGCGGAAAGCTGCTTTTTTGTAGCAGATTTTGCTGCAGTTTCTTGAGCCAAAGCCAGGAGTGGATTGAGCAGAAAGGAGAAGCATAAGAACTTCCTAGATATTTCCCATTCCTTTTGTAGCCACTACTAAGTTGTGTAACATGGCACCTTATTCATTCTCGTAGTTTGATTAATGGATTAATATTGTTTACCAACCTCTACAAAGCATCATGAGTATTAAATGAGTTATGCAGAGAGAAATAAAGTTCATCAGTGTATTCCCTGCACTGGATAAGTTTTATTACTAGGCAGGTCCCCTGGAGTTCCAGTTTATAGAGCACTAGAGGAAGGACCCGGCTTCACACAGGTATATTTCATTTTTTGTTTGTGTAGTGACCCCATAAGAATTGGACAGTTTTGCACTTGACATCCAGTATGGCAGTCCAGTATAGGTATAGTCTATTTATGGCTGTGTTGCTATGGAAACCTGGTAAATGAAATGTGAACTTACATTGGCTAATACACGTCATATGACTGAATATTTAAGGACCTGCGAACTGCTATTGACTCATACAGGACATAAATAGCTTGGTTGCTATGGAAACCTGGTGTAAAGCTGTGTGTATGTCAAGACTGAACCTGCGATTTTCCATTGGTCCATAAGTGTCATGTGATCATGTGCATCTCAGTTTGGATATCAGTGAAAAACCTGCGATCGGTTGTTATGGAAAACCTGGAGTAAAGCTGTGTGTATGTGACCTTGTGTAACAGTGTCATCCACAGCGCCCTGCCCCTTTAAAGCTGACCTACAGCAGTGAAGAAAAATGGCTGGGTTGTTATTGAAACCTGGAATGCAGCTGTGTGCATGTGGCTGACAATGCTTTGTCAGATTGGAGACGGGCTTGGGTCTGCTGGGGAGTTTCAGCAGCTCGCTGTTATCTGTAACATACCTTATCAGATGGGAGACAGGCTTGGGTCTGCTGAGAGTTTTCATTAGCTTGAGCAGCAGCCATGCGTTTTGCTGCAGGGGACATGAGTAGTTTAAAAAACGTTTCAATTTATAAGAATGCTGAAATCCAGTATGGCAGTCCAGTCAGTGGCGTAAATACCGGTTTAGCAGTGGTAGCAGCTGCCACAGGGCCCGGGACATTAGGGGACCCGGCGGGCCTCTGATGTTTTTTTTTTTTTTAACAGCAGGTAACGGGCCCTATTTACTTACCGATCCCCACTCCTGCTCACGGCCGCCTGCACTTCACCTTCTGCAGAGGTGGCTGTGAGCAGGAGCGGGGATTGGTAAGTAAGGCCTGTGGGCCGTGAACCCCACAAACACTGCTATCATTATACTCTGGGGTCTTTTCAGCAGGCTTCGGGCCTCCTTGGTGGCGTCCCAGATGTCGGTGGGCCAGTCCGACGTCATTATGCGTTGCGATACATGCCTGGCTCACGTGACATCTGGTCCAACATTGAAGAAGTATCGGGAAGTGCGCATAATACTATACGAAGGAGCCACTATGATACTGTGTGCAGGGGCCACTATGGGGCAGAATACTGTGTGTAAGGGCCACTATGGGGCCTAATAGTGTATGCAGGGGCCACTATGGGGCATAATAGTGTGTGCAGAAATGCAGTTTGTGCGTGGGGGTGTTGCCGGGGGGGGGTCCCATGTCAAATGTTCGCCGTGGGGCCCTGCCATTGCTAGTTACGCCACTGAGTCCAGTATAGGTACAGTCTATTTATGGCTGTGTTGTTATGGAAACCTGGTAAATTAAATGTGAACTTATATTGGCTGATACACGTGATATGACTGAATATTTAAGGTCCTGTGAACTGCTATTCACTAATACAGATCATACATAGCTTGGTTGCTATGGAAACCTGTGTGCCTAAGGAGAGTATGGGGCATAATAGTGTGTGCAGGAATGCAGTTTGTGCGGGGGGGGGGGGGGTTGCGGGGGGGGGGTCCCATGTCAAATGTTCGTCTTGGGGCCCTGCCATTGCTAGTTACGCCACTGAGTCCAGTATAGGTACAGTCTATTTATGGCTGTGTTGTTATGGAAACCTGGTAAATTAAATGTGAACTTATATTGGCTGATACACGTGATATGACTGAATATTTAAGGTCCTGTGAACTGCTATTCACTAATACAGGTCATACATAGCTTGATTGCTATGGAAACCTGTGTGCCTGAGGAGAGTAAGCGCCTGCGAGCTGTTATTGGCTGATAAGGGACATGTGACCGTGTGTATGGCAGTTGGAATATGAGTGAAAGACTTGCAGGCTTGTATAGACTAATGCTGGTCATTTTTTGGGAATACTGTACCTCAGGAACGGTACATCCAAGAGAGCTGAGACCCAGTATATAATATTCCTGGACACTTGATGTACATGTGTGCCAAATTTGGTGAGGATCGGTCCAGTCGTTTGGTCGCGCATAAAGAACAGACAGACAGACAGACAGGAACTCATTTTTATATATATAAGAGATAAGAGACAAGGGGTGCTGAAAGTCTCTGCCTGCTGCCTCTATGTAACATCACTAACTCTGCTGTACTCCAGAGGAGAGCGGAGTTGGTCATATGGACAAAAGTCAGAGCATCAGCAGGGGAGTCAGAGGAAAGACCTGCCCAAACACTCGCATACTGCAAAGGTAATAATCGGGGCCCCAGGGGACCAGGTTATGTATTAGTAATAAAGCTCATCCAGTAGAGGGAATGCACTGGTAAACATAGGTCTCCATGCATAACCCCTTACACTGAACTGATTATTTTTTTTAAGCAATATTGAATATGCTATAATATCCCCTATTTAAATATCTTTGAACATAATAGTCAGATGTGGTCAGACGGCACCGTGTAAAGGGCATCCTAATATTAATTTCTCGCTTGGATATAAAGGGATTATAGAATCTGTGGCAAAAGATTTCTTCAATAGTGATGTAACCATGAGAATCGTCTATCAAACGGAGGAGAGGGAACGCACCGGGAAGAGAGAGCATGTGATATTTGAAGTTATCCAAAAGATGGAAGGTCAAAAAAAATCAATCAAACCAAAAGAAAATTTAGAAGATAAAGATCAACTCCACAAAGATCAGGTAGAGCCAGCAAAGGCATACAATAGTTATACAAACTTGGATCAAAAAGAGTCTTAGGGTGAAGAAAATCCCCTGCTATGAATGTGTGGGCAGGATAAGCTAAATGGAAATTCTGTAAACTGATGATGTATTTAGAGGATCATTCTGGAGTGGGACAAATGTTACTCCATGAGAAGTCACATCCCCTAGTCAACCTGTTAGATAGTCAGAATAGGTTGATTGATAAGTTGTTTCCTGTTGAAACTTTGATGGAACTTATTGTAAATCATTGGTGTGATATTGTATGATAGTGGGAAGAGTAAAATGGCTTCTGTCATTCCATATTCAGAGACAATTGAACTGAATTGTAAGTGAACTATAATACAGGTAGTAAGTGCAAGATGAGCAATGTAAAGTCATTAAATTCCATCTATAGTATATATGTGCGTGTAAATTGTAAAATGGTGTTAGAACCTTAGCACATACCCAAGAATGCTGTATATAGCCAGCCCCTTGCACCTCTTTGGCTCCGAGCTTCCAACCTTGGAGGGTGGCTAGGGTGCCTGGGTAAGGTTGCCAGAGCTATGCCACCGCTTGTGAGTTTCTGCACAGAGCAGTGTGTAGATGCGTGCCACATCTCAAAATCCAAAATAACACCCACTTCCTTTGCTGGCACAACCGCCTCTGCGAAGCGTTAGCTGCGTGCACCAGTAAAAGTGGAAAGCCAGTTCCTCTGTGTCCAGATCTCGCGAACCACATAAAATGATGTGTAGGGCTGGATTCAGCCTGTGGGCCTTGAGTTTGGCACATGTGCTCCACCAGTGTTTCTCCACCAGTCCATACATATATAGCTCCCTATTCCTTGCTTAAGAATTGACCACAGCAAAAGATAAAATCAAATTAAAGGATTATGTTTTTTCTTCTCATCCTTACGTAAATTAAATTGCAACATTTTGTTAAGAAAATTACACATTTTTAAAAATTCTAATTTTGTAAGAAAATTGCATTGCAACATGTAGGGCCGTTTTCTACTTCAGGTATATCAAGAACAAATACTATTACTTTGGCATAAAAAAAAGGCCCTGGGTGGCTGAAATGTTGCAGTGCATTTGAACATTAACTTTTGAACATAATGAACATTAACTTTTTTGGAATTTTTGTTGCCTTGGATTTAGCTTTGGGTTTGCTTGAAGGCAGGTGGAAGACCACACTGACAAGCACAGAGAGATACAAGAGGTACATGGGGCCACGGCATTGAACTGTATTGGCTGTAGAGGTCTTGTCGGTGTGTACAGCATGTGACCACTGTAGATTGTGATTGGATGATTATACCTTCAGTAAGATGGACTCACACACCATCAATGACCATGACAATGTAGGCGAGAATGTAAATGCTGAATATGGACTTTTTTGCCTTTTGTTTTTAGCTCTTTTTCAGCTGTCAGATGTTTAATCTGTAATATTGTGTTACTTTTTTGTTATTAAACCAGGCTCAGAATCAGAGAGAAGTAAAGAAACAAGATGGTATAAATTGTGTATCTTCAAAGAAATCTCACTGGGACATCATCAGGAACGTTGTCAGGTTTGGAAGAGGTGGCGTGCACATACAAACTTTAGTTTTCGCCAAACCCAATGCTGAAACACTCTATTTTTTACTTCCTGTCATCAGGTCAGCAGTGGTACCACTATGGGTGGGTAGCTGATAGGGCCAACAAGCCACTCAGGGTTAGGGCAGCTAACTTTTCCCCGCTAAAAGGAAAGCCTAGTTATGACTTTCATAGAAGACCTCATGCACGGGTGTAGCTACAGTCCGTACATGCTTTAGGTAGCAGTTATACCTGGACCCTGGTACCCGAAACAGCTCAAAGGCCTGTCTACCAAATACATAGACACCAGTATTATAAATAGGACTGGTAAGGTAAGATGCTGCATTAGGACCCAGAAGCTTAAAGTGACACCTCTGACCTTATATATATAACAAGCATTATGGAGAAAAATAGGAAGAGTTAGGCTGGCCATGCAAATGAGATATTTGTAGGCTCATCTAATGCCACGTATACTTGCACTCTCTGCAGAATGCGCTTATATAATGAATGGGGAGAGGCGAGACAGAGGCATATCTTCCCCAAGAACAAAAACATTGGGTTTGCTGGAATCCCAAATGTTCAACCCTTCTCTGTCCTGACAGAAAGTGTTGGAAGTCTATCGGCTCAGATCACATTTTATTATCTTTGGTAAGCAAATATAACTATGATTGCAATAATAAAAATGACTTTGCTATTATATTATCTGTGTTCCAGGAAGTTTGCTAAATACCTTTCAGCCAGTTTATCCCGGCAGACTGTGGATGGATGGAAAGGCATTCTGCAATGAGTTCCCCTTCCATATTGTGTTTGACAAACAAGTAAGAAAGTCACTTTGATACTGTTACAAATGGGGTTCTCCAGGAGATGTAATGTGGTCTCTATCTTAAATGGATTTTCTGGGCTAATAAGATTGATGGCCTATCCTTGGCATATTTTTCAGTACACTAATATCAGACTTGGCACAACAGATTTTTTCACATACTTACTTCTCAGGGCTGCAATAAAAGTGCCAATCTGGTGCACCCACAGCAGGGCAAACGCCCTTCCCTACATGTGCCAGCCACATTGCCTAAATGCCTATAGAGTCAGCTCCTCTCTTCCTCTTCTTCAAACTATATTTATTACTTTTTTTATTAATATTTTTATGCTTTTCTCTATTTTCTACTGTGACCAGCTAAAGGTTATGCAGGCTGGAGTGAATATACAGAAATATGTACCTGGCATCCAAACTATGGACATCAGACTAGATGACTATTTCACTATAGTCCATCCACAAGTTACTTTCACCATTTCTAACATTCAGATGTTCACTAATAGTCAATTTGTGCTGAAGACGAAGCGAGAAATGATGCCAGAGTCCTGGAAGAAGCAGCCCATGCTAAAGCTCAGAGGTGACCCTGCAGTTCAGTATCCCTGTCTATATTTGTATGGATCTCTGTTGTTCTCCATTCACACACAAGTGGTACATACTAATATTTTATCCACCGTAGTGCCTCTGCAAACCACCAAAGAGTACAAGAAACAGATGTCGATCTGAGCACGCTCATTGTGTATATGGATTGCACATTAAATTGGGCTATTCTGGTCTATGAAAACACTGAAGTGTGTATTCAGTTCAGTGTGTCCATGTGCAGGCTTGGACATAAGCAATGTGACTTTCTGGTGTTAGGCCTCATGCACCTACTGAGTGTGCAGGCCGAGAGGGGGGGCTCCAATGCTCCGTTCTAATGATTATAGAACAGGTCATATTTACTGAGATAACACACAGAAAATGCAATGAAGTAATAACAAGATATATACATACATAAATATTATATATATATATAAATATATATATATATATATATATATATATATATATATACTGTATATATATATAGCAAAGGTTAACATGACTCATAACACATAATAAGACTATGGCACAGAGTGTTGACTCTTTCAATGGGTTTCAATGGCTTTTGTTGCCTACTAAGATAGGATATCATGGCACAGAAAGTTGTCTCACTGCAGAAAGTCAAGTTACACAGTGCGATATATATATATATATATATATATATATATATATATATATATACATACACTGTAGTTGTACAGTAAGCCTCTCCTGAAGTTCTGTCATCTATTCTCACTACGTATTTCAAGGCTACGCCCAACTTTGCATCCAAATATTTTTATTGCTTTCATATATAGAAAATGAATAACATAAAGCAACCAATCTCGATTCAATATATTCTGCTGTTCTGTGTATACAGCTCCCATGCAGACCTGTCTCTTCATACAGATGACAGACCAGTGTTCATTTATCCCCAGCCCTAACTTGCATTTGGTGTATATTAGTTAGAGGTAGGTGACAGTAGTTTATATCACTACATAAATCTGCATACTGGCTGCATACACAACAGTGTGATACTTATATACAATTATCAAATTGTTTACTGTACTTTACTTTATATACTGTCGATTGGAGCTATAGTTACAAACTCTAGTTTCTATCTCTCATGGATCCTGTGATTATAAAGCATTTATGTATCTTTATGTAAATATTTATTTATAGGACATATGATATGGATGGATTCCATACAATGCATGCTCTACATGTGTTCTCCAAAGCTGCGCAGTTTGCAGGAACTAGAAGAGAGGAACATGCATATTTCTGATATAGCCAAACACGATGTAACAAGAGACCTGATTCTACTGAACCACCAGAGACTGGCTGAAATCGAGCTGTCCAACCAGCTGGAGCGGAAGAAGGAGGAGCTGCGTATACTGTCTAAAAACCTGGAGACTGAGAAGAAAAAAACCGAGACGTTGTTGTACGCGATGCTCCCTCAGCATGTGGCCAATCAGTTAAAGGAAGGCAAAAAAGTCCAAGCAGGTATCATATATTATTTTTAAGGGAAAGTGTCGCCAGAGAATCACATTTTTATATTAAACATATTTTTAAAGAATTGTTGGTGATGTTTTTAATTTTCCCCATTTCTATATTGAAAAAAAAAATCCTAAAAATCTTGCAATTCCAACTCTTACCACTAAACCTAAAATAGTTTGTGACTTCCTGTCTCCTGGAGATTGACTATGAGCCATAAACACAATAATCTGGAGACATCTTGACTTCTAATGGGAGAGTTTTCTAGGCATGCTATGTGCAGGGAGGGGAGTAGACTGTATAATCACATATTGTGTGGTGGATTCTGTGTTTTATCTACACTTACGTGATATCTGTGACCATCAGTGTGCTGATAAGTGAGAGGGCTGCTGCAAAATATGTAAAATAGAAAATCTCAGCATATTATTTCACTTAGTGGTCAGATTCAGAACTGCATGATTTTTAGGAATTGTTTAAAAATACAGATAATAACATGGAGAATGTTTATAATAATATGGAACCATGAATTTAATTGTTTGGTGTGAATATGTATTGCAAGCTTTTTTCCCTAAAAGCACTAAAATATATTCTTATAGAAGAGAATACTGTATTTTTTTAAGCAGATTCCACTGAAAAGAAAATATCCATATGCCACCATATTTATATATGGTGTACATCATGGCTCCATTTGAATACATTAACAAAATATTTAGACCTGTGTAATGCAGATGGTGTATTAGATCTTACACCAGAAAATAATGTTGGTGCAGGAAGTCTTCCACACCTGCACCACCGCAGAAAATGTGTTTGTAAAATTAGTGAGAGCCAGTAAAAAAAAAACTTTTCTTGAAAAAAAGAGACATGTCTATGAGATTCGACCTTTCTTAAAATCAGTTATACAACATCCAATGCTAAATTGTAACCCGCAATTGTATTAGATAAGTATACAGTTCTTTTTGAATGCTGAAATAGTATCAGGTATTACTTTAGGGTGGGTCATTCCAGTGTTGGGTTACACGTAATTGAAAAGTCAGCCAAACATGTCAACTTTGGCACTACCAGCCAACTATTATTTATGTCTATGGGGACCTCCCAACATTATGTGTCAGAGGACTGGGCATGTTGAATGTTATCACCTGGGAGATAAGTCAGGGCTGGCAGCAGTTTCCTTGGCTTTCCCCGTTGACAGCGTATGTACAGCTGAGCCAAGCATGTACAGTGCCTTGCAAAAGTATTCATACCCCTTGAACTTTTTCACATTTTGTCACCTTACAACCACAAACTTAAATGTATTTTCTTGAGATTTTAAGTGATAGACCAACACAAAGTAGAAGATAATTGTGAAGTGGAACAAAAATGATATATGATTTTCAAAATTTTATAATCAAACAAAAATCTGAAAAGTGTGACGTGCAAAAGTATTCAGCTCCCTGTACTCTGATACCCCTAAATAAAATCTAGCACAATCAATTGCCTTCAGAAGTTACTTAATTAATCAACAGAGTCCAGCTGTGTGTAATTTAGTCCCAGTATAAATACACCTGTACTGTGAAGGCCTCAGTGGTTTGTTAGAGAACACTAGTAAACAAACTGCATCATGAAGACCAAGGAACCCACCAGAAAGGTCAGAGATAAAGTTATGGAGAAGTTTAAAGCAGGGTTAGATTATAAAAACATAACCCAAGCTTTGAGCAAGGAGCACTGTTCAATCCATCAGCCAAAAATGGAAAAAGTATTCTACAACTGCAAACCTACCAAGACATGACCGTCCATCTAAACTGACAGATCAAGCAAGGAGAACACTGGTCAGAGAAGCAGCCAAGAGGCCCATGGTCACTCTGGAGGAGCTGCAGAAATATACAGCTCAGGTGGGAGAATCTGTCCACAGGACAACTATGTCATGTACTCCACAAATCTGGCCTTTATGGAAGAGTGGCAAGAAGAAAACCATTGTTGAAAGAAAGACATAAGAAGTGTCGTTGGCAGTTTGCCACAAGCCATATAGGGGACGCAGCAAACATGTGGAAGAAGGTGCTCTGGTCAGATGAGACCAACGTTGAACTTTTTGGCCTAAATGCAAAGGGCTATGTGTGGCAGAAAAATAACACAGCTCATCACCCTGAAAACACCATTCCCACTGTGACACATGGTGGCAGCATCATGCTGGGGGGAGGCTTTTCTTCAGCAGGGACAGGGAAGCTGGTCAGAGTTGATGGGAAGATGGATAGAGATAAATACAGGGCAACCCTGGAAGAAAACCTGTTGGAGGCTGCAAAAGATTTGAGACTGGGAAGGAGATTCACCTTCCTGCAAGACAATGATCCTAAACATACAGCCAGAACTACAGTGGAATAGATCAGGTTTAGATCAAAGAATATTCATGTGTTAGAATGGCCCAGTCACAGTCCAGACCTAAATCCCATTGAGCATCTGTGGCAAGACATGAAAATTGCTGTTCACAGACGCTCTCCATCCAATCTGGCTGAGCTTGAGCTATTTTGCAATGAAGAATGGGCAAAAATCTCAGTCTCTAGATGTGCAAATCTTGTAGAGACATACCCCAAAAGACTTGCAGCTACAATTGCAGCAAAAGGTGGCTGTACAAAGTATTGATATAGGGGGCTGAATACTTTTGTATGTTACACTTTTCAGGTTTTTATTTGATTAAGATTTTGAAAACCATGTATCATTTTCCTTCCACTTCACAATTATCTGCTACTTTGTGTTAGTCTACCACTTAAAATCTCAAGAAAATACATTTAAGTTTGTGGTTGTAAGGTGACAAAATGTGAAAAAGTTCAAGGGGTATGAATACTTTTGCAAGGCACTGTATGTACGTGGGAGAGCTGGGAGTAATATGTGTTATGTGTGACACTTTTAGAGATTTTTTTTATAGATTGTAGAGAAAAACAACTTTGAAGTGATATGCAAACAAGGTAATTGGTGCACTGGGGGCGAACCTTCACACCTAGGAGCACTACTCTTGCAAGATGGGTGATGTCATAGCAGTTGGAGGATCAAGTTCCACTGCATGGGGTGGTACAGGCAGGAGATGGTAGGGGTCTGAGCCACCAGAGCAGTGCTCCAGGGGATGAAGGCCAATCCCCTGCCTCATTTGCATAAAACTTTAAAGTTATTTTTCTCCAAATCTACAAAAGTGAAACTGTAATGTTCTCTGTAATGCGGTGGTGGCAGCTGAATATACTTGCTGCAAACTCAGCCCCACATCGGAAGCACACTCGGTCGTGTGCATGGGGCCTTAATCATGTGCTAGTTCTTTACATTGACCACACGTATCATATAGGTTCACCTCTAAAAATTCTTTTTTCCAAGTTGCACAAGTGGCATTTTTCTAGTCTTTCATAGTAAAAGAGATCTGCCGTCCCATTTTTTTTTCCTCTGTATTAAACAAAATAGTATACAGTCATAGGCATGTTACTTATAGTACACTAAGAACAGACATTTCACAGAGAATAATATACAACTGAGGTTTGTAGTTTCTGATTTGAAGCTTCAAGAAACAAAACATCCATATTCTACCTTCAAGGGAGTCTTTCACCAGAACCCAGCATATCCATCTAACCCTCCAGATGAAGGCAAACGGGCTTTAACAGGTTAATGCAAAGATGATCAAAGAATGACCATAATCTGACCAGAATATAATAAAATACTAAGTGTTTAATAAATGAAAAGAGATAATACTTAGCTGTAGTTACAAAGAATGCAATAGTTCACTGGATGTGGAGCCCCTTTACCCATTGTTCGATGACTTCAGAGGTGCATGGCATCTATTCATAATCCCTGCTGAGATTTATTAGCAGAATAACCTCTAGGTGGTCTTTATACCAATTTGAACTAGGAAGGGCTAGGAGGGGGTTTTCATGAATGTGTCTAGACAAATGGACATTGGTATAGCTGGAATGTGAGTGTCCAGGAAATGTGTGCACTGGATGACAGGATTTTGAAGAAATGTTTAACTACTGATCAGTAACAGAATAGTATACAGGAATACAGAGTGATCAGTAACAGAATAGTATACAGAAATACAGAGTGATCAGTAATAGAATAGTATACAGAAATGCAGAGCGATCAGTAACTAAATAGTAAACAGAAATACAGAGTGATCAATAACAGAACAGTATACAGAAATACAGAGTGATCAGTAACAGAATAGTATACAGAAATACAGAGTGATCAGTAACTGAATAGTATACAGAAATACAGAGTGATCAGTAACAGAACAGTATACAGAAATACAGAGTGATCAGTAACAGAATAGTATACAGAAATACAGAGTGATCAGTAACAGAATAGTATACAGAAATACAGAATGATCAGTAACAGAATAGTATACAGAAATACAGAGCGATCAATAACAGAACAGTATACAGAAATACAGAGTGATCAGTAATTGAATAGTATACAGAAATACAGAGTGATCAGTAACAGAATAGTATACAGAAATACAGAATGATCAGTAACAGAATAGTATACAGAAATACAGAGCGATCAATAACAGAACAGTATACAGAAATACAGAGTGATCAGTAATTGAATAGTATACAGAAATACAGAGTGATCAGTAACAGAATAGTATACAGAAATACAGAATGATCAGTAACAGAATAGTATACAGAAATACAGAGCGATCAATTACAGAACAGTATACAGAAATACAGAGTGATCAATTGCAGAACAGTATACCGAAATACAGAGTGATCAGTTACAGAATAGTATACAGAAATACAGAGTGATCAGTAACATCCTATAGATGTACAACAAGAAATACATATAGACTGATCAGCCATACATTAACACATCATCACATCACATCATTGAGACACTATGATTTTGTGGGAAATAAACATGTCCTATTATAGCAGATAGATACAGTACAGACCAAAAGTTTGGACACAACTTCTCATTCCAAGAGTTTTCTGTATTTTCATGACTATAAAAATTGTAGATTCACACTGAAGGCATCAAAACTATGAATTAACACATGTGGAATTATATACTTAACAAAAAAGTGTGAAACAACTGAAAATATGTCTTATATTCTAGGTTCTTCAAAGTAGCCACCTTTTGCTTTGATTACTGCTTTGCACACTCTTGGCATTCTCTTGATGAGCTTCAAGAGGTAGTCACCTGAAATGGTTTTCCAACAGTCTTGAAGGAGTTCCCAGAGATGCTTAGCACTTGTTGGCCCTTTTGCCTTCACTCTGCGTTCCAGCTCACCCCAAACCATCTCGATTGGGTTCAGGTCTGGTGACTGTGGAGGCCAGGTCATCTGGCGTAGCACCCCATCACTCTCCTTCTTGGTCAAATAGCCCTTACACAGTCTGGAGGTGTGTTTGGGGTCATTGTCCTGTTGAAAAATAAATGATGGTCCAACTAAACGCAAACCGGATGGAATAGCATGCCGCTGCAAGATGCTGTGGTAACCACGCTGGTTCAGTATTCCTTCAATTTTGAATAAATCCCCAACAGTGTCACCAGCAAAGCACCCCCACACCATCACACCTCCTCCTCCATGCTTCACGGTGGGAACCAGGCATGTACAGTCATGGCCAAAAGTTTTGAGAATGATACAAATATTAATTTTTACAAAGTCTACTGCTTCAGTTTTTCTAATGGCAATTTGCATATACTCCAGAATGTTATAAAGAGTGATCAGCTTAACAGCAATTACTTGCAAAGTCAATATTTGCCTAGAAAATGAACTTTATCCCCCAAAACACATTTCAACATCATTGCAGCCCTGCCTTAAAAGGACCACCTAACATCGTTTCAGTGATTGCTCCATTAACACAGGTGTGGGTGTTGATGAGGACAGGGCTGGAGATCAATCTGTCATGATTAAGTAAGAATGACACCACTGGACACTTTAAAAGGAGGCTGGTGCTTGCCATCATTGTTTCTCTTCTGTTAACCATGGTTATCTCTAAAGAAACACGTGCAGTCATCATTGCACTGCACAAAAATGGCCTAACTGGGAAGAGTATTGCAGCTAGAAAGATTGCACCTCAGTCAACAATCTATCGCATCATCAAGAACTTCAAGGAGAGAGGTTCCATTGGTGCCAAAAAGGCTCCAGGGCGCCCAAGAAAGATCAGCAAGCGGCAGGACCGTCTCTTAAAAGTGTTTCAGCTGCGGGATCGGGCTACCAGCAGTGCAAAGCTTGCTGAGGAATGGCAGCAGGCAGGTGTGAGTGCATCTGCACGCACTGTGAGGCGGAGACTCTTGGAGCAAGGCCTGGTCTCAAGGAGGGCAGCAAAGAAGCCACTTCTCTCCAGAAAAAACATCAGGGACAGACTGATATTCTGCAAAAGGTACAGGGAGTGGACTGCTGAGGACTGGGGGAAAGTCATTTTCTCTGATGAATCCCCTTTTCGATTGTTTGGAACATCTGGAAAACAGCTTATTCGGTGAAGAAGAGGTGAGCGCTACCACCAGTCTTGTCTCATGCCAACTGTAAAGCATCCTGAAACCATTCATGTGTGGGGTTGCTTCTCAGCCAAGGGAATCGGCTCTCTCACAGTCTTGCCTAAAAACACAGCCATGAATAAAGAATGGTACCAGAATGTCCTCCAAGAGCAACTTCTCCCAACCGTCCAAGAGCAGTTTGGCGCTCAACAATGCTTTTTCCAGCATGATGGAGCACCTTGCCATAAAGCAAAGGTGATAACTAAATGGCTCAGGGAACAAAACATAGAGATTTTGGGTCCATGGCCTGGAAACTCCCCAGATCTTAATCCCATTGAGAACTTGTGGTCAATCATCAAGAGACGGGTGGAAAAACAAAAAACAACAAATTCAGACAAAATTAAAGCATTGATTCTGCAAGAATGGACTGCTATCAGTCAGGATTTGGTCCAGAAGTTGATTGAGAGCATGCCAGGGAGAATTGCAGAGGTCCTGAAGAAGAAGGGTCAACACTGCAAATATTGACTTGCTGCATTAACTCATTCTAACTGTCAATATAAGCTTCTGTTACTCATAATATGAATGCAATTATATTTCTGTATGTGATAAAAACATCTGACAAACACACATAAAAACCAGAGGGCAGCAGATCATGTGAAAATATAATATTTGTGTCATTCTCAAAACTTTTGGCCATGACTGTAGAGTCCATTCGTTCACCTTTTCTGCGTCGCACAAAGACACGGTGGTTGGAACCAAAGATCTCAAATTTGGACTCATCAGACCAAAGCACAGATTTCCACAGGTCTAATGTCCATTCCTTGTGTTCTTTAGCCCAAACAAGTCTCTTCTGCTTGTTGCCTGTCCTTAGCAGTGGTTTCCTAGCAGCTATTTTACCATGAAGGCCTGCTGCACACAGTCTCCTCTTAACAGTTGTTGTAGAGATGTGTCTGCTGCTAGAACTCTGTGTGGCATTGACCTGGTCTCTAATCTGAGCTGCTGTTAACCTGCGATTTCTGAGGCTGGTGACTCGGATGAACTTATCCTCCGCAGCAGAGGTGACTCTTGGTCTTCCTTTCCTGGGGCGGTCCTCATGTGAGCCAGTTTCTTTGTAGCGCTTGATGGTTTTGGCCACTGCACTTGGGGACACTTTCAAAGTTTTCCCAATTTTTCAGACTGACTGACCTTCATTTCTTAAAGTAATGATGGCCACTTGTTTTTCTTTACTTAGCTGCTTTTTTCTTGCCATAATACAAATTCTAACACTCCATTCAGTAGGACCATTCAGTGTATCCACCTATACTTCTGAACAACATAACTGATGGTCCCAACCCCATTTATAAGGCAAGAAATCCCACTTATTAAACCTGACAGGGCACACCTGTGAAGTGAAAACCATTTCAGGTGACTACCTCTTGAAGCTCATCAAGAGAATGCCAAGAGTGTGCAAAGCACTAATCCAAGCAAAAGGTGGCTACTTTGAAGAACCTAGAATATAAGACATATTTTCAGTTGTTTCACACTTTTTTGTTAAGTATATAATTCCACATGTGTTAATTCATAGTTTTGATGCCTTCAGTGTGAATCTACAATTTTTATAGTCATGAAAATACAGAAAACTCTTGGAATGAGAAGGTGTGTACAAACTTTTGGTCTGTACTGTAGGTTAGGGTCACCTGAATCAAACAATGTTTTGACTTTGTGAATCGGTGTTTCCATTCCGAGATATCACCATTTTTGCCATTATGCAAATAAGCTCTTTGGAGTAATAAGGGTGTTGCCATTGCCCCAAAGAGGTAAGCAGCAAATCCCTCACAGCTGCATATTGGCAAAAACTGGATTCGCATCCCATTACTACAGTATCTATCTTTGAACCCTCTCCAGCTATGCCATATTTTCTTTACAGCATGGAATCAATCCCATATTCACAATGTGGTCTAATAAAGGATTTATAGAGGGGTAATATTACATTGGGATCACAGTTTTATTATCTCTCTTATGTATTAGAAAATCATGTTTGCTTTGCAGCTGCTGCTTGACATTGCTAGATTTCCCATGTACTTCTCTTGCTCTGTTACCCACTGTTTTATGCAGTACTCACACTCACAGAATGTTTGTTTCTTTACAGGAGATTTTCAGTCGTGTACAATTCTCTTCAGTGATGTAGTGACATTTACCAACATATGTTCTGCTTGTGAGCCTATCCAAATAGTCAACATGCTTAATGCAATGTATTCCAGATTTGATCGCCTGACAAGTGTGCATGATGTGTACAAGGTAACAGACAATACTGCTAATATCAGTATAGGAAGAACAGTGGTACACAGTAGATATGGTTTCCATAGACATGCATGGGGGCCTTTACCTTTAGTCTAGAAAAAAACAAAAAAAAAATATAACGTGCTCCTTTGCATTCAAGCTTTTACTTCATAAGCATAGATGAATAAAAAAACGGACATAAATCCCCTTCAAAGTACAGAGACAGGAATCGCTTACGCGTTTCGGGGAGATAATCCCCTTAGTTATAGCAAAATGTAAACAGGCTCTACAAACAATTTAAAACCCTGTAAATTAGCAGAAACCACCTGTGTTGTACTTAATTAGCTCATTAAAAAGATGTAGGAAAGAAAAAAAAAAAACAGACCAAAAGGCAACATATATCAGAAAGAAAAAAATATATACTGTATATACAATAATAAACTGATAAATCTAAATCAATCCAAAAAAAAAAAAAAATATTCCCCTGAAAAAGAAAGCTATAAATAACAAACAGAACTCATACAAGATCTAAAGTCACAGGCAAAACGATACATTAATGATAATATATTCTACCCCAAAATTGTCTGTATTTCATGTTCCTGGACAATAATCCTGCTTAGATGACTAGTAATCTGTATACCATGATGGAGATCAGACCATCTTCCATGTCCAAAGACCATGTATTCCAAAGGCAATTGCACTAGCATTAAACATCCGTTTTGCCCTTAACAAAAATGGCCTCTCACTAGAGAGAGAGAGCGCGCATGCGTTGGATTATGACGTGCTGAATTGAAAAAACCCTTCTCTCATATTTTGTCATGTGACCCCCATACTGCCATACAATTGGGTACAAGCTTTTCATTACCTAAATAGTGGAAAAATCAAATTAAGACTGACAGTTGAAACTAGAAGTTTACATACACTATATAAAAAGACACATATACATGGTTTTCTCACTATCTGACATGAAATCAGAATAAACCTTTCCCATTTTAGGTTAATTAGGATTACCAAAATTATTTATATTTGCCAAATGCCAGAATAATGAGAGAGAATTTTTTAAGGCATTTTTATTACTTTCTGCAACGTCAAAAGTTTACATACACTGCTTCTGATAGGTTTATTGACATCTGAGTTAATTAGAGACACACCTGTGGATGTATTTTAAGGCACACCTGAAACACACTGCTTCTTTGTGTAACATCATGGGAAAGTCTAAAGAAATCAGCCAAGATATCAGGAAGAGAATTGTGGACTTGCACAAGTCTGTTTCATCCTTGGGTACAATTTCCAGATACCTGAAGGTGCCTCATTCATCTGTACAAACAATTATACGCAAGTACAAACAAGATGGGAATGTCCAGCCACCATACCGCTCAGGAAGGAGACGGGTTCTGTCCCAGAGATGAACATACTTTGGTATGAAATGTGCATAGCAACCCAAGAACAAAAGTAAAAGACCTTGTGAAGATGCTGGCTGAAGCTGGTAATAAAGAAGCCATTACTCCAAAAGAAACATAAAAAAGCCAGATTAGTGTTTGCAAATGCACACAGGAACAAAGACCTTCATTTTTGGAGACATGTCCTGTGGTCTGACGAAACTAAAACTGAACTGTTAGGCCATAATGACCATCGTTACGTTTGGAGGAACAAGGGAGAAGCTTGCAAGTCTAAGAACACCAGCCCAACTGTGAAACACGGTGGTTGCAGCATCATGTTGTGGGGTTGTTTTGCTGCAGGAGGGACTGGTGAACTTCACAATATAGATGGCATCATGAGGAAAGAACATTATGTGGCAATGCTGAAGCAACATCTCAAGACATCAGCAAGGAAGTTAAAGCTTGAGCGCAAATGGGTCTTCCAAATGGACAATGAACGAATAATAATAATAACTTTATTTATATAGCGCATATTCCATAGCACTTTACAAATCAGAGGACACATGAACAGACAATATGAGACATTACAATGTGATAAAGAAATAAACATATCGCACAATAGTAGTGAGGGCCCTGCTCGCAAGAGCTTACATTCTATGAGGAGATAGGGGGGACACAAGAGGTCAGAGGGTTTGTTTGCTACAATGGTCCAGCCATCTTTTAATAGAAAAGGTTGTGTAACTGAAGCTGCAACAATTGACTGCCTTATAGTGGCCAAGTGACATGAGAGCTGCAGTATATGTACTAACTTGTGAATGATATATGATTAGTACATACCCATCCTACAGCTATATTATTGGCGGGAGGAAGATTTAATAGGGTAGGGTACCTTTGTAAAAAGGCCAGTACATTAGTTCATATAGGTTGGTATAAATATATACCACTAGATCTATCTAGCCCTTTGCCATAATTAGTGTTAGGGTAACCAGCTCAGCGACTCATGTTACTGTGGTCTAGATACTCACTTAGTTGGTGAAAGACACTGTAGGTAGTTTCGATATACCACATAGGATAATTAACCCATGGCTACCATTGTCACTACATGGAGTCAGTCAGCGTTTTTCCTCCACTGTGGGGTTTTATTTGCTTTACCACTGTAGGCAGCATTTATTTATTTATTTGTGTATATGTATTGACCAAGAATTTTGGAATCTATGAATAGTCTAGTAAGTCCCCTGATGATTGGTGCGTCACTGTACCAGGAAACGCGTAGGAACTAGGGATATATAGGGTCATTTTAAGGACAGCTTGGTACTGCCCTTGTTAGGGCGGGAGTCAATTTGGGTGTAAGGGAAAGTCTTAGGGGGAGGAATAGGGATTGCAATTATTCCTCCTGTGATGCACCCTCACCTGCTGGGTTACTCCCGTCTTCAGATATTGGTAAGATCGTTTCATTATTTAATTGTGTGGCTGCCATGATATACAACTTTATATGGTGGTGATTTCATATGTATTTGCTATAACGTTGGACTCCATAGAGTGGCAAATCTATTTATGATGTTTGATTTATTTTCTTTGGGACCTTTTTAATATTTAATATTAAATGTTAAGTTTTATTAGTATTTGCATCAGTGCTTTCTATTTATAATTAACCCATGAGTAGCCTGTATGAGAAGATTTGGGAGGCTGGGATTAATGTGGTGGTACGGCTACAGATGGTCATTCCATGGATATTTTACTATCCTAAATCAGTAGGTTTGGGAATTTAAGCAGTATTTTTAGAAATTATTTAATAAATGTCAAGATTTAGTTGTCTTCACAAAAAAATTCTCTTTTTTTTTTCCTTGTTTTGATATCCAAAACATTTAACCCAAGTCATACAGTTTAAGGGCAATGGTACCAAATACTAATGAAATATATGTGTAACATCCTTGCCTGTCCGGGCTTCGGCGCCATCCTTCGGCGCAGGAGGCGTGTCTGGCTGTGATTCCTTCCTTTGGGTTTTTCTTGTATTGTCTGAACACGTTAGGAACTGAGCTCACTGGGTCTTGGACCATTGACTTCCCGGCCATGTTCTGCAGCCTTGACCATTATGCCATTGAAGAAGCCTGTTTGTTCTTTGCCTTGCTTAGCCCGGACTTTTCTATTGGAATGATTAGCTTAGGGATCGCACCTGCTCAGTGGCCAATCATAGTATAGCAATCCCTATATAAACCCACAGCTTACTCCATCCTGTGCCTGATTATTATGGCTGTCTGTGTCCTGTTTGCCCTGATCCTCACCACTACTCTACTGCTTCTGTGTACCAATTTCTGCATACGTCTGATCTACTGCTCCTGTGTACAGATTCTTTCATACGTCTGACTACGGCTGATCCACTGCTCCTGTGTACCGAATACTGCATACATCTGACCACGGTTGCTTCTTACTCCTGAGGTACTATTCCTGCTATTTAACGCCTCATCTACTACTGTTTAAGTACTGTGCCTTTGCCTCACCAATTGGACTCCAGATCAGATAACTAGCACCGTTACAAAACAGTCTTATTACCTCACCTCTGTAATTGATTTTCCACCACACCCATCTCCTTCACCTTGGTTTTCCTTTGCTCCTCTAATAGTTAATTTTAGTCTTACCTGTGTATTGACAGCCTATCTTTCGGTCAGGTCTGGGGCGAGTTCTTCCTTCCTATTTATTGTTTACTCACATTCACATTTGCGCTTGCTATTGCCTTGTGCGTGCTGGCTATTTACTCTTGCTGTTTTGTTACCTGTATTCTTATACCTGAACTATGGCTTTGACTTTGACTATTCTCTCGGATTTCGATTCTGTACTGCGACTGTTACCGAACCCTTGGCTAGCTGACCTCCCTTTTGTTGCTGTTTGTCCTGTGTCTTCACTTATGCTTTCTGTGTCTTCACTTATATCTAAGAAGGGACTGCCGCCCAGTTGTCGTCTGCCACCTAGGACAGATCAGGCAAGTAGGCAGAGACGGGGGTGGGTTCAGCTTAGGACTCACTCCCCCTCCCCCCAGGGTTCACCAGCAGCTACTGGGGATTTGCTCCTCTAGAAATTCCCTTACAGTATGTACACTTTAGACTTTGCAGAAAGTAATAAAAATGCCTTAAAAATTCTCTCTCTCTCATTATTCTGGCATTTGGCAAATATAAATAATTTTGGTAATCCTAATTGACCTAAAACGGGAAAGGTTTATTCTTATTTCATGTCAGATAGTGAGAAAACCATGTATATGTGTCTTTTTATATAGTGTATGTAAACTTCTAGTTTCAACTGTAGGTATAAAATATGGCTGTCTTAATTAGATTTTTCCGCTATTTAGGTAATGAAAAGCTTGTATCCAATTGTATGGCAGTATGGAGCCACATGACACACTATGAGAGAAGGGTTTTTTTTCGATTCAGTGCGTCATGATCCAACGCATGCGCGCGCTCTCTCGCTCTAGCGAGAGGCCATTTTTGTTAAGGGCAAAACGGATGTTTAATGCTAGTGCAATTGCCTTTGGAATACACGGTCTTTGGCCATGGAAGATGGTGTGATCGCCATCATGGTATACAGAGATTAGCCATCTAAGCAGGATTATTGTCCAGGAACATGAAATACAGACAACTTTGGGGTAGAATATATTATCATTAATGTATCATTTTGCCTGTGACTTTAGATCTTGTATGAGTTCTGTTTGTTATTTATAGCTTTCTTTTCCAGGGGAATATTTTTGTGATTTTTTTTTTGGATTGATATATATTTATCAGTTTATTATTGTATATATTTTTTTTTCTTTCTGATATATGTTGCCTTTTGGTCTGTTTTTTCTTTTCTTTCCTACGTCTTTTTAATGAGCTAATTAAGTACAACACAGGTGGTTTCTGCTAATTTACGTCTTTGAAATGTGGGAAGAAACCAGAGGCCCTAGAAGAAATCCACGCAAACAAGGGGAGAAAATATTCAATCCAGATGTCATTAGCTGGATTCGAACACAGGACTCCAGCACTGCAAGGCCACAGTGCTTCTTTTCACTGCCATACAGACATGAAACCTTGAATTTTTCACGCACAGACAAATGATGATCTTGTATACCCTAGGTAGAGACCATTGGTGATGCTTACATGGTGGTTGGTGGAGTACCAGTTCCTGCAGAAACCCATGCACAAAGAGTAGCAAACTTTGCTTTGGGCATGAGAATTGCAGCAAAAGAAGTTCTAAACCCTATATCTGGAGACCCTATTCAGGTAAATGCAAGTAGTTACATGGCCTAATGCTTTCCTGGGCATATTACTATATTCAGAATAAAACAAATATCTATTCATTTAGATCAGAGTTGGGATTCACACTGGACCTGTGCTAGCTGGAGTTGTTGGAGATAAGATGCCAAGGTACTGCTTGTTTGGAGACACTGTGAATACGGCTTCGAGGATGGAAAGTCACGGGGTGCCAGATAAAGTTCACCTGAGTCCAACAACTTTCAAGTAAGAATAATAAAGTGGTTACACAATGAAAAATTATTTTGTCAACTTTCCATAAATACATGTTCCCTGCGCCATACACTTCAGATCAATGCCAAATGATTGAACATGGCTGATCAAATTTCTGACAGCCCAGTCTCATTTCATAGAGGATGTGATTCTGGACCAATGCACGTTAATTAAAAACGTTGCTGCTTTCTGCCTGAAAAACCTCTAAATATGCTGCCACTAGGTGTCTCCCTTCTGTTAAATTTGCAGCTCACTCCGTTACAACCATCTAATATGACAGTGAATACACTCCAATAGACCACCTCTTTGAGAAGACAAACCACAATTCTTGTGACAGATTTAGGTTCCACATATATTATGCAAGCTTACCATCTTCTTTCGGACTACTCGTATACATGAACACAATTGTAATTTTGTTTGGTTCTCTGTATCCTGCCATATAGCGACTTCTATTAACCCCTTCTGAATAGCGGACATTACCTCTGCATTTTCCAGGGTGGCTCTGTTATTACTGTAAATGATTTTACAATATGAATAGGATTTCTATCATTGTAAATGTTGACAGGAGTTCATACTTTTTCAGCTCCCTAAAACATCAAGACTTTGATATAGTGGAAAGAGGAGTCATTGAAGTAAAAGGCAAAGGTAAAATGAGGACGTATTTCTTGCTAAAGAATCTACACTTATCAGAGGAGGAGATTATGGGAAGGCAAAATCATCAAGACTCTGAGCCAAGTCCTAACAGCACTGCAGGTATATGGATATTCTGACACTAAAGCTTTCTATAAGAGGTGGCCAGCTATATGCATTAGGGAGCAGCCGATATATTCACACACGGCTGATTTGTTGCAGAAATTTCTGTGACTAAATTCAGTCCCATTGATTGGAGAAGGATCATTTCTTCCCATTAAAATGTATGAGACAGTCACAGAAATGTATGCAACAAATCTGCCATGTGTGAATATACCAGCTGTACGAGCCTGTAACACAACGGCAGAGATGTATATGCCAAACCACAATTTTGAGATGGAACTTCCTCTTGAGCCCTATCCCCTTTACCTCCCCTATATCTATAGAAAAGTCCATACAGAAGTTTTGCTCATATGGGGCATATGAGTAGCAGATTATGGCACACACCATATTTGTGCTATAATTTGCAACTTTTTATACTTCTCAAAAATGGCAAGAAAAATGGAAGTATTCACAATTTGCGGACCCCTTCTACAGCCTGGACACACATCTAGCACTTTTATCAGCAATTGCTGACGAAATTACAGTCATGTGCATGGGGCCTTACACAAATCTGTTTTGCCTCTAACTGTATTTCAGTAGGATACATAAATGATGTATAGTGACTATGTAATTCATTAAGTTACTTTCTTCCAGACTCAAATGAATTAAAGAATTCTGATGCTTCTGCTAAAGAAAACCCGGCAGAGAAAGGGGAAACAGACGAGAAGAGTGGTGACCTGTGCAAGACTGTCTACAAGTCCAAGACTTGCTGTTTGCTGTAGATAGCCCAAGCAACTTTACCAGCAACATGGCCATAGGAATGTGGACACTGCATAAACTCACACAGCCGCACATCCTCAGCTGCAGTTGTCGCTGTAACTTTCACCATAGGGCTATCATGAGTTACCACCATTCCAAATTAGTCCAAAATCAGGCAAAATAAGAAGAAGTCAGCGGTGAAGCAGACAAGGCCTAAACCTATAAAACTGTACTGCTTTAGGCTTGGGCCCCATGTAGCGGGGAAACCCTGCTTCAATTATACCTATAAGGAAACTGCCGGCGTTTCCGTAGGATAATTGACAAGCTACAATTTCCAAAACCACATGGTTTTGGAAATTGTAGCGTATCCGCTGCGCATATTTTTTCGCAATGTGTGTATAGGATTCGCTAAAATCCTATCCACCTTGCAGGGACTGTAAAACGCTGCGTTTTTTTCTACTGCGTTTACGCCACACGGGGCCTCAGGCCTTAAGGTCTTTTCTAGGTGTAGATTTGATGATCTATTCTCATCATCAATATCAGATCAACAGGGTTCCAATAAAGGCTGATAAGCAAGGAAGCCAGACCCCCAGAAACCTGATATTGATGACCTTTCCTGAACAAAGTGACAGCTGTAAAAACTAAATGACAGATTGAGGTCTGCAGGCTTGGCCATGTAATACACACAATGTAAATGTAGCATAACTGTGTATGTCTAACAAAGGGCTCTATTTAAGGCTAAGGCCACATTACTGCAAGTCCTTTTACGAAGGACTGTACAAGCTTAGATATTTCAACAAATCCCATCCACGCACAAAAGAAAAAAAATCCCTCGGCACAAAGAGGCTTGCACTACAGGTTGTGAAAAACAGCTTGTCAATTACAACCGCGTATTGGGCCATAGATTTCAATACAATACAATGGTTGTAACCTGGGCTCACCACAAAGGAAACTACCCGCAAACCCTGCAGCAGAAATTATCTCCTATCCACAGTATAGGGGCTAAACGTTTTATTGGTGGGGAGACTGCTAAAACAGTGAATGGAGCACTCAGGGAAACTTGCAGTCCCTTTTTTGATTGGTGGTGTCCCAGTGATGGGGACACTTATCCCATATTCCGTGGACAGGAGCTTAACTTAAGGGGGTGCATAAGTTCCATTCGTACCTAGGCCCATGAGTCTTAGGGGGTGTTCACACGTAGGAATTTGCCACTGATTTGGGCATGGAAAGGCAGAGATTGCAGCAGGGCATGGTAAAAAATAAGCACCCTGCTCGATCTTGCCACGGAGTCTGTGACTCGAGACTACACACAGCAAAAAGCCACGGTAGAATGCTGATAAAATGAGGAGAAATCTGAGGAGGGTGAAAACAAAGGGAGACAGATTCGGGGCCAAATTCACCCCCAAATCCGTGGCAGATTCATACGCAGGGTTCCATGAGGTGACTCATCCCAGTATGAGGAGACCACTACTATACACAATACATTATAGTTGGGATCCTGGCGCAGATTTTGCACTGTGGCCCAGGAGCTTCATATTACGCCTCTGCCTGTGGACAAGAAATAAGTGCCTATAGGGAATAGTCTGTTAAAATATTTCTCTACCTCAACATTTTTCCAATGTTATAATAAAATATAAAAATAAAAAATAATATATCTAAAAGGTAAAAGTATTGCAAATCTTATAAAATTTCAATGCAGATAATGCATTGGGGATAAAATGGCCAATAAATACATTTGCTGCATCATGGGAGTCTAAGACAGTGCGGTTTTATATACCGCTAGAAAGCCGACACTGTCCCTGTATGTGCCCTGGTGGAGGAGATATCAGTGCCGTTAGTTTCGGAACCAATTATCTCCCCACTGTCAGAAAGGCGGGCCTCATAGCTCAGCGTCATACTGTCAGAAGGGATGTTCCTTACTGCCCTGTGATGACACTGAGCTGTGAGGAACGCCCCCTCCCCAATACAAGTCTATGGACAAGTTCTATCAGGGGGAGCCTACCTCACAGCGCAGCGATGATGCTGAGCTATGAGGAACGCCCTTCTGACAGTGGGGAGATATCGATATCGGGGCACATACCGGGAAAGCCAGCAGTATGCTGAATTCAGCACACCGCATGTGCATGAGGACATGAAAGGTCTTCTTTAAGGATGCATACACAGGATTTTATTTATTTTCCACACAGATTTCACTGCATTTCAGAGATGAATCTGCTGCATAATCTGTGTGTGTGGATTGTGGGTCAGGAGGGGTGCTACACCTTCTTGTGGAGACTGCCTTTGCAGCTATATAGTCTTAAAGGTCATGCATGCTCCGCTAGGAATTCTGAGAAAGATTTGGATTGGCCGCAAAGTTGACCCAAAGGATGAAATCTACAGAAAAATTTGACTGTAGCGGATTTCAAAATCTGCGCCACAGGTCATTTTCCTTCCAAAGAAGTTTTTGGAACTCTCTTTGACTTCAATGGTAATGTATTACCACATTATCAGTGAATCAGATCTGCACATATTATGTAACATGAAGCAACCTCAAGCATTCAGCTGTTTGGTCTGGATTATATTCAGACCTGTGAGTTGCAAATTGTATAAGCATATCACAATTCACTACAATACACTATTTTTGTGATTTTATTCGAAGCTTTTTTTTTTTTTTTTTAAATAAAACAAAAATATTGACCATGCCATTTGGCCATTAACAACAACTTAGCTGGACCATCCATAAATCAAATAATTTTTATGAACGGTCACTTAAAGACTATAAGCTCAAGTTTATGATACTGCAGTATCTAACACTTTGTAAACCTCAAGAACCCTTCCCTATTGTCTAGGAGTCACGTTGGTCGGACATGGTCTCTGGAGTCTCATTGGTGCTTAGTAATAAGTGTAATCCATGACTGCCTGGTCACATCTGCTCCATCACTGCAAAAGGTGATAATTGGTTATGATGTACTAAGGGGAATACAATAACCCCGATGAAAGATCCTCCAGGATTCACACATTGGGATAAACATAACTGAGCTGTGAATTCTCTTAATTGTTTTAAGCACTGCTTGTGGTAGTAAACATTTACCAGCAGAACACTGACCGTGTCCACCGATGTTACCACAGATAGATCAAAAGGGTTATTGAACTATTAAACCATCTGGGGGTTGGAAGAACCCTTTTTCATACTGAAGTTCAATCCACAGGATAGGTCACTAGTATCTGACTGGTGGGGGTCCAACAGCCAGACTCTACACGGATGTGTTGACCCAGTTGCCGGAAGCAGCACTGGTTTCAAGTAAAAGGCGCAGAGCTGTTCTACCCCGCTGTCACTGAAATATAGAGAACAGAGATACAGCTATGCACCTTTTACTTGAATAGGAGCAGAGCTGCTTCCGATCCCTGGATCTCGGTGATCAGACCCCCATCAATCAGATATTGATGGCCTATCTTGTGGATAAATCATCAGCATGAAAAACTGAGTCAAAAAAAAAAAAAAACAACAACAACCCATTAATAAATTTAGGATTAACATCCTGCTTTTTCACCTTTTAAATGGGTTAGATTAAGGCTGGGGCCCCATGTTGCAAAAAAACAGCGTTTTACAGTGCTTACAAAATGGATGAGATTCTGGCTAATTCCCTCCACACATTGCAGAAAAATATTCGCAGCAGAAACGCTGTGATTTCAAAAACCATTGCGTTTTTGTAAATCGCAGCATTTCAATGATACCATGCACTTTGCACGTACTGTTTATGCAACGTGGGGCCCCCGCCTAAAGGGGTATTTCCAGTGGGCAGGTTATTTACAAACAACTCAAAATGGAACAAAAGAAGCAACATTCACCTCTCACTCACCGCTAATTCCTGGTCCAGTCGCTCAGACAGTCACTGTCAGAGGGGGTGTTCCTTACCTCCCTGCGAGGATGCTGAGCTGTGAGGAACGCCCCCCAGTACAGGGATATGGACGAGTACTGTCAGGGGGAGCTAGACTGTCAGGAACGCCCTGCTGACAGTGGGGAGAGATCGGTGCCAAAACTAACAGCACCGATTTCTCCAGCCCCAGGGCACAAAACGGGAAAGCCAACAGTGCGCTGAATACAGCTCACTGTCAGTTTTCTAGCGGTGTATAAAACCGCATGAACAGAAAATATGACACTAGTGTGAACAGAGCCTCACTATCAACAGAATTCCTAGAATATGTAAAACAGCATACATCCTCATCCAAACTTATAAACTACATATAACAAAACAATATTTTTATTAAATAAAATATTGAACTTGCACATCACATTCTCATCCATATTATTTTGTGGCTTTGGGTTTTGGACTAAAAAAAGATGATATGTTTTTCATTCCACTTTTGTCCACTTTAGCCAGGGATTTCTGAGCCGCGGTCATCTTGCTGTTGGCCTGTAAACAAAATCAAGTCAACACAATTCACTTAAATGCTAAAAGAGGTTTTCGCATGTTAGACATTGTCATATCCACAAAATATACCACATCTTTCTGTTAGGTGATATTAGTCAGGTCAGCCATCGTTCAATTCAGAAAGCCGCAGAAATGTGCATCCATCTCTCCATTTCGTCTGCTACTTACAAGGCCACCATCAGAGTCTTGGTTTACAGGAAAAATAGGTCAGGGAACCCGATTTCCTGATGTATGGAGGTCCAAGAGGGATCATATTATGTCGATATATGTCATGACAATAACAATGATAGCACACACTAGTTAAGATATGGGGCTCTATAATATTATACAAGAGATTATTTTCTGTATGTAGTACGCACCCTTGTCGCCTACTTCCCTGTATGTTCCCAAGGCTGGGGAAAAGATAAAAATCCAGGTTTGCCTGAAGTAGAGAACCTGAAGTTTTTTACCATGCTGCTCCTGCAACCAGACCATCATTGATCTCCAAATCAACAGGATCAGATAAGTAAAAATGCAGAGGTTTTGTCCACTTTTGGCAAAAAATGGATTTTAAGCTCTTGTCCAGAGTGTTACTTTAAAGACATTTACTTTAAGTGTCTATTTAATATGTAATTATTGGTGAATAATAATAATACGTAAATTATTTGTGAATTTTGGCAAATTTTATTTAACCCCTAGTTGCTAATCTCAGGCTATTTACCTGGTGCTGGGGAGGTTATTGTCCTGAAGTTAGGCTGATAAGACAAGCTTTTAGGACCTTTATCATCAGTTTTATCAACAAATTTAACTCTTTATGGTGATCACAGAGAAGTGAAAAAGCCTTCCCATTCACATTGTGCTAGCAGAACTTGCTCCCCTGCCAATCCCTCCCATCATTTTCTTCCTGGATGCTTGCTCTGTCTCAGCAGGGAGCCTAGCTAGAGATAACACAAGCAGTTTACAGCCCTCTACTATAAAGAACTACTGGTTAATTTACACATGGACTAGGGGGCCAGAAAATAAGCCCTGTGGAATATAAAACCATATAAAACTTCATTTTTTGTTCAAAAACTATATAAATGTGTAGCCCGTTATCAGAAGAACAAGAAAATCTTATTTTAATATGTTTAATGTGCAATATTATATATAAAAACAATTTTAAGTAAAAGAAGCAAAATTTTCATTTTTTTTTACCATTATTCTACGTCTAGCGAAAAAAATATTCAACTTATTTAACAAATAAAGCTACTTATTTCAAGCCTTATGTGTCCTGAAAAAAAAAGGGTAAAAATAGTTGAGATATGAAAAGCCATTAAAAAGATATTGCCGTGTAAAGCAATGCATACCAAAGTGGTAAATTTGGCCTGGGTTAAGAAAGAAAAATAAAAAAAAAATCTGCATCTGAAACTTTGGATACGGACACCAGTAACATGCAAAAGACGACATTACAGCCTGCCTTGCACAGCGCCTATGTATGTAACTATATTTGTCCCTTAAAGGAAAACTGATGTTTGTGTCTCCCTGTCTTCTACACGGACAGCCAGTGTCGCTCTCTGACAACCCTTCTTATATACTATTAAGCGGGCCAGACAAATATAGAAGTGAGGACTAGAAAAAGGAGTAGGATTCCAACTGGAAACTTATTATGTTTTGCATAACCCAACAAGAAATGTAACCTTTAAACTGTAGAACAATCTCCAAACCTCCTTTTTCAAGCTTTTGGTAGGTTTCTCCCACCTATTAAGAGTTCCTGACATTTCAGAAGTCTTCTATAACCAGAGGTACTCTAATACTAGAAGCTCCAGTTATTTAAGTCTGTATAATTGTCAGCTGATTTCTTAGGGCTGGTTCACACTGCGTTTTCTGCAAAATACTCATGAGAAAAAAAAACACATAGTATGCCTGGGAAAATCGCTGCAGAAATCCCGAGGCCCTTTCTCCACTAGCTTCCATTCCAGGTTTGCACAGGTTGATCAGCCTGTTCAATGGGCTGATCAGTGTTTGGGCATGGGCAGTGGCTTAGTAGAGATTACAATGCTGAAGCTACTGCAAGATAGGGCTGAGTGCCTCTTTTTTTGCCACTAAAAAAAATTAGTAAAAGAAGCATAGCATAGGCTACTGCTTTCCACTGAAAACAATGGATGGCAGAGTGGGGGGATGGGTTGGACCAAATTTTGGTGGTAGAAAGTGCCACAAATCAACTCTAAAATGCAGTGTGAACTCACCCTTATTTTTACCTCTCGAACCTGCTTATTAAAAAACATAATTTAGCAAAACATAACTTAGAATTTAGTTTGTGCACTTACTTTACATTCTTACACAAAATATACTTTAGATAGATCCACCAAAAAGACACGCATAAGATAGGTGGCAAGAAGCATAAGACAATCACAGACAGAAAAGAGTCATCACTGTGCAATGGACAGATCTCGCTTATATGGCAAGCTTATTATTCTAAAACCTTCTCTTTATCCATTTTTAATGTCATGAAAATGACAATAACCGCAAGATTTGCAGAAAAAAAAAATGCCCACCTTTTTGCCTTTGTCATTTGAATTATATTTTGTGTAGTCCTCTTCTGCTTCCACAGGCTTGTCAGACACTCTCCTTTTCTGTAAATTTAGATGGGGGAATGTGCTCAGTCATACAACACCCAAAGATTTTTTTTTTATTTCACATAAATGTCCAGTGCGGAGAAGAACCCATATTGTAAATTGGAAAAATGATTACACCAAGAATTGGACAAGATGTGGGGGATAACAGAGCACGTCTAACTGTCAGAAGAACTTGATATTGCCCAGAGAGATTTCTGGGCGAGGAGCCTCCCTCTATTTCAGGTGCTCTCAACATCAAAAATTTCTGACAACAGAAGACACCACGGACCACAGATGCTGGCGAGATCTTACAGTTTTAGTTCCCTCATCCACGATCATAAAAATGAACAAGCTACCTGCTAACATACCATTAGTACCTAAGAGTAATGACCTGGGTACCAAGCTATTACTTACTGCACTTTATTAGGAAGGAGTTAGTTCTGATGATTGGAAATGCTAGCTGCAGCAAAGCAGGCCAATGTCGTGTGCAAGAAAATAAGCCGCGGATTACCTTTGTAGGAGGTTCTGGTGTTGGACTGGAGACATCTGGCAGACTAAAACAGTACGAGGGAAAAAAATATCTATTAATGACTAAAGAAAATTATATTAATTTGCACAATGATATGAACAATACTAATATTATGCTGCGACGACCACTTTACACCTTATTCACACATATAGGGAAAATGGTCATGTGATGCCTATATTAAAACATATTTGGGGCAGATTTATGAAAACTGTCTTAGAGAAAAATGGTCTTAGTTACCCAGAGCAACCAAATTGCAACATAGCTTTCTTTTCTTAAAGTGCTTTAGAAAACCATGCTCTGCATAGTTACTAGAGGAAAGCAAGACGGCTTTCATAAATCTGCCAGACTGATTTCAATGTGGCTATTCACATGTTCGTTTTAACGGACCATCGGAAAATAGAACATGTCCTATCGTTGTCCCTCCCTCAATGGAAGGAAATCTATGATGCAAAATGAGTGTGAAAAAAGGGACCATTTCTATCAGCTGTTTCTCTCCACAGTCGTGTAAATATAGCCTTAGCCTATACATCTAAATGGTAATGACAGTGGGGGTAGCTGAAAGGTGACATCACAGCATGGCGAGGACACACTGCTGAAGTACCTTTG
This sequence comes from Leptodactylus fallax, assembly GCA_947044405.1. Lineage (NCBI taxonomy): Eukaryota > Metazoa > Chordata > Amphibia > Anura > Leptodactylidae > Leptodactylus > Leptodactylus fallax. The sequence goes on from CAMRHE010000410.1 coordinate 691,757, forward strand.
GGATGCTTTCATGCTGGGTTTTGCAGTGTCTGTTTTGATTGACACAGTCTCGGCCTACACATACCATATACTGCATACCTCTGCATGGACTGCGCTATTCCCTACAGCATAATGTATACCAGCCCGACACATTTTTGCTTTATGTCCAGTTAATGTAGGAATGGAGAGGTGTGACGCATGATAAACAATGGGCGTATACATTCAAAAACATATATAATATATACAATCCTTACATACAATGGGGCAGATATAAGCAGAGTGGCGTTATTAACACCACCCTCACACTCACACCAACCTGAGTTGGCGGAGGCTGCACACCCTTTGCTTGGCCGTGCGCCTGCAGAGAAATCTATGCCACCTCATAGCTGGCCTTCATATAACGCCTTATTTACACCATTATTTACACCAGATTTCTGGCATAAATGATAATAAATCTAGCAGGGCCGAAGGTCCTAAATCCCTTTTCGGGAAAGTGGAGAGTGCAGTGCAGAAAACAAACCACCACTATTTTTTGTGGAAAATGCAGATTTGTGCAAAAATTGTGTCTTTTTATGCCTAATACACCAGAAAACTATGTACAAGGTAAAATAAATCTGCACTATTGATTGCACTGTAGGAACTTTGTCTAAGGCCTGCTTCACAAGGGTGCATTCAGTCTGCATGTGGGCTGCATTTCCCCAAGTGAATATGGTCTGGGGAACCGGTCTTACAGTCATATGAAAAAGTTTGGGCACCCCTATTAATCTTAATCATTTTTAGTTCTAAATATTTGGGTGTTTGCAACAGCCATTTCAATTTGATATATCTAATAACTGATGGACACAGTAATATTTCAGGATTGAAATGAGGTTTATTGTACTAACAGAAAATGTGCAATATGCATTAAACCAAAATTTGACCGGTGCAAAAATTTGGGTACCCTTATCATTTTATTGATTTGAATACTCCTAACTACTTTTTACTGACTTACTGAAGCACAAAATTGGTTTTGTAACCTCACTGAGCTTTGAACTTCATAGCCAGGTGTATCCAATCATGAGAAAAGGTATTTAAGGTGGCCAATTGCAAGTTGTTCTCCTATTTGAATCTCCTCTGAAGAGTGGCATCATGGGCTCCTCAAAACAACTCTCAAATGATCTTTAAACAAAGATTTTTCAACATAGTTGTTCAGGGGAAGGATACAAAAAGTTGTCTGAGATTTAACCTGTTTCCACTGTGAGGAACATAGTAAGGAAATGGAAGACCACAGGGACAGTTCTTGTTAAGCCCAGAAGTGGCAGGCCAAGAAAAATATCAGAAAGGCAGAGAAGAAGAATGGTGAGAACAGTCAAGGACAATCCACAGACCACCTCCAAAGAGCTGCAGCATCATCTTGCTGCAGATGGTGTCACTGTGCATCGGTCAACAATACAGCACACTTTGCACAAGGAGAAGCTGTATGGGAGAGTGATGCGAAAGAAGCCATTTCTGAAAGCACGCCACAAACAGAGTCGCCTGAGGTATGCAAAAGCACATTTGGACAAGCCAGTTTCATTTTGGAAGAAGGTCCTGTGGACTGATGAAACAAAGATTGAGTTGTTTGGTCATACAAAAAGGCGTTATGCATGGCGTCAAAAAAACACAGCATTCCAAGAAAAACACTTGCTACCCACTGTAAAATTTGGTGGAGGTTCCATCATGCTTTGGGGCTGTGTGGCCAATGCCGGCACCGGGAATCTTGTTAAAGTTGAGGGTCGCATGGATTCAACTCAGTATCAGCAGATTCTTGAGAATAATGTACAAGAATCAGTGACGAATTTGAAGTTACGCCGGGGATGGATATTTCAGCAAGACAATGATCCAAAACACAGCTCCAAATCTACTCAGGCATTCATGCAGAGGAACAATTACAATGTTCTGGAATGGCCATCCCAGTCCCCAGACCTGAATATCATTGAACATCTGTGGGATAATTTGAAGCGGGCTGTCCATGCTCGGCGACCATCAAATTTAACTGAACTGGAATTGTTTTGTAAAGAGGAATGGTCAAAAATACCTTCATCCAGGATCCAGGAACTGATTAAAAGCTACAGGAAGCGACTAGAGGCTGTTATTTTTGCAAAAGGAGGATCTACTAAATATTAATGTCACTTTTCTGTTGAGGTGCCCATACTTTTGCACCGGTCAAATTTTGGTTTAATGCATATTGCACATTTTCTGTTAGTACAATAAACCTCATTTCAATCCTGAAATATTACTGTGTCCATCAGTTATTAGATATATCAAATTGAAATGGCTGTTGCAAACACCCAAATATTTAGAACTAAAAATGATTAAGATTAATAGGGGTGCCCAAACTTTTTCATATGACTGTATATCATTACAGTCATCTAGGATTCTGTGAGTCTCTGCAGGACTACTGTTCCATACTGAAAACATGATTACAGAATGGGACAGTAATCTCACAGTCTCTCACATTATCATAGATGACATTGTAAGCCCTTGCGGGCAGGACCCTCTATCCCACTGAGCCAGTTGGTCACTGTTAATATTATATTTGTCTTGTATATTTTGTGTACTGTATGTAAACCCTCAAATGTAAAGCACCATGAAATTAATGGTGCTATATAAATAAACAATAATAATAATATTTATTATTGTTATTATTAATAGATGACCATAAGGCCATGGGATCAAGTCACCAGACAAATTTTCACTGTGGGAAATACAGCCAACATATGGTCCATATTTCAGACTGCATATGCCCATGTGAAGCAGGCCTAGAAGGATGCCCCTGCATTTAACAAAACAGACTTTGAGATAAGAGCAACCAGTCTGGTGTTTGATGCAAGGGGAGGGCTGAAAACTAACTAAAAAATAAGTTTTGATATACTGTTCCATTACAAGATATCGGAGACAATGTTTTACCCTTACTTTAAATACGCAGACAGCTCATTCCGCAGACCTTCAGGAATGTATTCTGAAACCAGTCCATGGGCATACCGCACATAGTCCTCTGTGATAATGGAAATAAGTGTAAAAAGCAAAATTAGGACGATGCACACAGTGCCTCTGAGAACCTCTTATACCGTATGTAACTGTCTAAACAGAAGAGGCAGAGAATGGGTGAGTTAAGTATTATTTAAGTTTTTTTCTTTTTACATCTTTTCTAAACCTTTTCGTAAAAAAGCACATACAATAGCCCACTGGTAAAACCCTATGAAGGGCTTGGTCTGCTTATTTATTCACATGAGTAGTCTTGAGCACAAAAATTTATTTTTTTATGCTGATAGTAACAACCCCCTCCCCCCAAAAAACTAAGAAAATGTAATTTTCATAATTAAACCCAGATCTAAAGAATATGTAATTTTCTTATAACACTGTAGAGGCTTTTGCACATGTTTTTTTTCCCATCAAGTATTATCCTCAGGTTAGAAGAAGCAGAAATCTTTTCAACCCAAGCATGACCTGGCATTCTTACAGAGGGTGTATTATAAAGCTGTGCAAATATAACATGATCCAGTTTATGAACCACAGGGGAATTTATTGAAGAAGAGCAATCGTCCATATATATACAGAATTAACACAGCTAAATGTCTAATAGTACAGATAATACGGTTTATCTTATTAAGTATAAAGAAAAGGACACTTTAGGAACTTGTAATAAATAAGCCCAATAACATCTACATCAAGCAATGCCCTGGTGAATACACAGAGTCGTGGGCCTTTGACTGGACTTTTCAACTGTAAAGCGCTGCGGAATATGATGGCGCTATATAAGTAAGCATAATAAATAACTGCTATGTATAGCTTTCCATAATAATAGGATCTATTCTACCTGATCTACGTAAAAACCTTCCTGATCTCATAGTATGTAGCAAGTCACACAAGCCAGACCTGTTGCAGACAACTGAGACCCAAAACCAGCTCCATTCATCTGAATAGGGTGGTTTCTCTAGGATGTGTATGGATTTTTGCAGGTCCCATTCAGATGCACAGGTTGGTTGCAAAAGTTTCTATAACTCGTGTTAATTCACCCTTACAGGCAGAAACTCATGACTCATATTTTGTTGGGATGGGAGCGATAATTGTTTGCACTACAAGAGGAAGAATCTATAAACTATCTGGGCATCTGTCCAGACAATTTATAGGATCCGGATCTCATCTGACAGAAAACATAAGGCAAGTCAATTTGCAGCAAGGATAAAAAATGTGCATGCAAAAGGTGGTGCATATAAATAAAAGACCCACACTGTGACCCATGCTCATCTGAAGGGCCTGCAGAAATCCTTGCACATGCTACAGAATCATGAATAGGGTAGATGCAAAATGTTCTGCAACAATCTGACTCTACACAAGTAAAATTGTGAGTGACCACTTGTATGATACAGTGCAGGCAATATACACATTGACCTCTAATGGAGAATTGGTCATAGGTCAGTCTTCACACTATGGGGCCCTTTCATTCGTATACACTACCTTCGCAGGTATGTTTATTTTGTATATTTTTCAGACTAAATACGCCAGTATTTCTGATTTCACGAGCAGAAATTTCAGCAACAAATCTGCTGCAGGTGGAGGAGCTGAGCAGTTTTATATTGTTTTCTGCAAAATGATTCTAATTCATTCATTCAAAGCCCTATTCACTCTGGACATAGGAGCCCAATGAGCCGTCTTGCTAGTGATTGACAGCCTTCATTGTATAACCTTAACCTTAGTATGCATAACCCGGGTCTTTTAGGCTCGGTTTGCTATTACTTGTATGTGTAGATTTCTAACGTCATGCATACTAGGGTTAAGATACAGTAACCTTAAGATCAGTAAGTAGGACCGCCCACTGGACTCCTAAACCCAGAATGAATTTTTTTTTTTTCAAATAACCCCCCCCCCCCTTTCCTTCCCCCCAAACCATGAAATACTCAGCCTAAATTCTCCTGTTCTATAACATTCTGCCCACAAAGCAGACTGCATGTAAAATGCCACAAGTTTCCTAGAATGACAGCTACAGTCCTCAGGAGACGTAGCTCTACACTACTAGATTGGCTATCCCTATAACACGGTTATGGGGACTGGCATAGCTGTGAACTGTGGCGGTGTCATAAATGCTGGAGAAGAGGAAAAAAAAAACAAAAAAACAAAAAAAAACCTTTAAAAATTAAGTTAAAACGAATCTATTAGAACAGATCGGTGTAAACTAGGACATTTGTCAGATGTTAAGAGAAGAAGAGTCCCACATATGTTAGCTAGGGGGCTGAAATCTAGTTAAGCAATATACTGCCTGAAAATATTGTATTCTGTCATTATGAGCTGTAGGTCTATTAACAGGACTAGGAGGACTCCTGCCATGTGTCATTCTACAAATGCTCAATAAAGATACTGCTATTTACCCTCCTTTGTGTCAGATTCTTGTTTAATCCGAATAAAGCTGGCAGACTGTGTGGTCCCCCCCACACATACGTCACTGTTCTTCAGTATCTTAACAGTTTGATCAACCTACAGAAACAGAATCGCTTGAATACACAGAATAGGTTTACAATACAATCCTCCAGTGCGCTCTAAAGTAAGAGAATGTAGTGAAATTTAGGGATTTTGCACATCACATCATGCATTTGCAACATGTTTTCAAGGAAATGTGCCTTGAGACGTTATAATAGTTCCCAATGGGAAAGAAAAGAAGTTACAAGATTCCAGTTAAGTTTTAGGCCACATTATTAGAAGACATTGTAAACTAAAAATCCAGACCTGTCAGCAGGGCTGTGGAGTTAGAAGGCAAAACCACTGACTCCAACTCAGACTCCTTCATAAATGGCTGACAGCCATGGTCGGTCAGAGGCAGTAAAGCTCCTCTAATTCATTATAAAGATAGTGACTGCCTTCCAATGAAAGTAGATATGTAACATACGTAAATATATAAATCTAAATTATAGGATATCAATAATTGTATAATATAATTAAAAATAATCATTTTATTTTCAAGCTGGAGTCGGTGTCAGTAACTTTTTTGACTCTGACTCCACAGCCCTGTTTGTCATGTTCAAAAGAATACAGTATAAGTGCAGCTAAATAAATATTCTGATATGTCAGAGATATATTAGAAGAGAGACAGAGCAGGATAAAGCGTTCACACCACCACTGACTATGAGACTCACATTGGTCTCTTTCTCTTTGCCACAAGAGTCCAACAAAAGTCAATGGGACACTAGTGATTCTTCATACTAGAGATATCCGACTTACACCAGTACTATCCTATTATGTCTCTAAAACACGGTTTTGGTAATGTATGTCAATCTAAGCTGAGCCAGGAAATTTTCTCAAAAACATAAAGTCACCTTTTTCTTTAGCCATGCAAGCGTCTTTTCTTTACTGTACTTGTAAAATTTCTTGCTGCCAATTTCTAGCAAAAACAATGAAATACATGTGAATAAAGTCCACAAAGAAAGGGGGAGGGGGTAAATGTAAGGAAGAATATACAAAATAGGTCGAATTAGGGAAGGGCAATTAATTGCAAAATAACAAAATCATTTCAATTAAAGGGGATATTCCATGAAGTGAGAATGGAAGGACCTTTCCTCCACTGCACATGAACGTGAGCCTGACTAGTGGTGGACGGCGCACTCATTTAAGTGAATAAACATCCAGGCTGGATGTGCAGCGGAAGAAAGGTCCTTCCATTCTCGCTTCATGGTATAACCCCTTTTGATGTGAACTTGCATTTATCAATTATTTCAATTATCTAGCATCAACGCCAGATTGTGTGACTGCTCACACAGTGTCATTTTGCGCTGATTTTTATCCTCGGTTCATGCTAGCATAACCTCTCCGTTGTTTGGGTCCTTCGGGGAACCTGAACAACGAAGAGGCGGACGGCTAAAACAGCAGTAACACAGGGTGTCTGTGCAGGACTTTTTCCTCCATCGATTTTCAGCAGAGACCCTAGCGCAGATGTGAACATAGCCTGAGGCGGATTGAGCCCTGAATCTGCCTCCTATTGTTTTCAATGGGCGGCAGAGATCGAGGCTGGATACTGAAAAAACATAGGAGTTCTGCTCAATTTTGCCACTCTGCCGATTAAGCTTATTTATCTCATCCTAAATAAGTGTGTGATAGCCGTGGTGGAAAGCCAGAGGGGCAGAGATGGAAGAGGAATAAGAGGAAAAAGTGTGACTGAAATAATTCTTCCATTCCTACCATGTGAGCAAAACCTGCGTCCCTAGCTGTACGCTATTCAATCAGAATTGCGGAAATGTGAATAACCAACACCAAAATTCAGTGGTATGTGACATGTACATGTAAAAAGGAGAGGCTTTTTTTTTTTTTTTTTTTTTTTTATTTGGGGGGTCCTGGCCTGCAATGCCTGCATTTAAATAGTGGGTGTGAAATGTAAAAAGGGGAGTGTCTTAAAATAATCATTCACTAATCATAATGAAGGTAAAATGTTCAATCAATTGTGATTTTCATTCAGGTAGCATACGTAATAAAAGTAATGCCATCCTTCTGAAAAAGTGTATATTTACACATGCCATTGTTGTGCAGCACAATAATTCCTTAAAGTTCCAGTAAAAATCCTGTAGTTTCGATCTATGGCAGTTTTTAGCACACAAACAGCACATGTAAATACAAGCAAATGGATTGTGTCTGGAGGATTTTCCACAAAGCAAACCCACATGACATTATAAGCCTTGACTTCTGTCACCAGCACCTACAGTAGGAGACCTGTAAGGCCAGTGACTGACTGAAATAATCATGTACCAGTATGGCGCTTGGTTGCCGCTGGCATGTAAACAAATACTGACTGAGGACAACAGAAGCATGGCTGCTGGAGTGGCGGGGGTTAACAAGCAAATCATGGAACACCCCTTTAAGAAAATCCACAAGTCATGACTTATTAGGGTGCATTTACACTTGTCGCTTTTTTCGGATTTGGGGTTGCAATTTTGCAACAAGTTTTTGCAAACTGAAGAAAACTGCAACAAAACTGATGCACAGTAATACATCCTTGGGTTTCTTGACACTATCCAAGTGTTGGCTTAAGTTAGAATAAATTATTTACAGGCACATTTCAATGACTTCATGAACAAGCTTTAGATGCTCAGGGATTATTACCTTTTTCTTCGGTGACATGATGGAGGGATTTTGCTACTTGTGTGCACTGCAGTAACAAGTTACATGACGGAAATTCTTCATCTACCACAATTTGTTCCACTGGCTGAAATTTCCCTTGCTTAAAAAAAAAAAAAAAAATAAATAAAAAATTAAATTAATGGTGATAACAAATATAACCAATAAGCGGAAAATCTCAATATGGAAACTACAATATAATTTAGTACAGCTCAAAGCTAAAACATTTTCCATTTTATATAAAGGTCTCTTGCACAGAAAGACTTGTCTTAGCAACACTGGCCCACATACTACTTTGGCCCACCCTCCGCCCACTTTCACAGAAAATGGCAAGTGAGGCGTAGAATAGGGAATGTGGCACGCAACTTGGGAGCAATGCTCTTTTTTGCACCAAATATGCGCCACATTATCACCCATCCAGTAGACGGGAAGATAAATTCCTCCCATTTTGTACATACACAGCCCTGGCCGTAGGATGTGGATCTGCACATGAAACTGAAAATCCAATACAGATAAACTCTTTGTGATCTCTTATGAAACCGTCTACTTCAGGCAATATAATAGTCACATAGCTGAATAACACATTGTGCTAATTTACTTGAGCCAATCCTATAGTTCAATACATGGACTGCAGAGACTCTTAAGCAAACTGTGCTAAACCAACATATGTGAATAAGGTACAAACAGTGATAAGCAGATTTAGGGTGTGTTCACAGTGGAATATGGGGCTGCTTTTCAGGATTTCAACTCAAGAGCAGTGTCAAGCTCTGCCCTGAATCTGCCTTCCATTTTTTTCCCACAGGGTGTCGGAGGGTCGGAAAAATAAAGAAGAATCTGAGGCGGAATTCTGCCTCAATTCCTCTTCACTTTCCGCCATCTGAATGTGCCCTTAGAGTGCAAACACTTCAAATATAGAAACAAGTTATTGAGACTAACAGGAATGTCAGGAATTTCATAAGATGCATCAAAACTGATGCAAAGGTGACAAGTGAGAAATTGCCTGTGGTAAAGGGGTTGTCCAGGCAAATATGGACAACCCTTTTAACTTTTAAATCAGCTGGGGGCATTGAAAAAAAAAAAATTCATACTTGCCTGTCCCCGTTGCTCCGGGGTCCTCCAGGCGCGTCCCAGTTCTTCGGCTCCAGTGGCTTCTCCTGGGTTTCTTCCAGAGTTTCGCTGAGGCCATGCAGCAGCCTCAGCAGGCCTGAGGAAGAGGACCACTGATGTCACAGGTAGAGACATTGCATGCCATTCGCTGATTGGCCTCAGCAGTCACATGACTGCTGAGGCCAATCAGCGGAACTCCAGAAGAGGCCTGTTCAGCAGAAAGACCGTAACGTATCGGAGGACACCGGAGCATTGGGGACAGGTGAGTATGTTTTTTTTTTTTTTCCTTTTTGTCAATGCCCCTGGCTGATTTAAAAGTTAAAAGGGTTGTCCATTTTTGCCTGGACAACCCCTTTAAGAAATGAAAGCAGCAATTGGATTGGCTGCTATTTTAAAGGACTTAACTTTCCCATTGCACTACTATTAAAAAATCTCTCCCAATGTGTCTGTAAATTTGGTAATAAAGATCAGGCCTTCTGTCTTCCTTTCCAAACATCCAATGATCACAATAATCTGGTCTGTGCTGTACCTCTTGGTCAGCTTTCATCAGATAGTACAGCACCAAAAACAGAGGATCCACGGGTGTCACATACAGCAATCGACCATCTAAAAATAAACATAAGATTTTGTTACACTTTATCAAAAAACAAATTCTTGTTCTTCTGTTCTTTTATCTCACCTTCTTGAACTGTCTGACCAATAAACCATGATCGGAATTCTTCCTGGAAAGCTTTCACTTCACAGACCTGCTGTCCAGAGTTGATAAATAAGAACATGGCCCCTTTATCTGTCAATACACAAGAATTGATATTTAACCATCTCATACAATCTTATAGACATAAGATAGTTAATGACTTAAATGGTGACCATCGTATTAGACAACTTAGTCTCATTTCATAGAGCATGCGATTCTGGGACAAAACTTAAAGCACCTTAATTATAAATGTGTCTGCTTTCTGTTTGAAAAACCTCTCCAAAGTTCCTGCCACAAGGTATCGCCCTTCTAGCTAATTTGCCGTTCACTACCTGTTGCTAGCTAAGGTCTGTCCATAGATATATTAGATTAGCAAGAGGGGATCACAGTGAGGGGAGGGGGAGGTTTTGTTCTGTCTTCACACAGTAAATAGAGAGGACAGGGGTTGATTCTCCTCAAACACCTGCAAACTGATTGCTCTGTGCAAAGGACTGAACATTTTGCAAATCTCACATCTTTTAATGTAAGGAAAAAAGTCTTATATATACTTCTGGCTGCCTGTGTGATTACAGATGGGAAATTATTCTAAGACAGCCAGCAGCATTCCTGACTGTGCTAATAGTTTGTTTATTCTCCTGTGTTTTAGCTGCTTGCCTGCATGCATTTACAGTCCAAGGTTCCTGGATCTCCTATATTATGGTCACTTGGGCTTTTCTCAGCCATTTGTTTCCTATAGCACAGTTATTCCTGGCACAATAGTTTCAGTAATGGATGGGGGAGAAGGACAGACTGCTCTTTACTGTACAAGCCCACGGCCTCAGAGACAAATGCAAAATGAGCTGTAGCCATAATGGGGATATTAACAGCAGAAAAACTGATAGGACACCACATATGAAGGCTTATACAGTCATTGAACAGACTGCCCAGCAAGACCACGCACATATTTCAACTTTTCATGAAAACTCAGTTAACCCTTTAACGGTATACTCTGTAGGTCATCAATATGAAAAATGTATTAAAGGGGAAAACCCATTTAACTATCCACATGGGCTTGTTGTTGCTATGAAGAGGATGAGATGTCAGACACCCTTATTGTAGACCATCTTGGGGAACACAGCAGGAATGGGTGGGTTTATATCTATCCTGTCTGATCACAGTTTCCTTTGATGTTCAAATTCCTCAATTTTGGGCAAAGGCTAGACACAGACTTTTGTGGTGAAAGAATTACAGTTCAAGGAAACTGTTTAATGTACATGCAATATTCATGATATTTCTATGCAACAGTCACTGATAAATGAAAAAAGCCTATTAACCACTGAAGTGTACATTAGGTGCCATTAGGTCAGCCAGGTCTAATTGTTGATATGGGGGTTGTCCATATGCCTCTCTATGAGCCAGCATATACAGTTACCAACAAGTGGAGGGACTCAAGTCAGAATCACTTAAAATACCAATACAAACACTGCAGAATTGGACATTCTGGGAAAGCCTTAAAGGCATTGGGTTTACAGAAAGAGCTACTGTATGGAGCAATTTCCTCATTTTGTTCTGCATAAATCCAGGACTTGCGCAACTAACTGTTATGGGGCTATAACTGCGAGACTTATGACAATGGCAATTCCGCTTTTATATAAGCAAATATGCCGAGTCAAAGGCAAAATGGTATTGCAGTAAAATGTTAAAAATGAAAACCTAAAATGAAGGCCTCATGCACACAATCATGTGTACTTTCAGTGTGCTGGATATGTTTTTCATGCTTTGCACACTGACCCATTCATTTCTATAGCCTCATATACATGGCTATGCATTTCCATGGGCCCCTGTATGAGGAAAAACTCAGGACAAATCCTATTCCTGACTGTTTTGCAGCCTGGGCTCACTAAAATCAGTATATGTGGCCGTGCTTCACACAGATCACGGTCCAGCTACAGCCACACGGTCATGTGCATGTAGCCTTATACCTTGATATGCCCTCTGTTTTCAGAGTAAAAAAAAATGGTAACCAAGCATTTGCTTGGTATTACCAAATATCATGTGCAGAGTAGGATACTAATACAGGAGTCACCAAGCTTCGGCACTTTAGCTGGTCGAAACTACAACTCCCAGCATGCATATGTGCTCTGCTGTTCTTGTAACTCCTATAGAATTGAATGGAGGGAGTTGTACATTCACAGCAGCTGGGGTTACTCACCGCTGTACTAATATACAGTCATATGAAAAAGTTTGGGCACCCCTATTAATCTTAATCATTTTTAGTTCTAAATATTTGGGTGTTTGCAACAGCCATTTCAATTTGATATATCTAATAACTGATGGACACAGTAATATTTCAGGATTGAAATGAGGTTTATTGTACTAACAGAAAATGTGCAATATGCATTAAACCAAAATTTGACCGGTGCAAAAATTTGGGTACCCTTATCATTTTATTGATTTGAATACTCCTAACTACTTTTTACTGACTTACTGAAGCACAAAATTGGTTTTGTAACCTCACTGAGCTTTGAACTTCATAGCCAGGTGTATCTAATCATGAGAAAAGGTATTTAAGGTGGCCAATTGCAAGTTGTTCTCCTATTTGAATCTCCTCTGAAGAGTGGCATCATGGGCTCCTCAAAACAACTCTCAAATGATCTGAAAACAAAGATTGTTCAACATAGTTGTTCAGGGGAAGGATACAAAAAGTTGTCTCAGAGATTTAACCTGTCAGTTTCCACTGTGAGGAACATAGTAAGGAAATGGAAGACCACAGGGACAGTTCTTGTTAAGCCCAGAAGTGGCAGGCCAAGAAAAATATCAGAAAGGCAGAGAAGAAGAATGGTGAGAACAGTCAAGGACAATCCACAGACCACCTCCAAAGAGCTGCAGCATCATCTTGCTGCAGATGGTGTCACTGTGCATCGGTCAACAATACAGCACACTTTGCACAAGGAGAAGCTGTATGGGAGAGTGATGCGAAAGAAGCCGTTTCTGAAAGCACGCCACAAACAGAGTCGCCTGAGGTATGCAAAAGCACATTTGGACAAGCCAGCTTCATTTTGGAAGAAGGTCCTGTGGACTGATGAAACAAAGATTGAGTTGTTTGGTCATACAAAAAGGCGTTATGCATGGCGTCAAAAAAAACACAGCATTCCAAGAAAAACACTTGCTACCCACTGTAAAATTTGGTGGAGGTTCCATCATGCTTTGGGGCTGTGTGGCCAATGCCGGCACCGGGAATCTTGTTAAAGTTGAGGGTCGCATGGATTCAACTCAGTATCAGCAGATTCTTGAGAATAATGTACAAGAATCAGTGACGAATTTGAAGTTACGCCGGGGATGGATATTTCAGCAAGACAATGATCCAAAACACAGCTCCAAATCTACTCAGGCATTCATGCAGAGGAACAATTACAATGTTCTGGAATGGCCATCCCAGTCCCCAGACCTGAATATCATTGAACATCTGTGGGATAATTTGAAGCGGGCTGTCCATGCTCGGCGACCATCAAACTTAACTGAACTGGAATTGTTTTGTAAAGAGGAATGGTCAAAAATACCTTCATCCAGGATCCAGGAACTGATTAAAAGCTACAGGAAGCGACTAGAGGCTGTTATTTTTGCAAAAGGAGGATCTACTAAATATTAATGTCACTTTTCTGTTGAGGTGCCCATACTTTTGCACCGGTCAAATTTTGGTTTAATGCATATTGCACATTTTCTGTTAGTACAATAAACCTCATTTCAATCCTGAAATATTACTGTGTCCATCAGTTATTAGATATATCAAATTGAAATGGCTGTTGCAAACACCCAAATATTTAGAACTAAAAATGATTAAGATTAATAGGGGTGCCCAAACTTTTTCATATGACTGTATGCATGACACCTTAGCCTTACAAATAATCTGGCACTATAAGGGTGAATGAACAAATTTCGTACGCCGTGCGGATTTGCCATACAGATTTTGTTTGAGCAAATTCATCATGTAATACAGCACCAGCAAAGCGAACGATAATTCCAAAATCTTATGTGCGTGTGATGGAAATCTCTTCTACAGCAAACAGATTATTATTTATTTATTTATATAGCGCCACTAATTCCATGGTGCTGTACAATTGTTAAAGGATTTACATAGTACAAGTACAACTACTACTATAACAAACACACAACTAACTAGATACAAGCAGGAAAGAGGACGCTGCCCGCTAGCTTACAATCTAGAATATCTAGATTTACACTCTGACATCTGTATTTTGAAGTCTACAGCATTCTGCAAATTTTCATTGTGTATTTCTAATTTATAGGGTGAGTGAAGAAATCAGGCGATACCTTTTAGAGGCTGAGTATATTTGATAGTAAGCTTTCAGGACTCTCGAAAGCTTACTATCAAATATACAGGGCAGCACGGTGGCTCAGTGGTTAGCACTGCAGTCTTGCAGCGCTGGAGTCCTGGGTTCGAATCCTGCCAAGGACAACATCTGCAAGGAGTTTGTATGTTCTCCCAGTGTTTGCGTGGGTTTCCTCCCACACTCCAAAGACATACTGATAGGGAATGTAGATTGTGAGCCCTATATGGGACAGTGACTGTCAATGATTGTAAAGCGCTGCGGAATATGATGGCGCTATATAAGTAAGCATAATAAATATACTCAGCCTCTAAAAGGTATCGCCAGATTTCATCACTCTTCCACTACTTTCTATGGCTAACACGGTACATGTAACCCTAAACATCTATACTTCTGCCTTACACAGTGTTGTACCCACCCTCTATTATGCTTGCTATGAGCAGTTAGCATGTAGCATACTATAGTTTATTGGCATGCCCTGTATTTGTCTGTTCTGTTGTACAAAATATTTCAATTAGTTTGATAAGAATATTGTCTAGTATTATTCATATTGCATGCCTTAAAATGGGATAAAACAGGGACTTTATGTTCCATCAAAGACAATATATCACCCTTTCTCAGAGCACAGGTCGCAGTACAAGGGATCTTACTATGTTGCTCATAGCAGGAAACCCATAATACTATATGATCAGTGATTTCATGAAGTTTCTATGCTGAGAGGGACATTGCATTCAGGCCTTTGGGGGACAACTCTATCATGTGAAGATGTCATATTACAATGGGTTTTCAGTTAACGGAAACTATGAAAAGGGTAAATACGATATGGGATAAGGGTATGGCAAAGAAGTAAAGTGTGCACTATGTTAGGCAATGCAATGTTATCATAGAGTTGAATTCCACCTAAATCCAGTATGCAACAGACCACGACATTGTCCACTCAAGCGTACAACACTTTATAATAAAGCACAAAAGCAATGATGGAATATCATCATTAAGTGCGGATTTGCCACATTCATTTGGCTAAACTTATAGCTTTTGGACTTTCTCCAATCTCCAGAGTGAAGTGGCTGCGGACTCTCTCTCTCTCTAGTTTTTCCAATCAGCCTATTATAGTCAATGATCAACCATGTAGCCTGATCCAAAAAAGGACAGCAAAGCGAACAGCAGAGAATGTGGCATAGTGCAGTCCTGGCACCACTGCCCCTTAGTTCTACCTAATGGGTGAGTCACAACAGATCAGTATATGTCACCAATGACAGGACTGAGCCAACTCCTAAATCAAGAACAGAGAACAAGAACCAGAAAATAAGGCAGCCATATCACCTGTCAGCGGATTGCGTAACTTTGCAAACAATGTTTTATCACTTGGCTTCTTTGCATCATCTTTAAGCGAATCTGAAATGACACAAAAAAAAAATTATAAAAAAAAAAAAAAAAAAAAAAAAGGGATAAAGACATATTCCAAGATTGGCCAAGGAATGAGAATGGTTTAAATTAAAGGCCGAGTACCTACCTGTTAAATCCCCTGTAAGTCTTTGCTTTCATGGCTGCAGTGATGATATGTCACCTACGCAAACGGGGTCACTACAGCCCCATACACTGGCCTTTGCGGTGTACACTGAGGCCACCAATAAGCTGCACCAGTTACGTGTAAAGTCATTGCTGCAGCCATATAAAGAAAGACTGGTGGGGAGCAGCAAAGAGGTGGTGCCAGATCAGCAACAGGTGAGTACACGGACTTTAAAGCTGGGGCTACAAAGTGACGTCGGCCACAACTCTTGTTCACTACTAATGTTAGTGAATGGAGTCGCATTATAATCATGACTTCTACTGTCAGAGGGGCTAGCCTTACAGCATCATCAACAAGGAGCACCCCCTGATGGCACATTCTTCCATAGCCTTGTACTGTCAAGGGGGCGTTCCTCTCAGCCCAGGGATGACGCTGAGCAGTTAGGACGGCCCCTCTGACAGTGCAGGGATATCAGTGCTGAAACTAACAGCAATATCTCTGCAACCAGGGCACATACCTACAAAGATGACAATGCACTGAATTCAGTGTACTGTCAGCTTTCTAGTGGTATATAAATCCACTAATGTCTGAGGACATGAAAGGTTCTCTTTAATGAGGTCACTGGATATTCTCAAGGTTTCCACGTAAAAAAACTATGATCCCCAGGGTCAGGTTTAATGTTAATATGGGCGATTTCAATGGCTGTTTAGACTGCTCAGGTGCCACTTCTTCTCTTGTAGATCTGTCTTTAGGGGACCAGAAAGCCGTGCATACAGGAACTTTTCCTCCATCTAAAAAAGGGGATTCACAATAGAAAGTGACATTTGTTTCTTTTTAACATTGAAGTCAATGGCAGATGGATACAAAAGAAAGGTATTTGGTTGGATGCATTTCCCTTCTGATAGAGCTGTCAAAAACAGAACCACAGCACAGGTGTGAACACAGCCTAAGCAATAGAAACCTGACAGAACTGACCCTAGGAGTTTGTGCACACAGATATAACACGGCTATCAATAGGAGAGAAACTGTGGAAACTTTGCTCTCGGTATGTATGAAGGTATCCTCCTTTATATGTGGTGCTTCTAGGTAAAAACACCGCCATACAGAGTCTGACACCTGCGTGGTACTGAAGCTGGATAGTTTTGTACCAAGCAGCCAAAGAAATCCATGCACAGCGCTCTACCACCAATGTGAATGGCGCCTAAGCCGGTAAAGGTCATATTAAGATAATGGGAGATTTATGACAATTGCTACAACCAATCAGCTGCCAGATCACATTATTCTGAGGTCCTTATTCAAATGAAAGCTGCAATCTGATTGGTTACTATGGCCACTGCTCCACTTTTTAGTCATGCAGGTTTCTTAATACTCTGTTGCAAATATAGGTGTCCTTCATGTTGTACAAGAAACAAGACACACTGCAGCTAGTAAATAAAGCTGCATCTATAGTATCACTCACTGCACTCCTATAGCCCTATGTAGCGACCAAGCGGTAAGCTAGACGCACTATATGAACTAACAGCTAATGCCAGGCCTGTGTACCTGGAGCTATGAGCACCCACTGATCACTGGGCTCATCTCCGGACTTCTTCCTTCTGGGCGGCATGGTCCAAGAGCAGCAAACCGGCCTGCAGAAACTTGGCGCTCTCCAGGGTCGCACAACTAAGTGGAGAGGAAGGGGGGGGGGGTTCTTTTCACGATATCTGACTATATACCCGTCTACATGCCAGGAGCTGCAGGAGACTTGCTCAGTTATATGTATAATACATGTTCATTAGTTTTAGAGAGTGAACTTAACATTGTGATACCACACAGCATAATTCAAGCCCCCCCCCCCCACAAGGAAGGAGATAATGGTAGCTTCCGAGCGCGGCTAGATAGGACGAAGCTTACAACAGATTTCCTGTCACAATGTAGAGGCAGCAGTATGGAGAGCAGGGGAAGTGCAGAGGGCAGGAGGGCAGATCTTACCTTCATGTAGCACTATAGGAAGCTCAGGCTGTGGAAACTGTAGAGAAGAAGCTACGTCACTAGGCTTTATTTCTGTCACGGAGGAGGCTCAACAAGTGTGTAGATAGGGGACCAAAGAGTAGTCACTGGTCAAAAACTGCCCTTTAGGCTAAAGCTCTACATAGCGGGTCACAGAAAAAAAAAGCACATGCAGGAAAAACCGTGGCGGAAACGCAGCGTGGGTTTTCATGCAGTACTTTTCACAGAAAGTCCATAGAAGTTCTCTCTGCGGACTTTCGTCTTCAATTATACCTATAGGGAAACCACCGGCGTTTCCGTAGGTATAATTGACATGCTGCGATCCCAACCATTTTGCAGTGCATGTTTTTTTGCAGCGACGTTTACGCTATCACGGCTTTTCTCTGCATTTTGTGGGTGGAAATCCAGCGGATCCCATTATAGTCTATGTGTCCGTGGGTAACCGCTTTTTAAGCAGATTGGGTTTACATTTTTTGGGTCCCCAAGCAGAAAAAAGACTAAAATATGTTTGTGAAAATATAAAACATGTCATTTGTGGCATTTTCTTTTTTTACAAGCCCAACCTCTCCATAAAAAGATTAAAAAATTTTGTAGGAAAGTTTACTGAGGCTACATGCACACAGTGCAGATTACGCACAGATTTTCATTTGGAAAATCTGCGGCTAATACAGTAGGATTTAGATAAATTAGGTTTTTTTGATCTGTATGGTAATTGATATATGCTGTGGATTATAATGTCTGTACCATGTCAGAAAATTATGCAAATAGATTGTAGATTTCATCCATTTCAATGAAAGGGCATTTAGCAACAAAAGCCCCGAGAAATCCAAGACAAAATCTGCACGCCAATTCCTACACAGAAAATCAGCAGCAAACTTCTATATGCGCATGTATCCTAAAAGTACTATTAAACATGCAGCTAAGCCATGGTAAACACATACGTATTACTGCCAAATACAATGCTATGTACAATCCTTGAAGCATGCCAGCTAGCAGTGATCAGCATGGGTTGGCCAAACTGAACCACAAACTAAAAATAGTACCCTAATAAAATCTTGCATCATATTGTCACAGGCATGCACACATAAAATATTTTTGTTATGAGGCCATATGCACACAACACTTCATCATGTCTAGAAAATACAATGAGGCTAAAAGAAGATGTAAAATGTACATTTATTAATCCAAGGACAAAGGCCCGGTTCACATACGCATAAAAAAGCGGTTTACCTGGGAAACCCTCGGTCCCCATGGACTATAATGGGGTCTGTTTGGTTTCCGCTCAGTTTCCGCACAAACCATGTGGAGAGGAAAGTGCTGAAACCCGAACGCAGATGTAAACCGGGCCTAAGCTATTTTCGGCTTTCAGGACCCCAGAAATTTTGTGTCATTAGTTTTTATTCTGTAGGTTGTAACTTTGATACCAAATATCTCTATGTATTTAAAGGTTTTGTCTAGGAATTCCAGACCTCTGGCAGGAGGCTGGGGAAGCTGAGAAAAAAAAAAAAAAACATACCTATCCATGGCGCATTGGTGTCCCCTGCTACTGACTGGTGCAGGGGCTTGTTCCAGTGGACATGATCTAGCGAATCCCATCCCCACTTTGTGAAAAAATACGCGCAGCAGACACGATGCGATTTCCAAAACCGTTGCAGCATGCCAAATATACCTATGGAAACACTGGCATTTCCCTATAGGTATAATGGAAGCAGAAAGTCCTCAGAGGAAACCTCTGTGGACTTTCTGTGAAAAGAGCTGCGGGAAAAACCGTAATAAGTTGCCGCCGAGGTTTTTCCCGCACTGCTTGTTTGCTGCGGGAGGCTACTTGGGACCTTAGCCTGGGACAGATACTCAGACCCCCACCCAATCAGCTGTTTCAGCCGTTGGAAGCTATGTGTTTGGTATACGGCCGTAAGCAACTCTGCTCCTATACAAGTGAATAGGAGTGGGGCTGCAGTTCAGTTGCCAATGCTACACTGTATAGACTGTAAGCAGTAAACAGTGTACAGAGCACTGTACACTATCGATGGTACCAGGAACTGCAACCCTGCTCCCATTCACTTGAATAAGAGCAGAGTTGCCTCCATCCAAAACAACTGATAAGTGCAGGATTGCGAGAACACAGAGCTAGGTGAGATTTCAGCATAGCTTCCTGGACCTGTCACTCAGTAGCGTAACTAGGAATGGCTGGGCCCCAAGGCGAACATTTGATATAAGCCCCCCCCCTGCACAAACCACATTCCTGCACACACTATTATGTGCCATAGTGGCCTCTGCACACACTGTTATGCGCCATAGTGGCCCCTGCACACAGTATTATGCGCCATAGTGGCCCCTGCACACAGTATTATGCCCCATAGTGGCCCCTGCACACAGTATTATGTCCCATTGTGGACCACCCATGAACGATTATTATACTCTGGGGTTTTTTCAGACCCAGGGGAGGATACAAATATAAAATATAAAAAACAATTATACCTACCTCTCCCTGGCTCCGGCGCACTCCCTGCTACTTCGGCCATCTTCAATGTTGGACCAGATCTTGTGTGATCCAGGCCGGTGTCGTGACGCATAGTGACGTTGGCTGACGTCTGGGACGTCACCAAACAGGCCCAAAGCCTGCCGGAGCGCAGGAGAGGTACGTAACAGTGTTTTTTATGTTCGTTCTCCTCCCCTGGTCGTTATACTCCGGGGTCTGAAAAGAGTATAATGATAGCAGTGTTTGTGGGTTTCGCGGTAGCGGCTGCCACAGGGTTCCGGGCCCCTTAATGTCCCATGCCCTGTGGCAGCCGCTACTGTTGCTACCCCGGTATTTACGCTCCTGCTGTCACTCATAGATGGGAGGTGGTAAGGAGGGCATTCCTGAGCAGTGTGGAGCTTAGCAATTTGGAGCATCGGCTCCGTCTTCTGTGCTCCAGACTGCTCATTTCCATATTGTGAAATAATATCTCAGCAACAGAGGAGCAAATTTTCATGGGGAAAAAGGCGTTACATTCAGTTGGGTTCACCATTATTTTGACATATTACATGTTCAATTTAGTAAAATTGGCTGGCCCTATTTGGCAGTAATTGGTATTGGGGTGTTTTTATGGGGGCTGCACTTTCTGGCAGCACTGCTATGTCATATTGATAGGCCAACTTCACACATTAAAATTACAGTAGTAAAGTTGGGAGGTGGTCTATAGCAGGAAACACTGCCAAATGCATTCAAATTGAGAGGCGCTGAGACCAGAGGTAGGCATAACTGCACAGAAAAAAGTATTTAGAGAGGAAGGTGATATATAATCTGAAAAGATGGGAGGAGAAGAAGCCACCAAGAAAACTAGAAAGCAAGTGAAGCCCACCTGTGATTGAAGCCTAAGGGGAAACAAGGTTGCAGAGTAGTGATAACAGAGATGATAGGATGGTCTCGAGCTTGTATTGAACATATTTTTTGGAGACTTAATCATAGTTTCGTTGTCCAGACATTGTAGCAGTCCTCTACCTTGGCTGCCAGATTGGTCCACAGGGCTGAATCTCTCTTTACAAGATAAATATGTGTTGGAATGTGGAAGTGTTCAACGCGTGACCTCAGTTTGTATTTTCTTATGAAACAGATTCCTGTGTCATCATTCTCATACTTTGTGAACACACCCTGGGTGTTGCCATATAGTGTTTATCATTATCATATACATCTTGTTTTTGTTATTACAGCTATTTTTATGTGTATGCAAATCAGTATATTAATCATAATGAAATTATCTATATTATCATTAACACTATAATTATGAACTATGTCATAATCTAATAAAGAATAACAAGTACGGAGGGAGTGCATATTACAAAATGTGGAGCACTGCTTATAGAGGCTGCATTAGTGATGATGTGGAACTAATGTATATAGTCATAATAATAATAATACATTTTATTTATATAGCGCAAACATATTCCGCAGCACTGTACAATTTGTCATGGCTGTAACTGTTGGTACCCCTGAAATGTTTCCAGAAAAGTATTTCTCCCAGAAATATTATTGCAAATACAGTATTACATATTTATTTTCTTTGTATTTATTGGAACAACATAAAAAACAGAGAATAAAAAAACAAAAATGATATACTTTCACACAAAACTCCAAAAATGGGCCAGACAAAATTATTGGCACTCTCAACTTAATATTTGGTTGCACACCCTTTGGAAAAAATAACTGAAATCATTCGCTTCCTATAACCATCAATAAGCTTCTTACACCTCTCAACTGGAGTTTTGGCCCCCTCTTCTTTAGCAAACTGCTCCAGGTTTCTCATATTTGGAGGGTGACTTCTCTTCTCCCAACAGCAATTTTAAGATCTCTCCACAGATGTTCAATGGCATTTAGATCCGGACTCATTGCTGGCCACTTCAGAACTCTCCAGCGCTTTGTTTCCATCCATTTCTGGGTGCTTTTTGAAGTATATTTGGGGTTATTGTCCTGCTGGAAGACCCATGACCTCCACCATATTTGACTGTGGATACTGTGTTCTTTTCTTTGTAGGCCTTATTCCATTTACGTAAACAGTAGAATGATGTGCTCTACCAGAAAGCTCTATCTTGGTCTCATCTGTCCACAAGACATTTTCCAAGAAGGATTTTGTTTTACTCATGTGCATTTTGGCAAACTGCAGACTAGCTTTTTTATGTCCCTGTGTGAGCAGTGGGGTTCTCCTGGGTCTCTTGACATAGCGTTTAATTTTATTCAAATGTTGATGGATAGTTTGAGCGGACACTGATGCCCCCTGAGCCTGCAGGACAGCTTGAATTTCTTTGGAACTTGATTGGGGCTGCTTATCCACCATCCGGACAACCTTTTATCAATTTTTCTCTTCCGTCCAGATCCAGGGAGATTAGCTACAGAACCATGCATTGTTAACTTCTTGATTATGTTGTGCATAATCAAGAAGTTAACAAAGGAACATCAAGATCTTTGGAGATGGACATGTAACCTTGAGATTGTCGATATTTTTCCACAATTTTGGTTCTCATCCTCAGACAGTTCTCTTCTTCTCTTTCTGTTCTCCAGGCTTAGTGTGGTGCACACAGACACACAATGCAAAGACTGAGTCAACTTCTTTTTCTGGTTTCAGGTGTGAGTTTTATCATGCCCACAGCTGTTACTTGCCGCAGGTGAGTTTGAACGAGCATCACATGCTTCAAACAAAGTTATTTACCCACAATTTTGAAAAGGTGCCAACAATTTTGTCCTATCAATGTGTAATGCTTCCAGATTGTTGACATACCAGTTGTCTCCACTTGTCGCAGACAGAGAAGGACAGAATACTTTAACTGGGAGACCTTGGATTATAACTCCAGCAGATCACTATGTATCTATGCAAAGATGTCAGCATTGGTCAACATTGCATATTGCGTGGTTGGGAGAGCAATAACGAAATCGAATGACAGCAAAAGGTGCACAGAACCAAACTTCTGCACAGATGGATCATATGATTGGAAGAATGGCTTCTAGTCATTACTTCTGTACTGCGAGTGAAATTGGACATCTCATCCAAAGCTAAAGACTTCACATTCAAATGTTGATACAAACCATAAGAAAGTGTTCGTACAACACTGGGCTATGAGGTAGTCGTCAGCTACAGGTGTCCCATCAACCTCAGGCCACTGCTCTCAAAGCCTATTATGGTGCACAGCAAGACGGCTGGAATGGAGGTCTGTACTCTTCAATGATGACTCCCGTTTTTGTCTTGGAAGCAATGAAAGCCAGCAATTGGTCTTTAGACCATGTGGGTAACGCCATGAAAAGGCCTTCACAAGGGAATGTCTTAACAGTCCAAAGTGTCCCAGAAGCCGTTTTTCAACAGGACAACGCCAGGACAAATGTTGCTCGTGCTGTTGTGGGCAGCCTGCTTGGCCCAAATGTGCTGCCATGGCCTACAGCATTTTCAGACTTGTCTTTCATCAAGCACATCTTGGACATCATTGGTCAGAAATGGCAAAAGAGCTGCCAGGAGCCAATCTTGATGATTTGTGTGCCCAAGAGCAGTCAGTGTGGCATACTGTAACGTCTCTGCCTGTTCGGGTCTCTGCGCCACCCTCTGTTCGCATGCTGTGGTGCAGGAGGCGTGTTCAGTTTGATTCCTTGGTTAAGATTCTTGTTGCTCAGTCTGAACACTGTCCTATACTATGTAATTGAATTTCTGCCACACCCGTCTACTGCATCTCTTTCTCTCTGCCCCTCTAATAGTTAATCTCAGCCGTGCCTGTGTGATTGACAGCCTGTCTACCAATCCAGTCTGGGGCAGTTCCTGACTTTCCATAAACAGGTCGTCAGCCCTCACATGGTCGCTGGCAATTGATTCTGTCTTATGACTTTGTCCCTGCTAGCTCCTATTCTGCTATTTCCTGTATTCCTATTTCTGACCTCTGGTTTAGTCTCTGACTATTCTCTTGGATTGTGATTTTGTACTGCATTGCTCGACTGTTACCGACCCCTTGGCTAGCTGACCTCCCTTTGTTGTTGTTTGTCCTGTCTGCGTTCTGTGTTGTCACCTATATTAGTTAGGGTTTGTCGACCAGTTGCTGGCTGTCGCCTAGGACAGATCAGGTAAGTTATCCAGGGACAGCTTTAGGGCTCACTGTCTTGTTGTGCCCCTCCTCCCAGGGTTCTGCGTGAGCACTGGGGAATTGCTCAACTGGCAATTCCCTTACACATACTATTCCTAAAATAAACAATAATAACCTCATTAATAGCAAGCCAATGTGTGTAAATGGTTGTATTTCTGTATTTGACTCTCATACTTGATACTGAATAAATCAAGATGTTTTGAATATTTTGTCTCCATTTCTTATCATTTGCATGTCATTGACATGTATAGTTACCCTGGGAATTCCATAATTCCAGTACTTTTCCTTCTTCGTGTTGCAATTTCAGTGTTCAGAGTATAGATGAAAATGATCCAATATCAGACATGAGTGGCAAAACTATGTGAACTTTTGCTTTCAGTATTTGGTGTTACTCATCGTGTAGCAATAACTGCATCTAAATGTTTCCAGTAATTGTTGATTCCTCCCATTCCATGTTGGTGGTTTTCCTCCCATGAACTGCTTGCTTCAGGGCTTGCCACAACATTTTGATGGGATTAAGGTCAGGACTTTGATTTGGCCATTCCAAAACTTTAGCTTTATTCTTCTTTTACCATTCTTTGGTAGAATGACTTGCTGCATGACCCATGTTCTCTTGAGATTCAACTCAAGGACAGATGTCCTGACATTTTCCTTTGGAGTTTGCGGAAATAATTCAGAATGAATTGTTCCATCAATCATGGCAGGTTGCCCTAGGGCAGATGCAGAAACAGGCCCACACCATGATAGTGAGGACCGGTTCTCATCTGCAGTCGGGTTTCTGTTCAGGGAGTGCGCTTGGGGACCCCCCCGAACGGAAACCTATACGCATAAAAAGCGGTTTACCTGGGAAACCACACGAACCCCATAGACTATAATGGGGACCGTGTGGTTTCCACTCAGTTTCCGCACGATGTGCCATCCTTGTAAAATCAGCCATGGATAGGATCATTAGTTTGAGCAGTACTAAGGTCAGCCTATTAATTTTACGAAGGTCAGCAAGCCTTGTATTACTAATAATCTGATGGTTACTGCCCTACTTACCCTCCCTTCACGTTCCTGTGATGAATCTTTTGGAGCACTGGTTTACTCCCCTAACCAGTTGTGTTAGCTTGTTATATTTACACTACACCTTCATGATAAAGCAGAATATAATTATCTGGGTGAGTAACAATCATACGCTAATCCAGTGTCATTCACATGTAGAGAGACCAGAGAGCAACATTTGGATTCATCTGATGATCTTCTCCCTCCAACTATGGTAATATATGGTAAGAGAAAATTCTTGTAAGTGCCTGTTCTTCTTTAGCTGCTTCAAAACTATTAGTCCTACCATTCAATAGTTAAACTACATACTCTGTAGGTGGGTAGTGATTGTTTATACTTCATTTCTATTGGGATTCTTGTATGTATCCAATCCTACTGAATGACAATTGCCCTATAGTAAAAGTCTTTATAAAAGTTTTTTGTTTAATTCTCATGGAAAAGGTTCCATGGATTCACTTGTGTGACCCTCTCAGACTGGTCACAGTATAGCATACAGCACTTTTTTCTTCTTCTTTTTTTTTTTTTTTTTTACTAAAACAAGATCACTTTTTATAATCTGTTGTATTTTCTGATTGCAGTTTTTTTTTTCATTCTATTTTCTGTGTGAGATTATGGGATGCTATCTTGTCTGTGCTTTTTCTCTTCTGTTTTAAAGTAAATGTGTCACTAGAAAATTATGTATTTTTCTAAATCAGGTTTTATGTTGATTATTTTCAAGAATTTTGGGTGAGTTTTTTTTTTGTTTCACATTACCTACATTTTAAGAAATCATGCAGTTCTGACTCTGGCCGCTAAGTCAAATAATATCCTAGTACTTCCTGTTTTCTGTAGGGGATTGTTTTGTAAGCTGTCATCACACTGATGATCACATATATATGTACATAAGGCAGAGAATCCACCAGTCACAATAATAATAATACATTTTATTTATATAGCACCAACATATTCCACAGCACTTTACAATTCATAGATTTAAAGTACAGACAAAATGAGACATTACAGAGTAATAAATCTGAGAAAGGTCTGGATAAGACCGAAATGTCGCCTCTCTATAATCTGTGGACTGACTTTATTATTATCTGTGGATTTCATTATCTATGTTATTGAATCTATTGGTAGATGATCAACCAAGGTATAGTCAAATGATTTTCTGCAATCAATAAACTTTGTAAATTTTCCTACACTATCCCACATAGTGTGTGCTGTGGTATCACTGTATGCTATTACAGGGTTGGAGAACTCTACCAAGAGGCACCCCGTATATTATCTCAGGGTGTGTGGCACCTTTGATCTATCATTACCTGCTATTTCTTGTGCCATCCCCTCTACCTCATAGATTGTAAGCTCTTGCGGGCAGGGCTCTCACTCCCATTGTATGAATTGATTTATTACTCTGTAATGTCTCATTAAATTTGTTAATTTTTGTACGCTATCTCACATATTTTTTTAAATATAAAAAAAATCACCAAAAATTATTTTAAAAAGTTTAACATAAAAACATGATTTACACAACAGATATTCCCGCAATTTAGGGATATAACTGACAGCATAATCATAGTCAGCGACTGGAGTCAACTCATTGAGGACCCTGGCAGAGTTTTCTAGACATGCTCCATGCAGTGAGGGTGAGTATTTAAGCTGTGACATCATCTATTTCTCAGTAGTGGAAGGGTCAGTGGTGTTATCTATAGAGGTGTTATCTTCCATTGTAATTCTGTAGTGATGTAAATAGAGATGACTGCTGTAAAGTATTACTCTATTATTTGGCTAAGTGGCCATAGGGACAAATTTCAGGATTTAATACTTTGTTTAGAATATTGATGGTGACATGGAAAATTATAAAAAAAAATGAAATAAATAGGAATAGGTAATGTTCTGGTGATGTATTCCAATTAAGTGGTCTTCAAGATTTGTTGGGAGATCCAGTTGATTGTAGAGTTTAACGTTATGGTGAGCCATCAGCAAATCTCAATGTAGGTAGCTGGATCACCAAAAATGCCAACTTTCCTTTAAGGTTGGGTTCACACTTGTGCTTGAGTCCGTCCGCTGCCAATCCGAGTGAAAATCTCGGGAAACTGGATAGGGATCGGATAGCGACAGGTTAGCGACGAATTGCTTAAAAACCCATTCATTTGAATGGGTTTTTAAAGCAATGCGCGGGTGTCCGATTGCACCCTCTGCGCTGCGAATCCAGTTTTTTTCGTCGGAAACAAAGTCAGACATGCAGGACTTTGTGTCCGATGAAAAAAACCGGTTTCGCGGCACAGAGGGTGCAATCGGACACCCGCGCATTGCTTTAAAAACCCATTCAAATGAATGGGTTTTTAATCAATGCGTCGCTAACCTGTCGCTATCCGGTGCCTTTCCCGTTTCCCAAGATTTTCACTCGGATTGGCAGCGGACGGACTCAAGCGCAAGTGTGAACCCACCCTAACCTAGATTGTACAGTATGTTATTAGTAAAGCCCCTCTACCATTACACATTGGAGAAAAGGTGTCTGATCCTGTCTATTTTGACTGGATAACTATCTAATGTAAATAGGGGACTCTGATGGATGATAAGGGAAAGAATGATCAGCTCCTGATACTATTGTTTTCCATGGAGATAATCTGCTGCCAAGGTGTCTGCAGCCCTGTACTACTCATCTTCATTGAAAACACATAAATGCTTGGCTGAACCGAGTGTGCATGTGTATGCTGGAATCCAGTGGACTAGCTATCTGATGATAAAGTGTTCAATTGACAGCTATGTATGGTGTATGTAGACCTTAAGATATAAGCAGTATAGTAAAAGGTCTTCATCTGCAGTGTAATATACACACAAACTATTGATAAAACACAACAGCTGATGGATATTAGTTTATTTGGTCCAGATCCAGAATATGACATCTGGATCAGCAACATTGCGCTGTAGTGACAAGGACATGTGGCTGTAGAATACACACTGCTGTGTGGATCACGTGAAGAAGAATCTGCTGTCTTCAGATTCATGACTTCTGCAAAGTGCAGCAACTTCCCTGTGAATCTGCAGAGTCAGATAAGATAACTTCTGTAACATAATCTTATGCCAGACAAAAATGATAGAACAATGCACTTTGTTCTGCTCCCTTCTCAAAAGCAAGGTCCTATCCTGACTGTGTGAACAAAGGTTAGCCAGGTCTCAGGTTACATAGTGTAAGTGTGGACCACATGCTGAGATGTTGGAATAAAGACAGGCTCCACTCACTTCTCTTATCATTCCCATTCAGAAGCTGAGGAGAAGACACCGTGAATATGCCTAGACCAGCACTAGTGAGAGATGTGCTCAGCCACCAGACCAAGGCTTTCACCACACTCAAAACTATTCTGGAGGAGAAGGGCATAAGTTACGATGACTTATGCCTTCTGGAGGGGGCATCAGGCAGCTCTCCCAGACCACCTGCCACACCGACTCATCTGGAGCTGGATTCAGAGGATTCAGATACTGCATCCATCTCTTCTACAAGAACGCTTACCCTGGCACAAAAGGCATCAAGGAATCAGCTCTCCAGAGTGGCAAGGACAGCTCTATCACTTCTACTGGTGGAAAATTCTATTCTGGACCATTCACCTTCAGACCATCAATTTTCTATGCACCTCAAAGTGAGTATCTAGGGCTAAAAGGGAGGGGATGGGGTTATTCGTGCACAGGTAAAATCCATGAAGTATTTATATGACATGTTGGGGGCTCCTATTTTAAGATTATACAGCACCCATTTAGAAAAATGGTCTTCGATGTAAAACTGGCCATGAGCATGAGCTGTTTATCTGCAGATCATTGGCAGATCCAGCTTATTTTAGCAATGTCTGCTGTATTGACCACTACAGACATAAGATTATCATCAGATTTCACTAAATTTAATTGGATCTGCCAAAGGACTGTAGAGAAATATGGTGAGTTCCAACTAAATTTGGTGAAATCTGCAGAGAATCCAGTCTGTCTTTTCCATACACATAAGATTTACAGCAGATACTACTAAAATAAGCTTGATCTGCCAATGATCTTCAGATAAATATCTCATGTGTATGGCCAAATTTAGACGTCCCTATGCCCTTCTTAAGACAATACCTTTAAAAGTCTGCCTTACAGATTTGCTGTAGAAGATATTAGTATAATTCCCCTGTGTATCGGGAAATACAAAGGGGAAAGCTGGAAGATGATGCATTACTTTACCCCTTCCTTGCTACCTACTAGAAGACACTATATTAATACTGTATATCCACTGTATATACAGTCTGAACCCTATTGCAACGCAGCAGTCATAATCTGATGCCTTCCTCGTAGTGGACAGAGGGCGTGCACCAGGGATCTGAATTTCTCTGGAAACTCTGCAGTAGATTTGTAAAATGTGAGATGTATTGACCTGTGGTAATTGTAACATTTCACTAAATATATTTCTGTTGAAAAGCCCTTGTGTGTGAACACGTTCACAGTGGAAATAGGGTTCATATAGAGAGGCATATTTATCAATACTGTTAAACTTTGCACAAAATCCCATTGGCAGTTTTAGAATCTGTCGTAGAGACCTTCATAAATATAGATAAATATGAATAGTAGTCCGACACTTTTCTGTCTACACTTAAGACAAAATTTATGGTGCACACAAAGAACTGGCTAGACAAAAATGTGCACCAGAATGGGCAAGGTTCAAAAGTGTCTAACTTTACGACACATTTATGAAACAGGACAGAACAAATATGGCGCAGATTTTCTCGTGCAAAGTATACCAAGTTTAAAATTTTGTAAAGTTATGAATTTATACCAATTTACTTTGTGCACCAGAAATTCCTGCCATGCACCACATATTTATCTCTTCAGCGAGAAATGATTCGTGTCTTCTGATTTGTAGTTTTTGATGGTGTTTGAGTTAGAATTTTGGCACTTTTTGAAACAACGAAGGTCCATATGACAGATTCATAAATATGTCTAAAACTATGAATGGGATTCGTTTTTTTAAGACAATGCAAAGTTCGACAGTATTGATAAAATTCTGGCAAAATTCTGACTCCAATACCATCCCAGTAAAAGTGTTGAGCTTCACCATGAAACAAATATTTGGCGCACACAATGAATATATATAAATTTTAGGCGCATGTAGACAAAAAAAAACTTAACTCATGCGTTGTAAGGAACAAATATTTGGAGCATTCATCAAAAACTCTAAAATTTTTGGCTCAGAATAAGCAGGCACAGATAATCACTTGCTTACTGAGGAGTAAATTGTTGTAAATTCAGAAGTTTACACCATTTTAAACTTGGTCATATTTTTCTGTTCTTTCTATCACACGCTGTTCATAAATATGTCATAAATGCTGTGCACCAAAAATTTTGGCGTAAATGTAGACTGAAAAGTATCGTATTTCTGTTGATAAAATGCCCCATAGAGTTTCTTAATACAATCTAAAATTTTTGGTTAGATCATAATAAGAAACACGGTGTAAATGGTGGTGATGACTTAAACCATCAAATCATATTTATATCCAACTTAAAATATGTTACAGGGGGTCTTCAGAACCCAGCATCAGAGGCAGAACTTTAAGCTTCTGGTCCTCAATGCAAAATTTGTAATGGGGGCCCTACCTACCATGTGCCATTTAGCACAGTAGTGTATTTTGTGGGGTAGAGGGACCTTTGTGGCCCCCTTATGATCCCAAGCCTGGGAGTGACTGCTACTGCTGCGCCTCCTATAGCTACATCCCTGCCCAACTTATCAACGCAGCCCTGCAGATAGGTTAGGGTCTTTGTGAACATGTGCCTCCATTCTCCATTATCACTGTTCTTTTCAATCTGTAATTGAGATCTTTTGGACAAGGAGGGCAATATCACTTATCTGTTTGAAGAAAAAGCAAGAACCTCATGGCTCCAAAGACTCTCAAGAGCTCATTTACACAAAAACAGTGATATCTTGCCAATGGAGTCACACTGTTAGATTCAGGTGACCCTATCTTATCTATCTGCAGGGCTCGGTTGATATGCTGGTATCTAATGTCAAACTCCCTTTAAGTATGTATTTTATTTTTTTGCTACAATAATGAAATTTGTATTGCCCTAGTCCTAGCCAAATAGATATGTTCGTATAGAGAGAGCATAGACATGTGTTTGACTTAAGGGGAAACATCACAACTAGCCCTCTTTCTTTGTACATTATAATTGAAATCACCAGCCCTAAATATCTTGTGTGTACAAACAACACTTTGCTAAAATAAGTACAATTTTGATGTCAGAATTAATTTACCAGGTTTCCATAACAACACAGCCATAAATAGACTATACCTATACTGGACTCAGTGACGTAACTAGGAATGGCTGGGCCCCAAGGCAAACATTTGACATGGGACCCCCCCCCCGGCAAACCCCTCCCTGCACAAACTGCATTCCTACACACACTATTATGCCCCATAGTAGCCCCTGCACACACTATTTATGCCCCATAGTGGCCCTTGCACACAGTATTCTGCCCCATAGTGGCCCCTGCACACAGTATTATGCCCCATAGTGGCCCCTTCATATAGTATTATGCGCACTCCCCGCTACCTCTTCAATGTTGGACCAGGCATGCATCGCAACTCATAATGACGTTGAACTGGCCCACCGACATCTGGGACGTCACCAAAGAGGCCCGAAGCCTGCTGGAGCGCAGGAGTGGTAAGTAACAGTGTTTTTTATGTTCCCTCAACTCCTCAGGGCCTCCGATCATTATGATAGCAGTGTTTGTGGGGTTCATGGCCCGCAGGCCTTACTTCCCGATCCCCGCTCCTGCTCACAGCCGCTTCCGCAGAAGGTGAAGCGCAGGCGGCCGTGAGCAGGAACAGGGATCGGTAAGTAAATAGGGCCCATTACCTGCTGGTGTTACACCAACAGGTAACGGCCTATTAAAAAAAAAAAACATCAGGGGCCTGCCGGGACCCCTAATATCCCTGGCCCTGTGGCAGCCGCTACCACTGCTACCCCTGTATTTACACCACTGACTGGACTGCCATACTGGATGTCAGCATTCTTATAATTTGAAACGTTTTTAAACTACTCATGTCCCCTGGAGCAAAACGCATGGCTGCTGCTCGCGCTAATGAAAACTCTCAGCAGACCCAAGCCTGTCTACAATCTGAAAAGGTATGTCACAGACAACAGCGAGCTGCTGAAACAACGCAGCAGACCCAAGCTCGTCTCCAATCAGACAAGGCACACAGCTGCACTCCATGTTTCCATAACAACCCAGCCATTTTTCTTTACTGCTGTGGGTCAGCTTTAAAGGGGCAGGGCGCTGTGGATGACACTGTTACACAAGGTCAAATACACACAGCTTTACAACCGATCGCAGGTTTTTCACTGATATCCAAACTGAGATACACATGATCACATGACGCTTATGGACCAATGGAAAATTGCAGGTTCTTCAGGCTTGACATACACTCAGCTTTACACCAGGTTTCCATAGCAACCAAGCTATTTATGACCTGTATGAGTCAATAGCAGCTCGCAGGTCCTTAAATATTCAGTCATATGACGTGCATCAGCCAAAATAAGTTCACATTTCATTTACCAGGTTTCCATAGCAACACAGCCATAAATAGACTATACCTATACTGGACTGCCATACTGGATGTCAAGTGCAAAACTGGCCAATTCTTATGGGGCCACTACACAAACAAAAAATTAAATGTACCCGTGCGAAGCCGGGTCCTTCTGCTAGTGAATATATAATATTATATATATATATATATATATATACAGTTGGGAAAAAAAAGTATTTAGTCAGCCACCAATTGTGCAAGTTCTCCCACTTAAAAAGATGAGGCCGGCCTGTAATTGACATCATAGGTAGACCTCAACTATGAGAGACAAAATGAGAAAACATATCTAGAAAATCATATTGTCTGATTTTTTAAGAATTTATTTGCAAATTATGGTGGAAAATGAGTATTTGGTCAATAACAAAAGTTCATCTCAATACTTTGTTATATATCCTTTGTTGGCAATTACAGAGGTCAAACGTTTTCTGTAAGTCTTCACAAGGTTGGCACACACTGTTGCTGGTATGTTGGCCCATTCCTCCATGCAGATCTCCTCTAGAGCAGGGATGTTTTGGGGCTGTCGCTGGGCAACATGGACTTTCAACTCCCTCCAAAGGTTTTCTATGGGGTTGAGATCTGGAGACTGGCTAGGCCACTCCAGGACCTTGAAATTCTTCTTACGAAGCCGCTCCTTCGTTGCCCTGGCGGTGTGCTTGGGATCATTGTCATGCTGAAAGACCCAGCCACGTTTCATTTTCAATGCCCTTGCTGATGGAAGGAGGTTTGCACTCAAAATCTCACGATACATGGCCCCATTCATTCTTTCATGTACACGGATCAGTCGTCCTGGTCCCTTTGCAGAGAAACAGCCCCAAAGCATGATACTGCCACCCCCATACTTCACAGTAGGTATGGTGTTCTTTGGATGCAACTCAACATTCACTCTCCTCCAAACACCACGAGTTGTGTTTCTACCAAACAGTTCTACTTTGGTTTCATCTGACCATATGACATTCTCCCAATACTCTTCTGGAACATCCAAATGCTCTCTAGCAAACTTCAGATGGGCCCGGATATGTACTGTCTTAATCAAGGAGACACGTCTGGCACTGCAGGATCTGAGTCTCTGGCGGCGTAGTGTGTTACTGACGGTAGCCTTTGTTATGTTAGTCCCAGCTTTCTGCAGGTCATTCACTAGGTTCCCCCGTGTGGTTCTGGGATTTTTGCTCACCGTTCTTGTGATCATTTTGACCCCACGGGGTGAGATCTTGTGTGGAGCCCCTGATGGAGGGAGATTATCAGTGGTCTTGTATGTCTTCCATTTTCTAATTATTGCTCCCACAGTTGATTTCTTCACACCAAGCTGCTTGCCTATTGCAGATTCAGTCTTCCCAGCCTGGTGCAGGGCTACAATTTTGTTTCTGGTGTCCTTCCACAGCTCTTTGGTCTTCACCATAGTGGAGTTTGGAGTGTGACTGTTTGAGGTTGTGGACAGGTGTCTTTTATACTGATAACAATGTCAAACAGGAGCCATTACTACAGGTAATGAGTGGAGGACAGAGGAGCCTCTTAAAGAAGAAGTTACAGGTCTGTGAGAGCCAGAAATCTTGCTTGTTTGTAGGTGACCAAATACTTATTTTCCACCATAATTTGCAAATAAATTCTTAAAAAAATCAGACAATGTGATTTTCTGGATTTGTTTTCTCATTTTGTCTCTCATAGTTGAGGTCTACCTATGATGACAATTACAGGCCGGCCTCATCTTTTTAGGTGGGAGAACTTGCACAATTGGTGGCTGACTAAATACTTTTTTTCCCCACTATATATATATAATTTGCCTACTTCTCACTAGCTGAGGGCAAATTTGAACAACAGTTCAAGTGTTGCCATGAATTCTGTAGGCGAAACAAGGTAGAAAAACTGTGATAACTCTGACTTCCCTGTGGGCTTCCTAAAACAGCCCATGTCTGTGGATGGGCTACAGGGACATTGCATCGAATATGATTTCTCTATTGTCTATTGTTTCTATTCATAGATTACCAATATTTAGTATAGAGTGGTCCAGATTTACTATTGTGGTTACAACTATACAGTGATGTAGATGATGTGATGTACTATATGTAGTGATGTGATGTCTTTGTGAATGAATCTTGACGCACCTTGTTTGGGCTAAAATTTCTAAACTTGCTAGACCTGTGGGTGTGGCTTATCAGAAAAAAGGGCCCATTTGGCTAAAATGTCATAAAATTCTGACTCAATGTTAGTCAACTAATAGGTGGTATAAATTTAGACTAGACAGTCTGAAGATAAACCAGATTTATTATTCAGCATCAGTCATTGTGATAAATCTGGTGTATTTTCAGATTGCCTGTCTAAGTTTAGTCTGCTGAACTATTAGTAAATGTGTGCCAGTGAGATCTGTGTGACTGTGAAGAATCTGCAATTAGTTATACTTAATCCCTTTATATAATATGCTCTTTTTCTCCTAGGACAGCATAGAGTTCACAAACATCTGCACACATATGGCTCTGCAGACAGACGACCGGAGGTTTGATCAAGATCTGAAGTTAGCTCAGCAATGTTTAGCTGCGATAATCACCAATATGACCAGGGATATCTCCAATAAGACTTGTGATTTCTGTGAAGCTGTCCGAGAGCAGCTAAGACACATCCTACAGAAACTCAACGAGGACTGACAACAGAAGCCAGCGTACTACGGAGAATGTTATATTTTAATTTATTGACTATCATAGTATTACAGTACGCTCTGCATCGGAACTTAGCTTAACAAAACTGTGACATTACTCTAACCTCTGCTGAGAACTGTTCAAATGGATTTTACCTACTATTGGTCTTAGTTTTAGATTTGCTGCACACTGGTGAATTCCATACAAAAAGACGACCGCATATTGGCCATACTTCCTGGACTGAATCTTGTCCAGAGACCCAGACTCCCAGTATCATGGTCATCTATGATGCTAGAAGCCACTGTGACCCTACAAGACTACTGCCCCTTACTGAAAACACAATTACAATACAGGAGTTCTGCGGGCAGGTAACATGTGATGCTGAGACTCTCAGTGCGCAGACACAATCCAATCTGGGAATTATGGCCGATATATGGTCCATGTTTTCCAGACAGCCCATGTGCAGTTGGCCATAAGCAGAATTGGTATCAAACACAAGTATGGCAATCTTCTACCAATAACATATGGTTATTATTTCCCAGTCTGATTTGGGTGGGTCATTGTCCGCTATGTTTGTACATAGGAGAATGTGTATTATATAGTGTATTATATAATGCTGTATACAATTTTATAATAAATGTTTATTTTGACATTTATTTTATCAGATTATGAAGCTGGTATATAAAAGGAACGTTTACTTGTATGTTCAGGAGCTTTATCTGGAGCCATTTGTCTAGTACATTTTTATTTTCCGAGTCACTCCATTTCTAATGCTGTGTTCACACATATTTCTTAAACAGGTAAAAAAAACTGCGGGAAAAATCGCGGCGGCAACACATCACGGTTTTACCTGCGATGCTTTTCACAGAAAGTGAAAGAAAACCTCTGCAGACTTTCTGCTTCCATTATACCTATAGGGAAACCGCCGGCGTTTTAATAGGTATAATATTCATGTTGCGATTTCCAAAACCACAACAGTTTTGGATATCGTAGCGTGTCCACAGCGCGTATTTTCCCGCACTTTAGGAATTGGATTCGCTAGAATCCCATCCACTACACAATGACTGTAAAACACTGCGGGCAAACCACGGCGTTTACGCCTGTCTTTATCCATTTCCCTGCTGATGCTAACTGTGCCAGATTTACTAAGAGGCTCCAGCCTGGTAATAATTCTGATGCACCTCAAAAGGTCCCATGCACTAGTTTTCTGGTGTGAGCTATAGTAAATCTGATGGGCCAAGGTATCACCTACCCTCCTAGATTCCCACCCTGCTCTGCCCCTGTCTTAAAAATGGCACATCTTAGGGTACAAATTAGGGCTGTACACCTAAGATGCAGCACTTCTATCACAGTCTTCTAGTGTAGCAGCATTAGTACATTCCCCCCCAATGTGTTAGCAGTCATGAGAGCCCCTTCTGCTGTCTGATTCTAGTCTAGTACTAAAGGGCACTATTAGCATACAGTTTCAGACCCCTATAACAATCTATTGTTTCACATTGTGGCCACATGCTGAGCTTATTTTATAATCTACAGTTGAATTAATTAGCAAATGAAACGGAAAAAAAATCGGAAGGCTTTAGATTTAGATTTTAGATTTACATATCAGATGATTCATTTATATACCATTTGGGCTGATGCCAAAAGCCAAACTTTTTACTTTTAAAATCTCATCTAGACTGATGCAAAGTAGAATTTAGATAGCATGGTGGGCAGTGCCTCTGTGCTCCTAGTCATGGCCCTGGGCAGTTATTCTGCGCTCAATCACACATACAAGGCATGATAGACATGCTTTCTCTGGCAGCCGAGCCCCCTCCTACCTTCTGAAGTGCACCTGAAATCTTGAAGTCCTCAGGGCATCTTCTATGTGTACCTGTGCCGCCCTCACATTGCACAGTGCTCATCCTGCCATCTCACAGCTCAGGGCACACCATCAGGGACAGAGAGAGGTGAGATGGGGAATGAGCACTGTGAACGAGGGAGGCGCATGCACACAAACATACAAAAAGCCCCAAGGACTTTGGGCAGAGGCGGAAGAAAGTGCACCCTAGCAGGGTTTCAGGCGCACTTTAGGAGATAGGAGGGATCCTTATGCTGGAGGAAGCTTGTCAATCATGCCTTTTGCACTCCAATTGAGCATGTTTATGCCAAAACAGGCAGGAGTAGCACAAAGGCTTTATTGGCCTGACTGGGTTATACACATGTGGACAAAATAGTTGGTACCCCTCGTTTAATGAAAGAAAAACCCACAATGGTCACAGAAATAACTTGAATCTGACAAACTACATGTTGACAAGCCACAAAGCTTCTGGGAGAATGTCCTATGGACAGATGAGACAAAAATCGAAATTTTTGGCAAGGCACATCAGCTCTATGTTCACAGACGGAAAAATGAAGCATATCTTGAAAAGAACACTGTCCCTACTGTGAAACATGGTGGAGGCTCTGTTATGTTCTGGGGCTGCTTTGCTGCATCTGGCACAGGGTGTCTTGAATCTGTGCAGGGTACAATGAAATCTCAAGACTATCAAGGGATTCTAGAGAGAAATGTGCTGCCTAGTGTCAGAAAGCTTGGTCTCAATCACAGGTCATGGGTCTTGCAACAAGATAATGACCCAAAACACACAGCTAAAAACACCCAAGAATGGCTAAAAGGAAAACATTGGACTATTCTGAAGTGGCCTTCTATGAGCCCTGACCTAAATCCTATTGAGCATCTTTGGAAGGAGCTGAAACATGCCGTCTGGAAAAGGCACCCTTCAAACCCGAGACAACTGGAGCAGTTTGCTCATGAGGAGTGGCCAAAATGTTGAGAGGTGCAGAAGTCTCATTGACAGTTACAGGAATCGTTTGATTGCAATGATTGCCTCAAATGGTTGTGCAACAAAATATTAAGTTAAGGGAACCATCATTTCTGTCCAGGCCTGTTTCATGAGTTTTCTTTTTTTAAAAATTCTGCTGAAGCATGGTTGAAAAGCAATGTCTGACTTTCATTTGTTCATTTTCATAGAATTTTTATATATTATTACTTTTGTCAGATTCAAGTTATTTCTGTGACCATTGTGGGTTTTTCTTTCATTAAACGAGGGGTACCAACAATTTTGTCCACGTGTATATAGTAAGTTATCCCTAGATTCATACGACCGAGTTTCATTCGTGAAAATTGGACTGTGTGTTCACCAGATTTACTGGCCTTGACTTCATGCCGGGAGACGTACTACTAACATTATAGTCATCTATGCAGCTAAGAGTCTCTACCTCCCGGAATCATAATGTCCTGTACCGACTATAGTACGGGACAGTATGTCGCTGGGAGGCAGGGACTCCTAGCAGCATAGATAACTATAATGCCAAAAGTCTGTCTACCGGCATAAGGAGTAGGCTGGTAAATCTGGCCAATACATTGCCCGAGTTTCCTGGGTAAAACTCGGTGGTGTGAATCTAGATTCTCTTTACCAAAGTACATAGAAATTTATTTAATATACTTAATAATTCATCATATACTTTATAATTCATCATAATAGACCATATATTTAATGACCATGAAAATTCATACATCCAATATAAAAAAAAAGCAATGCAAAAATACTGTATCAAAACCTGGACTGGATTTCTTAAACCATACAATATACCCATATATAATCACCTCATTGTAAACCAATCATTACAAAGGACCTTTCACCACCTCCGCCAAGCTCTTTACATCATTTACTAGCTGCTGCTCTACTGATTTCGGCACAGTTGGAATTTTTTCTCTAGCCCCCACCATTCCTGAGCAATCAATGCTGTTAGTTTTGGTGCCTGATATGCTATTTAGACTCTGTACTGTCAGGAGGGCGGTGGCAGGCAGGAGCAGACAAGGGGTGTGATTCTGAGCTCCGATACTTCTTACCATTCATTGCAACTCTGATTCACGCCCTGTACCTGCTCCTGATACCGCCCACCTGACAGTAAATAGTCTAAGTAACATATCAGGCACCAAAACTAACTGCACTGATTGCTCAGGAAAGCGGCACCTATTAGCAGGAAGCTGGTAGAGGTGGAGAAAGGTTCTGGTTAATAAATAAATAAGTACTTTTATATAGGGTTATGGTGATAATAAATATCTAAACATAAATATTAAAATATAAATAACATTATAATAGGGACCAGTGTTATAAGGGGAGTATTACATTATATGATATTAAGGGGCAACAAACGGGGAACAAAAAAACATACACAAGACATAAAAGTAGGATAAAATAGTGAAAAAGTTTAAAGAATGTGGTAAGAACAATAGATGACCTTCATTCTGGAGTGGCCCGGCCTTGACAGACTATGGAGAAGATCCAGATCAAAATCAGATTCCTCCATAGGAAACCAAATAGTTTGATTTCTGCATTTAGTCCATGTGGAGACAGGGTTTCAAATTGAAATATTTTCCTCGACTCTGCTCTGGACTTAGCTGCAATATAATAATTTCTTATAAATACAAATATTTTTATTTTCTAATAGCTTGGGCAATTTCGGACTCGGGATGCCTAAACTGCTTATGTTTATTTTTGTTTATATCTGATATAGGGAAAGGAGGGGATTTGAATTTTTATACTTTTTAAAATCTTTAAAAAGTTTTTTTTTAAATAAAATAAACAAACATAAAAATTAAAACTTTTTGATTTTTTTTTTTATTATTATTTTATTTAGCCCTAATAGGGGGCTTAAACTCATGTTCTCTAGCTAGCTTGTACTATATACTGAAATATAAATTTGCCATTTGTTCATTTTTATAATTGCAACCTGCGGCCGGCCGAGGCGATGAAAAAAAAAAAAAAACATACCTTTCCCAGGAACTCTGTTGCTGAGGCCACAACACCAGAAATCGGACTGTGGCGGACAGTCAAGCACTGGGGACAACTGAGTATGTTTTTTTAACTTTTCAAACTCACCGGCCAACCCACAGATTGCTCCAAATCCTGGAAACCCCTTAAGGCCAAAGCCAGGAGTGGATTGAGCAGAAGGTAGAAGTATAAGAGCTTCCTATATATCTCCCATTTCTTTAGTAACCATTCTTGACTTTGACTCAAAAAACTGCAGCAAAATCTGCCACAAAAAAATATGCATTTGGGGCCTTAGTCTAATTGTGTCTTTTTAATAGTAATAAAAATTACATCTTCAAAGCAGAAAGCTATTTTGCCAAACTATGATCATTGTTAGGTTTACATTGCCACCCAGTGGTTGATTTAATTATTACACACGTAGCTTTTGTATTAGGGCTTATTCACAGAACTCTGATACAAATCAGCAGTGAAAAGTGGATGAAACATTTTGTTTTTCATGGCTGATTTGCACCCGTGCGGCTCACGTGTCCATGGATCTCTCATAGACTGGAGCCTATTAGTAATCTATGAAAAGCAGCCACAAATAGGACATGTCCATAAAACTTGTTAAAAAGAATTGGGGAAATTTATCAAGCCCTAAATTTTAAGCCCTAAGTTTTCTGATGTCAAACTATTGCAAATTTGGGGGCCTTATAATTTTTGTATAAACATTGCAACTTTTTGCTGCTTTCTGCCTCTCCGCTGCACA
Organism: Leptodactylus fallax; assembly: GCA_947044405.1. NCBI lineage: Eukaryota > Metazoa > Chordata > Amphibia > Anura > Leptodactylidae > Leptodactylus > Leptodactylus fallax. The sequence goes on from CAMRHE010000410.1 coordinate 732,901, forward strand.
GACTGCTAGAAATTGGCCGAGGCCTCTTTATAAATCTGTCGGATGTCCCAGTGCCAGAATTGAAATGTGGAGAATGTGGAGAATGGAAAATGTGGCGGGTGAGGCTCGGATCTTTGTGGCACATGTTTGGCATAAGGACCTCTCTTCACCTCAATATCATTAATGATAATTTTCCCCCAGTGTCACCATGGACTGGCTGTAGTAGTCACATGTCTGTGTCAGGATCTAATGGTGAAGCAGGAAGTACAGATACCAGCATATAACCAGTTGGATGGACAACCCCTTTAATTGTGCACCACCCCCTCATACAAGTGTTTTAGCTTTGTCTGTAGTTTTCTTTAAAGGGGTTTTCTAGGGACTCTTTTTATACTTGCTCTCTCCTGCCTCCCCCCTCCTCTCCTGTTTTCACAGGTAGCTTACTATTGTTAAGCTGACAGAATATAGTAAAGCCAGCCCCTATGGCACAGGTATCTTGTTGTGAGAGAAAGGTGGTGTGACTCGGGGGTCAGGTACTGGTAATAATCATGTGACTCAGGGTTGGAACCAGCTCAGAACCCTTAGATATCTAAAAATTCCCAGAACAAGTAATGCTTTATAGACTCTCTGGAGAACCCCTTTAAAGTGCACCTCCGATTATATAAAACAGAAATGAATAGTGCAAGTAATATTAGAAATGTTGTATATCTTATTATAGAATCATGTCTCCTTCCCTTTACACAGACTCTTATCTCTAATAGCACCTGTATCCATATCCAGCTTCGTACACAGAAGTCTATGAGAGGGGAGAAGGAGGTAAACGTTGGTGATGGTTATCAATTGATTTAATGCCTCACTTTGTATAATTGTAGAGCCTTTTACTAGAGTCAAAAGAGCTATCTAATGCTAGATTCACACTAGCATTCAGCTCTCCGTCGTTCAGGTCCGCATGGAGATAGAGATCCTCACAGCTTATAAAGTGGTTACCTGAGGACACTACATACCCCATAGACTATAATGGGATCCGCCAGATTTCCACCGGTTTTAGGTGGAATCTGCGGCAGAGTCTCCTATGGAGACCCCAATGCAGAAGTGAACCTAGCCATAGTAAGTGTAGCAGAGATTAGCAGCTGCAGTGTGTGTGTCTATCCCAGCAGCCTCCTCCCCCTCCCTGCTCTATAAACTTCTATGTTAAAGGGGTTGTCCGGGATTAAATAAAAATTAACCCCTAAACTAAACCCCCTCCTCCTGCCTAACTTCTAATTTACTTGTATTAAAAAAAAAAATCACACTTTCTGATCCAGTGATGTTCATACTTACGTAACTTCCTCTCCAGGAATGGCTCCTCCCCTCTTCCTTTCTGCCAGCACTTGTGCAGTCTGGAGGTGCCTACGACACATGTGCAGTGGAAATGGCAGTCCCTCGATACTGCGCAGGCATCAGATGTACTTCCGGTCTTTGTACGTGCTCGCAGAGAGGAAGAGAGGCGTCTCCAGCCTGTGCACAGAGAAAGAAAAGGAGGAGCCATCTCCCAGAGAGGAAGACAGGTAAGTATGATGCGGTGGGGGGGGCTGAGTTAGTTAGTTGGGAAGGGCTAGTAGTGGGCGGGATAACTAAGGAGACAGGGAGGGGGTGTAATGGAGTGAGAGAGGAGGGGGGCAGTGAGAGGGAGGTAGTGAGGAAGGTACACAGGAAGCTACACAGCAGGAAGCTACACCATGTAAGCGAATGCAGAAGATGCCAGGAGCTCGCTGAGAAACCCAGAAATCACTCAAAACACTGATAAAGGTATATGGGTGCACTTATTAACCCATTAATAGCACTAACAGACCTTTTAAAATAAAAGATTTTTTGGCCAGAAAACTCCTTTAAGTAAGTCAGCCCAATAAATGGAGAACACAATATTTTTCAATAATAAGATATATTACAAAGTTTATTATATTCACCTGCACTATTCATTTGTGAAAAGTTGTTTCATGATTAAATCAACTTTATGGGTTATGGTTTTATGACAAGCAAGTTTCACATATAAAGGATGATGAAAATAGGAGAAAGGAAGAAGAATAAAGCATTCCAAAATATACAGTGGGGAAAAAAAGTATTTAGTCAGCCACCAATTGTGCAAGTTCTCCCACTTAAAAAGATGAGGCCGGCCTGTAATTGTCATCATAGGTAGACCTCAACTATGAGAGACAAAATGAGAAAACAAATCCAGAAAATCACATTGTCTGATTTTTAAAGAATTTATTTGCAAATTATGGTGGAAAATAAGTATTTGGTCAATAACAAAAGTTCATCTCAATACTTTGTTCTATATCCTTTGTTGGCAATGACAGAGGTCAAACGTTTTCTGTAAGTCTTCACAAGGTTGGCACACACTGTTGCTGGTATGTTGGCCCATTCCTCCATGCAGATCTCCTCTAGAGCAGTGATGTTTTGGGGCTGTCGCTGGGCAACACGAACTTTCAACTCCCTCCAAAGGTTTTCTATGGGGTTGAGATCTGGAGACTGGCTAGGCCACTCCAGGACCTTGAAATGCTTCTTACGAAGCCACTCCTTCGTTGCCCTGGCGGTGTGCTTGAGATCATTGTCATGCTGAAAGACCCAGCCACGTTTCATCTTCAGTGCCCTTGCTGATGGAAAGAGGTTTGCACTCAAAATCTCACGATACATGGCCCCATTCATTCTTTCATGTACACGGATCAGTCGTCCTGGTCCCTTTGCAGAGAAACAGCCCCAAAGCATGATGTTGCCACCCCCATGCTTCACAGTAGGTATGGTGTTCTTTGGATGCAACTCAGCATTCACTCTCCTCCAAACACGACGAGTTGTGTTTCTACCAAACAGTTCTACTTTGGTTTCATCTGACCATATGACATTTTCCCAATACTCTTCTGGAACATCCAAATGCTCTCTAGCAAACTTCAGATGGGACGGGATATGTACTGGCTTAAGCAGGGGGCCACGTCTGGCACTGCAGGATCTGAGTCCCTGGCGGCGTAGTGTGTTACTGATGGTAGCCTTTGTTACGTTAGTCCCAGCTTTCTGCAGGTCATTCACTAGGTCCCCCCGTGTGGTTCTGGGATTTTTAGTTTCAATCAGTTTTATTAGAATTTTCAAGAATGTATAACAACACATACAAGAGAGATAATTGCATATAACCGGGACTAGAAATATAAGTTACGATAAATGCGTACTGATCAATGGAACAACAAGTAAAGAAATGTCCGCCATTACCTAGAAGAAACAAAGTCCCTTGACGAATATAAAAGAATTAAAGCAAATGCACGACAACCTAGAGTAATAAAAACGTTAGAAATAGTAATATTGGGGTGATACTACAGAGGCAAGTGATAAACTGAAAAAGATAAAGACAATTTTACAGCAGTTGGTTGTTGGCTTTTAATGTCCATGGGAGCCAGTTCTTTTGAAACGTGCTGTCGCCAAAAACTCCATGGGCAAGGATCTTTTCGAATTGGTAAGTCTGCTCCACTATATTCGCCAAATCTCTCCTGGACGGAATAGTAGGTGATTTCCAATTTCGTAGGAGAGCCAGTGACGCTGAGAGTAATGTATGGCCTATCATCACTCTGTGAGCTGTCGGGAAGGAATCAATCTGTAGGAACAATAAGGCTAAGGCTGGGGAGAGGGGAATAGAGTATCCAACCAAGGACGATATCCATCGGAAGACGTCTTGCCAGTATAGCCGCACATGAGGACATGTCCATAGTATGTGAAATAGAGATCCCTTCTCACCACATCCCCTCCAGCAGGAACTCGAGGTCTGCGGGTACATTCTATGAAGTCGCTCCGGAGTATAGTACCAGTGAAGGAGAATTTTGGTAGTAGTTTCATAATGAGTCACGCATCTGAAGGTCTTCTTAGTAAAGGCCAACGCTTTCTGCCATTGCTTGCTCGAAAATGTTTGATGGAGTTGAGCTTCCCAACTAAGCAGCGGAGTGGATTTAATCAGATGATCTTTAGAGCCCATGGTGTTGTAGATTGAGCTAAGGATTTTAGTAGAAGGATTAGGAGTCTTGAGGAGATCCAGTAGCGATTTATTATAGGTCACTTGTTTGTTGTGGTTGGAGGAAAGAAAATGCTTAATTCTCAGGTAGGAAAAAAGGCCTTGAGAGGGCAGTGAGAAGGTAGATTGGAGAAATTGAAATGAGACTATCGAGTCCGCGGTCCATATCTGGGAGATAGAGGTAACACCACATGCTCTCCATTGAGACAAGTCCAAGTCCAGGATCGCTTGTTCCAGGAATTCAATCGGAGCCCGCCTGATATTAAATGTCTGCTTCTTTCCTGTCGCGTGGTGGGTATGGCGCCATGTATCCGTGAGGTGCTGTAGAATTGGGGACAGGAGAGAGGGTGTCATCTCAGTCCAAAGGGAATAGAGGAGCCAAGATTTGAGGTTATGCTGTGGTATCATATGGGACTCAATATGTATCCAGGATTTGTGGAGGTTGTTATGCCACCAGTCCTTCAAAGTAGAAAGATGAGAGGCCAAGTAGTAGTCGAAAATATTTGGTACTCCCAAACCTCCTGCGCCCCGCTTCCTATATAGAATAGAGGACGGAAGTCTTGGTTTCTTGGAATTCCAGATAAGCTTGTTAAGAGTGGCATTGATCTTTTGAAGGAATACGAGAGGAGGTGCTACAGGGATAGTTCTAAATAAGTATAGGATTTTTGGAAGCAGCATCATTTGGAATGCAGAAATTCTTCCTAGCCATGACAGGTTGTGTTTCGTGTAAGCCTGAAATTCCTTTTCTAAACCAGACAATCGAGGTATGTAGTTGGCTCTGGACACCTGGGAAACTGAGGGAGTGATCTTGATCCCTAGATAATCCAACTCCGTTGATCTCCAGTCATAAGGGAAGTTCTTCTGAAGAAGCTCTAGAAGTGGCGTGGAGATGTTTAGAGGAAGTATTTGAGTTTTTGTCTCATTAATTTTGTAGAAGGAAAGGACTCCATATTTTTTAAGAATTGTGATGGCCGCTGGTAAAGATGTTTCTGGATGAGTTAGAGATAGTATTATGTCATCAGCATATAGGGAGATGAGATGAGAGGAGTCAGCCACTTTCACTCCCTGCACTCTCTCGTTTTGCCGCAGGGTCTGTGCCAGGGGTTCAATGGTGAGAATGAATATCAGTGGGGAAAGAGGGCATCCCTGTCTTGTTCCATTTCTAATATTGAAGCTGTCCGATAACGTATTATTGGTGAGCACTCTAGCTGATGGAGAAGAATAGAGATTCGAAATAGAGTTTAGAATAGGGCCAGAGAATCTCAATTTCCGTAGGACAGAGAAAGCAAATGTCCAATTGATCCTGTCAAACGCTTTCTCTGCGTCCAAGGCAACCAAGAGTGACGGAATCTTCTTTCGCTCCATTAGTTCCACCAGATGAAGAACACGACTAGTGTTGTCTGGAGCTTGACGACCTTTTACAAAGCCCACTTGGTCCGTGCTAACTAATTCTGGAAGGATAGGAGCTAAACGAGATGACAGTATCTTTGCATATAGCTTAAGGTCCGAATTCAACAACGAAATTGGTCTGAAGTTTTGTGGGACATCGGCTGTTTTGCCAGGTTTGGGAAGAGTGACAATTAGTGCTGTTAAAGATTCGTGTGGAAGCGGTGCACCCGACATGGCGTGGTTAAAAAAGTCCAGAAGAGATGGCGCTAGCGTTTGTTGAAATTGCTGTAGGTATTCATTAGAGAAGCCGTCCGGACCTGGGGATTTCCCCTTAGGTAGGGTCTGTATGTTTTTCAACACCTCTGGAAGAGTGATAGGTGCGTTTAGGACCAGGAGATGATCATCTGTAAGACTTGGTAACGTAATGTCGTTTAAGAAGTTGGACACCAAGGTGGAATGTTCTGATGGGAGAGGAGTATGTTCCTGTAAATTGTAGAGTCTCGCGTAGTAATCCTTAAAAGAGTTGGCAATGTCTCTAGGGTCTGTTAAGTGTATTCCGGTAGAAGGATGTTTGATGTATGGTATCCTTGATTTAGTTGCTCTGGTGCGTAGCATTCTTGCCAATACTCTGCCAGCTTTGTTGTTTTGGGAGTAAAAGCGGGCTTTAGGTTTTTTCAATGCTTTCTCGTAGTCTTGTAAGAGGAGAAGGCGTAGTTGTTGTCTGGCCTGATAGAGTTGTTCAGAAGTAACCGGGTTAGGTTTAGCTTTGTTCACAGCTTCCAGAGTACGAATTTTTAACATTGCCTCTGCAACCTTTCCCTGGCATTCTCGCTTGTTTCTATGTGCAATTTTTATAAGGGTACCACGAATATACGCTTTATGAGCATTCCAAAGAGTATAGGGGTTATCTGTAGAGGAGGCGTTAGTTTGGAAGTAATCTTGGAGGTCTTTCTATATGATTGGACGGTATGTAGGATGACTCATCAGGTACGTGTTATTTCTCCACAATCTAGTGACAGGGGATGAAATTTTTTCTTCTATTGTGAGAGTGATGGCTGCGTGGTCAGACCAGGTAATCAATTCAATTGTAGATTGTTTCGAACTCATAAGGATGTGGAAATCTACCAGGAACATATCAATGCGGGAGTATGAGTTGTGAACTGCTGAACAATAGGTATAGTCCTTCTCGCCCGCATGTTGTGCCCGCCAGATGTCGTAGAGGTTTTCGTTTAACTGGAATTGGTATAGGCAGGAGGAGTTATCTCTGTTGATATTAGTCGAATCCATAGAAGGGTCCATGATACTATTGAAGTCTCCACAGATGATTAGCGCACCTTGTTGGACATCTCGAATTTGTCTTTGCACTTTATGTATGAATGCTAGGGTTTTTCGATGTGGAGCATATATATTTACAATGGTGTAAGGGACGTTGTTAATAAGACCCACAATGATGAGGAATCTACCTTGGGGGTCTGCCCTATGCGTCAGCAAGGAGAATGCCATTGAGTCTCTGAACGCGACAAGGACTCCGCGTTTCTTTGTACTGTGATGTGCGTGGTAAATAGTTGGGAAAGAGGAGTGCTTCAGTCTGAATGCGTCCTTTTGAAGGAGGTGGGTTTCCTGAGCGCAGAATATGTCCGCGGATAGTGAGAGAGCTTCTTTCCAAAAATAAGTACGTTTCTGTGGGCTATTTAGGCCTCGAACATTGAGAGATGCCAGTTTGAGCACCATGTTACCACTTTAGAGTAAAGAGATCGAGAGTGTAATAGAGTCAGCAGGGAAAAGGGAAGTAGTATCACAAGTAGTGAGGTTTATGAACAAAATCTAGGAACGAATAGTTTGGAGACAGATACAGGTTTTCTGTATGTTTCAGAGGGTCTTGTTAGAAGACTAGCCGGCTATGCCGTCAAAATAAAGGGGTTATGCACCATATCAAAAGAGTGGTGGCCCTTATGGAATATAGTTGGACGAGAGGTAGGATTTTCTTTGGCTGGAGGGAGCGATAGTGATATCTTCCATGTCGATAGCAGCGCCTTGCCCTGATTTAAGTCACGAATGGTAAAGGTGGTCCCGTCTTTAATGATAAGCAGCTTCACAGGAAACCCCCATCGGTATTGAATTTTATTTTGGCGAAGTGTCGTTGTAATCGGGAGTAGTTCCCTACGAAGACGGAGGGTCGTAGCTGAGAGAGCTGTAAAAAGTTGTATGTCCTGAAATTTGGGAAATTTTTCTGCTTGCGAGCTGCGTCTAGTAATTTTTCCTTTACATGGTAAAAGTGGAATCTTGCCAACACGTCTCTCGGAACTGCTTCATCTAAATGCCTAGGGCAAGGGAGTCTGTGTACTCTGTCAATAATGATGTCTGTTGTTGGAGAATCAGGCAGCAAGAGCGTGATGTATTCCTGTATGTAAGGGAGCAATTCAAATGTTAGGACCTGATCTGGTATACCTCTAAATTTTATGTTGTTTCTACGGGAGCGGTCCTCCATATCAGCCAATTTCGCCTTAAGAGTCTCGACGTCTTCCGCTATATCATTATGAGCATCGATGACTTTGTTATGTGACGTAGCGAAGTCACCCATTTTGGTTTCAATGTGTGACACTCGCCCGTCCAAAGCTTTGACGGATGACTGAATTGGTTGAAGTAGTTGGGAAATATCTGTTTGAAGGGAACTGCGGAGGGCCAAGAGCATGTCTCTCAGGGTATGCTCAGAAGCCGGGCCATTGGTAGTTTGGAAGTTATCAAGGTCAGTCGTTGGGGTTGATAAAGGAGCATTAGGAGAGGGTTGGTCTTTGAAGTGGTCTAGGTCTCCAGAGAATTCTATACGTGGTCTCTGTTTAATCGGACTTGTACTAGGAGACAGTGGGTATCGTGGGGGTGGATTCTGCTCATTGACGGGTTGAGATGAGGGACTGTATCTTTGTTGTGCCGCTACTCGGACGTCTTCCGGAGTTGGAGGAATATGCAGAGCCGGCGTATTTATAGAGTGTGTGGGAGCCATTTCAGGCATTGGCACCGCCGCTTTCGTCACTACGAGTGTGAGCGACGGGGGTGTATGCCCCTCGTGTTCCGAGCTCGCAGGGCAAACTCCGGTATACTGGTGCTGTAGCTAGGATGCTGTAGTGCTAGGCCCGACAGGGATCAACAATTGAGCTGAGATGAACACAGGGACCAGTACCAGCCTCACCTGTCTTTGAACCAGAGCAGGGATAGAGGCCCACTCCCGGCCTATACGTAGTCAAGGCGGAGCAAGGATGGAGAACAGCTCGAGGCCCGCCTCCACTGACCAGCAGCAGAGGCAGCGGTTCTTTGATGTGTGTCTGCCCTGCGAATCTAGAGCTGCACGGGCTGCTCACCGGTTCGCTATGTAGCGGAGGCCCCTCGGTATGAGCGGCAGGGAGGAGTGGGAGATATCCACCTCCGCTTACTGGAAGAGCTCCGGTATCCCAGGATCCTCCTGCGTAGGCCTCAAGATGGCGTCTTCCACCCCGAGCGAGCCGGCAATCCTCCTCTTCACGCCGTTGCCGGCGCCGCCCTGAGCCGCCGCTATGCCAGATGACCGATCCCGCAAGCTAATAACGCGGTGACCCGCGTCAATAGAGTTGAGCTGGTAAGGGTGCGGGTAAGATGGCGGGCGGTGAGGGGAGGTGGGTACAGGCCCCAACACCAAGTGAACGCTGAGGCGGCTGAAAACACGGCCAAACACCTGATATCAACTAACTGGGCCGCGGGGGAAGGCACCTGGGTGTGTGTATGCCCGAGAAGAGTGGGATTCCGCAGATGTAGAGCAGATCCCAGCAAAGTCCAGCAGGAGCCCTGAAGTATGCGTCTTATCGCTGCTCCGGCTAGCCACGCCCCCGGTTCTGGGATTTTTGCTCACCTTTCTTGTGATCATTTTGACCCCACGGGGTGAGATCTTGTATGGAGCCCCTGATGGAGGGAGATTATCAGTGGTCTTGTATGTCTTCCATTTTCTAATTATTGCTCCCACAGTTGATTTCTTCACACCAAGCTGCTTGCCTATTGCAGATTCAGTCTTCCCAGCCTGGTGCAGGTCTACAATTTTGTTTCTGGTGTCCTTCCACAGCTCTTTGGTCTTCACCATAGTGGAGTTTGGAGTGTGACTGTTTGAGGTTGTGGACAGGTGTCTTTTATACTGATAACAATGTCAAACAGGAGCCATTACTACAGGTAATGAGTGGAGGACAGAGGAGCCTCTTAAAGAAGAAGTTACAGGTCTGTGAGAGCCAGAAATCTTGCTTGTTTGTAGGTGACCAAATACTTATTTTCCACCATAATTTGCAAATAAATTCTTAAAAAAATCAGACAATGTGATTTTCTAGATATGTTTTCTCATTTTGTCTCTCATAGTTGAGGTCTACCTATGATGACAATTACATCATCTTTTTAAGTGGGAGAACTTGCACAATTGGTGGCTGACTAAATACTTTTTTTCCCCACTGTACCTATTCATGGCCATTGAGGGATGGATGTAACAGTGCACCTTGAGGCCTGGACACTGGGAGCATACTATATTATGTTTCATGGTCCATTATTACTTCTTGATTTGAGGCGATATTACAGATATTTTAATAAATATATAGAAACATTTTGTAGCAGAATAAAATCTGAATTTATTTTTCTATATTTGTAGGCCTAAATAACAAAGGGCTGGTCGGTGTTCATTTTAAGTTTTTCCCTTCTCAGAATCCTATCTTAATAAAGAGTTGTTACCTCTCTAATGTAAGTGGTTTCACCTAAGAATCTGCAGTGAGGGAAGGGGGTTAAACCCATTAACTAAGATTAGCTTAAACAGTGGGAGGGCGGAATGGAGGAACCCATTGTACAAAGAGGAAACTGACCCCAAAATTGCTGCAGTCAGCCTTGGGGTAATTGTTAGCTCTCTGTTAAGTTATCTTAATGAGGAAAATTGGGAAAGGAGGATGGAAGCGATTATTTCTAAACTATCAGAAACCCAAGTAAAATCTTATACACACCATAAATATTTCAGTAACTTCGCCTCCTGAACACTGTCGTGTCTAATACCCTGGGAACGCAATCTCTGACTCCACTTAAGCATTGTCTTTTCAGCACACAGCTTCTGGTTTTCTATTGTTAAGCTTTATTCACGTGACCATGTCCAGTTTCGGTATTTTTAAACGTATGCTGTCCATATGTCCACGATTTCTAGCAGTATGTTATTCATTTTCCATGCCCGTTAAAAAATAATGGAAAAAGGTCCACTTTGACCCTTCCTGTTGAAAAAGAGTGACGACTGCAAAAATATAATTTTCAGCGAGCCATCCATGATTTTCATGACCCATAACATGAAAAGCACAGAGACAGAAATCACTGACATGTGAATGAGGCCGCAGTGGAAAAATCTAGTACGTCATTTCTAACCTAGTATTTTGACTTATAGTCTGTAGTTTTTAGCGGTTTTCCCCACTGCAAGATAGATCTGAAATTTGCAGTCCTCTCTGAACTGATGGGTGGAGGCTAGCTGCCATACACTGCACACAATGGGGGAGATTTATAAAAATGACACTTTAGTTTATTGATCCCGGGGAGAGAAATTGGATTGCCTTTATGGCAGCTGAGCACATTACATGGCAAGGACAGCCAGGCGAACACTTAATATAAGAGAATAACCGGTGGGCAAGGTACAAAGAGTAGGCTCAATACAGTCAATAATCACAGTACCGTGGGCAACACAACACAGCAGGGAGGGCGAGGTATAGCAAAAAGTAGGGGGGACAGGTTTTAGGCACAATACAGACAGTACAGCAGTACAACACAATGGGGGTATAGCAAAGTAAGGTGAAGCAAGGTAGACGTATGGCAATTTCAGGGAAATACATCAGTGCAACACAAATATAGCAACAACAAAAATGTAGGGGGTAGAGATGGAGGTGCAGATAGTATAGCATAATATAAGCAATACGGGCATGATACATTCAATTCATTTCAATTAATTCAGTCCTGGGGAGGGGCTGCCAGGCAGGATCGGTAAGTCATAGTGCAGTGGGTGGATTGTCCTGGAGAGACCCATACTGGGTAGAGGGGAGATGATTTCCTTCCATGTGTAGTTCATCCCCTGAAACTCACCCATTGACTGGCCTCCTTTTGCAAGATGGCGGTGATATGTGGCAGGTTCCAAGTTCCATTTTTATTGAATCCTCAGGGTGCAGATAGAGTTGCATACAATGGTGGAGAGTTATCAGCTCCTTGCTCCACCATTAACCCTGTGATCTACCCTATCTGCGGTTTAGCACAGGCAGGCGCAACAAAATGAAATCATCACCCCTGCTGCTCCAAGCCTGAGAGTGTGCAAACTGGAGAGATTTGCAAACAGTCCCATCGGGACGAGGCTAGGTATTAACTTTTTTTTTAACTTTTATGTCAAGGTTTCTGTGTGGAGGTATCTAAGGGGACATTATATTGTGCGAGGGCCACTAAAGGGACATTATACTGTAAGGTGGCATTAAACTGTGTGGGGGCCACTAAGGTGACAGGTCCCTGCCATTTCACAGTTAGGGGACCAAGGGGTTAAAGAATGGACTCTTCACCTTGCTATCGATCACAACATTTAATGGATTAATCTGCTGGAGTTATATTTTCCAACTTCAGCAGATAGTCCTGTGTCCCAGCCCAGATGAATGAGCCTAATCAGCAAGTAGTTTTGAGTTGCGGAATCCGCGGCAAGATCAAGCAGGACGCTGATTTTTTTCAGCATCCTGCTGCAATTCCGGGCCTCCCATGGAAAATAAGGAATCCACCCCAAATCCAGAACAAATTTCTACTTGTAAACATAGCCTTACACTGCTGAACACTAACTACAAACTTCATGCAACATAATAGTACGGAGAGAGTAGGAAGGGGTTAATGGGTTGTGGAGGTCTACTGGTTCTGTGATCACAACTCAGTTCCAGGCAAAAATGGAATCAGGGGCATTGAAAAAAAAAAAAAAAAAAAGCATACTCACCTATCCCTGATGCTCCGTTTTCCCCCAGGAGTTCCGCGGAAGCCACTGAGGCCAATCAGCGAAGGGAAAGCGATGTCACTACCTGTGACATCACGGGTTTTCTTTCTTAGGCCTGCTGAGGCCACTGATTGGAAGAGACACCGAAGAGACCCAGGAGAAGCCGCCAGAGCAGAAAAACCAGGATGCGCTGGGTGGACACTGGAGCATCGGGGACAGGTATGATTTTTTTTATATATTTTTCAATGCCCCCGGCTGATTTAAAAGTTAAAAGGGTTGTCCATTTTTGCCTGGACAACTCCTTTAATGCTTCGTTTAAAAAGTCAGAATCACGTGGCTAGCCGGAGAAGCAACAGGACGTACATTTTCCAGCTCCTATTAGTCACATTTGCGATCCACCACATATCACCCTAATCCTGCACATTCTGGATCCTTTACTCACCCAAGGGCTTTCCCCTAAGCCCTAGTAAGCTGATCTTGGGTGTTAAAGCTGCTTTTCTGGCCTTTCTACAGTGGCTCAGAGTCGGGGCCTACCTGCGCCTTCCTCCAGACCCGCCATTTTCTCCGCACCCCGGCCGTCGGGACGAGCATCTCCTGCACCGCGGACCTCCGCATCCTCCTCTGCCTCCGCTGACGTTGCTTTCTGCGGGACCAGGGAGTGACAGAGGCGGCAGCCCTGCGCGGTGCTGGTTGCCGCGCGGGGCGACAGAGCGGCGGCTGTTGAGGGCAGCGGTTACTGCACTAAGGCCTACAGCGGGGGACAGCACAGCGCTCCCAACCAGAAGAGGGGGCCTATATTCCTGAGCAACGCTGCACATCCCAGATCCTGGACGCAGACCTCGGACACAAGGTACACTGCAGGCAGCGCGGGCAGGGGGGAGTGCTGGGATCCCTTACATACATCAGGGAGACTCAAAACGAGGCCCGATTAGCGGCAAAGCAGTGCCTGCACTGTGACCCTATCCTGGGTATCTCCACTCATACAAAATATAGGCCTTACCTGACCTATCGCTTTGGCCCCAGGGCAGCCAGAGCCGGGCCCTGTACAGACGTAGTCTATCCCTCCAACCTACGAATAATCAGGCCCTGAGCGGACCCTCACCTGTACTCCTGCCCTACTAGTCTTGTGCAGGCCTGCATCTCCACCTCAGCTCAGCAACCCCTAATTGGCCTCCACACATACAGCTCTAGCTGAAACTCCACTGAGCTGCAGCTCAATTTTTCCCCACAGAATTCTCGTAAGTACCTCTCCCCTTGGGTGATGGCGACTTAGTTCTGGGGATCCAGTGCACCCTAAGCGACTCTTAGCGACAAACAGCCTGTCTGAAAATATCTGCCCTTTAAACGCTGAATTGCGGGAGACGAATATCTGGCAACATGGTGAAGGGTAGGAAATCCGTCAAGAAACCTGATAATAACCTGACTTTGAGTGGGACCGTGGCGTAGAGGGAGAACCGGGACCTACACTTGACGACCATACAGAGCGCACACTCTCAACGCCTACGACTGCCATAATCACAGCGACATTTGTAGAGGGGGAAGGCCTTAACCACACCAAAGCTCTAATGGATCCTCTTCTACCTCCAACCCCTGACGATATCCGATCAGCAGCACCACAAATCCATTATACATCCACTCAATCCAGCAAGGAGCAGACCTCCCCCTTACGACACTCACCATCTCCGAGTACCAGTCCGCTCAAACAAAAACCTCGTCTGGAACTCCCTGGAGACCTAACCTACTCCGAAGACCAACCCTCCTCCGAGACCTTTCCATCCACTCAAAGGATTGGCCTAGACGGCTTCCCGACCACTAGTGGTCCCGCCTCTGAACATACTCTGAGAGATATGCTTCTGGCCCTCCGCAGTTCCCTTCAGGCGGATTTTTCACAATTGCTTCAGCCTCTTCAGTCCTCAGTCAATGCACTAGATGGACGAGTAACACATATTGAAACCAAAATGGGCGATTTCGCTGCATCGCACAACAAAATCATCGATGCACACAATGACCTTGAAGACGAGGTTGAGAATCTCAAAGCCAAAGTGGCTGACATGGAGGACCTCAAATTCAGAGGTATTTCAGAACAGGTCCAAACAGCTGATCTGCTTCCATACCTACAGGATTATGTCCGATTTCTACTACCTGACTCTACTAATACGGATATCATCATTGACAGAGCACATAGGCTTCCTCGCCCCAGACATCTGGGAGACGAGATCCCGAGAGACGTCTTGGCGAGATTCCACTTCTTCCATATAAAAGAAAGATTACTAGAAGCTGCTCGTAAGCAGAAATCTTGGCCTCCCAAATTCAAAGAGGTGCAGTTATACACGGACCTCTCAGCTATGACCCTTCTCCTCCGCAGAGACTTACTCCCGGTCACAACAACGCTCCGCAAAAACAAGATCCAATATAGATGGGGGTTTCCTGTGAAATTGATTGTCGCTAAACACGGGACCACCTTCACCATCCATAACTTGAATCAAGGCAAAGCGTTATTATCGACTTGGAGAATGCCAATCTCTCTTCCTCAAGAGGCGGCAGGTCCCTCTCCTCCCTCAGCTACAGGGCGTAGATCTCCCACAAACCGCAAATGATATTCTAGGATGGCTATCCCTATCCACTCAGGTGCACAACCCCCTTTGCTCTAGTGGCTTAACCGGCAAGCCTATAACCAATACCCCCACATATACAGTAAAGCTGTCTTTGAACTGTTTGTTCATCTGTTTTGTCTATTGATCTTCTTACTTGCGAAACTGCCTACTCGTCTTCTGCAGATTCAACATCCCCACAACGTCCATACTCTTAAGTGACACTATGGTGATCAAGTTGGCCTCTCTCAACGTCCGTGGCCTAAACAGTCCACAGAAGCGAAAGTATATTTGGAAGGAGGCTCTCTCACTCTCTGCGGATGTTTTCTGCGTACAAGAAACCCACCTTCTACAAAAAGACGCCTTCAGGGTAAAACACCCATCCTTCCCTATAATCTGCCACGCACACCACCGATCTAAAAAACGGGGAGTCCTTGTCGCTTTTAGAGACTCAGTGGCATTTTCCTTAACGGCACAAAAAGCGGACCCCCAAGGCAGATTCCTCATAATTGTTTGCCTCCTCAATAACATCCCCTATACAATAGTCAACATATACGCTCCACAGCGAAAGACCCTGGCGTTTTTACACAAAGTCCGAAGACACATTCAAGAAATCCAACAGGGTGCGTTAATAATTTGTGGAGACTTCAATAACATAGTGGATCCCTCTCTGGATTCTACCAACGCCAACAGAGACAACACTTCCTGCCTGCTCCAATTTCCGAACACTGAAAATCTTTATGATATCTGGCGCGCACATCATGCGGGCGAAAGGGACTATACCTATTTCTCAGCAGTACACGGTTCTTACTCTCGCATTGATATGTTCATGGTAGACCTTCATACCCTGATGAGCTCCAAAACATCCACGATTGAATCTATCACATGGTCAGACCACGCAGCCATCACTCTCACCATAGAAGAAAAGATTCCACCTTCTGCTGCTAGACTCTGGAGAAACAATACATACCTAATGAGTCACCTTACTTATCGCCCGATAATAGAAAAAGACCTCCAGGATTTTTTCCAGACCAACTCCATATCTACAGAGGATCCCTACACTCTCTGGAACGCTCACAAAGCGTACATTCGTGGCACACTTATAAAAATCGCACATAGAAACAAGAAAGAACGCCAGAAAGCGATTACGGTAGCAATGTCAACACTTCGCACTTTAGAAGCCGCGAACAAAACCAATCCGAACCCGAATACATCTGAACAGCTCACCCAGGCTAGACAGCAACTGCGTCTCCTTCTTTTACAAGATTACGAAAAGGCGTTAAAACGATCTAAAGCGCGATTTTACTCCCAAAGCAACAAAGCCGGCAGACTACTGGCTAGACAACTTCGGGCAAGGGTAGTTAAATCGCGGATTCCATACATCAAGCACCCTGTCACTAAAGTACATTTAGCAGACCCAAGAGACATCGCCAACTCTTTTAAGGACTACTACGCACAGTTGTATAATCTACAGGAACACACCCCTCTTCCACCTGACCATTCCACCTTGGTATCCGGCTTCTTAAACAACTTAAAGTTATCAGGCCTGACAGATGAACATCTCTTGGCCCTAAACACCCCTATTACTCTTCCAGAAGTCCTACAAACCATAAAGTCCTTACCTAAGGGTAAGTCACCAGGTCCAGATGGTTTCTCCAACGAATATTAAATCTATTTCCAGCAAATTCTTGCTCCATCTCTCCTGAATTACTTCAACCATGCCATGTCGGGTGCACCACTTCCGCGCGAATCGTTGACGGCATTAATTGTCACCCTTCCTAAACCCGGTAAATCAGCAGATGTCCCACAAAATTTCAGGCCAATCTCGCTGCTAAATTCGGACCTCAAGCTTTATGCGAAGATCCTAGCAGCACGGCTAGCTCCCATTCTTCCAGACTTAATTGGCACAGACCAAGTGGGCTTCGTTAAAGGCCGCCAAGCCTCAGACAACACCAGACGTGTCCTACATTTGGTAGATCACCTGGAACGCAACAAGACCCCATCCCTAATGGTCGCCTTAGATGCTGAGACGGCGTTTGACCGGATCAACTGGGCATTCGCTTTCTCCGTCCTACAGAAACTGCGATTCTCTGGCCCTATCCTCACTGCTATCTCAAACCTATACTCATCCCCATCGGCCAGAGTGTTTACTAACAGCACACTGTCGGACAGCTTTGATATCAAGAATGGAACGAGGCAGGGGTGCCCTCTCTCTCCATTGATCTTTATTCTCACCATTGAACCATTAGCACAAGCCCTGAGACAAAACGACAGAGTCCAGGGAGTGGACATAGAGGGTTCCTCTCATCTCATTTCCCTCTACGCTGATGATATCATATTGTCCTTAACCTACCCAGAAACATCTCTACCAGCTGCTGTCGAAACTCTCAGAGATTATGGGGCTCTCTCTTTTTATAAACTCAACGAAGCCAAAACACAAATTCTCCCCCTGAACGTTCCCATGCCTCTTTTGGAACATCTCAAAGAGAGGTTTCCCTACGACTGGAAATCGACAGATCTGGACTACTTGGGAATAAGGATCACTCCCTACATCGCACAGGTGGCCAAAGCAAACTATATGCCTCGGCTGATGGATCTGGAGAGAGAGTGTCGATCCTATTCAGGACTCACCCTGTCATGGCTAGGTAGGGTATCTGCCTTTCAAATGATGCTGCTCCCAAAACTATTATACTTATTTAGAACTATACCCGTAGCACCCCCCCCCCTTACGTTCCTCCAGAAAATTAACGCTATGCTCAACAAACTTATCTGGAACTCCAAAAAGCTGAGACTCCCATCTTCTATCCTGCACAGAAAACGGGGAGTGGGAGGCTTGGGAATACCAAACATATATGATTACTACATGGCCTCACATCTTTCTACTCTAAAGGACTGGTGGCATAACAACGCCCATAAATCCTGGATCACCATTGAGTCTCGTATGATACCACATCACAGTCTCAAATCTTGGCTCTTATACTCCCTCTGGACGGATGTGGTACCCTCTCTCACGTCTCCAATTCTACAACATCTCATAGACAGCTGGCGACATATCCATCACTCTACAGGCAAGACGCAGATACTACACATCAAGCAGGCCCCAATTGAATTCTTAGAACTAACAATCCTGGATCTCAACTTATCCATCTGGAAATCATCAGGTATCACCTCTATTTCAATGATGTGGAGTGAGGACTCATTGATACCATTCCCATCGCTACAATCCACCTTCTCCCTACCCTCCACTTGCCTCTTTACATATCTGAGAATCAAGCACTTTCTCACCTCCAACTGCAATAAACAAGTAATATACAATAAATCTCTGTTGGACCTCCTCAAAATTCCAAATCCGGCTACAAAAATTCTCAGCTCCATCTACAATACTATAGGATATAAAGATCATCTGGTCAAATCTACCCCACTACTTAGTTGGGAAATGCATCTTCAGCAGAAATACTCGGTTATACAATGGCAGAAAGCCATGACCTTCACGAAAAAGACCTTCCGGTGCACGACCCACTATGAAACAACTGTCAAAATTCTCCTCCACTGGTACTATACTCCAGAGCGACTTCACCGAATTTATCCGCAGACCTCAAACTCCTGCTGGAGGGGATGTGGCGAGAAAGGAACACTACTGCATTTACTGTGGACGTGCCCCCGAGTGGTGCTGTACTGGCAAGACGTCTTCCGATGGATTTCTTCACTAGTGGGATTCTTCATACCTCCATCACCAGCTTTAGCACTACTATTTCTGCAGATCGACTCTTTCCCAGCAACACATAGAGTGTTGATTGGCCACGCCTTGTTATCAGCGTCATTGGCTCTGCTACGCAACTGGAAGTCAGCCACTATTCCGACTAGAGGAGAGCTAGTGAACATGGTGGAGCAGACCTACCAATATGAGAAGATTCTCTCTCATGGAGTTCTTGGGGATAACCACTTCCAAAAGAACTGGTTTCCATGGACACTGAAGGCTCATACACATCTGCCGTAACCCGGCTGTGCCGCACTTGGAAGATCAAAACTTAATAATTATTGTCACCTTTTGTTGCTTTATACTTGTACGCACTTATTTCTTTAACTCTAGAGACTCTCGAACTCTTAGATAACTATATATTTATTTGACTTCTAGCTACTTCTAGCGCTTACATGATAATATTTTTTTTTTTTTTTTTTTTTTGAATGTTGTTGTTTGACCTGTTAAAAATCTCAATAAAACTGATTGAAATTAAATTAAAAATTCAGAATCAATTCTTGTATGATGGATTGTTCCACACAGGCCCTCCATAGGGTAAGACATAAACTTCTGTCGCTAACTACTGATGAGCAGACAGTTCCTGTCACACATCTCTAATGAAGGAGATCATAGATCAACATCCCTAACTATATAGGTATAGTCTCTTAGATTATAGAAGAGAATATAGAGAGAAGGATAATTATACTGTCCCCCACCAGGCTGATATAGTACAGTCCTCTAGCTACCTATGTGATGCTGTGCAGAGGCATCACTGGATTGATGGCAGAGTATAGAGAAAAAAAAATATGGTGTGTGAGCAGGAGATGGATTTCAGGGATATGAGTATAATATAAGAAGCTTCAATTGTAAAAGACAATCAGGTCATGGTTGCAGGGTTGGAAAAAAAGTATTTTTCCTGGAGTGCTTCTTTAATAAGCACAGTCACTATGCCTCCAAAAAAATGTTATAGAAAGTGATTAAAAATTTGTATTGTACACCGGTATGAGACCAATGAAAAGTACAGCTTGTTACACAAAAAAACAAGCCCTCCATCAGCGTCATCGCCAGACCCTTTTGAACCATATTTTTAATATGCTGTGTCTCTTTTAGGATTAGAAGGGAATATCCAGCCTAATGTAATTCATAGAGGAGTGAATGAGCATCTCTGTCCCTTCCAACAGCTGACCGGTGAGGTAGGTGCCCAGAGTTAGACCTCCATTAACCTAATATTGATGTACTAGGCTAAGGATTTTATGAACAATTAAAAGACTGGATGCATGATGATTATTGCTTATTTATCTTTTCCTTATATCTTTTTCATTTATCCACTAGATATTATTACCCAGAATATTCCAGACTATATGCCCTCACATCTCATATTCAACTCAGTAAGGACACACGTGCATTTCAAATAATTGACATGTTGCGTGTTCCACATCCACAGTCAGGGGTGAACCTAGCCTCTCTGCTGCCTGAGGTGAACTATAGAAAAGCGTCCCCACCCCCCACAAAAAAAAAGATACCCAATTGGACTATCCTTGGTTGCGTGATTGGTCCCCTCTAATTAAAATAGTAGGACATACCCCTACCATTTGCAGATCAAAAAATCCCCTTATTTGGCTCCCACAAAGTATAACACCCCCTTTTTTGGTTCCCACACGATATATGACCCTCTTTTTTTTGGCCCCCACATGGTATGGCGCTCCTTTTTTTGGACCAACACACAATATAGGACCCCATTTTTCTGCCCCCCCACTCTCTATATGATCCCCTTATTCTGGCCCCCACACATTATATGACCCCCTTTTTTGCCCCATGCTCCTGTACAGATTGGGCTCCAATGCCACCTCCAGGGCATGCTGTAGCCGACGCTGAGAAATGCCAGGACGCTGAATGTCACATCCTTGTGTTATTCAGCGTCGAGACGTAAGTGCAGCACCGCCTAGAAGTGGCAGCGGAGACCGCCCTGGACAAAAGAGTGGACAGGTAAGTTATCAGCTGCTACCTATTGCAGTAATACAGTAACTAGCGGCCGGTTAAAAAAATAATGCCACCACCCAGTTTATTCTATGAGGTGCCGCCTGAGGTCATCGCCTCAGGTCACCTCATGGAAGATGTGCCCCTGCCCATAGTACAAGACACTTTGTGCTGCAGGTATTTTTTCTGCAGTGCGTGGATGGAATTTGTTAAAAAACATGGCTAGCACACTGACCCATTCATTTCTATCGCCCCATACACATGGCCGTGTATTATCACTATGTATGGGGCCGTGAGCACAGGGCAAATCTTGGAACACGTCCTATTCTTGTTTGCTGAGAGCAGTAAATGACACCGCGGAGGAATGGATATCATCCACGTATCATTCAACCTTGGACCCAACTCAAGTACATGTGTGTGCATGAGGCCTTAAGTGGATTATAAAGAATACTGATAACTATTTGATTGAGACAACCCCGACTCCCCACCACCTAGTAAATGTACTACTTATTTATTTCGCTTACTTGTATAGCACCAACATATTCTGCAGCATTTAACAGACATTGTCAGTCACTGTCCCATATAGGGCGCTCAATATAAATTCCCAATCAGTATGTGTTTGTAGTGTGGGAGGAAACCAGAGCATCCGGAGAATACCCAAGCAAACTAGGGGAGAACATACAATCTCCTTACAGATGTTGTCCTTGGTCAGATTCAAACCTAGAACCTCAGCCCTACAAGGTAACACTGAGCCATTGTGCTGCAGAGGGAACCTTTGAGGGGTTGTCAAAACTATGTACATGTAACCTTACATGGTCACTATTCTATTTATATCACTAGATTTTGTCCTGGTAATTGTACTGTATATAGTTCTTCTTTTCCCTTCTCTTTTCTCTTTCAAAAACTAGGAAAACCAATAAAATGAATGACTGCATTACCCTATTATAACACTAGAGGACAACTCTTAGTAATCAAAACTGTCTGTGCCGGGGATTTGGAGCTCTGTATAAGACAAATGGAGCCCCAGACAATATAAAGAAATGTAAATTAATAATTAATTTTATTAAGGCGGACATTGAGTATAAGTATATTGGCTGGCCTGCAAATGGTTGAGGTACAGATTTTGGCAACTAGCAATGGAGGCAGCCAAAGAAATGAAATGTGAAGCTATTACTATGGAATTTATGCACACTATTTACGACACTGATACATTCAGTTTGCCGTACGCCAGTGGCCGCTGCCCCCTTTTTTTTTCTTTATGACAGTATAATACAGTCACCATTGTGACCTGTCACACGAAGATTAAGGAGCGCATCTTTCCTGTTTTTTAATTTCCTTTTGGAAAATACCCATATGGAATGGGGAATGTAGGATGTCTTACCTAAGACATGTTACTAAGATACTGTGAATTATTAGGTTCTATAGGACTTGTCAGAAACCTAGCCATGATTTCCTTAGGCCTCATACACCGCAACTCCATATCCAAAATTGCGACTAAAGATACGGTCTCATTCATTTCTATGGACTCGACTGCAATTTTTGCAGCCGTGTGTCCATGCCATATTCAAGGACCGCAAATTATGAAGCATGTCTTATTTTTGGCCGCATTTGCCAGTGTAGGGAATCATACAAGATCCGTTATTGCGGATAACGCACTGATGCAATACGGATGTGTTTTTTTTTTTTTTTTGCAGATTGTGGATCAATATTTGCAGACAGTAAATCCACTATGGCCGTGTGCAGGAGGCCTTATTGTGGACAGGTTATCAGGCACAATAAGAACCGGCCACAATAAGGAAATTATGGCTGGGTTTCTGACAAGTCCCAGACCATAGAAAGTTCCTACATTCATGGTCATATCCATTGTCAACCGATCATGACAAAAGACTGTCATCGCTAAGATGGTTAGAGAAAATCTTTAAAACTCTACAAGTTTTTTAATTATTTATATTTGCAAAAATGTTTAACTTTTGATTGTCTATAAATATAGCTATGTTCATGGAAAACCACACTGTACGGACTGCAACAAGTTAGCCACCAGGCACTCACCAGCAGGAAACCCTTTGTGATGTACAGAAGACGCACTGTAGATGTGATCTAAACAAATCTCATCCACACGCTGCAGCAGAGACACCTGCAAAGGTACACATTGAAAAATTTTCTTCTTGGAGCAGGTTCACATTGTATGACTCCAACCAAATGGGACCTTCTACTGAGGTTTAAGGAGGCTGAAATGATTATTTTGTTGAAGGCTAAGGTCCCAGGTTGCAGAAACGTAGCAGAAAAAAATGCTGCGTTTTACAGTATCAGCAAAGTGAATAGGATTCTCTCTAATCTCATCCACACTTTTGCAGGAGAAAAAAGGTTTGAAAAATACAGCATGTCAATTTTACCTGCAGAAATGCAATGCAAAAACGCAATGAAAAACGCTGTGGGAAAAACCGCGATGCGTTTCTGCTGCATTTCTTTTTAGCTGCATTCCACAACATGGAGCCTTAGCTGAAAACAGCCCTTAAAGAGGGTACTTTTGGGCCCTACTTTAACAAAAACCTCTTTCATCCCTGGGTTGTAGCGTTAGAAACCTGTGACTTTGCTATGGCTGCAGGATTCCAAAATTTGGATGCTAATGAAGCATGATCCCCCTGCAGTCCTGTATCTATAGATCACGATTACGCTTCATTCACATCTGTACCATTTTGTCTATTCTTCTGGCCATCGGAAGACAAAATCGAATCCGTTCTATGACAGACTGTAAGAGACAGCCAATGTTGTCTTAAGCTTCATTTGTCTGTATAAACTGTTAATGTTGAATGTATTTCTGTGATTCTGTTCCTTTAAGACAGCAGCCATTGTAATTGTGACATGATGCTGGAGTGAGACCCCCCCCCCCTTTTATGTCAGCCTGCCTGTTCTGCAGACAGAGTGTGAGCAGAGAAGCAGGAAGTGACGGGACAGAGAGCAGCAGCCATCTTGGCAAGTGTTGTATTGAACTGGTGTGGAGATTTTTCTGTACAGCTAAGCTGTATCTTGGTCCAGAGACAAACAGAGTGTAAAGAGACAACAGGACTAGTGAGTCCACGTGAAAGGAACTGTGCTCAGTGGCTGATCAGTGAGACTGACATTGTGACTGTGTATATGGATACCACAGATAGAGACTCGCAGTGCTGTTGATGTACTGGACGGCACCTGCTAAATCCCGGCTTACATCCCAGCTCAGTGTATGGATTCGGCAGGACTGTCAGTGTGCTGAGTGGAATCTGCTGTTGGATTACATTGCATTCAGTTGGTTTCCCTGTCTGTTAAAGAGGACTTCATTTCTCCCAAGATCCTGATAACCGTGAGGAGAGGACGCTTCACTATAAAAGAAAGGACCGACTTTGGGCCCCACCGCGCGCTTCTACGGACTGTAAGCGGTCCACCTGGACCACTGGGGAAAAGGGGGTGCACCCAAATGTGAAGTCAGGGTCAGTTAGGGATAGTTTTGAGTATATTGTTCATTCAGTGTCCATACTGCAGAAGTGGACAGAGTAAAAGTAGAAACCATTGCAGAATTTGCCTTGAAATTGTTCATGCTATATTGTATATTTTGCTTGTCTTTAGCCCTGTCATTTTACCTTTAACTAGCCTTTATTAACTTATAGTAAATATATATTTTTTTTCTTGAACTACCGCGTGTGCGTTCATTTCTGGTTGCGGAGTCCAAACCACCTGCCTTGCTCTCGGTTCACAAATTGGCGTAGTCGGCAGAATCCGCTTACCAGAATGGACGGTGACGCACCCGTTCGGGAGAATGGTGCTGGAGGAAGAATGCCAGCAGGGGCTATAATGAGTCAGTTAGCTAAATTTGATGGCAATAATATGTCAGTGAGTATGTGGGTGGAACAGATACGAATGATACAGCGAATGTACCAGACCGCACCAGAAGTACTAGTAGAGCTAGCAATATTGACATTACAAGGGGATGCTAAGACCACGGTGATACTGAGGCCATTTGAACAAAGGCAGACATTTGAGCAAGTAGTCCAGATTCTAGAAACCATCTATGGAGAAACTGCATTGCTGGGGTCTCTGCAGGCTCGGTTCTTCCAGAGGGTACAACAGGAGAATGAAAGCCTTCCCCAATATGCAAATGCCCTACAAGAACTGCTCCGAGATATTCAAAGGAAGGAAAGAGGGGGGCTCGCCAGCCTTCTGTAACCCTGATCGGACTCTCCGTGACCAGTTTGTCCTGGGGATACGTGACGGCAGTTTAACTGTGACTATGCAGGATTTTATACGACGAGAGACTGATGCTAAATTCCATGATGTACAGGTAGAGGCCATCTCCCGTGCCAATAGTATGGTCCCGAGGCCGCAGACCGCAGTTGGAGTTACTTTGTCACAGGGGGCTAGTTCTGGCTCAGAGACAGTAGAAAAAGGGACGGTTAAAGAAATTCTCACAGTAATGCAGAAACTGCAAGAACAAATGGAACACTTGCACACTCGTTGTGATGAGCAGTCTATGAAAGTTGCAGACTTCCAGAAGACTGGAGATGAAAGGGTGAGCCATCCACACCCAGCAAGTCAGAATCACCCACCACCCCGCTGGAGGGGTGAGGATAGGACCTACCGAAGGGGTCCAAATCATTTAGTGCAGTGCTCAGGAGAAATCGAAGGGGCTTACCGAAGGGGCCCAAACAGATGGCCAGAACGACGGGGGATACGCTGCTGGGAGTGTGGACGGATGGGCCACGTTGCTGCTAGATGTCCAGAGCAGCGACAAACTTATGAGAGACCGCCGTTAAACTGAAGTCCCCTGCTGCTGAAGGGCGTGTAGTAGGGGAGACTGACAAGGAGACTATGTGGGGAGAATGCCCTGATGATGACCTGATCGCTGCAAGTCCTGTCATACAGGTGGAAATGGAGGGTATTCCGGTTACCGGGATGATTGACACGGGTTCCCAAGTAACGACCTTGAGTAGAGACTGTTATGAACGGTACTTCCGGCAACATGTGAAATATGATCCCCATACATTCGTACGAGTGGTCGCAGCTAACCAGTTACCAGTTCCGGTCGTGGGAGTGGCCTGGATGAATGTCCGGGTATGTGGCCAAGATCTAGGTAGGAAAGGCATTGTGGTGGTACAGGAGTCACATGAAGTAAAGGTCCCTGTCATTTTGGGGATGAATGTGTTAAAAGAATTAGATCAGATCCTCTTTGAAAAGAAAGGTCACGGTTATTGGAAAGAAACCACCACCCATCGGCCTACTCAAACAGCTTTCCAGCGGCTGATCCGGACATGTGGCTTACAGAAAAGTTCAGATGCACAGCGTCCTCTGGCTCGAATTTCAGTTCCTTTGCATACAAAAGTTACACTGCCACCCAGTCGGGAGACAATAGTGTCCATGCCCGTAGGCACCTGTCGGAAACTAGAGGGCATAGCTGTGTTGGTAGAACCACTGCAGGCAGCCGAAGGAGGTGTTGATCCGCTAGTGGCCCGTTCCTTGGCAATAGTTCGCAATGGAAGAGTACCACTTCGATGTGTAAACACTCAGGACCAGAGTGTGGACCTGACCCCAGGGAGGCTGCTGGCTAACATCTATGTGACTCCGGAGGAAGTAAGGAAAGTAACTCCAATGCAGCTGAAGATTTTGGATGTACCACAGGGATCTACCATGAGATTCCCACAGGAGACACCCCTCCAATTAGAGAGCGCTACCGACAAATTCCTCCACAGTTGTATCAGGAAGTGAAAGAACTGTTAGCTAAGATGCTACAGGGTGGGATCATCCAAGAAAGCCAGAGTCCCTGGGCGGCTCCTGTGGTGTTAGTAAGAAAAAAAGATGGGTCCATCCGATTTTGCGTAGACTATCGGAAGTTAAACGCTTGCACCGTACGAGATTCCTACCCCTTGCCACGGATTGAGGAGTCCCTCTCAGCGCTAGGGAGAGCCCGGTACTTCTCCTCACTAGATCTGGCTAGTGGGTATTGGCAGGTGCCGATGGCCACAAAAGACAAGGAGAAGACGGCATTCATCTTGCCCATGGGACTATACGAATTTAACCGGATGCCCTTCGGGTTGACAAATGCACCCGGAACGTTTCAGCGGTTGATGGAGAAATGTCTCGGTGACTTCAACTTTGAGTTCACTCTCATCTACTTGGATGACATTATAGTGTATTCTGCGACCTTTGAAGACCATCTCCACCAGTTGGGGCAAGTATTTCGAAGATTGCGGGAACATGGGCTCAAATTGAAACCCAGTAAATGTCGGTTGTTCCAATCTGAAATTGATTACTTGGGTCACCGCGTATCAGGAGAAGGGGTGAGACCATCAAGAGACAAGATAGCGGCTGTTCAAGATTGGCCGATACCGACTACCCTGCGAGAAGTGAGGGCGTTCCTTGGAGTAGCCGGTTACTATCGACGGTTTATTAAGGATTTCGCCAAGGTAGCAGCACCACTTAATGCTCTCCTACGAGGCACATCCGGTGGTCCAAAGAACCGGTCCGTGAAGTGGGGACCTGAACAGGAACAAGCCTTCCAGGCATTGAAGGATGCACTGACAACAGCCCCAATCTTGGCATATGCTGATTACCACTTGCCGTTCCAGCTATATACAGATGCAAGCCTGTATGGTCTTGGAGCAGTGCTTTCCCAGCTTCAGGATGGCCAGGAGAGGGTCATAGCGTACGGCAGCCGGTCTTTGAGAGATTCTGAAAGAAACCCCGAGAATTATAGTTCATTTAAATTGGAGCTGTTGGCACTGGTATGGGCCATGACCGAGAAATTCTCTGAATATTTGACCGGTGCTGAAGTTTTAGTACTGACTGACAACAACCCACTAGCTCACCTGGAAAATGCCAAGCTCGGGGCGTTAGAGCAGAGGTGGATAGCCCGAATGTCTACATTCAATTACCGCATTAAGTATCGGTCCAAGACAGAGAACCAGAATGCTGACGGACTTTCTAGGGTAACTGCCCAGACCCCCACAGAAGACGTGGATCATGAGTTGGAGCATGTGGAGGTGCCCGATTTCAGCAGATTTTCACAGGCCTTGACCGCCACTAATCAGTTTGAGATGGAGGGGACTGAAATGGCTCCTTTCTTTGGTCCCTCACGACAGGAATGGGCACAGATACAACAGACCCATGAGGGGCTGGCGCAGATGATCAAGTGTGTTGAGAAAGGCCAGAAGCCCTGTAGAGAGGAAAGAGAACGACTGACACGTGAGATATTATCTGTTTTGAGTCAGTGGGAAAAGTTGGAGATGAAAAATGGAGTGCTATGCCGAAAGGTCTATTTACCTTCTGAGATCGACATTCGATACCAAATTGTGGTGCCTAGTGAACTGGCTCGCTCCTTGGCAGTTGAGGCTCATAATAAGAATGGACATTTTGGTCATGAGAAGACCTTTCGTTGGTTACAGCGACTGATTTACTGCCCTGGTCTTCGTCAAATGGTCGAAGAAGTATGCCGCAGCTGTCGAACTTGTGAGATCCATAAGGCAATAGAACAGAGAGCTCCCCTGCAAACCATCGTGACCCAGGAACCTTTAGAAATCGTCATGATAGACTATCTAATGGTGGGCCCATCCAATAGCGGACACCAGTATTGCCTCGTAATGGTGGATCACTTCACCAAATTTGCGGTGGTAACCGCCACCAAGGACCAGACAGCTGAGTCAGCAGCTCGTGCTCTGTGCCAAGATTTCATTCGAGTATATGGGTGCCCCCAACGCATCCACTCCGACCAGGGCGCCTGCTTTGAGGGACACGTAATGAAAGAAGTTCAACGTATCTACGGGATAAAGAAGTCGCACACGACTCCATACCACCCTCAGGGAAATGGGGCCTGTGAAAGATTCAACAGAACTCTGCTACAGATGCTGCGGACTCTGGAGGAAGACAAGAAGTTACAGTGGCCTCAGTTCTTGTCTGAAATGGTGTGGGCCTATAACAATCAGGTCCATTCTACAACGGGGTACTCTCCTTATACACTTCTCTTTGGGCGGTCTGGGCGAAGTATAGGAGAATTACAGTTGAATGATGTGGATGGGTTCCCTCCGAGGGATCCAACCTCTTGGGTGCGGGCGCATCGGCAGAGACTTGAGACGATCCATCGATTGTTGCGGCAGCGCCTGCAAGAACATCCCCATCCTGATAAGACCCCAGTGCAAGAAGCACCATTGCAACCAGGCGACCTGGTGCTAGTTCGTGTCAAGAAACCCCAAGGGAAATTGGAAAGCAGATGGGAGGCTTTGCCGTATCGTGTTGTTGGCCGCAAGTATGCGAATGGGCCAGTGTACCAGGTCCAGAAAGAAGGAACTGATTGTGTTCGAGTACTTCACCGAAATATGTTGCGCCTGTGTCATTCTGAAGGGACAAATCACGATGGGCCTGCCAATGTGAATAAGCTCCCACAGTCAGAGAATGGAGGTGCGGAATGGGCCTCCGACGAGGAGGATGATTGTTGGCCGATCCCTGCTCCTGGGGATGTTCCACCTGTGACTACTGTATCTCCGGCCTGTGCCCCCTCTGGTGCGGAATCCGCTGGTCCTTCTCAGCCCATAGCTGCAGCACCCCATAATATACCACCGGTACTCAGACGGACCACTAGGCCAAATGCTGGTATTCCCCCTGTTCGGTATGCGCAGGATGAGTTTGTTTGGCCTGCCATACATCGGTATACTACCACCCTGTGCATAAAAGTACAACCCTCTGGATATACAGTCATAGGCAGGGACTGCCAATCTTAAAGTGGGGGGGAATATGTAAGAGACAGCCAATGTTGTCTTAAGCTTCATTTGTCTGTATAAACTGTTAATGTTGAATGTATTTCTGTGATTCTGTTCCTTTAAGACAGCAGCCATTGTAATTGTGACATGATGCTGGAGTGAGACCCCCCCCCTTTTATGTCAGCCTGCCTGTTCTGCAGACAGAGTGTGAGCAGAGAAGCAGGAAGTGACGGGACAGAGAGCAGCAGCCATCTTGGCAAGTGTTGTATTGAACTGGTGTGGAGATTTTTCTGTACAGCTAAGCTGTATCTTGGTCCAGAGACAAACAGAGTGTAAAGAGACAACAGGACTAGTGAGTCCACGTGAAAGGAACTGTGCTCAGTGGCTGATCAGTGAGACTGACATTGTGACTGTGTATATGGATACCACAGATAGAGACTCGCAGTGCTGTTGATGTACTGGACGGCACCTGCTAAATCCCGGCTTACATCCCAGCTCAGTGTATGGATTCGGCAGGACTGTCAGTGTGCTGAGTGGAATCTGCTGTTGGATTACATTGCATTCAGTTGGTTTCCCTGTCTGTTAAAGAGGACTTCATTTCTCCCAAGATCCTGATAACCGTGAGGAGAGGACGCTTCACTATAAAAGAAAGGACCGACTTTGGGCCCCACCGCGCGCTTCTACGGACTGTAAGCGGTCCACCTGGACCACTGGGGAAAAGGGGGTGCACCCAAATGTGAAGTCAGGGTCAGTTAGGGATAGTTTTGAGTATATTGTTCATTCAGTGTCCATACTGCAGAAGTGGACAGAGTAAAAGTAGAAACCATTGCAGAATTTGCCTTGAAATTGTTCATGCTATATTGTATATTTTGCTTGTCTTTAGCCCTGTCATTTTACCTTTAACTAGCCTTTATTAACTTATAGTAAATATATATTTTTTTTTCTTGAACTTCCGCGTGTGCGTTCATTTCTGGTTGCGGAGTCCAAACCACCTGCCTTGCTCTCGGTTCACAAGACAAAAATGGAGCCCAAGGACCGCATTGACTATAATAGAGTCAGGTGTTTGTTTGTTTTTTAACTGAAATCACCAAAGGAAAAAGTTGGTCTTGCAGCACTTTTTGGCTGGCAATTTATGACAGATCTGAACAGGATGGACACCCATTGCATATGTGAACATAGCCTTAGTGATTTTATGTATTGTCTTCATTACATTACTATTACGTTTTAATCTGTATATTGAGGATAACAGATCATTGTGTATGTTACACACAGTCCCTGTGGCACAAGGAAATAGTAAAATGTAATATGAATGAAAAATATCGAAAATATTAAAAAAGAACATAAATAACTGAAAAAAAAAATAAAAATACATTCATGTCACATCAAATATCAGTGAAAAGTAATTCCTTCTTACTGTTTCTTCACCGTTCTCCTCTCTATCTCTTAATACACATACAATAAACATGTCTGTGCCAGATTCAATTTGGTAGCTAAAAGAATCGTGTCCATATCACTGCTCCATGCATAAGCCGTATATATTTAGAATCAATGATAAGATCAGATGCTGAGATCAAGAAAGCCTTTTCTGGCTGGGGCCTCATGTGGCATAAACACCATGATTTGGCCGCAGTGGAAAAAAAAACGCGACGTTTTACAGTCACTGCAAAGTGACTGCCAATCTCATCCACACCTTGCAGAAAAATATGCGCAGCGGACACGTTGTGATTTACAAAACCGTTGTGATTTTGGAAATTGCAGCACGTCAATTATACTTACGGAAACACCAGCGGTTTCCCTATAGGTATAATGGAAGCAGAAAGTCTGTAGAGGAAACCTCTGCGGACTTTCTGTGAAAAGCGCTGCGGGAAAAACCGTGATGCGTTGCCGCCGTGATTTTTCCCGCAGCACTTTTTTGCTGTGGCCCGCTATGTGGGGCTTTAGCCTCTAAAACACCTTTGGACAAAAAGTTTTCTGGATCCTACGGAATGGGAAAAATATTTAACCATGTTACAGCTCAACTGTCTTAACTCCCTAGATGGCAAAGTATGTGGTGACCCCGGGATCTAGGAGGATAAACAGTGGGCAGCTTGGGGCCTAACAAAGGCCTGCCATGGATATGTATATTATATAAAAAATCATATTATAAACCTCCTCGTTGAGACTATTATAAGATTATTAAAGTTTAAGCAAAATCATTTAAAAAAAAAAAAGTTTACAGTAAGGAAAATATTTTTTTCTATGAAAAGTGGTTTTGTTTTACATACATATGTCAACACCACAATGGTAACAACCTGTATAATATAGTTAACATACTATTGGCAGACAGTGACTGACGCTTATACAAAATAAAACCACAGAAAACAATGGTGAAATAAAAATTAATAAAAAAAAAAAGTAAATGCAGCTATATAGATGGAAAAATAAAAAATTATGGCTCTTGGAATGTGGCAATTAAAAAAAACAAACTAACAATTTTTTTCCGAAATATTATTGTGCAGAAATAGTAAAACCTTCATAAAAACTATATGTATTTAGCATCATGATACGCACATAATAAAGGCAATATATTTATGCCGTAAACTAAAACAAACAGAAAACAATCATTGAATTGATGTTTTTCACCTCCCAAAATTGTAATAGCAAAATAAGAATAAAAATGAGAGCCAACACAGAAGCATTGTGTGGAGTGGACATAGAACGGTGCAGAAGTCTTTGTCATGGCGTTGTCACCTATGGAGATTGGCCCTGAGATGTTAAATAAATTGTCAAAAAAAAAAGTCTTGCTGAGCTTCAAATTGGTGAATCTGTTGGGTTTGAGAATCATTTCCTCATGTCCTTTCCCCACGAAGTCTGTGCAGCAGTGCTGCAGATCTTCTCACTCCACAGCATGAAGCATTCAGATGATGTACAGAAGGACAAGAAATTTCATGAAACAGACACTTGAAAACTCATGGAATGGTTGGGCTCGTCCGCCCCACAGCCAGTAATAAAGATTCTGCTTTGAAGGACTTTCCAGACAATTCTGTTGTCTTTTCTGACGACAGGGCCAAACTGCTGGAAGACAATGAGACCCTGCCATCTTCCTATAACACCATTGCAGCTGAAGGACACCGCAGGCCTAATGAAGATAGTGCCCACTTCCACTTTGTAGTATTCACAGCTGTGAATGGACATCGGAGATCTCTATGAGCTTGATAAGTTGCCAGGACACCAGCAAGAAGTGCAAGTAGTTTAGACAGCGGGACCAGGTCGATGCTCATTTTATCTGTAGCTCTTGTCAAGGCTGCATAACATGTTTCCATTCTAGATGAAGTTCCTTGTAGTTTGGTTACTGCCTTGTTTTACCCATTGAGTGTTTCACCAACTTACTGCTCCATCAAGATATGGTCTGAAAGTGCTTTTCAATACTTGTGCTTTGTAGCTAAGGTTGCGGTCACACTGCAAGCAGGACTTTTCTCTCTGACAATTTCAGTTGGAAACCCAGCGGACCCCATTATTTTCTATAGTTTCCGCGAGTAACCACTTTTTAAGCAGATAGGGTTTGTGTTTTTTGGGTCCCCAAGTGGACCTGAAGAACAGAAACCTGAACACTAGTGTGAACCTAGCGTAACTCAGGCTGTGATTCTGTGCTTTAAGCAATGGCCCCATGTAGAGAAAAGCAGCTGAAAAACACTGTGGGAAAAAAACACAAGATAAATGCATTGTGTTTTTTCACGCAGCATTTTTTTATTGAGTTTTTACTGTGCTTTTTTCTGCTTTTTTCTTCCTCTATTAAATATATAGGGAAAATGATTGCGTTTCTCTAAAATACATGTTTTTTACAAATTAGTTTTTTCACAGCTCTTTTTTCTCTGCAGTATGTGGATGAGATTAACCAAACTCCAAAATATCATTCACTTTGCTGGTACCGTAAGTCACACTGTTTTTTTTCCACTACATGGAGCCTTGGCCATACAAAATATAGCACTTTATACAACACCTGTGCTGAACTAAAAAGTGTGTTTTGGAAAAAAAAAAGAATAAAAATGAAAAGCTAATCAACAAATTATATATGCCCAAATCTGCAAGAAAAAAGCCATCAATGCAAAAATAAAAAAATGGCAGCACAGTATCTCAGTGGTTAGCACTGTTGCCTTGCAGCACTGGAGCCCTGGTTTGATTCCAGCCAAGGAAAACATCTGCATGGGTTTCCTCTAGGTGCACTGGAGTCCTGGGTTCGAATCCTGCCAAGGACACCATCTGCAAGGAGTTTGTATGTTCTTCCTGTGTTTGCGCAGGTTTCCTCCCACACTCCAAAGACATACTGATAGGGAATGTAGATTGTGAGCCCTATATGGGACAGTGACCACAATATCTGTAAAGCACTGCAGAATATGATGGCGCTATATAAGTAAGCATAATAAATAAATAATAATAAATACTCTAGTTTCCTCCCACATTCCTAAAACATACCGTGGTATATGATGGTGCTATACATGTAAGCAAAATAAATAAAAAGGGGGTAATGAAATGGTTAAACAGTGATACCAGTGGTCGGGACAGGTTACTTTACTCCCTTGTGACTGACCTTTCTGCCATTCCCTACTCCCACTAAAGGCTAAACCAGTCGACAATGGTGACCCTGACGCTTTGGTCACGTGTGCTTGTGTTTATATTTGGTATCTCCATGGCCGTAATAATTCGAACTATAAAATCATTGTATTATTTAGGGTGAATGGTGTAAAAATAACATAGGAAAGCAATGGTAGAATTGTTATTTTTTTCCTAAAAATACAGGATATTATATAGGTTAGCAAATATGTCTGAGCATATGGACCTTTATTCAACATAGGATCTGCATCTGTCAGGTATTTATGGCAAATTGTGGATATTCTATACATGTGTTTGATGGGAATGTGATGGCTCATTCCACACAGGATATTATCTGCAACAGATAATACTCTTTACATATTAGCCACGGAATTTGAGACCAAGTCTACAAAATAAATTGACATGTTGTAGTTCTAAAATCTGCACCGCAGGTCACTTTCCACTTCAGATTTTTTCTTGCAGTGTGAGGATGAGGTTTATTAAAATTCCACCAATTCTGCTGCTACTCTAATACGATGCACATCTGGACATATTCTTAGTGCAGCTACACAAGGGGAGGATTTTCCTGCTGTAAATCTGCAGCAGAATCCACTTGTATAACTTGTAGATTTCACCTCTCTGCCTTGAGGGAAAATCCACAATAGAAACTGACAGGACAAAATCTGCACGCCAGGTCAATTACTGCTGTGTGTAGATAGGCTCAGACTGGCCCATAGGGGAGCAGGTGAATTCCCTGGTCGCCCCCTGATCCAGAGGTGCTAGTGGGCCCCTAGACCCCCAACCCCTGCAAGACTAGTGTATGACACAGTACACGCACTGTACTACATACAGATAGGCTGGATGAAATGCTATACACTCCCTTTGTGCCCATGTAATGAACTGGGTAGAATATTGGCTGAAATGACATCTAGGTACAGAGGCAGATCAACCACTATGCCCCATCACCAATCATCTTGCTAGGTTCACACTTGCGTTCGGGTTTCTGTTCTTCGGGTCCGCTTGGGGACCCAAAAAACAGAAATCTAATCCGTTTATAAAGTGTTTACTGATGTAAACCTGCAGACCCCATTAAAGTTGGATTCCGGTCGAAAAATACAGAAAAATAGGCAGAGAAATGCCCTGCTTGCAGGACTTTTCTCTCCGCTTTTTTCAAGCAGATTCAGGGATGGAAACCATGAATGGAATCCAGGCACAGGTGTGAACCTAGCCTAAGGGGGCCCTAATCTAAGGTAAGGGCTAGGTTGCAGGATAATACTGAAAGAAATAGGAGGCAGGTAATATTCTTATTTATCTGTATGATGGGCCACCAGAATTAATTCCACTGGTGGGTCCTAGGCACGTTAGTCCGACACTGTGCATAGATGAGGTTTGTAACAAGTAACAAGCGCAGTTAGTTTTGGTCCCTGATGTGCTATAAGCGCTCTGTAATATCAGAAGGGCGGTGTAAGGCAGGGGAGTGTGATTCACAGCTCCAACCAGAGGAAGCCAGTGTCAGAGCTCAGAATCACACCCCTTGTCTGCTTCTGCCAGACACCGCCCTCCTGACAGTACAGAGTCTAAATAGTATATCAGACACCAGCATTAATTGCCCAGGAATGGTGAGGGCTAGAGAAAAAAATTCAAATTTTGCCAGAATCAGTGAAGCATGATGTAAAGACCTGGATTTGTTGGAGGTGGTGAAAGGTCCTATTTAATGGCCATCAAAATGGATCATCATCTGATCATCATCTGGGTAATAGCTATTAAAATTGGATCAGTGGATTGGGAAGAAAGAAAAAAAAAAAAAACGATGAAATTTATGTTAATGGTCCGATGCCAAAATGGATGATACGTGGCCTTCAAAAACGGATAAATAAATACGTAACAGATGCAAAATGGATGCATAGCAGCCATTAAAAATGGACTTATATGTCCAAGAAATGGAGACTGTGTGAATAAGGCTTTTATTTTTTAGACATTGCTAGCATATTGCGACCAGCTGGTAAAAACCAAGAATGAAGCAGCGTGGTGCGGGGTTCATAGTTGTCAGACCCTTGCCAAACAAATTTTGTTGGCTCAGCCTAGTGTGAACAGGTATATAGGTAAGCTTTTCGCATGGACACTGAGTTGTAGTTGAACTGTGCATGTGGTTTATCATGGAATATTGGTGGCTTGCTTTTGTAATACCTGAAATAAGACAAAAGTGGCGCTATATCTACTAAAACTTTTTCTGAACCCATGTGACCGTAGGGATCACAAAATGGTCACAAATCCAAGCAATATGTCGTTACCTACACTTACAATATATATCTACACTTCAAAGTGCAGAAGACTTTTTAACACTTTATCATGGGAGTGCGGGGCAATGTATTGAACTTTACTGTTTTTGTCCTCTTGCCATATTAAAACAACTACTGTCAGGGAAGAAAGGAGTTAATACATGTTATACTGCATCCAGATTTTCACAATATCTTATAAAAGAACTGTATTTGAATAAAACTTGGCAGGATCGCTACTATTCTTTGTCCAATTTTCCATTCAGCCCAGTGTGATCCAAAAACATGAATAAGCAAAATTCAAGACAAAAAGACATTTTAACACATAAGGATTGTGGAAAGTAATGTAGAAATTGATAATAAAACAAGTCAACAACCCAAATGAAGCAGGACAATAAGCAGGGACGTCTTCAGGGGCCCCTGCACTCTCCTTTACCTGAACAATTGCTTCAGGACATTTCCCAAGTCCCCCACACTTCCAGGGCCTAGCACCAGATTTGCTGCGATGTGGGAGCCAAGCATAACATATAGCGTAATGGAATCATTCTGACTCTGGTGCCTGATGATGAATATGAGCCCCTGAGCTAGCTGGAACCACTGAAACAGCCGCTTATCATGCTTCAGCGTCATCAATAAAACCTAGCATGTGGACATGGTGTGATAATGATACGGGACGAAGAAAGTATCACAATCTGCAAGTAGAAAGGATCGTTTAACCCCTTCATGACTCCTTCCTTCACGACCATGCTAATATATGCCCATAGTTACTACAGAGTATCAATAGCCACACTATTGTACGTCCTGATCTGGATTTTCTCATTACAAATTCTGATTAAATTCAATGAATTCTGACCAAATCTAGCGCCAGTCGCTGCATGTAAATGGACTAAACCAACCAACCCGATGATAATTATTGCTTTCATAGTTAATCTGTCCTGTATGGGGCAAGCTAAATTGGAAATGTAGACATGCAAATAAGTATGTGAACCTTCCAAATATTCAAAAGAAAGGGGTGACAACATTGTAAGAAAAGACTACATTTTCTACACTGGACCTCTAGGCAAAAGTCAAACTTCCAGCTTTTGCTCAGAGTGGAGGCATGCAGCGAACCCCGTAAGCTGACACGCCTCTCATCCACTATGATGTGAAAAGCCATGCGGGCCTGACTGCACCTATTCTCTGCACTTGGGGACAAGGTAAATATATCATCGTGGGGTTCAGTGGAAATCCATACTCACCAAGTCACCCAAAAGCTCTAGGAGGTTCTCTAAAAGAGGGGTGACCTTCCAGACTTCCAGAAGAGCGGTCAAATCTCCCAAGCCTAGTGGAATGCTCCAGTGTCCAAAGGGCTAGGAGTATCCTTATATGTGATTTGGGTGTTTTATGTGCTTGTCACATTCTGAAAAAGGGGCATGATGATGCCCAAAACGTAAAAGAATAAAGAGGCGTGCTTCGTGCACCATTCTCCATGACGTTCTTTGTCAAATGTTGGCAAGTATCGGTAAATCTGGGCCTTTACTTTTACCCAATAGGTCATTATAAATTGTGGGCGCACAACTTGGGGCCAAGGGCCACATGCAAACCATATTAGATAAGATTGTCACACAGGTCATGAGCAGGTAAGTACTAATGGTGCACTGTGATGGCTGATAAGTTGTATACATTCAGTATATTTCTTGTAAGTAAAAACATCACAAGTTTTCATGGCGTTCACTCTGCATTAAAACTGACATGGCAACTTCGTCCGGCAGGTCTTTACAATTACGGCGATACCATATTTATATTGGTTTTGTTGTTTTTTACCACTATTACTGAATGTTACTTTTTTGTTGAGCTATGTGAGGGCTCTTATTTCGCATGGCTAGTTGTATTTTATTGGTACCATTTTCTGATATGTACAACTTTTTGATCACTTTTCGTTGGTTTTCTTGGAAGAGGCGAGACCAAAACACATTCATTTGCACATTGTGATTTTTTGCATGGGATGTATAACATTATATTTGGTATAATGCTGACCTATACGCACATAACTAATATGTTTGTTTATTTTTTTTTACATTATTTTTTTTAATGAGAAATAGTTTTTTATATAAAAATTTTTTTTACTTAGTTTTATACTTTTTACTTTCCATTTTTTACTGTCCCACAAAGTGACTTGAATCTGGGATTGCTTGATCCTATACAATATCCTAAAATATTTACATATTGCAGTACATGGTACATAAGCACCCTATGTGTAATAGGGAAAGGCAGCCATGAGGTTGACGATTTGCCTGCTGGCAGCCATGGCACCCCTTGAACCTGCAATCTCACCATGAGAGATCTTAGCGGGGGTGGAAGGGAGGGCGTTCTCGCTCCCTAACCACCCAGATGCCATGTTGCTATTGATGACATCATCTAAGGGGTTAAACCGCAGGAGTTGGAGGATTTTCCAACTCCTGCAGGTAGTCTGGGACACAAAAGCCATGTAGCAGACACAACTCCTGTGCCTGATACAGAACAGCTCTGTACTGTTATATAGCTGAGCGTTAACCAAATGTAGTACTGCGGCGCTGAGCAGGAAGGTGTTAAGGAAGTTTTTAGCACCAAAAAAAGATTTTTTACCAATCCACAGGGGAAGGGGGTCCTTATCAGTGGGACCACCACCTATGACTAGAATGAAAATTTGAGCCCTGTGTTCCTGCAGTCTGTTTGATGGCGCAGTGGTCATGCCTGTGCCCTCCCACGCCATTCAGTGTCTATGGGGCTGATAAGGGTTACACTTGTACGTATGATGTACATATTACAGTTCTTTCACTGTATTTTTATGCATTTCCAATGAGTCATCAAAGATTTCAAAAAAATATGTAAATTTAGAATGAAATAAAATTATCCTAAAGAATCCAAGTGTGAACCTGACCTAAGAGAAACATTATGATAATACCAGCCTAGCAATAGAGATGTATAATAAATTATAGATATGGAGAACAAATTGCGTCAATTGAAATAAATGAGGGAAAACAACATAATGTATGTGACAGATAACAAATGGCAGCATGCGTCACTTTCCATTTATCACATCTGCTGATCCACTGACTTTATTCTGAAGTGATCAGATGATACGTAATGACAATGTAGGTTTTTACAAATGATCTAGAAAAATGAATCATAAACATTTCTGTATCAGTTCTGATCCTTTCATAAAGCAACACAGAACGCAGTCTCTAGAGTACACAAAGCCAAAGGGGCTCTAAAGCCACCCACGTAACTGAGAATGTCTTCTCTCTAAACTTCCACCCACTAATACTCATTGAATTATTTCCCCTTACAATACAAAACAAAATCACGGTTTTTCTAGTAAGCAGCTATGTGTTTTATTAGTGCATTTGCCTTTAAAGATACTTTTGATCCACCCAACTAATCCCGTCATTAGATCTTTTGCATTATTTAGATGCCTATAGTAATGTGCAAGTTGTGAACTGGGTGTATCTACTCAATCAAAGGTACTTCAGGCCCAAAAAGTGGAGCAGTGGAACCCAGCAACCAGTCAGATCATGCAAATGTACGATTAGTGCGACATCCCAATGCACAATGCAAAATTGTACATACCATGTTTGTGTTACACATGTATCGATTCTGTGAAATTGTATATATAATTTATATGTAACTTGTACTTTCCTCCCTAGGCTAAGACCTCACGTTGAGGAAACACAGCGGAAAAAAACGCAGTGTTTTACAGTATCAGCAAAGTGAATGAGATTCTAGCTAATCCTATCTATCCTAGACAGAGGGTCTTCACCCAACTTCCAAGTTAGAAGGTTGTAGAGAGTGCAGGTATAGAGCCTGAGACAAGTGTAACCTGCCCTGAAACACGGAATGCATACACACTAAATTCTATGAAAATGAACAAATGAAAGTCAGACATTGCTTTTCAACCATGCTTCAACAGAATTTAAAAAAAAAAGAAAACTCATGAAACAGGCCTGGACAGAAATGATGGTTCCCTTAACTTAATATTTTGTTGCACAACCTTTTGAGGCAATCACTGCAATCAAACGATTCCTGTAACTGTCAATGAGACTTCTGCACCTCTCAACAGGTATTTTGGCCACTCCTCATGAGCAAACTGCTCCAGTTGTCTCAGGTTTGAAGGGTGCCTTTACCAGATGGCATGTTTCAGCTCCTTGCTCCTTCCAAAGATACTCAATAGGATTTAGCTCAGGGCTCATAGAAGGCCACTTCAGAATAGTCCAATGTTTTCCTCTTAGCCATTCTTGGGTGTTTTTAGCTGTGTGTTTTGGGTCATTATCCTGTTGGAAGACCCATGACCTGCGACTGAGACCAAGCTTTCTGACACTGGGCAGCACATTTCTCTCTAGAATCCCTTGAAAGTCTTGAGATTTCATTGTACCCTGCACAGATTCAAGACACCCTGTGCCAGATGCAGCAAAGCAGCCCCAGAACATAACAGAGCCTCCTCCATGTTTCACAGTAGGGACAGTGTTCTTTTCAAGATATGCTTCATTTTTCTGTCTGTGAACATAGAGCTGATGTGCCTTGCCAAAAATTTAGATTTTTGTCTCATCTGTCCATAGGACATTCTCCCAGAAGCTTTGTGGCTTGTCAACATGTAGATATATATTATTACTTTTGTCAGATTCAAGTTATTTCTGTGACCATTGTGGGTTTTTCTTTCATTAAACGAGGGGTACCAACAATTTTGTCCATGTGTTTAGCTGTCTAAAGACAGAGAAATTTTGGAGCCTTAGGTTAAGGCCCCACATAGCAGGACGCAGCGAAAAAGCGCTGCGGGAAAAAACGAGGTGGAAACGCATCATGTTTTCACAGAAAGTCCAGAGTTTTCCTCTACGGACTTTCTGCTTCAATTATACCTATGGGGAAACCGCCAGCGTTTCCGTAGGTATAATTGACATGCTGCGATTTCCAAAAATATGATGATTTTGGAAATCGCAGCATTTCTGCTGCACATATTTTTCTGCAATATGTGGATGGGATTCACTAGAATCTCATCCACTTTACAGGGACTGTAAAATGCTGCAGTTTTTGCTGCGGCATTTACGCCAGGTGGGGCACAGGCTTAAAAGTGCCCTTCCTGGGAAGACATTGGCAGCTGTTTTAGCAAGATAGATATAAGCACCGGCTTTTCTGGAACAACCATCTACCAGTTCATCCCATTCTCACAGTGGTCCTCTATTGCCCGTCTGCTAAGACAATGGTTACCAGTGGACACCCACTAAACCAATGGATCTATTTTAGGCGGAATCTGTGTCACTTTCCCATCTTTTAATTTAAGAACATGAAGTAATGTATCACAATGAAAATCTAGCCCGGCTCAAGTGTGAACTATACATAGACTGCCACAATGCTTATATAATAGCCAAATACTGGGACCCAATAAGGGCTAAAGCAGAAGGCCATATTTTTGGCCCCTGTGCTGTTCACATGTACAACTGGCTGTATATGGACACGTAATAGTGTATGCTGTGATTCATACGTGCACTACTTTAGGCTACATGCACACAACTGTGTGCGGTGTACGGATCAGTAAAAATGGCACGGATAACACACGGATTGGTATCCATGATTTTCACTAACCCGTACATTGAAACTAATTGACTAAGCCACAAATACAGACAGATATAGAACCTGCTCCATATTTTGTGGCTCTTTTCTACAGCCCAGACACACATCCGTAAAAACTACAGATGTGTGTATGGGGCCATGGAAATGTAGGGGTCCATACTTCGTCAATTGTGAACCTACAATTGAGGTCATGTGCATGAGGCCTTAGAGTTAGGCTCTATGCACAAGCACCAAGTCAATGTGCAGTCATAGGGTACTGTGTGACAGCATATTTTCCCCAAAGGGCTGTTTATATTTGTAAGACTGTATAGATGTAACTAATCCTTAACACATTGCTGACGTATACTGTACTCCTTTACCACCTATATCGGGTTTTCTCCTTGAAGCAGAAACGTATTCACCTTCTCATCTTTCATTTAACTGCCTTCACTCTGCATCAATTTTTCTCTTGTTGAACATTTTAAGATTATTTCTTAACTCCATGTGTTGTAAAACCGCCTTACGCTGATGTGGAAATACTGCAATCTGCGTTCTTCTATGCGCCAAGATGGCCACCTCTGCCAGGCGCTGCATACTACTGGGAAAATAAGAAACCTCGTGGGCTGATGTGGAAATTCTGCAATCTGAGGCATACTGTGCACCAAGATGGCCCCCACTCCCTGTGCTAGTGCCACACCCTCGACAAGCGCTCTGTCCTACTGGGAAAGCGAGTGAGAGACCTCCACATAAAATGACACAGATGGCCACAATCGGCCTGTGGGCCTTTTGTTGGACGCCTGTGTTCTAGGGTAGAATACTTCAGTAATATCACATGTATTAGAACAGACATCGGCACTGGAGCACTGCTCTTGACTATGAATCAGAATGACTGTGAGGTCTGCTGAAAGTTTTGTTGAGCCACAGGAAACATGAAAACAGTCATCTCTATAGAGCACTGAAACACCTTTGACACTGCTCAGAGATTTCTGTTCCTGCCAGCTGTCCACGTCTGCGCAATAGAGTCGGAGTGCCAGCTACAGCGCATGCTGGAACTCTGGCTCTATTGCACAGGTGCCGGCAGACAAAAAGAGGAGGAGCCGGCCCCCCAGAAGGAAGTGATGTCCCATGCCCAGAAGATCCGGACATGAAGACAGGTAAGCATACCTCCCAACTGTCCCGGATTCAGTGGAGAGGACGCAGATGAGTTGAATACAGTGATGAAGCAGGAGCCGTCGGCGGACAGCTCCTGCTTCACCACTATGCCCCTGCGTGCTCCAGCCCCGGGAGCTGTAGGCGCGATGTGAGTGATATGATCTCTAAAGCCTCCAGAAGCAGAGACCTGAGACAGAGCATCAGCGGAGCGAGGAGAGGTAAGTATCAGTGGTTTTTTTTGTTAAACTTTGGGAGCAAATGGAGGGGAAACATTAAACTGGGGGCAGATGAATGGGGGACACTAAACTGGGGGCAACTGGAGTAGAACATTAAACCGTAGGAGTAGCTGGAGGGGGACATGTCCTCCTCTAGTTGCACCCAGTTTAATGTCCCCCTCCAGCTACCCCTACGGTTTAATGTGTCCCCCTCCAGCTGCCCCAGTTTAATGTCCTCCTCTAGTTGCCTCAAGTTTAATGTCCCCTTCCAACTAACCCCACAGTTTAATGTCCCCCTCTAGTTTCCCCAAGTTTAAACCAGGAGAGTTACTTTATACTGTGGGGCAATGCAATTGGAGGTGGACATTATAATGTGGGGGCATATAAGGTTAGGGTGACTGTAGGAGCATTATACTGTGTGGGGGCAAAAATAAAAATGGATGAAAATGGGTGGAATCAATGTAGAATTGGGTGGAGATAAATTTGCCACGGCGCGCATAGCGCTCCCCCACATTGTATCCCTCTTGCTGTCCATTGAAAGTTGGGAGGTATAGGTAAGTATCATGGGGTGGGAGGTGGGTGGGTTGAGTTAGTTAGTTGGGAGGGGCTAGTAGTGGGGCAAAAATATATACCCTACGCTAGGTTCACACCTACGTTTGGGTTTCCATTCATGGGATCCGCTTGGGGACAACCACGAATGGAAACCTAATCCGCTTAAAAAAGCGGTTACCTGTGGAAACCCAAAGATCCCATAGACTATAATGGGGTGCACCGTGTTTCCGCCCGAAAAATGCGGAGAGAAAAGTCCTGGCTGCTTTTCAGTCCGCATCTTTTAAGCAGATTCAGGGAAGGAAACCCCCGAACGTAGATCAGGTGTAAACCAAGCCTAATTGTGTATGGAAGGAGATTTTCTTGGCATATATGTTAAAGGGGTGATACCACAAAGCATATTTATTCTCTATCCTTAGGATAGAGCGGTGCGGGTCTGACCGCAGCGAACTCCACTGATCCTCAGAGCAGGAGGAGTTTTTCTCTCATGAATTCAGTCTGAATGTAGTCGTGCTCCCACTGGAAGGGACGCATCCATGTTCCCATTCACTTTACTGGGAGCGCTGGAG
Source organism: Leptodactylus fallax (assembly GCA_947044405.1). NCBI lineage: Eukaryota > Metazoa > Chordata > Amphibia > Anura > Leptodactylidae > Leptodactylus > Leptodactylus fallax. Next base: position 777,191 of record CAMRHE010000410.1, read on the forward strand.
AAGGCTGACTGCTGTACTTTGGCTATCTCTGGCACTCCTATTGAAGTGAATGGGAATGTGTCCTGTCCAGCAGTGTGGTCACAGCTATTTATCCTCTATCTTATGGATAAATATGCTTCATGGCATAGCCCCTTTAAATCTTGGATCCTGGTGATCTCCTCAGGCACTACCTGGTAACCTCATGATGTTTTTTGGGGGGCTGCCTTAGTGCAATGTGATCTGCAAACCTGTCACTAACAATTGGATCCAGCAGAGGACATGATAGTCTGATCCTGCAGCAGTGGGCACATATGACAGTCTGACCCTGCAGCATTGGGCACACATGACATGACAGTCTGACCCTGCAGCATTGGGCACATATGACATGACAGTCTGACCCTGCAGCATTGGGCACACATGACATGACAGTCTGACCCTGCAGCAGTGGGCACACATGACATGACAGTCTGACCCTGCAGCATTGGGCACACATGACATGACAGTCTGACCCTGCAGCATTGGGCACACATGACATGACAGTCTGACCCTGCAGCATTGGGCACACATGACAGTCTGACCCTGCAGCATTGGGCACACATGACATGACAGTCTGACCCTGCAGCATTGGGCACACATGACATGACAGTCTGACCCTGCAGCATTGGGCACACATGACACTACACCAGGGATGCGCCTCCTGTTGCTGTGAGCAATCTTTGTGCACTTGGTCACATGGCACTGGCGCCATGACAGCGGGCGGGGTGGGGAGGATCTCCTGACAGGCTGGGCACTACAGTCACCACGCTGAAGGGCTGGCACACCCGGACGAGCAGGAGAGCCCCGGCAGTAACTGCATCTACAAGGGAGGAGGCTCCCTGGCGTCAGGGAGGGATGGACCTCTCCGCCCGCTTCTCTCGTCCTTAGCTGCCCGGCGAGGAGAGCAGGCGGCTCAGCCTGCCATGCCAGGTAGAAGCGGAGCCCGGGGCTTGTGCTCACAGCCGCTATAGGGTAAGGCGAGCGGGGCCTGGGTGCAGGGGATGTGCGGGGTGACCGGTGAGCCCCATACACTAACACGAGTATTTGCCGCATTGTCTGCACACGTACAGGACAGACTCAGCCCCACCGAGAGAAGTTTTTTGTGTATATTCTATAGAGCGCCCCTTCATTGTAAGGGCTGGTCACAATGTGAATGAGTGTATCAGTAGTGCAGACCAGCGCTGCCAGTACACTGGGCCTCATTTATCAAGTGTCTTTGTTGCCCCTAGCAACCAATCACAGCACAGCTTTCATTTAGCAGGTTTTGGAATAAAAGCTGCATCGGTTGCTATGGCCAACAGTACCAGGTGTATAACTGACCTCACCATATACATGCATGCTCGGCTGTGTGTGCATGGGGTGGGATAAGCTATTGGTGGACACCTCTGGCATTGACGTATCTCCCACAGGACGGGGCATGTTGAAATCCAGCATGTCCTAACCTGCTTTCTCCACATATTGCTTGTCAAGGACAGTCAGACACCGCCATGCACGAGATAGTCGCCTCTAAAGCGCTGTTCACAATGCTTTTGGGCTCCAAGTCATCAGTTACTTTTTTCACTGTCAAAGTAGTGTAGCAGAAACAGTAAAGTTAGTGGGATCTATTAGGGTGACCATGTGCGGTGTTACCTCTAAGCTGAGCAGTCTGGAAAGGAAAGAGTTAAAACGACATACTAATGAGGTCCACAAGACTAATTACAGATTGAGGGTAGTGCACACTGGAAGGATTTACCTGCAGGAAATCTGCACCAACTGGTGTGGATTCTCATACATACATGAAGCCATTGAAAGAAAGATATTTATATGTTGTAGATTTTAAAATCCTCAACTTTAGCACAGAAAAGAATCTGCATCATGTGAATGAGACATAGAATTCTTCATTGACTTTAATGCTAATGGATTACAGTATGGATTAAGGTGTGCATGTGCCATTACATGGATGCAGGGTGTACCTAACCCTATTATTATACAGCGCACAGCTCAGTGGGTACGCTGGTCATGGACTTCAAGGGGTTATCCACTTTTGTAATAGGATAGGCCATCAGGGGTCTGACAGCTGTAACTCCTACAGATCAGCTGTTCAGGACAGCACGGCTCACGGCATGTCAACATTACTGGAAGCCTGGCTGTCTTTGGAAAAGCTGATCTGCGGGGTTCGGGCTGTCACACTCTCACAGATCTTTTATTGATGGCCATTAATATTACAAAGGTGGATAATCCTTTTAAGAAACTGCGACGTTCTTCAGTTAAAACTATGTTCACACTAGTGTTACAGACTTTGTAGCTTCAGGTCAGGGCTATTCCACATTTTTCAGGTTCCCCTCTTTCTGTAGGATAGAGGATTACATGCTGTTGAGTGGTGGTCTGACTGCTGGTACCCCCTCCAGTCACGAGAATGGGAGTCTCATTCCTCCACCTGAATGGAGCGGGAGGTTATGTATGGTTATGTACGCTCGCCACTGCTTCATTCACTCATTATGGGACAGCTGGACATAGCTGAGCACTGTACGGAGCAGTCTCCGTCAGTCCCATAGAAGTGAAGGGGGATTTCCTTTTTTGTAATCCATGGCTGTTCTAGCCGTCAGACCCTCACCAATCAGTAAATTATGCTGTTATGTGGATAAATTGGTAATAGCTGCGATACCCTTTTAGTCTGAAGCCCCACGTTACGAAAACGCAGCAGTTTTGCCGTCTACCATTTTATTAGATATTTTGCTTGTTATTTCTGACTTTTTATATACTTTTTTTTGAAGATGTGATGGAGGTTCTGGAAGAAGAGCTGACATGCCCCATCTGCTGCAGCCTGTACGATGATCCTCGGGTGTTACCTTGTGCACATAATTTCTGCAGAAAATGCCTAGAAGGTGTGCTTGAGGGAAATTCCAGACAGATATGGCGACCATCTTTCAAATGTCCAACTTGCCGTAAAGAAATCTCCACCATGGGTGTGAATAGTCCTCAAGTGAATTATCTATTGAAAGGGATTGTGGAAAAGTACAGTAAGACAAAGACAAGTCCAAAGACCCTGGTGTGTAAGGTGCACGCCGCTCAGCCTCTCAATATCTTTTGCTCGACAGACCTGAAGCTGATTTGTGGTTTTTGTGCCACCAATGGCAATCACAAGGATCACATCTTCTCCTCCATCGATGATGCCTACAAGCAGGAAAAAAGTTCATTTGATGTTCTTTTTCAGAGTTTTGAGGAGATTCAGTGCAAAGACGTGACTGCCCGCCTGGAAACCCTAGAGACTAACAAGAGGAACACTCTGCACTTGCTGACGACAGACTCGGACAGAGTAAAAGATTACTTTAAAAAGTTGCAGGGATTACTGGAACAGAAGAAAAATGAGATCCTCTCCGACTTTGAGACCATGCGGCTTGAAGTCCTGCAGGCTTTTGACCCCGAAATCAATAAGCTCAACACCATCATCAATGAGCAGAAAAGGGCTTGCGTCATTGCCAAAAACTTTAAGGATATCTCTGACCCCATTCTATTCCTCCAGCAGATAGAGGAGTTTAGAGAAAAAGTTGATGTCCTTAAGGCTCCCTTGCCTTCAGCCTCTGATGTGACTGTCTTGTCTTATATGAAAAATTTTGATACTCACACGTGGGATAGTATAAAACTAGGGGATGTGGATAAACTGTGTTTGCCACAGGACGCCCCCATAAAGTCGGAAAAGCCTCAACCAAAATTCTCCTTCTCTTCTCGAGTAGTAGCTGCTGTCTGTCTCCTCTTTGTTGGACTACTGGTGACATTTTTGTCATGGCCTCCTACTGATATCTTTCAGGCATGTGGCATCCATATTCACCATATGTATATTTACTCCTCAGACGTTGCCATACAAGTGGCACGGGAAGCTGCCATTTATTGGGATCTATGTGTTGAACATTTCTTTCTCTTTTTGAAAGTGTTAAAATATCACGCCATGATTTTTCTGGAGCATGTGGCAAATTTTGCATGTGACTATAAATTGTAACGTTTATAGAAATGATTTCTAATGCTTATAGAAAACGTATTGATAAAGTGAACCTGTCGCCATGTTTAGAATGTATAGGTTCATGTTCTGTGTTGGTATTGAACATACACATACGGTATAACAAGACTCTACAGTTTAGGTAATGTGGTGAACTTCACAGAACATTGAGACCAGGGCCAAACGTGGCATAGTTACAGCTGTATATTGGCTAGCTGCCAATATACAGCCCCATCCACACTGCTAAAAAAAACTGCAGCGCCTTGCGAGGTTTGAACCTGCAGCTTGTTGCAGGTTCAGCACCGTTTCCTATGCGATGGTTGAAAACCAGTTTGTCCATGGGGGTAAAGTTTTTCATCAGTGTGTGAATGGGGATTGGTGATGCCCTCAGCTACATGTGGTTTTAGCCGGACGCTAAGGCCCCACGTAGCGAGCCGCAGACAAAAAAAACACTGCAGAAAAGATTGTGGCGAAAACGCGTTGTGGTTTTTTCCAAAGCGTTTTTCACAGTTTTCTTCTGTGGACTTTCTCTCCCTATTATACCTATATGGAAAACACCAGAGTTTCCGTAAGTATAATTGACATGCTGCGGATTTTTTAGCCAGAATCCCATCCACTTTGCAGGTAATGCAAAACGCTTCGTTTTCACAACGTGGGGCCCCAGCCGAAAGGAGTTTTCAAAAAACAGACCTTTATAGGATATCCATCACTTCTGAGACTAAGCTGTCCTTTTCAGGATGGGAAGTGGTGGCGTGTGTGCACACTATCTCCATTACAGTCTATGGAAACCATTGAGAAACCCGATCTGGTATTATGTTAGAATGATGTAATAAGGATATTTTGTACATTGTCAGGATTCTTTCCTTTATGTAACTAACACTGCCAACCTCCTGAATTTCCGTGATAACTGATCATGAGTATTTATTTGCAGCTCCACAGCCTTTGTATACCTAACCTTTCAGAAACTTTACATAAAGTTAAAGGAATAACACTATTTGGGGCCATGTTGTAGTCTGCATTTTGTATCAGTTTTCCTTTCTACAGGCCTTATCTTTGATTTCTAGTTCTTTCAGAGCTGGTAAGTGGACACTAGCGGTTACAATGCCATATACTGCATCCAAAAAGCAGAGCAGGATTTGTTCCCTAACAGTTCAATCTAGAATGGAGTGGTTTAAATCAGGTGAGTTGTGGATCCACTAGGTGGCGCTGCCTCGGCTCTGGGAGTGTTAGCTGTGCAGTCTCGCAGGCTCCGGCCTCTGCATTTTTTGGGGTCTTGTATTGTTGAAGTAAAGGCTAACTATGCCTCTCCTATATGCAACCCTAACCCGCCTGGTTTGATGTGGATAGAGTGGTAGCAGCCTCATTCTATCAGTCACAGGAGGCAGCGCCACCTACTGGATCCACAGCATACCAGGCTGCACCTGATTTTACCCACTCCATTCTAGCATCTCCCATTTCCTAACTCTCTGTCAGGCTAGGGCCCCATATAGCGAAACACAGCTAAAAAGTACTGCGGAAAAATATGCATCATCTTTTAGCAGCATTTTTCAGTTTGTCCTGCATTTTTTTTTTTTGTTCCCCTATTAAATCTGTAGGGAAAGTGTTCATGATTCTGCAGCTTTTTTTCCTCCCGTGGATGAGACTAAATGAAATTCACATTGCTGGTCACTGAAACTCTAAATGTAATGTAATGGCTGTACAGTGCTTTGTATATTATAAGCCATCCTCTCCTTAAAGAGTTTATGTGTCTGATAACCTTTTACAAAACAGACTCAGAAGGCTGTAAAAGGAAAAAGTCCCACTCGGCTAACCGAGCTCCCAGCGCTCCAATTCTGGCTCTTCCCTATTGACACAACGATGGCTGCTTAGCATCACTGCCGGAGCCGGAGTAGTCATCTCTTGTTAAGAAGGAAACAGAGACCAGCGGAGCACCTGGAAAGCACTGCAATGGAACCTCACAGGTCACCCATTTTGAGCTTTTTTTTTTTTTTTTTTTTTAAATATTGCCAGGACAGCCCCTTTTAAGCAGAGATACAGTGGAGAACAGCCTGATATATTGCACTTGGTGGTGCATGCTACCATTAGTTTATGTAGATTCTGCATAAATTAAGCGGTATGTCCTCGTGTAAAAGATATGGCGGTATGCATGCCTTCATAGTGGTATGAATGAGGTTTAAAGGGAATCTGTCAGGGCATTTGGGACACTAAACCACCCACACGTCCATGTGGACCTGGGGTTTAGTGTCCCAAATCACCCTGTTATAACGCAATCCATGACTGCATTAAAAATAAAAAAGCTTTATACTCACCCGGCCGCTGTACTCCCCGCACCTGCACAGTTCTTCAATGAAGCCAGAGGAGTACACCTCGGCATCAGTGCGCATGTCCCGCAATTACGTAGTGAAGCCGGGGTGTCCATCTTTGGCTTCACTAAAGAACAGCGCAGGTGCCGGGAGGCGTGCCTCATGAATAAGCCGGACCGTTCTCACCAAACAACGTCGATCGGACCCATCTCTAGGTAAGTATAAAGGTTTTTTATTTTTAATGCACCTGCGGATTGCATTACAACAGGGCGATCTGGGACACTAAACCCCAGATCTATAAGGACTTGGTGGTTCAGTGTCCAAGATTGACCTGACAAATTCCCTTTAAGGGTATGTTCACACAGCAGTAATCTGTTCAGGATTGGAATCTATAGAGAGAAAGTGCCATGGAAACATTTGTACTTCTGTGTTTTGGACCCGTTCCTGGTTTTGGCTTACAAATATTGGTGCAAAAAAAAAAAAAAAAGAGCAGAATACTGACATGTGAATGAGGTCTAAAGCAAAGTACTAAATATACAAGTAGAAGACTATGGGCACCATATCATGGCTGTCTACCACACAATTCACTTCTAAGTAAGTGTGTGAAAAGAAAAAGACAAGAATATATAGTAATATAACCGAAGATGGTTATTTTATTAAACTGATAGCATGCAGGGCTGCTGGGAATATTACATAGCTAGGGATTGCCTTTGCACATCTATAAGCAGACTACATCCTGCTGACAGGTTTAAAGAATTTGGATCTGTTCATTTAGTTTGGGGCTGATAAAGTTTTTTTTTCAGCTTTTTCTAAATTTTTAAAATAGCCTTATATACATTGTACTTTAGTTGTTTTTTGTTTTTGCTGCTTTGGCTTAAAAAAAAAGCTGTATTTTTTTAAAACATTTTCTAATTTATTATAGAAAAAAATGCACAAAAACTTTTAAGATTAAAAACAGTGCAAAAAACGATAGTAAAAGTTTTTTATTGCTTGTTTATAACTAAGATAAAAAAATGGTGGAATAAAAACTGCACCCGAAGTCTAATTTTTGGGGTCTCCATAAAGAGACTGCACTTCTTTTTTGTCTCCTTGCATTTGGCACCCTTTATACTATTGACAACCAAGCTGTATCTTGACAAATGGACTCATGTCCACAATATCACTAGATCTTGCTATGAGATGGCGCTCAGTCACTGTCCAACACTATTTAGATAGTGATAGAGAGGGCTATGGAGGCCAAACCACCGACTCTGACTCCTTCACAAATGGCTGACAGTCATGGTTAGTCAGAAGCAATAAGGATCCTCTAATTGATTATCAAGCTAGTGATTGACTCCCTATAAAAGTAAATGCTAACTAGTATTAATAATATTGTAAAATTTGATGTATAATTATACAATATTAATAATGTTTTTTTATTTTGTATTTTATTTTATTAAAAATAATCATTATATTTGAAAGTGGAGTTGGTAATTCTAGCCAAAAGTGGTCCCGACTTGACTCCACAGCCACCATATTGCCTAGCTGGAATACATGGGGCAAAAAAAAATAAGCGCGACCATCAGGAAGGAGCAGAACAGCATGCAGGGGAAAAAAAGGTGCTGCGAGGTTGTGGCTATGCCAGGTGCTAAGGTCATTATTAGGGTGTGAAAAGGTTTTATTGGCGCACTGCGAAAAGTATACACATATACTAGGGGCATCAATAAAAGTGCAACCAACATCATACTATTTATATCATATTTCTTAATAAACACTAGTGAATATGAATATACCAATAAAGAGAAGAAGAGAGAATAAACCTTACTACAGGGATTACCGGCCCTCCTATGAGGATGTGCATAGGATGATTATGTAACATAGCATAGGCCTTACCTAATATGACATATTTAAGGCTATTATGGTGACATAATGGGCTATCCATATATCCCAGATAGAATCAAAACCGTCCCCGTTGTCCACCCCCGTGGCCTCAATTTTTTCTCAAGGCCATTATTAAATGCTTATCCCCTAGTTGCAGGATTTGGGTTAAGTGTTTGACTGCAGGGACCCCCAGAAATGATGAGAACAGGGGTCTGTAAGTGCCCCATGAGCAGTACTCTATTTACTTCTGGTGGATTGACAATTTGGAAGTCCCATAGAAAAGAATGGAACTGCGGTCATACATGTATGCATCATGGGGCCATATACAGACCTCTGTTCTCGTGTGTAAAGAGGCCCTGAGTGACGCGTGATAGTGACATGCGATAGTTCTGTTGCTCCGGCTGTTAATGTGGATCATCTCTATACAGAAGTGGTCTCCTCTGTGGCGTCTTCCATAAATGAGTAAATTCTTATTCAGTATATTTGTTTTACATATCTTACTGTACAGAGATGTTTTGTCTGTGATCTTTTTATGGACATATTTTTTTACATCGGCCAAATTCACGTGTCTTAATAAGTATGTTATTAAAGTGAGACTTGATCTGTACAGTGTTGGTTTTTCTACTGAGTGATCTTGGGTAAAATACTAAGACCTGACATTATGGACAGTTCTGTAATTATTGGTTTCCCTTGAAGAACAAAGAGATCTGGACAAAGGAGCCACAAAGCAAACCATACACATGGCCATATATCTGTGCACGAGCTCCAAGTGAAGTATTGTGTGAATTCACCCAATACAGACTAGCCATAGAGAGACTAAGGTTATTTTAAAGGGGTTATGCCATAAAAAGTATTTATCCTGAATCCGTATTATTGAAGATACATATGTGATCAGTATGGGACTGACCTCCGAGACCCCCACCAATCTCGTGATTTCTCCTGAATGTGTATTGAGCCGGATCACAGCCATGCTGAATGCAGGTGCGTCACATGGTTCACCAAGTGATATACCTAAATTCAGCCATCAATTTCTCAGACTATTCTATGCCCACTGTGTGTTAGTAGTCACAGCCACTCCTCCCTGCATAAGGACAGACTGGGGCCTTTGTCTCACACTACTAAAGCACAATGTACGTTGTACAGAAATAAATAGGGGACTGGGAATTGAAGGAACCCAAAAAGAAAGATTAAAAAAAATAGGGTACCAGGTATTTTACCTGTGCCTTATACATTTATTTTAAGCGCTTTTCTGCTCCAAAGCGCTGCGTTGCAGAAAAGAAGCTTTTTTGTTGCAGATTTTGTGGCGGTTTTTGAGCCAAAGTCAAGAGTGGCTTAGAAAGGAATAGGGAATATAAAGGAAGGACTTATACTTCTACCTTCTGCTAAATCCACTCCTGGCTTTGGCTCAAAAAACTGGAGCAAAAATTTTAGCATTTCATATTATGGGCATAACACTGAATCTCTTATAGGCCTTCTGATGACGCTAGAATTATAGTAATACTATACTATACAGATTCTTTATTGCTGCGTACCTCACAGCGGTGTGCTTGGTGAAGAGAGAATGGCAGCAGTTTCAGTGCCATCAGAATGAAACCAATAAAGCAGTGTGTATTAGGGACAAGGCACTGATGAGATTTCTCATTACTGAGACTGAAAGTTAACAAATGAGTAACTGTGGTTAAATCAATAACACTTTATTACCTCCAGCCCCAAACTAAGTGTAAATAGCATTATAGAAGACATCAGTAAGGGTGCACGCACACAGCAGTCCTGTGCACAGAGCGTCTTGTAAGGGGGCCCAGCGGCAAGTAGCTGCAGATTTGCCCCATTATAATGTGACCTTGTAAACAACTGTATCGGCACACCATTGTGACGGTTGAGGGCCAATCATAGGCCTCAGCGGTCACTGACGTCATTCAGGAGGCCGAAAGAGGATGTGCCAGAGCCGTGTTTGGTATGTTTGCTCATCTCCCCTGGGTCTCCACTTATTATAGTCTGGGCTCTGTAATAGTAGTTCATGGGTGGCAACTCTTGACCTCACAAATTTTGTCTTTGGCCAAACCCCAACATTTTGGTAGTATTTGTAACGAGAACCTGTTCGGTCAATCCTATGTATGTGCCAGTATGGCATATTATACCTGTTTGGAGGGGCCACTATGGAACATTATACTGACACAGGGATCTTTGGCGTAAGGGGGGGGGTAGCTTTCTGAACATCCCATGGTAACCTTAATCTGCCCCACTTACACAGTACATACAGCAACTGATGGAGCATGCCATAAGATCAGAGGCATACAGTATTAGTCAAGGCTTCATTGACCTCTATAGCAGCCACATGGCAATTGATGTAGCATGTCAGAAAATCAGAGGAATACAGAGGGTCAACAGATGCTTTATGGACCTCTATGGCCATCCCACTGCAGCTATATAATCTTCCAGAGGTACAGTAAGGCTTTATGGATCAGTTTGGCAGCCCCATTACAACTGTGCACAAAAGGAAGCGGGAACACAGCAAGTGCATGAAACTTTTTTAATTTCAATATTTAACACCAGAATCAATTGGATCTGTATTATATACTCTGAGTTATGTCCGTTAGGACAATGATACGCATACGTACTGAGTTATATCAGCTAGGACTATGATACACATACAGTCATATGAAAAAGTTTGGGCACCCCTATTAATCTTAATCATTTTTAGTTCTAAATATTTGGGTGTTTGTAACAGCCATTTCAATTTGATATATCTAATAACTGATGGACACAGTAATATTTCAGGATTGAAATGAGGTTTATTGTACTAACAGAAAATGTGCAATATGCATTAAACCAAAATTTGACCGGTGCAAAAGTATGGGCACCTCAACAGAAAAGTGACATTAATATTTAGTAGATCCTCCTTTTGCAAAAATAACAGCCTCTAGTCGCTTCCTGTAGCTTTTAATCAGTTCCTGGATCCTGGATGAAGGTATTTTTGACCATTCCTCTTTACAAAACAATTCCAGTTCAGTTAAGTTTGATGGTCGCCGAGCATGGACAGCCCACTTCAAATTATCCCACAGATGTTCAATGATATTCAGGTCTGGGGACTGGGATGGCCATTCCAGAACATTGTAATTGTTCCTCTGCATGAATGCCTGAGTAGATTTGGAGGTGTGTTTTGGATCATTGTCTTGCTGAAATATCCATCCCCGGCGTAACTTCAAATTCGTCACTGATTCTTGTACATTATTCTCAAGAATCTGCTGATACTGAGTTGAATCCATGCGACCCTCAACTTTAACAAGATTCCCGGTGCCGGCATTGGCCACACAGCCCCAAAGCATGATGGAACCTCCACCAAATTTTACAGTGGGTAGCAAGTGTTTTTCTTGGAATGCTGTGTGTTTTTGACGCCATGCATAACGCCTTTTTGTATGACCAAACAACTCAATCTTTGTTTCATCAGTCCACAGGACCTTCTTCCAAAATGAAGCTGGCTTGTCCAAATGTGCTTTTGCATACCTCAGGCGACTCTGTTTGTGGCGTGCTTTCAGAAACGGCTTCTTTCGCATCACTCTCCCATACAGCTTCTCCTTGTGCAAAGTGTGCTGTATTGTTGACCAATGCACAGTGACACCATCCGCAGCAAGATGATGCTGCAGCTCTTTGGAGGTGGTCTGTGGATTGTCCTTGACTGTTCTCACCATTCTTCTTCTCTGCCTTTCTGATATTTTTCTTGGCCTGCCACTTCTGGGCTTAACAAGAACTGTCCCTGTGGTCTTCCATTTCCTTACTATGTTCCTCACAGTGGAAACTGACAGGTTAAATCTCTGAGACAACTTTTTGTATCCTTCCCCTGAACAACTATGTTGAACAATCTTTGTTTTCAGATCATTTGAGAGTTGTTTTGAGGAGCCCATGATGCCACTCTTCAGAGGAGATTCAAATAGGAGAACAACTTGCAATTGGCCACCTTAAATACCTTTTCTCATGATTGGATACACCTGGCTATGAAGTTCAAAGCTCAGTGAGGTTACAAAACCAATTTTGTGCTTTAGTAAGTCAGTAAAAAGTAGTTAGGAGTATTCAAATCAATAAAATGATAAGGGTACCCAAATTTTTGCACCGGTCAAATTTTGGTTTAATGCATATTGCACATTTTCTGTTAGTACAATAAACCTCATTTCAATCCTGAAATATTACTGTGTCCATCAGTTATTAGATATATCAAATTGAAATGGCTGTTACAAACACCCAAATATTTAGAACTAAAAATGATTAAGATTAATAGGGGTGCCCAAACTTTTTCATATGACTGTATGTACTGTGAGTTATGTGTGCTAGGACTATGATACACATACAGTGCCTTGCAAAAGTATTCGGCCCCCTTGAACTTTTCAACCTTTTGCCACATTTCAGGCTTCAAACATAAGGATATAAAATTTTAATTTTTTGGTGAAGAATCAACAACAAGTGGGACACAATTGTGAAGTGTAACGAAATTTATTGGTTATTTTAAACTTTTGTAAAAAATAAAAAACTGAAAAGTGGGGCGTGCAATATTATTCGGCCCCCTTAAGTTACTACTTTGTAGCGCCACCTTTTGCTGCGATTACAGCTGCAAGTCGCTTGGGGTATGTCTATTAGTTTTGCACATCGAGAGACTGAAATTCTTGCCCATTCTTCCTTGGAAAACAGCTGGAGCTCAGTGAGGTTGGATGGAGAGCGTTTGTGAACAGCAGTTTTCAGCTCTTTCCACAGATTCTCGATTGGATTCAGGTCTGGACTTTGACTTGGCCATTCTAACACCTGGATACGTTTATTTGTGAACCATTCCATTGTAGATTTTGCTTTATGTTTGGGATCATTGTCTTGTTGGAAGATAAATCTCAGTCCCAGTCTCAGATCTTTTTCAGACTCCAACAGGTTTTCTTCCAGAATGGTCCTGTATTTGGCTCCATCCATCTTCCCATCAATCTTAACCATCTTCCCTGTCCCTGCTGAAGAAAAGCAGGCCCAAACCATGATGCTGCCACCACCATGTTTGACAGTGGGGATGGTGTGTTCAGGGCGATGAGCTGTGTTGCTTTTACGCCAAACATATCGTTTTGCATTGTGGCCAAAAAGTTCGATTTTGGTTTCATCTGACCAGAGCACCTTCTTCCACATGTTTGGTGTGTCTCCCAGGTGGCTTGTGGCAAACTTTAAACGAGACTTTTTATGGATATCTTTGAGAAATGGCTTTCTTCTTGCCACTCTTCCATAAAGGCCAGATTTGTGCAGTGTACGACTGATTGTTGTCCTATGGACAGACTCTCCCACCTTAGCTGTAGATCTCTGCAGTTCATCCAGAGTGATCATGGGCCTCTTGGCTGCATCTCTGATCAGTCTTCTCCTTGTTTGAGATGAAAGTTTAGAGGGACGGCCGGGTCTTGGTAGATTTGCAGTGGTCTGATACTCCTTCCATTTCAATATGATGGCTTGCACAGTGCTCCTTGGGATGTTTAAAGTTTGGGAAATCTTTTTGTATCCAAATCCGGCTTTAAACTTCTCCACAACAGTATCACGGACCTGCCTGGTGTGTTCCTTGGTCTTCATGATGCTCTCTGCGCTTTAAACAGAACCCTGAGACTATCACAGAGCAGGTGCATTTATACGGAGACTTGATTACACACAGGTGGATTATATTTATCATCAGTCATTTAGGACAACATTGGATCATTCAGAGATCCTCACTGAACTTCTGGAGTGAGTTTGCTGCACTGAAAGTAAAGGGGCCGAATAATATTGCACACCCCACTTTTCAGTTTTTTATTTTTTACAAAAGTTTAAAATAACCAATAAATTTCGTTCCACTTCACAATTGTGTCCCACTTGTTGTTGATTCTTCATCAAAAAATTAAAATTTTATATCTTTATGTTTGAAGCCTGAAATGTGGCAAAAGGTTGAAAAGTTCAAGGGGGCCGAATACTTTCGCAAGGCACTGTATGTACTGAGTTGTATCAGCTAGGACTATGATACGCATATGTACTGTGGAAGTAAATGTAAATGACACATTCACTGGGATTCTATAATGTTAATGCACACTCCCTTGTTATGGGAATATACACTGTATAAAGAAGAAAAACTCCACAAGTGTATATACCAGACTCTTCTAGTGCCATAGCTGGCTTTATGTTCTGTGGGTTACACAGTGGCACTTTAATAAGGAATCTACAATGAGAAATTAGTTCCCCAAACTGCCCCAAGCTGTTATCCAGGATGGTAACCGGTGCCCAATGATGCTCTACTTGCAGGTTTGGCATCGTGCAGAAAAACAACTCTAAATATGGTGATCCCCTCCCTCTCTAGTAACTTGGGTGGCGCTGTGTGGCACATGCCCAGAGCGCTGGAGGCGCCTTGTAATGATGTAAGAGCACTGATAATGGCATAAAGGTAAAAAGATCTATAACCATTGTTAGCAAGGATTTTTATTTATGGCCTATCCTTAGGCTAGCCCATAAATATCTGATCCGTAGGGGCCAACAGCCAGCCCTCGCACGGGTCAGCTGTTCAGGGATACGTGCAGTCCTCATACTATATACACATCAGTTGGCCCTGTGCACTGTATTGTGGCCGGGCGCTGGTTACTGCAGTTCAGTTTGCCTGAACTTGAATGGGATCTGGGCTGCAGTACCATATACTCTATAGGGCACTGAACTAACTCCTTCCTGCTCCATGCTATGTGTAGTACGGGGACTGGATGGATCCCCAAACAGATGATTACTGTCATAGGATAGGCCATAAATAAAAAAAATAAAAAGTCCTGGGCATCCATTTTTGGAGACTTATTCCAAAATATAATAAAAGCAAATCCGCACATTCTTTATTGATTTTGCTGCATTTCAGTCCCCAGTTACGTAGAGTGAACTGAGGGTGACGTTTGTCATCAGGAAATCTTTATCATAGTGACAAATAATGGAAGAAATAATACTTCCTAGACAGCAGCAGCGGACAGGCAAGTATGTTTGGTTTTGTGGTCTGCCTAATCCCAGGACATCCCCTTTAACTAAACATATACCTTTTTTTGCAAGGTGCAGGTGAATATATAATTTACATTAAAGTATATTGCAAAGTTTAAGTGTCTCTTTCTTTATTTGCCTCCTTCTGCCACTGATCAAATCTATACAATACAAGTCTATGGAGAGGGGAGGGAGAGGAAGAGGCGATCTATTCAAAACAAAGACATCGGCACTACAGAGACAGTTCGCTTTTACAACATAGCTGGGTTATCAGGAATTACTATCCAGCATTCTCCTAACAGACATGACTCATTTGAAGGGGTTTTCTTATCTCAGGGTTTCTCCTGCTTTCCTGTCTCCTCTCTCCTCCCTGCTTGTTCTAATCTGCACAGTTATCTCTGGATTTACATACAGAGATAATAAGCACTGATCTGCATTGTTCTAACCCTTATCAGGACTCACCAGTTGAAAGATTTGCCAAAAGTAGACATTATGGGTGGCCAGAAACAGGAATTGGGTCATCAGTTCAGCCAGAGAGGTGGTCGGTAACCTAGGCAACCAGCTGTAAACACTGAAGAGATATATTTAGCTGTATCTGGCTAACAGAGCAGATAGATAAAAGCAATATATTGGGTAAAACACTTTAGTTAGCTTAAAGGGAGTGTTTTAACTGAAGCAATGTTGGAATAGCCTTTATAAAGGCTATTCTTCTCCTACATTTACTTTTCTTCTCCTCACCGCAGTTTGTCCAAAAAAACATTTTATTCTCATATGTAAGTTATGCTCAGGGGGCACCAGGGCATTCCCATTGTGCTCCAAGCACTCCACGTCATCGCCGCAACCCGCCTCCAGCGCTGCTTTTTCACACCCCCTGCATCTTCTTCTGTTCCTCTTGCATCTGCTTTCTCCATCGGCCATTTTTCTGAAGTACACTGGTGTAAGAAACTAAACAAAAATGGCCGAAGCATGCTCCATTGGCTCTGCCTGAACTCAAAGTGGCTCCAGCGGCCATTTTTGTTTAATTTCTTACACCAGCGTATGCCAGAAAAATGGCCAACGGAGCAAGAAGCAGATGCAAGATGAACAGAAGAAGATGCAGGGGTATGAAAAAGCAGCACTTGAGGCGTGTTGCGGCGATGACGCGGAGTGCTCAGAGCACAGTGGGAACGCCCCCGGTGCTCCCTGAGCATAATTTACATATGAGAATAAAATGGTTTTTTGGACAAACGGTGGCGAGGAGAAGAAAAGTAAAGATAGGAGAAGAATAGCCTTTATGAAGGCTATTCCAACATTGCTTCAGTTAAAAACACGTTTCCCCAAAGATAGAATGCCTTTAGGCTACAAATCTGAATAGGATACTAAAGATGGAAATACCCCTTTAATACTGTAGACAGTCTAATCTCTCTGTCTGTCCTCTATCTCCATAGACTTCATTGTAAATTGACAATACTTGCATACAGAATATGGAAAAAAATGATTCAGATAAGTAGTAAAGACAGTGGCACTTTTCTTTAGTGGATCGTATTACAAAGGATCTGCACTACTTATTTATGAAAAAAATAAGTTTACTTACATTGTAGTTTCTTAGTTACAGTGCAGAAGACTATTCTGTCATTGGTTGCTATGGGCAACAAAGTCTCATTTCCTGTTATGCTGTTTTCCTGAATTTCCCCTTTATATATCAACCTACTCAGCAAGTTCTGCTCAAAACCATGCAGCTCAGGCAGGTTCCATTTAATGGGATATGGGGCCATAATACAGTTGAGAAAATCCAGACAGATTATCGATGTGTACAGGAGGCCTCAGTTTAAGCAGTCACAGGAGCTAATGCTAAATCTGGTGTATCTACAGTGTCTGGTCTAAATATCTACCACCTATTAGTTGGCTTACTTTGGGTCAGAGTTTCACAACATCATTTTGGAGCAAAGAGGAGAATTTACTAAGACTACTGTTTTCTTACGACAGTCTTAAAGACTAAAATATTTTTTTGTAAATGAACAATTCTGGTGAATATAAGAAACTTTGTAATGTATCTTATCAGAGGAAAATGCTCCTATCTGTTATCAGATCCTTAACCTGCCTGGCAAACTGCCAGTGAAAGAAGTCTATTGCAGTTCATACAGTTCTATGGAGGGATGGATTGTGGGAGCAGGAAGAGGAGTGAAGAAGAAGCAGGGGGAAACAGACATCCTGTATATGAAGATTACTAAAATATCCCTGTCTCACCAGAGCTTTATTCACATCTATACAACTCAGTCCTGCTAAGGCTCGGTTCACACCTGTGCCTGATCTCCGCTCGGGGATTCCATTCCACAAGCAGGACTTTTCTCTCTGCATTTTTCTACCCTTTTCGAGCGGAAAACATGCGGACTCCATTATTGTCTGTGGGATCTGCTGGTAACCGCTTTTTAAGCGGATTAGGTTTCCACGAACGGAAACCCGAAAGCACGTGTGAACTTAGCGTTAGCCCTGTTAAAAAACGGTTATAAAAGAAAGAAATCTTACTATGTCCTCTAGCAGCTTGTTCCTCTCTGCTAGCTTCTGCCTCATTGGACTCCTCCTTCTTCTCCCCCTTCCCATAGACCTCAATGTAATCTGAGCTAAGTCGTTTTCACAGATCTATGAAATGAGCAGTTTGCCAGGCAGGAAAGGAGCCGATAAAAACAGATAGGAACATTTTCCTCTGATAAGATATATTACAATCTGTTTTTATCAGCTCCTTTCCTGCCTGGCAAACTGCTTATTTCATAGATCTGTGAAAACGATTTAGCTCAGATTACATTGAGGTCTATGGGAGGGGGAGAAGGAGGAGGAGTCCAATGAGGCAGAAGCTAGCAGAGAGGAACAAGCTGCTAGAGGACATAGTAAGATTTTTTTTCTTTTATAACCGTTTTTTAACAGGGCTAACGCTAAGTTCACACGTGCATTCGGGTTTCCGTTCGTGGAAACCTAATCCGCTTAAAAAAGCGGTTACCAGCAGATCCCACAGACAATAATGGAGTCCGCATGGTTTCCGCTCGAAAAGGGTAGAAAATGCAGAGAGAAAAGTCCTGCTTGAGGAATGGAATCCCCGAGTGGAGATCAGGCACAGGTGAACCGAGCCTTAGCAGGACTGAGTTGTATAGATGTGAATAAAGCTCTGGTGAGACAGGGATATTTTAGTAATCTTCATATACAGGATGTCTGTTTCCCCCTGCTTCTTATTCACTCCTCTTCCTGCTCCCACAATCCATCCCTCCATAGAACTGTATAAACTGCAATAGACTTCTTTCACTGGCAGTTTGCCAGGCAGGTTAAGGATCTGATAACAGCAGATAGGAGCATTTTCCTCTGATAAGATATATTACAAAGTTTCTTATACTCACCTGAACGGCTGGTACTCTTTAATAAAAGGCCCCCGATTGGGGTGAGGTGCTCCTGAAATATCAAGAAGCTCCAGCCTCTTATTAAATCAGACACACAACTGTGTTCCAGAATGTAAGTATACGTCAAGAACTGGCACAGGTTTCCTATGTAACTCATGCCAGTTTGTTATTATCTTAATCCATGCTTAGTTATTGAGTCAGAAAATTTTATCTCAAACTAGATGCACCATAATGCACCGCATTTTACACCTGGGTCAACTACACAACAACCACCACAATAGTCAATCTGTCCCCATGATGTACATTGATAATCCTTTGCCGTGTTCATTCAGTTCTGATGGGCTCTGCTCAGTTCTTAGAGGCTGGGATAGCAGCGCATAGACTCAGACTTTCTAAACTGCTCCCTATAGCCAAACACAAAAAGCGACAATGTATAGCAATGGCTGCAGAGTCATGAATATCAGCATTGAAAATATATTATGGACCCCACAGCAGTTTACTGGAAAAAGGGATGGGAGGAGGATTCCCCACCCTACACCCAGGCTTGCAGGGATGATTAGGCTAATAAACATTTAGCATGGGGATGTGATCTGTCATGAGAGGGCACAAAGACTATGCAGCGAGTAACCAGAAGTAGCAGAGCCAGTTAGACAGGTCGCCTCCTGGCAGCGGTAATTACAATGCAGTCATGGTTTTAATTAACTATAAATAGATCTACTAAAACTACTTAAAGGAGCGCTAACCCTAAAGTCACATCTCATAAAAACCTATAAACAGTCACTTATGACATTTACACAAATGTATGTAAAAGTTTACCAGAACTGGAGCTGTGAGATAAAGTAGTAATCATGTGGGCTGACTTTTCCTAGACTTTATGTCTCCATTCTCATTGAATAAAATTAGTCTTTATACAGCAATATATACACACACATGTATATAAATGTACTCGACTGTTCAGGATAAGCTCCTACGTCTGTGTACATGAGGAGTAACACTATATTTGGTTATTATATGACATTTATCTTTCATTATGCAGCCGTTTTCTACTCTACGTGCTATAGATCTCTAGTCTTCATTCCTCTCTGAGCTGGCGGGTGGAGCTGCCATACAATGCACACAGTAAGTAGAGGAGAACCTGCTCTATATCTGTCTCTTCCTAATAAACAGCTCCAGGATAATGCAGGACATATATGATGAACTACTTGACCTGTATTGCTGTAAGTAAAGTGTGTTTGGTTGTGGAAAGACTTCTATTCAGCTCCAACATTAGCCTGAGTCCACTACAAGCGGCCCCACCACTACAGTGTAGGTAGGTTCCATAAACTATGACGGTGGTGTTGGGAAAACTGCAGCTCAACTCCCATTTACTTGAATAGGTGTACAGCTGCTTCTAGTTGTATACATCTTGTATATGGGGGCACAGTGGTTAGCACTGCAGCCTTGCAGCGCTGGAGTCCTGGGGTCAAATCCTTCCATGGACAACATCTACAATGAGCTTGTATGATCTCCCCATATTTGTGTGGGTTTCCTCCGGGTACTCCGGTTTCCTCCCACACTCCAAAGACATACTGATAGGGAATGTAGATTGTGATCCCTATATGGGACAGTGACTGGAGAATATGATGGACCTATACAAGTAAGCATAATAAATAAAATCTTCCGATGCCAGGAGGCAGCTGGATCAGCCTATTAGTCCAGGTGTCAGATCCCCACCAGATACTGATCACTTGTCCTGTGGACAGGTGATCAGTATCCAGTACACATGGGTTGTACAATCTGTAAAATTATTACAGGAAATTCCTGCCAAAGCAACTTATCCCGTATCCACAGAATAGGGGACCCCCACAAATACAAGAGGTGGTTTGCTCCTCAGTTTGAATAAGGTGTTCAGAAAGGCACGCACTGGCTCCATTCATTTCTGTGGGATCATTGGAGATCAGTAAGTGATCTGGTTGACCAAGTACAGCACTATACATCTAAAGGTAAAATATAAAAACAAACATGACTACGACACTGGGACCTTTCAGTGATTTTATCTGAAAGTAGTTGTGGTAAGAAGGGGTTAATGACATTTGTTTCCTCTTTTAGAGATAAGTCGCCATTTTCTGCTTTGCAACTCAGATACTAAATAACCACTTTAAAAAAAAAAAAAAAGCCTAATAAAACATTCCAAAAATACAAGCAAATATGAAACTGCACATTTCTAATGTATCCAAGTCCCAGTCCTCTTATCATAGTGGAAATATTTGGCACTTGCACTACTCAGGAATGGTGTTAGCTGCATTCAATGGATTAGGAAATGCTGGCCAAGGAACAGCAGCTCTGGTCACAAGATATTATTTACATGTAAAATGCAGTCTCAGAGAAACTCATGTCTAACAAGCGACTTTATGAGCTCTGGGAAGATGTCATCTGACTGAGGGTTATGTATGTATTCTATGCTGCATCATAGGAATATTTACTGCTGATACTGCCTCACATCTCAGAAGCTTCGTGCCTCAAGTCTATGCACTTATTCATGCAATATCCACCCTCGTGATTTAAGATTAGGACTACAGTTCACAAGATAGTACAGCACATGACCTTTCCAGCCAAAGACAATATCAGCATGTATGTGTATCATCCATGCAGAGACTGGAAGGAAACCATCATCATTGGAGTGGCAACAGAACTTACCAGACAGCGGGCGCCAGAACGGAGGGGTGATTTTTATTTTTTTTTACATTTAACTAAACACATTACTACATTAAACATGGTTATGCCATGGAAATTATTTATCCTCTATCCATAGGATAGAGAATAACCTGCTGAATGATAAGGGGGCGTTCACACTACCGTTGGTGACCGTCATTAGTGTCCGTTGCTATTGTCCGTTACAAGATATTAGCATCGGACACTAGCTGAACCGTCAGAAATCCGATACAATTTCCATTCATTTCAATGGGTTTTTATATTGTGTCCGTTTACACTAAATCCGTCAGAAGTCCGTTTTTTTCGCGGACAAAAAAATCCTACATGCAGGACTTTTTGTCAGTTTTAAAAAAACGGATTCTTGACGGACAGCAAGTGTCCATTATTTTTTTTAACATTGAAGTCTATGGGTAATGGACATATAACGGACAGTAACTGATAGCCATCAGTTACTGTCCGTTATTTTATGTCCGTTTTTTCCTGCGCATGCTCAGAAAGCAGAAACAAAAAAAAACAAAACAAAAAAAAAAAAAAGGACACTAACTGATGCTAATGTGTCCGTTTTTTTTTTTTTTTTAAACTGAACCATTAATTGGATCAGTTAAAAAAACGGACACATTAACATCAGTTAGTGTCCGTTATGATAGGTGTCCATTTTTTTTTTTAATGGACACCTTCATAAACGGACTCCAACGGTAGTGTGAACCCTACCTAAGGGTCCGACTACTGACACCCGACCAATTCTGAGTGCAGGGGTTGTTTCCGAAGCCCTAGTGGATTCAGATCCCCACTTCCATCCACCTCCGAATGATTCTGCTACAAAAAAAAAAAAAAAATTGCAGCCTCTTAAATCAATGTAATACTGCGACATCCACACGCTGCTATGGTTTTCGGTTGCAACACACCAGTTCTGCCTTGTGTAACAAGCACCAGTGTGATCATCACATGACTAGGATATCGGTTTATCAACTAACAGCAAACAAAAGATCTAGAAAACCCAGAGGAATCAATAAAGTTCCTTGAAAACTGTACTGACTACTTTCTTGGCTATATGGTCACGCATGAGGATACACCCGAAATGTCTATGAAGGGTCAAAGGGATGGCAAAATTATCATTTCAAAGGGCACGCCATAAAGCATACTTATCCTGTGTCCAGAGGATAGAGGTGACTGACTGGTTGGGGTCTGACTGCTGGGACCTCCCTTTCCGATTCTGAAAATGTGTGCACGTTTTACCCG
Source organism: Leptodactylus fallax (assembly GCA_947044405.1). Taxonomy (NCBI): domain Eukaryota; kingdom Metazoa; phylum Chordata; class Amphibia; order Anura; family Leptodactylidae; genus Leptodactylus; species Leptodactylus fallax. The sequence goes on from CAMRHE010000410.1 coordinate 799,621, forward strand.
TTGAATGTAGGCATGCCCCTGCCGGATGGGACACATCCCCTCTACCATTCACTGTAAAGGGAGTGCCAGAGATGGCTGAAGTACAGCACTCGGCTATCTATGATGCCTCCACATCAGGGGTAAAACACCCCTCATTATCATGATCAGACCCCCACTAATCGGGTATTTGTGATCTATCCTATGATTCATGGCATAACCCCTTTAACATCCCTTAAAGGGGGTCATCCAGTGCGTTCTCTGCTTTATTTCTAAGATATAACCAAGGCCCGTGGATCTCTGCAGAGCACAGTAGGGGAGGCTAGAAGTCTTGTTCCTCTGCCTCCCCCTGCTGACACCCTGACTGTTGGTCACATGATTGACTCCTCTTTACTCTATGGACCTAATGCAGGAGTAGAGCAGAATTGGTGACATCACATACAGCTAGGGAGGCAATGGACTCAGACTTTCAGCAACCCACTGCATTCTGCAAAGGTAATACTTGGGACGCCAGGAGACCTGGCTATATATATTAGAAATAAAGCAGGGATTACAGTGATCAGTTTTATTTGCCTGTGTATAACCCTATTAAACTCCTACAAAAACTCACTATTTAAATAAATATACAGTACAGACCAAAAGTTTGGACACACCTTTTCATTCCAAGAGTTTTCTGTATTTTCATGACTATAAAAATTGTAGATTCACACTGAAGGCATCAAAACTATTAATTAACACGTGGAATTATATACTTAACAAAAAAGTGTGAAACAACTGAAAATATGTCTTATATTCTAGGTTCTTCAAAGTAGCCACCTTTTGCTTTGATTACTGCTTTGCACACTCTTGGCATTCTCTTGATGAGCTTCAAGAGGTAGTCACCTGAAATGGTTTTCACTTCACAGGTGTGCCCTGTCAGGTTTTAATACGTGGGATTTCTTGCCTTATAAATGGGGTTGGGACCATCAGTTGTGTTGTTCAGAAGTCAGGTGGATACACAGCTGATAGTCCTACTGAATGGAGTGTTAGAATTTGTATTATGGCAAGAAAAAAGCAGCTAAGTAAAGAAAAACGAGTGGCCATCATTACTTTAAGAAATGAAGGTCAGTCAGTCCGAAAAATTGGGAAAACTTTGAAAGTGTCCCCAAGTGCAGTGGCCAAAACCATCAAGAGCTACAAAGAAACTGGCTCACATGAGGACCGCTCCAGGAAAGGAAGACCAAGAGTCACCTCTGCTGCGGAGGATAAGTTCATCCGAGTCACCAGCCTCAGAAATCGCAGGTTAACAGCAGCTCAGATTAGAGACCAGGTCAATGCCACACAGAGTTCTAGAAGCAGACACATCTCTACAACAACTGTTAAGAGGAGACTGTGTGCAGCAGGCCTTCATGGTAAAATAGCTGCTAGGAAACCACTGCTAAGGACAGGCAACAAGCAGAAGAGACTTGTTTGGGCTAAAGAACACAAGGAATGGACATTAGACCTGTGGAAATCTGTGCTTTGGTCTGATGAGTCCAAATTTCAGATCTTTGGTTCCAACCACCGTGTCTTTGTGCGATGCACAAAAGGTGAACGAATGGACTCTACATGCCTGGTTCCCACCGTGAAGCATGGAGGAATAGGTGTGATGGTGGTGGGGGTGCTTTGCTGGTGACACTGTTGGAGATTTATTCAAAATTGAAGGAATACTGAACCAGCATGGTTACCACAGCATCTTTCAGCGGCATGCTATTCCATCCGGTTTGCGTTTAGTTGGACCATCATTTATTTTTCAACAGGACAATGACCCCAAACACACCTCCAGACTGTGTAAGGGCTATTTGACCAAGAAGGAGAATGATGGGGTGCTACGCCAGATGACCTGGCCTCCACAGTCACCAGACCTGAACCCAATCGAGATGGTTTGGGGTGAGATGGACCGCAGAGTGAAGGCAAAAGGGCCAACAAGTGCTAAGCATCTCTGGGAACTCCTTCAAGACTGTTGGAAGACCATTTCAGGTGGCTACCTCTTGAAGCTCATCAAGAGAATGCCAAGAGTGTGCAAAGCAGTAATCAAAGCAAAAGGTGGCTACTTTGAAGAACCTAGAATATAAGACATATTTTCAGTTCACACTTTTTTGTTAAGTATATAATTACACATGTGTTAATTCATAGTTTTGATGCCTTCAGTGTGAATCTACAATTTTTATAGTCATGAAAATACAGAAAACTCTTGAAATGAGAAGGTGTGTCCAAACTTTTGGTCTGTACTGTATATATAAAAAAAAAAAAAAAAAGCAAAAGATTAAATAAAATGCTCAAAGCTCTATTTAATTCAATCCATTTCACTTGCTGACTTCCATAAGAAGGATATAGTGACACCATCTTACACGGTGTTGTAGTAGTAGAGGGCGTTCCCAGGCAACTCGAGCACACACAGTTTAGTTTATGGTTGCCAGGCACCGGGCCTTTCTTTTGTGCACCTTGCTAGGAGCTCTCAGTGAGAACTTTCTAAAGTTGTAGAAGGGGGTCCAAAATGAGCAACCCAGAAGTGATAACCCTCAATGTGGGCGGCATGAAGTTCAGCACGCTGGCATCAACGCTTCTCAGATTTTCAGAGTCAAAATTTGCACATATGCTGGATGGTAGCGATCGGGACTTTAGTATAGTTAATGGGCAATATTTTGTGGACCGGGATGGAACGTTATTCAACTACATTTTAGATTATCTCAGGACATCGCAGTTGACTTTGCCTTCTGACTTCTCAGATTACGAAAGACTTCAGAGGGAAGCTGAATTCTACCAGATCTCATCCTTGGCTGAACTGTTGGGTCAGGAGAGTTTCTATCGTCCCAGAATGGAGATCTTAGAAGTGCGGTTCTTACTCCAGGAAACACATGCTTTTTTCCGCATCTTCTGTTCATGCAGCAGCACCATCGAAGCTCTTGCTGATCGGATTGTAATGTATATAGAGCAGCCAGTAGGAGTTCAAGGCTGGAACTTTCCATATGCCTCACAAAAACCTGTGGCTCCAGTTCCTCTGCAAAGACCATCACATCACGACCTGGTGTTTCAATGTGGAACGGACTACTCAACAGGAGACCAATTTGGGGCCAGGTAAGTTACATATTTATTATATACTTATTAGCCAACGCCTGAATTTGGTAAACTGGCTGCATAGGTTTGTGAGCTGAGATCTCATGAAGTCATGTCAGACAGGACTCTAGTTATGCTTTATGGCTGTTCTGCTGTTATTCCTCCTGGCAATATATATATATATATATATATATATATATATATATATATATATATTGACTACAGGCAGTGGAGTGTGCCCCACAGCATGCAAACTGCACAAGGAAGCATTCCCCCCCCAAAAAATAAAGTATTTTATAGTGAATACAAGTATTTATTAAAATAGATAAGGTAACATGACAGATCCTTCCCATCATCCTGTGTACCCATCACATGACCATGGACTGATTTTTAGCCACTGGGAGTAAACTATGAATGACAGCAAGCAGAGATCTAGAAAACCGTAAGGAATTTATAATTATTTATATAGCGTCTGTATGCTACATGTGCCATTCAATCAGGGCTCAGTAACATGCACACAGTCACGTTCATGTCACCTTACACTCAGATAAAGGCATCTCCTGTAGATTTGTGTGTTGCAGGAACAGATGAGGGTTACTTTTAGGGAGCGTAACTGCAGAAGTGTTTACATTGGGAAATAACATTTGTCTCAATATTTGTCTGAAACTGGACAACCTCTTTAAGAGTCCAGGCTCCTCCATGACGGCATACAGAGCTGTCAGTAACTGTAGCAAAACCCACTGGACTGCAAAGCCCTCTAAAATAAGTAGAAAGTGAATTACTTATTTCTCACTAAACCCTATAATAATCTGCTCTTGCTCTACAATACGCTACGAGCATATTTGCCTATATTTTCAACAGGGCGGGCTCCCATAACATGTAATATTGTTTCTGGTAATAGATTTAATTGTAATAAGAGGTAGAATATATTTGGAGAGTGCTTTCAATGGATGTAGGGTTAGTGTGTTAAAATACATGAAACCCATACACTGAGTGCCATAGTGTACCCCAATCTATAACCGCCTATTTAAGCACAAACCTATTCCAGCAGAAAATACCAATACTGACATGGAAATTCAGTACAAGACCTGTATACAAGTGCTCTTGAGAAAACTCTTAAGGCTGGGTTTGTATCTGCGCCAGAGTCTCTGCTGAAAGTCACTGGATGAAAAAGCCACATCTGACACTTTCGTCCAGTGGTTCCCGCTATAGTCAATGGTCCGTCTGTGACAATGGACACAGGCACAGATGTGAACATAGCGTAAGAATGTATTATGTTATCTATGAATACACTGACATTCGCCCAATCCTGTTTGGACAGGTACGTCTCCATAAAACCAGACCAGAGGAAACTACTTAATGGAACCAATGTGCTGGGGCTACTGCTGGACATCTTACTCAAAGAAGGCTTCAGTCTGGTGAGCACCAGAGCAGTGGCGGCAGAAGAGAAAGTAGAGTGCTATACATTCGAGAGGAAGAAAAGGCCAGAAGTCCTAACCATCACAGAGAACCCTAAACCCGAAAGAAACATAATCCAAACCAAACCGGCCAAACCGAACAGAAAAAGATGAGCAGACATGTGTGAATGGTACTTTATTAACATCAGCGACTTTACAGTCCAGGGGCACAAACAAATTAAATAAGGATATTTTTGAAGGATTTGAGCAAGTTTACAAAAATACTGAGCCTGTCCAATGTGTGGAAGGAGTCTTCACGCATCTAGGCTGGGCTCAGTACAATCTACTTCTTGGTTATTTGCAACCACATGTGGTCCAATGTAAGATATGGACGATTCTACCACCACCTGGAAAACCTAAACCTAAACGCCCAATAGTCCTCTTAAAGAGTATCGACTTTTATTTAGTAAAACCAGATTGTGAAATCTCACCTTTTAAATGTGTTTTTTTTTTTTCTTCTAGTTGTAGGGTTTTGTTTTTTTAAATAAAGGGGTTATCTGGTTTCTAACATTATGGTCTATCCTTACTAGAGATCAATATTACATCTGCAAGGGTCCGACACCTGGGACTCCCCCAGAGAACCACCAATAGAGAAATCGCCGCTCATGTGCTGCACAAACTAGCAGCAAATGTAGATAATGCAGAGCTGTCCCATAGATTTCATCAGGACGGCGCTGCAGAAACCAGAAAACCATGTTAATTCCATTTTCTATACATGATTATAAGGGGGCTGCCCCATCTTACAAGAGCGACTCCTCTGCTGCTTTAACAGCATTTAGGGACATTAGGTTCATGCTAGCATCGTCCTATTGCTCTGGTCAGTCAGACATACAAAGCCCGATGGACCCCATTAACTAATGGGATCTGCAGGGTGTCCTTTCTTTTAAACTGATAAATAGCTCTATAGAGGTCTATGGGTGAGTTTTGTAGACGGGTAGTGTGTCCCAGGAGGAGTAGATAAACTGTGACATCATCTGTCAGTAGTGGATGCAATGATGGGTCTCTGACAATATCTTATACTACAATTCTAATCCTAAATAGCCATGGTAATCTTGTGATGTGTAAAAAAAATAAATAAAAAATATGTGATTGCTACAAAGAACCTCTACAGAATTGGCAAGTGTCAGGCCATTATCCGGCTTAGTGGTCAAAGTCATATAGTATATCTAGTCATGAGGAAGAGCCACATTACACCATTTTGAATTCTATGGTTTTATGTATCAGGATAAACATCTGCATGACAGATTCCACTATTTTTTATCAAAACACAAAGCTAAACTAGAAAAGTCGTTTGTGAAAGAACAATTTTGTACACCAGAAAGTAGAGGCTTTCTTCTATTATCCCTTCCAAAAAAGCTATACTTGTTCAGTTTTTAATCAAACATGAACATTCATCATGCTAGATGGCCTTATAACCCTTCCTAGATTGATGGGAAGCAAAAATCATCCCTCTAAAGATCATTGCTGATGTCTTTCCTCCTTATAATTCTGTTACACACCTGAATGCTCCAGACTAGTAAACATCCAAAACCTCTGCTTTTATGAGGTAGTCACTCTTGCTGAGGGATTAGCAACACCTGGCTACCGTTTCACTGCTTCTATAGGGATTAAGAGTTTTTTGGGTTTTTTTTTTTTTTTTTTTTTTTTTTTACACACACACACACACACACACTGAGGTTGTATTTACCTAAACAAACAGCCTCTAAAGGACCAGATTTTTCTTAAAACCATAGAATTCAAAGACTGCGTACTTGTTTTTCTCAGGTCTGTATGCTGTGGTGGTACCTATATGACCATCATATGGGCAAAAACCACTGCGACATGATGTTTTTAAATGTACTGCCATTTTGCAGCAACATGAAATAGCAAACTAAATACCTGGAGACTTCAGTAGCCTAACATGATTTAAAAAAATAAAATAAAAAATCATTGATAATGTAGCAGAAACTGTGTAGCCATTAAACCACCAAAGTGATTTTTTTATTGCTATCATTTCTCTAAATAGTTTTGAATCTATGGTATTAACATTTTAGAGTATATAATTATAACCATTATAAATTATAATTTCTACATTTTTAATGCACAAAGGTTTTTTTACAACTCCGTTTTTAATAGATATGGTCTCTAACAGATTCCTACACTGACATAAGTACAGGAGCTGAACCATTGTTATGAGCAGCAGGTGTGAACAGTAACATACAGAACATACCTTGTTGTAACACCCATGAGAGATCTGACAGTTTAATCCTCTTGCATCGCCTCCACCAGGAATCAGGGAGTGCTGATGCGTTTACATGGCAGCTGGGGGCTTGAATAAAGGGGTTATTCAGGAACTGTTTAAAACCTCACTACCCCCCAGCTTCTATCTTTGCCAAACCCTGGGTTTCAGAGCTAGATCCAGGTGATCGGAATCAGTAGTGGAGGTGATTTGCGTCACCCCTCCTCCCCATTTTCACCGTACAGGTAACAACCACCTGTGAAAACAAGAAAGGAGGCAGACTGGCTCTCTGCTGATTCTGATCATGCGACCCAGAGTCTAAACCAACCCAGAAACCAGAGGTTGGGTAGAAATAAATCCTTTTCCCATATATAAGTGCTTAATTTATAGAAGAAAAAAAAAAAAAAAAAACTCATTTGATAAATCTCCAATCCTGTTCTTAGTTTACCACTCTCAGAAAACCCCTATAATGATTATTAACACCTCGTAACAATATTTAAGCCTTGACACTGAGTCAGGCAGCAACCCAACACTGATAATGTGAAGTAAACACTGACATTTAGAGGTTTCTGAGACTGATAAGTCCAAGGAACCAAAACTAAACTATGTCCAAAATATACCGTGGAATGTTTGTTTTAGAATTTTTTTTTTTATTTTTTTTTATTAGCAAACAATGGTATGTTATATGGTTATTCCATGCAAGCAGAAATTATGAGGGGGGGGGGGGGGAACAAACAAGCCAAGACACGCAGCTTATTAAAGTCACCACCACTTTATTACTTTTATACATGGCGCCAAAATTTCCTTGTGCACAATAATTTCATAACAGAAATGTGAGGGTGGGGCTTCTTATGTTACAATTTATTCTTCCACCTCATGACGTCAGATTTTTGTAAGCAATACATCAAGAATATTCACTTATTGAAACGTTTTGCTGGAGTTTGCCTTTTATTTTTTTCCCACATTTTAGGCTGAGACCTCACATTGAGTAAGTTTTTTTCTGTTGCAGACTTTGCTGCAGTTTTTTGAGCCAGAGCCAAGAGTGGCTTATCCCCTCTTACTTTTACAGTGGATGTTGGGGATTTAAATATGGCGAACAATTTGTCCTGCAAACATTAAAGAGGTTGTCCAGGATTATTACTATTTTTTTATTTTAATATTAGGTCAGGGATGGTGGAAAGGGGAAAAAACAAAAAACCTACACACAGCAGGAGCAGACCACATCGCACAGGGAGACACTGGAGTACTGGGAACAGGCAAGTATGTTTTTTTTTTTTTTATCCTGGACAACCCCTTTAAGCCCTCATATGGCTCTGTAAAAAAAAAAAAAAACAGTTTTACTGCAATGTGGGGCCTTAGCCTTAAAGAGACTTACCTTTTTGCCTCTATTAGAAGTGCTGATCAGAGAGAAGAGAAAAACAAACAAACACCCATCTTGTTATGATCACAGCCATGCCCAAATATGCAGTAGCCTCCATAGAAAAACAGGGATGTAGCACTGGAGTTATTAAATGAATACAGGATGACATCTGTTATGTTACAGACAATCATAGAAGCCCCGAGACATAGGTTTGCATTAGTCCACTTGATGGCGCCCTTCTTGAAGCTACTTTCTTTAAACAGCAATGGTAAATGGTTAGCCTTACTCTAGCAGCACTGTCAATATTGGAAAGATATGATGAGTTAACTCCAATATTTACGTGCTGCTAAGGCACGGCTGACATTTTCAGTGACAAACTCTGATTTCTTTTTGGAAGGAGGCAACCCTTGTGTTTTGGCGGCAGCACAATATGGCCTGCACCTCTGTGTAATCCACAAACCATTATGTGCTGCTACTGTACGTCAAGGTAGTAAATCCTGAAAGTGCCACATTCTGGTCATTCTTAATGTATCGTACATGTAACGATGGCATGGCCCCAAACATACCTAGTTGTAGGCAGGCTGGAGATTGTGCCGTCAGGATCTGCAAAAGAGAAGAAAATATTTAACATTTCTAAAAGAAAGAAGAGAAAGAGCTCAAGTATACTCGGTCTGAGGTGCTTTATTTGTAATAAAAAAAAAAAAATATTTTCGTTTATCACCATTAGCTCCATTTAATCTGGAAAAAACTCAATTTTATTACTTTTATTAAATTATGATTTTCACTCGGATTGGCAGCGGACAGACTGAACCCACCCGTACTCCGTTAATATCTGTAAGGATTGGAGACTCACAGATTGCACTGTTTACCTGTTTAATAAGCTTTTTTTTTTTTTTTAAAAGCAGTTACCCACAGAAACCATAGACTACAATGGGATCAGTCGTTCGGGGGCGGAAACCGCGAATTGAGACCGGGCACAGATGTGAACCCAGCCTTAGTCTCTCAGTTGTTTGGGTCTGCATGGGGATTCGAAAGAGCCTATCTGCTAAAAAAGCAGTTACCTGCAGACCCCATACAGTCCATAGCCCATGCAGGACTTCTCTCCGCCAATTTTAGCCGGAATCTGTGGCATAGTCTTTAACGAAGAGGTGAACCTAGCCTTAGGCATAAACATTAAAACCCACGTGTCTTTGGCCTCCACTTATCTGGTATAAGTCAATATGCTGAATGGTATCGCGCTTATAGTGCTTTCTGCTGTGCCACTTCATAAAGGCATACATTAGTGGCAAGTCACAATATCCTCCTGACATATACCGCCATTGGACAGAAAGAAAGTTAGAGGTGAATAAGCTACAAGTCTCATGACTGAGCAGTGCCACATACAAGATAAGGAAAAACCAGAACATAAAGCTTACATTTGTCTCAAGCCACAGAGGAGCTTGAGGAGGTGGAGGTATGGAGTATATACATAACAGCACATTATGGCAGTGTACACACTGCTGCTAGAAGACAATAGTTACACCCATCAGGGTTTAAAGAGGACCCGTCACCCCTGCTGACAAGCCTGTTTGTATGGTGTGCAAAATAATTCTGGCACATCTCTTATAACTGTCTTGTGTTGTTCCTCTGTTATTCCAACTTGTTGCTACTATTTGGGCGTGTATCCCTGCGCCCTCTGCGCTCAGTGCTGACTGTACCAAACTCTGTAGGGACACACCACTGACAAGGGGAACGGTAACATCCAGTGGGCAATGTACTTGTAAACGTCCAGGGTATGTTACAGAGGGACAGCACAAGAGGGAGTTACAAATGAAGAGGCTGCAGAATTATTTCATGGCAAATGCAAGAATTTACTAAAATCAGCCAAGTCCAGACAGGTGCAGGTCCTTCTAAAGAATGGTCATAGATTGTAAGCCCTTGTGGACAGGGCACTATCCCACTGTTTGCTGGTCACTGTTCGTACTTGTTTTGTGTATTGTATGTAAACCCTCAAAATGTACAGCACCAAGGAATTAATATAATAATGTACAACACCATGGAATTAATATAGTAATGTACAGCACCATGGGATTAATACAATAATGTACAACACCATGGAATTAATATAATAATGTACAGCACCATGGAATTAATATAATAATGTACAGCACCATGGAATTAATATAATAATGTACAGCACCATGGAATTAATATAATAATGTACAGCACCATGGAATTAATATAGTAATGTACAACACCATGGAATTAATATAATAATGTACAACACCAAGGAATATAATAATGTACAGCACCAAGGAATTAATATAATAATGTACAGCACCATGGTAATATAATAATGTACAACACCATGGAATTCATATAATAATGTACAGCACCATGGAATTAATATAATAATGTACAGCACCATGTAATTAATACAATAATGTACAGTACCATGGAATACAATAATGTACAGCACCATGGTATTAATATAATAATGTACAGCACCATGGTATTAATATAATAATGTACAGCACCATGGGATTAATATAATAATGTACAGCACCATGGGATTAATATAATAGTGTATAGCAACATGGAATTAATATAATAATGTACAGCACCATGGAATTAATATAATAATGTACAGCACCATGGAATTAATGTAATAATGTACAGCACCATGGAATTAATATAATAATGTACAACACCATGGAATTAATATAATAATGTACAGCACCAAGGAATTAATATAATAATGTACAGCACCAAGGAATTAATATAATAATGTACAGCACCATGGAATTAATGTAATAATGTACAGCACCATGGAATTAATATAGTAATGTACAACACCATGGAATTAATATAATAATGTACAACACCAAGGAATATAATAATGTACAGCACCAAGGAATTAATATAATAATGTACAGCACCATGGTAATATAATGTACAACACCATGGAATTCATATAATAATGTACAGCACCATGGAATTAATATAATAATGTACAGTACCATGGAATACAATAATGTACAGCACCATGGTATTAATATAATAATGTACAGCACCATGGTATTAATATAATAATGTACAGCACCATGGGATTAATATAATAATGTACAGCACTATGGAATTAATATAATAATGTACAGCACAATGTAATTAATACAATAATGTACAGTACCATGGTATTAATATAATGTACAGCACCATGGAATTAATATAATAGTGTACAGCACCATGGAATTAATATAATGTACAGCACAATGTAATTAATACAATAATGTACAGTACCATGGTATTAATATAATGTACAGCACCATGGAATTAATATAATAGTGTACAGCACCATGGAATTAATGGTGGTATATATATATATATATATATATATATATATTAAAAAAAAACAAAAAAAAAACCACACACAGTCTACCAAAACTACATTGAAGTTACGGTTTAGGACACTATACTCAGTGACATGTGCACATACAACACTGTCAAGTACTGGACTGAGCGCAGTATGAGCCTAGTAATGTAATAGGGAACCATCATAAATCCTCTTGTCACAATAAAGATGCTGCGCACCTAATGTCTTCACCCCCCATATTGCATCACCACCTATAAGAAGCTACACTTGTCTCCAATCGCTCTCTACACAGCCACATCTGTTTCACAGCCATGTGGAGCTCTATAGGCAGGTAACAGAGGGAGGCATCTGATTGCACGTAATAGCCAATGTCAGATGTTGCCTATAGTAACATTAGATATCTTTAAATTTAGGAAAAATTTGAGGATTACTGTTTGGGGTACACGAGATTAGCCAAAGTAGGAATTTCAGAATACTTTTAGCACTTTAATCTATATAGATATATTTATAATTCTTATTTTTATTATTTTAGTTTTCTGCAAGCACACAATATTTTTGGCTTTTATAAAGTCACAAAACCTGCTAGTTCAAAGTTTTGTTTTTTTAAATGTTTTATTTTTCAGAGAGTCTATACAGCACTCCAATCTTTTATGTTCAGTAATATTACACTACACTCTGGTTCAATTTTAAACATTTTGCCAGTCAAAGACTTAACATTGCAAAACGCTACAGAACACCGTTCTGCCGCAGAATTTCCACAGCAGACATGGCGGTCAAGCTTTGCACTGCAAAGAATGAAAGCCGTACCAGAACCGGCAGCAATACTGACATGCTGTGGTTACAAACGACCACAATGTAAGACACGTGGCGCAGCTTTAATCTCATCCTCTACACCTGTACTATACATCCTAGCAGGATAGCCCCCACCGAATTTGCAGCAGCTAACCTGATGCAAGTATGCCGTGTGTGCCCGGCCTAAGGCTGCTCTCAAATTACCATTGGTCTGTCCATTCAACATAGGGGTTAGTAAAGCTCCCCACATAGTGTGCAGATACAACTAGTGCCAGCACCAATCACACCTGTTATCCCACCACAAGTCTTGGTCCATTGTGTCTAAAGCATGTAAGCAGCAGCTGCATGTGGGCGCTGCCATATTGGTCCCAAGTCAAAAAATGCAGAAATTCACTTTTTTTCATTGCTTCACCTCCCCCCAAAAAAAACAAAACAAAAAAAAACACAAAACCCCACACATTTCCAAAATAGTAATAAAATAAAAATATTAAAATTCAACATTACTTTTTAAATTGTATTTAAAACAAACACACAGAACCATGTACATGGGAGAAGGGGGGGGGGGAAAAAAAAAAAAAAAAAAAAAGGACACAAAATGGTAAAAAAGTAAGTTTTTTGAGTTCCTACCACACAGCAAAATATAGGCAATGTGCCATTTTAACCACATGGTGAAGGCCATCTAAGAAATTACCCAATTGTGTCCCTCCCCAGAATGCCATAAAAGTCTTGAAGTCTTTCATTGGTTCATTGCAAGTTGCCACTCAAAGCCTGCCACCAGAGTGAGGAAACAACCCCAGTGCAACAAGACCCTCACTTGTATATTCTTAAAATGCAGAGAACCTCGTAGACGCAAGTGTACAGTTTCCATATATGCCTCTTATTCAGCTTAGGAGGCCCACTTTCATATAAAATCAGTTTTAGTTTTTTTAAAAATTTTCTATAGAGTTTAAAGAATAAAAGGAACACGCACGACAAAAATAAAAATGCATTTTGGCTGTTTTTTTTAAACAGAAAATGTACCGTAACTAGACGCAAACATAGTGGATCAGTCATAAAACATTTGCATCTGTGTTTGAAAACCTGACCCAGTTTTTATTAAAAACAGATTCCCTGCCTGATTTACAACAATGAGAGCAGTCTTACAGTGACCGGGGACACACGTATGTACAGATCGCTGTGTAGAGAGCCATCATCCTTTCACATGGGCTGATCTGGTGAAATCCCACAATATGAAAGACTTACTCCTGATCACTGCCCTGTGTGAACATCAGCCTATAAACAGACTTGTGCTGCTGCTGACAATGTCTGTATGAGAAGAGGGATCAAGCAAATGAACACTTAGGAGTGGAGGGGGGGAAAAAAAAAAAAAAACCCCACTAGCACCAGGTCTTCAGTAGTAGAAAAGAACTGTCACCTGTTATTGAATCCCCCAGCCTCAAATGATAGAGGTTTATGCATCCTTCCCTACTGTATACACCAAAAACACAACAAATACATGCATGCACATGTTTCCAATGACTTATTGGTTTTTGTTGTCTTCTGTGATAAGATACCCCGCTGCAGCAGTAGAACCAATGGCAGAAGTTCAGGATAACTCTGCTACATCTGCATATTCTTTTCTATGTAATGGCTGAGTTGTATCACTGCCATTTTGCTCCCATACAAGAGAGCTGATCCACAGTAATCTGGTTTGGCCACTACACAGAACAGAGCAGTCTGCGACACTCTAAGTATCTGCTGCTAAAACAGCTGTTAGACCCCCCTATACAATACTGGTGATCTACCTTAGATATGGCAAAAACTTTAAGTGGACCTTTCACCACCAGCAATTTCAGCTCCTTACATCATTTAATAGGTGACAGATTCTGACAGTTGGAATTTCTCCTCTAATCTCCACCATTACTGAGCAATCAGTGCTGTTAGTTTTGGTGCCTGATATGCTAGACTCTACTGTCAGGAGGGAGAGGTCACACAGGAGAAAACAAGGGGTGTGATTCTGAGCTCTGACACTGATTGGAGCTCTGAATCACACCCCCTGCCTGACACTTCTGACATTACAGAGCTTAATAGTACATCAGGCACCAAAACTAACTGCACTTGTTACTCAGGAATAGTGGGGGCTAGAGAGAAAATTCCAACTGTGCTGGAATCAGTGGAGTGGTGTCTATTAACAGATGACAAGAACTAGAATTGGTGGAGGTGATGAAACATTTAAATGTCAGAGACAGGGTGGAGGGTAGAGGTATTAAAACAAGAAAAAAAAAAAAAAAAAAAAAAAAAACACATTTATTTATTAAATTCATTCCACTGTTCTGTCCATTATGATAGTCTCATATGAAGATCTGTAAGCTGAAAATCACTTTGTCTGATCACTAGTAGGTGCTATATCTATATACACACACCACAGTACTCCTGGATATGGTAGTGATATATTGCATCGACACCCAATATACCACTTGTCACAATGGTGGATATTTATACAGCAATATCTATATGGGAGAGGGAATACTTGATCCCACTGTACATCAGAAAGCTATACAAAGTTGCCCCTAGTGTTCTCTATCATCCAGGGGCGCTGTTCTCAAGTTTCAATTTCAGGAAATGATTTTTAATGTAGACCCAAACCTGTCCAGTAGTGTGTACTGTAATACTCCACATCTGTGCCGTGCTGGAGAATACTTAGTAAATAAATCTCACACGTCTGAATGGTATGTAATCTTACATCCTTTTTAGGTAACTGGTTTTGTAATTGTTATACAGTATTTTGCTGTAAGCACCAGCAATGGACAGATATCTGCCTACAATAAAAAATGACAAAAGCCATAAGATTTTTTTTTTTCTTAAAAAACAGAAGAAAAAGAAAAGAAGTTTGGTATCTGGTAATAGTAGAGCATAAACCAAGAGCAAAATGCAACCACGGCATGCTGTGCCATTGGGACATTCAGATATAGATTAAAAATATTATTTAAAATTTTTTTTTTATATATATATATATATATATATATATATATATATATATATATATATAAATAAATAATGAAAGTCCAGCACTCGCATTTTTGCCAAACATCTGCTGCCCATAAAATGACTTCTTCAAATGGAGTGCTTCTTGCCCAACAACATCTTAATGGGAATGTTCACATGCTGCAGATCTCTAGCAGAAGTTTGACTGCAAATCCCTTTCCATTACTCTGAATGAGATGTTTCTGCTGTACAGACTAGTTAAAGCCCCATGCAGGTGAAAGACATCCATAGAAACTTTTGCAATACATTTGCCACCTGAGAACTTCTCTTTATTGAATACTAAATTGTGCATATAGAAGAAGTACAGACCTGAAAGGTATACAGCCAGCCGGTTCCCTCAGTGCGGCCAATAAGGCTATAGTTTCTACCGTTCATCACTTGGTGTTTTAGAGATCATAAAGCTCCTCTACAAGACCAAGAAAATTGGTTACATTTAACACATTTCTTTAGTTTAAAGGGGTTATCCGGTTTCTACATTGATGGTGTATCTTTAGGATAGGTCATCAATATTAGATCTGCAGGGGTCTGACACCCAGGACCCCCGCAGGTCACTGGTACAGAGCCAGCACAGTTCACAGTATTGTTTACATACCGAGAGCCACATTGCTCACTCGCCGTACAAACTGTCGTGGAGAGTGTAGGTACTGCAGCACTGTCACATTGAAATCCATCTAAGCAGCGGATGTCAGACCCCTGCAGATCTAATATCCATGACCTATCAACAATAGGCCATCAATGTAAGAAACCGGATATCCCCTTTAAGTTAAATTCCAAAATAAAAAGATGGTAGACAAGAGCCTGTCACCAAGTCTGAAGAGCACAATGACATACATCTGATAGGCAGTCACAGAGCATTTTGAGGTTTTGTTTATCCAAATCCATTCAGCCATTCCAGAGATATAAGCCCTTTTAATGTTGATGCACGTTAGGGAAAACTAGCCAAGTGGGCGGTAACACTGGTTTCTCTAGGTGCAGGGTCTCTATGCTGTATGACATGCAGTGTTACCGCCCACTTGGCTAATACACCCCAATTTGCATCCACACTAACAGGACTTATACCTTGGAATGGCTGGACAGATATGGATATGTTGAGGATGATGGCAGCTTTCAGGTCAGAGGCCTGGTGACAGGTCCTCTTTAAAGGATACAAACATGGGGGAATGGCATGTCTTGTATTAACACCTATACGTTCACACACTTCCAGGAGGAACAACAAAGTAACAGTTTTAGTCACTTCAGGCCTGCCCTTCTTTCCTGGTTTAGGACACTATTGCAGGTTTTAAAGGGTTATTAACATCTTGTTTTATTCAGATTATTCAAATAATTTGAGTCTTAGTTATAAATTAGACTAAGCTTTTATTCCGGCATGTTTTGATCATTATTTTAATATCTGAAAAAAGTGTTAACGAAAAGGAGGGGGGAAAGGTGTGTTTTTCACAAAAAAAAAAAAAAAAAAAAAAAAAAAACCTCAAATAGCTTCCTCTCTCCCTTATTGTAATACTTACACAGGAGACACCTATTGTTGTCACACATGGCATTGTAGTGCCGATTTTTTATTTTTTAAATACTTTGTGCCACCCCTATTGTCATAATAGAAAACACTTTGATTTCCCCTATAACTGGGGCTGATACATTGGTCCCAGTTACGCGTGGCATGTATCCTCCTCTCACCACAGAGTTAATCTGGGTCCTATAGGACAGTTCACAGGAAGGCAAGGACAAACCATCCCAGCTTTCTCTATGAGAGGTCTGACTTTTCTAACAGGTATGAAGGGTTAAGAGTAAACTGCCCAGACGTATGTAGTAAATGGGCTGTACAGAATTGGTTAAAAAAAAAAAAAAAAAAAAAAAGCTTCAAAACTCACAGGGAATAGAAGTATTTACTAGACCAGACATATCACAAAAGCCGGCTGGCTATCAGAGATGGAAAATAAAATCTATTAATTGTTAGCTAGGGCATGTCGAAATGTTCATATGCACAGTAAAATTTTAGGCGAATGGGGACCAGACAGCTCAAGGACAAGAAAGACAGTTTAGGCTAAATTAAGTATTTCAAAATAAATAAAACAACCCCTTTAAGGGTGGTGTGTGTACACTTATTCATGAAGACAATGACCAGTCACGTTAGCTGTTGCTCAGATAGTGACAGGTCACATAAGAGGCCTGTGAGCAGACAGCTTACAGAGACACCTGGTAAGTGATACATCCATGGTGGACAGGTAGAAAGCAAGAGGAATCAATAACCCCGACATGGTGGTATGCAACCTGTCCTAACATTAGAAGATCAGATCAAAAATAAAGCCGAACAAATAACTAGTGATATTACATGGAGATGGTACACAGACTACGATGTTAAGCCACAGGATATGAAACCTGACTAGAGAAGCAGAATGTGCTCTTGTTTACTCATCATACTGGAACACAAGACGGGTGACAAGCGAAAGCTTCTGTACCTGCTCCCTACAGATCCTGCAGCAACGAAGCTGAAAAAGCACAACTATGTTTGTCATGAACAGCCACCATTTAACCCAACAGTGCTCTGCCCAATAGACTAAGGGTTTTAAATGTGGTCATCGACTCCGTCAAAGAACCCAATTTCATGATGCCATGTCCCACATTCTGTACACTTTTTTTTTTTTTATAACAAAGTAGGTCTTGCTTTTTTGGGATACATTTTAATAGAGTTGAAAAACAAGTCTCAACAAAAATAAAAAAACCACTACAACAAATTGACCATTACTCTGAGAGACCCCACAATCACATGCTAAGAGTTGTAAACCCTTGTATGTCACTTCATGCAGTTAATCATGTAAAGCAACAGGAATTAGCTTTAATAAGTTGTATTTATGGTGAGTTTTATAATTTTATGTTCTAACATACACTTAATATTCAAAAAACACACTACAAAATATACAGAGAGTAAACTATGATCACTGCAATTCTTAAAAATTATTCTGGTCCTCAAAGGCCAAACAGTTATCCATGATGCTAGAAGTCCCTGACTTTCAGCTACACACTGTACAGTACTATAAGCACTACAGGACAGTACATAGTGGAGATGTGCGGACTCCTAGCATCATATATTAATATTAGAAGTCCTTATCCAGACATATAGTACAGGCCGGTATATGACACACACAGACTGAGTCTCAAGTCCAAGACTATGTCAAATAAGCCAAAAAAAAATAAAAATTCATTAGTATTCTTGCAGAAGATGGCACCATAAAGTTGGCTGAGATACTTGTCTGCTGGGGTTAGAGAGAACTCAGATTCTAAAGTCAAAGATCAGTATTGTCCACAGCATCAAAGTGGTAAAAGGCCCCTTCTCGCACCCCCTCCCTGCAACGAGATTATGGTATAGCAAATGGTTATCATGGCAGTCAGAGACCTAACAGTGGCCTTGGGGCTACCATGTACAGATAGCCATTAAGCCCAGTAAACAGGACCTAGTAGGCATCTGCTATAGTGTACTGAACATTGTACTGGGGCGTAAAAAATTTACCACATTTTTTATTTTTTTAAATATAAAAAAAAAATAAATGTTAAATACTTTCCCTATCTCTGAAGGAGAAAAGTGATCAAGAAGTCTTATGCACCACAGGCTAGTACCAATACAAAAAAATAAGGGTTTTGAGTAAGAATGTACTACTGCCAAACAAAAAAAAACAAAAAAAAACACATTTTGCAAGAGTGATAAATACTATATAAAAGGTGGCATAAATTTAGAGGTGGCTCACAGAAAAAAAAAATTAATGTAATTTTTTACCACAGAATGAAAGTCAGAAAACCAAAACAATGAAGTCGCAGATTTTCATGACATCCCCTAAATTATTATTATTATTTTTTTTTAATTTAATCTGACTGCATCCTGAAGGCCAAAATAGGCAACATACTTAAAGGGGTATTCCCACGAACATAATTATTTATATCAAATTTAAATATGGTTATTAAAAGTTTTAAAGCGTTTTAAAGAATTTCTCTAACCATCTTAGCAGCGAGTCTGGATCAGTTGCCAATGGATATGACCATGAATGCAGGAACTTTCTAGTCTGATATCCAGCCATGATTTCCTTATTGTAGCTGTATCATGTAGTGCCTCTCTGATAACCCGGACACAATAAGGAAATCATTGCCAGGTTTCTGACAAGTCCCAGATCATAGAAAGTTCCTGCATCCGTGGTCGTATCCATTGGTAACCGAACAAAAGATGTCACCACTAAGATTAGAGAATATCTTTATAACTCTGCAAAATGTTTAATTTATTCTATTTGCAAAAATGTTTAACTGTTCATGGTCTATGAATTTATATACAGTATATCATGGAAATACAACTCCAAGGATATATTCACAATTTCTCAGTGATAAACTGATAAACTGTTTTTAATGGACAGTGTAAAAAATGTAAACACATGATGAATTTCATTTATCTTTCGACCCAACTCACTGATAAATTGAAATCTGAGTTATGTCTGTTAAAAATATGTTTAAATCCATTAAAATAAAAAAAAGACCCATTGAATCTTATTGGGTCTGTGTGTCAAATATAAAACATACAGCTTTTTCCACTGCCATTTTTCAAAAACACAAAAAAAAATGTTTTGTGATGTGATTTTTTATTTTTTTTTTTTTAAATAAGCATTTAGTATTTTTTCCACTTTTGCCATTTGTCTGCATTTTAAGCACACTTGCATGTATTATAAACATTTCCCAACAAAAAGCTAGGCTACCTGCCTACGTGAGTGACCCCCAGCAAGGTCCTGCAGATACCAGCCATACCAGTATAGCTGTCACTCACAGAAAAATATCCCACAGCTATTTACACCTACAACACGCAATTCTATTATAGACACATGCAGCATAAAGCAGGAACCAGCGCCATTGAGGCAGGGTGACATGGATACAAAATGCAAAGACAGCTGGTTAAAAAAAAAAAAAAAAAAAAAAAAAAAAAAGCACACCACTGATTAAGGTCAAAGTAGTACTCTGCTATTGCCATCAGAAACAGATGAATGGAGAAGCAGCATGGAAGTACATCTGACAGTCCATTCATATGGGGTACATGAGACCCCTGTCCTCATGCTCAATGGGATCTTTGCTATCAATCACTTATCCGCTATCCTGTGGGTAGTCGAGAGCGCTGGTTTACACACAGACGTAAACCCTGACCCCACGCTCACAAGAGGCCCATCAGTGGGCCATGCTGCGACGCATTTAGATTTGGTGCAGCTTGCTGGAAATTAGACCACCTTTAAGACAACTCCTAGTTGGCATATTTCAGACCATTACTTTGTGCCAAAAACTGGCACGCATCTGTAACAATCTGGCTCATTTTAAGAGTTGACAACAAGCCTCCTTGTCTAGACAACTGACAGACTTTCAATTTAATCAACTGTGTAGATTCAGCATCACCTATGGGGGTGCCAGTTGTCAAACCCCAAATAATCTGGTAATTACCTATAGTAACCCGAGGATAATTCATTAGTATCAAAAAAACTGAACAACCCCTTTAAAAATTCATGGCCTCCTCTTCATGGTTACCAGGCATAGTTGTGTCCTTTCAGCAGAGTCTATTCCTGGTATTACAATTCATTACGGCTCAGTCCCATTAACATAAATGAGACTGAGTTATACTACCCATGCAAAGCCACTGCTATAAGTACATCAATGTCCTATCCTAAGGAAAGTATTAAATAACTGGATAATTTAAACGGTTCCTGAAGTTTTAAAATGAAAGGGTCACCAGGATGTGGCCTATAGTTTCAAATACTTTTATATAGTAAATATATCTAAGAATTTTTGGTGAAGTCTTAAATTTTTCATATTATCTGTAAAGATTGTTATTTAAAAAAAAAAAAAAAAAAAAAACAACAACAACACATTCTAAAAAAAAAAAAAAAAAATCTTACAACTCCAACTCTTGCCACTAAGCCTAAAATAGTTTGACTTTGTCTCCTGGAGATGGACCATAGATAGGCACAAGTATCTGGAGCAAACCCTATTGTGACCTCCATTGGAGAGTTTTTCTATGCAAGACTGTGTGAAGTGGGAAATAGATAAGCTGTGAAAGAGTCAGTACTGCAAAATTTCTATTTTTGTTTTGCTTTTTAGCATGCAAAATTTTTTAAAAACTTCAAAAAAAATTCTTTAAAAATATGTGCAACATATAAACACGAGAACTGAGAAAAAAAAAAGGAAAATGTTTTTAAATAAATTCAGTCTTTACTGCCTATAACCACCAAATACAGCACAGCTTCAGTTTTTCAGGAGCAGGATATGAAAACCCTGTACAGTGAAGGGTTGCTATAGGCAAAAAAAAAAGTATAATTAAAGGGGTATTCCCACAAACATAACCTTTTTAAAAGTGTGTGAATTAAAAGTTTAACATTTTTTGCAAATATAAATTAAATATTTTGCAAAGTTTTAAAGATTCTCTCTAATATCTTGTGATCACAGTCTTGTTATGTTCGGATGCCAATGAATACGACCATGAATGCAGGACCTTTCTATGGTCAGAAAATCAGCAATGATGTCCTTCCTGTGACCAGGTTATCTCCTCATACATGTAGTGTCCCTGCCTGATAACCTGTCCACAATAAGGAAACTATGGCTGGGCTTTGACAAGTCCCAGACCACAGAAAGATTCTGCATTTATGGTCGTGTCCATTAGCAACCGATCTGTCACCACTAAGATAGTTAGATAAAATCTTTAAAACGCTGCAGAATTTTTAACTACTTATATCTGCAAAAATTTTAAACTTAATTATCTACAAATATAGATATGATTATGTTTGTGGGAATACCCCTTTAAGACCATTTCAGAAACCGGCAATAGTCTTTTGGCCATCTTTTATCCAGAATGACATGGCTGCTGCGATCACGTGACAAAGTCTTCACTACGGACAAGGTACATACAGAGAATGAATAGTGGCAACCAGGGATGTGGAGTTATTGTCCGTTTTGTGAAGAGCTTGAGGGTGGGGGTAAGCAAAAAAAAAAAAAAAAAAAAGTTATGACTTCAGCTTCACAATAAAATGATTCATTCTATCAAAAAATTCTTAATATTGCATAACCAGATTTATAGCGTTACACATTCACTTTTCACAGGAATTTAATAACTGGCTTTTCAGTGAATTAGAGATTTTCTGTGTCAGTCTAACTGTGGCTATCAGGAGCAGCCATGGTTAGAAGTTGAGACAGGCTATGGATGGGGGGAGGGGGGTTTGAAGAGTTCAGGTAGTGACGTCACTAAAGATAATCATCTGTGCCATAAATGGGAAATTGAACTGGGGTGGTTTTCAGAGATCACACTAGTATTCCGACAGAAAGTTAGACAACTCCGTAATATCCATTTACAGTATTATACAACCAAGTGATAGCAACTGGAAGAAATATCTGCCAATGTGTGGCTAGTGAACATTTAATCTGGTCATTTCTACCTAGTAAATTATAAACCACTTTGATCGAAACAGAAGACAACATGCTATACCCAAGTATTGTATTCATGTAAAGAGGAAGATATTCCGATTTCCCAAGAATGACACCTTAGGTTCTGTTCACATACACATTTCTCCCATCAGCATGCAGCACCGCTACTACCATAAGTATAAGAGATGCAGTGAAAAACTAATCTGTCATGGTTCCTTTATGATCTAAAGCTGGGAAGCTTGTCTGACCTGGCCATAAAGAGTTAACCTGCACACTATTGTAGCATGGACCTGATGTGAAAGCAAACTTGCCCAAGTCCCCATTGCACAATATACAATCCTTTGCTCCCCCAAATCCATACATGTAGTCAGAGTGCATGGCCTGACATCTACCCCATAGCCAGTTTTTTTTTTTTTTTTCTTTAAGCCTGGTCTTTCTATCCCCACCAAGGTCTATACCTTAATAACCAGCTAAGACCCAAGCAAATAGAAGAGAGAAAAAAAAAAAATATTGAGAAACTTTCAAACAAAAAAAAAAAAAAAAAAAAAAAAAAAAAAAAAAAAAATAAAAATAAAAATAAAAATATATATATATATATATATATATATATATATATATATATATATATATATATATATATATATAAAAATTTTTTTAGAGTTTTGCTTTTATGGTGCTCACTGTATGGTAAAGTGACATGTTACTTTAATCTGCATATCCATACGACAGTCCATCCCCGATACAGCCACAGACATGCTGTCAGAACGGGACAAGCCTATGCTGTAGGAAGCATGGCGCAGATTCCCAGGGAGTACAATGGAATGCAGAATACTTAAGAGTTTGATGGCTATTCCTTCCTGATCATATGAAAGCCCTAAGTTTTAAACCAGCTGTGTGAACATGCCCTTACTGACTACAAACAGGAACACTTATGCAAAGCATATAAAGCCCACCATACACACACACACTACAATAAAAACCACCCACGTTTAACTGCGCTATAACATGACACGCCACATGTTAATGACAACACACAAGAGACTCAACTCCTATATACAATTGGATGAAATGAGTCATTTACTAAAAGCCCACATCAGATTGCTGGGCAGTTTTGGTGGAAAGTGAAAGGCTCATGGTTCTGAAATGAGTTTTAATGTATTGGTGTCTTGTGATCAGTGTCAAAAAAAAACAAAAAACAAAACGAACCATTGCAATTTTTCTTTTAAAAAATAAAAGAAAACAATTGTATTTGTCCCATATTCAAATTACCTGCCTGCCTGTTCAAACATTTGGGTAAGGAAATTCCCATAATGCCCTTACAAACGTCCTAGACAACTCCTTCATAGGTCATCCTTAGGCACATGATCATCTGGTCCCCGTGTATTGTACAGTGGACAGAGCCAGAGGCAGATAACAGCATGCCCTGTTTAGAGGCTGGGCACACAGTTAGTGCTCCTAGTAGCATCAATGGACCATTAAAAAAATAAAAAAGCCCAGACAACCCCATTAACACCTTCCAATACTAAGATAGCAAACTTTGTCATAGCTACAAGATCTGACTTTAAGAGGGTCAACTACAGCTTTAGGCATTTCCATGTAGTAGTTGAAACAGTCAGAATGCAAGTGAAAACCGGACACGGGCACCGGTATACCCCTCAAATGAATGCAGCGGTCAGTCCTTTACATTTTTAATGACCGCACACTAACTTGTCTCATGGTGACATTTCACAAGCTATATTGTATATCCTTTACAAATGAAAGGGCTCACAGCTACACTCATTGCACAATCCACACATCTCAGATTGTAAGCTCTTGCGAGCAGGGCCCTCAGTCCCAGTGTGTGAATTGACTCTTTGTAATGTATCTTTTTGCCTGTACTTGAACCCTACAAATTGTACAGTGCTGCGGAATATGTTGGTGCTATATAAATAAAATGTATTATCCACATCAGAAAAACAAAAACAGACCACACCATTCACATAAGACGACCCCTATACAAATAGAAATTCTATACTATACCTGACTGTCGACTTCACTCGCTCAAATCCACAAGAACATCATGATCTTTTGTTTTCCTATGTTCAGGGCATCTAAAGGGATCATTAGAAATTAGATAAATATTTATCAGATTTTTTTTAATTTTAAAGATTCTTGTAGTCAAGTTTTAAAAACAAAAACACACACATGCAAACTAGGTAGATCATAAACATACCCGGTACATGTGAATATAAGACCTGAACCCCACATCAATAACATCTAACCCCCGCCCTCCCGTCTTAAAGATTGAAAGGTCGAAACCTGTAATAAAAATGCCATGTACCACAGCAACATGACACGCAACAGATTTCCGAGACAAAGATTCATTAGTGATCCTCCAACGTGCTTACAGGTCATCTCACTAACCTCATGTATGTAACCACATGATAAAAAATTTTTTTTTTTAAAATTATTGGGGTTATTTATTTTGTTAAATGTTGTATAATCAACATGTCAAGTTAGTAATTCTCATATAACCCCCCTAAAAAAAAAATAAATAAATCCAACACTACTACAATATGGGCAGATAAGCAAATATTTTGGTAATTATTTATAGTCAATTACAAAAGAAGGGGGGGGGGGGAATGTTGGGCATGTACAGTAAGTGGAAAAACACAAGACGTGGACATCCAGTACCAGACATGTGAAATAAATATTAACCACACTGACCTGTTATACTGTAAGGAAAAAAAAAAGTCTAGGTAAAATATAACAAAATTAGATGCAAATATGCAGAGTGCCGGACAGGCCCAAATCTCAGCTGCAGCTCGGCTCTTACAAGGTCACTGTGCTGAGAAGTCGGCCCGAGACATTTCAATTTCCAGCGAACATTAACCCCTTTGCTACCGAGAGGCAAACAGCTTAACCCATAGCTGCTCTCTAATGGGAAATGTAAGGCCCTGTTCACACTACAGTCAAGGGTTTGGTTCTTGACCTAGCCATGGGCAGATTCCACTGGATCTAATGACACTACAGTCCTCCAAGTTGGTGTTGTGTTTGATGGTGAGAATCTACTTGCATGCTGTGCTATTCCTGCCAAAAACAACCAACACCTAATAGAATGGGAAAAAAAAAAACAACTAACAAAATCAGTAAATAAAACTAATTAAATAGTTGTGAATGAGTTTATAACCAGCAACATATAGACAAATCTATACACGAGTACATACAATCATTTCTAACTATACACACACACACTCATGGTGACATGTACACTCTTGCATAGACTATACAAATGTTACAATTTGCAATATAATATATTTGTGTATTTCTAATATATGTATATATTTTGTGTATGTACACATTTTATACACATATATGTGCATACAGATAAATTGTAGTTAAACAGGAGAGATCACAAGAACATTATGAGATTATACACAATATACATGAATATATATGCACACCCCATATAACATTGTGTACCTACGTTTTCTTTATCAAAGGTGTATGTATATGTGTATTTCTGTATGTATGTGTGCATAAAAATTATATATATATATATATATATATATATATATATATTTTTATATATCTATAGAGAGAGATCTCTAGCTATATATTCACGTGTCTAAATATTAGATTAGGGTCATATTATACAAAACAAATTACACGTTCTGTGTACAAACCACACACACATTTATATACATACTATCTATATAGTGTGTATATAAATGTGTTGGTTTGTACACAGAACGTATAATTTGTTTTGTATAATATGACCCTAATCTAATATTTAGACTATATATATATATATATATATATATTTACACACTTTTTCTCTTTTTTTATTATGCACACATACACTAGAAATACACATACATACAGAAATACACATATACATACACCTTTGATAAAGAAAACCTAGGCCACTCTCCAGACGTACTTTTTGTCACAGACTCACTGCTGCCCGATATTGAAGACATCCCTGCACAAATATTACAGGGATCTGCACAGACTGAAACAAACGTCTATTACAACAGTGAAGCGATTGTCATAAAGGGAAGGTTTTATGTACATCAAAAAATTTATAAAGACTGAAACCATTGCTTAGGAGGGGGAAAAAAAAAAAAAAAAAAAAAAAGACACATACTACATATATATTAAGCAGACACACAGTAAGACAGGCCACCCTCCAGACCTACCCACACACCATCCTGTCCATGTGTAGTACTTGTACATAAAGTGTCATCAAGTAGGAGAAAGCCCAGGAAGGAGAGAGCAGCCCAGAGTATGGAGCATGTGCATCAGTGTAGCAACCACACCCAGGAGAACTACAGAGCCGAGGAGTCCCCATCCTACACCATGCTGAGCACAGCACCTGCTGCCATGTACCCAGGCCTGACACTATGCCAGCTGCCACCGGCTCATATATAGCGGAGCTTACATAACGCAGCTCGGTAGCGCACATACATACTGACAGCAGCGATAACGCCGGGCCCTGCTCCTATGCTAGGCGGCAGTCTTCTCGGGTACAACCTGATCGCTATTACCGCACAAACCTAATAGACGAGACTTCACACTGCACGGATGACCGTAGTGGATCCGTAGTCCGGATAAGACACGTGTCCACAGAGCAGCGAATACAGCAAGCACCGTATATTGTATATGTCACCGACAGGACAGTTATACCGCGTCCATAGCCACCAGAAGAGTGAGTGTGTGTATATACACATACATCTCATCTAGTGTCCAACTACCTGTATACACGTGTAGTAGATGGTGGACACTCTGCTGTGTGAATATCATATATGTAGTACATACATAGCTAGATAAAGGACTATATATATTGAACAGTGTACAGTCACAGTGTGTAATATATACATTGTACAATGTCCAATATATATATATTTTCATTACATATAGTTTAACACACACCCCGTATATCGTATATACAGTCTATAATTTCCATTAAACTGTAGTAACATATGTGCATATTATGTAGTGTCCAATAACTGGCAGCAGTATATTTTTTTTTTTTATTTCACACACACACACACACACACACACACACATAGGGTACACCAGATATATATATATATAAATTTTCTCTAGTTAGTAGACAATGTGTGTATAATAGCTGACAGATTGTGAAAGTGTGTATAAAAAAAAAAAAAAAAATACAATTTTATATATATAATGCTAGTTGGATGAAGTGTGTGTATATAGCTGGTGTACCCTATATGTGTGTGTGTATATATATATATATATATATATATATATATATATATATATCTCTCTATCTATCTATACACACAATCTGTCAGCTAGTAGTATATACACATACTATGTCTACCAACTAGCACTATATACAGTAGTATATGGACATATTACAGCAGAATAGTGTAAAATAACTGGCAGTAAATGCAGATATGAAAGTATATACACTAGGAGTATATTTTACTATTCTAATAAATGGTAGCATATGTTTTATAGGGTCCATTAACTAGAGATATCTCTCCATACCTACTACACCATGACTGCTAACTATATGCTCTATATACACACACTATATAGAAAACTTATTTGCATATTAGTTTTCTATATATGATTATAAGTTTTCCTGGATGGAAAAAAAGGAAAACTTGCTCTTGCAACAATCATATATGGATATTTTACATCTATATGGTGCCCCATAAATATATACACACTATAGTATGTATATACTGCTGATTAACTAGTATATATTTACTCATACACATTACAAAGGGTCCACTAACTAGCAGTTGTATTATAGTGTCAGCCAGCAGTATGCATTATATAGTATCCACTAACCAGCAGTATACATTATATAGTGTCCACTAACCAGCAGTATACATTATATAGTGTCCACTAACCAGCAGTATACATTATATAGTGTCCACTAACCAGCAGTATACATTATATAGTGTCCACTAACCAGCAGTATACATTATATAGTGTCCACTAACCAGCAGTATACTTTATAGTATCCACTAAGCAGCAGTATACATTATATAGTATCCACTAACCAGCAGTATACATTATATAGTGTCCACTAACCAGCAGTATACATTATATAGTGTCCACTAACCAGCAGTATACATTAGTGTCCACTAACCAGCAGTATACATTAGTATCCACTAACCAGCAGTATACTTTATAGTATCCACTAACCAGCAGTATACATTATAGTGTCCACTAACCAGCAGTATACATTATATAGTGTCCACTAACCAGCAGTATACATTATATAGTGTCCACTAACCAGCAGTATACATTATATAGTGTCCACTAACCAGCAGTATACATTATATAGTGTCCACTAACCAGCAGTAT
Source organism: Leptodactylus fallax (assembly GCA_947044405.1). Classification (NCBI taxonomy): domain Eukaryota; kingdom Metazoa; phylum Chordata; class Amphibia; order Anura; family Leptodactylidae; genus Leptodactylus; species Leptodactylus fallax. Next base: position 828,633 of record CAMRHE010000410.1, read on the forward strand.
ACATTAGTATCCACTAACCAGCAGTATACATTAGTATCCACTAACCAGCAGTATACATTAGTATCCACTAACCAGCAGTATACATTAGTATCCACTAACCAGCAGTATACATTAGTATCCACTAACCAGCAGTATACATTAGTATCCACTAACCAGCAGTATACATTATAGTATCCACTAACCAGCAGTATACATTATATAGTGTCCACTAACCAGCAGTATACATTATATAGTATCCACTAACCAGCAATATACATTATATAGTATCCACTAACCAGCAGAATACATTATATAGTATCCACTAACCAGCAGTATACATGCACACATTATGTAACGATTTCAGCATATTTTACATCTTCTATGGCGTTCACTAATAGCATATCATATATAGACATACATATAGACCCGGAGCTGCGGAGACCTGACGCTCTCCATATACACTGCACACCCCAGCATGTGCTCACCTACACAGCAGCATCGTGTCCATCCTCATGCCTGCACTACCGGATATATCTGTCACATGCAGGTGTCCAACCAAACCGCACCGGTACCGCCTCCCTCATTACAAGCACTACATCAAATAGAACGTAACCAAAAGCAGGATACATACATATATATACACACATATATGAGCCACAGCCGGGGCATGTCATCAGGTAATATTGGGACCTACAGCAGGGCACAGATGCCTGGCACACAGGACGCTCCCCACGTGTTCTCTGCCACCCCCACATGAGGACACATCGAGTCATATGGAGAGATCTATATGACCAACCTGAAAACCCAATATTATGTTATAGTATCCCAGGTGTGATATACTTTGTACACACAGTGCGGATATCCCTTCCAATAATATACTACAAGTGCGGAAATATTTGTCTCCAGAGTATCTACAGAGACATTTGTGTGTGAAATCTAGCGATCATATAGAATTATAGAGATTATAATTTTATCTATCTACATACAGGGATAATAGATATATATCCATATTATATAGATAAAGCACACCTACAACATAGGTGCAAACCTAATACAAAGTGCACGATACACAAGTACAGAATAATATCTATCCATTCTAGTACGTGCATTGTACTAAACTTCGCATATATAATACAGCACATATTACACCATACACAGTAACCACGTGTATCATACACAGAATAACCAGAGAAACTTAATATCTGTATATCGTATAGATCTGCGCTATATATCTGATCTATAGCACAGTTTATCACTTATTACACGTCTATGGCTTCCATTTCCACAAAGTCATCCAGCACTATATACATAGATATTACTGTGCAGACGAGATTATATGATATAAACATTTTATGCAGGTATAACAAATACACAGATACATGACAATATAGCCACGTAATAAATATATATAAAAAAAAAAAAAAAAAAACACATCTCCCGTCTGCACCTATCCTCTATAAATACATATATATTATATGTACACACATATTGGGCATTATACGTGTGCACATTACAGGAGTTGTGTGTAATATATGCAAAAGATATACGGAACTTATATATGTATTTGTGTATATTACAGAGGATACGAGTATACGCAAAGTGTGTACAATATAGACATATCATATAGAAAGTACATGTATTAGACACCTGCCCGCAACACGTATCCTCTATGCTTTGATGTGCACATATACAGTACATGCATGTAATATTACACCTCCCCTCTACATAAATCCTCTATACATTTTACCTTTATATAAAATATTACACACCCCTTCTATAATGTGCACTATGTATATCACAGCTCCCCTCCATTGTACATACATTTATCTATATAGTTGTATAGAATATTACACATATGCTCTATAATGTGCACACGTACATATAACATGTATATAATATAGACGTGATTATTAGGCACACCTCCCCTCTACACACGCTCTATACTGTGCATATACGTATATTACACACCCCTTCTATAACGTACACTATGTATAATATCACACACATATCTATAGCTATATAATTGTTCTATATTAGAATATTACACATATGCTCTATGTATATAATATATACGTGATTATTAGGCACACCTCCCCTCTACATTATGCTCTACAACGTGCACATATACGTATATATAATATTACACATGCTCTATAACGTGCACACATCACCATTAACCCCTTCACTACCCCAAAAAAAGCCACCATTTCTCAAAGTTTCAAGCAGGGGGTCTGAAAGTCCCTCTTTATCTGCAGTCAGTCTACATCCCCCCCAAGGCAGCGCAGTCCAGCCCTGATTTGCCCCGTGACAGGCAGCCCATAAGCCCCGAGGCGATGCCTGACCCCCCTGTAGTAGACACGACAGAGGTCACACCAATGTGGGGGGTGTCCTGTCAGTTGCAGGTATGGGGGCCCATAGAGGAGATGACAGCGCTACTGGCCTCCCCCCCATAATGACAGATGCACCCGCCCAGCCCCCCCCCCCCCCTCATAGTCCCGCTCAAACTGAAAAATTCAAACCCGAGCCCCCCAGGAGGCGCTGTGTGCCCGGGGGGCTCTCCGGGGGCTTCAGGGGATTTTTTTCAAATTTTTTTCAGATTTTTCCGCCCATCCTGACAGGTGTTATTAGGTGAGGCGGAGGGGTGAGCGCTGCCCCCCGAGCTGTCAGCACACACGGGGGAGGCTCCGGGCTCAGCACCGCATGTGCACCGTGTCAGCGGCGAGCCCCGGTCCTGACACGTCTCCTATACCGACAGTCCGTAGTGCTGGCGTCCTCCCTTACCTCCCTGAGAATGACAGCCGCGGGTACCAGAGGCAGCAGCGCACCATCCTGACAGCGGCATCCCCGCTCACTGCACCGCAGTGCTCAGCCTGTCACCTCACACACAGCAGCCGGCACCTCCGTACATGTCCCGTCCTGCCACACAGCTATTCCTGCACACAGCTCCGGTCCAGTCATGACTCGAAAATGGCGCCGAAAGCGCAGAGCTTCTCATTCAAATTCGTTAGTACCAGCCCCACCAGCCCCAGGGCATGCCGGGAACTACTCCGGCTGTCACGGGAGCCACGCCCCCAACCTAGCCAGTGACACGCCCCCTGGAGCACGCCCACCCACAGCCCAGAGCCTCAGCTGCGCACATCCTGGCACGGTCCGGTACGCGCCCGGCGGCGGCCTCGCTGTGCTCCGTCACAGGGGAGACTTACTATGGGCACTTTACTGTAAGAGCTGGGCTTCTCCTACAGTCACTGCTGTGTACATGTCCTCCATCCAGCTGGAAACATGCTATCCCCCTAGTTGCTCTCTGGAATATGGCAACCATTAGAATAACTCCTTTCGTGCATTAAAGGGGGGCGCTACACACTGGCACAGGGTTCGCCCTGCCATAGTAATGCTGGCCTGTGCCAGACCATGGGCCAGAAGAAGCCTATACCCTGCACACAGGGGTGTAGCTATAGGGGGTGCAGCAAAAGCCATTGCTACTAGGCCCTGCACCCTGACAGGGCTTGGAAGGTCCCTTACGCCTCTGCCTTTACACCGACATTCATCTTGGGAGCATAGTAGAATTTTTATTTTTTTTTTAGACCCTAAGGGGCACTGTGACTGTATACAGACACATGGCTTATGTGGGCAGGGCTGGGTTATGTGCCCACTATAATAAATCCCATCATGTGACCAAAGATTACCCTGGCGCCTTCACTAATATAAGTGAATGGAGCCACACTGTGAGCTAAGGGTGATGCGACATCGATTTGTAAAAATATCAAAGACTGCTCTTTTTTTTTTGGGGGGGGGGTTGCACCTTTGGGGTGTAAACCACTTACATTAGTAAAGTAGTCATAGGGTGACCATGTCTTGTCACATGACCAAAGATCACCATTTTGTAGGTAACTATAGATAGGAGGGCAGTAACAGGATGGAATGGTTTCAATGGGAGCTAGGTGGGACATTGGTGGTGTTGTAGGGATGGCAAAGTTATCTGGGTATTAAATTCTGTAGTTAGAAATGGGGAAGTCCTCAGATTGAGAAGAGAAAGCGACTGCACTCAGAACATCACCACTGATAGTGGATTTAACGGTACTGCAAGCACTTTGGCCTTTGTGTAGTCCTACATGAGAACTGTGTGACAGTGATAAGTAGAGGTATTGTACAGTACAGCAGACCACTAGGTAGGGGATGCGACTGATTTAGTCCCAAAACACCAGCAGCCACAGCCTCTATTATTCGGTATTGTACAGCCTGCCCTAATGCTGGGAGAATACCTGGCTGACTACCACCATTTGCTAGTGCTCTCTTAGCAGGCACATCCATAGCTCAGCCTGCTGTAGTAAAAGTTATAACGGAGTAAGGGTAGGCTCGGATTTTGGCTAAAGCTTCACAATAAGTCTTTAAACCCCCTCTGAGAAAATCCTATGTACCCCCATGCACTGGCAGTACAGTTGCAGACACAGCCACCCGTCTCCCAAAGAATATCATACACGGGTTCAATTAGAGACCAGGACTTGTGCACAATACTTGTTGGGCTTTGGCAAATGATCTGTCCAGGGTGTAGTGGCATCCCTCTATGCACAATGACAGATTGGGGGGGGGGGGGGAGGAGAAGATTAGGTTAGACAGGCTCCCCTGATGTGTTTTAGTGTGTGATTATTATATATTTGCATTTCTCATGAAATTCGTTACAATTCCCTTTGTCAGAGTTGTGTGCCTGGCAGCATTGACTGAACAGGGTCATAGTGTGAAGGCTCGTAACACCCAACTGTAAATATAGTCTTAGTTTTCCAGCAGGAATAAAGCTAAGGCCACACAATGACTTAGGCCACGACTATCATAGTGCAAAGATTGCCGTGTCATTCTGCAACTCCTTCACTCATTTTGGTGAATGGAATCGCATTGTAACCCAGAGGGTGCTGCAACCACAACTTCTAGTCACAAAAAAGTTAGTGTTCAAGATGTATTTCATGATGTCGCGGGCATCCTCAGGGTCGCAATGTGACAAACCTAACATGAGTGAAGGAGCTGAGTGACATGGCGATCTTTGGTCACACGATGGGAGTTCAAAGTCACCGTGTGGTCCTAGCCTTATGGAGGAACAGAGTTGTAAGACAAGATACGCCAGCATTGTTCAAGAAACCGGAATATCACTGCAAGACCCAGATCCCCTGTGGTGCTACTGAAAAGAATGAGATCTGGCTTCCTAAGTTCAGGTCAGAACCAGTCAGTAAATACACAAAACTGCAGCTGTATACAAACTACTTTCACACAAAGTTCTGCCTGTCTGTTCAATGTATGTGCTGGGAAAGCTCCCAACACATACATTAAAAGGAACCTATAGACACCCCCCTCTTCAATCACGTTAAAGCCCCATGCACATGACAAAAAAAAAAAAAAAAAAAAAAATCTGGTTGATACACCAGCTGGAATTCCCAGGTCAAATGCAATCCAGTCGTGGTCTGGGATGCTGAAAGTCCCTGGAAGCTCGCAGCTTCACTAGCCCATACTGTATACAATAGAGATTAGAGCCATGAGCAGGAAGGGACAGGACAACCCAGATTTCTCTCCTAGTTTGAGGGTGCATTCACACAGTGAAGTTGTGATGCAGTTACTATTGCATCAGAAAAAATGCATGTAGTTTTGATGTTTTTGGTGAGGTTTTTTTAAATTTACTAGTGAAACAAAATTTATGTTCTAGCTTTAATTAAAAAAAAAAAAAAAACTGCAGTAAAAAAAAGTTACTTGGTAAGGGTGCCCTAAAGAATATTTTTTTCCAGGGGTGCCCAGAGTCTGAAAAGGTTTAGAAACATTGCCCTAGTGCCGTGTTGGCGAAACTATGGCACGTGTGCCAGAGGGGGCACTCAGAGCCATCACCCCATCCAGGCTTCTCGATCTCTCACTAACAGAATCCAGTCACAACAGGTGCACAGAATTAGGGGGACATTTTCCTGCAGGTCTTCCAATGTGGTGTACCTCATAATGTGTGTGCAATGTCCCACCACAGGCCTCTATGTGGGGGAAACAGGGCAGAGACTCAGTCAACGAATGAACTCACACAGATCCACCATTAATAACAGCAGAACAGATCTCCCAGTGGCCGCACATTTCTCCGGAGAAAACCACTCTATTGAAGATTTGCGGGTTGTGGTTTTAATGGGACATTTTAAGACACAGGAGAAAAGGAAAGAAATGGAGTACAAATTTATGCAAAAATTTCAAACTCTGCAATATGGACTTAATATTCATGCCAGCTTCATGTCACACTATGTATGAACCATGAACTGAACTCAATATTCATGCCAGCTTCAAATCACACTATGTATGACCTGTGAGGGACACAAATCACCTCCTGATAGCAAACATAACAGCAAGAATTACTGATCCCTCCGTCACGCACCACAAGTTTCCAGACTGTTTTTTTGACCTGTTGTAAATAACTTCTCTACTTACATTGCAATTTTTTTTAAGGACTCTAAAATGCTTTGAAAACCATGTGTATAAAAATCTGTTAATTTTCAGTTCTTGTATCACACCATGTCTGATGAAGGGAGCGAGCACTCCTGAAAGCTTACTTATAAATATACTCAGTTAGCCTCTAAAAGGTATCACCTGATTTCTTCACTCTTCCACTACTTTCAATGGCTAACACGGTACAACATTATACTACTAACAGAATCCAGGCCAGGATTCCCCATTAGTGAGCAAGCACTTCTTTTAGCTGTATGTGCAAATGCACATACAGCTGAAAACTGTTAGTGTAGGCCATGGGTCCGCGGCTTACACTAACAGAAGAGTGTGACCTCTATCCTGACGCAGGAGCGATGAGGTCATTCATCTGTACCTGCACTATGGTGGAAGAAAGAAGTCGCTCAGCTGCTCTTCATGGGACATAAGGTAAGTAGCATATGCTGTGTGGAGGCCACTGTGGTGCATATTATACTGTGTGGGGGCCCACTGTGGAGCATATTATACTGTGTGGGGGTCAGTGTTTTTCTTTTAAAGACAAAAGATGTTAATGTACAAGTTTTTTCCCAAAATAAAACCTGAGTATTAAGGTTAACTTCCCATGTTGACACTTTGCAACCTAAAACCCACTAATATATTGCAGATTAGGCACTCTGTCTCCTAAAGGGTCATCACTGCCCTAGTGGGGTCAAATTTTCTAAACAGGTGGACAGTTTTTTTTTTAAATTTATTTATTTATTTTTTAAAGCTGGACAGGGGCAAACAAGGTATGGCATTTAGCAATCTGTACTTGATGACAGGTCCGCTTTAAAAGCAGAACAGTTTCCCAACATTGGCTCTAAATGGAGTTGCAGTACGTATGCTTGACTGTAGCTCAATTCAACCACTTCAGCGTGAAAGGACTTGAGCTCCACCTACCCAATATTTTAGATAGAATACTGCTTTAATGAGGACCATTCATGTCCTCCGAGATCAGTGGTATTATATACCACTATCGGTGCTGTTAGTTTCAGCACTGATATCCTTTCACTGTCCCTTCACTATGAGGATCGCCCCCCTGTAACACTACTCTTCCATAGCTTTGTACTGTTGGCGGGGGCATTCCTCACAGCCTAGCAATGACGCTAGGCTGTAAGGCCTTCCCTTTTGACAGTGGAGGGACATCAGTGCTAAAAACAACAGCAATAATATCTCTGGCCCTCGGGCAGATACCAGTAAAGCTGCGTGGAAGGGGAATCAACACCATATTAAAAAGCCTATGGATATAGAATGGGATGTCAAAAGTTCCTGTAGGTGTGCCATTACATTTGTCAATATAGTGTATAAGCCCTTGAAGGCGACCAGTTATTAGCACCTACCTTTATCAGAAATGTCAGGTTGATAATGGTGCATTAGACAAGTGCACTACTACTACTGCAGGAAAACCCAGGTTTATATAAACTAGTGCAAGTAACATTTTAAAAGTGCTTGGTGTAGATACCCTCGGTTGCATGAAGTCGTACTACTTCAATTACTGCTGTGTTTCGGGTCTGGGGCCTGGGCCTGTACCACCATATGCATATTGTGAATTTTGAGGGCAGAGGATTCATTTCATTCTGCACATGTGATGCTACTCATCTATCTAGATATGTAGAGATGTGGTTGACACTCAGCTGAACAATGTGGAGCTCAAGATTCACCTAGTTGACACTTCAGGACTAATTCAAGGCATATGTCTCAGGAGACTCATTACATATAAAGGCATGTAACGCTAGGTTCACACTAGCGTTTCCGTCGCAGTACGAGACTCCGTCCCCCATTCTGCTTAAAATCAGCGGAGAGAAAAGTCCTGCAAGGAGGACTTTTCTCTGCGCAGTTTTTGGTGGAAACCTGGCGGACCCCATTATAGTTTATGGGTCTGTGGGTTTCTGCATGTAAACTTTCCCCAAGGAGACTCGAAGGACAGAAACCTGAACAGTGTGAACCTAGTGTAACACTAATAGCCATAAGTTTGGAACAAAGGCGTTTATATGAGCTACAGTACAGTGGCTGCAGCTTATAGAGGCAAATCCTGGGGAGAAGTTTTTGCATGGCTCTGGCCTTTAGGTATGTATTTAGATGACAGTCGCACTATTTTTAGTGCATTATTTTTGTGATTATGGGCAGCACGGTGGCTCAGTAGTTAGAACTGTTGCCTTGTAGCACTGGAGGCCTAGGTTCAAATCTGACCAAGGACAACATCTGCCAGGAGTTTGTTTGTTCTCCACATGTTTGTGTGGGGTTCCTCCTATACTCCAAAGACAGATGGGGAGTGTAGATTGTGTATGTATAAATGGAACAGCAACTAAGTCTATAAAGCACTGTAGAGAGCTCTCTACATCTACTTTCTTGTCCCAGTTCCCCCATTTATACAGCTTTGGCCTTACAAGGTACTTTTTCCCCCCCTTTATTCAGGAAGCGCCAACATACAGTGGCAGATGGGGTCACTGGTACACAGGGGACTGTCACCGTGTGCACAAGGTGTAACTGCACCCTCTAACACCATCTCATCAATAGATTATCCATACACTTAAAGTGCACCTAAATTTTGTTATCTCTTGAGAATAAGCTGCAGTGTGGGTACATGTTATAACACTTTAAAGCAGTTTTCCCTCGCTTCTGTTTTTTTTTCTATGTCTCAGCTGGCAGTGAGACAGGTAAAAAAAACAAAACAAAAATAATATCTGCCACTGAAATGAATGGCGACTATAGTTATAGCCAGCCCCCATAGCATAGGTAATAACCTTGGAAATCAGGTAGGGGCAGACTGACCCAGGGGTCAGGGGCTGGTTCTGATCATTGAGGGTCAGTTAATACAAGGTGATACAATGTAAGGACAGGTGGATACAAATACTGTGCCTGCTGAGAGCTGGGATAGTGATAGATATATATATATATATATATAGAGATATATATATCTATATATATATATATATATCTCTATCTATCTATATATCTATAGATATATATATATACACATACATACACACACACACACATATAGATATATATATATATACACTGAATTATACTATATATACTGAATTTCCCCATTGTGGGACTATTATTATTAATATATATATATATATATATATATTTTACTGCTAATAATGCATTGTGAAGATTCTGATGAGCGGGGCGGTGCCTAGTAGAAAGTGTTTGCAGGTGTAGCCTATGGATATTGGATCCTCTAGATATGCTTTGATACAACACCACCACAACCCTCATACTCTCTTAATCTCTCTAAGATATGGGAACCATCTAACTCATAGGAAATTTCTTTTAACCTGAATAATAAAAGTTATATTTAGGGGAATTCTTGCTTTTTCATATGTTTTACTGAATTCCCCAGCAATCGCCAATTAGTGGGTGGAGTCTCAGAGTAACCCATCATCAAAAATCCATCGGATGAATTAAAATTACCTTAACTCAAACGCCTTTAGGCTAAGGCCCCATGTAGTAAGCCGCAACCAAAAAGTGCTACGGGTAAACATGCGGTGGAAACTCATCATGGTTTTTCATGCATTGCTTTTCACAGAAAGTCCAGAGGAAAAGAAGCTTTCTGCTTCAGTTATACCTATAGGGAAACCGCCGGCGTTTCTGTAGGTATAACTGTCCGCTGCATATATTTTTCTGCAGTGTGTGGATGGGATTTGCAGGTACACTACATGGGGCCCTGGCCTTAAAGAGGACCATTCATGTCTCCTAAGAACGTGGCCCAGTTCCAGAGATATCGGTACGGTTAGCGATTCATTGCTGGACGGTGAGGAACTCCCCCCTTCAGTACAAGACTACAGAAGTTTACTTTAAGGGGGATCTCCTCACCATCCAGCAATGATTCCGAGCTGTGAGGCCAACCCCTCTGACAATGCAGAGATATTGGTAGCTGAAGCTAACCGCACCAATATCTCTGGCACCGGGGCAGATACCTGCAGAACTGACAGTATGCTGAATTCAGGACAGTGTCAGCTTTGCAGTGGTATATAACATGCCATATCTTAGAGGACACGAAAGGTTCTCTTTAAAAATGTTGTGAAGCTATGGCCTAAAAGAGGTTAAAAAGTGTCATGTCACCTACTTTGCCTGAATGCTATGGTTCCAGGAAATGCTGATCTAATTCTCAGAAACCACTTCTCTATTACCTCATAATGCAGTCAAGTGAAAGGTAACTTCTATCTCCATTTCAAAGTGGCTTTGCCATTTATTTTGACGCTTGTTACTAGGATTTAATGGCCATTTTTGCCTTTATGCCAACCCCTTCCCCTCATTTTGTGACTATGATAAGTAGATTAATTACATCTACATCTCTTATGTAATTAAAAGGGGCAGCCCGCCTGTACTACACCACAGCCAGCCAGTCATGTCAACAGGTTGTGTCTAGGATTGTAGCTCTGTCAGGTTCAGCTGAATACACCAGACAGCAGGGGCAAACAGACTGCAGAAGGCCCAATGCTCATCGTAAATCACCCCTTAACCCCTACCTGTCCAACCAATAGTATGTTGTGGGAACTTTGTAGTTCACGTGAGCCACTGTCATATTATAGTGCTGACACAGGAGCAGTGCCCATGTCATTTTCACCTACTTCTTGCTTATCTTGCCAATATAGGTTATTGAGAAATAGTGGCCAGAGGGATGGAAATGTGGCAGTCAGATCAGACTACACAGGGTTTGTAGTCTGTTACCATGGAGTCATACGGGTCTTCATGAGAGTTTTAGGCATAAGATGATATTCTGAATTAGACTATTTTACAACGTGATTTCATTTTAAATACAAAAACAAAAAGTCTCACATGCTGTTCGTAGGACTTTGTAAAATGCCAAGTCACAACATTTCAGAGTGTGAAATTGTCTTTTTCTGGCTACAACGTACACGAAGTTGCTCGGAGTGAGACATTTTAAAGGTCTACACAGCCGCACTTACTAACAGTTACTCTAAGTTCACACCTGTGCTTGGATTTCTGCAAACAAAACCAATCTGCTTAAGGCTGCGGCCCAATATAGCGGGCTGCAAAAAAAAAAAAAAAAAAAAAAAAAGCGCTGAGGGAAAAAAAAACTGCAGCGGCAATGCAGAATGTTTTTTCCCGCAGCGCTTTTCACAGAAAGTTTGCAGAAGTTTCCTCTGCAGACTGTTTCAGTTATACCTATAGGGAAACCGCCGGCATCTCCATAGCTATAATTGACATGCTGCGATGGTTTTAGAAATTGCAGCGTGTCCACTGCGCGTATTTTATCGCAAAGTGGGGACGGGATTTGCTAGAATCCCATCCACTTTGCTGTGACTGTAAAACGCCACGGCTTTTTCTGCAGAAATTCCACCGGGGCAAAACGTGGCGTTTATGCCACTTGGGGCCCAGGCCTAAATAGCCGTTACCTACGGAAACCCGTGGACCCCATAGACTATAAAGGGGTCCACCCGAAAAATGCAGAGCGTAAAGTCTTACTTGCAGGACTTCTCTCCACATTTTTCAAGCAGATTTGGGGACGGACTCCTCGAACGGAAACTAAGCATAGGTGTGAACCCAGCCTTAGACAGTGGTCTGAAATATGCCAGATTTATCACTGTGGCTGATGCTGGATGGTACATCTGGTGTATCCTTAGGCTTTGTAGTCAAAGTTTATATTCACCTATTTGTTGGCATGCTTCGGACCAGAATTTTAACTAAAACGTTGTCACATTGTCACATTTAAGCCAGGCAGACCCACATTGGTTTCAGGATACATTTAGTAAAAATACAAAATCCACTGTCGCCAATACAGTGTTAATGCCTTGACAAAAAGATACTTGGTGGCATTTAGGTTTTTTTAACTTTTGAAGGAAACCAAAGATGTTTTTAAGTTCTATCCACACAAGTAATACAAAAAACATATTACATAAGTGACTGTAAGCTAATCTTGCACTTTATACCGCCATTGTGCTGCCCATTATTGCTGTAAACACTAATGCATATGAGTATTTTCATGCTGTGTAGCTGAGAATTTTCCAACAATCCATAGGTAGGAGGAGGACTATTAAAGGGGTTATCCAAGCAGACTCCCACCGGCTCTGCCATCAGGCCTGAGAGGCAACAAAACACTCGGCGGTCAGGACTAGACAACATCCAACGCCCAGCAAGTATTGTGCATGGGTCCTATTCTAATTAGTGGGAGCCATGCTGGATGCTTGCAGCCGCCCTGCCCATCATGCAGGGGCATCTCCACACCAGATGACAGATCAGGTCAGATTGTATATCTGGAAAATATCTCAATTTGGTAGGTAGATTGGAAAATATTCAACCTACAAATAGGAATGAAGCCTAAAGAAAACCTTCAGGATGGAAATATAGGAACATGTGTAAAACAATGCTGACACACGAGTCCTTTATGATATTCAAGAGACTGCTTTTGAGTGACCAACCACCACTAGGGGGCAGAGCTGCTAGACACAGCCATCTTCCTGTCACAGAAGTGAAGGCAAAAATACACAGAGGGACGTGTAACCCTATCAGGTTACAGATTTGTAATACAGCTGCAGTTTATGGTTTACAATGGTGTACCACTGTACAGGATACATATATACATGTGGATTTGCATGTTTAGGATTCTTGTGTATACATTTAAAGGGAATATCTCACCAGAAAAGGACTTACATTTAATATATAAAATTAAGAATTTTTTTTGTTTAATTCCATGCCACTATATTTCCAAAAATTATTATTATATCCTGGAATTTTCACTCTGACCACTAAGCCCAATTTCCAATTCTTTGCAGCAGTCACCTCATTTACATAAAACTGTAAATAACTCCTCTATAGATAACACTATGACCCATCTTTACAACCATTACTGACAATAGATGTGATAGCTTATCTACTCCCCCTCCCTGTACAGAGCACATCTTAAAAACATTTTTCCATAGAACTCAATAAAGCAGCATTTCCCTAGGTTCACACCTGGGTTCGGAATTCTTTTCTTCTGGTCCGCTCGAGAACCCGAAAAACAACCCAATATGCTTAAGGCCAGGGCCCCACATGGTGTAAACGCTTTTGAAAAAACACAACTTTTACTGTCACAGTGAATCTCATCTCCGTTTTGCAGTAAAATATGCACTGTGGACACACGATCTCCAAAACCATTGCGGTTTTGGAAATCGCAGCATGTCAATTATACCTACAGAAACGTCAGCAGTTTCCCTATATGTATAATTGAGGCAGAAAGTCCAAGAACCGCAGTGCATTGCCGCTGCAGTTTTTGTTTGCAGCAATTTTTTGCTGCAGGATGCCAAGTGGGGCCTTAGCTTTAAGAGTGGTTACCCATGGACTATAATGGGGTTCACATGGTTTCTGTCTGAAAAATGTAGAGAGAAAAGTCCTGCTTGTAGGACATCTCTCTGCATTTTTCAAGCGGAACGGGGAATGGAATCCCCAAACAAGCAACGAACACAGGTGTGAACCCAGCCTTAGACTGGTGTGAGTTACTATTAACAGCATTTAGAGATCTTCTTTACTACAGTGGCAAGCTCAGGTTTATGGCGGTCGCCATAATCATGTACAGAAAATAAGTTAAATAAAAAAAAAAAACTCATCACCACATTCCTTTTAAGGCTGCATTCACACAGTGTTTAGATCAAGTTTATATTAGGCATTTGTAGTGGAGTTTTTTTATTGCTAAAAATGCTGGAGCCAGATGGCTGATGGTAATAGGAAATGTGGGCCTCACCACATGGGAGCAAATAGTCAAAAAAAAAAAAAAAAATTCTACAAGATTGAAGTTGCTTTCTTTTATTCGTTTTGCCTTTTGCTCCTGAGTCTGATGCAGAAATCCACCACATACAGTATAATGCAGCCCTGGCATGATCCAATATGCAATGCAGGTACATTTTGCAAGCCCCATTCACTTGCATTGTACTTGACATTTTTGAAGACCATTACACCATGTGTGATTCTCACCTAAAAAGTTGTATGCTCTGAGACAGAACATTTTCTTGGGTTGGAAACATAGATGCTGTTCCTTGCAGTGTATGCTGTAAACGCAGATTTCTTTGAGACGTCTGCTCTATTTTTCCAGATGTTGCTAATAGCTGTGGGAATGGCCAGTAATGTCATTAGGACAAGGATGGGTAAGCCTAGTCTATAAATATGCTGTCAAATGGGTGATAAAACCAAATTAAAGAACAGGAAACTCTACAACAACCCAACACAGGAAAAAGCAGAAGTGGTAAGCTAGTGGCATCCAAACAACTCAGAGAAATAGCTATCAACTAATTCTCAAGTCATACTCTGGTATAGTATAATGTTGTACCGTGTTAGCCAGCATTCTTCCAATACTCTGGTATAGGCGGTCATGGCACACATGCATGATGTCCTATACATATAAGCAGTGGTATAGTACTGGCCCATACATTTCTACAGGTGCCATATTATGGATCTATAATTCTGGAGCATGTACGAGCCCTGGTGTACCAGTCACCATACGCCATGGATGAAGAGACTGTGTGCGCGGTGTATAACAAGGCAGAGTTCACACCACCCACCTGTTCTTGGTTATTTGCCATATGAGAGGTTGTTGCATTGCCAGATAATTACATAAACACAATAAGGAAAGTTGCATACAAGGTGCCAAGAGAAGGGTGGTTCTGGATGACTTCGACTTAAAGGAGATCCACCAAAAGTAGTGATTAAGGGCCGTCCAATATTGATACAACCAGTTACTTTGGTACAACCTAAAACTGGCCGTAAGCATTAGATGTATGTTGGCTAATCCTCCCAGCCATCCAATGTTTAGGGAGCTTTCTGACCCTCCCCACAAGGAGTGACTGTTTGGGTAGGTTTGATTTCAACACTCTTGCAAGTGCCTGAGCAGCCTTACTCCCTCTCTCTCTACTGTGTATGGCATTGGGAAAGATCAGTCGGCACTCAGTTGACCAGTATAATATTTGTTTGCATACACACTCAGGGTGTCTGTATATCTAGAATGACAATTCTGATATTAATGCTGAAGGCTTCAATTGGCTATATTTCCAGTTGTATCACATCTAGAACATCAATCCTGGTGACATGTTAAAGCGGAGAATCCTGGTGGTATACAAATGAGATACAGCTATTTCAGGCTGCAGTGTTACGAGAAGAAGGATGTGTGCCGTGTGCCTTACTGTATTGTACACCAGGTAGAAGGTTATGTGAACCCCTAGTCTCATCTTAATGTAACCTATGGGGGTTACATTAGTTAGCCCCTGGAGGTCAGGTGGGGGGGGGGGGGGACCACACACGTGGTTTTACAGTTGCTGTGTATTGGATGGGATTCTAACAAATCCCATCCCCACAATGCGGTAAAATACACAGAGGACATGCTGCGATTTCCAAAACCGTCACGTTCTTCAGTAGTGAGTAGCACACATTACTCTATTTCACCTTTATGTTAATGGAATTAAAAATTTCTGGATTACGCTAGGTTCACACTAGCATTTGGGTCTGTCGTTTTACCAAGGGGCAGCAATGGAAAGGGAATTACTTGATCCTGTACATTATGGGGTTCCCTTTAATAAATTCAAAAAACACTGGTGGGACCCCGAACCGCAGCAGCATAAGGACCTGCTAGTGACTTAAAGGGAACCTGCTATCAGGTCTGGGGCCCCCAAAAGACCAAACAAGGACTGGTAAAACTTCTCAGGAAAGGAATGACTCAATATTGCATACTGTACAATGCAGGAGCTCGGTTTAACATGGTATTCATACCATGTTCTAGAAGAGAGTTATTAAGCCAATCTACAGCACTCAAAAGATGGCAAAAGGCCAGCAGGAACACATAGCCATCTATTAAGTGACAAGAGCAGCAAATATAGACACGGCTGAGGGACGCTTCTCCTATTGTTCTCAAGAATTCTTGCAGAAATATGGTTAGGCCCAAATATTCTTATGTCTATATATGGAAGCCCAACGCTGACTAATTCTATAATGCTTACTATGAGGTTTTCTTCATAACCCAATACAAGCAGTATTAAGGATAAGTTTGCCATGAACCAAAAATCATTTTAATACTTATTTTCTGTCCATATTCTCTCCAAGAGAAATGCAGATGTTACACTAAATCAGGGCTTCAAGATTTTTTTCACTTGGGTCTCACCAGTCTACTGTGATGCCCGGGACTCACCAGAAAAGAAATACTGCCACAGAATGCCAGACAAATGCCACTGTGCTGTATACATATTACCATCAAAGGGGCAAGATACCACAGTGCAGCACACAATACCCATAGTAACACCAAATATTACAGTGCAGCACCACAACTACCCTAGCAGTGCCAAACACCATCATGAAGGGCAAAACACCACACTGCAAGATAAAATACCCAAGCAGAAGTGCCATGGTACAGAATTACTCGTAACAGTACTGTTCCACAACCTTCTCCTCTCCTAAGGCTGGTACGGTTTCCCTC
This sequence comes from Leptodactylus fallax, assembly GCA_947044405.1. Lineage (NCBI taxonomy): Eukaryota > Metazoa > Chordata > Amphibia > Anura > Leptodactylidae > Leptodactylus > Leptodactylus fallax. The sequence goes on from CAMRHE010000410.1 coordinate 845,494, forward strand.
TCTACCTCTATGCCATTGGCAGCAGCAGTCTACCCAAATAAAACTCAAAATTTACAGCAAATCTTTCCCCAATTCCACACGGTCAGGAACATCTCTACCACAGAATGGAGACAAGAGAAAAACCTCCCACCACCAGTACCAGTGTATGATGTCTCTGCCTCCACATTACAATCTTCAGACTCTAGCTAAACTGCTCCCGGGTGAAAGACCCGTGAACTTTTGATAATTATGTCACAGGTCCTTCAGCAGTTCTATTCACAAACTACACGGATAATGCAAGGTTGGCATGAACAGGACAGTGTCTGCTTTAAAGTCCCTGCTTTGTGCTTAAGTGACCTCCCTCTTACCAGCCAATGAGGTCCGCCTCACAGTTTGAGAAGCACCGACAGTGCTTAAAGGGGTTGTCCAGTTTTGGATGAATATTCCGAGATTTATTTTATTGTTTGTATACTTTAAAGTTGTACAATTTTCCAATATACTTTCTGTACCCATTCCTCACAGTTTTCTAGATCTCTGCTTGCTGTCATTCATTCTGCTTACTTACCAGTGGATAAAAATCAGTCCATGGTCATGTGATTGACACAGGTGCACAGCTCGTTACAGTCACAGCACAATCAGACATCTGCCTGTAACGAGCTGTGCACCTGCGATAATCACATGACCATGGACTGAATTTTATCCATTGGTAAGTAAGCAGAATGAGTGGTATGAAGCAGAGATCTAAAAAACTGAGGAATTTATACAGAAAGTATATTGGAATTTTTATATCTATCTATCTATCTATCTATCTATCTATATAGAAACAACAACAACATTTGTCTAAGTGTTGGTCTAACTGGACAACCCCTTTAAGGGACTAATAAAATAGTCTAGCACTTCCTGTCATTTTTCAGCATGTGCTGTGTATAGTAGGCCCCTGGCAGCAGAAGGGCAGGGTTATAATGTATGTATAACAATACTACCTCTATTAGCGGCAGTTCACAGCGTTCTGTTCTCTCATAGGAATAGAATGTAGAAATGTAGAGTAAAGACTGATAAGAATAATGACTGAGCCCAAAAGATTCCACTGACTATCATGATTTGCTCTGTACCCCCTTATGGTACCTGTCATTTTACCAATGAAAAAGTCCTGCATGTAAGATTATCATCCGCAGTTTTGGACAGATTCTGCGATAGAGGCTCCCACCAAAAGTGAACAGAAAGTTGTCTTTTTATACTGTCATTTTGACAGTTTTAGGTTTGCTCTGATCATCTGATGGATCAATAGAATGGATTGTAAATACATACAATAGGGGATGCATTCATCCTTTAACTTTTCAGTGCCAGCCAAGATGACAAGGTGTTATAGTGTGTGTTTTTTTTTTTTTTTTAGTGTTATATAAGAAATTACCATTGACTTAAAAGTCTACAGAACAGAGAATGGCAGGTCCTGGCAAACCACAGTACAATGCGTCCTATTTTTCTTTTCCATATTGTCAGCTCTATTACAGACGTTACTACAATGGCAGGCCAGGGAGCCTTCACCAGGCTTCTAGCTGTCAAGACAACCTAACAGCGCCCCCCAGTACACAACTCTTTAGATGCCATGGTTGAAATTGCACCAATGTTCATGATTATTACAGCCAGGTGGCTGCGGTACAATAAGGCTGGGACCCTTGTGATCTTGCTTGAGCCATATTCCTGTTGTGCCTGCCTACCGTGTATTATTGCTAATGAATGAATGAGACCGCTAGAGATACCCAAGTGCTGTACTTCAGCTATTTCTGGCAGACTCATTCAAATGAATAGAGCAGGGGTATTCCTGTCTATGGATAGGGAATAAGTGGAGGAGATGGGGGGGGGGAAATATACTGTATTTTTGTCATCTTTTGCCAGTTTATTTAACAGCAATGACATTAACTGCGTGGGTTACTTTTCTGAGGCAGATATATCATCTCCTTATAAAGTAATGGACATCCAATGTCCATCAACAATATGCCAAAGCTTGGGATATTCAGTAGTTCCAAGGCCCTTTACACGCACTAAAGACAAGCCATCTGAACCCACCAATTTTGGCTGGCCTCTTGCGTTAACATATATCGGCAGGAGAAGGATTGGACATATTAAACTTTAAAGCCCAATCCTTCTGCAAGTCATTGGCAGAGGCACCTGGCAGCAACTTACTCTACTCTGTCCATTGAAGCTGGACTTTTCCTGTCCTCTAGGATAGGACATGTTATATACTGTTGTAAAGTGGAGTGTGCCAAATTCAGAGATGTCAGAGCTGTTAGTGTCAGACTACCTATACCACTGCAGTGTCAGGGACACCAGCTCAGTTATTGCTGGGCAGTGAGGAACGCTCCCTTCACAGTACAAGACCATAGAAATATACAATGACGCTGACCTGTGAGGCCGGCCCCTCTGTGGTATCGGTAGCAGAAAGTAACACCGATATCTCTGGAACTGGGGCAGATACCTGCAAAACTGACAGTGCACTGAATCCAAATGTATATAACAGGCCTTATCTTAGAGGACATGAAAGGTCCTCTTTAAAACACATAGATGCTCTGCTAAACTGAACATGCATGTGTATGGGGAGTCACAAGGAATAGCTTGTTGGCCGAACAAGTGTTTAGAACAGAGGAGTATGGGCATCTTAAGAAAAGACTCCTCTGTAGCTTTCACTTGTCTCACAAGCTTCCGCTAGCAGCACTTGTGGTATTCAAGTTCACCAATTTTCTTAGTTATGTCTATGATGCCAAGTGTGACCAAGCTCATAGGAAAAAGGACTCGTCAGCATTGCCTTACTACATTACATTAGCTGGAATCCATTGGCGCAGGGAAAAGTCGTACCCATCAGTGATAAAATAGGAAACCTCATTTCACAACAAAGATTTTGGGAAGGAAGAGTGAAAATAGAACTGAACGGTAAGAGTAAACATGTTTACATACCTCCAATAGGCAAAAGTAACTCAAGGTCTTGTCTTTAGTCCCTAGTAGCGAGTGGTCCCCAGAGCCAGGAGCTATGGAAAGTCAGATGCTTCCATGAGTAATCCTTTCTGTAAAACAAGATGCGATGATACACATTACGCACACTCCCAAGAAACAAGTGACACATTCATATAGACTTTTCAGGTCTTTTGGAGGCCACTTAGCACTACTGAGACACCCATGTAATAGTCTACCAACTTTAATTTTTTTTTTTCCCCCTCTATACATTTGGGGTATGGGTTGTATAGAAAAAAAAACAAAAGCCAAAAAAAAAAAAAAAAAAAAAAAAAAACCACACACGGAACCCTACACACTGGAGCCCCTTTTATACAGGCCGATTCTTGTTCCTTCATCAATGCCCCATGTTGGCTTATGGCATCCTTTAAGATGCTGAATAACTCAGTACTCAGTATAGTTGTATTGGTCACAAAAGAAAGCTCCAACCAAAAACTGGCTGTGTCAGGAATGAGTTAAGTTAAACCCCTTTGGTCACAAATGCGTGCCCCTGCTCCATATAGTTGAAGTACAGCTGTGGATATGGTTACCGGAATACCCCTTTAATAAGCAGACTGTAGAGATAAGCGTCATATACGCTACCAGCATTGCAGCTCATATACAAGCAGTTTCATTCATAATGTACAACATCCTAGATGCCTGACTTTATTTAGCTCTCTCGAGTGTTAAAGTCTCTGCAAAATGGAGTGAACTTTGTATGAAATCTCACTCAGCGTGTGACAATTGAATTAACAGATGTGAGTACGGTACAGATTGCTTGTTATACAGTATGCTTACCTAGAGTAATCTGAGAGCTTAGACGTTAGTTAGGCCAAATGAAATAGTCAATTGGAAGCCATTGGATATTTTGACACGAAACCGAAAAGAAAAAAAAAAAAAAAAGCCTAGAAATATTGAATTTTCTGCACAGAACCACAAGTGTACGTACTATTGAATTAACTTCTCCTGGGATGTAAGTGGTGAATTTTGGGGAAGGGTGAAGGCCAACACATTATATAAATGTACACATCGATCATACATCTAAATGGTAACACTGCTATGGAGATTAAACTGGTCACAGTAAAAGTACATCAGAAGACTGTGCCAGCTAATATTTTATTATGTGTATGATACATTACGTTTGCTGCTTCTTAGTATCAGCCAAAGTGTCAGGTTCATTACTAGACTAAACATGTACAGAAAATAAAATCCAGATCCCATTCCCCACTCACTTTAGGTAGTACTCTGCAGAAATCAAGGAAGATTAATATCCAGAGTCTCTAGGAAAATAAATTGATGTGCCTGTATCATAGCGCCTTACATTCCATGACCAAAAATAGGTCAAACTAGATCACGCTTCCATGATCCACAAAGCCATGATTCAGGCAGAGAACCTCCTGTAGTCAGTGGCCGTATACTGAAAATGGTATAAAGTAGTGACTGCCGGGCCTGTAAATACTCATTGAAAAAAAAAAAAAAAATTGATAGAGAGAATGAATGTATGTATGTATGTATGTATGTATGTATGTTTGTTTAACAAATGCAAAAAAAACGGACAAACATATGGCCATCCATAGCTTTACTGCTTAGGATTGACCATGGCTGTCCAGCAGTGGCGTAACTAGGAATGGCTGGGCCCCAAGGCGAACATTTGACATGGGGCCCCCCCCCCAAGCCGCCGCCCCCAACCCCCCCAAGCTGTCGCCCCCAACCCCCACAAACCGCCGCCCCCAACCCCCCCCCCCCCACACACAAACCGCATTCCTGCACACACTATTTTGCCCCATAGTGGCCCCTGCACACAGTAGTTTGCCCCATAGTGGCCCCTGCACACGGTATTATGCCCCATAGCGGCCCCTGGACAAGGTATTATGCCCCATAGCGGCCCCTGGACAAGGTATTATGCAGCATAGTGGCCCCTGCACACAATATTATGCCCCATAGTGGCCCCTGCACACAGTAGTTTGCCCCATAGTGGCGCCTGCACGCAGTAGTTTGCCCCATAGTAGCCCCTGCACACAGTAGTTTGCCCCATAGTGGCCCCTGCACACAGTAGTTTGCCCCATAGTGGCCCCTGCACACAGTAGTTTGCCCCATAGTGGACCACCCATGAACGATTATTATACTCTGGGGTCTTTTCAGACCCCAGAGTATAATGATCGGAGACCCAGGGTAGGATAGAAACAGAAAACACTGCAACTTACCTCTTCCTCGCTCCAGTGCACTCCCGTGCGCTACTTCGGCCATCTTGTCGGATCTCGCGCGATCCAGGCCAGCGTCGCGACGCATGATGACGTCTGGGACGTCACCAAACAGGCCCGAAGCCTGCGGAGCGGCAGATAGGTGAGTTACAGTGTTTTTTTATGTTTGCTCACCTCCCCTGGGCCCCCGATCGTTATACTCCGGGGTCTCAACAGACCCCGGAGTATAACGATAGCAGTGATTGTGGGGTTCGTGGTAGCGACTGCCACAGGGCTCCGGGCCCCGTAATGTTCCGGGCCCTGTGGCAGTCGCTACCACTGCTACCCCGGTAGTTACGCCCCTGCTGTCCAGGAAGGAGTCAGAGTATAGAGGTGAAATACTCAGCACAATTCATATGCAACATGTGGATTTGAAGTGCAAATATTCTGCCACATATTTACAGTTTATGTTGGCCTCCGCCACGTGTCCGGCTTCTCTAACCCCTCACCTGTGGGCTGACTATGGCTGATCATTTCATTCATGGATAGACTAGACCTTACAGAGCGGTTCTCAATTCTGTCTCAGGTGTCCTGGATGGAAGGACCACCTCTCTGATATTAATATGCCCTAACCATATTCCTTTAGGTGAGAATGTTGGGGCGATTTACTACTGCGGTCTAATATTTCATCTGTAAACTCAGACTAAGTCTAAAAATGCAACAGATTTATCACACTGATACTAGATGATAAATCTGCTGTATCCCTAGATTGTAGTCCAAGGTAATAACACCTGTTAGTTGGCTTACTTTACCTTATTATAATTATTTTGCTTACTGATATAGCGCCATCACATTCCACTAAGGCTAAGGCACCATGTTGCGGGCCGCAGCAAAGAAGTGACGTGGGAAAAACCATGGTGGCAACGCATCACAGTTTTTCCCACAGCACTTTTCACAGACTTTCTGCTTCCATAATACAGTGGGAGAAAAAAAAATAAAAAAATTATTTAGTCAGCTGCCAATTGTGCAAGTTCTCCCACTTAAAAAGATGAGGCCTGGAATTGACATCATAGGTACCTTGCGTGGAGCCCCTGATGGAGGGAGATTATCAGTGGTCTTGTATGTCTTCCATTTTCTAATTATTGCTCCCACAGTTGATTTCTTCACACCAAGCTGCTTGCCTATTGCAGATTCAGTCTTCCCAGCCTGGTGCAGGTCTACCATTTTGTTTCTGGTGTCCTTCCACAGCTCTTTGGTCTTCACCATAGTGGAGTTTGGAGTGTGAATGTTTGAGGTTGTGGACAGGTGTCTTTTATACTGATAACAATGTCAAACAGGAGCCATTACTACAGGTAATGAGTGGAGGACAGAGGAGCCTCTTGAAGAAGTTACTCGTCTGTGAGACAGAAATCTTGCTTGTTTGTAGGTGACCAAATACTTATTTTCCACCATAATTTGCAAATAAATTCTTTAAAAAAAAAAAAAAAATCAGACAATATGATTTTCTAGATATGTTCTCATTTTGTCTCTATAGTTGAGGTCTACCTATGATGACAATTACAGGCCTCTCATCTTTTTAAGTGGGAGAACTTGCACAATTGGTTGACTAAACACTTTTTTTCCCCACTGTACCTATAGAGAAACCGCTGGTGTTTCCGTAGGTGTAATTCACATGCTGCAATTTCCAAAACCGCAATGTTTTTGGGAGTTGCATCGTGTCTGCTGCATGTATCGTGTCTGCTGCATGTATCGTGTCTGCTGCATGTATCGTGTCTGCTGCATGTATTTTCCCACAATGTGTAGATGGGATTCACTAGAAAGCAGAGTACCCAGAGGAAACCCACGCAAACACGAGAACATAAAAAACTCCTTGCAGATACTGTCCTTGCCTGAATTCGAACCCAGGACTCCAGAATATTGTTGGAAATGGTTAACTGACCACCACCAATAATTTTAGGAAGGTTCGTGTCTGTGGGTCCTTCATTTTAACAGCCTCAGTGCAGGGAACTGAAACATAGTACCATTCAGACAAGCAGTGCCAGGTCCGAACAAATGCCCTGTGTCGGGAAGATCCTGTGCCTTAAATTTAAAGCTGCATCCACGAGTTTACAATATAGAAAATCTTTATTCAAAATCAGTAGTCTGGACACTTTTAGCACAGGCACTGCCAGAGACCTTGCAGTTTAAGGACATTCTTTGTATTAATACACCATACACAACACATTTGCAGTACGTCAGATCATTCGTCCACAAGCACATTTTAAAATTGCAGATTTTGGCTAAATGTATTGTGTCTTTATTTTTGTACTAGTCCACAGATGTGCAGTACACATGGTTTAAATCATATAGACTTTTCTATTGCCTGTGGTTGACTTGAAAATCTGTTTGGAAATATTGCCGAATATTAGCGGACCGCTTATTTAATGCAGAATACCTCAGTGTTTGTGTGTTAACTTAAATATTCAGGAAAATATGTGTTAAAGGATATGTTTAAAACATTGTAGACAGCTGAAATCCTCAGATACCATGACTTATTTTCTTCAAATGGAAACCCTTATCTGAGCAGTCTGGAGATACACAAGTAAAGCGGCCCAAACAGTAAAATTAATCTTGGTGGATCCCAGGGGTTGTAGCTAATCCACAGGATAGGGCATAACTGATAGGTGGGGGTCCCAAGAATGGAGGTCCTATGAGCCCCATATCAATGGTGAGGCGGATCATGTATGCAAGATCACAAGGCAGTGAGAACCACCAGACAGCTATTACTTACCCAACTTTAAGGTTAAACCACCCTACTCAAGTGCTTGACCACTGGGAGTGCCAAAAGAATGAGGGTCCCATGTCCTCCGTTTGAATGAAGGAGAGTCACACTTGCGATCTGCCACTCTTCATTCTCTAGGGGACAGATGGCCGAGCCCTGTGCTCAGCCATTTTTGTCAGTCCCACAGACTGTCAAGGTAATACACAAGTAAATTATTGATAAGTTGTCATGATGGAAAAACTCATTCTCATGTTTATATGGACATGCTTGAGCTTTAGGCCTTTATCCCCTTAAAGGGGGATGTCCAGGGTAAATAAGTTTACCTTGATTTATCTGGCAGATTTGTCATCATGAACCAAGGGGTTCCAGCCTAGTTCCAACTCCCAGGTCACATGATTGGAACTCGACCTGAACCTTGGGTCGCTCCACCCCCTACCTACGAGTAATTTACCTATGCTATGGGGGCTGGTGGAAATTAGTTCTAGTTTGTAAGCCTAGTATAATAGGATGGGAGCTGCTTCAGCTCACATGACCTGGGGGTCGAAATCCCCAGGGTCCATGAAAAATCCACCAGATAAATCAAGGTAAAATTTAAGTCCTCGAACAAACTTTAAGGCCTTCAACACTTCAGTTTGCTTCCCCTCCCTCTTACACAGAAATTAATATACCTAAGCAAACTGTATGCATCAATGGATTTTGACAAGCTAGACATGTGGGTGTGGATTCTCAGAAGAGGATGTGGCTTAAATGTGCCACAATGCACCAAAAATATTCCAAAATAGTGTTGCAAAAAATTTTGGCTCAAAGTAAGCCAACTAAAAGATAGCATAAATGTAGCCTAGACAGATTTAACATCCAGCATTAACCACTGATAGATCTGGCAAGTTTTCAGACTGCGAACAATGTACCAAGACACACTTTAGATACTCCACATGCTAATAGACAAACTATGGTATCGAAGTATACAGGAGGGAACACAGAATCAGTTATTTACTTTAGAGATCATTAAAGGTAGTGTCACCAGAACCCTGTACAACCCATCAATGTAGATTGTCAGATGTCTCTAACCTAATGGTGTGATTCGGGGCCTCTGTCGCAGATATATTGAAGTCTGTCAACATTCAGATGAGCTTTTTGGAGCAATAATGACGCCCTCGTTGCTGCAAAGAGAAGCAGCAACGCCCTCATACTCCAAAGAGCGCATTTGCATATTGACAAAAACAGCGATGTCTCGGCAACAGAGGCCCCGATTCACAAGGGAAAACACTTCTTTATGTGACCTTAACCTATATCTGCGGGGCTGGGTTGATATCCTGGGTTCTAGCAACAGACTCCCTTTAGGGTAAAACTAATATGTTAACATAGTATTTATGCGTTTAAAGTTCTCTTTAAAGAGGACCTTTCACACCCACATCCCCGATATCTTCAGCACTGGGGCACATACCGGGAAAGTCGACAGTGCACTGAATTCAGCGCACTGTTGGCTTTCTAGCAGTATTTAATGCCGCACATCTATGAAGATGTGAAAGGTATTCTAACTACAATAGAGGTAATGTAACCAATAAATGCAGTGGATATGCAATCTTGTGAGCTGGCGCCGACACTATAGTTGGAAATCAGTCAGTAGCCCTGAAAGTAGTCAGTGTAGCCCTGGCCATGACCGCAATTAAAGGGGTTACCCAGGGTACAAAAACTTCACTAACATTATATTATGTAAGACATACTAATGTACATGCTACTACATCTCTGTAAAGATTCTGATCAACAACTGTCTAACACACCAACTTGATCACATAACTGATCCCATTATATTCCCAGGATAAGCAAATATGACCAAGAACAGTGCTGTGTGAAGATTTACCCCCCATCACAGTAGCAGAAACCAAGAATCTGACTCAACCATAGTGTAACGTTATAAGAGCTATTAGGATTGCCGCCACCCCCACAAATCCAATGGCATCTTCAGTCTGCAGAAATCTGCCAGTGAATGTTTCAGAATGTTAGAGGTACGCCCGTCTGCTATAGTCCTCCAGTAGATACAAAGTTTCCTCTGGCAACAGATTCATCAATACTATGCAATGGAATACTAATGCAATACGAATACAATGCAATGGAAAGGCAGTGAAACAGTCTGACACTGTTTGCTGTAAACTCTTGCAAGCAGGGCTCTCCTATTGTTTGATACATTCATTCTTTGTCTCACACTGTATTGTCAGATATTGTCTGTTCATGAACCCTCTGATTTGTAAAGTGTTGCGGAATAAAGATATTATGTGTTTGCACCAGACATACAGTACAGACCAAAAGTTTGGACACCTTCTCATTCCAAGAGTTTTCTGTATTTTCATGACTAAAAATTGTAGATTCACACTGAAGGCATCAAAACTATGAATTAACACATGTGGAATTAGATACTTAACAAAAAAGTGTGAAACCTGAAAATATGTCTTATATTCTAGGTTCTTCAAAGTAGCCACCTTTTGCTTTGATTACTGCTTTGCACACTCTTGGCATTCTCTTGATGAGCTTCAAGAGGTAGTCACCTGAAATGGTTTTCACTTCACAGGTGTGCCCTGTCAGGTTTAATAAGTGGGATTTCTTGCCTTATAAATGGGGTTGGGACCATCAGTTGTGTTGTTCAGAAGTCAGGTGGATACACAGCTGATAGTCCTACTGAATGGAGTGTTAGAATTTGTATTATGGCAAGAAAAAAGCAGCTAAGTAAAGAAAAACGAGTGGCCATCATTACTTTAAGAAATGAAGGTCAGTCAGTCCGAAAAATTGGGAAAACTTTGAAAGTGTCCCCAAGTGCAGTGGCCAAAACCATGAAGCGCTACAAAGAAACTGGCTCACATGAGGACCGCCCCAGGAAAGGAAGACCAAGAGTCACCTCTGCTGCGGAGGATAAGTTCATCCGAGTCACCAGCCTCAGAAATCGCAGGTTAACAGCAGCTCAGAATAGAGACCAGGTCAATGCCACACAGAGTTCTAGCAGCAGACACATCTCTACAACAACTGTTAAGAGGAGACTGTGTGCAGCAGGCCTTCATGGTAAAATAGCTGCTAGGAAACCACTGCTAAGGACAGGCAACAAGCAGAAGAGACTTGTTTGGGCTAAAGAACACAAGGAATGGACATTAGACCTGTGGAAATCTGTGCTTTGGTCTGATGAGTCCAAATTTGAGATCTTTGGTTCCAACCACCGTGTCTTTGTGCGACGCAGAAAAGGTGTACGAATGGACTCTACATGCCTGGTTCCCACCGTGAAGCATGGAGAAGGAGGTGTGATGGTGTGGGGGTGCTTTGCTGGTGACACTGTTGGGGATTTATTCAAAATTGAAGGGATACTGAACCAGCATCATCATACTGAACCACAACATCTTGCAGCGGCATGCTATTCCATCCGGTTTGCGTTTAGTTGGACCATCATTTATTTTTCAACAGGACAATGACCCCAAACACACCTCCAGACTGTGTAAGGGCTATTTGACCAAGAAGGAGAGTGATGGGGTGCTACGCCAGATGACCTGGCCTCCACAGTCACCAGACCTGAACCCAATCGAGATGGTTTGGGGTGAGCTGGACCGCAGAGTGAAGGCAAAAGGGCCAACAAGTGCTAAGCATCTCTGGGAACTCCTTCAAGACTGTTGGAAGACCATTTCAGGTGACTACCTCTTGAATCTCATCAAGAGAATGCCAAGAGTCTGCAAAGCAGTAATCAAAGCAAAAGGTGGCTACTTTGAAGAACCTAGAATATAAGACATATTTTCAGTTGTTTCACACTTTTTTGTTAAGTATATAATTCCACATGTGTTAATTCATAGTTTTGATGCCTTCAGTGTGAATCTACAATTTTTATAGTCATGAAAATACAGAAAACTCTTGGAATGAGAAGGTGTGTCCAAACTTTTGGTCTGTACTGTATCACTATAGACACATACAGGTGCATCTCAATAAATTAGAATATCTTTGAAACGTTTATTTATTTCAGTAATTAAATTAAAAAGTGACCTCCTATATTTTCTAGATTCTTTACACACAGAGTGTTCTATTTCAAGTGTTTTATTTCTGTAAATGTTGATTATGGATTACAGGTAATGAAAACCCAAATCTAAAAAAATTAGAATATTGTAAAAAAGTTCAGTATTGTAAATTCAGTGTGTCACCTGCCAAGGTTTCCTAAGCCTTTAAATGGTCCCTCAGTCTGGTTCAGTAGGACACACAATCATGGAAGACGCTGATTATGAATTGTTTTACTGAAATGAATGAACGTTTCAAAAATATTCTAATTTATTGAGATGCACCTGTACAATGGAAAATAATCTACATATAGAGAACACAGGATCCATCATTTATAGTCCACCTCCTCCCTGCACAATGACCATTGCACAGGTCACAGAGCATGTCTACAGAACTTTCCTATAGGGATTCAATTGACATCTTCATTGTATGGTGTCCTGTGGTTCATGTAGGTGCTGTATATATAGCATTAAAAAAAAAAAAAAAATAAAAATAAAAAAAAACACCCCACACAAAACATTAGAAAAAAAAAAAAATACTAATACTGTTTCACTGGTATTTAAAAAATGTGGGCTACTAGGTGTAAATATAAGTACATATACATATTACATAGTATGTAATACAGTGTTATGGGAAGTCACAGTAGCTGTGTTAATGTCTACATTGGGCAGCATATTACCATAATAGCCATGTCGCTCGTGTAAGAATCTGCAGTATGAATAAGGTTTCCCACGTATCTAGGACATAAGGGTTAAATGGACATCTGTTGTCTCTTTATTTTTAGATCAGTGGAGAATGGTTTCACTACAGTATAGTTGAAAACATATGTTCCATCCCGGCTGCCTTGTCCCTGTGACTGTAAAATAATGATATTTCTTGGAGGTGACGCTACTTTTGCCGTTTCTGGAAGACCAAGCTCGGCTGGAGTAAACCACAGCATTTGCCTAAATAAAATATACCTTTAAGCAAAACCAAATCACATCACCAGGCAGACAAAAGGTACGATGTAATGTAAAATACATTCTACAACATCAGCTATCTGCTTTCAGGCAGGATCATGAACACGACCAGCACCATTACAGCCATACAGTAAGATAGACTAGGAGCTACTACTCCATCTGAAAACTGGGCCTAATATGTATGAGTATAACTGAGGTCACCATTCACCAGGACAATACATTATAGCATTTCTGGACACAAAGGGGGAAGTTTATTCAACTGAACTTGCCAGTTTCTGGTGTAAGTTGTCCATGTTTTGGCACATGACTGTTGCATGCCAAGGAGGGAAGAAAAAAAAAAAAAAAAAAAAAAAATTATAATAATGCAGGTGGCACTGACTTCAATTCTGCACACTGGTCCTTAAAATCTTAATCCAGAATTATTAATTCAGGTACATCTTGTGCCATTGGGGGATATATAAAGGCCATAGGAGGAAATGGCAGTCTTAAATGCCCCCAATGGGTTGCAAGCAGCCAGGTACATCTGGCCACTTCTTACGCTATACACACGTGGAAAAAATTGTTGGTGCCCCTCGCTTAATGAAAGAAAAACCCACAATGGTAACAGAAATAACTTGAATCTGACAAAAGTGATTTGCCAAACTACATGTTGACAAGCCACAAAGCTTCTGGGAGAATGTCCTATGGACAGATGAACCCAAAATCGAAATTTTTGGCAAGGCACATCAGCTCTATGTTCACAGACGGAAAAATGAAGCATATCTTGAAAGGAACACTGTCCTACTGTGAAACATGGAGGAGGCTCTGTTATGTTCTGGGGCTGCTTTGCTACATCTGGCACAGGGTGTCTTGAATCTGTGCAGGGTACAATGAAATCTCAAGACTACCAAGGGATTCTAGAGAGAAATGTGCTGCCCAGTGTCAGAAAGCTTGGTCTCAGTCGCAGGTCATGGGTCTTGCAACAGGATAATGGCCCAAAACACACAGCTAAAAACACCCAAGAATGGCTAAGAGGAAAACATTGGATTATTCTGAAGTGGCCTTCTATGAGCCCTGACCTAAATCCTATTGAGCATCTTTGGAAGGAGCTGAAACATGCCGTCTGGAAAAGGCACCCTTCAAACCAGAGACAACTGGAGCAGTTTGCTCATGAGGAGTGGCCAAAATACCTGCTGAGAGGTGCAGAAGTCTCATTGACAGTTACAGGAATCGTTTGATTGCAGTGATTGCCTCAAAAGGTTGTGCAACAAAATATTAAGTTAAGGGAACCATCATTTCTGTCCAGGCCTGTTTCATGAGTTTTCTTTTTTTAAAAATTCTGTTGAAGCATGGTTGAAAAGCAATGTCTGACTTTCATTTGTTCATTTTCATAGAATTTTTATATATTATTACTTTTGTCAGATTCAAGTTATTTCTGTGACCATTGTGGGTTTTTCTTTCATTAAACGAGGGGTACCAACAATTTTGTCCACGTGTGTATGTACTCATGTATCCTTGTTCTGCTCAGTTAGATGATCAGAACAAAGGACACACGACTGCTAAAACAGTGGACACAAACTGTGCCCACCAAATGGGGACTCTGGTGCAGATGTGACCCCAGCCCAAGTCAAGCTATGAAAAGTGAAGTGAAGCCTTCGCCTAACCTTCAGGGCACCTGAGCAGAATAAATCCACCCTCAGTGATGTGGAATATGATGTGCAACCACGTGTGGCCAAAGTGGTGGTACATTGTTGGATATCAAGCAATAATTGATATGCTGTGGTTTGCAAGTCTGCAGTGCAAGACAATTTGCGCTGTGGATTTTTTTTCCCAGTGTGTGACTGTGGTTTGCTGAATTCCCATCCACTTCACTGCTACTGTGGTTTGCAGTGAGTTAGCTGCTGGCAGCCAACCCATTGCAAATTTGCAAAATGTGGCCCTGGTCTTTAAAGGATTCCATAGGATTAGATCAAACATGGCTGCTTTATTCAGAGACAGCACCACACTTGTCCATGGGCTGTGTCTGGTATTGCAGATCAACTCTGCCAAAGTGAATGAGACATCATTGCAATACATTATGCAACCTGTGGACAGGTGTGGCGCTATTTCTGGAAGAATGCAGTAGTGTTTAGTTCTAGACAACCTTTTTAATGCCTACACAGTGTAGAAAGCTTTGAGGTTTTGATTTTAGCAGCACATAATAGTGCGGTAGATGTGACTGTATAAACCATGTACCTTTACTCTGCAGAGCCAGTCACAATGGAGCTTACAGGGCACATTTTACTTTAGCCCACCGTTACTCAAGCTTGAGCTGACGCATCCAGCTCCAGGCACAAAGTAATCCAATATTGTGACATTTGTTATAATGCCAAAGCAGCTGGGTCTGACATAGAATTGGACCCTATTCTGGATTCTAAGGCATAGTAGTGTGCGCGGCCGATCACCCAGCATACAAAGGGTAAAGAGATCAGCGCATAGATTAAATAAAATACAGCCCAGCTCAAGTAGATGCAGAATCCTTTGTCAACCACAAACCTTTGCACCTTCTAGAATACTTTGGGGTGGATTTATGAAGGCGGTCTAAAGAAAGGAGTCAGATTTTGCAACCAATCGTAGCAAAATTTTCACTTTCAAAAACCATTATGACATTAAAGCTGCATTGTGATCTGCAACCAAATATTCAGATGGTAAACTGGAAGATGCAAAACCATCACCAAGATCTCTGCCTGCTTTCACTGAAATGAAGCCTTGTTCCTAGCCATAGACACTTAGTTTACTATGGGAGAGAGTTGTAATGCAACTTCAGACTTCCCCTGGTATCCTACAAAATATAACCTGTCCCCAAAAGGGAAAAATTGTGGATACTGTAACACTGAAACCCTTGCCATAAATAACTGCATCTAGTCTATGTAAATCACTAAGGACCTTCAACGCCTTCGGTCAAATATTTGATGAAAATTTAGACATCTCTCTAACAGAGGCCAGAGGTCACCCATTCTTAAACAAGTATATTGCATGGTATACTTTACCATACAGTAGGGAGAAAAAAAAAAAAAAAAAAAAAAAGTTGGTTTCCAAGTCACTGTCCTTTGCAAAGACAGATTGAAGTAGTGAATAGTGAAATTTTTGCTCGTGAACGGTTGTATGAATTGAATGCACCACAATTGTACACACCGACAGCACACAGACCAATAATATGGCCACACGCCAAGCTCACATTGTTGGCTCTCAGTTCTGTTCCATCAGAGATCGATGACCCCATTGACTATAATGAGCTCTGTTGAATGTCCATTTTAGAATGAAAAGCAGCAGACGAAAAAAAAAAAAAAACTTGCGTGTAGGACTTTCGTCCACCCATTTTGCACGGACATTGTGATGGAGTCTCCAACAAGGTCTCTGGTGCAAATGTGAATGTAGTCTTAGCTGGAAATAGGTCTGTACAGTGAGATGGATGTAAGCAATGTTTGGATTCACTTACAGCAGTCATCTCCAGGACATTCCCCATTTATGTACAAAAGCTGCCATGGTAAAGCAAGTGAAGCCATGCTGTATACAACTTAAAGGGACATGAAATTATATTTCCTGTTGTCCTGAATATGTGCTATAATCCATTCAATACATATAGCCTGCCATGTTACCACAATATAAGAGGAAGATGACGGCGAGATCTTTTTATCCGTTTATGCAATCTTTCATTGCCAATGCTAAACGCGTCCATTTGCATTGATCACATGCTGGTTGTGCCCCATGAACATTATTAGATACAGATGGAAACATTCAAATTGTTCCAATGTTATATTCATCCATTTCATTTGCATTGAAAATCATCGTCTTAAGTCAATATTGATATGCAGGTTCTGCGAAAACACAGCAGTGTAAGACTATACAAGATACAAGTATACACCTAGCAGCAGGTTTAAGCTAAGGACCCACATTGCAGGAAAAGCTGCTTTTTTGTTGCAACATGGGGCCTAAGCCTTAAGCTGGAAGCATGAAGTTTCTCATGTGCTTTAGAGGTACAGTTTGTGCCAAAGCCAGAAGTAGGTCCAGCAGGAGAAGTACAAGCCCTTCCTTGATATTTCCCATTCTTTTGAAGCCACTTCTGGTTTTGGTTTAAAAGAGTTATCCACATCTGTAATAGATAGCCCATCCTAAGGCTAGGCCATTAATATTAGATCTGTGGGGGTCCGATCAACTGTTGCAGGAAGCAAGGCTGATATACGAAGCTGTAAGACTGTCCTATACCTGTCAGATTTACTGCCTGAGCTCACTGAAGGACATTAATGGGGTTGCCAAGGCACAGGCGGCACACGAATATCATCCAAGTGCTGTTGGCACTGTTCATCCACAGATCCAACATAGGCACATGGTCATATGCATGTAGCCTAATGAAGAGGGTAATTCAGCTTCATCAAAGAGTGGAGGTCCAACAAACCTCCCCTGAATTCAACTGGTGCCCATTAATTCCTATGTAATATGGAGATCTGCAATATCAGTTTTCATATTGCAAAATGACACGCCATAGAAACCCAACAGACCCCATTATACTGGGTGGAGTCCATCAGGATTTGACAGATTTCCCCATCTATTTTTTAGTTTGCGTCTATAAAACAAATATGGAAAGTCCAAAGAAGATCGGAACTCTAAGCCTAAGAATCATTCCTCTGTAGTAACATCACCGTGCATTTTTAGAACTCCATGTTCATGAGGTGCGGAGGTTACAGTGGCACTTGGGTCTGGACCATTAGAAGGCCCAACAGTTCTGACGAAGAATACCAACACTTCAACTAAAAGTAGAGGTGGGGGAGGGCTGGCACAGATTTAATATCAGGGTCCAGGAACTAAAAGTTATGCCTCAAGCCCTCTCTTATTCCCAATACAATCAGCTTCACAATCTATGGCAACCACAAACAGACAATATGTTTAGCACGTTAGCAAAAACCAGCACACGAAGTCTTGCCCCCACTTTTCCTGAGCACAGGTTTGTGCAGACTGATGATTTGTAACTTACTTGAGTAGAAGGACTAGAAGAGTTACTTCTTCAAGACCTGCTTAGATTGAACATCCATGGTCTGAATTTTGCACAGTCTCAGGATCGGGAAGTCAATAGACATCTTCCAAGAAGGTACAGGGCTGCAATGCTACAAGCGAGTTTAATATAACCATCACTACCTCTGGAGAGACGGAGATAAAACGTGGTTAGAAGTCTTTCCAGCCCTCCCCTACAATCTCCCTGCTTCAGCTCTAGCTTAGCCAATACAGCAGAAGATAGCGGTGTATGCCACACTACTACGTGAACAGAGAGCGAGTACACACAAGTAAATACACTGCGCTTTCTGACATCTAAATAATAGATGTCCATAAAAGACATGTGAATTGTGGAAGGTAGACACCATTACTGATATGTCATTCAGCCAACCTCCCTATTCCCCAGGGGCTAAGGAATATTGCTTAAAGATGTGGATGTGCGTCCTGTCAAATACAAAACTTGATGTCAAGGAAAAAGAAAAAAAAAAAAAAAAAAATTTATATATATTATATATATATATATATATAGGTCTCAGAGGTCCCTTTAGTTGTAAATAATGCAAATTAGGTTATACCTAGACATGCCTATAGGAGCATCACATCTACCTGACTCAATATGGACCACCACCCCCACTTACAGGTAAGTTTTAATGATTGTATTTCCCACAAAATTCCAATTTTTAGACTCCACATTGTGCAGTTCCGTTATCCCTCCTGAAAACATATCAAGGAACTGAACATTTGGATGTTAATTTACCTTGTCAAGGCTCTGTACAATGACCATGTCCCAGCAATGCTGGCAGCATAAGACTAGAGACACATCCTATTTACAAGAGGGAATGTTATTGCCTAGTTGCTACAGACAAACTGGCCAAACTGGTGGCGTCACCTTTTATGCACCTGAAGTAGTTATGTTTCTATGGACTAAACGGAGTATGATATTGCTGTGGCCATTTCCCTTTTTTTTTTTTTTTTTTTTTTTTTTTACAAAGTACACTGTATAGTGGCTACGCAGCTCAGCTCAGTTCATTTGAATGGGACGGAGCTGCGGCATGGCCATGTGACCAATGGACGTGAGGTCACTGCCTGTGATGAGGAAGTGAAGCTTAATATTAGTCCCAAAAAACCCTCTAATCATGTGGCATGAGATCACAGATTAATCTAATTTTAGTAAAAATAATTTGTAACAAATTGGCAGCAGTTAATTGGATTAAGAAAACTGTCCAGGGAGGAGACCCTGGAGAAGCAATTTTTTTTTGCCTGCTCCTAGTGTGACTGCTGTAGTGATCATGTGAATGCCAGTCCTGCAGTGATGACCTCATGAACATCAGAATTTCATAGGCAAGTCAGTGTTAACCACCGCTTGCTCTGCAATTTTCTTAAAATCCTAGACAGCCCATTTACTTTTAGGCTGGGTTTACATGATGTCTTACTGAACTGCATGCAGGTTTATTTAATTGCAGTAACAGCACGTTATTGTGCATTACATCTTTAGGCCAATGGCCATTAAATTAGAACTCCAAACAAAAAAAAAAAAAAAAAAAAAAAAATCTAAATAAAATATACAGGATTATAAAATATTATATTATATAGATATATATTTCCCTTTTGAGTTAATTTTTATCTGGTAAACTTTAGCAAAGGAGATCCTCTTACTGGTGGCTGTATTTGTGAGTTTTCTGCGCTTTTCTGGTCCACAGCTGATCATGTGACCAGCAATGAGATTCTCCAATGGACACAGCTTCTCATGTGTTCACAGGAAGTCAGTTTGTTCATTCCTATGAGTCTCCGTGTGAGTTTAATAGAAATAAATGAATGAACTGACTTCCTGTCCACACATGAGAATCTGTATCAGTTGGAGAGTCTGATTGTTGGTCACATGACACAGCTAAGGACCAGATGGGAGTGGATAACTCACAAATGTCACCACCGACAAGATTACTGTCACTACAATTTACATCATGAGACTTTCTAACGGTCCAAAGAACAAACATTTGTGTGTACTTTAAAGAATAGGACATCAATATTAGATCTGCGGGGGTCTTATGGGCCAGCGCTGCAGTACCTACACTTGCTGCTATAGTTTGTACTTAGATCACTGGTACCTAGGCAGCGCAGGAGAGCTCTGCTGGTCACTGTGTCAGACCCCTGCAGATCTAGTGTTGATGGCCTATGCTAAGGATAGGCTATCAATTGTAATAAATAGAGAACCACTTTAAGTTGAAACCTCTGTATTTCACCTATATGCTTACCGATATTAAACAATAGTAACATGTTCTACTCATTACTGCAAATAAAACCTGTATGCAGTTCTCAGTAAAAATGCGTTGTGTAAGCCTTGCCTTACAGTGGTGTTCCTAATTTCCTCATATACTACTGCGATCGCCCAGCATCAGATGCCATGTAGCGATAATGGCCGCATGTTTTCAGTATGTGAAACCAGTCCAACATGGGACTACCAAGAGGGGTATACTTCCCACTTATTTCTATTCAGTAATGGCAGCGATGTCTCAAAGTCTAGAAATTACACTTATTTATATATGGTCATTGGGATGCTTTTATTAATGGGGCCCTTACCAAACACATAACTATATAGATACAGTATATACACATTGTACAACATTTATTTTGGGCCAAGCTGAGATACCAAGTTTAGCTTTATGCACTGGGAATATTATGCTGTGTACTGAATGTACTCTTGTCATGTTGCCATAAGTTCTACGCATTTTTATTACAGTAAGCGTGCTACTTATCACAAGCCTGCATGTCCTGTTATCTGTCCTTCACCACTTAGGTCGGTTGGATACTGCTGATAGAAGGTAATCACTTGGAGACATGACACTACATACATACAATGAAGTGTCCTAATCTGGCCTTGTACTTGGATATTATATATTATGTTTCCAGCAAGAAACTTGTGATATAAGCAAGAACAGTTAGCAACAAATGTTACAATAAATGCATAATGTATAGTTAAAATAACTGATGTCTTTTTTAGGTGTTTTAGCTCTCAACACTAAGGCTGAGGCCACGTTGCAAGAAAGCTGCATTTTTGTGGCAGATCTTTGAGTTTTTGTTTTTTGGGGTTTTTTGTAATGATTTAAAAAGGAATGGGAGATATAAAGTATGCACTGATACTTATCCTTTACACTAAATCCACTCCTGAATAAAAAAAAAAAAAAAAAAATTCCACAACTGGTGTCTTCAGCCTTATTGGGGTTTAGGTGATCAATGTGATCAGTGCGGTCTCCCACAAATCAACTGGTTGAAAAGGCCACAGCTTTTGGTTGAGCGCTACATTGTCTTCATTGAATACCAAGGACAGCGCCGTACATAGTATAGGAGCTGTGCCTGGTATTGCATCACTTGAATGGAGCTGAGCACCTCGGCCTCTAAACAACTAATCGACAGGGGTCCCAGGTGTCGACTTTGACCGATCACATATTGATGACCAATCCTAAGGCCATCAATATGCAAGCCCTATAAAAACCCTTTAACTATGAACACAGCTTTTGGATGGACCAGTTGAGAGCGTAGGAAGTGTCTCAAACTACCAATGCACAAGGTGCATAGAACAGTCCAAAAAGCTGTTGGCCATATAACAGAATGAAGGGACTGGGAATTAGAGGAACTATGCCAAAACTGTTAAAAATGGAGGGCACCGAGTATTCAGTTATGCATTTACTGTATTCTAAAATTCTGAAGGTTAGTAACCATTAGAAGTAAACTGAACTATAACTGTGCACAAATAGCACAGGTGATTAAGAAACCTAATAATATATAAGAGAAATGCTTCTGTTCTTGTCAGGCCGTTTCCTGCTCCTCCTCCGATAATCACTGCTCTATCCATCTCAAGACGCACTATAGATGGCTATGGAGAAGGAGGTAGGAAAGAGGCTTTCTATCACAACCAAAGCAACTAATTCACATCAGTACCTCACTATACATCTGCATGATCCAGGGGCTGTTTGAGTAAGAGACAGTAAACTTATAATCACACTAGTGTAAAAAAATAAAATAAAAAAAAGCCGTGAGCCAGTCTTTTTTTAATGGCTGTCAAACGGCTGCATTAAATTCACTGAGTGGGGGCTATTCACATGACTGATTTTTTTGACGATCAGATTTAACCTCTTCCCTCCACAAGCATTTTTTGATTTTCATTATTGACTCCCCGCCTTCCAAACCTCATAACTTTTCTAATTTTCTGTTCATAGAGCCATATAAGTCCTAATGTTTGTGGCACAAATTGTACTTCATAATGGTACCATTTAATATTCAGTATGATGTACTGGGAAGTTAAAAAATTCAGAATGAGGTAGAATTTGAGAAAAACTGTGTTTGTGCATCTTACAGGCTGTTTTTAAGATGTTCAGCCATTTTGTGCAGCCAAAATGATAAGTCTCCTGTATTCTACGGGTTGGTACGATTCCAGGGATATCAAATTTGTATATAGTTTTTATGTTTTAACATCTTAAAAAAAAATCCAAGCCTTTGTAAAAATATAAAAATTTCTTGGAGTTGCCATACTTCTGACACCTGTTACTTTTTTATATTTCCGTGTATGGGGATTCATAAGGCATATTTTTTGTGGGGCCAAATGTACTTTAGTTTTACTATTTTGGGGAACATCACTTTTTTTTTATGTATATAGAATTACTTTTTTTATAAGTTGAGAGTCCAGGCATTTTTGGATACAGAGATGCCAAATATGTATGTGTTACTTTATTTTTAACTTTTAAATCTGTTCTATGGAAGGGGGTGATTTGAATTTTAAATTTTTTTTTATTTTTTTCCTTTTACTTAGACCACCTAGGGTCATTGGCATTTTTTTATTTATTTTTTTTTTAACACATCGTTGTCAAAGCACCCTGGCCTATATCTGCTAACAGTCCTTTGTCTGTGTAAGTTTTCTATATAAACCTGTGTAATCTATACATTTACTGTGCATATTTGATCTGCAGTTAGATTTTTAGTATTGATAAATAATCTCTCATGGAAAAGGCAAAGTCTATATCTATGAGGTACGAAGAGCGAGCAGGCCAAGCTGCTTGAGAGAGATGAGAAAACGCCTTTAAATACCTGACATCCACCTCACTATTAAAGCTAATGTCGGGATGGGGTTAACAGAGCAGCACAAACTAGATCATGCTCTTTTTTTTTTTATACATTTTCACGGATCCCTCAAATGTATCAGGGATCTTTGAAAATGGGCACCGCTGAGGTACAAG
Source organism: Leptodactylus fallax (assembly GCA_947044405.1). Classification (NCBI taxonomy): domain Eukaryota; kingdom Metazoa; phylum Chordata; class Amphibia; order Anura; family Leptodactylidae; genus Leptodactylus; species Leptodactylus fallax. The sequence goes on from CAMRHE010000410.1 coordinate 868,613, forward strand.
ACGGCCTTGGAAAATATAGCATTTATCACAGCTCTTCTCCAGCTGAGAGGATTATAATTATAGTTATAGCATGCAGAGAGATACTGCTAAATATTTAGAATATATGGCACGATGGCCAGACATTCAGCTTTACCACAAATTCACAAATTTGTAAGATCAAAAGCTGCATGTTTTAGCATTTAAAATTTTATCCACAAAACTACACGTCCATTGTCATATTTATAACTATGCTGATTTGTGGGGCAAGAAATGGCCATAGATGAACCAGCCATTTTTGTGTTAAGGAAGTCCATCACCTCCCTCCAAGAATATTCAACTCCCACTACCCCATTACTGTGTTACATAGTGTTTTTTATGTCATTTGTAGAAACAAGTTTGATGTTTATGTAAATAAGGCAGTTGGTGCACTGGGGGCGGGCCTTCAGCCCTGGGAGCACTGCTGTTGCAGCTCAAGTAGGTTGGGCGATATCACAGAAGGAAGGATCCACTCTCACTGCACAGGGTGGTGCAGTGCAGTGCTCTAGGGAGCTGAAGGCCCGCCCCCACTGAACCAACTGCCTTATTTGCATAACAATTCAAAAAGTTGTTTTCCTCTAACCCTACAATAGTGATTTACATAACAAAGGTGCAATGTTTATCAGTGTAATGTGCTCGGTAACAGGGTGTTCGCTGAATATGCTTAGGGGAGGTGGTAGACTCCCTTTAACATTATGTAGCTATTGGTCCTGTATAACTTGGTTAATAACTTGGATAAAACAGAACTGACCGACCTTTTATGTTACTGGCTATAAAATGCACATACATGCAGATCTAAGGCTAAAATACCACTACAGTAAATCTAGGTTCATTCCAGTTTAATACATTTGTGCCATATAATTAATGCTGCATTCTAAAAAAAAATTCCCCTATACATCACAGTGGTTTTTGCATAAAGACTGAAGAACAGCGTGGTGATGAGTCACCTATTCACTAAAGACGTTTCAGCATGATAATGAGTTTCTATTCTACGACTAAACCATCCCCGGTGACACACATTTCCGCCTTACATACTAAACGTCCATTCTGGAGTGATGGCAGATGGAAGAGAACTAGAGATTATACTGTCCAACACTATTCTACTCTGCACCACATCACTTTCTATATGATCAAGTCAGTGGGCAGGAGAAGGCTTCTCTAGTCACAGAAAAACAGAGGAGCAGTACTGTATGTAAGCAGAGATTTAGTGCGAGGGTGGATCAGCCTTAAAGGGGTTGTCTAGTTTCAGACCCATATTAAGAGACAACTGGACTGGGCCTGTTAAACTCAAACAGCCCAATCCAAGGAGAAAGCATTGTGAAAAGAAGGAGCATGATTCCCATTATTTCCATGCTAGTATTTGTTATGGTTAATCAGCCCAATCTATATCTCCCAAAAATGGCCATGGTGGGGAGTTGGGAGACCCCATAGACTTTAATGTTGGTTGAACCAATGTGTCTGGCCATCTTTAGACTACCTATCCAACCAGAGTGTGTGACTCTTTAGGAGCCATCAGGCAGGGTAGTTGTCAAGGACTAGGGCAGAGGTGTCCTGTGTCCTCCATATAATATATCCCTGTATGCAAGGCAGTTCCTTGAAACAGTTAATAGCATAGCTAAATATGGAGTGGTGGACTAAAGTAAAGTTACCGCTGATAAGCCAACCATGGCCTTGAACTGCATAGTCATAGTCAACCAAGGTCATGCTTCCTGTGGAAATGTCCTTGAAGGGTGCAGAGGTGTATATAATATAACTAATAGATTTTCAAAGTTATCAGGGAGAGTCCCAGTTTTTTTTAAAGACACTTCTTGGAAATGCTTTTCAGTTTTACACATCATTGTCTTTAAAACTGGATAGGCATACCTCAAAAATCCCCCGGTTTTGTGGGAGGTGATGGTCTGGATCCAAAGAAATACAGGAAATCGTGAGTCATGATAAGACAGGAACACTACCAGACAATGCCTCATCTACAATGTCATATGTATTGTTGGCAACCATCTACAAACCGGGAAACGGCAAAGATATGAAAGGTCTTCTCCCAATAGTATGCAACGGCCGAGATGATTCTCTACAACATGGGCATTGTTGAAGATGGTGAATACTCATTTCAGTGCATAGTTCCACCTCAGTTACTGGATACAATAACTAAGCAGTCTCTTCAATTCTTGGCGCTACTTTTAGTCTCCATTACTGGTGTGAAAGTTAGTGCCTTGCGAAAGTATTCAGCCCCCTTGAACTTTTCAACCTTTTGCCACATTTCAGGCTTCAATCAAAGATATAAAATTTTAATTTTTTGGTGAAGAATCAACAAGTGGTACACAATTGTGAAGTGGAACGAAATTTGTTGGTTATTTTAAACTTTTGTAAAAAATAAAAATTGAAAAGTGGGGTGTGCAATATTATTTGGCCCCTTTACTTTCAGTGCAGCAAACTCACTCCAGAAGTTCAGTGAGGATCTCTGAATGATCCAATGTTGTCCCAAATGACTGATGATGATAAATATAATCCACCTGTGTGTAATCAAGTCTCCGTATAAATGCGCCTGCTCTGTGATAGTCTCAGGGTTCTGTTTAAAGTGCAGAGAGCATCATGAAGACCAAGGAACACACCAGGCAAGTCCGTGATACTGTTGGAGAAGTTTAAAGCCGGATTTGGATACAAAAAGATTTCCCAAACTTTAAACATCCCAAGGAGCACTGTGCAAGCGATGATATTGAAATGGAAGGCGTATCAGACCACTGCAAATCTACCAAGACCCGGCCGTCCCTCTAAACTTTCATCTCAAACAAGGAGAAGACTGATCAGAGATGCAGCCAAGAGGCCCATGATCACTCTGGATGAACTGCAGAGATCTACAGCTGAGGTGGGAGAGTCTGTCCATAGGACAACAATCAGTCGTACACTGCACAAATCTGGCCTTTATGGAAGAGTGGCAAGAAGAAAGCCATTTCTCAAAGATATCCATAAAAAGTCTCGTTTAAAGTTTGCCACAAGCCACCTGGGAGACACACCAAGCATGTGGAAGAAGGTGCTCTGGTCAGATGAAACCAAAATCCAACTTTTTGGCCACAATGCAAAACAATATGTTTGGCGTAAAAGCAACACAGCTCATCACCCTGAGCACACCAACCCCACTGTCAAACATGGTGGTGGCAGCATCATGGTTTGGGCCTGCTTTTCTTCAGCAGGGACAGGGAAGATGGTTAAGATTGATGGGAAGATGGATGGAGCCAAATACAGGACCATTCTGGAAGAAAACCTGTTGGAGTCTGCAAAAGACCTGAGACTGGGACGGAGATTTATCTTCCAACAAGACAATGATCACAAACAAAGCAAAATCTACAATGGAATGGTTCACAAATAAACGTATCCAGGTGTTAGAATGGCCAAGTCAAAGTCCAGACCTGAATCCAATCGAGAATCTGTGGAAAGAGCTGAAAACTGCTGTTCACAAACGCTCTCCATCCAACCTCACTGAGCTCCAGCTGTTTTCCAAGGAAGAATGGGCAAGAATTTCAGTCTCTCGATGTGCAAAACTAATAGAGACATACCCCAAGCGACTTGCAGCTGTAATCGCAGCAAAAGGTGGCGCTACAAAGTATTAACTTAAGGGGGCCGAATAATTTGGCACGCCCCACTTTTCAGTTTTTTATTTTTTACAAAAGTTTAAAATAACCAATAAATTTCGTTCCACTTCACAATTGTGTCCCACTTGTTGATTCTTCACCAAAAAATTAAAATTTTCTATCTTTATGTTTGAAGCCTGAAATGTGGCAAAAGGTTGAAAAGTTCAAGGGGGCCGAATACTTTCGCAAGGTACTGTATGGTTGAGAAGGATTTTTGGATTTTTCGATTCAGCTTTAGGTGCAATATAAAGAAATTGGTTGGTGCTACTCCATAGGTGTTACTATCCAGCAAACAGACATCCATCATACAAACAGCCAAGGTGGTGCCCAGTAAAATAGAGCATTTCCAGCACCTATATATGGAGGCATGAAGTATACAGCACTCACCACTAAATCCTGATGCTTTATTGGAGTCCAAACATTGCGAACATGGTGGGAAGCTGGCACCTTACAACAGGAAATTTAGGTCGCCTTGGATGCATGAGGCCTCATTTCTTAAGAGAAGCTGTGAATAGCAAAAAAATAAAATAAAAAATTAGATTAGTGTTTTATTTTTTATTAAATGTTACTTTATTAACTAGCACCAGTTTATCACACATCAGGACCTGTCAATTTTTAGGTTAAAGTGCAGTGAAGAAGGGTCAAAACTGGTGCTCTGGCAGGTATGGTTACTCTCGACAGAAAATTGCACTTTGTTCACTATGTCACCAACGGCCCCTATGGCAGCATATATAAGTGGTTAAGAAGTTTTGGCAGTGGTAGACTTCCATTAAAGTGTAGCTAAACTTCGATTTTCTGGCAGTATTTGTGTCACTAATACACTTTGTAATATTCTTTATTAACAAATTAGTGCTCCTTTCTGTGAAATCCTGCATCTCTATTCTGTGGGTGGCTCAGTGTTTAGCACTGCAGCCTTGTAGCGCTGTAGTCCTGGGTTCAAATCCTGCCAAGGGCAACATCTGCAAGGAGTTTGTATGATCTCCCCATGTTTGTGTGGGTTTCCTACCACACACCAAAGATATACTGATAGGGAATGTAGATTGTGAGTCCTATATGGGACAGTGACTGACAATATCTGTAAAGCGCTGTGGAATATGATGGCGCTATACAAGCAAGAAATAAATTTGGTCCCTTGCTTCTCTATTAAGAGCGGTCCCTGCTTTTCACTGTATAGGATGGACAGACTGGTGTATAATGCCGAGAAAATAAGGGGAAAGAAAATAAAATATCTCCAGCAATTTAAAATGTATAAACTTATATGAGAGATTCTTATCTCTCATATGACACTTAGTTCTACCTGTATTACTTCTGGATGAAAATAGTTGGGATTGGGATATTACTATGCAGCTGCATAAAAAGGTTTGTGCTGTGAATACATACGCTGTACGCATTCACAATCCAAGTGGTTTGTAAAAGCAGTGACAAATACGTACACATGTACAGTACAGACCAAACGTTTGGACACACCTTCTCATTCCAAGAGTTTTCTGTATTTTCATGACTATAAAAATTATAGAATCACACTGAAGGCATCAAAACTATGAATTAACACATGTGGAATTATATACTTAACAAAAAAGTGTGAAACAACTGAAAATATGTCTTATATTCTAGGTTCTTCAAAGTAGCCACCTTTTGCTTTGATTACTGCTTTGCACACTCTTGGCATTCTCTTGATGAGCTTCAAGAGGTAGTCACCTGAAATGGTTTTCACTTCACAGGAGTGTCCTGTCAGGCTTAATAAGTGGGATTTCTTGCCTTATAAATGGGGTTGGGACCATCAGTTGTGGTGTTCAGCAGTCAGGTGGATACACAGCTGATAGTCCTACTGAATGGAGTGTTAGAATTTGTATTATGGCAAGAAAAAAGCAGCTAAGTAAAGAAAAACGAGTGGCCATCATTACTTTAAGAATTGAAGGTCAGTCAGTCCGAAAAATTGGGAAAACTTTGAAAGTGTCCCCAAGTGCAGTGGCCAAAACCATCAAGTGCTACAAAGAAACTGGCTCACATGAGGACCGCCCCAGGAAAGGAAGACCAAGAGTCACCTCTGCTGCGGAGGATAAGTTCATCCGAGTCACCAGCCTCAGAAATTGCAGGTTAACAGCAGCTCAGATTAGAGACCAGGTCAATGCCACACAGAGTTCTAGCAGCAGACACATCTCTACAACAACTGTTAAGAGGAGACTGTGTGCAGCAGGCCTTCATGGTAAAATAGCTGCTAGGAAACCACTGCTAAGGACAGGCAACAAGCAGAAGAGACTTGTTTGGGCTAAAGAACACAAGGAATGGACATTAGACCTGTGGAAATCTGTGCTTTGGTATGATGAGTCCAAATTTGAGATCTTTGGTTCCAACCACCGAGTCTTTGTGCGACGCAGAAAACGTGAACAAATGGACTCTACATGCCTGGTTCCCACCGTGAAGCATGGAGGAGGAGGTGTGATGGTGTGGGGGTGCTTTGCTGGTGACACTGTTGGGGATTTATTCAAAATTGAAGGAATGCTGAACCAGCATGGTTACCACAGCATCTTGCAGCGGCATGCTATTCCATCCGGTTTGCGTTTAGTTGGACCATCATTTATTTTTCAACAGGACAATGACCCCAAATACACCTCTAGACTGTGTAAGGGCTATTTGACCAAGAAGGAGAGTGATGGGGTGCTACGCCAGATGACCTGGCCTCCACAGTCACCAGACCTGAACCCAATCGAGATGGTTTGGGGTGAGCTGGACCGCAGAGTGAAGGCAAAAGGGCCAACAAGTGCTAAGCATCTCTGGGAACTCCTTCAAGACTGTTGGAAGACCATTTCAGGTGACTACCTCTTGAAGCTCATCAAGAGAATGCCAAGAGTGTGCAAAGCAGTAATCAATGCAAAAGGTGGCTACTTTGAAGAATCTAGAATATAAGACATATTTTCAGTTGTTTCACACTTTTTTGTTAAGTATATAATTCCACGTGTTAATTCATAGTTTTGATACCTTCAGTGTGAATCTACAATTTTTATAGTCATGAAAATACAGAAAACTCTTGGAATGAGAAGGTGTGTCCAAACTTTTGGTCTGTACTGTATATATGAACATATTTTGTCATATGTGTACATAAACTGCAGAAAATTCGTGCAAAAATAAGGAACTAATATTTCAATCCAACCATTGTAAATACAGTAAAGGGGATTCTCCTCAATACAAACCCAAAGTGTGAACTCTGAAAAGCCAAAGAATCCTATTTAATATGGAGGACAATTCTTAATTTGTTAGATTATAGAATAGTCAGGAAAGTTTCTATTGTAATTCATCAGTACCTCTTGTGTCTGCCCCTGCTACCTCTTGTGTCTGCCCCTGCTACCTCATAGATTGTAAGCTCTTGTGAGCAGGGCCCTTAGTCCCAGTGTGTGAATTGACTATTTCTTTGTAATGTATCTTTTTTGTCAGTAATTGAACCCTAGAAATTGTACAGTGCTGCGGAATATGTTGGCGCTATATAAATAAAATGTATTATTATTAATTATTATTATTATTATTAAATACACCATAAAGTGAAATACCCTCATTCCTCTTCCAACAGGATGCTGGAGAATCCACATTCAAGGAATCCTTTACTAGACTAGGAACATCTCATGTTATTTCCCTAGTCTCACACAAATTGCAGGTCTAATAAATGACTATACTCCCCAACAAGAAATAAAAACGAACATCTATATGTTCACTGTCACGGAGCCGCTTCTGGCTGTATACACTGGCTACAGCTTCTGGCATTGTCAAGTCAGTTGAAAAAAAAAGTTACTGACTAGATCCATAGCTTGTTGCATATTTATTCTCATAGGAATTCAGGAACATTTAGCAGGGTCACCTTAAATATATATATGTTCTGCTCTAGCAATCTAAGGCTCCATTTCTTACAGAACTTTCCTCCTTTTCTTGGCCAGTTGTTGAAAGTTCCCTAAAGAAACTTCATCTCTTCCTACTTGAATTCTGTCTGGGGACATCTGGGAGTCATGACTTACTATCTCAAGGGGAATCGAAGCCTCTATTTTTGTGTTCTGTTCTTCTCTTGCAGCATCATCAAAATCCCTGGATTTTTCCTGAGCTTTGCCTGCTGCTTGTCTGACCATGGTAGCCATTTATAAAAAGATCAGAGTCAAGTTGTGGCAAAATAGGAGTCAGTGTTTGGTTTGGCCTACCTGGACTCACAAGCTGTTGATAAACTACAATTCCCAGCCACACACTTTCTGTACAGGTTTGCATTTCTAACTTTCCAAAAGCTGAGAGGTCATCTAGGAGACCAGAGTCTAAATCCAAGTCTCGAGTCCAGAGAGAAATGGAGTTGCCCATCACTGTATTAATACAGGCCGGGTCCTGTGCAGTCAGCTGATGGCCACATGACGTCTACACCATTATGTGGCTAAATATAGACTATGGAATCCAAACTGCTGCCATTTTGACTGGTTGCGTTAAAGAAGTCAAAAATATCTAATAAAACAGAACTGTAGTGTCTCATCTAATTTATACCCTTCATAAATAGTGATCCTAATGAGGAACAGATGCGACCGCGGCATGAATCAGACGCTGTGCATATACGTGGGGATGTCAGCGCACCACTGGATTCCTCCATTCCAGCCAGTGATTCTCTCCAGTAACTATATCTTACCAGCATCGTCTTCACTAATTACCAGTGACCATGATTATTACCCAATGTGTGACTCAGGCCTGGAGGTGGCTGTGAGCAGTACGCAGCAGCTTCCTCTACTGATCTAGCCATCATACAGCCCATGATACATTACCGGGTTGACTACAGGCTACATTTTGCCTTGTATAATCAGTTAAAGGGATGGTCTAGTTGTAACTGTTGTATACTTTATGTTAGGGCTGGGTGATTACCCAAATCAAAATCATGATTGACTGCTTGATCATGATTATTTTTGGACACTCCCACTTTGTATATGCCACCAAATTTAGGTATCAGTTATTCACATATCAGCCAGTGGATTCAGAGTAATTGAAATAATCGATGATCGCAAATTCATATCAATTACACTTACTATTATTATTCAATTACTTGCCCAGCCCTAGTTTATGTAACAATTTCTCGTGGTTTTCTAGATCTCTGCCTACTGTCAGTGGATAGGAATCAGTCCATGGTCATGTGATGACAGGTGCACAGCTCGTTAGTCACAGCAGAGTAATCAGACGTCTTGTAACGAGCTGTGCACCTGTGTGTCATCACATGACCATGGACTGTACATCACATGACCATGAACTGATTTCTAGCTACTGGAATTAAGCCGAGATCTAAAAGACCGTGAGGACTTGACATAGAAAGTTGTAGAACTTATTACACAAACATTTGCTGAAACTAGAGAATCCCTTTAATATGCCATACAATCCCTCAGGGGCACCTTCTTGGTGCACTAATAAAATCACAAATCCACTGCAGTCTCTGTACAGACTTTTTTCTGTTAATATTGATCTCTATGCATCTTTGTATCCGTTAAATGGATCTGCTAAATGGATGTAAAAAACTTGATGTGAACAGACCCCAGATATGGTAGACTGCTTTTACCCCTGACAGAGGAGTAACAAGGAGTGTGGGTCTTTCTAGAATCCACCAAGACCTCCTTCAGTAGGAAGTTCAGAACATGCACACAGTTCAGTTATCCAAAATGTCTTACTAAAGTATTTTCCTCTACTGGAATGAAGGGGCCTAGGACAATCCCTGAAAACCAACCCTATAGCATTGTCCCTCTGCCACTAAACAGTCGTACAATACAGTCAGGAACCTTTTCCTGCCATTCTATAAACCCAGCCTCGGCCATCAGACTACCAGATAGAGAATAGAGAAGAGACAATCACTCACAGAGTCCAGGGGCAGCAATGTTCTTTAGACCTACCACTAGCCAATGCTTGGTGACGCAAGGTGCCCGGCCATGGAAACATGCCACAGAGCGCCCAACAACCTTTGTGCTGATGTTCATGCCAAAGGCGGGTTGGTACTCTGCAATTAACCCTTACATGACAAGACATTTTTCATTGTGTTTTTGTTTTTTTACTCCCTGCATTCCAAAAACCATAACTTTCTAATTTTTCCATTTATGTACTTCAAAATGGTACCATTTATGATTCTGTACAATGTACTGGGGTAAAACAAAAAAACAAAAAAAACAATTGGGAAAAAAAAATGCAGTACTACCATTTTCTTACAGGTTTTGTTTTTACGGCTTCCGCTGTGCAGTAAAAGTGCTATGTTCACTTTATTCTCTGTGTTGGTACGGTCACGGTGATACCAAATTTATATAGTTTTTCGTGCTATGACAACTTTACAAAAATTAAACAAACTTTTAAAGAAAAAAGAGAAATTTAAATATTCTGACACCTGTAACTTCTATATTTCAGTGTAAGGAGCTGTGTAAGGCGTCTTTTTGCGGGACAATATGTAGTTTTTATTGATACAGTGTTGGGGAATGTATGATTTTTGGTCACTTTTTTTTTTTTTTTTTTTTTTAAGGCGGCAAATTGGCGAAGAAACACCAAATCAGCCATTTTAATTTTTTTTCTGTTTATCGTATGGGACAAATGTTTATATATTTTAATAATTTGGGCGTTTTCAGACTTCGGGATGCCTAGTGTGTTTAGGTTTACTTTTATTTATTTCTATGTATATTTTGTCTAGGGAAGGGGGGGGGGGGTGATATAAAGGTTTCTTTCAATTTTCTTATATATTTTTTAAAAACTTAATTTTTTTAGCCTCCATAAGGGGCTTGAACATGTGATCTTCAGAGACTTGTGCCATGCTATTGTATTGCAGTCTATGGCAGATTTGCTATGTAACTATTGAAACTTGCCACAGGTAGGCCTCTGTCACATTTGACCATGGCATCTGAGTGGTTAAATTCCCGTGATCACAGACATCTCTGATCACGGGCATTGCTGTTAGATCCCGGCTGTGTGAAACATCACAGACCCGGCAGCTAGTACGTCCAATCTGCTTCAGAGCTGCCGCCATACTTAATAATGTCCTGGTGCACATGACTAAGTTACTTGCACTTTTTTTCATCTTTGCGTTGTCTTTTCTGCCCTCTGCTTTATTAATTAAGCATTTGCACCTTTTTTCCTAGATGTTATGCTGCCCTCGTCACTTGCCTTTTGTTGGGAAAAGGGAGCATGACCTAAGTGGAAATCCTTTTCACGCTGTATTAACGTCCATAGATCAGAATGGTGGTGGTATTGGGGCAAATCTTTGACTTTGGCTAGTAAACAACATTCACTGCTCTCAACCAGTCCTTTGTCATCCTCTACAGCTCCCTGCTGATCTCCAGCAACTTATTTACAGCATAAATACATCCTGATGAATACAAAATAAAGCTGAGGCTTCTGTAAGCAGTGACACATAGCCAGGTGTCACCGAGACCTAAGCTGTTTGGACCCAGGTCAGACATCAGGATAAAGCTAAACTGATGTCTGTATCCACAGGCAACTAACAAATAAGGATAAAAAAAAAATATTTATATATATATATATATATATATATATATATATATATATATATATATTTATATATATATATGGAATGTCTAAACGTTGGATTATTTCATAGAGCAAAAAACTTCACCTGTGATTATCACAAGTGGTGAATTTGGGAGGTTCTTAAGTTTCCAGAGCTAGAATATCAGAACAGCACAAACCTATCCTTCAATCAATAAGTACACGAAATACAAGCACACGTGCCAAAAATCTGACCTACCCTCCGAGTATAACCCAAGGTAAACAGAGCCAATAAAACACAAATGTAAATCCCTGCCAAGGTTTCATTGCTGAAATCTCTTGCACAATGCATAACCAGACCAGTACTGAGAGCAGGTACCACATAGCCAGATTCACAGGGAATATTGGTTGAAGCTGTCAGATGTGCAATGTTAGGGGTCAATTGTTTGTAAAAAATTTTTGGGAAAAAAAAAAAAAAAATTGCCTTAAAACTAAAAAAAAACTTATCCATGGGATTTTTATGATGTTGATAAACTAGAGATCAGTGCGCCCAACTGGTTTGTGGAGAGTTTACATCACCTTCCTAGAGGTCTTGCTTACATGGTTGTAGGATTGTGCTGGTTCCATATTAAGAAGATGCATAACTGGTTCCCACAAGAGTGGAGGAAAAACTGACAAATAAAGGAACACAAACCACATGTAGGGCTTTAAAGGGAGTGTCATAGAACAGTCCCTAGCGAAGTATAAGCACTGTCAGATGTCTAGGGTTCACATGACAAACTTTTCTGCTTCTTGATCTGGTCCTACATTGCTTAGATATTAGCCTTTATCCTGATATGTTAATGAGTTGTTTGGTGCAATAAGGGCATCACCATTGGTCTCATCCCACCAAAGAGCTATACTTTCCCAAGTAAAAACACACACACACACACCGCAACGGAGGCACCGATCAGGAAGCTGAAAAGCATCCCCGCTCCTATACAATTAAGTGGCAGTGGCGGAGAGTGAGTGGGTCCCATTGTAGTGAATGGGAGCTGGGGTGTAGAGCATGTCTACATTCAGCCTGGCTGCATTCACAATGAGTAAAACACCTCCTTGTTCTCCGAATCAGGGGAAGTCTCAGCAGTCAGAACCCCATGATCAGCTATTTAACCCTTATCCTATATATAAGGGGTAGACAATCTTCAGCACGCCAGTAGTCGTGGAACTACAAGTCACAGCATTACTACTTGCTCTTCTCGAAACTACCCACAGAAGTGAATGTTACTGATTGTTGTAGTTCCACAGCAGCTAGAGTGCCGAAGGTTGTTGATTCCTGCTATAAAGTCAAAATATGCTTCAGAGCATAACCCATTTAAAGGGAACCTGTCAGGTTGACTTGGGACACTAAGCCAGCCACAGGTCCTTATGGAACTGGGGTTTAGTGTTCAAAATTGGCCTGTAATAAAGCCATCTGTGGCCACAATAAAAATAAAGCCCTATCACTATACTCCTCGTAGCGACAGTTCTTCAACGAAGCCAGCGGAGTACACCTTGGCTTCACATGCCCCATACCTCCAGCACTTGTGCAGTGAAGCCGGGATGTACGTCACAGATGTCGGGAGCACCAGAGACGAGTCCAAGGAGAGTCATTTCTAAGCATGTATAAAAAGGTTAAATTTTTATTTATTTTTTTTAAAATTGCCATCACAAATTGCTTTATTATTACAGGGCGATTTGGGACACTAAACCCCCAATCCATAAGGACCTGTGGTTGGTTTAGTGTCCCAAATCGCCCTGAAAGGTTCTTTTTAAGCATTGCAGAGCTGTAGATGCAATCCTCATAATGGCAGAGAGTCAGCAGCGCAGTGTTATTTCACTTGCCACCATAACCAATTTTGTATAGCATTATACCATGTTCGCTCTCCAGTGAAAAGCTGAAGAGCAGCTTCAAGTACATTAGTCATATTCAATGTAAAACTCATGTACAGTATTTTGTTAGTATACAATATGGATCACACTAACAGGTCAGACTAACTATCCTCATACTAAATCAACTCAAAACATTGCCTTGTAGCCCTAGCCTAAAGCAAACAAGTGTTACACAACATTAAGATGGCAATATCACATCTAATGACTGTCTAAGGCAGCAGTTCCCAAAATACTGAATTCAGGACTTTTTGGCAAGACCGCACCCCAACTACTGTAACTTGGCCCAATTTGAAAAATAAGTCCCCCAAAAAAATTAAGCCCCTGTATTCTGTTAGGTGAAAATAAGTGCACAACACTCGGCGTGACTGTGTCCTAGACTTGACACCAGTGCTAATGGTCGCTTATGTGTACAGGACAAGGCAACCCGCATAGACCTGCGGTGACCCTGATGCTGCAATGATCTCTAGAAAAGCTAGTCAAGTTCACCATTACTGAAAGAAACCTGGACTACAATTTACAGAGGGCACAATGGAGGGAGTGATCAAATGACTAGCAAAGGATAATAAAATGGCCTCAGCGTTTATTGGCTTTATAGGCGGCTAATGCAGAGCATGTCATGGCCGTTTGGTACTGGTGTTCTGATACGGCTGCTTATGTGAGCCGCCCCTTCCAAGAACAGCTATATTCGGACCACAGAGTGTATATCTGAATGCACACAAATCCCCCTCCCCTAAGGTGGTTGCTGCCCAGTTTAGGAAACTGTTGTACAGTATTGTAATTCAACATGTTCACCAATGCAACACTGTAGGTTGCAAGTCTCATGCAAAATTAGTCAGGTGACGGCAAGCTGTGAAAGTTCTTTTTTTTTTGGCCATGCAACTTTCTTGGAAGCCCTAGCCTAAGAACCAAAAGGAAATAGGTAATTACATTTGCTGCTATGTGGTGTCTCTAAGACATTGCATTATGAGATAGTCTCTCAAAATGGAACTTCAGAGAATCTGCGAGGCCAGGCCACATGTGACAGTCACAGTGAGTTAATAGAATCGCCTTGATATCAGTTTTCTAGGACTAGCCATGACCTCACTCCTTTGTGTGCAGAGTCATCCTAGAGAATCATTACTCAAACACTAAGAGCCACAAGAAGGTGACATGGCGTGGAGGACCTCCTGAGGATTTCAGACTGTTGGGTCTATAGATGGCGTCAATTTCTCATAATTAATCCCGATCTTCTTCTAATTGGTCTAGTACCCTTTGTCATGTTTTCCTCTTGACCGCTCATTGACAGTAACCTTGGACATCCACTGAAGATGTGACAATGTATTCAGCACGTTGGATATTTTTCCAGTTATTTGACTATTTCCACCCACAAATGGGGTCAGGGGTCATGACACATGTATGAGGGTCACATGACTGGTGTCATGTTTAGTCCATTTCAGTTCTCTGCTTTTCACAGGACCAAATATGGACCATACCATTTTTCTTTAGCGACTACTGCACTGAAAAATTGTTCACACATCTTTATTTTAATACATGTATATTAAAGTGTATGATGTCCTCTTTATGCAAATAAGTTAAATCATGAAAACCAGAATACTCCTTTAAAGAGGCAGGGGTATATAACTCACAGCATGTTTGTTAAAAGCCTCCCCCCCATATATAAACTCATTACTTACACACGGACAAAATTGTTGGTACCCCTCGTTTAATGAAAGAAAAACCCACAATGATCACAGAAATAACTTGAATCCTGACAAAAGTAATATATAAAAATTCTATGGAAATGAACAAATGAAAGTCAGACATTGCTTTCCAACCATGCTTCAACAGAATTTTTTTTTTTTTTAAAAAGAAAACTCATGAAACAGGCCTGGACAGAAATGATGGTTCCCTTAACTTAATATTTTGTTGCACAACCTTTTGAGGCAATCACTGCAATCAAACGATTCCTGTAACTGTCAATGAGACTTCTGCACCTCTCAGCAGGTATTTTGGCCACTCCTCATGAGCAAACTGCTCCAGTTGTCTCAGGTTTGAAGGGTGCCTTTTCCAGACGGCATGTTTCAGCTCCTTCCAAAGATGCTCAATAGGATTTAGGTCAGGACTCATAGAAGGCCACCAGAATAGTCCAATGTTTTCCTCTTAGTCATTCTTGGGTGTTTTTAGCTGTGTGTTTTGGGTCATTATCCTGTTGCAAGACCCATGACCTGCGACTGAGACCAAGCTTTCTGACACTGGGCAGCACATTTCTCTCTAGAATCCCTTGATAGTCTTGAGATTTCATTGTACCCTGCACAGATTCAAGACCACCCTGTGCAGATGCAGCAAAGCAGCCCCAGAACATAACAGAGCCTCCTCCATGTTTCACAGTAGGGACAGTGTTCTTTTCAAGATATGCTTCATTTTTCCGTCTGTGAACATAGAACTGATGTGCCTTGCCAAACATTTCGATTTTTGTCTCATCTCTCCATAGAACATTCTCCCAGAAGCTTGTCAACATGTAGTTTGGCAAATTCCAGTCTGGCTTTTTTATTATTTGTTTTCAACAATGGTGTCCTCGTTCGTTGTCTCCCATGAAGTCCACTTTGGCTCAAACAACGACAGATGGTGCGATCTGACACTGATGTTCCTTGAGCTTGAAGTTCACCTTTAATCTCTTTAGAAGTTTTTCTGGGCTCTTTTGTTACCATTTGTATTATCCTGCTCTTTGATTTGTCATCAATTTTCCTCCAGGGTCTTAAATTTCTGAATAATATGTGCCATTGTAGTCACAGGAACATCAAGCTGCTTGGAGATGGTCTTATAACCTTTACCTTTAACATGCTTGTCTATAATTTTCTTTCTAAGCTCCTGAGACAACTCTTTCCTTCGCTTCCTCTGGTCCATGTTGAGTGTGGTACTCACTATGTCACCAAACAGCACAGTGAGTATCTGTAGTCCTATATACAGGCCCACTGACTGATTACAAGATTGTAGACATCTGTGATGCTAATTAGTGGACACACCTTGATTTAACATGTCCCTTTGGTCACATTATTTTCAGGGGAACCATCATTTCTGTCCAGGCCTGTTTCATGAGTTTTCTTTTTAAAAAAATTCTGTTGAAGCATGGTTGAAAAGCAATGTCTGACTTTCAATTGTTCATTTTCATAGAATTTCTATATATATATTATTACTTTTGTCAGATTCAAGTTATTTCTGTGACCATTGTGGGTTTTTCTTTCGTTAAACAAGGGGTACCAAAAATTTTGTCCACATGTATATATAGCGACATGTGCAATGTCAACCATGGTGAAAGAATTATTCTTATTTTACATGGGAAGCTGTTGAATAACTTATGACTACCCACAAGTTAGAGAAATTGTTCTTTAGCCAGAAGTTGTCGGTGTCAAAACAAAATGAACAATTTCAATGAGGTGCAATGACTGTATATACTGTGGTCAGTCCCATAACATCAATACCACAAACATTTAAATAAAACCCATCATGCTTTGTGTGTAAACAAAAAAGATATGACAGAGGGTCTTAGGCTAAGGCCCCACGTAGCGGGCCGCAGAAAAAAAAAAAAAAAAAAAAAAAAAAAAAAAAAACACACCTGGCAGTAACGCATCAGTTTTTCCCGCAGCGCTTTTCATTGAAAGTCCACAGAAGTTTCTGCTGCGGACTTTCTGCTTCCATTATACCTATAGGGAAACTGCCAGCGTTTCCGTAGGTATAGTTTACATACTGTGTATTTTTCTGTGATGTGTAGATGGGATTCACTAGAATCCCATCCACTTTGCAGGGACTAAAGTTCTGCATTTTTTCTGCAGCATTTATGCCACGTGGGGCCCTGGCCTTAGGGAGGTTTCGCCCTTATTACAGTCACGGTTTTAGATAAGTCACATGATAGACCTCATTGACTTCTAGTAGCATCTACTGAAGTTCAACCACAAAGTTTTGGCAGGAAGAGCAGAGCACGTTGTCTGTCAAATCTGAGAGGACAGATGCTCTTTACATAGATTCAGACAGTAGCACGAGTGCAGCTTTACAAAGATTTGGGCTAGCCAATGAGTTGATGTTGAAGTCCCCCAGTAATATTCCACACAGACGTTTATGGATATTTGAGAAATTGTTCAGCTTTTTCAGAGAAGCCAGTGCCCTTTTGTTTTTCACTCCAGGTGTACCCCATCACTAAATTTTGTATTTAGCACCCACTCACCTCTTCTCCTATGACAGCACCCACAAGAGATATACAGAAGAAAAAGATCAGGGAGGGAAGAGCGCTAAGCCAGAAAGTGCCTTCCAAATCCAAAAACCCACTAACTTAGGCTAAATAGGAACTCTGCCTAATCCATCTGGCTAGGGTATCCCTATAACTTCTGTTCCCCCCCCCCCCAATTTTTCTCTTTTAAGGCCTCCATTCCCTTGCGTCCTGCAGTATCTTGCGAACACATCTGACATCTGAACTCTCTCCTTACTGGTCTGGGGGTTGTCACAGAAGTAAAATAATACTTCCAAGAATAATAAGCGGAAAACTTTCAGGAGTGAGACAGGTTCAGGTTAAAGAACAACTCTCACCCCTAATTTCGGTAGGGCAGAGAGGAGGACAAGTCTGTAGTTCTCTTGATCTCCTAGCCAAGCTGGCAGCAACTAGGAAATGTTATAATGCCAAAACTTAGAGATCCCCGATCTTCTGGATAACCCATGCAACACAATGCCAAGATCCCAAGAAGGGACCCTAGGTAGTTTGTTTTCTCTGCGGCTCCTCCCATTGCCTTCAGCCCTTGCATTGCAAAGGTTGAAATCCGTGGGTAAGACCCACAGCAATAATTGATATGCTACAGGAATAAATCCTACAGAAGTCAACTTTAGGCTGTGTGTGGATACGGTTTAAATCCATTATGCTGTAACTGTAAATGCCTGGGGTTCGCAGCCCACAGCAGCTCAGTGATTTTGTCCAGCGTGCCCCGGCCTTAGATAGATACAGTGGGGGAAGTTTGTCAATCCTTCCATGCCAGTTTTCTGACATAGTGGGATGATATTGTGGTGTACATTTGCACCAAAATCCCCGTTCCCTGCATTGCTTGCCACAGTGTGCGAATAGGTTTTCTGGTGTTAGTTATAATGGAAATCTATGCCATTCCTAACTGGGGTAGATCATAAATCAGTCACATGTCCATTCTCAAGACTGGCATATGAAACGCCAGTCTTAAGTCTGCCCTAGTGTCTTCTGGGCAAATGCTCAGGGTGTCTGAATGGTATACAGGAACATTATGTGAAGCTATATACAAAAGGGAGTGTCAGGTCCAAAACACCTCCCATACCAATAGTGCTGTGTAGGGGCCTTTATAGGAGAAGAAACAGATCAGATCCATCCTCCCTGCCATCAATTGTATTTTCTTTACAGGGTGATTAGAATGCCTTGATCATGGGAGGAGTCATGGTGGCCTATGGGAGGCGGAGTCATCATGGGTATGTTCCCCCTGGTTGGTCTCTTACAGGGTGGAGTCCCTAGGAGTGATGCCACCAAGCCAGGGGTCATGGTAAAGATTATTTAACTTTGCTATATATATTTTGGGTGCTTGACCATTTTTGTAGCTTCAAGGACCCCTGTGCAGGTGTTCTAGCATTAAATAAAGTTATAAACTTGTTTATACTGTGTAATTTGTTAATAAACTGGTGCTGTGGCCAAATTCACCCAACAGGAGTTGTCGGTGTCTCTCTTGGCGGGTGAGGATGGTGAGGCAGTGGCTTGGGTTTAAGGCTTCGTAAAAGGCACCACACTACAATACCCAGTCATGCTTCATTGCCATAAAGGTATGTTTTTGCTGCTATTAAAAAGGACCCTTCATAGGACTATTTTACAAGGCGTTTGACCATAATTGTCACTTGTGTCCAGAATTTTGCTTACTAAATATCCCCCATATATTGTCCTCTACAGTCAGCTAACCTATATGCTTTTATTAGACAGCGGACAGTTCCATAGTAAAAGGAAGAGTCTCTCTGAATTTAGCAGGGACATGCTCATCGTTTCATATTTCTCCTTGCACAGAAAATCAGATTATGCATACGTTCCATATACAGACAACCACAGTGACAGGAGGGAAGGAAAAAAGTTACACAGCGCTCATTTCTGCAAGCACTGCACTTGTGCATGAAACAAAGGGTCACCTATACTAGCAGCCCAGCTCACCCCCTTCAGTTCATTTAAATAATAGGCATACATGTCTGAATTGGCACGCTTAGCAATCCCCAGAGTGTCCCAGCGACAACCTATTTTTCTGCAGCAGCCAAGTTAAGTACAATAAAGCCATTCTGTAAGTGAACAGATCAAAACCTATGAGAAGCTAGGTGAATCTGCACAGCGTCAGGAAGGGATGATCAGCTCTTGTTACCTGCTCCGCACCTTCTCCCTTAATACATAAAACTTTAACAATGCAAGACATTGCCCTGCTTTTAATATTTTGGTCACCTTACAGGATACTGGTAATTTAAAGGAGTATTCCAGCCATATGGGGCTGCTCTGCATTAAAGGGAGTTGGTCTCAGAACCCAGCCCTGCAGATGGGTTAGGGTCACCTGAATCAAATGGTGTTTTCCTGGTGTTGGAGATTTTGCGGTTTGTTAATCTGCAAAAGAGCTCTTTGGAGCAATGAAGTAGTTGTCATTGCCTCAAACAGGCAAAGGTTATTGCCATTGTTGCTCCAAAGAGCTCATTTGCATATTAACAAAAACAGCACTCTCCGCAACAGAGGCCCCAATTCACAAAATTTGATTTAGGCTGAAGCCCCATGTTGAGTTTTACATTACCTGCGAAGTGGATGAGATTCTGGCTAATCCCATCCACACATTGCAGAGAAAAAAATCCACAGTGAAAAATATGCATTTTCAGTTACACTCGCATTTTTGGGAAATCGCTGCATGTCAATTATCCGCATGGAAATGCTGAAGTTTTCCCTATAGGTATAATGGAAGTAGAAAGTCCTCAGAGGAAACCTCTGCAAATAATGGAAAGAGACCACGATGCATTTCCATTGCATTTTTTCAGGAGCATTTCTTTGCTGTGCGTCACTATGTGGGGTCTTAGCCTTAGATGACCCTAACCTATCTATCTGCAGGGCTGGGTTGACATGCTGGGTTCTGGTGACCCTAACCTATCTATCTGCGGGGCTGGGTTGACATGCTGGGTTCCTGTGACCCTAACCTATCTATCTGCAGGGCTGGGTTGACATGCTGGGTTCCTGTGACCCTAACCTATCTATCTGCGGGGCTGGGTTGACATGCTGGGTTCCTGTGACCCTAACCTATCTATCTGCGGGGCTGGGTTGACATGCTGGGTTCTGGTGACCCTAACCTATCTATCTGCGGGGCTGGGTTGACATGCTGGGTTGTGGTGACCCTAACCTATCTATCTGCGGGGTTGGGTTGACATGCTGGGTTCTGGTGACCCTAACCTATCTATCTGCGGGGCTGGGTTGACATGCTGGGTTCTGGTGACAGACTCTACAACACAGAGAAGGTATGTAGTATGTGCAGCATTTTTGAAGCCAGCTTTGCTTGAGGCAACATTGCCATTATTTGTGACAACTTTATCAAAATGTCACACAATGTTAAGGTAGGGCTGGACTGGAAAAATAACCGAAAGCAAAAGTCAGTTGAATTGTGAGAATTTGCTCACATTGATTTTTTCAATTATTTTGCCTCTCTGCCACCCTGTCTCACACTGACATTTGGCTCTAAGGCTATATCACTAAGGGCGTGTTCACACAGATTAATTTTTTAAATTAATTTTCTAGCAAATCCAATCCACACATTGCGTTAAAATACGCACAGCGGACACGCTGAGATTTCCAAAACTGTTGCGGCTTTTGAAATTGCAGCATGTCGATTATCCCTATGGAAACGCTGGCAGGCATGGGAACTAAAGCACAAATTTAGTCAAGTTTATGTTATGCTTCAAGCGCACAACTCTTCCTACATTTCAACGGAGCCAGCCAACACTAGGTTAGTGCTAAACTACTGAAAATACAATTTACTTCGAGCAACCCACTCACATCCACCAAGTCTATCCAGAAGAAATGTCGAGGGTTCTTGTTTTGTGACTCACAGCAGAAAATTTCAGGGAGAAGGAAAAACCCTCTATATCAAGAGGCACAGATCACGTCATAGTACTGTGAGTCATATGGCGGATGTAATGGAACATGGCAACTGTGTGGCAGGTGGCACGTACGCAGTGTTTTCTAATGCAATTGGCACTGTACAAACGCCATCAAAAGACACAGCCTTGTTGGTCAGTGAGGTTAAACCTGGACCATTTCAATAAGAGGGAAAATGGGGGACGTCAGCTGAGGTATTTGAGGTAATGCTAGAGAACTTTTGTAATAACTTAACATGGAGTCATGAGAGGATGTGGTAAGGTCAGCAAGGAAGGTTTCAGGAGAAGTGTAGGAGGTGGTTACGGGAATAGTTTCCAATGGGTGACTAGACTTCCAGCCCATTGTTCAGATCTATGAACCATAAGGCAATTGAAGTCAGAATGAACACAAGCATTAAATGCTTCCAATCTGTGCTGTTTACTTGTGTGGTAGACATATTACCGTCATTGTACACCCGCAATGGTTCGGAAAGATGTTTAGAGGACATGATCTGCCTGATCTTCTGATATGTATATGTAATCACAAGCCACATGATATAACCAAAAGCAGTTTATACACCAAAAACAAGCCAAGAAGCTTTATTTCTCACCTCCATAATAATCTGCCTAAACCCAGCTAAGCAATACTTTCTCCCGACAGTCCCCTGGATCAACACTACATTAATACTGGTAGCCTTGTATATCGTGGTGCGACAACAAAGACCCCTAACCCTTTCTTAAAGCATGACACTTTCCTCCATTTCCAAATCCTGCATGTGCCATAATCTTACAGTTTAGACAAGTCATACCTTATAGAGGGAGAAAAAATAAATAAATAAACACACTATGCTCACCAACACTTCCAAGTTGGCCACTATTTGGCCCCGGCAGCCCCATCCCCTCTCAGTCAGCCCTATTTGCACACCTCTTTGTTGGGTGTCACCACTTTTTCTAAGGTGGCCAATATAGAAAAGGCCCATGACACAATGTCACAGAGCCCAGGTGCCCAGCAAATTTGTATTTAACCTTCCAGGAAGAATTTTTTGCAAGAGCTGCCTGGTCAATGTGGGAAAGTTGGAAAGCAAAAAAAAAAAAATAAATAAATAAAAAAAATTATTAAAGTTAAAGTAACACTAGCATGTGTGTGTTTTTTTTAATTATTAAAAATACACAGTATAATCTTGCACTTAACATCTAACCACATATACAGATGTGGCCATTTATTCAGGTCACCCTTTAGGGATTGGACATTCTGTGCTGCATCTACAACCCTACAGATCTTCGAGTTGTCTACACTCTACAGAGACAAAGTACCAGAAAGTCCAACCTCTGTATTATTTATAAACAGCTAGCATAATAGCCCCAGTGCAGATAACTGGGTTACCCCACTTATAACATTAGCCCAGTTTAATAAGACCCATTTATGACTACTCAGAGGTCAGAAGTGGTGAGGTTAAGGGGCCAAGTTGCAAAAACTCAGCTTTTTTTGTTGCAGATTTTACTGCGGGTTTTTGAGCCAAAGCCAAGAATGACCACAAAAATAAATGTGAAATATAGGAAACTCTTATACTTCTACATTCTGTTCAATCCACTCCTGGATTTGGCTCAAAAAGACAGCAAAAACCGCTACAAAAAGCTTCAACATGGGGCCTCAGCCTAAAGCTCCTGGAATTCCTACAAAAGTAGAAATGTAACACAACACATCTAATTATACAAGTTTTTTTTTGTAATAAAATTACATAGCAAATTTGAGAAGTTCAGGTAGTTAAACCCATTGCAGGGATGTCCACCCATTCATCTGGAATCTACTGTTCCTTCTTCCCCATTTAGTGAGGGTTCTCCAAACCTGCAGCCTTTTCATGCCGTACTAGTGTGCAAACAGAGTGAGCACTGTTCATGCCTTCATGTCTACAATTCTAAAACTTCTAAAGAAAAAAAAAAGTCAATGTTGCTAATGAATATCATTTTCCAACACCATGATGCACATGACAGAACACAAAAAAAGAAAGTAAGTAGAGCAAAAATATTATAGCAGCCCATGCATGCTAAACAAAGAGGATTCTATTGCCTCGCTCCAGACTGCTGAGCCAGCAGCTTTACACGCAGAACTTCTCTTAACTTGGGGAACAAAGAATCCAGAATCCCTTTTCTTCAGTGCGCTTTGCTCAAAAGTTGTCAAGTATTTACAGTAATAAGAACATAAAATAAGCAGCTACAGCACCAAGATGATATCCAGGGTTTATGACATAGCCAAGACACCAGAAGGACACTTATTGTAAAACCATCCTGAAAGATACAGAATAATTCATTGCTGTTGATGTGCACAGGACACTTATAAGCTATACACGTTGCGATTGTAAGCCCTTGTGTACGGCCAATCTGTTTCATTGTTAATGTGCACAGCGCGCATTTCCTATGTAGACTCCCAAGTGACTCGTGATCATTCTGTATGGGAATAATGACCCATGGTTGTTCCAGGATTTTATAGCAATGGCCTAACCTTATTACAGGTTATCAATGGGCCATCAGAAGGGGGGCCCACCGTTCCTCCAGTCAGCAAACAAAAACCCACTGCAGTACCTAAAACAGCCATGTCTAGGTGTGGCTGTGTATGGCACTGTAGCTCATCTGCAATGACTAAGGTTACGTTCACAAAACAGCATTCAATTCAATGTCAGTGAATGGAGACTATTCACATGAGCGTCCTTTTGACTGTCCGTTGCAAAATGTAGGGCATGTCTTAATTTTGTCCCGTTTGCATGGACCCCTCCATACACAAATGAAAACGGCCTACTATCAGGTACAAGATGGCTGGGGAAAAAAAAAAAAAAAAAAAAAAAAAAAAAAAAAAACTTTCACGGCTGTTTTAAACCTTGGTCATCTGAGCCTGACTCCAATTTCACACCTGCGCTTGGGTTTCCATTCTTGGAAACCCAATCCACTTAAAAAGTTTACCATCGAAAACCTGCAGACCCCATAGAGTATAATGGGGTTCACTGGGTTTTCGCCCAAAAAACAAAATGCAGGTTTCTGCATTTTTCAAGCAAATTCTGGGACAGTATCCCCAAACGGAATCCAAGCACTGGTGTGAACCCAGCCTTACTCTGATCAGTGTATCCTTACCAGCTGGACTATCCTAATGATTTTCTATTAACACAAGATCCTTCATTTCTCACCTGTGGGCAAGAACAGACCCTAATATACTAATACAAGGCCATGTTCTTATTTGCATTGGACACTTCCATTGAGAGTTCAGTTGACTTTTCAGCATGTACTGCTATTCCTCGACTCACATTAGACTCGGCAATGCATTCTCCAAGTGTAGATCCACACATACTGGAACTGCTGCAGATCTGCACAGGTAAGATTCCACTGCGGGATACAGTAACAGGCAAGTAATGGGATTTTACAAGGCTCATCTATTTGGTTATACATGTAGATCTTGCAGTGCATTTCTTGCATAAAAATCCACCATGTGTGGACTTGTTCTAAAGCAAATTTCTGCAGGGGGGAAAGGTAAAAAAAAAAAATAAAAATTTTTTTTTCTAAATTTTATTTGGCCAATGGCCATATATTCATTTAGAGCCCTACCATCTCCTGCCTGCACCACCCCATGCAGTGAGTTGATCCTCCCACTGCCATGACATCACCCATCCTACTTGATCAGTGCTCCCAGGGCTGAAGGCCTGCCCACAGTGCACCAACACAGGAGTTGCGCTTTTCCAAATCTACAAAAGTTCCCTACATAACAGGGGTATGTTTATCAGTGTAATGTGCTCTGTCATGTAGTGATGGCAGCAGAGTGTGCTGGGGGAGGTGGCAGACAGAGGTGTATGGGCATTGGGGACAATAAGAGGCTATAGAGCGCTTGTCCATTAGCACGCAAACAGACACTTAGCAGAGCTGTCTGCCACTACCTCAGCGTGCTCTAGTAACTGAAGACCTCTCCCACATCTCCGGGGACGTTTTGTGGAGTGATTTGTGCCTGTTCTGTGTTGACAAGCCCAAGGCTTTTAAAAAACGTAAAGCCTTAAAAGCTCACGTGTGGTTGTAATGTCAACAGGGCCCATCAGGGGTTTCATTACTGCTCCGTAATCCTTCACTTTGCATCTCAGAGGCGGTTAATCTGCAAGTAACCCAACTCCTGCAATACCTCAAATACACAAATTGTAAGCATACAATGCTCAGCTATGTACACACCAGTTATGAAATTGTTCTCTGGATGTCTATAGGTTTGTCAAAAAAAGAAACCCCAAAACCCTCCAGGTAGTGACACCGGTCATCTGTATAGGATCAAAATATAAGAAGTAGATTATCTGCATTTACCAAACTGCATTTCCCCTTGAGAATAGAGCTGGTCATACACATTAGACATTGATTTTGGGACTGGCCAGCCATCCAGTGTGTAAGGGGGTCTCCTGGATCTCCCCACAGCAAAGGCCGGGAGGACAGAAGGATCAGGCTGCTAGACTTCTACATGCCAGATCCTTTGTTCTGAAAGATGATAAGCTGCTACCACAGGTCTCCGGCAACAACTTTCTTATCCCCCTCCCTACAGAGAACACACACACACTCTGAGCCAAGCATGCATGTGTATTGCGGAAATCAAGAGATGGCTTTAGTTGCACATGGTTGTCTGCATGTAGTCTTAGGCTCCACAGCTCCATTGGAGACTCCATCACAGTGTCCTGCTGAAAATTGTTTGAGGATGGACCAGAACAATGGAGAGGTGACGCTAGTGTAAAAAGGGAAGTTCTACAATCACAAGTCACTTGCAAAGGTTTCACTGGTAGTAATGCCACAGTGTTATCTCTCTTAGTGCTTATTCACATGACAAGCTTTCACAGCCGAGTGCTAGCCTTTTTTTTCCCAATGACTGTATGACTGTACCATTAGAACAAGCCATTTCTGAAGCAGGAGGAGAACAAAGGACAAGTGGACTGCTAAAATCGTGGTCACATACAGAGCCTGGGGGTCCGATGGAGGTCCATTGTTATTAAACTGAAAGCGACAGATGAAAAAGCCATGCAGCGCGGACACTGCAACAGAGTCTAATGTGAATGTAGCCTTACCCTCAGATGTACACTTAGGCTAGGCTCACATCTGTGCACACCTCTCCGACTATAATGCGGTCTGCTGGGTGTCCGCTGGTTTCAGCACAAGAAAGTGCAGGACTTCTCTCCGCCAGTTTCCAACAGAACTTAGCCTTAGCCATGAAAAATATACTTTTACACAGCCCTGTTATGTGAATCCATACTTATGTAGCAAGAGAGTCTAACTCCCTCTAGGCACCGGGGCCCCCACTCCTAAAGACAAGTCACTGGGATACAGAGAGTGAAAGGGTATAACTTTGAATACATCTAATGTGATTACATATACGTTATATTATATTGCATGACAGATTAAAAAAAAAAAAAAAATCTGCTAAATTATTACCAAGCACATACAATATAGTATAAACCAAGGGCAATGGAGGGAATAGAGGTAGATAGAGACTAATGTGTGTAGAAGTTTTTTGACATTTATGTCGTCACCTCTTAATAGAACTATGCCAATTAGGGATTCGTTATGTGTCTCCTATTAGTCCCAATCACACTGCCCGTAGGAGTTATTGAGGGACAAATGAAGGTGCTCAGATTCTATTTCACCTAGCTGTCCATTTTCTGTGTTACACTTGCTGCTGGATTTGACAGAAGCAATAGTAGTATTTTTATGTGCACCAGCGGCACCTCTATTTAGCTTGCCCTGAACACAGAAGTATTGTGGATTTTTCTGGTTATGGACCTACATACAGGAGGGGGTGGGGGGGAATCAGCCATTTCCATCCACCTGACTTTCTTTTGAGGCCGGGTGGCACATACATTGTAGCTACCAGCCCTCACAGGAGATCCAGCGGCATCCTCTCACTTACATCATAGGTTTTCCTCTTGCACTTGCCTCAATAATTCAGGCCACGTCCCTATAGTGATCTGATGCAAGGGACATGATGTATAGTGCCCTCTGCTTGTACTTACCTGGCCACTTAAATACTCCTCAGACATTAGCTTCCATCATCCGCTCTGTATACAGTATCCCCTGGCAGATACACTTACTACCAGTATTAGAGGTTTCATGGTTTCCCTCCAACAGTCGGAGGATATCCGCTTCACCTTCAGTGTAGTATAGTAGGAGATTATAACTCTTACTGGCTATTCTCATGTATATATGATTTAAACAATTTATTAAATTTATTACAACGGAGAATGGCTGATCTCCACTGTATGCTTCATCTGTCCCTCAAAAACTCCTCCTGGTAGTGTGATAGGAGATTATAACTCACACTGGATATTCTTTTTCATCCATATTCTATTTACAACAGTATATGAAGCTTGTTAAAGAGGAGAGTGGCCGATGTCTACTGTATGCTCTACTTGTCCCTCAATAACTCTTACAGGCAGGATGATAGATTATAACGCTAACTTTTTTCATCTATATATGGTTTAAAACAGTGTATTAAGTTTATTACAGCAGAAAGTGGCTGATCTTCACTGCATGCTTCATTAGTCCCTCAATAACTCCTAGAGGCAGTGTGATTGGGCTTAATAGGGGGCACCCATCCATAAATATTCTATATATACAGTACAGACCAAAAGTTTGGACACACCTTCTCATTCCAAGAGTTTTCTGTATTTTCATGACTATAAAAATTGTAGATTCACACTGAAGGCATCAAAACTATGAATTAACACATGTGGAATTATATACTTAACAAAAAAGTGTGAAACAACTGAAAATATGTCTTATATTCTAGGTTCTTCAAAGTAGCCACCTTTTGCTTTGATTACTGCTTTGCACACTCTTGGCATTCTCTTGATGAGCTTCAAGAGGTAGTCACCTGAAATGGTTTTCACTTCACAGGTGTGCCCTGTCAGGTTTAATAAGTGGGATTTCTTGCCTTATAAATGGGGTTGGGACCATCAGTTGTGTTGTTCAGAAGTCAGGTGGATACACAGCTGATAGTCCTACTGAATGGAGTGTTAGAATTTGTATTATGGCAAGAAAAAAGCAGCTAAGTAAAGAAAAAGGAGTGGCCATCATTACTTTAAGAAATTAAGGTCAGTCAGTCCGAAAAATTGGGAAAACTTTGAAAGTGTCCCCAAGTGCAGTGGTCAAAACCATCAAGCGCTACAAAGAAACTGGCTCACATGAGGACCACCCCAGGAAAGGAAGACCAAGAGTCACCTCTGCTGCGGAGGATAAGTTCATCCGAGTCACCAGCCTCAGAAATCGCAGGTTAACAGCAGCTCAGATTAGAGACCAGGTCAATGCCACACAGAGTTCTAGCAGCAGACACATCTCTACAACAACTGTTAAGAGGAGACTGTGTGCAGCAGGCCTTCATGGTAAAATAGCTGCTAGGAAACCACTGCTAAGGACAGGCAACAAGCAGAAGAGACTTGTTTGGGCTAAAGAACACAAGGAATGGACATTAGACCTGTGGAAATCTGTGCTTTGGTCTGATGAGTCCAAATTTGAGATCTTTGGTTCCAACCACCGTGTCTTTGTGAAACGCAGAAAAGGTGAACGAATGGACTCTACATGCCTGGTTCCCACCGTGAAGCATGGAGGAGGAGGTGTGATGGTGTGGGGGTGCTTTGCTGGTGACACTGTTGGGGATTTATTCAAAATTGAAGGAATACTGAACCAGCATGGTTACCACAGCATCTTGCAGCGGCATGCTATTCCATCCGGTTTGCGTTTAGTTGGACCGTCATTTATTTTTCAACAGGACAATGACCCCAAACACACCTCCAGACTGTGTAAGGGCTATTTGACCAAGAAGGAGAGTGATGGGGTGCTACGCCAGATGACCTGGCCTCCACAGTCACCAGACCTGAACCCAATCGAGATGGTTCGGGGTGAGCTGGACCACAGAGTGAAGGCAAAAGGGCCAACAAGTGCTAAGCATCTCTGGGAACTCCTTCAAGACTGTTGGAAGACCATTTCAGGTGACTACCTCTTGAAGCTCATCAAGAGAATGCCAAGAGTGTGCAAAGCATTAATCAAAGCAAAAGGTGGCTACTTTGAAGAACCTAGAATATAAGACATATTTTCAGTTGTTTCATACTTTTTTGTTAAGTATATAATTCCACATGTGTTAATTCATAGTTTTGATGCCTTCAGTGTGAATCAACAATTTTTATAGTCATGAAAATACAGAAAACTCTTGGAATGAGAAGGTGTGTCCAAACTTTTGGTCTGTACTGTATATACATACACACACTACAGTCTCCTTTGTCTACCTCTTTTCCTCTCATCCCGTCACCCTTGGCTTATACTGACTTTCTAGGTGGTGTACACCTGTAGACTTACTCTGGGTGCTAGAATTCTTTTTCCTGGGACTTATTTTCTACATTACATGTCTGCACCACCATTATATGCCAGTCTGTAAATCTCAATGTTATACAATAGAGAAGGGAAACTTTCTATCTACTAGTAAAGGGACATGTTTAATGGTTAGGAGAGGAAGCAGCCATTTCAGGCTGAGGTCAGGCCCCACATAGCAGGCCGCAGTCACAGTTTTTCCCGCAGTGCTTTTCATAGAAGGTGTGCAGAGGTTTCCTCTGAGGACTTTCTGCTTCCATTATACCTATAGGGAAGCCGCTGGCGTTTCTGTAGGTATAATTGACATGCTGCGATTTACAAAACCGCAACGGGTGTATTTTCCCCGCATTGTGTGGATGTCGTTTGCTAGAATCCCATCCACTTTACAGGGACTGTAAAATAGCGTGGTATTTCCCACAGCGTTCCCGCTACGGGCAAACCGTGGTGTTTTGGGTACGTGGGGCCTTAGCCTCTGACAGTAAGTTACTATTACATTAGTTCTGACCACTGCTGTACACTAATGCGCAGCTAGAGCTTTATATGTTAAAGGGATATTTACCTCTTGCCCCCCCCACACCATTTAGCTGCTTGAAGAGGCCATGGTGCTTGTTCACATTCACATGCAGTTTACTTCAGTGATAATATAGCAGCGCTGTATAGTATTACAGCTTCAGCCCAGTCATTTGAATAGGACAAAAGCAGTGGCCGTGCATGGTACTGCAGCTAAATAGACAGCTATATTAACACTAGAGTGTCCACGGTACTCGCATGAGCGCCATGGCCCCCCTTCATGCAGCTGATCAATAGGGGTGCAGAGACTGACCCCTACCAAACTGATGTGTACAGCCTATCAGAGGGAATGTAGATGAGCAATTTAGTGACTTTCAGGTCACCTAGATGAAAAAAAAAAAAAAAAAAAAAAAATCCCTAAAACTATATCCTGCACTTTCACTCTGGCCACTAAGCCTAACAGACTGACACTTTCCAATTCTGTAGGGATTTTTTCAGTAGTCATGTCATTTATATCACATACAGGATTACAATAGAAGAGAACACCTCTATAGATATCATTGCATCTACTACTGACAATGGATGTCACATATCTACACCCTTCACAGTGCATGCCTCCCATAGGCCTCAAATCAGAGCCAGTATACTGCTGCCAATGGTCATGAGACTGCTGTAAAGCAGGTCACCAAATGTTGTTAACAGAGCAGGGGAGAGACTCTGGGAAGATGGCACGCCCCATAACTGTGTAAAAATAAAATTAAAAATCTACAATGGAAACATTAGAAAAAAAATAATATATTTCACTACTGGGTTTTATTATTGTAATAAATAATTGTTAGTAGTAATAAATAAGTGACGCATTCCTTATTGCCAGCAATTCGTTCTAAACTCAAGATGCTCTGTTAAAGATCCAGATGAGGTCCTATATACTATAGGCAGTGTACACCTCCTACTGATCCATATATGCATTCGTGGGGCCGTGAACAATAGATTGTCACATGTAGATGAGCTGCAAATTCTAACAAAAAATAAAAAATTATACCAGGAGAGCGCCCCATGGACAAGCTAACAAGATGTAACATGAACACACACTTGTGTAATAAGCAGGACATGTCCTAGGTCTGGCTGTACATATATGCCATTTTTGGAAAATTTAACTGGTCCAGCCAAAAAAAATAAAATATATATATATCTGGTCTTTGAAAATTTTCAAAAAAATCCCAGATTTAGGTGCGGCTGCTACAATCACTACCAAGGAGTTCGTAGTCATGAAGACAACCCCTGACGCCATACTACAAGTTACAGGCAGACTCTAGAATACACCCCTCGCCTGCCCTTTCCATTAAATCACCACTTCTCCCGGGAACAGTCATTTGTGGAAGGTCAGGAATTGGGCGACACGTGAACTATACCTAATCTCATATTTTCTGACCTTCGCAGAGTTCAAGACTCAGTTTACTGTGTTTTCTCAGATATCATCTGCAGTAATCTCAAATGACAGTAGATAAGCATCATGAATGGGGATAGACCTGTACATGTAACATAAACCAGGTCTTAACTCTACAACTGTATCAGCAGCGAGGAATCACAGTGGAAACTGTATACACATGACATTGCTGATTAATACCGGGGATCCCGAGGGGCCACTTGTCAATGCTTACTAATGCTGTTTCTCTGCACCATAGAAAGAAACATCTGACAATAATCAAGTGGGGCGGCTACACGGCTACAGCTAAAACTACCGCTCACGTCTCAGGATAGATTCTGCATCACGCTTACAGTGCACCCATGTCCGTTCTCCATGCAGGTTTACAGTTCTATACAATATCAGCTGAAAAAAAAATTATACAATAATGGCTACAAAGGACTTCTGCTAAGACGCTGACAATTCTAGTCACAAATTTACTTATAAGGCTAGGTTCACACTTGCACTGGTGGAGTCATCCATGCAGGACTTCTGACGATTTTTGGCGGTTTCTGCAGTGGAGTCTGAACCTAGCCTAAGTAAACAAAATAAATAAATCGCACTATAGTTACCATCGGTAACCAGTCTCAAATTCCAAGGTGTTCCCTTGTCTGTTATGACATCAAGTCCCTATAATACACTTGATCATGTCACCATGGTATCCAATGCTAAGGCAATGACATACATAGTATGGCACCACCTGGTGTTCAAAGTGTATAGCAATGTGCACGTCCACCTTACAAGGTGTCAATTCTGGATGAATACAAGCACGTTGGTTGCTATTGCCAAAGGGGGATCACTATTGTCAGCACTAAAAAAAAAAAAATAAATAAAATACAGCCATGGTAGTTCATTTACCAGCAGGAAAGCAGAACATGGAGGAACAGAATATCATTTTACTTTATTCTCCTTCGTCAACTTTCTTCACACAATGTACTGGGAATTATCAGGTAAACTGACAGCTTATATGTAAAGTTGGGGAAAGTAATGCAATTCTTATTTTGCACAAAAAAAATTGGAAATAAAATGTTATGGTAAGGAAGTAACCACCACGTGACAAACACGTAGAAACACTCGCAGGGTAAGCAAAACTGTCACCATTTTCAGTACATTTACTAATGGTCACATGATTTTGTCAGTACACAATTTAACCCAAAAAATTACATTTAAGGCTGTGAATCACTGCAGAAAAGACCATGTAGTTTTTTTTTTTGTTTGTTTTTTTTACAGTAAGTCCAGTTTATCTGCAGAATTTCTGTCCTTATACCTATATGGGAATCACCATAGGTATAATTGACATGCCGCCATTTTGAAATTGCAGAAAAAAAAATCCACAGAGCAATTTCTGCAATGTGTGGATGGATTAGCCAGAATCTCATCCACTTTGCAGGGACTGTAAAACGCTGCGTTTTCACAACATGGGGCCCCGGCCTTTGTGTACACATGGGGCCTGTAGACTGATTTCAAGCCACATTATAGCCGTGTCTCAGCCATCCAGTGGCCTCTAGGTAAGGCCTCAATATTAGCCTAGATTCACAACACATGTATATGTGTACTTGTTTATCAGTGTACACTTTTTACAGCCTTTTCAGATCAAGCTAAGCTTTTCCATACTGTTAAAAGTTTTCTAAAAGGTCCTCAGCCATAGGTCTAAGCCATGGATATACTGTATACGCAGATACCTTTTGTATATTTACATCTATACTGCCACCTTACATGGTGTAAACAATACCCTAACTGTAAAATGGCCAAGTACACATTAATCTACTGCTGCTCATATAGATGTATACTATATTATAGATGTGTGGGTAGTATCTACTATGTATCCAGTTCAACAACATGGCATTCATTTTCAATTTTTATAAAAAAAAAAAAATTTCTATAAAATATAAAATTTTACTAGAGAAGCAAAAATTCAAGATTTTCTTTTTAGCTGGGATAACAATTGTACCCATTTTTAATGTTGCTGGAGGTAGGCCTGAGAAATCATACATTTTATTACTGCTCCCTATAGACCAGTTTGCTATACTCCGTGTCCATATTTTCAGGACATTGTGAAATCATCGACATCGTAGCTATATTTAATAAGTCTTCAGCGATGACACAGATGGAATCAGCGCAATAACTTTTAATTGCCTACTTTTACGAGTCCCCTTTCATAGCGTATGCACCTGTGTTTGTAGCTCCCTATAGTAAGTGGGACAGGTACATCTGTATGGGGCTACCTGCCAATGAAGTCTATCCAGCTAATATTATGTGTGATTTTTACACTGAAGCAAGCACACAAGCCTGCAGAAACAATTGAGTTGCATTCACACACTGCACCCTGGTCATTTTACAAGCCTTCACATTCAACCTCAATGGATTATATAGAAATTTGCTCCACCGGCAGGAAATTGCCGTTTTAACCATTTCGCTACTGCTTGTGACAGTAACCAGTTTTCTTTTGCACTAATATGAATTAAGGCCAATTTCCAGGTTCTAGATAAGAGTCAGTAATAGTGTTAGCCCACCTAGAGTCACTGACTCCGGTGGTGGTAGCCAAGCTGAGAACCACAGATTTGGTGGGGATTAGTACCAATACATACGACCTATTCCAAATAAGTCTAGGCCCAAAAGTCAAAATTTAAGACGATCTACCAATGCTAGAGGGGTAAGATTTTTTGGCACTGTGGGGGGCTAAAAAAAAAAAAAAAAAAGTCAACATGACCCACCACTGACGGTCCCCAGTGTTCTCTGCTTCCTGGCCTAGTCTTGATACATAGGTGATGCCGGCTTATCTCCTATATAGTAAGTCTGGACTAGGAAACAGACAAGGGGTCCAAGGCATCAGTGAGGGGGGAAAAAAAAAAAAAAAAAAAAAAAATCAGTGCTATTTTTTTTTTACACCCATTTTTCCCTGATTTTTTTTTTTAAAGTTTGATCCCTCTAGACTGCCCTTACGAACCTGAAAGTGAAATATATCAGTTTATTTTCTGATTATAGTTTTATTCTATTTATTTAACCAGACTATGGGTCTGCCATCTTGCCCAGCCTCTCTGCTCTGATAACAGTATTTAGTGATAAACTTTACAGAAGTCTCATGGCCATGTACAGGAAAAGGGAGTAGATAAACTATGACATCATCTAGCTTCAGTAGTGGATGCAATGATGGGCCAGTGGTGTTATCTATAGAGGAGTTATCTTCTATTGTGACCCTGTCTGCTGTCTGATGTAAATGAAATGACTGCAGGAAAAAAAAAAAAAAAAAAAAAAAAAAAAAACACACACACACACACACATGACAAAAGTGAAAAAAAAATCCAAGATTAATACTGTAAAATAAAAAAAAAAAAATAAAGACATGGAAATTAAAAATATGATAAACTTATTAGAAAAATATATTCTGGTGACATTCCCTTTAAGATACAGTATTGCATGCAGAAACACTTTGTTCTGCGTATGGGGGTGGCTATGGGCCAAGGTCCTAGCAGACTGGCTGCAAGTTCTGGGTTTTTCATCCAGTAAGAAATGCAAGAAATGCACTACTACATTGCATGCTGCATGGGGGTGACCAATACACAAACTTATGCATAGTTATCACATAGCAACTACCGGACACTTTCAATGCAAGACTTCATCAACGTGTGAAAGGGGCAGACAAGCACCAAACAAAAAAAATAATAATAATAATTACAGTATGTAGTGAGATTATATTAATACAGTTATACATTGTTTCTTTTAAACCACATCCTTGTCTCAGAAGTATATGGGGAAGGGGAGGGAGAATTTGAGACACTACAAATATCAAAACAAGAGCAGTGTTCCAGTTTTTCTACAGAAGGAAAAAAAAAAAAAACTTCCCCCTAAACACGGTGTGTGCATATATCCCAAATCTAGTGGTGGATGGCATATATTTGGGATTAAAATTTTTTTTTTTAAACAAAACATGTCTGCATGTAATTAATGTTTATGGTTGTCTCGGTCCCCCTACACACACCAAACCCATGCTAACAGGTCAATCTGCTTCCACAGAATAAAATTAGCCCCAATGTGTGAGCCTGAGAGAATAATTAGATTATAATCCCCAGGAGGGTCAGAGATGGACGTGAGCAAATACAATGTGAGGGTCATTCATCAATACGGCCTAATAAAGTGGAGCATTGTTCACAGTAGCTATATAGAAGAAAAAGAAATAAATACATGAAAAAGAAAAAAAAATTATAATATAAAATTATATATATAAATATTTATTTTATCTAACATTCTGTAGCTAAAATTGTTAAATCCAACTCATTAAAGTTATCTATTTTTATGGTTCCTATTTCTACAATTTCAGTAAAAAAAAAAACAAAACCTGGGCAGCAGAAACTGTATTTGCAACAATCGCAACAATTTTTCGTGGAAGAAGCCATGACAGTTTCTAACCACTAGGATGTAAATAGTTAATAAATAATGGTGGGCAGGGGGCTCCATGGGGCAGGGGGCTCAATGCTCACTTACTATTCACTATGACCAAGGACAACATCTACAGAGAGTTGTGTGTTCTCCCAGAAGGTTTCCTCCGGGTACGCGGCTTTTCTCCATAGACCTACTGATAGGTTAGTATTTAGATTAGGAGCGGGACCGATGTGACAGTGTGAACAGCGCTGTGGAATAGGTGTGCTGTATTTAGTAAGACAAAGACATGTAGATTATGTTACATGTATAAGAATAAGATAATGGCCCCGCTAGAAGGGCACACGATAGGACTAGAAGGAGCCGAGTTGCGGCCAGTTTAGGGGGCTCTAATGGTTATTGTCTCTCCAGGAAGCATTGTCCCTCAGGCTGTCACTTCTGGGTCTCACATAAAAGGGGGGAGGGGGCTGAGATGAGGGCAGGCAGCGCTGCCTCTACTGTTGTCAAGGAGGCGATGACGTCACCCCTTGCTTAAATTAGCCCGTTGTCAGCCTCTGGCGACTTTTCCCTCTGGCAGAGCGAGCTGTCAATCAGGTGACGTCACAATACGCCTGTTGTAACTGTAAACAGAAGCTGCTCTCCGGGTTGTGCCCCTGCCCTTGTCAGTGCCAGGGCCCCCTCCGCCTAGCCTTACCTTGCCCGGTCTATGGCGGGCTCCTGACCTGCTGACCACAGCTCCTTCTACTAGGTCCAGGCAATAAAAGACAATTCATTGAGAAGCATTTGGCAGGTGACGTCATGTCCCCAGCAGCGCCTCCTCCAATGGTCTTGCGAGTTTAGGGGGGGGGGGGGAGACAAGTGGATATTAACCCCTCAGTAACCAGAGATGTGGGGGGGGGGGATCATTACCTGTATTACCTGGTAATGGTGGGGAGTCCTCTCCTGCACCCATAGCCTGGCAGAGGTAAACAAGCATGTGCATGCTATCACTACATGCACACAGGACTGCGACACCTCAGAGTATACAGCCCCTCCGTAATACGGTACCATGTCCCCTCACACAAGAGCCAGCAGAATGACACTTACTGGGGAAGCCTTCACTGCAAGGGAAACCCAATGCCAGCAAGCCGGCTGTCCAAGTGGTAAGATCCAGTGCATTGCCTCTGTCCCCGCTGGCTGAGGGCAGCCTCCTTTCCCCGGCCGTGCACACTCGGCAAAGCTTCTAGGAAGTTGTCTTTGTTCCACTATTTATACATTGCGTCAACATTGCGAAGAGAAGGGGCGTGGCCACAACACTTACTGCTCCCACGCTGTGTTAAGTACGGGAGCAAATGACTGTCAGGCTACTGTCCCTTTAAGGGACGAGCATGTCGCTGTGAGGCAGAGGTGGGGGCTCTTCCTATTTGCTGTGGCGGTCACATGGCCCCTGCAGCATCACAGTGTTGTTATAAGTCCCCCCCCCAGCCCCCTCCTCTTCACTAGCCTCGGCAAGTGGTTTGTGAGTAATTGTATTCCCCTGTGCTGCAGCCTGTCCCTGCTGCAGCTGCCATGTCTCATGAAGCCTTGCTGGCTCTCCTGAAGGAGACGGAGCACAATGGCTGTTTCCTCTGTTAGCTGGTGGGGTATGTGAACCTACTAACTTCCCGACCGGCTGATCAGGACCAGTGTGCACCCACATAGCAATTGTGCCCCCCACCTGCCTCAGTCCCAACTAGGCTCCCCTTCTCAGCTCTGGCCCATCCAAGACTATGCCACGTGCGCCGGGGTTCCTGACCCCCCTTACTCTCCCTGAACAATCAGCGGTGCCTGCTCTGAGTGGCGCCGCTGATCAGCAACAGGCTGCATTACTAGGCTCACATGGGGCCACTGCTTCACAGTCTGCACCTATAGCCAGAGGCAGACTGGCCAGGTGGTTTGGGAGGAGCCCCCTGCTCTTCTGCTCTCCTTTTTTCCACCCCCTGGGTCATTAGTTAACCCCCCTTGCAGGCATCACTCCCCAAGGCCCTGTAGCAGGGTCTGGTGATACTGCAGTGGCTAGTGCAAAGGGAGATGTATTTTATGAAATTTTTCCTAAGGCTTCTATATCTCGAGCAGTGTCCACAGCCATGATTGATCCCACAAGACTTGTTCCTCCTTGCATCTCCTCGCACCATGGGCATAGTACCACACTATGGAGACATTGTCTTTCCCGTAATATGTACAGCGTCCACATAGTGTTTGCCATTCCCCCTATTCCTCCACATCTTCTTTCTAGGCACTCCCACGAGTCAGAGGCACAGGCAAAGCAGCAGATCACGCGACCATACCTGCTGCCGTGGTTCTTGATGCTTCTATACAGCCCACCACCTCGGCCCATGGTGCCCAGCCGCCAGTATTTCAGACTGGTGAGTCCAGTTGTGTTAAAGTCTAGAGTGTTCAACCATCTGGTTCTGGGATTGAGATGTTGGATTTCTTATAGCACCACCATATTCCACAGCGCTTTACAGTCACTGTCCCATATAGGGCTCACAATCTATATTCCCTATCAGTATGTCTTTGGAGTGTGGGAGAAAACCCACGCAAACACAGGGAGAACATACAAACTCCTTGCAGATGTTGTCCTCGGCAGGATTCGAACCCAGGACTCCAGCGCTTCAAGGCTGCAGTGCTAACCACTGAGCCACCGTGTCTAGAACTAATGTACCGCCAGAGGTGGCACAGGCACCGCCTGTACCAAGTGTTGATAACCAAGGTCTGTTATTCCGTGGCTCTTTCATAGTGTGGCTAAGGAAAAAATTCTCTGAGTTTATTGATCTATGGTCTTTATTATCTCCTGTGCTTTCTATACAGTGGACAAAGAAGGGAGGTTTGAGAAGTCGGATGACAAAACAGTGAAAATATGTGGTTACCATTTATGCGGCTTATAAAGTACATGGCAGCACATCATGACAGAGGTACGATGAGGAGTTTCGGCACTGCTTGGCTCTTCGTCCGGATGTAGGTTGGTCAACTAAGGCTATCGATATCTGGATCTAGTTGATGGTGGCGACCAAGGTTCCTTCTTCCTTTCCTCCTCCCACTGCTGCACATTCCTTTGGTTCCACGGCAGAGGGTTGAAGACTGGGAGCGTGCTGGTTATTTAATGAGGGACACTGCCAATTCCTTGTCTCATGCAAATCTAAGCGTGAGTGCTCCATCTGCAATGGATCTCATTCTGCCTTGTGTTGCTCCAAAATAATTAAAGTTCCTTCCTCCAAGCCAGCTACTACCGTTAGGCCCTAGAATGCCAGTGAACGTCCTTAAGATGTGGCAGTGGTTAGGCAGGTACCACAGGAAGCCACCATGATCCTTGAAGGTTTCTTGCAAGGTTTTGATATTCCACATGTGGCCCATACACCTCTTATGTTCACAGCTAATTTAATGTCAGTTTTAGACCAGCTAGACATGGT
This sequence comes from Leptodactylus fallax, assembly GCA_947044405.1. Classification (NCBI taxonomy): domain Eukaryota; kingdom Metazoa; phylum Chordata; class Amphibia; order Anura; family Leptodactylidae; genus Leptodactylus; species Leptodactylus fallax. The sequence continues at coordinate 907,900 of CAMRHE010000410.1, forward strand.
TCAAGAAAAGATGGATAAAGAGGTTAGTTTGGGCCACATGGCTGGCCCTTTTCTTGAACCGCATTTGGAGAACTTGCAGATCTTGCCTTTAGGAATTGCCTCAAAAAAGGATCCTGGCAAATGCAGTTTGATTTATCATCTCTCCTTCCCACAGTGTGCATCAGTTAACAATGGCATTTGGCGGTTGTTCCATCTCCTACTGTTATTTTGAAACGTTCAGCAGTTTTGCAGTTGTTTACTGATGGGGCTGGTTCTCCAGGCTATGGAGCCATTTTTGGTCGGCTGTTTGGTTATCCAAAGGTTTCACAAAAAAATTAACTCTGTTGGAATTGTTTCCAATAGTTGTGTCAATCAAATTATGGTGGTGCAGACATGCGCAACAGGCTAACCTCTAGTTCGCTTCCAGTGCTTTCTTTATTCTGCCAAGTGTTTGACTTGGCATGTCCATGGCAACTGTATCAATAGCGCTGATTCTTTGTCTCAATTCCATTGGCATCATTTCAAGGATTTTGCACCTGCGGGTAGACACAGAGGGGTCCTCCTGTTCGCCTTTCTTGTGAGACCTTTCCAAGAGTTGCTGACTCTGCCTCTGCAGCGCTCAGTCACTACTTCTACTTGGGCGTGTCACGGTAAGGTATGGTTGGTGGGGGTCCAAGACTATATGGTACTGACTCCCCAATATTGCAAGGATGTTCCATTAGCTTACTTAACTTGGTTACGTCAACACAGGGTTTCTGTCTCTTTGGCTCAGAAATGTCTTGCCAGAGTTGCTTTTGCGTTCAAACTTCTTGGTTTCACCAATATTACAAAACACTGTTTTTTTTGCTCCTGTTGGGAAAAGGAGCCTTAATCGTTTGACTTGCAGAGACCGGTTTCTTTCATGTTATTACAATAGATTTCTAGTGCACATTTATGGTCGCTGAAGTGAAATTATTAACGTGCTTTTGTCTTGGCCTTCTTTTGTGAGTTAAGAATAGGGGAGTTGGTAGTATCTTCTCGGTCATCACTCTCTGGATTACGCACAAAGGATGTAGTCCTCCTTCCTGACTTAATCCTTACTGACATTTTTTGTAAGGACAAGTGGTTATCGATGGCACAGTCAGAGTTATTGCTTTGCCTTGGCTTCAGGTTCTTCTAGAAGTGTTTGTGGCTGGTGATACATGCAGATGGCAATGACTTATATTCTGTTGTCAGGGTGTCAGAGCTCATTTTCATTTGCAATTCCTCTTGAGATATTGGTGGTGTGGTCTGAGATAGTCCCTAGAACTTTCTGGAACTGGACCCGCAACATTACTCAGTTGAAAGAGTGCACAGATTTTTAAACATGAGAGTTTCTAGACATGTTAGATCTGGAGAGGGATAGAGATTAGACATTGCCAGATAACAGTCAACTGATGTTCTTCATGGCATCCATTTCAACGATATCGGGCTCGATGTCTTCAGTTTCTGGACTGCAGTGCACCATTCAGTGGGCCCTATTTTTGCTCTTGTGTGTGGGTCGGAGCCTGGTGTAGGATTACACCCGGCTCTGATGGTAGTGTGGATTGACCTTGTCCTGTTATAGTTCACCACGGTACCGATAGGATCACCTGACGGACTAACTAGAACATATGCACAGTGTCTGTGGTGGCTCGGCATGCGAGGTGATGATGTTCTTCATATAAAAATACAGCTGTGGCCAACCCCTACTTTCAACCACAAGAAGTTGTATATAGTTATTGATCTTGTGTCTTTTTGTTATTCTAGTTATCTCACACAGGGGGGGGATTATGGATATTCCTGGCAGTCTTACTGCTTCCACGCTGTAAGTGTGAGAGCAAATGACTGTCAGGATACTGTCCCTTTAAGGGATGAGCATTTAGCTGTGGAGAAAGTCTCTATGTGCTGTGGAGTATCAAAGTGTTGTTATAGGGTCCCCTTCTCTTCCTCTTCATGTGGCAAGTCCCCCCTACCCAACCTTTCTATTGTATAATTATGTTACTTTATAATTTTTATCTTTTACTTTGTATTACCAGATGAGATTTGTTATTTTGTTACTTGTGTATATCTTTGTTTCAGATGTCACAGCTGGCGGTGTGAATGGACCTTGTTAAACACGGCACTGGTAGGATAACCTGAAGGCCCGACATGGACACGCCAACCGTGGCATCCAAGGTGCCTAGTTCATTGGAATGTTGGCTATATGGATGACGGTCTCCATATCTAAATAAAGCTGCGGCTGACCCCCACTTTCAACCACAAGAAGTTGTATGTTTTTATTGAGTTTGTGTCTTTATTGTTATTCCAGTTAGCCCACACAAGGGATGGTTGTGGATATTCAACACAGTCAACACAACACACAGCGCTGACTGAGATCTGATGCCTACCCCGTACCACAGCCAAGGATCACACAAGTCTTGTTCCAGGGATAATCGGTCCCGTCCGCCGTCACTAGAGTGCCATACGGGACGAGCGGTGTACCGGGATGTGTGGGAGCTACTGGCATTATCCATCGCGAGGCACAGTCATGTCAATAAGGCCTGAAGCTGCTAAAAACTGACTTGTGGAATAAAAGATGTGTCAGATATGTCGCATTTTGTAATGTCTGCTTCAGCCTTCTTAAGTGTGCGCTACGTTTAAGATCTGTATTTAGGCTGGAATCACACATATCATGTTTTGACACAAAGCCAGTTGTTGCTTCAGCAGAAAGGAGAAGTATAAGTTTCTGTTCACAATAAAGATGTTTTTTCCAACGAGAAGAAAGTACCACAAAGTCCAGTATTCAGCCTAGGTGACAAGTGGTATTAGACGGTCATGAAGTGGTATTAGACGGTCATGTCTCCTAAAACTGCTCAGCTGATTGGTTGCTTCACGATGCGGCTACTTTTTGCAGTCAAGTTGAGATGAGCTGAAATGATCACATACTTTACAGTGAGAAAGTGGCTTAAAGGGATTGTCCAGTTTCAACAAATAAATTATTTTTTTGTATAATGGAAAGTTCTACAATTTTCTAATATACTTTCTGTATCAATTCTTCACGGATTTGTAGATCTGCTGTCATTCTTTGTTTACTTGCAGTGTATAAAAATCAGTCCATGGTCATGTGATGTACAGCTCGTTACAGTAATCAGAGGCGTACCTTGATGCTCCAGGGCCTTAATGCAAAATCTGTAATGGGGTTCCTACCTACCTTAGAGTAGTGATATATTTCATATGGCAGAGGGACCTTTGGGGCCTCCCTCAGCGTTCAGGGACCAGGAGCGACTGTTACCTCTGCACCCCCTATAGCTATGTCCCTGCTGCGTGTCCATCACATGACCATGGACTAATTTTTATGCCCCAGAAATAAAGAAGGACAACAAGCAAAGATCTAGAAAATGGTGGGGAATTTCTGCAGAAAGTATATTGGAAAATTGTAGAACTTTACATCATACAAACAATAACATTTAATTGTGGAAACAGGACAACCCCTTTAAGTTTTGTGCTGATTCTGTGTCTGAAATCCGTTCTCCAGAAAAGAAGCAACATGTCTTTGCTTTGCTCTGACTCTGCATCAAAAACTGGACCACAAACTGCATGTGTGATTCCAGCCTTAGGCTTAGGTCCCACGTTGCCGAAATGCAGCTTTTTTTGTTGCAGACTTTGATGCGCTTTTTTTAGCCGAATCCAATAATGGCTACAAAATGAATGGGAAATATATAGGAAGTTCTTATACTTCTACCTTCTGCTCAATCCACTCCTGGCTTTGGCTCAAAAAAACGCAGCAAAATCTGCAACAAAAAAAGCTTCCACAACGTGGGCCACGGCCTTATAGACATTGATACATTTTGTTGCAGAGACGAAACCAACAAGCCACACCTAACCATGCGGCTGCCACACCTCTTGTAAATTTTAATTTAGCAGAAACTTCTGCTACTGTCCCAGTCATCTCAATAGAGTTTGCAGAAATCCATGTTGTTACCACCAATACAAATCCATACATTTCTGCAACATATATGCAGTATGTGAATAAGCCCTTGAAAGCCTACAAATACAGCTCAAGTCACCAGCATGTATTTTCAGGACCATCTTATTCTAGTTTTACTAATGTGTATTTAGCCATAGCAGTCATTTTAATGATAAGTATGAATTCACATGCTACAGTTTTGATGCTGAAAATCAGTTCCATTCATCTGAGTATGTTTGGGTGGAAAGCACCTGGATTTTTGCAAGCCTTAGCCTACATTTACATTTAGACGACCGAGGTGCAAAAAAGTCAAATTTTCACCCGTTTCACACATTACATTTAAGTGTATAGAGGGGTCTGTGAAACTAGACATAAATAGAACATGACCTATATTTTGACAGTCTGTTAACAGACATTGAATTTAATGCTGACGTGTGATGTCCGTTAAAAAAAATGGACGTCACGCAGCCATTATTCAGTGTGAATATAGCTTATATGAGCGCATTGTTATAAAACTGACATTCATTGCTGATGTGTGTGCTGTATTTCTCAAATATCTCATAGGTTTTCTACAATACACAATAAGGATGATTTATCATTAGGGCATTTTCTGACATCACTTTTCTGGCTTCGGTTTTTTCTTTTGTATGTTTTTTTTTGTGACAAATTTATCAAAATGTTGCAGATTTTGCTGCAGTTTTTTGAGCAAAAGCCAAGAATGGCTACAAAAGGAATAGAAAATCTATAGGAAGTTCTTATACTATTACCTTCTGCTCAATACACTCTTGACTTTGGCTCAGAAAAACGCAGAAAAATCTGCAACAAAAAAAGCTGCAACGTGGGGTCGCAGCCTTACACTGTTTCTGCTGCATTTTTTAGCAGGGGACTTAGCTTAACGCAGCATTTTGGCCATGGTGGAAACGCTGCGGCAAAAAATGCTACTTTTTATAATAGCTAAAAGTGGATGGGATTCTGTTTAATACCATCCACACATTGCAGAAAAAAATCTGCAGTGAAAAAGCTGCGTTTTCAAAAACCGTTGTGTTGTTGTAAATCGCAGCATATCAATTATACCTACAGAAATGCTGGTGTTTTCTGTATAGTTATAATAGAAGCAGAAAGTCCACAAAGGAAAACTCTGCTGACATTCTGTGAAAAATCTTGGTTAAAAAACGTGATGCATTTCCGCCGCGTTTTTTCCCATAGCGTTTTATTGCTGTGCCTTGTTATGTGGGGCATTAGCATTAAAATATATTTTTGTAAGTCTTCTGATTGTATAAAAATAAGATTTAATCATTGTATTGTATGTTCTGTGACTTTCATATAGTTTGTGTGTCAATGCTTTCCAGGACCCCCCGTGAATAGGAACAATCTTGTTTACCTCCAGGCTTAGAATCTGTACAGATCTAAAGCTGAGTTTTGGATATAACTGTCCTATAAGTGAGCAGCCTAGAATCCAAGCAGATTTCTTTTACCCACACTGATCCCACATTGAATGTTCCTATTCTCTTGCGACAAGCAGAAATCTTAAAAGTAGTAAGGAGCTAAAAAAAATATATGAATTAATAATCATACGGATAGTAAAGATCATGGTCACCTTTTCAACCAATTTGTTTTGTTGTCCCAGTACATCTAAAATGAAACATGAAAGTTAATTGCAAGCCGGGGCCTCAAGTAGCGTAAATGCGCAATATACTGTCCCTGCGAATCCCACACACACACTGCGGAAAAATACTGCATGCGCAGCAGACACTGTGATTTCCAAAACTGTTGCGGTTTTGGAAATCGCAGCATGTCAATTATAGCTACGGAAATACCGGCGGTTTCCCAATAGGTATAATGCGGTCTTTCTGTGAAAAGTGGTGTGGGAAAAATGGCGATGCGTTGCGGAAATGCAGCTTTTTTTGTTACAGATTTTGCTGCAGTTTTTTGAGCCAAAGCCAGGAGTGGATTGAATAGAAGGGAGAAGGATAAGAACTTCCTATATATTTCCCATTCCTTTTGTAGCCATTCTTGACTTTGACTCAAAAAACTGCAGCAAAATCTGCAACAAAAAAAGCTGAGTTTCCGCAACATGAGGACTCAGCCATAGAGTGTCTACTGTTGGTTGGTCATACATAAACCTATGACAGTTCATCCCATACAGTCAACCATCAATTAAAGTTGGTCAGAACCAAAATCTGTTGTGTTGGATTTTTTCTGCCATGATCTGTTGTGTATGGGCTAGACTGACAGACCTGTGGGAGACTTTTGTATTGTGGGCAGGTGTTTGTACTACTAACACACCCACAAAGTGTCTGGCATTTCCTATTTCCAGCACTTCATCAGCATTGAATAACTTTCATATTTTAATTTTCCATGTATCTGGGGTAGTTGAATGTTCGTTGGTAGGTTCGTGGTTGTTCATGTGTTTGGGACAATTGGCCGTACAACCAACCAACCACAGTATATTACAGACAAGCGATAGCAGTCTAATGTGTATGTGGTTACATTTATTCAGACAGTAGTCAGACAGAACAGTATAAGCAACTCTTAGATGGAGCTGTATATAATGATCTCCATGTACACAGCTTGTGGGACCTTCCAATAAAATGGGGTATACAAAGACAGTAATGTCCTCTGCTCTTGTCATGAAAGACTGTCTTTTGGGACTATATTCAGGTTAGAGATACACAGCAATTTTGACCCTGGTACCTGTTATGAAACCAAAGGTCGCACTTTAACCATGCATAATGCAAGAGAATGGTGTTGTGCTGTGATACGCAGGTTGTCATGACCGCAAACCTATGGTTGGAAGAAAACTAAGAAGGTTGGAACTCTTGTGATTGTAGTTGCAACAAAACCCCATTCACCTTCATTATGCTGTGATGTAGCGTAGTGAAAGTCTGATAATTGTCATCTGAGCATGACAACTGTTGGAGCCAAAATGGCTGCATAGCCCTAGCCTTTGTTTGGCCTAGTTAACCCAACATGTGAAAAGTGATCTTACGCTTTCTTGATGTGTCTGTTTTAAGTAAATACCCATAAATTAACAATTCTGGTTCTTAGAACTCTTTGTTGTGCAATTCCTCTGTTATTCCTCCAGGAAATTTTTAAATAAATTGGTGACTGGACATTATCATTCTCTTTGTCAACAGGTTGTGTGCCTACACAGTCTGACACTGTAGAGGGATGAGAGGAAGAGGTGATGCTCATCCTGTATATGAGACCCATGCTCTATGAGAGGAGGAGCGGAAAAGCCAATAGTTATAAAGAAAAAAATAAGGAGGATCTATCACCTCTCCTGAGTGGATTTTCATTGCTATCCATTGCTTATTAGACTGTAGGTTGGGTAGGAATACAGTAATATATCATGAAACCTTAGACAATAATTACACAATATGATCTGGTGGCTCGAGGTCAGTATAACTTGTATTTTATTCCTATAAATCCCTGCTTTATGTATGCTTACAAATCAGTAGACAGTCTGGTATAATGACTGACAGCTCTCTCTGTATTTACAGCTATTCAGGATAGGCTGTCATTCACCGAAATAGTCGCCCACTAGTATAAAAAGAGTAGAACGTTAAATGAAGAAAGAACAAGTTATACAGATTGATCTCCCATATCATTTTCTATATATCATCTGCTCGGCTCCTGATGCTCTATAACACACTTTCTACAGATCAGACACTATGTGCAATGTGGCAGGCTGCTCTTAAACATGCTGGTAATAAACTCTTTATGCTCCTAAAAGTGTAAAACAAAAAAAAAAATTGTTATTTCAGAATGCCTACCTATGGCTTTCATGTTGTGGAACTAAAAATCCCAGCATATTGGCACTTGTGGAGCAATATCTCCTTCCATTTTCAGCTACGAATAATCAATAATAACCCTGTCTAATGCAGATTACATTTTCAAGAGAAGATCATTGGTGACCTCCAATAGGGACTGATACAAGTCTTGTAGACTCCTCTCCACAATGGTGATTATTGAAGATAAAGATATATGTTTTCTGTGGGTTTCATTGCATAAACAACAATTCCCTAACATATCCTTACTCCCTCTACAGACTTGTTCTGATAATAGACTTGCAGGGAGAAATCAAAATACCCAGTGTTGCCACAGGGACCGGAAAATTACAGACTGTCTTATAAGATCATGCAGTCTGCTTACAAGGGAGCTATTCATTGTTACCAAAGGAGAGGAGTCTAAGAGTCTTCTCTAGTGCTGCACTGAGCTGGATTAGACATGCAATGTGACTATGACTACAGAGTCCACTCTCTGGCAGATGTGCTGTGTGTATACTCCTTACCAGAAGGGCTAAGTAAAGGGCTTTGGTAGTAAAACCCTACAGGCACTGTCTCTTAATAAACTGAAGAGTCTCAACTCAACACCTGATCTTCTCCTCATTCTCTCTTTCACTTTCTTTTATTCTCCTAACTATCCTCACATTTTTATGTCTTATTCAGTCTCTCTCACTCTTCCTACCACTATCTGTTAATACCTTTCCACTGCATACAGTTTCCCATCACATTCTCTCTCTCATTTTCTACATTACAGTGATTTTCTTTTTCTTTCTTTCTTTCTTTCTTTCTTTCTTTCTTTCTTTCTTTCTTTCTCTGGTTAGATTCTATTAACTTACTTTCTTCTCTGTATGTTTTCACTCTCACTTTAAGTTTCCTCACATTACTTATTCATGTTCACTCATTTTACACCATGATCAGTTTTTATTCTCTCTTAGTCTTTCTTTTATTCTTCATTGTATTTGGATCATTTAGTTCCAGTCATTGTTTCTATCCTTCATTCCTTCACTCTCATTATATTTTCATCCTTCTCCCCTCACCCATTCCTTCTACCTGTCATTCTTTTATTTACAACATGTCTATCAATCTGTCATTCCCTCATTCTCATTATATCTACCCCTTCATGATCATTCATTCCTTATATCATTCCTTATTTCATGTTTTCATCCTTACCAGTTCCTTTGCCCTTTTTTCTTTCATTTTCATCACATCTATCTATCTATCTATCTATCTATCTATCTATCTATCTATCTATCATCCCCATTATATCTACCCTTATTCTCCCCCATTTATTCTGTCATTATTTTCATCCTCACCCATTCCCTCTATATGTCATTGCTGCATTCCCATCATGTCAGTATATCCTTCATTATTTCTTTAATTCTCATTATATCTACCTTCCATTCTCTCTCATTCCTTCTGTCTGCCTTTCTATCATTCTCATTCGCCCATATCTATCTTTCTATCTATCATATCTATCTATCTGTCTATCTATCTATCTATCTATCTATCTATCTATCTATCTATCTTTTATACTTATTATAACTACCATCTATGCGTCCATTCTCACTCAATCCTTCTGTCATTCTTACAATCTCACTCATTGTTTTAATATTTCCTTTATTCTTTCTCACCCATGCCTTCCATGCTTTATTCTCTTATTCCTATCCTTTCCATCCTCCACTCTTTCATTGCATCTCTCACTCTATACTTCACTCAGTTATTATTATTTAATTCTCACCCTTTTTATACTTCATTCTGTATTTCATTCTCTGTATTTCATTCTTTCTATCCCTCACAATCTTTCACACTCTCTCACTTCTCTGCTGTCTCTTTCTCATCCTTTACCTCTGTCTCGCTTATATTTTGCTTCCTCACTCTTAGCTCCCTCTGCTCCCATCCTTCCCCCTCTTCTGTCCCTCCTTCTCCCTTTCTCTATACTTTCTATTCACTCTCCTTTATTCGTCCACTTTCACTACTCTCACTATTTCCTCCTCTTGGCAGAGAAGCTCAGACTGCATTAAAGTGTCATAACTCAATAATACATAAATACTAAACAAATGAATGGAGAGCGGTAACATTGTATACATGTGATATATAGTAATATATTATACCGCAGATCAGAGTTCTGTCCCTCTGCACACCATGTGCGGCATTTCATCACCTCCTGGAACTGGATATACATCTCACTCCATCACATGCAGATGATCTAATGCCCAGTCCTGTTATTATAAGGTTACATAATATATACCAGGTGTTAGATCCTTACAGTTCTATAAGCTCCTAAGCAGGGCTAAGCAGATTCCCAATCCTCAGACATCCACTAGACATGGCTGCATATATTAGCACCTAACCTAGGGTCATCATGACTCTTATAATATACAATCAGCATGTATGCTATGTACCCAGTGGCATTATTATCAGCAGCCTCCAGCCACCTATAGTCTATCATGAATGTGATGTAAATGTGTAATGTGGCTGTAGGCAGAATGTGACACTTGTATTGTCAAGCTGCATTTCTCAGTCATCTGCAGTGGAGAGTAATGGACTATTCATGACTGGCAGCACAATAATGCTTCTCACATGTATAAATGCTCATATTGTCTAAGGACTTGGCAAGGGAATGGCAGCCATACTCACATCACACAATGTTGGGGAATCTAGTGTCCCATGCTATATAGAACAATTACTCACATGCATGTATTATTTAGAACGTCTGTTTTACTTATTATCAATATTATTATTAATATTATTTGCTGAAAATCAATCATCCATGCAGTAAAATTGCTTCCATTATTTTTTTTAGTATTGGCAGTGTCATGAATAAACCTGGTAATATCAGGGTGCTGTCAATGTACCCCTTGTAAGATTAAGGTTCTTTCAGGTCTTCTGAAAGCTTGAAACAAGACTGAGAAATCTTATCGATTCTGATTCATACAGACTCATTCCAGGCACTAAGTTCTAGACATGAGTCACTGTAATACCCTGATGCAGCTGTATATATCTATCAGATGAGTTAATGCACATATTCCTGGATCAGGGGGTGTAAGAATTCTCCATTCTGGGTATGCTGTGGATACATGTATACCACTGCTGCTTTAATAGCTCTCTTTCTCCTATGCTGCAGGGATCGCCTGGATTTTCCGGATCTCTGTGTGAGAAGGAGGAGAAAAGAAAGGTTTGCTGTCTTCTGCCAAGTCCTCTGCTCAGCAAGAAGCACTGAAGGCAGTAATGTGGAGGTAATATGAATGTCACAGAAATGCCATACAAACACATGTCAAATAGATGCACTATAATATGCATTGTACACTGTGTTTGTGCTTGGTAATGCCTATGTATCCGGAGTGACCTGTAAAAGTCAGGATCTAATAAAGAAAAGGATTTGGCAGCACCTGTAAAATACAAATGTATATTCTTCTTTCTAAGACAGCAGATTGGAGGATAACCTAATGTCCAGATATAGATATACTGCAGCAGATGTCACATAAACATTTGGCACAGCTTCTGACTTGATACCAGTTCATATTCCCAGAAAGAACACTTTTTTTTCTTTTTAATTTTTTTGGGAAATATATATATATATATATATATATATATATATATATATATATATATAATATATAGTTTTTTTACGTTTCATTTAAATTTCACTGTAAAATTTTAACATGTTCCAAAATCAATAATATTAGAGAAGAGAAGCAATAAATAACATTGTATCACGAAAAATAAAGTAATAATTATAATAATAATAATCAGCATTATTCTGTTTATTTTGTCTGTTACAAACATGCAATGTTGATGTGTAAAAACATAAGTATTATCTTTTAAACGGCTCATTTATATAATGTATGTGTTATTTCCTATTGGGTATTATTTATTTATAATACATCTATTGTTATTTGGCACTGTAATTGAAGAGTCATTAAATAATATAAAACAATGCAATAAACATGTCATGTGAAATAGGTGTAAAAAAAAGTATGTGAAAAAACAAATGGGAAAAAATATATACTATAGATAATTTATATATATTAATATTTATCATATTTGAATATATTAAATACTTTTTCATTAGTTGTAGTTTTATGCTTATTAGTTTTAACATACTCTAAATTAATTCATCTATCTGTCAATACATTTATTTATCTCAAGTATATTATTACTATTGCTAAAAATGACAATTACATTTTATTATGAATAACAAATATTAATTTGCTCTTTAAAATATTGCCAATATTTATTCTAGTATTATTATTAGAAGTTGTATTATTAATATTATTAGTAATAATAATTTACAGGAGTCAGAGATTATCAATTACTGATTTATTTTTTTACTTAGGATATGTTTTTTGTAAAGGTTCTATTTTAAATCAGAATCAATGAAATAAAATAAGTAATAAATTAAATATATTGGGGTGATAGCTGAAACTGTTCAATTCTGTTGTATAATGTTTAGTTGCTTTCTTTCATGTTATAAAATGAAGTACAGACCTTGGATAATGATCACATTTCTATTGTCTATTATCTATGTATCTAGCATATTTGTTATTTACTTATACTGGAGGAGAAGTAATTTGCCTCTACATTGATTTCTGTGTTTTGGGCATTATTTCTATTTGTGTTTAACAAGTGCCAATGACAAGACGAGACAAAAGGATCAGACATCCCAACAAAAAGCTTTGTACTGGCTGAAAAGAAATGTAGGTCTATTGTGCAGATAACAAGCACATGTATTCTTACTACATTTTTTTTTCATTTTGTTCTGAGCTTGCTGTAATATTCTTAACAATTTAGTATCTTATATAGATTTCAAATCATAATATTTCATTTCTCTGGAAATGCTGCATTATAAACATACAGTTCATGTTATTTGAGTTGTGTATCAACAATAAAATCATTTTACCTTACAAAATATTTTGTATTAAAATCTAGAATATTATAATATCTTCTACTAAATAAAACAAACTCAGTTACTTAACAGTAAGGAAATGCTGCAAAACATTTTATATCCATTAAATGTATTAATGAGTAATATTTATCATATGATGTTTTTCAGTCCATTAATCTGAATTTTAAAAATAAAGCAATCTATATTAAATATATAAAATAGAAGGTGTATATTACTTTTTTTTATACACAAATTAACAGTTTTTGTTTGAGAGTTATTTGTCATAGCTAAAAATTAAATAAACCTGGAAATTGATAAAATATATTTGCAGATTTTACATAATACATGAATAAAATGTCACTTGTATATATCAGCATTTCTCTACATTCTTCCTTTATTTGTAGTATACAGATATTTAGAATTAATTGTTTAGTAAATGTTTGTATCAGATATTACAAACATCAATTATTAGTCACTAAGTAATAAATATCTAAATATATTGTTCACTTATCTAATAGTAAATGATACAACAATACTAAAGTATTAGGATATAGTAATCTATTTTTTGCATGTGTGATGCTTTTTATGAAGAAAGTAAAACTAGTCACAGATACATAAGACAGGAAGGATAAAGTGATAGGAAAAAGTGGCCAGATTTATTTAGAATTTTACATTTCTGCTTTTGTCCTGGTATAGTAATTGTAAATGTTATATGTATAATAGATGTATAATATCTGCATTATCAAATACTGTGTTAATACATGACCTACAAACTATGCTTAAGCTGTAGCCAGAATAAAGTGGTGGGAAATAAAAGTTTTTATTGTCAAGTACCTAATATGTATATATAAGTAAGACACTATGAACAGTCTATCTATCTATCTATCTATCTATCTATCTATCTATCTATCTATCTATCTATCATCTATCCATGTTAAGTCAATTTATAATATGATAAGACACTTAATAGTTACATTTATGTTAACAAAGGAGATGCCATTTACCAAATGAACAAACTAGACACGTCATATAAAGAAAATAGGCACTTACTATGTACATGCTATTGTCAAATTGTAAATTATGCACATTTACTATATAGATAAAAATATCACCTCTCTATCTATCTATGTATTTATAATCTGTAATTTTCTATTTTATATTTATAAAGTACTTAAATAAGGCACTTGACACTTACCATATATGTATGAGTGCATGATACATATCTATCTATCTATCTAATTCTATCTATCTATCTAGCTATCTAATTCTATCTATCTATCTATCTATCTATCTATCTATCTATCTATCTATCTATCTAATTCTATCTATCTATCTATCTATCTATCTAGCTATCTAATTATATCTATCTATCTATCTATCTATCTATCTATCTATCTAATTCTATCTATGTATCTATCTATCTATCTATCTATCGATTATCTATCTATCTATATGTCTACTGATTATCTATCTATCTATGTTTCCATCTGTCATTTTCTAATTTATATTCATAAAGTACTTAAATAAGGCACTTAACACTTACCATATATGTATGAGGGCATGATACATACTGTATCTATCTATCTATCTATCTATCTATCTATCTATCTATCTATCTATCTATCTATCTATCCACATATCTATCTATCTATCTATCTATCTATCTATCTATCTATCTATCTAATTCTATCTAATTTTATCTATCTATCTATCTATCTGTCTATCTATATCTATCTAATTTTATCTATCTATCTATCTATCTATCTGTCTATCTAATCTATCTAAACATATAGGCAAATGATACACGTCATTTACATTGTTCTTTCTTTCTTTCTTTCTTTCTTTCTTTCTTTCTTTCTTTCTTTCTTTCTTTCTTATAGGGATACAAAAAAAGGCTCCTGTCATATTGTAAATTTGGTAGATGCCCTTAAACATGCAGGCAAAGGACACATACCTTACAGTGTGTTTTATATTTCTAAATATTTATATATATATATATGTGTGTATGAATATGATACCTTTAGGATACTTGACTTATTTTCATACAGGAAAGCAATGGACATTAATTTTGCTACAAGGAAAAGGTAAAACATTTCTGTCTGTGTTTATGTGTAGACTAATTTCATATATATATATATATATATATATATATATATTTTTTTTTTTTTTTTTCTAGTTGACACAGAAGCATATTTGTGTTGCAGAGCTACAAATCCAATTTACATGATTTGGAGATAAACACTATACTGTCTGCATGTACCTGCTACTATGGGATGCCCAGGAGCTTACTGTATATGGAGGTATTATCAAGCTCATTGCAAATCCTGATATGCAGAAAACGCTTAACCTATCATTAGTGGCCATTATAAGGAGAGAGATTTTCTTTTCATGGGGGCCTGCCATATAGAACATGCAGTCCTGTCTGTGAGTAGCATGTTATAGAGCAGGAGAAGCTGAGCAGATTGCTATATAGTTTTGTTAGAAAACGTCCAGTAAAACATCATGGTTTTTTTTTTTTTAACATCCTGGCTGATTCTGGGTTTAAGAGTCCAGTGGGTGGTGCTACTCAGTGATTGACAGCCTTCCCTCATATGAGTGTACACTGATTAGGACCACCCACTGGACTCCTAAGTTTTGAATGAGCCGATACTTAAAATAAATATGTTATACTGAAACTTTTTAAGAAAACCATATATCAATTTCCTCTATAACATGCTGCAGGTTGGACTGAATCTGCTTTGTGATTGGTTCACTTCACCTAAAACTGAATGTTGTGAAGCAGTGGAATTGGAGCTCTGTATCAGAAATATAGACACCCTACCCTTTAAATATATATCATGACCTTTACTATGACATTTTGTTGCCATGTATAATACTACACATTAAAGGTGCTGGGAGCCTGCACATTAGGACCAATGTATGGCATATAAGAGGGTTTAAAAAAAGTCTTCCACATTCACAAATTCAGGACATCTACCTTATATGGACCCCAATGTTTAACAATAAATTGCTACGTTCTTTACAGTTGCTGTGGGCTATTGCTAACTGTTTTGTGAATGAGATACCATTTGGTTATTGTTACTATGTGGACTATGTATTTGTTTTATATGTTATTTGTGCCATAATGTGTTTATGTGGGTCACAAACAAAGCTCCAGTCTGGACACCCATCTGCCATATAGGGTACATCCACCACAAGGTGACAACAGAGTGTGAAGACAATTACCATGCCTGATATACACACGTGGACAAAATTGTTGGTACCCCTCATTTAATGAAAGAAAAACCCACAATGGTCACAGAAATAACTTGAATCCTGACAAAAGTAATAATATATAAAAATTCTATGAAAATGAACAAATGAAAGTCAGACATTGCTTTTCAACCATGCTTCAACAGAATTTTTTAAAAAAAAGAAAACTCATGAAACAGGCCTGGACAGAAATGATGGTTCCCTTAACTTAATATTTAGTTGCACAACCTTTTGAGGCAATCCCTGCAATCAAACGATTCCTGTAACTGTCAATGAGACTTCTGCACCTCTCAGCAGGTATTTTGGCCACTCCTCATGAGCAAACTGCTCCAGTTGTCTCAGGTTTGAAGGGTGCCTTTTCCAGACTGCATGTTTCAGCTCCTTCCAAAGATGCTCAATAGGATTTAGGTCAGGGCTCATAGAAGGCCACTTCAGAATAGTCCAATGTTTTCCTCTGAGCCATTCTTGGGTGTTTTTAGCTATGTGTTTTGGGTCATTATACTGTTGCAAGACCCATGACCTGCGACTGAGACCAAGCTTTCTGAAACTGGGCAGCGCATTTCTCTCTAGAATCCCTTGATAGTCTTGAGATTTCATTGTACCCTGCACAGATTCAAGACACCCTGTGCCAGATGTAGCAAAGCAGTCCCAGAACATAACAGAGCCTCCTTCATGTTTCACAGTAGGGACAGTGTTCTTTTCAAGATATGCTTCATTTTTCCTTCTGTGAACATAGAGCTGATGTGCCTTACCAAAAATTTCGATTTTTGTCTCATCTGTCCATAGGACATTCTCCCAGAAGCTTTGTGGCTTGTTAGCTTGACAATTTTTATACAATATTACTTTTGTCAGATTCAAGTTATTTCTGTGACCATTGTGGGTTTTTCTTTCATTAAACGAGGGGTACCAACAATTTTGTCCATGTGTGTAGCTAGTAGACTGCAACTGAGTGTCATGGACTATTCCTTATGTGAGTGAGCAGTGAGACCAGCTATAACTAAAACATGGATGACTAGGAGGTGGCTCACACAAAGTGGTTAAGAATAACATCATAAGAAAACAGGACATGACTGACAACTCTATGAGATGCAGTTATAACTGTTAGGGGCTCTTTGTGTTATCTTATAGAGGTGACTCCCAAGCAAGCACCCACTATGATATACAGATGTCGTAATAGGGCACATAGAAAGGGGATTTTGTGATAAGACAACCACTTTAATATACTCTAAACACAAAATCATTGTTCGGCTTCTGCACTATTCTTGCAATCCAAACAATGATAACCTCAAAGAAGCCGTGATGGACCCTATTATGAGTCAATGGGGCTTGTTGGGGGCTGGTCGGATCAGTCATGAACAGAAGCCTTAGCTGCCAAACAAAAGGAAAAAAAAGGCAAAACAACAAAAGAGAATTATCCCGAGATCTCAACATTTGCACTAAAACTCAGAACGTGCCCCAGGGTATGGTTTGCAAGCACAGGGGTTTTTTTTAGTATAATACGCATATGCACGTGGTTTTGCAAAATCGTATTCACATTTTATATTTTAGTACTATTTCTTACTAACGTGTATATAGTACTGTGCAAAATTTTAGGCAGATGTGAAAAAAATTCTGCGACATAAGAATGTTTTCAGAAATAAAAGAGTTAATAGTTTATTTTTAGCAATTAATATAATGAAGTGAATGAAAAGAAAAAACTGGAAGTCCTGGAAGTGATGATATGGCCCTCACAGAGCCCTGATCGTAACATTATCCAGTCTGTCTGGGATTACATGAAGACGGAGGATTGGAGTAAGCCTACATCCACAGAAGATCTGTACTCAGTTCTCCAAGATGGTGGGAACAACCTCCCTGCCGAGTTCCTTCAAAAACTGTCTGCAAGTGTACCTAGAAGAATTGATGGAAGGCAAAGGGCAAAGGTCACACCAAATATTGATGAGAATTAGATTTCTCTTTTTCTTCCCATTTTTTAATTGACAAAAATAAACTATTAACAATTCTTTTTTTAAATACATTTTTACGGCATTTATTCTACACCTGCTTAAAACATTTGCACAATACTGTATATATTTATGATTTTAATAAAAAATGGAAGCATGTGGTGATTTTTTTTCTACCTTTTTTCGACATTGATTTTATCTGAGAAAAAAAAATACAGCATTATAATTCACGTGTCTTGTATTGCCATTTCCTATAAAAGCTATTCCAGTACAACCACAATATGGATTTGAGTTGCATCAAAATGCAAAGTCTGATCCCAGTCTTGGGCCATATTCACACATCCATTTTTTACGTAGGTGTTCTGTTTGTATTTTTTACAGATAGAATACAGACACATTGATTTCAATGTAGTTATTCACTTGTCCATTTTTGTGTGTACGTAGAAATAAAACGGAGTCATGAAGAAACGTATTGTGGTTTTTCTCGCAACGCTTTTCACAGAAACTCCACAGAGTTTCCTCGGCGGACTTTCTGCTTCAATTATACCTATACAGAAGGTTTTATAAATCGCAGCATTTACGCTGCAGATATTTTTCTGCAATGTGTGGATGGGATTAGCCTGAATCCCATCCACTTTGCAGGTACTGTAAAACGCAGTGGTTTTTGCTGCAAAAATTGCAAAATCGTGGTGTTTATGCTACGTGGGGCACCCGGCCTTACTCATCACAGATGTCCATTAAAGACTATTGGTCAGGGGATAAAACAAACAGTGTACGTCATATGTTTTCTGTCCATTGTTCATCGATCAACTCAATGCAAAGTGTAGCATTTCTTTTTCTAAACATGGATCCCTGAGTCTCCTCTTCACTGTAGACGTTGACACTGGCGTTTTGCGGGTACTATTTAATGAAGCTGCCAGTTGAGGACCTGTGAGGCGTCGATTTCTCAAACTGGAGACTCTAATTTACTTGTCTTGTTGCTCAGTTGTGCAGCGCGGCCTCGCACTTCTCTTTCTACTCTGGTTAGAGCCTGTTTGTGCAGTCCTCTGAAGGGAGTAGTACACACCATTGTAGGAAATCTTCAGTTTCTTGGCAATTTCTCGCATGGAATAGCCTTCATTTCTAAGAACAAGAATAGACTGTCAAGTTTCACATGAAAGTTCTCTTTTTCTGGCCAGTTTAATCGAACCAACAAATGTAATGCTCCAGATTCTCAACTAGCTCAAAGGAAGGCCAGTTTTATAGCTTCTCTAACCAGCAAAACTGTTTTCAGCTGTGCTAACATACTTGTACAAGGGTTTTCAAGGGTTTTCTAACTATCCATTAGCCTTCTTACACAGTTAGCAAACACAATGTACCATTAGAACACTGGAGTGATGGTTGCTGGAAATGGGCCTCTATACACCTATGTAGATATTGCATTAAAAACTAGACGTTTGCAGCTAGAATAGTCATTTACCACATTAACAATTTATAGAGTGTATTTCTGATTCATTTAATGTTATCTTCATTAAAAAAAACTGTGCTTTTCTTTCAAAAATAAGGAAATTTCTAAGTGACCCTAAACTTTTGAACGGTAGTGTATGAGTGAAATTTGATGTGTGAATGCTATGTTGTATGCAAGGCTGAATCAGTACATGAATATATTATATATTATAGGTATATTACCACTTTTTATTGCTGTACATGTTTCTGTAATTGCAAATATACAGATCTGTTCACAATTTCCTATAAATCCGAATGAGTACAATTTTCACGACTTATTGTCCCTATTACATGAGTTCTGAAATTAAATATATGATGTCATTGTTGCAATGCAAGCTAAATGCATGAGTATGCCGGAGTTATTTATAAATGCTGATGCAATGGCAGGAGAGGCTAATGTAAGAATCCACAGGGCTGGGAATGACTCACATGCTGAGGGGGAAGAGCCGTGAAGTCCAGTAGGAAGACTGAACTAGAGAGCATTCAACTGCAAAGATATGGCTAGATAAGCAGTCATTCCTCATCTTCTCAACATGTAGGTTCAACTGGCGGTTAGCACTGGCAAGAACTT
Organism: Leptodactylus fallax; assembly: GCA_947044405.1. Taxonomy (NCBI): domain Eukaryota; kingdom Metazoa; phylum Chordata; class Amphibia; order Anura; family Leptodactylidae; genus Leptodactylus; species Leptodactylus fallax. The sequence continues at coordinate 927,746 of CAMRHE010000410.1, forward strand.
GTTCAAGGAAATCTTGGACTCCTTAAATGTAGCCCTATTAGGGTGCACATCACTGGAAAGGGGGTGATTAAAATGTCACCTAGAATTACATTATATCAAGACAGGAAGGGTATAAAGAGATGACCTATACTAGTTTACAAGATTAAATAATGATCCCATACCAGACCTCACGTTACCCCCACACACCCAAAAAGAGATAGGAAACTCTCCCAGCATAGCTAATAGTTTCATCCATCTGTTACATCCTGCAGCAAGTGATTCAGCTAACTAAAAAAAAAAAAAATCCCCACTCCCACTGAAATAAATGGGAGACAGATTTTAGGTGCTTTTGGTGCTGCTTTAAGGTAGAAAAAGCTTCACATCCTCTTTGGTGTTGCCTTTTAATAGAAGCACATTTCCTGTACTAGAATTCTGCTTAGGCATGCAGTGAAGCACTCTGCTCTCTCTGCCTTCAGCCCTTATGAAGTAATACCAGAGTTCTTCCCCTTGAATTAAACTTCTCCTTTTTTGTGCCTGGCTATATCTTAAAAAAATCCCCAGTCATTGCATGATTTTACATAGGAATGGAAATGTATAATTCCTTAATTTTATTTTACTTAAGTAACATGATGCATAATTTCCGCTTTCCCATTTTCAGAGCTTTACCTAACTGGGGTGTGCTTATTTAGGGTTGGCATCAGCACCTTGTAATCCTGGGTATTTTGCCAGGGCATTATATGCTTTGGGACTGCATGGGGGGGGGGGAGAATTGGGGCTCACAACTTCTTGGCTTCCTCTTCCATAATTCACAATGATGGTAATGTTCTTATGGGCATTGTATCACACTGTGATGGTTGTTTGGTCTTGGGTTAACTGCACTAAGATTATTCACTTACTAATCCTGAGATACCTCTGTATTGCAGTCTTACATTCTGTCACATACCAAAGCTCTCGCATTGATACCTCTCTTCTCCCCCTAACTGCACTATGAGATACCACACATAACATGCCTCTTATCTCCATTCCTCCCTGGTTCTCTCCATTTCACATGCTGGGGAGCAGATCACATTTCACATGCTGGGTAGCAGATAGAAGTATCACATTTCACATGCTGGGCAGCAGATAGTACAGTATGCAGAAGGTAAGAAAACAGCAGGGCTATCTGTCAGTGGCAAATCTTTACTGCATGTAAAGACGGCCAATAATTACAACACTATCTTACAACTTGTACTAGAGGAGCATGTAAGTATCTCTAAATACAAGCAATGTCTCGTAGAAGATGGGAAACTTCAGTCCTTTACAGTGTTAATCCTACCCAAAGCTAGTTCTTTCAGCATCAAACAAAGGTGCATTACAAAACTAGGTAAGGCAATGATAATAGAAGATAAGCTCTTCTGATAAGTGGACATCAGGGAGCATTTAGACAAATATAAGTACTTTTCTATATTATATGTAAGTTTGGAAGCCCCATTTAAAGGACACTGTATTGAACTAAAGGGTACTAATGTTAATACAAACTCCTTGTATTTGGATGCTACATGCACTATTTATCTGGTTATTCTATACATTATTTTATTGCTATATTAATAGTTTATGTGAATAATGTATGAAAGCATTTTTCTGAGTGCCATATAAAAATAATAAATAAATATAAAAATAATTTATATAAAATAATCTTGGTGCTGTTAGTAATATTTATCTTGGGAGCTGTACTATTTATCTGGATACTACTAGTTTATGCTATTTCAACTCTTTATGTATTATAGGGCTATATTCACATGCAGAATGGGAGCTTGCATGAATCCATTCGCTTCTTGCCAAAATGACCCCTTTAAGACAAATGGAACTCATCATCCTAAATCCTTAGACTCAAATTCCCCCATAGATTTGAGTCTATTGACAGATCCTTGAAAATGAACATAAAACGGACCGTCAAAAAAACAGACGTGTGAATATTTACATTGAAATCAATGGGGCAGATTTATTAAAATGATCATGAACGGGAGATGTGAAAAAAGAAACAAATTGGTCAGTTTTTAGCAGCAGTTTTGTATAATTTTGTTCTCCATTCTGTCGGTTTGTTGCCATCCTTTTTAAAACACTAATAAAAAATAAACAGATAAATTTCATTGGTCTTTTTTTTTTATTTTTTTTACCAAATCCATTGATCACTATTTTAACGGACATAACTTTGGCAGAAATCTGTTTTTCCATCTGTTGAAAAAAGACTCATTTATTTCTATTTGGTCTGTGTGTCAGTCAAAACGGACAAATATAAAACATGTCAGTTTTTGTAACTGATTGTATTTTCTATCTCACAAAACATACACTTGAATACATTCTCTGTCATTGTTTTAACCCCTTCCTGCTGTAACCATTTTTCAATTGTTGAGAAGAACTTAATTTGCGCGATTTATGCATATTCATCCAAAATGACGTTAGCTGTATTCTGCAGGCCAGCACAATTACGGTGATACCAAATTGATATAGTTTTTGTTACATTTTAACACCTTAAAAAAAATCCAAATCTTTGAAAAAAAAACCCCATCTCTTGGAGTCGCTATATTCTGACACCTGTATCTTTTTTATATTTATGTATATGGGGCTGCATAAGGCACCTTTTTGTGGGGCCAGATGTACTTTTTTTTATACCATTATGGGGAATATCTGATGTTTTGATCGTTTTTTATTCAAATTTTTATGGGAGATGAAATAGCAAAAAAATGGCGGTTTGGCTCTTTTGATTTTTGACCAAGGCATCAGAAGGTTAGGCTTTACCATTGGTTCTTTACAGTGGAGACCCAGCGACTATGGGAGCTCCTGAACGCCTGCTATATTTAAAGACCTCACATCCCCTGTACTATTACAGCGCAAAGAAATAAATTTGACTGCTATATTGAATCTAAAGTGTTGGATGTGCACAGGGGCGCTAGAACCTTTTAGAATTACCGAATGTTATCCTACTTTCCACCTAAACTCTTTAGACCTTCCTCCAAATCATAAAAATGCAAATGGAAAACCCTATAAATCGACAATATTTGCATTAAATGTGGGAAAATGTGTGAGCCTATGCTTTCAGTAACTGTTGTATGGGTTATACAATGACTTTGCATGGGGTTATGTCTTTAGAGAGTCTTGGTCCATTCCTCCTCAAAGAATTGCTTCAATATTAGTTTTCTTGAATGATCACCCCACTTCAAGTCTTTTCACAGTGTGTCTATTGGATTAAGGTTTGCTCTGTGACTGAGCCATTTCAAGATGCATTTTTTTCTGCTTCAATAGTTCTTGGTAATAAGATTAGCTTGTTTAGGGTCATTGCTTCAGTTTAGTGACAAATATCGCAACATCCTCTGGAAAGTTTTCTGGTATAATTCAGATTGCACAAGTGATGGCAAGTTGTCCTATTGTAGGAAAACAGCCCTAAACCATAACATTGTCCCCATTACTTTCTGCAGTTGAGGTAAAGTACTTACACTGGAATACAGGTTCTAGTTTTTTCTACAGATAACGTTCATCATTTAAACCAAAACTTTACACTTTCGACGCAGCTTGGATTTCCTGATAGTTAATGCATAAGATACCAATGGATTAGACATTACCTATTGGTTTACTTAAAAGGAGGGCACCAGGTATTTTAACTATGTCTCCTACATTAAAGGGGTTTTCTTTGGTAAATGGGAAAACTCCCTGTGGGCCATTGGTGGTGTAAAATTAAAAACAAAAATGACCACTTATGGTGGTCCTATGGTGGCAAATGAGCAGTGATGTCACAGGTACCCAACATGTGACAGTCACCTGAGCCTTTTCACTTGTGGCCTGTACAGTGTGAACAGTGGATAGAACGGGAGATGCAACACCTGAATGGAGGCTCAAGGATAGGTAGTATCACTTAGTGAGAGGGTTTTAAGATCCTTTGAAATAGGATTTCAATCTTCCCTCTACCTACCTTTATAGATACCTGCAGCTCAGATATGCTTGAAGAGTGCAATTTGGAGAGACCCTACCAGCATGCAAGACTGTGGCACACTTGGAATGCCTTACACAACCAGTGTCTACTTTTCGCAAAGTGCTAGTTAACACCAATCCATACCCATTGGAAAATACTTTTTCTAAATAGAATAGAGATATTTTTACATTACAGTACTACCATATGGAGGAATTATTCTCCAACTGGCCCTCAGTAATAAGTGCTCCGGACCAGCTCATTCACGCTAAGTGGAACCATACAACATATTTGACCCCAGTCCGACTGAGATAGATGCGTAGACTTCCAGTGTACACCTGCACTAAATGTAATGGCGCAGTAGGTATCCTCTTACATATGGTTTGGGAGTGCCCTGTCCATTCCTTTTTTTTGACAACCTAGGGTTTTCCACGGTGTGAGCCCCTGAGGTGAGTCTCATTGGTCTTGTGGCTGATATAATCCCCATCTCAGTATGGAAGATGATTATATAGATTACTGATGTTTTAGGCAAGTAAAACAAGTCTCCTACTGGAAGCCGCAGAGGACTCCCTTGGTGGTTGGCTGGGTCAACATGACAAACACATCTACCTCTCTATAAACTGACTTACACTGCCCAAGGTAGCCCTGCTTTTTGACATTTGGGACCCGTGGATGAAAAATTACTCCCAGACCTCTAGTACGAGCCCTGCAGAGCTAGCATGAATGGTGTGTGAGTGAGAGTCACTTGCCGGAATTCTGCATTTGAGTATCTTTTTAAACTCGATCTGTACTCAACTATTTAGCTATTGATCTAAGCTTAGTACTTATTGAGACTGAACTATACTTTGCTGTGTTTCTGACATTGTGTGACTGTAGATCTGTTATCTCTTCTATTGTATTAAAATGTTAAAAAAAATAACCTAAAACATAAATTCTAGAGGGACACAAAATGGATAAAAGTATGTCTTTTGTGTGCGTTATCCATCTTTTTTATTTTTGCTATGAAGATCAGGACATGCTAGGTAACATCTGTGCAGAGATTGAGATTGTATATGCCATAGTTAAATGGACTTTTCAGGGAAAGTTCTGTTTTTTTTTATTTAATGATTTTTGAGTATTTTTTAAAAATACTTCCCCTGTTTCGCTTTTGGTGATGTGAAAAACATGTCAGTTTCGGTTACAGATTTGTAAAAAATTTCTAAACCACCAAGAATTATCACATGAATTATTAGTCACTTGTTTTTCTACGTAGGCCAGCTCAAATGGAAATTTGCTTCACATAAAACTTTCTAAGTAAAAAAAATAACTTAGGCCCCTTGCAGACCGTGGGTTTTTCCCAAATAGCACACTGACCCATTCATTTCTATCAGTCCACACACATGACCGTGTATTATATGGATGAGTGTACGGGCCGACAGTTCGGGCTGCAAAATTTAGGATAGGTCCTATTCCTGTCCGGTTTTACGACCATACTTACTCAGCTCCAATTCATTAAATGAATGGGGCCTCAGAAGCACGGCCGGTGCACAAGCGGCACATGGATGACATCCATGTGCTGCCCGTGCAGTGGTTGTGCCTTTCAATCATGGTCAGCACACGTTACATTGCCATTGACAAAAGGGCTACTGTTTTAAAGGGGTTGGCCCAAGTTTTAATGTTCTCCATCCTCAAGATAGGGGATAACATTCTGAAAGTCCATTCACTTATAGTGCTACTGATCAAAGGTCCGGCTCCCCTATTCATGCTTGCCTGTCTTTACATTTGGACAGGGGAATATGACCTGCGTTTCCATGATAAGAGGGGGTCCCAGCAGATCCTCACCGATCAGCATACTATGACCTATCCTGTGGATAGGGGATAACATTAAAACTTGGTACAACTCCTTTAAAGAGCCCTTTTAAGAAGAAGTATAGTCTGGAGTTTTATTTGCTTAACACAGACAATGTTGAGCACCGTCAGGATGTTTAGGTTGGATTCATATGTAGTATGGTGGTGGTGGTGTGCAAGTACTGCAAGCAGAACAGTCACAAAACAACTGTTGTTACCATATACAGCAAAGGTTCCTAGAACTGCTTTTATGAGATCGAAATTGTGGTATTGCACAATAACCAAAGCAAGGTTGTAATTTTCAATATGAATATATGTTACCACCCACACAACTAATATAGAAGTGCAAATTATTTGAACATACAGTACTATGCAAAAGTCTTAGGCAGGTGTGGAAAAAATGCTGTAAGTAAGAATGTTTTTTTAAAAAGAAGTGTTAATAGTTTATATTTGTCAATTGTCAAATTGAAGTTAATAAAGAAAACTAAATCCCATCAATATTTGGTGTGATGTTTGCCCTTTGCCTTCCATCAATTCTTCTAGAAACACTTGTAGACAGTTATTGAAGGAACTCGGCAGGGAGATTGTTTCCTCATCTTGTAGAACTAAGCACAGATCTTCTGTGGATGTAGGCTTGCTTCAATCCTTCTGTCTCTTCATGTAATCCTGGATAGACTGGATGATGGTGAAATCAGGGCTCTGTGGCCATATCATCGCTTCCAGGACTTCTCCTCCAAAGGGAGGTCACACCGAATATTGATGGGATTTAGATTTCTCTTTTCTTCATTCAATATATTAGACTGATTGACTTTAACTAATATCAAATTATATATCTCTTAAATGTCAGGTCTCTTGGGATGCTCCTGATATGCAGAGATTAGTAACTACCAAAAGAGCTACGAGGGAGGACAACTAGTATACTGACAAAAGGGTCATGGATGCTCAAGACTCATCCATGCATGTGAGGAGTGGAGACTAACACATCTGGTTCAGTCCCACAGATATGATACTGTTGCTGAAAAAGTTAATGTTCACTATTATAAAAACACAATGGGGCTAATTTATCATGCTCCATTCTTATAGTGCTCTGTGTGTCTGGTGTGCATGGTTTTAAGCCTAAATTATTACTTGCAACTTTTTAAAACGTTGATAAATTTTTGCATAAGCTCACTTATACTAGGTTCACGCCTGTGCTCGGGTTTCTGTTCTTCGGGTCCACATGGGGACCTGAAAAACAGAAACCCAATCCGCTTAAAAAGCAGTTACCCCAGGTAACCCGCAGACCCCATAGACTATAATAGGGTCCACTGGGTTTCCACCCGAAAAATGCTTGCAGGACTCTCCCCATTTTTCAAGTGGAATGGGGGACGAAATTCCAGAACGGAAACCGAGCGCTAGTGTGAACCCGACCTTACTTCGTCGGTGAACTCTGGTGCCTTCCCATAGAGAATTTCAACAAATTTATGAACCTGTATGAGACCTTTTGAAAAATATGTTGCAAAAACAGCAGTAGCAAGAAGTGAGCCAGGTCAGAAAAGTGGCCAAAAAAATCTCCTCATGATAAATTGGCCCCAATGTGCATTACAACTTGCCATGTAGCTGCAGATTGATCATGAGTGCTTGTGCTGCTTCTGTCTACCACTGAAAGTGTCTGCAATGGGTATATGGACATGAAAACTGAACCACATCCTGATGAAAGAAGGAGGCTTTTCAGTGGCCGCTTTTCTTGGCTCTAACAGCTGGCTACATGAGCTGAGGGTCCTCATCATTGATCAGCTCATCATTGGGGATTGTGGCCATTGATCAGGGGTATAACCCCTTCAATACTGCTTGGGTGGTGCTACTTCTATTCAGAAGCTTTCAGAGTACTATGAGTATCTCAATGTTTGCCAAGAACATGTTTGGTGATGCAAATCAAGACCACTTTTTTCTTGAAGCCTGGCTGCAGATGCAAGAGCTAAATGCCCTGTTCCCTTGCCACCGCTGGTAAGTTAGAGCACTATGGTGAGTTATAACTCAGAATTTATAAGCTTACACAGGGGCACTGTAAACTAAGACGTCTGGAAGCAACATAAAGATTGCTGCTTCAGAGAATTAATGAAGCCAAACCACACACATTCGTAATGGGCTACCTATTGCTGTAATATTTTACTGTAATGCTTCACTCTGTGTATTGAATGGATTTTACATTTCGAGTAAAGTTTTCCATGCTCCTTAGGACCATTAAATATGTAATATAGTAAGAAGGTATTAAAAGGCATCAACAATAGAAGTGCCAGGCAAGTCTAGGGCAAGAATAAAGTAAGCAATGACCTATTAAACCTAAAATCATTACATTTTTGTAAGCTGTGGATCAGGGTTCATTTCAATAAGTGCAGATCATTCTTCGGGAATGTGTGCTCATAATGTTCATATATGTTATTGTTCGATATAAAATATTTCAATATAATTGCAGTTCAATAAAAAAGAAACATGAGAAGCAGCCAAAGCAAACAAGAGCATGCAGCCTGAGCCGTACCACAAGGACCTTAAAAGCACTCAAAACTTGGCCACTGCAATCTTGTCATGCCATAGATATAACAAGAAACTTATAGACTATGGTCAGATACACCGTGACTTTTTTTTAATGCAGGGCCTGACATGATGGTCATAAAATTAAAACCACAGACAGGTAAAGTGAATAACATTAATTGTCTAAAAACATCAAAAGTGTTTCCAGCGACAGGGTCCTAGACACCCGAAGCCCATTGATGCACAGGCCGAGCCCTTCTGATCCAATGACGACAGCACTGGCTATGATAGAAAGGTGTAGATGACTGTCGATGACTCTCTGTGTAGCTGCAGACGGTCAGGGTGCCCTTACTTACCCCTGACCACTGATGAAGGCATCTACAATCTACACGAGAGCATCAGGAATGGACCATGGAGCAATGGGTACAAGGTGACCTAGTTTGTTAAATCAAGTTTTATTTTACATCAAGTGGACAACATGTTGCGTATGTATTGTTGCGTATGCCATATCAACAAGGGAACAAGTCAAGCAGGCAAAGGCAACAGTAAATGTTTTGCTAGGACACCTTGGGACTTGGCATCCATGTGGATGCTACTTTGACATTTGCCACCTACCTAAACATTGTTACAGTATAAATACACTCTTTCCCTAATGGAAATTGCTTCTTTTAGCAGGATAATGCCCTGTCACACCGCAAAAAATGCCCAGGAATGGTTTGAGGAACATGGCAAAGACTTCAGAGTGTTGACTTGGCCTCTAAATTCTCCAGATCTCAGTCTGATTGAGTGTTTGTGGGATGTTTTTGGAAAACAAGTCTCATAAATTCACATTAAGGACCTGCTAACGTCTTGGTGCCAGATACCACAGGACACTTGCAGAGGTCTAGAGAAATCTATGAGTCAAATGGTTACAGCTCACAGTACTGTTTTGGTGGCATGAGATGAACCTATATAATATAAGTTTTTATTGTTATGGCTGAACAATAGCAGTGGAGAATGACTTTGCAACCAGGCATTAAAAAGGTTATTAGATGGGGTAAAGAGGACCCAAGACAGGATACTCAGAAGGAAAGTAAGAAAAAGGAAGTAACAGAGCACAATCTAAAATGTTTTTCTACAAACACACAAAGCATGGGAAACAAACAGGGAGAATTAGAGCTGATAATACTGAAGGAAAATTATGATGTTATTGGTATCACAGAAACCTGGTGGAACGATAAGCATGATTGGAATATACAGATGGAAGGATACAACTTATTCAAAAAGAATAGAACTAATAAAAGAGGAGGAGGAGTTGCATTGTATGTTAAAAAAGATCACATTTCCACGGAAATTACAGTTCTACAAAATGATAATTTATTGGAAAATATTTGGGTAGCAATTCAGGGGAAAAACAATGATAAGGACATCATAATAGGTGTTTATTATAGACCACCAGGACAGACAGAGGACATGGATGAGATTTTTTCACAGCAAATGACCACGCTTTCGAAGAAATATGAAATAGTCATCATGGGAGACTTTAATTACCCAGACATTCATTGGGAAACTCACACAGCTACGAGTAAAGGCTCTATTAAATTTTTATCCTCCCTAGCAGACAACTTCATTGCCCAGCTAGTAGAAAAAAACACAAGAGGAGCATCCATTTTGGACCTAGTTTTAACTAACAAGGAGGATATGATTAAGGAACTAAGGGTAGCAGGGACATTGGGATTCAGCGATCATGCTATACTTGAGTTTGGGGTTGTAAGAAGAAGAAGATCTGAGAAGACAAAGACTAGAAGGCTCGATTTTAGTAGGGCAAATTTTAGGGGCCTATAGGTAAGGGTTAGTAGAATTCCATGGCGAAAAATTCTTAAGCACAAAAATGCACATGAGGGGTGGGAAATTTTCCATAGGGAAATCATTAATGCACAGGAACTAACAATACCTAGAAGGAAGAAAAATGGGAATCACCTAAAAACACCAGGATGGATGACCAAAAAATTACATAACCTACTAAAAAAGAAAAAAGGAAACATACAACAAGTGGAAGATGGGAACTTTATCTAAGGGAGAGTATACAGCAGTTTGCAGACTCTGCAAGATAAGCATTAAAAAAGCTAAGGCTGAATACGAATTGAAGCTTGCAAAAGAGGTTAAGAGTAAGGTAAAAGGTTTTTGGGGATATGTTAAGAGCAAAAGGAAAGTGAGGGAAACCATTGGAGTCCTGAAGAACGATAAGGGTGAAAAAGTTAACATGGTGGATCAGCAGGTGGAGTTACTAAATTCATATTTTGTATCCGTCTTCTCCCAAGAAATGGATGGAAATATCAACATTAATGGTGATAGTGATGAGGGGAAAGAGGACTCCAAGCTGATTATAAGTGAAGGTTTGGTAAGAGAGCATTTAGCTAAGATTAAGGAAACCAAGTCCCCAGGACCTGATGATCTACACCCTAGAGTTTTGAAAAAAATTAGCAGAGGAAATAACAGAACCCCTTGCTATAATCTTTAATAAGACATGGGAAACAGGAGTGGTACCTCTAGATTGGAAAAGGGCAAATGTGGTCCCCATCTACAAAAAGGGGAATAGGGACGAGCCAGGAAATTATAGGCCGGTAAGTCTGACCTCGATAGTAGGAAAAATCTTTGAGCAAATCGTTAAAGAACATTTAATTAGGTACCTGGATGGGAAGGCTTTAATTAATCAGAGCCAGCATGGCTTTATGCCCAATAAATCTTGTCAGACTAACCTGATTTCCTTCTACAATAAAATCACTGAATGGTTGGACCAGGGGAATGCAGTGGATATAGTATATCTTGACTTTAGTAAGGCCTTTGATAAAGTATCACATAACATTCTTATTGAAAAAATGATCAAGTATGGCTTTGATAAAAAATCAGTGAGGTGGATTCACAATTGGCTTAAAGATCGGGCACGAGTAATTCTAAATGGCTATACATCCAACTGGAAGAAAGTAAAAAGCGGGGTGCCGCAGGGCTCTGTCCTGGGCCCAGTACTTTTTAATATTTTTATAAATGATCTGGATGATGGGATTATTGGGGAACTAATAAGATTTGCTGATGATACAAAGATAGCAGGAATAGCCAACACTAAAGAGGAGAGAGTGTGTATTCAAAAGGACTTAGTCACACTGGAACAATGGGCTGAGGTGAACAAAATGGTATTTAACAGGGAAAAATGCAAGGTCCTACATCTAGGTAACAGAAATGCAAGAGGCATATATAGTATGGGAGGAATAGAACTAAGTGAGAGTACAGGGGAAAAGGATTTGGGCATAATAATAGATCATAAATTCAACATGAGTCAACAGTGCGGTGCGATTGCAAAAAAGGCTAATAAAATTCTAGGATGTATCAAGACGAGCATTGAAGCTAGATCAAGAGAGGTAATTATTCCGCTGTACTCTGCCCTGGTCAGACCCCACCTGGAATACTGTGTACAGTTCTGGGCGCCCCAATTTAAGAAAGACATCGATTTATTGGAGCAGGTCCAGAGAAGAGCAACCAAAATGGTGGAAGGACTACAAACCATGTCCTACGAGGAAAGGCTAAAAGAATTGGGATTGTTTAGTTTGCAGAAGAGAAGGCTAAGGGGAGATTTAATAGCGGTATTTAAATATCTGAAAGGTTGTCACAGTGCAGAGGGATCTAACCTTTTCTCATTAGTGGAAGGAAGTACGAGAAGTAACGGGATGAAACTAAGGGGAAGGAGATTCAGACTAGACATTAGGAAAAACTTTTTAACAGTGAGGGTAGTGAGGGAGTGGAATAGGCTGCCATGGGAGGTGGTGAGTTCTTCATCAATTGAAATCTTCAAGTGGAAACTGGATAGATATATAGCTGGAATGATTTAGGAAATCCTGCTTTTGCAGGGGGTTGGACTTGATGGCCCTTGAGGTCCCTTCCAACTCAAACAAACAAACAACCTGAGGTTTCATGAAAAGTTGAAATATGTGCAAGGTCTTGCTGAGCAGTCTGTTCTCTGGCTGAATAAGCCTTCATACATGGTCTCATCACGTCACATAATAGCTACAGGACACTTTACATTTTTTTCAGACTGTGGGTGTGTACAGTAAGAAGTAGTCTTCCCCTCCCCCTATCCATTACTACTACTACTGGTTTTAAATGTAATTCTGTCAGGAGTAACTGTACAATGGCAAACAAAAAATTAAGAAAAGAGACCATAATATAGGAGATTCAGGGACACTGAACTGCAAATACAGGGTAAATACATGAATACATGCAGGAATGAAGCCACTAAAAATAACCATGGCACAGGAAAGGAACAGCTATGAGCACATTCAGGAAAGCTGCTTGGTGTCTGTGAATAATATCCCATCTGTAACCACACAAGCAGCCAGAAGTAGATACAAGTACATAAGTAGAATTTTCTTACATTGTAAACTCTGAGATGTGGAAAATGTTCAGTCCAGTAGACAGAGACAGTTTACAAAAGTGATGTTGGAAAACCAACTTCTGCCCTATCTATTCACTGTGTGAAGACACAACAGAACCTCCCCTTCCACTCACTGTGTATATGTGTTAAGCCTGATGTACCTATGGGAATGGGACTTCCCTAGTAACAGGGCGTGAACAGAAAATTAGCTAGAAGGGAGACACCTAGTGGAGAGGATTTTCAGGCAGAAAGCAGCCACATTTTGATTAATGTGCTTTAGACTTTGGTTTAGAATCACATACTCTATTAAATAAGACTAAGATGTTTGAAAAGTTAGTGACCATTTAAGGGGACTCAGAGGCTTCTCTACCATAAAAGAAACCAGAATTATAAATAGCACATGGTAGTTGGTGGCAGGGGTGCACCGCTAATGAGGCGAAGTGAGGCGGCCGCCTCAGGCGGCACTGTCCGTCACTGTCTCATGGGCGGCATTTTTTATATTCTATTTACCGTAAACCAGCCCAGGACAGGATGCTAAAAAACAAACAAAGCTGCGCGATACCTGTCCTGGGCTGGTTTACGAGATCTCCGCATCTCAGTGCAGGTGGCGATATAATGACATCATCGCGCCGCCTACGCTGAGACGCGGACGCGGGTGAAGAAGAGGAGGCGGTGGCTCCATCAAGGGATCGCAGGTAGGTTTGGATATTTTTTTTTTATATATATAAATAGGCCATTATCTACTGGAGTAACCCCAGCAGGTAACGGCGTATTTATTTACCGATCCCCGCTCCTGCTGTGGCCGCCTCTGCTTCTGCTATCGAACACAGAAGGGGAAGTGGATGCCGCAGTGAGTGGCAGCGGGGATCGCTAAGTGAGGCCACGGACCTCAAATACTACTATTATTATACTCCGGGGTATTTTCAGAGCCCGGAGTATAATAATCGGAGACGCAGGGGAGGTGATAAACATAAAAACCAATGTTACTCACCTCTCCAGCGATCCGATGTTACTCCCAGCAGGCTTCGGTCTTCTTTGGTGACGTCCCAGGCGTCACGTGCGCCAGGCTGACGTCATTATGTAGTGACGCCGATCTGTACGACATTGAAGAGGGCCGAAAGCAGGGAGTGCACCAGAGCCCAGGTAAGTAACACTGGTTTTATGTTTGTCACCACCTGGGTCTCCGATCATTATGCTCTGGGGTTTTTGCTGCTGGGCATTATACCATGTAATACTGTGTGTAGAGACCACTGTGGGCCATAATACCGTGTAATACTGTATTAAAAAAAAAAAACACCTACTCACCTGTCCCTTGTGCTCCGATGTCTCCCACCGCGGATTGATTCCGCTGCTCTGGTGTTTTCTTCTGGCGGAAGAACCACACACAACCGCTGAGGTCACTGACACAGGACATCACAGTGCTGTGGGGAAGAAAACATCGGAGCAGCAGGACTGAAACGCGCTGGAAGACACCGGAGCACCTTCCCAGCCTCATTAAAAAAGTGGTTATCTTGGACAACCCCTTTAAGGTGGCACTTGGGCTTTATTAAAGGATCTTTCCAGCTCATTTTTATTGATGTTCTATCCTTAGGACAGATTATCAATAAGAGATCGGTGGACCCCGCCTCTGATCAGCTGTATGAAGGGGCTATGACGCTGTATCATACAGCTGATCATACGCTGTCTGTTTATAGTGACCGTGTGATGTAATTCCAGCCTTGTCACATAGACTTGTATAAGACGAGACTGTAGTTACATTACATGGCCGCTATGAGATGAATGACACTATGTAAACAGAGAAGCGGTCACGGCACTTACACAGGTACCACGGTTCATTCAAACAGGTGATCAGTAGGGGTCCTGGGTTTTTGAGCCCCACTGATTAGTTTATTAATGACCTGGAAAACCTTTTAATTAGTTAACACCTGGGGTATTATTAATAAGGGCCACTATTTATACAGGGTACACACAGACATAATTAATATAAAGATACACTGGGGGGGGTAATTAATTGGGGGGGGGGTAACAAAAATTTTATAAGGGGGGGGGGGGGGGGGGGGGGGGGGGGGGGGGGGGGGGGGGGGGGGGGGGGGGGGGGGGGAAGGGGGGGGGGGGGGGGGGGGGGGGGGGGAAAATAAAAGGGGGGGGGGGGGGGGGGGGGGGGGGGGGGGGGGGGGGGGGGGGGGAGAGGGGGGGGGGGGGAGGGGGGGGAGGGGGGGGGGGCGGGGGGTGTTCGGGGTGGTTTTTTGTTGTGTGGTGGGGGGGGGGGGGTGGGGGGGCGCGCCGCGGGGGGGGGGGGTGGGGTTTTTTTCCTTCTGGGTGGGGGGGGAGCCCGGGGGGGGGTATGTGTAAGAGGGGGAGGGGTGTGTTGTTGTTTTTTTTTTTTTTTTTTTTTTATTTGTTTAGTTTGTTTGTTTTTTTTTTTTTTTTTTTTTTTTTTTAGTGTGGTTTTTTTATTTTTGATAGGGTGCTGGAGTGACTCCCCCCCCTTTTATGTCAGCTTGCCTGTTCTGCAGACAGAATGTGAGCAGAGAAGCAGGAAGTGACGAGACAGAGAGCAGCAGCCATCTTAGCAAGTGTTGTATTGAACTGGTGTGGAGATTTTTTTCTGTACAGCTAAGCTGTATCTTGGTCCAGAGACAAACAGAGTGTAAAGAGACAACAGGACTAGTGAGTCCACGTGAAAGGAACTGTGCTCAGTGGCTGATCAGTGAGACTGACATTGTGACTGTGTATATGGATACCACAGATAGAGACTCGCAGTGCTGTTGATGTACTGGACGGCACCTGCTAAATCCCGGCTTACATCCCAGCTCAGTGTATGGATTCGGCAGGACTGTCAGTGTGCTGAGTGGAATCTGCTGTTGGATTACATTGCATTCAGTTGGTTTCCCTGTCTGTTAAAGAGGACTTCATTTCTCCCAAGATCCTGATAACCGTGAGGAGAGGACGCTTCACTATAAAAGAAAGGACCGATTTTGGGCCCCACCGCGCGCTTCTACGGACTGTAAGCGGTCCACCTGGACCACTGGGGAAAAGGGGGTGCACCCAAATGTGAAGTCAGGGTCAGTTAGGGATAGTTTTGAGTATATTGTTCATTCAGTGTCCATACTGCAGAAGTGGACAGAGTAAAAGTAGAAACCATTGCAGAATTTGCCTTGAAATTGTTCATGCTATATTGTATATTTTGCTTGTCTTTATCCCTGTCATTTTACCTTTAACTAGCCTTTATTAACTTATAGTAAATATATATTTTTTTTCTTGAACTACCGCGTGTGCGTTCATTTCTGGTTGCGGAGTCCAAACCACCTGCCTTGCTCTCGGTTCACAAATTGGCGTAGTCGGCAGGATCCGCTTACCAGAATGGACGGTGACGCACCCGTTCGGGAGAATGGTGCTGGAGGAAGAATGCCAGCAGGGGCTATAATGAGTCAGTTAGCTAAATTTGATGGCAATAATATGTCAGTGAGTATGTGGGTGGAACAGATACGAATGATACAGCGAATGTACCAGACCGCACCAGAAGTACTAGTAGAGCTAGCAATATTGACATTACAAGGGGATGCTAAGACCACGGTGATACTGAGGCCATTTGAACAAAGGCAGACATTTGAGCAAGTAGTCCAGATTCTAGAAACCATCTATGGAGAAACTGCATTGCTGGGGTCTCTGCAGGCTCGGTTCTTCCAGAGGGTACAACAGGAGAATGAAAGCCTTCCCCAATATGCAAATGCCCTACAAGAACTGCTCCGAGATATTCAAAGGAAGGAAAGAGGGGGCTCGCCAGCCTTCTGTAACCCTGATCGGACTCTCCGTGACCAGTTTGTCCTGGGGATACGTGACGGCAGTTTAACTGTGACTATGCAGGATTTTATACGACGAGAGACTGATGCTAAATTCCATGATGTACAGGTAGAGGCCATCTCCCGTGCCAATAGTATGGTCCCGAGGCCGCAGACCGCAGTTGGAGTTACTTTGTCACAGGGGGCTAGTTCTGGCTCAGAGACAGTAGAAAAAGGGACGGTTAAAGAAATTCTCACAGTAATGCAGAAACTGCAAGAACAAATGGAACACTTGCACACTCGTTGTGATGAGCAGTCTATGAAAATTGCAGACTTCCAGAAGACTGGAGATGAAAGGGTGAGTCATCCACACCCAGCAAGTCAGAATCACCCACCACCCCGCTGGAGGGGTGAGGATAGGACCTACCGAAGGGGTCCAAATCATTTAGTGCAGTGCTCAGGAGAAATCGAAGGGGCTTACCGAAGGGGCCCAAACAGATGGCCAGAACGACGGGGGATACGCTGCTGGGAGTGTGGACGGATGGGCCACGTTGCTGCTAGATGTCCAGAGCAGCGACAAACTTATGAGAGACCGCCGTTAAACTGAAGTCCCCTGCTGCTGTAGGGCGTGTAGTAGGGGAGACTGACAAGGAGACTATGTGGGGAGAATGCCCTGATGATGACCTGATCGCTGCAAGTCCTGTCATACAGGTGGAAATGGAGGGTATTCCGGTTACCGGGATGATTGACACGGGTTCCCAAGTAACGACCTTGAGTAGAGACTGTTATGAACGGTACTTCCGGCAACATGTGAAATATGATCCCCATACATTCGTACGAGTGGTCGCAGCTAACCAGTTACCAGTTCCAGTCGTGGGAGTGGCCTGGATGAATGTCCGGGTATGTGGCCAAGATCTGGGTAGGAAAGGCATTGTGGTGGTACAGGAGTCACATGAAGTAAAGGTCCCTGTCATTTTGGGGATGAATGTGTTAAAAGAATTAGATCAGATCCTCTTTGAAAAGAAAGGTCACGGTTATTGGAAAGAAACCACCACCCATCGGCCTACTCAAACAGCTTTCCAGCGGCTGATCCGGACATGTGGCTTACAGAAAAGTTCGGATGCGCAGCGTCCTCTGGCTCGAATTTCAGTTCCTTTGCATACAAAAGTTACACTGCCACCCAGTCGGGAGACAATAGTGTCCATGCCCGTAGGCACCTGTCGGAAACTAGAGGGCATAGCTGTGTTGGTAGAACCACTGCAGGCAGCCGAAGGAGGTGTTGATCCGCTAGTGGCCCGTTCCTTGGCAATAGTTCGCAATGGAAGAGTACCACTTCGATGTGTAAACACTCAGGACCAGAGTGTGGACCTGACCCCAGGGAGGCTGCTGGCTAACATCTATGTGACTCCGGAGGAAGTAAGGAAAGTAACTCCAATGCAGCTGAAGCCGACTGAAAGGGATGAGTGGACCGTAACTGTGTCCATGGGAGAAGATGAGGAACCCACCTCTGAATGGAATGGCTGTGCAATTCGAGAACAGATGAAGATGGATGTAAGTTCATGTTCTCTGGAATGGGTGCAGAAGGTAGATGAGCTGTTGTGGGAGAACCAAGCCACCTTTGCACGGTATGCTGAAGATTTTGGATGTACCACAGGGATCTACCATGAGATTCCCACAGGAGACACCCCTCCAATTAGAGAGCGCTACCGACAAATTCCTCCACAGTTGTATCAGGAAGTGAAAGAACTGTTAGCTAAGATGCTACAGGGTGGGATCATCCAAGAAAGCCAGAGTCCCTGGGCGGCTCCTGTGGTGTTAGTAAGAAAAAAAGATGGGTCCATCCGATTTTGCGTAGACTATCGGAAGTTAAACGCTTGCACCGTACGAGATTCCTACCCCTTGCCACGGATTGAGGAGTCCCTCTCAGCGCTGGGGAGAGCCCGGTACTTCTCCTCACTAGATCTGGCTAGTGGGTATTGGCAGGTGCCGATGGCCACAAAAGACAAGGAGAAGACGGCATTCATCTTGCCCATGGGACTATACGAATTTAACCGGATGCCCTTCGGGTTGACAAATGCACCCGGAACGTTTCAGCGGTTGATGGAGAAATGTCTCGGTGACTTCAACTTTGAGTTCACTCTCATCTACTTGGATGACATTATAGTGTATTCTGCGACCTTTGAAGACCATCTCCACCAGTTGGGGCAAGTATTTCGAAGATTGCGGGAACATGGGCTCAAATTGAAACCCAGTAAATGTCGGTTGTTCCAATCTGAAATTGATTACTTGGGTCACCGCGTATCAGGAGAAGGGGTGAGACCATCAAGAGACAAGATAGCGGCTGTTCAAGATTGGCCGATACCGACTACCCTGCGAGAAGTGAGGGCGTTCCTTGGAGTAGCCGGTTACTATCGACGGTTTATTAAGGATTTCGCCAAGGTAGCAGCACCACTTAATGCTCTCCTACGAGGCACATCCGGTGATCCAAAGAACCGGTCCGTGAAGTGGGGACCTGAACAGGAACAAGCCTTCCAGGCATTGAAGGATGCACTGACAACAGCCCCAATCTTGGCATATGCTGATTACCACTTGCCGTTCCAGCTGTATACGGATGCAAGCCTGTATGGTCTTGGAGCAGTGCTTTCCCAGCTTCAGGATGGCCAGGAGAGGGTCATAGCGTACGGCAGCCGGTCTTTGAGAGATTCTGAAAGAAACCCCGAGAATTATAGTTCATTTAAGTTGGAGCTGTTGGCACTGGTATGGGCCATGACCGAGAAATTCTCTGAATATTTGACCGGTGCTGAAGTTTTAGTACTGACTGACAACAACCCACTAGCTCACCTGGAAAATGCCAAGCTCGGGGCGTTAGAGCAGAGGTGGATAGCCCGAATGTCTACATTCAATTACCGCATTAAGTATTGGTCCAAGACAGAGAACCAGAATGCTGACGGACTTTCTAGGGTAACTGCCCAGACCCCCACAGAAGACGTGGATCATGAGTTGGAGCATGTGGAGGTGCCCGATTTCAGCAGATTTTCACAGGCCTTGACCGCCACTAATCAGTTTGAGATGGAGGGGACTGAAATGGCTCCTTTCTTTGGTCCCTCACGACAGGAATGGGCACAGATACAACAGACCCATGAGGGGCTGGCGCAGATGATCAAGTGTGTTGAGAAAGGCCAGAAGCCCTGTAGAGAGGAAAGAGAACGACTGACACGTGAGATATTATCTGTTTTGAGTCAGTGGGAAAAGTTGGAGATGAAAAATGGAGTGCTATGCCGAAAGGTCTATTTACCTTCTGAGATCGACATTCGATACCAAATTGTGGTGCCTAGTGAACTGGCTCGCTCGTTGGCAGTTGAGGCTCATAATAAGAATGGACATTTTGGTCATGAGAAGACCTTTCGTTGGTTACAGCGACTGATTTACTGCCCTGGTCTTCGTCAAATGGTCGAAGAAGTATGCCGCAGCTGTCGAACTTGTGAGATCCATAAGGCAATAGAACAGAGAGCTCCCCTGCAAACCATCGTGACCCAGGAACCTTTAGAAATCGTCATGATAGACTATCTAATGGTGGGCCCATCCAATAGCGGACACCAGTATTGCCTCGTAATGGTGGATCACTTCACCAAATTTGCGGTGGTAACCGCCACCAAGGACCAGACAGCTGAGTCAGCAGCTCGTGCTCTGTGCCAAGATTTCATTCGAGTATATGGGTGCCCTAAACGCATCCACTCCGACCAGGGTGCCTGCTTTGAGGGACACGTAATGAAAGAAGTTCAACGTATCTATGGGATAAAGAAGTCGCACACGACTCCATACCACCCTCAGGGAAATGGGGCCTGTGAAAGATTCAACAGAACTCTGCTACAGATGCTGCGGACTCTGGAGGAAGACAAGAAGTTACAGTGGCCTCAGTTCTTGTCTGAAATGGTGTGGGCCTATAACAATCAGGTCCATTCTACAACGGGGTACTCTCCTTATACACTTCTCTTTGGGCGGTCTGGGCGAAGTGTAGGAGAATTACAGTTGGATGATGTGGATGGGTTCCCTCCGAGGGATCCAACCTCTTGGGTGCGGGCGCACCGGCAGAGACTTGAGACGATCCATCGATTGGTGCGGCAGCGCCTGCAAGAACATCCCCATCCTGATAAGACCCCAGTGCAAGAAGCACCATTGCAACCAGGCGACCTGGTGCTAGTTCGTGTCAAGAAACCCCAAGGGAAATTGGAAAGCCGATGGGAGGCTTTGCCGTATCGTGTTGTTGGCCGCAAGTATGCGAATGGGCCAGTGTACCAGGTCCAGAAAGAAGGAACTGATTGTGTTCGAGTACTTCACCGAAATATGTTGCGCCTGTGTCATTCTGAAGGGACAAATCATGATGGGCTTGCCAATGTGAATGAGCTCCCACAGTCAGAGAATAGAGGTGCGGAATGGGCCTCAGACGAGGAGGATGATTGTTGGCCGATCCCTGCTCCTGGGGATGTTCCACCTGTGACTACTGTATCTCCGGCCTGTGCCCCCTCTGGTGCGGAATCCGCTGGTCCTTCTCAACCCTTAGCTGCAGCACCCCATAATATACCACCGGTCCTCAGACGGACCACTAGGCCAAATGCTGGTATTCCCCCTGTTCGGTATGCGCAGGATGAGTTTGTTTGGCCTGCCATACATCGGTATACTACCACCCTGTGCATAAAAGTACAACCCTCTGGATATACAGTCATAGGCAGGGACTGCCAATCTTAAAGTGGGGGGGAATATGTAAGAGACAGCCAATGTTGTCCTAAGCTTCATTTGTCTGTATAAACTGTTAATGTTGAATGTATTTCTGTGATTCTGTTCCTTTAAGACAGCAGCCATTGTAATTGTGACATGATGCTGGAGTGACTCCCCCCCCCTTTTATGTCAGCTTGCCTGTTCTGCAGACAGAATGTGAGCAGAGAAGCAGGAAGTGACGAGACAGAGAGCAGCAGCCATCTTAGCAAGTGTTGTATTGAACTGGTGTGGAGATTTTTTTCTGTACAGCTAAGCTGTATCTTGGTCCAGAGACAAACAGAGTGTAAAGAGACAACAGGACTAGTGAGTCCACGTGAAAGGAACTGTGCTCAGTGGCTGATCAGTGAGACTGACATTGTGACTGTGTATATGGATACCACAGATAGAGACTCGCAGTGCTGTTGATGTACTGGACGGCACCTGCTAAATCCCGGCTTACATCCCAGCTCAGTGTATGGATTCGGCAGGACTGTCAGTGTGCTGAGTGGAATCTGCTGTTGGATTACATTGCATTCAGTTGGTTTCCCTGTCTGTTAAAGAGGACTTAATTTCTCCCAAGATCCTGATAACCGTGAGGAGAGGACGCTTCACTATAAAAGAAAGGACCGATTTTGGGCCCCACCGCGCGCTTCTACGGGCTGTGGGCGGCCCCCCGGGCCCCCGGGGGAAAAGGGGGTGCACCCAAATGTGAAGTCAGGGTCAGTTAGGGATAGTTTTGAGTATATTGTTCATTCAGTGTCCATACTGCAGAAGTGGACAGAGTAAAAGTAGAAACCATTGCAGAATTTGCCTTGAAATTGTTCATGCTATATTGTATATTTTGCTTGTCTTTATCCCTGTCATTTTACCTTTAACTAGCCTTTATTAACTTATAGTAAATATATATTTTTTTCTTGAACTACCGCGTGTGCGTTCATTTCTGGTTGCGGAGTCCAAACCACCTGCCTTGCTCTCGGTTCACATATATATAGGTGTGTCACTTGGTGGATGGATGAACCCGCGGGGCTCTCATTCACTTCAATGGGAGTGCCAAAGATATCTGAAGTCCAGTACTCAGCTATCTGCGGGGCTCCTATTATAGAGAATGGGGGACATGTGGGCTCGTCCATCCACCAAGCAGAAGATGTGTGAAGTTATTGTCATTGTTAATGCCGTGTTGTTGATTTCTGATACTGAAGTAATGTAGTAAGAAGAATTCTTAAAAACTGTTTCACAAGTTTATGTTTCTTGTACGACAATAACAGTGTGTGACGCTAACAGCATGGAAACTCAATTTCATATTTTTTTTTTTTTGGGGGGGGGGGCGTCTTTTGATAGTCCGCCTCAGGCAGCAAAGAGGCTAGGTTCACCACTGGTTGGGGGCCAGTTACTGATTTTGCATTTTGTCCCAAGAGCTTTTTATAAAGAGCACAGTAAAATAAATAGACCCAATTCACACTAGTATTATTAGCTCTTCAATGTAAGTGACATACAGTATTGATGGTCTACATAAATTATGCAATCCCTTCCTATAGATGACAATGGCAAAACCCCCCCCCCCACATAATTGCTAGTTATAAGCTAGTGGTAATTATATATTATTATTATTATTATTATTATTATATATAACTGATAACTCTCTCATGACAATCTCTTTCCATGTATGAAGATGATAACCCTACTTTTTTTTATTTATGTATTTATTTATTTTGCTTACTTGTATAGCGCCATCATATTCCGCAGCGCTTTACAGACATTGTGGTCACTGTCCCATATAGGGTTCACAATCTAAATTCCCTATAGTTAGTATACAAAGACTCTCCAACTTATTTTAATTTACAAAAATCTGACTACATTAACGTAGTCAGATTTACATATTAACAATGTAGACGAGGTTGGATGAAGACATAAGTTCATCAAGTTCAACCTATAACCCTTCAGTGTTGATCCAGCAGAAAGCAAAAAAACCCATGAGGCTGATGCCAATTGCCCCATGTCTAGGGAAAAATTCCTTCCTTCCAATTCTGGCAATCAGTATAAAACCCTGAATAAACTTAAATTAACCAAAAATCTAAAGCCCATAACCATAATATCTTCCCTTCCAAGAAAGGTGCCCAGGCACAATGAATTCACCATCACAACATCCTGTGGCAGTGATCTCCATAGTCTCACTGCTTTTACAGGAAAGAATCTCTGTCTATGATGCTGGTAAAATGTTCTTTCTTCTAGGCAGAGAGGATGTCCCCTTGTCCCTGTTAAAAAGATCAATAGGAAGCTCTTTGAACCGTCCCGTCATGTAATGTTGCTGTAATATTATCTCCTTGCTCGGTCTCCTTCCTTAGCTGAGATTCACTTCAGAATTATGAAAAAGATAATTAAACTTAGATACAGTGGGGAAAAAAAGTATTTAGTCAGCCACCAATTGTGCAAGTTCTCCCACTTACAAAGATGAGGCCGGCCTGTAATTGTCATCATAGGTAGACCTCAACTATGAGAGACAAAATGAGAAAGCAAATCCAGAAATTCACATTGTCTGCTTTTTAAAGAATTTATTTCTTAATTATGGTGGAAAATAAGTATTTGGTCAATAACAAAAGTTCACCTCAATACTTTGTTATATATCCTTTGTGGGCAATGACAGAGGTCAAACGTTTTCTGTAAGTCTTCACAAGGTTGGCACACACTGTTGCTGGTATGTTGGCCCATTCCTCCATGCAGATCTCCTCTAGAGCAGTGATGTTTTGGGGTTGTCGCTGGGCAACACGGACTTTCAACTCCCTCCAAAGGTTTTCCATGGGGTTGAGATCTGGAGACTGGCTAGGCCACTCCAGGACCTTGAAATGCTTCTTACGAAGCCACTCCTTCATTGCCCTGGCGGTGTGCTTGGGATCATTGTCATGCTGAAAGACCCAACCACGTTTCATCTTCAATGCCCTTGTTGATGGAAGGAGGTTTGCACTCAAAATCTCATGATACATGGCCCCATTCATTCTTTAATGTACACGGATCAGTCGTCCTGGTCCCTTTGCAGAGAAACAGCCCCAAAGAGTGATGTTGCCACCCCCATGCTTCACAGTAGGTATGGTGTTCTTTGGATGCAACTCAGCATTCACTCTCCTCCAAACACGACGAGTTGTGTTTCTACCAAACAGTTCTACTTTGGTTTCATCTGACCATATGACATTCTCCCAATACTCTTCTGGAACATCCAAATGCTCTCTAGCAAACTTCAGACGGGCCCGGATATGTACTGGCTTAAGCAGGGGACACGTCTGGCACTGCAGGATCTGAGTCCCTGGCAGCGTAGTGTGTTACTGACGGTAGCCTTTGTTACGTTAGTCCTAGCTTTCTGAAGGTCATTCACTAGGTCCCCCCCGTGTGGTTCTGGGATTTTTGCTCACCGTTCTTGTGATCATTTTGACCCCACGGGGTGAGACCTTGCGTGGAGCCCCTGATGGAGGGAGATTATCAGTGGTCTTGTATGTCTTCCATTTTCAAATTATTGCTCCCACAGTTGATTTCTTCACACCAAGCTGCTTGCCTATTGCAGATTCAGTCTTCCCAGCCTGGTGCAGGTCTACAATTTTGTTTCTGGTGTCCTTCCACAGCTCTTTGGTCTTCACCATAGTGGAGTTTGGAGTGTGACTGTTTGAGGTTGTGGACAGGGGTCTTTTATACTGATAACAATGTCAAACAGGTGGCATTACTACAGGTAATTTTGTCTCTCATAGTTGAGGTCTACCTATGATGACAATTACAGGCCTCTCTTATCTTTTTAAGTGGGAGAACTTTAACAATTGGTGGTTGACTAAATACTTTTTTTCCCCACTGTATATATTTCATTATGGATGAGCTACCTGCAGGAGCTCTGGTGAGAGGTACATAGAGCTGAGCTTAGAGCAAGATAAAATGACTTTGGGTATCAAATGCAATATATACTGAATTACTTAGTCCTCTCTTTTGTGAATTATAACTGTGAATTGTGTTTTTAAATTGTAGAATGGGTTTTAGACATTTACATTGTATAATTTGTACTACTTGAAATATTCCCCAAAATGTTCCTGTGGTGCATGAGCTTGAACTCAAAAGATATATGTTATCTTGAAAAGGAAAGGAGAAGGTATCATCAAACTAGTAGATTTCCTAAGTTTGAAATTGAGACTTCTCCCTCTCTGGCATCACCTTAGACACACATTGTATTAAGGTAAGTATTCTGATAATGTTAGTGTTCACTTAATATTATATCTTCGGGGACATCCATGTCTTTGGAATGTCCTGGCATCAGCTGATATCTGTAAATCTGGCTGTGACATTCATATTCACACACTATAATGCATTGTAATACATGTGAGTATGTGAGCCAGAGGGCGCTGTGGAGAGACCCAGGCCCAGCCCTGAAAAGGCCTTCAGCCACACCTTTGGGTGGGGGCCTGTAACTCCAGAAGGCTGGAGTATCCTACATGGAGCAGGAGATTGTGGACCCAGATGGACAGATAGACGGTCTGTGCCAGAAGTGCTGGGGTCCACAGAGGACTGTTGCTGGAGTTGAGCAGCAGTAGAGGCTAGTTAGGGGCTCAAGGAGTCAGTTAGTGCCCTAACTGTGGCCTAGGTTTTTGTTGTTTTGCTATGTTGCAGTTAAGCTGAATAAAGCCACTTTTATTTTACACTTGGACCGTCTGAAAGCTATCTTTCCGGCGCCCAGTACCATGAACCACCGCTGTCCGGACCAGGAAAAGCCGCCATTTTGAGTCTAATTCCCCCCAAGTTGTCACATATGGTGGAGAAAGCGCGCATAAAGAGATCCACGCAAGTCCTGGAAGACAAGTGGTTGGTGACTGCAGTACTGCTAAGTGTGCATTGTGGCCTACAGCTGGAAGAAATCTGTGATTTTAACTGAGAAACCCAGGAAGGGGTGAGTGAATTGCAACATAGCAAAGTGTGTGCAAAACTGGTGAAAGTAAATCTCTGGAAGAGGAATCCAGGGAATGGACTTTGTGTATACTGTGGCACAGAAGTCTGTGAAGTGTTTGCTGATGGCAAGAAAGTAAGCAATGTGTGTAGAAACTGGATATTGCAAACAGTCTATGTGAAAGGCTATGGTGCCATGTTGGTGTTTTCTGTGGAAGACAGAAGAAAATGCTGGTTGTTGTAGTGCCACATAAGTTAACTGTTTGAATACATGTGACTGCTGAAGATAGCAAAAAAGTTGCTGCTGGTTGAACCCAAGGTTGCTGTGGAATATTGTGTAATCTTGTTAGTAAACCATGGGCAAGAAAAAGAGAATTTCAGCTTGTAAAAAAGCAGAGAAGTCATGCACAGGTTTATTAGTGCAGCAGTCTGAGTGCAGAGAGAAACAAAACCCGGAACAGATCATGTGGAATGCAAGTAAAGATAATGTGTTGCATGATGGTGACTCAGTTTTTCTAAAGCACCTCTGTTCTATGAATGAATATGTCCCTGTTGACTGTACTGGAGTGCGTCAAAGCGCCAAAGATGAAAATATTATGGTGCAGCAGCTTCAAGATGAGATTAAAACCATCAGGTTCATTTATGAAGATGAAATATCTGATTGGAAATGGCAACTTGAGGTATCAGAAAAAGTGAACCTTAAGTTAAAGAAACAGCTTGAAACTGTAAAGAGTTCATATCCTAGTCATTGTGAAAATGTGGTACTGGGTTTGCCTGGAATGGACTGTGTCACTAAAAATGAGTTTGCTGATATGAAATGTGCTCTAGCTAATAAAGTTGTACAGAGTGTAGAGCAAAAGCAAGTGCTTGAGAAGCAATTGCAGGATTTAAAGGAGCAGCATGTCCAAGACTCCATTGCCAAAGAAAGTGTCATTGAAAAATTAAGAGATGACCTTGAAACTGCTAAACGGGAGAGAAGTGAATTTTTGCAGTGTCAATCAGAATGTTTGGATGAACAAGTCAGGAAGCGTGAAGAACTTTCGGCTGCATTAACGGACAAAGAAAATGAAATTGCAGAGCTGAGGAAGCATGTGTCTGACCGAGAGAGTGATTTAGAATCTGTGGTGCAGACATTGCAGTCAGAGCAAAACTTGTATGCACTAAAGCAAGTTTGCCTAAATAATGAAGTCAACGAATGGCGGAGCAGAGCTGGAGTTCTGGAACAAAGAGGAATGGAACTCAAAGCTAGAATATGTAGCCTGGAGAGGGCGCTCTCAGGATCTTGTAAAGATAATGAGAAGTTGTCTGTTTTGGTGCAAAATAAAAACAAAGAATTGATGGAGATGTCGTCTGTCCATGCTCAGAAAGTGCAAACCTTACAGGAGAGTCATAAAAAAGTAGAGACTCAACTTCAAGAGCTGCAACTAAAAGTCACAGAAGGGGACAGGTTTCAAGCAGAACTGCTAGACAAGGCAAATGGACTGCAGGTGGAATTGAATAATGTCACAGGGCTTCTTTCTCAAGCAGACAGCAAGTTTATCAAACTTTCCAAAGAGTTGTCTACACTAGAATCTCAGCTTCAGGACACTCAGGAACTTTTGCAAAAAGAAACTCGTCAGAAGCTTGACCTTAGTACAAAACTAAAACAAATGGAAGATGAGAAAAATGGTTTCCATGAGCAACTAGAGGAAGAGGAGATAGCAAAAAGAGATTTGACAAAGCAGATTTCAACACTACAGGCTCAGGCGACTGATATGAAGAAAAAAATGGAGGATAGTATTGGGTCCTTGGACTCTGTTGAAGAACTAAAGGAAAAGTTGCAAAAGGAGCTAGAAGCTACAAATCAACGGTTTGAGGAGAAGGTTGCTGTTTATGACAAACTTGAGAAGACGAAAATTAGACTGCAGCAGGAACTAGAAGATGTAGGTGTAGATCGTGATCATCAACGTCGGATGGTGTCAAATTTGGAAAGGAAGCAGAAAAAGTTTGATCAGCTGCTTGGTGAAGAGAAGACTCTTTCTGCTAGATATGCAGAAGAACGTGACTGTGCTGAAGCAGAGGCCCTTGAATTGAAGGCCGAGTTAAAGAGGCTCAACAAGCAACTGCGCACTGAAATGGAGGATTTGGTTAGCTCCAAGGATGAAGTTGAGAAAAACCTGGAATCTGTGCAGATATTGTATAAGAACAAAGCTAATGCTTATGAAAAGCTGGAAAAGGCCAAGAGAGAATTGGACCTCCAGGTAGAAGACATGAGGATTCAGTTTGAGGAAAAAAAGGTCTAATTTATCTGCTGAGATTGTAGATCTAAAAATGCTTGTTGCTAAACTAAAGGTGCAAGTGAACAAGCAGGAGGAAATTGCACGCATCAAGGAACAGCTGGAGTTTCAGATGAATCAAGTGAAGCGCGAGTCAGAAATAAAGTTGGAAGAGCGCACTTTGCAGATTGAACAGTTAAAAACCGAAGTTTTAAGAGTTAAAAGAGAAGAATTGGATCGATTGCAGCAGTCTCTATCCAATACTGAACAGTCGGCATCTGCCCTATCTTCAAAGCTGGTAGCACTAGAAGCTGAGAAGGATTCGCTGCAGAGCCTATTAACCTGTAAAGAATCAGAGCTGTTATCCATGAGAAACATGACTCAAGAGAGAGAGTCTGTATTCAACCAAGAGCAAGATAAGAGAGCCACTGAGATACGGGACTTGAATGAAAGACTTGACAAAAAGTCTGCAGATGAGCAGAAGCTGTATCTGAATGAGCTGAAGGATAAGCAGTCTTTAATAGATGCTGACCTGACAAATGTTAGAAGAACACGGCAGAATATCCTTGAATTGGGAGACATGGTGGATAAAGAGATGGTATCTACATCTGCTGCCATAGAAGATGCAGTGCGACAGATTGTGGAAGATCTGCAAGCTGCAATAGTAAAAACTGAGATGGATGCTGCTCAGGAAAATGTGGCAATGAAGAAAGTTCCGGAACTGGAATCAGAGATTTGTGCGCTACAGAAGGCGGTAGAATTGGAGAAAGCTGCCAGCATAGAGGCAGAGAAAGCAGAGCCATTAAGGCAGCCAGAACATGTAACCAAAAAGCATCTGGGTACTGACAGAAAAAACTGTGAAGGTGAAAACTTGGAATCCCAGTCCTCCGGTGTTAGCACAGGGAATGAAAATAACTTGAAGAATGTTGAGATGACGATGTCACCAGCTCCTGTACTGTCAGAAAGGGGTTGGCACGAAAATTCTTGCAATCTATCACAGTATCGCAACATGCCTCCAAAAAGTTGTGCGTATGAGAGAGAGGAGATAAGACTAGAGTATGGAAGTGGTTGTCCTGCTGCCGTACAGGTGTGGAAGCATTATACAGAAACCATTCCAATATATGATGTGGCAGTTGTTAAAGACATACCAGAAAATGTAGTTCAGCGTGAGCTATTTTGTGAGGGTGTACTGTATGGCCCTTGTGCAGAAGGAGAAGATATTGCAGTACAGAGCTTGTGTATCTCAAACAAAGCGGAGAGCAAGCAGCCTATGTCTCCTAAACTTCTAAGCCTTGATGGTGATGGCAAAGTTTGCTTAGAGATGAAGGTTACAGAAAAGTTACCCCTGAAATATTTATACTCTAAAGACATTTCATGTGCATGAAGTACGTGTTAGCTGGTATCTGAGCTCCTGTGGATTCGTGATAGGAGAAGATGAAGATTCTTACGGCTATTCACTAAATGAATCAAAGTCATGCAATGGGATGGCTGAAGACTATGGCGAGAAATGTGATGAAAATGATGTGATCCACTGTATGGCGAATTGTGAAGGTAATGAATCAAAACTTGCCTTTGCACAGAATGGCCAGGATCTTGGCGTGGCATTTAAAGGGAGGAGAAAACTGAGAACTCGACGGAGCGGTATTTGGAAGAAGAGACCGCCTGATTGGGACTTCTGGAAAGACACTGGACAGGCATACTTGATTGAAGAGGGACTTCGTCATAGGATGTCTCCTCCCATTGTGGATCACCCCATGGGTAGTGAGCTGAGGGGGAGGGTATGTGAGTATGTGAGCCAGAGGGCGCTGTGGAGAGACCCAGGCCCAGCCCTGAAAAGGCCTTCAGCCACACCTTTGGGTGAGGGCGTGTAACTCCAGAAGGCTGGAGTATCCTGCATGGAGCAGGAGATGGTGGACCCAGCTGGACAGATAGACGGTCTGTGCCAGAAGTGCTGGGGTCCACAGAGGACTGTTGCTGGAGCTGAGCAGCAGTAGAGGCTAGTTAGGGGCTCAAGGAGTCAGTTAGTGCCCTAACTGTGGCCTAGGTTTTTGTTGTTTTGCTATGTTGCAGTTAAGCTGAATAAAGCCACTTTTATTTTACACTTGGACCATCTGAAAGCTATCTTTCTGGTGCCCAGTACCATGAACCACCGCTGTCCGGACCAGGAAAAGCCGCCATTTTGAGTCTAATTCCCCCCAAGTTGTCACATACATTATTCTATTATTCCAATGCATTATAAAAAATATTCCCCCTAAAAATAATGCTAAAGGAGATGAAAAACTAAATAAAAAAAAGTTTCAACATTTTCAGATAAAGTAAGAGTAATAAAATATTAAAATCACATACATATTTGGTATATTTAATGTCTATGTAACGTGTGGAAAAGAGTTCATAGAGCCTCACGGGCATATCTTTCACAAGACTTTCCCTTTTACCACTTCAGGACCGGGACATATTCTCTGGGTCAGGACCAGACAATTTTTTTTTCTGTACATGCAGTTTGAAAGGCTATAATAATTTTTTTGATTGGGTTATTCAAATAATTTTTGTGCATTTTTTCTGTGATAAGTAGGGCTTTATTTTTATGTTATTTTTGCATACTTTTGAATTTTTTTAATCTGGAAAAATGTAAACGAAATAGGAGGGGAAACCTGTCTGATTTTCATATTTTCAATACCACTGTTATGCCAAAGACACTCTGTGTCTCTGGCCCAGATATTACCACTTTGCTGTCCAGAGTTCCAAAGTGTCTAGCAGCCGTATCTCCCATCCTCTCCTCCCACAGGTCCATTGCCTGGGGGTAACCTTTGATTGATTCTACCCTATTCATCAAGCCACACATCCAAGCCCTCAACTCCTTCTGCTGCCTTCAACCTTAAGAACATTCATTGAATCCGCTTCTTTCTCACCTCTGAAACTACAAAAATGCTAGTCCATGTTCTCATAATCTACCTTTTAGATTATTGTAACACTCTTCTCCACAACCTCCCAGCAAATGCTCTTGTCCCCCTCCAGTCCACCCTAAACTCTGTTGCTCGCTTAATTTGCCTCTCTCCCCGTTTTTCATCAGTCTCTCCCCTCTACCAATCCCTTCACTAGCTACCCACCGCCCAGCGAATAGAGTTTAAAAAGATAATGCTGATATATACAAAGCCATCCACAAACTCCATACATTTCTGACCTAATCTCTAACTACCTACCCACATGTAACCTCCGATCCATTCAAGACCTCCTACGCTCTGCTCTTATCTGCCCTGCACGAAACATCCTCCAAGATTTCTCCCGTGCATCCCCCATACTCTGGAACTCACTACCACGACACATAAGACTGTCCCCCATAATCACAATCTTCATGAGCACCCTGAAGACTCACAAATTCAGGAGGGCCTACAACCTTCAATGACCACAGCACCATCTGAAGAGCCTCTACCCTCACCTACTGTCTCCATCCCACTTCCCACTGTACTACTGGACTTTGCAGGCCCTCTATCCCACTGTACTAGTTGGTCACAGTTAGTATTGTAGTTGTGTTGTGCATTTTGTATATTGTATCTAAACCCTCAAATGTACAGCACAATGGAATTAATGTAATAATGTACAACACCATGGAATTAATATAATAAAGTACAACACCATGGAATTTATATAATAATGTACAACACAATGGAATTAATATAATAATGTACAGCACCATGGAATTAATATAATAAAGTACAACACCATGGAATTTATATAATAATGTACAGCACCATGGAATTAATATAATAATTTACAACGCCATGGAATTAATATAATAATGTACAGCACCATTGAATTAATATAATAATGTCAAACTCCATGGAATTAATATAATAATGTAAAACTCCATGGAATTAATGGTCCTCTAAAAATAAATAATAATTATATGTTTACAAGCCTGAAAAAAGCATATACAAGTGCATTTATTTCTGCTGCATTTTCTGCTGTGTTTTTTCTGCAGCAGTTTTTAGTTATATTTTGGCAATGTGTGGCTTTTCTAACTGCCTTTTCTTCCAGGTACAAAGTATAACAATTGGATTAAAGTACAGAAAAGATATTTCTGGCAAAATGCAAGTTTCTGGTTGCAAAAGTAAGATTTCAAAATAAGAGAGAAGCCTGCCTGATTTGTATAAAGAGGAAGTGTTGTTTTTGTGGCATTGAATGGATTGATTGTTTCTACTTCAGATATACTAGACTTTAGGTCTCCATATACTGTATGTTTCTCTGAAAATAACAATTATGCTCAAAACAATAAGGAAAAAAAAAAATCCACAAACATGTAGAATGAGATCACAGCCAATCCAGCTAAGTGATTTGTGCTGAGAATGCTAAAAAATATAGCAATATGAATACGGAATATAGGTTGGCCAGTGTAGGAACCTTTTCTGGGAAGGAAGTTGAGTGTATGTATGTGAGAATGCTGCAGGAAAATACTGGACTTAGGGCCCTTTCATACCAACTACTGTCGGGGTGCTATCAATGAAAAAATCGGATAGCACACGGACCCATTATAGTAAATGGGGCCTTTTTACGCATCTGTTGTTTTTCACAGACGTAAACGCAGTGAGAAAAAAGTAGTGGCATGCACTATTTTTTTCTCATTTCTCTACTTGTCTACTTGCTTTCATGTCAATGGAGGTGTGAAAAAAGTACAGCACATGGACATCATCCATGTGCTTTCTGCTTTTCACACATACATTGCTACAGACATGGAGTGATGCATGCATGATATTTTGTGCCTGGATCGCTCTCCCCTTGCAGGAGTTGCCTGTCAATTCAAATGAATTGCTGGACAGCACCTGCTGTGAATGCAGGATCCACCCAGCAATTCATATCAATAACTAGGCAGCTCTTGATTGCTACAACCGCCCAGCCCTACCTACACTAAGCAGTAGCCTGATCACATTGACAGTAAGGCTTACTAGCAAAGTGACTAGGAGTAACCCGGTCACATAGCTAGTGCAGGGACTCTAATATAGCTTAGGAATCCCTTCACTATCTCATTTTGGTACACAGATCTTTGAGATGAGACTGAATTCTGTCTCATCTACAGGTCCCCTGTGCCAGAATAGAAAACAGAGTTCATTGAACTCTGGTTTCTATTCATTTACCACAGAGGATAGAAGAAATAAGACACCAGTAGGTGAGTGTAATTTTCTTATGCTTTTTTTTTTTGCCTTTCAGGTTATGTTGGATTGCATGGATTATGTCAAATTCGTTGGACTTCGTTGATGTTCATAATTTTTTTAAACTTTTTGTTTAATAAAATGATCAAAGAAGGTTGTCTGGGAAAGTTTTTGTTTCAATAAAAAATGTTTTTGTTTTGTGTTTTTTCATATACTTGTTAGGGTCTTGCCAGACGTAGCAATACCCTAACACTACTGCAGGGTCTGGGAGGAAGGACAGAGACAAGTGAGCCCTAATCTCACCCCAGCCACTGTCCCTTCCTATTGCCTCAGTTACCCTAAACGGTAAAAGGACAACTCGAAGACAAGCCCTATACTGAGTAAAGTGACACACAGAACAAAACAAACAACATAGAAGAATGGTAAACAAGCCAGGGATCACAACAGAGAAGCAAAAGTGGTACCAAATCGAAATCCAAGAGAGTAGTCACAAGGCAAGCCAAAGGTCAGAGATAATAGCAAGGTAAATAACAAAGGTACAAAGAAAGCAGGCAAAGTCAGTGCAATAACCGGCAACTTGCTTTGAAAGTGACATCCCGTATATTGGAAGTCTGGGTCCAGCACCAGACCTGATAGGTACACAGGCTGTCAATCACACAGGCAAGGCAAAGATCAACTCTATGCAGTCCAGAGAGAAACAATGCTCAGAACACGGGTGTGGCTGGGAATCCATTACACAGCAAGGAAACTAGGACCGTGTTCAGACTAAGCATCCATAATCCCAAGCAAAGAATCAAACTGAGGACACCTCCTACGCCGCAGTGTGCGAGCAGAGGGCGGCGCAGAGACCCGAACAGGCAGAGACATAACAATACTCTATTACCACCTTTGTAATGTCTGCTGTTTGATTGACATCGTCCATTAGTAAAGTGGGACTTAGTGTTAGCCCAGTCTATGTCTGTCCCAGTGCCTAACTTTAAAGTAAAACCAAAGCCAGACAATGTACAGAAAAATAATAAAATGTCTTAGCCTGTCTTCAATTAGTCTACTTTACTTAGTTCTGTTTTGTCTCATGTTACAGTTAAAACTGAGAAATATATAAAGAAATATTTTCAGTGTATCAAGGAGCTCAGCCTCATAGTCTTGTGACAGTCTGCAATACAAGTGGCTGAAACAGGAACCTCCCTGCTGTGCCCTGTCTGTAGCAGGATTAAGGAGTATTAAACCCTGCCCTCTAATCTAAACTCTGCCTCTGGGCCATTCTCTTGCTGGATATGTAGATGAGCAACAGGAGATTAGCACCTATGTCCTATACAGGATTTGTACAACTGTTCATGCGAGGATCTTTCAGGAAGTGCTGAAGAGTGACAAAAATTGAGAGCAGCTTTTTTAATGTATTTTACCTTCATTTATGGGTTTAGTGGTCCTTTTAAAACCCCCGCATGATAAATCTCACCCACACATGGAACAAGGATACACCCAATATATAGATAGTCGCCCCTTCTTACTAAAAGAATCAATACTCCTGCTTGTGATCAGTTGACTGTTCTAAGAATTGCTCAAAGATGTCCATGTACGTGGCTGCAGTCACATTTTTACCAAAGAATTTTGACCCACAATATAAGTACCCATAGCCACACACAAAATGTACATATTATGTGAATTTTCTGTTTGCCAGTACTGTAATGTGAATTACCTCACTTAGATGGAACCATGCTTCAGCCAACATCTTGATAAATTTGAAACATCTATAAGTCTAACACTTATGTTACTCTACTTTCTACACTACCCACCTATTATGCCATATACTTAAGATATTTATCTGCAGATCTTCGTCAGATCCTGGTAAATTTTGTGAAATCTGCTCAGAAATCTGATGCCTGCAGTGGTCATACACATACGATTAACAGCAGATGCCACTAAAATCACTCTGCAGATAGCTCTGCAATCCGCCAGTGGTTAGTAGGCAAATATCACTTGCGTAAATATCTCATATGTATGGCTGGTTTTAAGTAGTTTGCGGTTCCCAATGGATTTTTCATACTGATGACCTAGCCACAGAATAGGTCATCAGTAAGTGATCCATGTTGGTCTGACACCTGGACCCCGCATAGATCAGCTGTCCTATAAGCTTCCAGGCACTGCGAAGCTGCTGTAGTGGACGAGGGGCGCATACAGGCTGCTTCTATTACTTGAATAAAAGTAGTCTGTATTGTTCCTTGTCCACTGCACCAGCTTCTGGCACCTGGAAGCTGCTAAAACATCTGATCTGTGTGGAGTTCAGGTATTGGACCCTACATTTTGGTGTAGCGACCCATCTAATAGAGCTTGTCTTTTCAATGGCAGATCGGCTTGGATACAGTTTGATCAAATTGTAATAACCAAGAACCTCATTTTCACGTATCCTTATATACAGTAGATATTTGCAGTACTGCTCTTGATGCTAGCAGAGCGCTGTTGCAACTTGTTCTATCCTGTGGCTAGGTCATCAGTATGAAAATTCCTACCGGAGCCAGAAAACCTCTTTAAGTGTAGCCCAAAACTTAGATCCTAATACATTCTTATTTACTATAGTCTACTATATGTCAGCCAACTCAACATTTTGATACCTCTGTGATGTATCTGGGAGCTGCGTTATCCAGAACACATGTCATTTGTTACAACAAATCTGTACTTGTCTTGGTTAAGAAAACAGATATGGGGTAGAGAAATGAACAACATATCTTTGGCAAGATTAGAATTAATCATTTTTGTTTTCCTCCAAATCTTTATGCCAAATTGGCTCTTCCTCAGTCTACCTATTGGGAGGTCAACTCAGTGAGTTGATACTTTTCCATCTAGTTCTAGATTCTATAGATGCAAAGCATATGGTAAGTAATTCATTCTGTTTCATGTTTTCATAAATGTGGATAAAAATATCCAGTGTGACACACAATGTTTTGTGATATTTTTCTTTTTTTTGTGTTCAGTTGGGATTGTTGACCATTTATCACTTGTAAGGAGTTTAAGTTTATGACATGAGATTAAAATATGCTCTGAATACTCATGCTTTTGTCACTCCGTGATAAATGGTCAAGGAGATTAACCTGAATTAATTTAGCAAGGCCATTTTTTACACTGTCAACAGCGATTTATCAAGTTTGTCTAGTCAAAGTCCATTTAATAAACCAAGTCCTTATTTGCTTTTGATGCAATTTACCTGTAATTTTTATAAATACTTCCAAATATATGATGGAATTTAATAAAAACAGCCCCAATTTTGTTGTTATTTTAAACACTTATAGTTATGATAGGAACCGGCCTAAATAATAATTCAGCTTCATTTTTTATTTTTTTGCATTTTGGTGGGTGAGGTTGAGGGAGAGAAAAGCTGTACCATGTGTCCCATGTGCCATTATTTGTAGTAACAAAGTAACATAGGACAGAATGGGTAATGTCTCTCATTAGGGAGAGACAGTACATGGATTTATTAGACCATGCATGCCCTGCTAAGAATTCTGGGGAAGGAATATGCAAATAAGATCTCATTGGTGGAAAAGAGGAACTTAGGACTCTCTTCTTTTTGGAGACGTTATTATGGCCTAGCTATTATTCCCAGATTATACCTAAGAGTTCATTGAAAACCATGCTTTAATCTATAAAGGGCTACCTACCAAAAGATGGCGCTATGAGCAAGCTCCTCTTATCCACCAA
The DNA here is from genome assembly GCA_947044405.1 of Leptodactylus fallax. Classification (NCBI taxonomy): domain Eukaryota; kingdom Metazoa; phylum Chordata; class Amphibia; order Anura; family Leptodactylidae; genus Leptodactylus; species Leptodactylus fallax. The sequence continues at coordinate 964,948 of CAMRHE010000410.1, forward strand.
TGAGGTTTAATTTGCATATTCCAAACCCCGAGTAATATAATAACTTATGCTAGGTTCACACTGGCATTTGGGTTTACGTTTGTCGGGTCTGCTTGGGCAAACCTAATACGACGAAAAAGCGGTTACCCACGGAAATCCACGGACCCCATAGACTATAATGGGGTCCACCGGGTTTCTGTCCGAAAAAGGCATTTTTTAAGCAGATTCAGGAATGGAAACCCCAAACGCAGATCAAGCGGGGGTATGAACCTAGCCTTAGTTCAACTAGCGTAAAAAGAATACATATGTTCATCTAGTTATTATCCTGCAATGCTTATCCAGTGGAAAACAATTTTCCTCATTTACTGACTCCCCAGATCAACATCCCAACACCAGAAATCTAAAAATAACTATAACTTTTCTAGAATTCTATTAGAGAATTCCCCATTACAGCTTCCTCTGGCAGAGAATTCTATAGTCTCACTGCTCTTACAGTAATGTCAATGTCTGTGCAGAAACCTTTCTATTAAACATAGAGTATGGGTATCAAGAGATCCTGGCAGATATCTCTGTTCTGACCTTTGATACAGTGGGTACGGACAGTATTCAGACCCCTTTAAATTTTTCACTCTTTGTTTCATTGCAGCCATTTGCTAAAAGCAAAAAAGTTCATTTTATTTCTCATTAATGTACACTCAGCACCCCATCTTGACAGAAAAAAACAGAAATGTAGATATTTTTGCAAATTTATCAAAAAAGAAAAACTGAAATATCGCATGGTCATAAGTATTCAGACCCTTTGCTGTGACACTCATATATAACTCACAAGCTGTCCATTTCCTTCTGATCCTCCTTGAGATGGTTCTACTCCTTCATTGGAGTCCAGCTATGTTTAATTAAACTGATTGGACTTGATTAGGAAAGGCACACACCTGTCTATATAAGACCTCACAGCTCACAGTGCCTGTGAGAGCAAATGAGAATCATGAGGTCAAAGAAACTGCCCAAGGAGCTCAGAGACAGAATTGTGGCAAGGCCCAGATCTGGCCAAGGTTACAAAAGAATTTCTGCAGCACTCAAGGTTCCTAAGAGCACAGTGGCCTCCATAATCCTTAAATGTAAGAAGTTTGGGACGACCAGAACTCTTCCTAGCTTTTAGCAAATGGCTGCAATGAAACAAAGAGTGAAAAATTTAAAGGGGTCTGAATACTGTCCGTACCCACTGTATATTTATACATAGATATTAGGTTACCCCTCAGTCATCTTATTTTTTTTTTCAAACTAAATAATCCAAGGTTTGATAATCTCTCTAATAATTTATTATTTTTGTTTCTCACCTTTGAACCCACCCGAGGTCTATTATGTCTTTGCTGTACACAGGTACCCAAAATTGTACGCAATATTCCACACCTGTCCACAGGTTGTGCTTGGTTTTACAGTTTAGTCCATTCATTTCACTAAAGTGTGGCTGTTTTTTGAAGGGCCCATTTTTTTTCAATCCTGGACAAACCCTTTCAATTGAAAACAAACCTCCAGTAAAATATAAAAAACTTCCCAGAGTTCTTAGGTCCCAATTCCATTTACATTTTTTTTTTTGCTCTGCAAATCTCTCCTTCAACAATAATCCAGAAAGGTAAGTCTCCTGTACAGGTACACTGTTTAGTGTAAGGATCTATCTGATGGAGGTCCTCTTGTCGTGGCTATCACAATTTGGTGAAAATGTGCACTAAGAATCTGAAATTTTTAGGAAGTAAATGTAGAATTTTACTATTTTGAAATCTATTGAACACATCTGGGTTTGATGGCTGACCAGAGAACGCTATCTACTGGAATGTGTAGGGGTGCCTCCTGAAAAAATGGTAGAGTAGGGGTTGTTTTCCACGTTTTTTCCCTTATTTCCAGTAATGGGTAATCATAATAATACAGCATACAAAGACATCTCAGACAATTGTACGCGTCAAAATTTGTGTGAACAGTTTGGAGAAGTCCCTTTTCTGTTTCAGCCCCTTTGCACAAAGCAAGGTCCATAAAGGCATGGTTGGGTGAGTTTGCTATGGAGGAGCTTGTGTGTCTGCACAGAGCTCTATCCCTAATCCTATCAAGCACTTTTGAGATTAATTGCCATGTCAGAATAGGATTCAAAAGGAATGGGGAGTGGGAAATATAGAGAAAGAACTTACATTTCTCCATCGTGTTGCATCCACTTCTGGCTTTGGCTTGAAAAACTGCATCAAAAACTGTAGTGGCATTTCTCCATGAAACACTGTGTGTGAAACAAACGGGTGGATCCCATCATTGCAATAAATAGTGGTGGTGGGTTTACTAAGCGTGCTTGATAAAGGGAGAGGTCCCCCAAAATGTTGCATGGCATGACGTAGCAATGTAAACTCTCCGCTCTGTAGATGTTTGGCTTGGTCTGTAGTTTGGAGGAACTCGGTTCAGTATGCCGACATTTTGCTGATCCAGAAGGACTGCGATGTGCACTGTGGGTGAATATACTGGGTATTTGTGAAATTTTATCTATGGACTTTGTCATATGAAGAGTAAAGTGATATAATTAAGCAACTGATTGTGCGGAAGTGTGGAGTATATATATTTTCTATAGAAATTGTGGCCCCCAACCAGATGAAAGTTTTCAGGACCTTTTAAATGTTCATTCTCAATTCCCAGTGTTAAGTTAAGTTTATGCCAAACCCAGGGGTCAGATAAGTACCTCTAGGCAATTCTGTCTTTAATGGCCACGAGTTACAGGAGGGGGGACTTCACTCTAAAAGACCTGCAGGCTCCATCACTATTCCAGGAGTAGGCACGCAATTCCCACACTATGATGCTGCTTATGGGAACACAAGTTGCAGATATTTACAAGTACATGTAAAATTGTACGACCACAGCAGACCACTTCTAAGAGGCATACACTTTAAAGTTGGTAAGATATTTGGGCAAGTATGGACCCCAGGTAGTCTTGGACCCCAGTCAACCACCCAAAAAGGCCGTATTATAATCAGACATTAGAAACTGGTCTTAGGCCAGGGCCCCACGTGGGTTTGCCAACAGCGTTTTACAGTCACTGTGTAGTGGACGGGATTCTAGCGAATCCCATCCCAACACTGCGATAAAATACGTGCAGGGGAAAGGCTGCAATTTCCAAAATTGTTGCGGTTTTGGAAATCGCAGCATGTCAATTATACCAACGGAAAAGCTGGCGGTTTCCCTATAGGTATAAAGGAAGCAGAAAGTCCGCAGAAAAAAAACCTCTGCAAACTTCCTGTGAAAGCGCTGTGGGAAAAACTGCGATGTGTTGCCAATGCGGTTTTTCCCGCAGCGCCTTTTTGCTGCAGGACGCTACATGGGTCCTTAGCCTAAAGGTTAGATTGAGATCAATTAATTACAAGTTACGCTGAATCATATCGATCTGCTAAGCTACTCGTGTTGTCTCCAGATTGCGCCAAATTTTCAGATTGACAAGTTCCCATTAATATTTTTGCCTGTGATAAAAAAGGGTATTTTTTCCCAGAAAAAAAAACACTCATGACCATTCACTGTTTCCAGTATTGCCGCTCTTCCCCACTTATAACAATGCTGCAGTACCAGATACAATCCATGGGCAATAGTGGCGCTATTTCCATAAGAAAGCAGAACCTCTTTTCTAACCTCAGGCAACCTTGTGTTTCGGAGGCATTCCAGGAGCATTTAGGTAGGTATTTTTCATGTCTGGAAGGCTTGTTTATTCTCCTATGACACTTTTTTAATGACATTCTCCTTTAAACCCCATAGGGCTCATGTACTGAGCTGTATAGCAATATCAAGATGGAAATAAAAATGTTTTCATTCTGTGTTTTACACATTAGCCACGTAGCAGCTGGAACGCCGTGTAGAATTTGTTCAGTGTGTTACATGCTTCATCAGCAGCAAAAAAAGACTTTAAAATAGAATTACATACAGTCTTTAAATGTAAGTCACTTTGGATCTACCTGCCAAAAGAAATGAAAATGCACTTAGCAGAGACAGCCAGTCTCATAGTAACACAGCTAAAAGGGACTGGCTTTCTAGTGTCTGATTAGATCTGATCCCGTGGCCGGGTGCCATTTGTTTTTCATGTTAAAAAATGATGCTTTTGCTTTTTTTGTTCCTCCCCCTCTATTTTGGCAGATGTCAAATATTATGGTTTTTCCATGTATCAAACCAAGTTACTGCACATTTGTATGATAATAAAAGCAACATGTACGCAGTGTGTAGTTGGGCTTCTACTTCTATAAACTTATTGTATAAGCCATCAGTGTTAATACATTTTCATTTATAGAAAACAAGGCTACTGAAAACAGTACTGGTGCCATGGGCATTTCTGAATTGTTGACGCCATGGGACCCATATAATTTCACTAATGTCAAAACATGGCCCCATAAAGTGTTGAAGCCAGCCATGCACTGCTAGCCCCACAGTAAGTACAGCATAGTTTGTGCAAATACTAATGTGACCTACCTGCTTAGGTGAGTAGGATGTGCCTGTCTGTCACCTTGTGTACCCATCCATAGACCCCCTGCCTCCCCGCAGTGCCCCTGCTATCTGAACGAACCTTACATTACCCCTGCCCTCTCATCCTTCCATTCACCCTTGCCACCTTGTTTCTCCCCTTCCTGAGGATGGCTTTTCCAGCTTTTGTACCCCCACTTCTATTCTATAACTTTATGGACCCTATGTACACAACCATGTGTGCCATTTGGGCAGGGTTCTGATGCTCCGTTCCGATAATTAAAGAGCATGTCCTATTCTGCTCTTTGATATCGGAACCCCCCAATAGAAATGAATGAATCGTGGAAGGCACTCGGATCACACTCAGATGACATCAGATTGACATCCGAGAGCCTTTCATTAAAAAATTGGCACCCACTCAACCTCCACACTTGGATCTAAAGGGTCCAGAAATTTTTAATGGTGACCTGGGCAGTAAACAATCAGACGTGACCATTAAAGTTACAATGAAAGTTGTCCGAAAGATTTGTCCATGATCCAATAAGTGTTCTGATTGTGGAAGGTTAATAATGCTATTATTCTGATTAGAAAGATCACTTTGGCATTGTCTTAAATTTGAAATTCTCAACCAAATTCTTACTGTGTCTCGAGTCACCTTAGCTATTGCCTACATCTAAAGATATACGTGTACGAATTTCACTAGCTTTAGCAAATAAGCTATACATATGCTCACAAAGAGGGAAATGAAATAGAAGATAAATTAGAAAAACTCCCTTAAAGGTAGAAGTCACATCTTAAAAAATGGATCCTTTAGATTAACAAGTATTTCCCCCATTTTTTTTTTTTTTTCCTCATTTCTTTAGCTTTTATGATTTTGATCATTTTTGTACATGATTTATGTAACATGTTTGTATATCACTAACAAAGATGACATATTAATAGAAAACAAAAAAGGTAAAAAAGAAACAGTTTTATAGTGCAGGAGTATGCACAATCCAGTAGGGGAGCCAGAGCACTACAACCATATTACACCCTACTGTGCTGTCTTCCATACTGAATACAGGAGCATTGGAGACAAAGCAGAACTAGAGAGAGTTGCATCTGGTCAGTATAGTATTATGTGCTAACCATCAGAGGTCCGCCGTATAATAGGTCGCTGGATTGAGTCTACCAGAACAAGAACTGCCTTTCTTAGTGGCTCTCTGCTTGGCTATTAGAGGTGGGAGGACACTTCTATGATGCATGTATGACCTGATAGATATAAGGATATGGACTGCCTTATTTCAGTCTTACTTGTATTAAAGGGGATATATGGAACAAAAAAATAATGGCCTATATCTGTCAGATCAGTGGAGGTCTGGCTCTAGGCTGATCGAATGGTGTATCTCCACTTCATATTTATATATATATCCACTATATATATATATATATATATATATATATATATATATATATAGTGAAACCTCTTTGAGACAACCAATCAAAACACCATAAAAACTGGTCTTCTAGAGAGGTGGTCTTCTCAAAGAAGATGTGCAGCAGAGTTAACCCGAACTTCTACAATTGGTTAAACTGCTGCAGTATAACAGAGGGCAACATGAAACAATAAAAAATCATTAATAAAACATTTTTCAATGACTTTTCATTGTTTTTTGATCAATTAAGATATCACACTGCAGCAGTTTAACCAATTGCAGAAGTGCAAGTTCAGGAAGCACCATTGTCAGCGATTACAGGCTCTATTCTTCTTAGATATAATACTACAAGGTTTGCTCATCTGCATATGGGAGATTTCTGCCATTCTTCTTTGCAGATCTTCTCAAGCTCTGTCAAGTTGAGGGCCATTGGTGAACGGCCATTTTCAGGTCTCTTCAGAGATGTTCGATTGGATTCAAGTCAGGGCACTGACTGGACCACTGAAGGACATTCACATAGTTGCCCCTAAGCTACTCCTGTGTTGTCTTGGCTGGACCACTAAAGGACATTCAGAGTTGTCCCTGAGCTACTCCTGTGTTGTCTTGGCTGGACCACTGAAGTACATTCAGAGTTGTCCCTAAGCTACTCCTGTGTTGTCTTGGCTGCACCACGGAAGGACATTCAGAGTTGTCCCTAAGCTACTCCTGTGTTGTCTTGGCTGTGTGCTTAGGGTCACTGTCTTGTTGGATGGTGAAGCTTTGGCCTAGTCTGCGGTCCAGAGCACTTTGGATCAGGTTTTCATTAAGAATACTTTTATCCATTCAGCTTTCTCTTAACACTGACCAGTCTCCCTGTCTCAACCTCTGAAAAACATTCCCACAGCATGATGCTACCACCACCATGCTTCACTGTAGGGATGGTATTGGGCAGGTGATGAGCAGTGCCGGGTTTCCACCAGACATGACTCTTTGAGGCCAAAAAGTTCAGTGTTGGTTTCCTTATGTGAACCGAGAGCAAGGCAGGTGGTTTGGACTCCGCAACCAGAAATGAACGCACACGCGGTAGTTCAAGAAAAAAAAAAATATATTTACTATAAGTTAATAAAGGCTAGTTAAAGGTAAAATGACATGGATAAAGACAAGCAAAATATACAATATAGCATGAACAATTTCAAGGCAAATTCTGCAATGGTTTCTACTTTTACTCTGTCCACTTCTGCAGTATGGACACTGAATGAACAATATACTCAAATCTATCCCTAACTGACCCTGACTTCACATTTGGGTGCACCCCCTTTTCCCCAGTGGTCCAGGTGGACCGCTTACAGTCCGTAGAAGCGCGCGGTGGGGCCCAAAGTCGATCCTTTCTTTTATAGTGAAGCGTCCTCCCCTCGCGGTTATCAGGATCTTGGGAGAAATGAAGTCCTCTTTAACAGGGAAACCAAATGAATGCATACACTGAGCTGGGATGTAAGCCGGGGTTTAGCAGTTACTGTCCAGTACGTCAACAGCACTGCGAGTCTCTATATGTGGTATCCATACACACTGTCACAATGTCAGTCTCACTGATCAGCCACTGAGCACAGTTCCTTTCACGTGGACTCACTAGTCCTGTTGTCTCTTTACACTCTGTTTGTCTCTGGACCAAGATACAGTTTAGCTGTACAGAAAAATCTCCACACCAGTTCAATACAACATAGACACCTGTCTTCTCTCTTGCCAAGATGGCTGCTGCTCTCTGTCTCGTCACTTCCTGCTTCTCTGCTCACACTCTGTCTGCAGAACAGGCAGGCTGACATAAAAGGGGGGGGTCTCACTCCAGCATCATGTCACAATTACAATGGCTGCTGTCTTAAAGGAACAGAATCACAGAAATACATTCAACATTAACAATTTATACAGACAAATGAAGCTTAGGACAACATTGGCTGTCTCTTACACTTAGACAAGAGAATCTTTTTTTCTCATAGTTTAAGAGTCCTTTAGGTGATTTTTGGCAAACTCCAGGTAGGAATTCATGTGTATCTGTATGTGTGGGCTTCTTTCTGGCCACTCTACCATAGGTCACAGGTTGGTGGAGTGCAGAAATGTTGAGTTGACCTTCTGGAAATTTCTTCCATCTGCACACAGAATTTGTGGAGCTCAGTTAGAGTGAACACTGGGTTCTTGGTTGTCTCTCCTACCTAGGCCTTACTACCTGATTGCTTAGTTTGGTGGGGCAGCCATTTGTAGGAAGAGTCCTGGTTGTTCTAAATTGTTCTCCATTATGAAGGTCACTGTGCTCTTGGGAGCTTTCAATGCAGTAGAAATTTTTTTTTTATCCCCTTCTCCAGACCTGTACCTCCAAACAGTCCTGTCTCTGAGCTCTAGAGACAGTTCTTTCGTCCTCATTTATGGCTTGGTTTTTGCTCTGATATGCATTCCCAGCTGTGAGACCTTATATAGACGGGGGAGTGTCTTTCCAAATCATGTCCAATTATCTGAATCTACCACAGGTGGACTCCAGTCAACATGGAGAAATATCTCAAAGATGATCAAGAGAAATGGGAGCTACATTTCAGGTGTCATAGCAAAGGGTCTAAATATTTATGTCCATGTGAAATTTTAGTTTTTCATTTTTGATAATTTTTCAAAAATGTCTAAAATGATAATGGAGTGCAAATTGATGAAGAAAAGTTGATTTTTTAAAATTTTATTTTAGTACAATGCCTCAAAATAGCAAAATGTGAAAAAAGTGAAAGGGTCGAAGACTTTCTGAATAGATAGATAGATAGATAGAAAAGTTAAATGGTTCTCATATATCTGAACTATATTTCCTGGACTCCGGAATAATCTGTAATTACAAGTTGTTGCTTTTTCTTAAATATTCCCAAGTGATTTATACAAACGAGATAATTTCCGCTTATAATCACAAGAGTAATGTAGAAATTTACCATAGTTGAAGAAAAGGTCAATAAGATACATTTACAGATAAACAGAAGAGATAGACACAGACTGCAGCAGGAATTTGACAATGACAAGATAACAACATGAAGTGTTCAGTTCAGAGCTCACAGTCAGAAGACTTAACTGCTTAATGGCTCTTAATTATACTGTTCATAGAATCTGGAATGACACGATCACAATCTGTCTGGGCGAACTGCTGACACAGCTTCAGCTGCTTACGTCTTTTAAGATCCTGGGACATCAGGATAAAGAATTCCATGAAAAGATAATGAATCAAATAAATCAGTCCTGGTGAAAAAATGTCCTAAGTGCAACTGTGGTGTGGAGTTGTATAAAATAACATTGTTATACAGTACACACAGGCATTACTATGTACTTCTTAAAGGGGACCTTGCACCACCTCCAGCAATTAAAGTTCTTAGCAGGCACTGCTCCACTGATTCCAGAGCAGCTGGAATTTTCTCTCTAGCCCCCACTGTTCCCGAGCAACAAGCACATGTAGTTTTGGTGTATGATGTGCTATATAAGCTCTGTAAAGTCAGAAGGCGGTGTCAGGCAAAGGGTGTGATTCAGAGCTCCAATCAGAGGCAGCCAGTGTCAGAGCTCAGAATCACACCCTTTGTCTGCTCCTGCCTCACACCTCCTGACAGTACAGAGACTAAATAGCATATCAGGAACCAAAGCTAACAGCAGTGATTGTTCAGGAAAGGTGGGGGCTAGTGAATAAATTCCAAATGTGTCGGGAATCAGTGGAGCAGCTCTACTGTTTCATTTAAAGATCTGGACTTGTTGAAGGTGGTGCAAGGTCCTCTTTAAAGCCTCCATACACATTAGGGCTAGGTCAGCTGAACCAGTTTGGAGTTGTAGTATAGGCATCTTTAAAGGGGCAATCCAGGGAGTTAAAGTTACCTTAATTGATCAACTGGATTCTTGATGATGGACCTGGGTGTTTTCCGGCCTGTTTCTGACCCCTGGGATACTCTCCTCTCTCCCTCTTCTCTTGGTCTCTTTACTATAGTCAGCCAGCCCCCATAGCACAGGCAAGTACCTGTAAGATCAGGGGAGGAGGGAACGTGCAGAGTGACCCAAGGGTTGGGGGCCTGTTCCGATCATGTGACCCGAGGGTTGGAATGAGACTGGAACCTCTGGGTCCATCATCTAGATTCCGCCAGATGGATTAAGGGAATTTTAACTCCCCAGACAACTCCTTAAAGTTTTACTTTTTATTGCAACATACTCTATAACATGATTGCTATGTTTGCTGCTGCTTATTGCATTGTACTCAAGCATGACACCAAACTGCCCGGTAGGTACAACATCATGGATAATCGAAAAGTGTTCATATAAAGTATATACATTATATCGATAAAATTATTGGGACACACCTCATAATCACTGAATTCAGGTGTTTCATTCATTCCCATTGTCAGTCCAGCACAAGGAATAGGTTGTGCTAAAGAGCTCACTGAATTCCAGGGTGGTACTGTAAATAGGATGTCAGTGGTCATGACAGTGGTCATCTCAGAATATTGATATTGTAAATTCAGGGACAGGTATATATATTTTCTGTAATTAAAGGGCTTTGCACCCCTGTCTGAATGGAATGGTGGTCAGGCCAGTGGTGAACCTAGCCTCTTTGCTGCCTGAGGCGGACTATAGAAAGACGCCCCCCCCCCCCCCAAAAAAAAAAAACAAAAAAAACTGAGTTTCCATGCTACTAGTTTAACACACTGTTATCGTCGCACAATATACACAATACACAAAGTTATAAAACAGTTTTTAAGAATTCTTCTTCCTGTAGTACTTCAGTATCAGATCAACAACACGGCATTAACAATGAAAGTAACTTCACACATCTTCTGCTTGGTGGATGGACGAGCCCACGTGGCCCCCATTCTCTATAATAGGAGCCCCGCAGATAGCTGAGGACTGGACTTCGGGTATCTTTGGCACTCCCATTGAAGTGAATGAGAGCCACGCGGGTTCGTCCATCCACCAAGTGACACACCTATATATATGGCTGCGGTCAGGCTGAATTCCCACCTAGTGGGGGGAAAAACCCAATTCTCAGGCTCAGTGGGGGTCTCAGCAGACAGACCCCCATCAATCAGGTATTTATCCTCTATCATTTAGGTGTATACAGGGCAGTAACATTCTGTGACTTACAGGTGACGTCTCTGACTAATCCTTCACATATCCCTTCTCTTCCCTCTGGACCGCCATGACCACTTCTTCCAGCTGTGACTTGTCTCTGTAAAGGTTGCAACACAGACATCTTTGGCTCCTCACTTTTCCAGGCATCCAACCCACATTGTCCTCACGTACACACCCATCCTGCTGCTACCCCCAATTATAAAATATATGATATAACCCCACCATAATGAATAATACCCCCAAGTGCATCTTTATATTAATAATGTCCGTGTGTACCCTGTATAAATAGTGCCCCTTATTAATAATACCCCAGGTGTTAACTAATTAAAAGGTTTTCCAGGTCATTAATAAACTAATCAGTGGGGTTCAAAAACCCAGGACCCCCACTGATCAGCTGTTTGAATGGTACCTGTGTAAGCGCCGTGACCGCTTCTCTGTTTACATAGTGTATTTCATCTCATAGTGGACATGTCATGTAACTACAGCCTCGTCCTGTACATGTCTACAGTATGTGACAAGGCTACAATTACATCACACGGTCACTATAAACAGACAGCGTATAATATAAACAGGTGCCATAGCCCATGTTTATAGCACCCCATCTACACACACTATAATGTTCCACAGCAGCCCCTGCACACAGTATTACACAGTGTTATGGCCCGCAGCGGCCCCTGCACACTGGATTATGCCTCTCAGCGGCCCCTGCACACGGTATTATGCTCCATAGTGACCCCTGCTCACGGTATTATGCCCCGCATTGGCCACTGCACACGGTATTATGTTCCGCAGCAACTCCTGCACACAGTTTTATGCCCCATATTGGCCCCTGCACTGGTATTATGCTCCATAGTGGCCCCTACACTTGTATTATGCTCTATAGAGGCCCCAGCACACGGTATTATGCTCCATAGTGGCCCCTGCACTGGTATTATGCTCCAGAGTGGCCCCTGCACAGGGTATTATGCTCCATAGTGGCCCCTGCACAGGGTATTATCCTCCATAGTGGCCCTTGCACTGCTATTATGCTCCATAGTGGCCCCTGCACTTGTATTATGCTCTATAGTGGCCCCTGCACTCGGTATTATGCTCTATAGTGGCCCCTGCTCTTGTATTATGCTCCAGAGTGGCCCCTGCACAGGGTATTATGCTCTACAGTGGTCCCTGCACAGGGTATTATGCCCCATAGTGGCCGACCCATGAACTATTATTACACTCTGGGGTCTTTTCAGACCCCAGAGTATAATGATTGGAGATCCAGGGGAGAATACAAACATAAAAACCAGAGTTACTTACCTATCCTGGACACCGATGCACTCCTTGCAGCTTTCAGCCCTGTTTAATTGCGCACACACGTCACGTGATCAGGCCGGCGACGCGACCTGATGACGTCACCACAGGCCTCAAGCCTGCTCGGAGATACATCGGATTGCAGGAGGTGAGTAACATTCTTTTTTATGTTCCCTCACCAACCCTAGGCCTCCGATTATTATACTCCGGGGTCTGAATAGACCCCGGAGTATAATAATAGTAGTATTTGCGGCCCGCGGCCTAACTTACCGATGCTCGCGGCCGCTCACAGCGGCATCCGCTTCCCTTTCTGCGGCCCATAGCAGAAGGGGAAGCGGGGGCGGCCACGAGCAGATGCGGGGTAGGTAAATAAATAGGCCGTTACCTGCCGGGGATGCTCCAACAGGTTACGGCCTATTTATATAGATAAAAAAAAAGCTATACTCACCTGCGATGCCTTGAAGCAGCCTCCGCCGCCTCCTCCTCTTGTCCGCGATGTCTGTGTCTCAGCGTAGGCGGCGTGATGACATCATTGTGTCGCCGCCTGCGCTGAGATGCGACGTCTTGTAAACCAGCCCAGGACAGGCTGCGCTCAGCTCTGTTTTTTTTTTTTTTTTTTTTTTAAAGCGGCCTGTCCTGGGCTGGTTTACATTAAATAGTAAAATGCCGCCCCCCGGACAGTGCCGCCCGAGGAGGCCGCCTCACCTCGCCTCATTAGCAGTGCGCCCCTGGGTCAGGCATCGCTCACCTTCACTCCATTCATTCCAGTGGGACTGATGGAAATAGCAGAAATGCAGAGCTTGTTTATCTTTGTCAAACCTAATGAAATGAATGGAGCACAGATGTATTGCCCAACCACCATTCAGACTGGGTCCCAGTGATTCTACCCCCAATGCTCTGCTGCTTGTCCCCTATCCTGTGCATTAAGGATTGGTTGATTTTGTGAACAAACCTCTTTAATATAGAACATCTCTACCTAATTATTAAAATTTAAAGAGAATCTTTCACCAACTCCAACAGGTCCAGCTCTTTACATCATTTAATATACACTGCTCCACTGATTCTAGCACAGTTGGAATTTTCTCTAGCCCCCACCATTCTCGAGCAACCAATACTGTTAGTTCTGGTGCCTGATATTCTATTTAGGCTCTGTACTGTCAGGAGGGCGGTGTCAGGCAGGAGCAGACAAGGAGTGTGAATCTGAGCTCTGACACTTGCTGCCTCTGATTGGAGCTCTGAATCACACCCCCTGCCTGACACCGCCCCTTTTGACATTAAAGAGTTTAAATAGCACATCAGGCACCAAAACTAACAGCATTGATTTCTTGAGAACAGTGGGGGCTAGAGAGAAAATTCCAACTGCACTGAAATTGGTGGAGCAGCCACTATTAACAGATGCTAAGAACTGGAATTGGTGGAGGTGGTGAAAGGTCCTCTTTATTTTAGTTTATTACATATTAGAGTAGTGGTTTATACCCCAGATATGCTCTTTCATTTGTAAATGGGGACAGGATGTTTCAGCCATATCTATTTTTGAGGTTATATATAGTCACCTGTATTCACTAGGTCACCCACTTAAATACTCTAATACATGGCCTCTGCTGTTTCCTTCCTCTTCTCCATCCTACATGTATGTCATGAAGAATGTATTATAACCCCAAAGTTATGTAGTTTTCTGAAGGAAGCTGTACTATATAAAGTACCCCCCTAAACCGACATCAAAGACCTTTCACTCAGCTGACCAGTACACTGCTTTCCATTGATAATGGACAAGAACACAAAAAATAGCTGTCTGTAGATGGTTGTCTTTTCCTTATGGAGGAAATACTAAGCAATGTTGAACGGCCTATTAAAAAGTATAACCTTTTTCCAGGGAGAATTACCTGGCTTATAAGACTCCCTACAGGAACTAGCAGTCTCCACAAGGAGATGCCATAGCCTTCAAGACCTTGTATGCAATATTCCAAAACTACACATTAGGAAATTTAAGATAAAGTCATTTGTTGATATAGTCACTATTGTGGCCAAGGAACAAGATGTCATAAAGAGATGTCTGCAGGTCTCATAATTTAATCACAAATTCTTAACAATAAAACAACATGTGACAACCTTCTGACTGATTCAGGGTTTGGCCTTCTAAGGCTTTTTCTGGGGCATGGTCCTACAATGATGTAGCTACAATCTTGTCTAGTTGGGATTTACATTCATTCCAATTGAAGGAGCAGTTAGGCAGAAAAGGTATTAAAATTATAGTACAAAGAAATGCTTTATACACCTGAGGTACATTCTATCTACTACTAATGTGGTACTAATCTGAGTTGGCAGAGACATGGACATCCACAGTAGCTCAACAAACCCTTCTGTTAGACAATGTATACCCACTGTTTTGGACACACTAGCACGAAAGATAAGAAACCTTTCAAGGTTTGATTTGGGGTTGTTGGTTTGGAAAGAAAGTTTGGTTCAGTCCAAATTGGCTAGTTCTGAACCAAGAGAGCAAATAAAGTGTTTTAAAAAGTTGCATTTGACACTCTTAGGACTCTATTGAACCCCTCTCTCACTATCTAAGGCCCGGTTCACATCTGCGTTCGGGTTTCCCTTCGCGGAGTCCGCTTGGGGACCCTCCAAATGGAAACCTATATGCATAAAAAGCGGTTTACCTGGGAAACCCGCGGACCCCATAGACTATAATGGGGTCCATGTGGTTTCTGCTCGTTTTCCGCATGAAGCATGCAGAGAGGAAAGTCTATGGGGTCCGCGGGTTTCCCAGGTAAACTGCTTTTTTTATGCGGATAGGTTTCCGTTCAGGGGGTCCCCAAGCAGACTCCCTGAACGGAAACCCGAATGCAGATGTGAACTGGGCCTAATACTAACACAGCCATAGTCATTTCAAAGTGACAGCAAGAGATCGGTAAATGGATGGCAGCCAACAAACAACCTGTTTAAAAATACATGTCACTGTTGGATTTTTTGTGCTTGTAAAAGATTTCACTGGGTTTTGTTTTTGTTGTTTGCCAAGATAAAAAATTAAAGAGGTCGTGTATATAACTTTACTAGGTTTTGGTGTTTGGCATGTGGTCTGACTACCTTGCCTGTTCTTGGTCTTGGACACAGTACAGATTGAATTTGAATATTGTGACTCTGAGAATTGTGATTGATTGCATCTGCAGCATCAGTACATGACATCATTGACACACAGTGACGCCTATCTCTCTCTATCAATTAAATCAAAGTCTTCTTCTTCACTCCTAACACTACACTTCCCCAGAAACCACACACTGTATCATCTGTGCATTATAACCTCTCTAAGTCTTGCTTTCTGAGACCCTTTCTCTTTAATCGCTCCCCATAAAATCTAGACCTTTTCTTTTATGCTGCCTCTGAGTCATTGGTGACCTCTGACCTATACTTCCTCATGGCTGACTATCCCCTGCCGTGAGGGCTGCTTGCAAGGCATTATTGGGAAGCCCACCGGATCTGTGAGGTCATGTGATTCTTCTTCTCTGCTTTCTCCATGCTTTCACATGACAGCCACCATTTTAGCCGGTTTGTGTAAACTGAAATGCAAAAAGTTTGGGCTGAACAAATTCTATATGCGTTTTTGCCACATACAATACATTTCTAACAAGGTCTATCGCATGCCATTTAGATTTGGCAAAGTTGTCAACGTTAGAATAGTTAAGGTAACTCATATTTTGCATTGACAAATGTGTGCCACATATATTTTACATGGAAGGAACCAGAAACCTAGATTTATTCTTTCCAACTAGATTGTAATTTTAGAGATGGTTTCGAGTTGCTCCAATTTTGTAATTTTTCATCACGGTTGACAATAGTTCCTGCGTTACTGACCTTTGTTCTGCTGACAATAAAGAGATTGATGAGTTTATTAAGTAGATGTACTCAGAAAATTACATGACTTCATATGCATTACTAAATAGCTGGGAGAGGTTTTAGACATACTGTCCTCTCTAGATCACACTGCAATTTTTAAGCACAGAAATTTCTATGTTGAGGTATCGCACATGTTAATGAGTACAGAGAAGTAATCCTACACGTTATACTTTAGAAATCTAATCTATAATTATTGCTCTTAATATTACTTATTACATATCATTCAAAGATATTACATTCCAGTATAGCACAGTACTATATTTAGCAGTAACATTTACCAGTTTTTCATTTTTATTACACTTGATATATTTCATCTAGAACTTTAATAAGAGTGTCTGCAAAACCTTGTCTGATTTCCATTCCAGACTGTGGTATGTAGATATTGTGGGCTAGGACATATAATGACAGATATGCATTTTAGAGGCTACTAGGGACTATAATATCAATGGACCACAGAATTAATATGCTTTTGTACTGCCAAAGGCAATAAGAGGGTCAATTTAGCTCCAAGTGCTAAGGTGGCCATATCTATTAGACTGCAGATTTCGGTGTGATTGGCCAACTATCTTATGTGTATGTGGCCTCTCAAGTATCCCACAACTGATAATGTTGGAGGAAAGAAGGATTGGGCCTCTTTAACTTCAAAGCTTTATACTTTTTTTCAGGAAAGGTAAGCTGCCACCACAGGAATCTGGCAGTGCCTTACTCCCCTCTCCCCATACAGAACACACGCAAGCCCGGCTGATCATGCATATGTATGGGGTGAAATAATATTTGGCCGGCAGCTATTGACAATGTAGGTCATCTTTACTTAGACCACTAGTCTAAGAATACCTTTACGTTATTAGTGACCAGGGTTGAATTCAGTGTCCCTGGTGGTTAGTACAGTGTTACATTTCCCATCCAGGTATCAAGTATCAGTGGTTAGTAGAACATTCAGCAACCTGATCTCTTTCATCAAGTATTCTTTTATATCAATATTCCATGTATTGATCCAGTTGATTCCTAGGGCCTTACTGACCCCTAATGGCAAAGAGGCCTTTGTAACACCTGACATTCCAGAATCCTGCACAAAGTCATTCCTGCTAGTAGAGTGGCCTTTGTAATGCTTTGTAATGCTAGCTTTGTGACCTATTTTCTTTTAAATGGTCACTAACTTTTCAGACAACTCTCTAGTCTCATTTCATAGAGCATGTGATTCTGAACCAAAATGTAATGCACTTTAATTAAATATATGGCTGCTTTCTGCCTGAAAAACCTCTATAAAGTTCTTGCCACTCGGTGTCTCCCTTTTAGCTAATATGCAGTTCACTCTTTTGATATAAAGGAAGTCCATGTCTGCAAACTTGCTGTGTGCAAAAGACTGAGGATTCTGCAAATCACACAACTTGCAGTGTAAGAAATGACTGTTTTATGTGCCTGTATTTACTTCTGGCTGCTTGTGTGATTATAGGTGGGATATTATTCACAGACAGCAAGCAGCTTTCCTGACTGTGCTCATAGATTGTTTTTTTTGCTGTGTTTTAGCTGTTGGCTACATATATTTGCACTGCATTTACAGTTCAGTGTTCCTGGATCTATTATATTATGGTTACTTGGGCTTTTCTCAGAAATTTGTTTACAATTGTATAGTTACTCCTGGCAGAATGGCAGAATATTACCAGCAATGGATAGGGAAGATGGGCAGACTGCCCTTTATTGTATGTGCCCCCGGCCAGAGAGACAAATGCAAAATGTGCTGCAGTCATAATGAGGATGTTAACAGAAAAAAAAAAACAGAAGACTTACACAGTCATAGAACAGACTGCCTTGCAAGACCCTTTAAGAACCCAAATAACCCATAAGGCTTCAATTCATAGTAGTTCAGCGGCCTGTTTGTCATGCCATGATTTTATAGTGGCTTTTAGCCAAGATGGCTTTCTTACAAGAAGGTGTGTCTTTGAGACAACCCCTTTAATTAAACTTTTTACCATTGTTATTTCATTTAGCTATTAAACACAATGCATGATTAAAAAAAAATACCTATTGTTTGAAAAAATGTTAAACATATGTTAAAGAATTTTGGGTTATGTTAATTTTAATTTTCCATGTCATTATCTATATTAAAAAAAAAAACGTCCTAAAATTAAGTTAACAGCAGTTCACCCCATAAACATGTACAGAAAATAGAGTTACAAAGCTACAACTAGAAAATAAAAACAGAGTAGTGATTAGTAAAAATAAATCTAGTAAAAACAAATACAGTGCCTTGCGAAAGTATTTGGCCCCCTTGAACTTTTCAACCTTTTGCCACATTTCAGGCTTCAAACATAAAGATATAAAATTTTAATTTTTTGGTGAAGAATCAACAATAAGTGGGACACAATTGTGAAGTGGAACGAAATTTATTGGTTATTTTAAACTTTTGTAAAAAATAAAAAACTGAAAAGTGGGGAGTGCAATATTATTCGACCCCTTTAATTTCAGTGCAGCAAACTCACTCCAGAAGTTCAGTGAGGATCTCTGAATGATCCAATGTTGTCCTAAATGACTGATGATGATAAATATAATCCACCTGTGTGTAATCAAGTCTCCGTATAAATGCACCTGCTCTGTGATAGTCTCAGGGTTCTGTTTAAAGCGCAGAGAGCATCATGAAGACCAAGGAACACACCAGGCAGGTCCGTGATACTGTTGTGGAGAAGTTTAAAGCCGGATTTGGATACAAAAAGATTTCCCAAACTTTAAACATCCCAAGGAGCACTGTGCAAGCGATCATATTGAAATGGAAGAAGTATCAGACCACTGCAAATCTACCAAGACCCGGCCGTCCCTCTAAACTTTCATCTCAAACAAGGAGAAGACTGATCAGAGATGCAGCCAAGAGGCCCATGATCACTCTGGATGAACTGCAGAGATCTACAGCTGAGGTGGGAGAGTCTGTCCATTGGACAACAATCAGTCGTACACTGCACAAATCTGGCCTTTATGGAAGAGTGGCAAGAAGAAAGCCATTTCTCAAAGATATCCATAAAAAGTCTTGTTTAAAGTTTGCCACAAGCCACCTGGGAGATACACCAAACATGTGGAAGAAGGTGCTGTGGTCAGATGAAACCAAAATCGAACTTTTTGGCCACAATGCAAAACGATATGTTTGGCGTAAAAGCAACACAGCTCATCACCCTGAGCACACCATCCCCACTGTCAAACATGGTGGTGGCAGCATCATGGTTTGGGCCTGCTTTTCTTCAGCAGGGACAGGGAAGATGGTTAAAATTGATGGGAAGATGGATGGAGCCAAATACAGGACCATTCTGGAAGAAAACCTGTTGGAGTCTGCAAAATACCTGAGACTGGGATGGAGATTTATCTTCCAACAAGACAATGATCCCAAACATAAAGCAAAATCTACAATGGAATGGTTCACAAATAAACGTATCCAGGTGTTAGAATGGCCAAGTCAAAGTCCAGGCCTGAATCCAATCGAGAATCTGTGGAAAGAGCTGAAAACTGCTGTTCACAAACGCTCTCCATCCAACCTCACTGAGCTCGAGCTGTTTTCCAAGGAAGAATGGGCAAGAATTTCAGTCTCTCAATGTGCAAAACTGATAGAGAAATACCCCAAGCGACTTGCAGCTGTAATCGCAGCAAAAGGTGGCGCTACAAAATATTAACTTAAGGGGGCCGAATAATTTGGCACGCCCCACTTTTCAGTTTTTTATTTTTTTTATAAAAGTTTAAAATATCCAATAAATTTCGTTCCACTTCACGAATGTGTCCCACTTGTTGATTCTTCACCAAAAAATTTAAATTTTATATCCTTATGTTTGAATCCTGAAATGTGGCAAGGGGTTGAAAAGTTCAAGGGGGACGAATACTTTCGCAAGGCACTGTATATAGGCAATACATCCCCTTTAAGACTAAGGACCCACGTAGCGAGACGCAACGAAACGGATCCTGTTTTTTTCCGCAGCATTTTCACAGAAAGTTCGCAAAGTTTTCCTCTGCGGACATTCTGCCCCTATTATACCTATACAGAAAACGCCAGCCTTTCTGTACGTATAATTGATATGTTGCGATTTTAAAAAACGCTTGCGTTTTTTAAATCACAGCTTTTCTGCAGAGGATTTTTTTCTGCAATGTCTGGATGGGATTAGCCAGAATCCCATCCACTTTGCCTGTAATGTAAATGCAATTTGGGGACCCGGCCTTAGTTCTCTTGCAGATGACCGTGAGTGAGATTAGTGTGCTATCTGTGTTTTTCCCAGATAGCACACTGAACCATTCATTTCTAAGGGCTCATGTACACAACCGTGATTTCCACGGATCAGTGTGCGGTCCGAGAGTCCGTGCTGCAAAATATAGAACAGGTCATATTCTCTTCAGTGTTTGCGGAATGGACTTGTTCATAGAAGCCTATGGGAGACTAAAAACCAAGGACGGCACATGGATGTACTCCGTGTACCATCAGTGTGCCGTCTGTTTTTGAGGACAAGCGTGGGACATCATTAGATTATTATTATTATTATTTTTTTTTTTTGTGGATCCGCAAACTAGGATCACACACTGATGACACACTGTCCGATTTTGTGGACATACTGCACTGAAGCTGAAGACACACTGATGACACACAGTCCACAAAAAAAGAACACTAATTACTAGTTTGCGGACCGCAAAATGCACACAGTCATCTGCAACTAGTCTTAAGGCCATTTTCTGGGCCCTTCCAGGAAATTCTCATACAGATGACCTATTTATTGGATAGATCATCAGTACCCATACCTCATGCTGATCAGCTGTTCCAGTTGCCTTGGGGATCTGGAAGCTATAGCAAAGGATGGAGCAGAAAGCAGCTCTGCTCCTATTCAAGTAATAGGAACTGAGCTGCAGTACCCTGTCACCTCCACTATATGGTAGATTTGGTAGATGGAGATTTTTTTCCAGTTCCGTCCAGTGGATCAACTGATTGGTGCAGACTGGGTCCGGGTGTAGGACCCTACCAATAAGACACTTTTGATCTATCCTGTGCATAGGTTATCAATATAGAAAACACCCAGGGGCCCAGAAAACCCCTTTTATTTGACATTTTTTGTAACTACGTTCTTATGATATATGCAGTGCGTTCTTGACCATTGGCCACTATTTTGAAAGACTTTCCCTTGGAAGAGTAAAAACAAATGATGTTACTGCGGATCAAAAAAATAAACAGACAGCGCACAATAATTTCACATTACTCTTGTAACCCCCACATTATCTACAAAGTAGTGAACCAGCAAACCAGAGAAAGACATAATAATGATATAACATGTTTATATGACCCTTTACCATGCCAGAGGATTGACAGATAAGCCTAGCAGAAATCTGCCAGATGTTGATACTACAATTGATCCAGACACATCATATATCAGGAATAAAAATACGAATATTCTCCGAACCGTTAAAGCTTTTTCTTGCAGACGCAAATGTTTACATGTTGCCAAAATAAATATTGTTTCTCACTTAATTCACAGTTTAGATGAATCTATTCAATATCTCATAGTGTTGTAATTGATACCCTGTATCCTGTAGTGTTTGGAATGACCTCACAGCAATAATCCAGAATGTTATTTTTGTCATAAAATCATGTTGATAATTTTATGAGCTATAAAATGCAGGGCTTTAGAATAATAGCTTATGTTGTAGAAAGTAGAACATTTTTACAGATCTGCACCTTTCAAGCGAAAGGAAATAATCTAAAAAATTGTTCATAAAAATAAAGCATTATTACTGACACTTAACACTTTAAGAGGAGATCCATGCAAACTACTAGTACTATATCTGAGATTTCAGGTGTGACTATGCTCAACCTGAAAATCCCGCCTAGGTCATACTCACAGGGGCTTAGGAAACAGATATAGATTGTCCAGACTAAAGGATTACATAAACACTACACATGTGTATTGTACTGACGTACAGAGAACAAGCAGACAGCAATGTACATCCTTCCCTTAAATGGTCACAAACTTTTCACACAACTTAGTCTCATTTAATAGAGTGTCTGATTCCAGACCAAATGTCCTATTTTATTTAAAAATATTGCTGTCTAAAAAACTTATCTAAAGTTCCTGCCACTAGGTGTCCAAATTCTTGCTAATTTGCTGTTCACTCCCTGTTACTAGGGAATGTCTGTCTTTAGAAACAAAAAGTCTGCAGAATAAACACAGGGAATGAAGGGGGAGGGGCAGGTCTCTCTTCACAGCCCCTGCTTATTTACACATACAGCTTCTTCTCTGCAGCGTCTCACAGCTCACATTAGAGCAGATTTATTAAAATGGCGTCAAATCTAAACTGTCTGAGTTGCTTATATCAATCAATCACAGCTCAGCTTTCTTTTTTTTTTTTTCAGTTCCTGAAAAATTAAAGCCGCAGGGTAAAATTGTGATTGGTTTTTATAGGTAATTAAGATGGTTTTGCTTGTAAACAATTTTAATAAATATAGCCAAGCAAATGTAAGAAAAGTCTATCTACTTCTGAATAGCTGCTTTTGTTATTACTGATGGGATATTAGTCATAGGGAGTAGGCAGCCTTCCTTATTATGCTTAGAGTTCTCTTTTTCTGTGTCAGGGATTCAGGAATACGTGTAGCTGTATCATAACCTGGATTTAAAGTCCAGTGTTCCTGAATCTCCTATATTATATTCACTTGGGCTTTTCTCTACTATTTGTTTGCTATTTTACTGTTACTCCTGGCAGAATTACATGTAATGAAACCAGTAGTAGTAGTAATAATGAATAGGGGAGTGGGGCAGATTGCTCTGTATTGTACATGCCTCAGAGGGAAATGCAAAATGTGCTGCAGCCATAATGAAACTATTAGCTGCAGAGAAACTGAACACAGAGTCTTAGCTAGGAGTCCAGCCTGGGAAAGGGGTAGGGGGTCATATTAAAATGGGCCCCCCAACTCAGGTGGTGTTCTCCTGCTGTGGGCTGTATGACAATGCTTTGAGTAGATTTGGCTATTGATTCTGTAAAGTTTTCAACACAAATATCTTTTCAATCCCTACTTTTCTAGGCACTCGATCCACATTTCACTAACCTACATAAAATCCCCACCATGATGCTACCAACAGTTATAAACTATATAATATAACCATCCCCTGGAAATGAACAAATACCCCTGTGTGCATCTTTATTATTTATTTATTATGCTTACTTATATAGCGCCTTCATATTCCGCAGCGCTTTATAGATATTGTCAATTAATAATGTTCATGTGTGCCCTTTTAAAGAGGACCTTTCATCACCTCCACCAACTCCACTTCTTAGCATATGTTAATGGTTGTCGCTCCTCTGATTCCAGCAGAGTTGGAATTTTCTCTCTAGCCCCCACCATTCCTGAGTAACAAGCACAGTTAGTTTTGGTGTCTGATGTGCTATTTAAGCTCTGTAATGTCAGAAGGGCGGTGTCAGGCAGGGAGTTTGATTCAGAGCTCCAATCAGAGACAGCCAGTGTCAGAACTCAGAATCACACCCCTTGTCTGCTCCTGCCTGACACTGCCCTCCTGACAGTACAATAAAATATCAGGCACTAAAACTAACAGCAATGACTGCTCGGGAACAGTGGGGGATAGAGAAAAAAACTCCAAGTGTGCCAGAATCAGTGGAGCAGTGTCTATTAAATGATGTAAAGAGCTGAAATTGTTGGAAGTGGTGAAAGGTCCACTTTAAATAGAATTTTATGGTGTTTTGCTCCTCCAACAAAATACTTCAGTAGGCTTTTTAGACTTCAGTAGGCCTTAAAACTGCCACAAAATATAAGTACGAAAATACATCATATAAAGAACACCAGAGCCAGATACACAAACAGTTTTTTATTATGTTTTGTGGTATTTTTAAGTTTTTTAATTTTTTTTTTTTACCTAAGAAAAAAATAACATCCATGAGAAAACGGCATGGATGGCACATGGATGATATCCGTGTGCTGTCCTTGTTCTCCAAAGACCCATACATTTCATTAATAAGCCTGTCCTGAGTTTTGCCTGTGCTCACGGCCCCCTACATGGACCCGTAATAATACACGGTCATGTGTATGGGGCCATATGAAAATAATGGGTCAATGTGTTAGCCATTAAAAAACATGGCTAGCACATTCACATAGAACACGTCATGTGCATGTGGGCTAACATTGTATGAAGAAATACTTTTATTTTTAGTGTGACAAATTGCATTTGTATAGATTTCTCTACAATGTCTGTAAACGCTTAGGGGTGTTTACACGTAAGAATTTGACTCTGAAATCTGCCTCCCATTCATTTCAATGGGAAGCAGTAGCTGATTTTTTTCAACTAGCGGGAAAAATAAGCGTCCTGCTCGTACTTTCCATTGAAGTACACCTTTTAAATAAACCTTTTCTGCCAACACGGAATTGCACATGGAATTTGTCAAAATCCACTCGAAGAATTTGGTATTTGGTCCTCCCCAATAAAGGGAAAATACACAAAAAACAGTTGCACTCTTCTCCAAATTCTGGTTCAAATTCAGCGTCAAAATCCACTTCAAATTCAGTGTCAAAATCCTCAATGGTTTTTGACAAGCAGAAAAAATCTGCTCCAAACTCCTGAAGCAGTAATTTTCTACTTAATAAATTTATCGTCAAATTCTGACGTGGGAATACTCCCTTAGGGTACTCCCCAGCTTGCGGAAAAGCTGTTTTTTTGGTTGCAGTTTTGCTGCGTTTTTTGAGCCAAAGGAGTGGATTGAGCAGAAGGGAGAAATATACTTTGATTCCTAGATAGTTCCCATTCCTTCTGCAGCCACTACTAGGATTGTTTAAAAAAAAAAAAATGCAGCAAAATCAACAAAAAAAACAACCTTTCTACAGCGTGGGGTGTGGGGCCTTAGCCTAAAATTAAGCATTTCAAGAAACAGTGGGCCGACTTATCATGAAGGGATTTTTATGCCACTTTTGTGGCCTGGTTTATTTTTTATTAAAAAAAAATTTTTTGTTAAAAATTTATCAAAATAGAAACAAAGAGAGCCTGTGGAGGCTTAAACCAAAAACCAGGATATGTGCTCCTTCTTATAATTGAGGTATATGCATTCTTAAGATCTCACAGATTTATGCACAATGGTCCAAATGGAAGGCTACAATACACCAAACATAATAAAACTCAATCATGGATGTCTAATGGATATGTAATTCTAACTAACATTGTAAATGTTTTGCTTAGATGTTGTCAGAACGGATTTCAGCTCCTGCCACATTTTGACCTTATGATGGGGAGGAGAAAAGAGAAGTGTTACAGTGTCCCATAGGAAACATGGAGAACTGATACTTACCAGTTATTTTTCTGCTGCCTTTCAGTCAACAAGACCAGAGAGTGAAGAGGACGAGACGAGGAGCTGTAGGCATGAAGGAACGAGGGAGGACTGGTGTCAGCCTTCCCTTTATTAAAATTTCTCACACTGCTTCATAAATTTATCACTGTTCTCTAAGTGGAGGACACCAGAATTTTTATGGTGCATTTTCAAGTCAAATTCCAAGTACTTGTGCAAAAATAGTGACTTTTTGTAAAAAAAAAGCAAGACATTTTTGAAAAAAAGGTGTTAGGCACAGATCACTATACTTTATTTAAGTCAGCCGGCCCTCATAGCACAGGTAAATGACCTGTGAGATCAGGAGAGAAGGAAGGGTGCGTAGTGCCCCTCGGGTTAGGGATCATGTGAGCTGGGGGTCAGAACCATGCTAGACCCCCTGGGTTAATGACGAAGAATCCACCTGGAATGACAAGGTAAATTTAAGTCCTTGGACAACCCCTTTAAAGGGAACCTGACACAAATTCAGTCTGATCTGCATGCGGCATTTCATAGGAGGATTTGAGCAGATTGGTACATAGTTATTAGAAAATTTCCAGCGCAAGTTGTAATTTGTTTATTTTAATCTCTGCTCATTCTGAGCTTAAGAGTCCAATGGGTGGTCCTACTCAGTAACTCACAGCCTTCCCTGAATAAGTGGGCATACAGAGCTAGCTGACAATCACTGAGTAGGACAGCCCACTGGACTCCTAAACCCAGAATAAACCAAGGTTTGATTAAATGAATCACTCATTTTCCTAATTTTTTTCCCACAAAACAACATTAATCCTTTCAGCTCCTCCTACTCAATAGGCCTCCATTTTCATCATGATGGGTTCCCTTTACAAATGTTTCTGAGATATTTTAATTTATTTAATAAAATCGGATAATGAAATATCTTTTTTTCTAATCTGTTATTTTCAGATTGTAGATTTATTTTTTTTTTTTTTACTTTCCATACATGATTATGATTATCTTGCCTGAGTTTTTCTCTACTCAGCATTTAGTGATATTCTTTATAAAGTATAGTCAAGGCCATAGGCTGCAATAGTCTGGAGTCAACTCTTTGAGGTCTACGGGAGAGTTTTCTGTACATGCTTTGTGGGGAGGGGGATTAGATAGTCTGTGACATCATCTATTGTTAGTAGTGGATACTATGATGTCCCAGTGATGTTATCCAGTGGTGTAACTAAAGTCTTGTGGGCCCTGGTGCAATCTTTTGTCCGGGTCCCCTACCTCATCCCTACAGAGAATTCTTGATAGTGATGGTTACGGGTGCTAAGGAGTTTAATCAACCTTAGTGTGGTCAGGGTAATCTGTGGGTCTCCTTGATTTATGGGTCAGATGGAAGCTGCAATCTCAATACTGATACCAGTGCTTATGGGCCCCTAAGGCTCCTGGGCCCCGATGCAACTGCACCCTCTGCACCCCCTCAAATTACGCCCCTGATGTTATCTGTAGAGTTGTTATCTTGTATGGTAATCCTGTCTCTTGCAAAGAAAACCCTTACCGAATTAGCAAGGGTCAGTCTATTATTATTAGGCTTAGTGGCCAGAGTGACAATTGCAAAATATAGTAGATTTTTTTTTAAATACAGATGGTAACATAGAAAATTTCAACAAAACAATTTTCAAACATTCTTAAAAAATGTAAAAAATGTACAAAATGGGTAATTTTGTTGTGACTCATGCTCTTTAAATATTTACATGTAAGCACAAAGATTAAATGGATAAAATACAGATTCATATGTACATAAAACATTATATTGGTGACTGGTGCATGATAATAGAGTTTCGTGAAAAAAAGGTTTTGTCTTGAATTTTATCTAGAGCAGAAGACTATATGTATCCTCTTACCAAAGACTCACTTAGCGTGGGTTACATATAAAAAGGTCATTGCTTGTAGGAGTACTTTCTGTATGACTCACTAGTGATCAGAGATAAACTTATCACTGTTGCCAATTTCGTTAACCTTTTCACACAGACTTTGTTTGTTTGAGAATCCAGTCTAGTTTCATGGTGCTTGAGGAAAAACATAACTTAACTTTTGACAGAAAAAAATGGAATTGCTCACACTATACGTAGCAAAGTCCTTGATTATGTCTTTTATATCCCCATAAAATATGCCATCTACAATAGATGATATGCATAATTCAAAACTATTTCCCTGACCAATTGGTAAGTTTGGCAGACTGCGTTGTTGCTTTGGGTCTGTGTGTAGATATAAGTGTTACGCTAGGTTCACACCTGCGTTGGGTTTCCGTTCTTCAGGTCCGCTTGGGGACTCGAAAAACGAAAACTCAATGTAACCCATAGACTATAATGAGGTCCGCTGGGTTTCCGCCCGAAAAATGCAGATTGGGGGATGGAATCCCCGAACGCAGATGTGAACCTAGCCTTATTGGCACCAGGGCATCCATACACCAATGAAAAATAATAAAATAAGCATTTGCTGAAGGAGTAGCTATCCTGTAAGTCAATATCTGACTCATCAAAGGGGATGTCCAGACAGCCCCCCATAGATCAGCTTCTGATGCCATTCCATTAAAGTCAATGGGAGCTGAGCTGCAGTACCGCCTCCTGACCAGGGACTGGAGCCACCTGTTGTGTATAGTATAGAAATTGGAAATAGCCCCATGCAGCTGATCCACATGGGGGCCACCTGTCGGCCTCCCACTAATCAGTTATTAAAATAAATTACAAATATAAATAGATGACAAATTCCTGGATAACCTTAACCCTTGAAACACAACTGGAGTTTTTAGCCAAACTACTGTCTCCTCTAGAAGGAAGAGACACCCCTGTAGAAGACTCTGGTTTGGCTACAATATCAAGACATGTTTCAAGGCACTTTAATAGCACGGTCATTGACTTACGGGGAATCTACCTATAGGTAGTTTTAGTCAGACATTTTTCTTCCTTTCTGAGAAGAGCCTATTTGCATACCCTTTCACAGACTGCATTGCCTGTGAGACTCCCTATTTTAGTTGGTGTCTCTGTAAGTAGCCCTTTAATAATAATTGGTGAGGGGAGTCTATATACAGATGTAGCATTCGTTAACACAACTCTTAATGTTATACTGGCGTGATATCTTACACCAAGAGTCTTAGTAGTATAATGTTGTAGTGTGTTAGCCATAGAAAGTAGTGGAAGAGTAAAGAAATCAGGCGATACCTTTTAGAGGCTAACTGAGTATATTTGATAGTAAGCTTTCGACAGTACTAGCTCTCATCTTCAGACATTGTGTAATACAAGAAAATGAAAATTCACAGACTTTTTATGCACAGAAGACACGGACCTTCAAAGGATCTTAGGATCCTTAAAAAAACAAAATGCAATATAAGTAGAGAAGACCAAGAGTCTTAACAAGAGCTGGCCTTCCCTCGCCTCCTTCCCATCCCCTCCCTGCAGTCTACAATTAAACAATCATTGGCCGTAGTGTGAAGATAGTAATAAAACCATGGCAGTGGTTAAAAAACAAAGAAGTCATAGCAGAGTTGCCGCTATTGCTTTGGTGCTGAATTCTGAATGTTTTGTCCCTTTTGGAATGCACAGAACAGCTCATTTGCATATAGAATTTCTCAGCAGCCAGAAAGATTGAGCAAGAAAGTTATGTTCACTATACCACTAACTGGCACTATAGCATATACATGGTTTAGAAGTGGCTTTGGTGGTGGTAGACTCCTTTTAAGAGCATTTTTCACCTCATAGTACTCTATATTTTAGGGCATTCATGAGATGACCTACTAAAGGGGTGTCAATGGATGGCAGCCAAAAGCTTCATACAACGGATGCAAATGAGGTCACGTAAGCCTTTGTAAAGCTTTTAAGTGGTGAATAGAGCTCATGTGAGTAATCCTTCTAGCTGCTCAGACTCATTTTAAAGAGTCTAAGCTCTCATAAAGAGTGGTCACCCGGAAATCGTGACACATACATGACCATATTTGCATACAGCAGATGCATTCCTTCACCTAGATCTATGGAATAGTTGGGTTAAAAAGGATGATATCGACAATTAAAAAAAAAAAAAAAAAAAAAAAAAAGGATATATATATATATATATATATATATATATATATATATATATATTTAATCACTTCAGTACCGGGCCAATTTCTCTGGTTCAGGAACAGACACATTTTTGGGTTTTGGGGGCTATAAAATTTTTATCATTTTAACATTTCATGTTTTTGATTTTTTTTTAAATAGCACAAAGTGCTACTAAAAAACTTTTTAAAATAGTATTCCCCCATGTTTCGGTAATTTTTATTTTGTATTGTGGTGTCGGAGGTGGGGCTAGAACCTGTGATGTGGGTGTGGTTTTGATGTATTATGTTTTTTAATTTTTTAAATTACTTTAATTTAAATTATTTACTTATTTATTTATTTATTTATTTTTACATTGTGTCCCCATAAGGTCAAAATAGATCTTTGGGGCATCTGAACATTATTTTTTTTGGTGGGAGGGGGCTGATTTCAAATATAGCCCCAGTGCAAGAGGAATGTAGCCTCCTGCCCATTACTGATGAGCTGATGTGGATCCTCTAGGACCCAGCAGCTCTAACAATCTCTGATCCCTGACAGATCACAGGACCACCGGGTCAGAGGGGAGCTGCATTATGGCGGCTCCCATAGCTGTGTATACAGCACTCATTGAGGAGTAGTAACAGCCGACTCCCCGCTTCTGCAGCTGCACGATTTCATGCATCTGTTTAAAACTACAAGGACGTACAGGTACATCCTTGCAGAACAACAGAGCCACTACCCAGACGTAAATGGGTGGTCCGAAACTGGTTAAACCAGAAAAATATATCTCTTTTACTAACTTTTTTTATTTTTGTAGTTTTTTTTATTATATTTTCTACGCTTGATTATAGAGGCTTCCATCTTGTTGGAGCTTTTCCTCTGCTCTCTTATTAGCATTATATTTTACATAGCATAGTCATGGCCATAGATAGCAATAGCCTGGAGCCGATTCATTGGAGTCTATGGGAGAGTTTTATAAACATATTCTGTGTAGAGATTGGCGGACCTCCCAAGATTCATTTCATTTGGGGTTCGGGTGGCTCAGGTCACCTGATTCGTTTTGGGTCGAACGAGTTCAGTAAGAACTGGAATTGAAATTATTATACTCTGGGGTTTCTTCAGACCCCAGAATATAATAGGTGGAGGTCCAGGGTAGGTGTAAAAAAAAAAAAAAAAAAAATTATACTCACCATCTCTTACCTCTTTGGGGCCTTCTTGCAGCATCTGGTGATCTCTCTTGGTCTCCGTGGTTGCCATCATTCACCATTGATGCTATGATGTCATGGCATGACACTCATGTGACCACTGTGGCCCAATCACAGGCCTCAGTGGTGTCCCCAGGCACATGACGTCACCAGGAGAACACTGGATGCCATGAGGAGGCCCAAAAGAGGTGAGAAAAGGTGAGTGTCTTACACTCTGAAGAGGCCCTAGAGTATAATAATTCACCGCAATGCATGTCACGGTTGCCACTTATGTTCATCGGTTAGAAAACAAACAAGTTGGTATATTAGGGTTGAACCTCATTCGCAGCTAAACAGTTTGTCCATCTCTAGTTCTGTGCATTGTGCAGGGAGGTGGAGTAGATAAACTATGACATCATCTGTTGTCAGTAGTGTATATAGTTATTGGTTTTATAAGTTATCTATAGAGCTGTTTTCTTCTATTGTCATTTTTACATAGGAGTTATTTTTTTTTATTGTAAACCTGTCTGTGATGTAAATGGGATGACTGCTGCAAAGAATACCCGTACAAAATTAGCAAGTGTCAGTCTATTAGGCTTAGTGAAAACTGCAGGATATATTACCTTTTTTAAAAATTTTAAGTATAGATAGTGATATGGAAAATTAAAAAAAATATTCCTTTTAAATGTATTATTGTAATATTATTTTTTAAAAATACGTTTAAAATAAAAATTTGGCTGAATAATCGCTAATTTTCTGATTACACAGTCCCTTTGCGTAGGTGGTAGTGCCAATCAATGGAAAATTTAAAAAAATATTCCTTTTAAATGTATTATTGTAATATTATTTTTTAAAAATACGTTTAAAATAAAAATTTGGCTGAATAATCGCTAATTTTCTGATTACACAGTCCCTTTGCGTAGGTGGTGGTGCCAATCAATACTGAGCACTGTCAGCAAGCAGTTAATAGTTGTTGATGGTTCCTGCTTATTTTAATAGTAGGGTCAGCAGTCTCATATCTATGTAGCCTGTAACCATGACGGTGCATAGGTCAGCATAGTAGTTATATGCATATGACAGTTGTATATACCGTATTTATATTTAACACTATTTGCAAATCTGAGTCATTTATGCTTTAAGGTCCCAGCTTGGCATTATGGTGTTTTCACTGCAGCTCTCTATATGGACATTAGTCAAGGAATATACCTAGATGCTGTATATTTCCATTTTTCACTCTTTACCCCACAAGGAAAAATCAACAGTAAACTAATAAACCAGAAATAGAGATACTGGAACAGTCTTCCCTGAAATGTTGACATAGTAATATAGTAAATGAAATTGGAAGAAGACACAGATCCATCAAGTCCAACCTATAACCCTATAGTGTTGATCCAAGGTAAGGCAAAAAAAATTCCCCATGGGCCTGATGCCAATTGCCCCATGTTAGGGGAAAAAAATCCTCCCTGGCTCCAGTACCCAATGTTTTCAGACTCAGGGCACTCCTGAAGAAAAAAAAAAACATTTGCTCTGGACATCCCTACCAAATATTTGGCAAATGACAAAAAAGTCCAGATAATATTGCATGAAGGCATCTTCCCAATCAGAGCGTTGCAGACCCCTTTTTTCCAAGGCACCCCTGTTGGGAATCACTGCCCTAGGTCAACTTGTCATCTCCATAAATCTAATACCTATAACCTATAATATCTTTCCTTTCAAGAAAGGTGTCCTGTCCAGGCTCCTCTTAAACCTGTAGAAACAAAAAAAAATAAAATAAAAAGATCATTAGAAAGGTCTTTGTGCCATCCCTTCATGTATTTGTACATTGTGATTAGATCTCCTCATAGACGTCTTTTCTCAAAACTGAATAACCCCAAGTTTGTTAATGTGTCTTTGTAGTCCAATCTGCCCATTCCCCTAATTGTCTTGGTGGCCCTTCTCTACACTCTCCCTAGTTTAGCTAGGTCATTCTTGTACAAAGGGGCTCAAAATTTTGTGCAATACTATGTGTGTCTCTACTAGTAATTTGTATAGAGCTATGTTGATGTCATCTATATCTCTTTTGATGTCGCCCATAATTTTATTATATCTTACTTTTACCAAGTCACTGCCTATACTTAGTTTAGTATTATTGGTAAATATGGACACCCTGCTCAGTAAACCCTCTACCAGGTCAATAGTAAACATATTAAACAAGAGAGGACCCAATGCCGATCCCTGTGGCACCCCACTGGTGACTGTGACCGAGTCTGCCAGATAACAAGCCCCCTCTCTTTCCTATCACCCAGCCAGCTGTGAACTCAAATATTTTCAGCCAGTTATCAGGTTGTATACCAACCTTTTATGTGGTACAGTATTGAATGCTTTCAAAAAGACCAGATACACCAAGTCCTCCGCATTACACATGTCTGGTTTGGAACATAATTCTTCATAGAAGCTGATCAGATTAGTCTGGCCGTACCGATTTCTCATGAACCCCTCGCTGATTTGGTGTTATGAGGTTCATTTCATTGAGATACTCCAGGATAGTATCTATTAGAAAACCTTTTTAAGTTCCTCTGCACTTCCTCATGGATTAAGCACAGGGGTGTAGCTATAGGGGGTGCAGTCGCTATCGGGTCTTAAACCCTGAAGGGGCCCAAAAGGTCCCTCTATCACATAAATGATGACATTATTCTAAATGGCACAAGGCAGGTAGTCACTCTGAGACTCAATCTTGGGTTTTATATTTCTCTTTGCTATTAATCCCATGGTACATCAGGATCACAAAAGCAGCTAAAGACTGTACTATATCTGCCTGCTGGGGGGTGGGGGGCAGTATAATCATCCTTCTCACTATATTCTCCTACATAATCTAAGAGATTCTAAGTACAGTCATATGAAAAAGTTTGGGCACCCCTATTAATCTTAATCATTTTTAGTTCTAAATATTTGGGTGTTTGCAACAGCCATTTCAATTTGATATATCTAATAACTGATGGACACAGTAATATTTCAGGATTGAAATGAGGTTTATTGTACTAACAGAAAATGTGCAATATGCATTAAACCAAAATTTGACCGGTGCAAAAGTATGGGCACCTCAACAGAAAAGTGACATTAATATTTAGTAGATCCTCCTTTTGCAAAAATAACAGCCTCTAGTCGCTTCCTGTAGCTTTTAATTAGTTCCTGGATCCTGGATGAAGGTATTTTTGACCATTCCTCTTTACAAAACAATTCCAGTTCAGTTAAGTTTGATGGTCGCCGAGCATGGACAGCCCGCTTCAAATTATCCCACAGATGTTCAATGATATTCAGGTCTGGGGACTGGGATGGCCATTGCAGAACATTGTAATTGTTCCTCTGCATGAATGCCTGAGTAGATTTGGAGCTGTGTTTTGGATCATTGTCTTGCTGAAATATCCATCCCCGACGTAACTTCAAATTCGTCACTGATTCTTGTGCATTATTCTCAAGAATCTGCTGATACTGAGTTGAATCCATGCGACCCTCAACTTTAACAAGATTCCCGGTGCCGGCATTGGCCACACAGCCCCAAAGCATGATGGAACCTCCACCAAATTTTACAGTGGGTAGCAAGTGTTTTTCTTGGAATGCTGTGTTTTTTTGACGCTATGCATAACGCCTTTTTGTATGACCAAACAACTCAATCTTTGTTTCATTAGTCCACAGGACCTTCTTCCAAAATGAAGCTGGCTTGTCCAAATGTGCTTTTGCATACCTCAGGCGACTCTGTTTGTGGCGTGCTTTCAGAAACGGCTTCTTTCGCATCACTCTTCCATACAGCTTCTCCTTGTGCAAAGTGTGCTGTATTGTTGACCGATGCACAGTGACACCATCTGCAGCAAGATGATGCTGCAGCTCTTTGGAGGTGGTCTGTGGATTGTCCTTGACTGTTCTCACCATTCTTCTTCTCTGCCTTTCTGATATTTTTTCTTGGCCTGCCACTTCTAGGCTTAACAAGAACTGTCCC
The DNA here is from genome assembly GCA_947044405.1 of Leptodactylus fallax. NCBI lineage: Eukaryota > Metazoa > Chordata > Amphibia > Anura > Leptodactylidae > Leptodactylus > Leptodactylus fallax. The sequence goes on from CAMRHE010000410.1 coordinate 999,590, forward strand.
TGTGGTCTTCCATTTCCTTACTATGTTCCTCACAGTGGAAACTGACAGGTTAAATCTCTGAGACAACTTTTTGTATCCTTCCCCTGAACAACTATGTTGAACAATCTTTGTTTTCAGATCATTTGAGAGTTGTTTTGAGGAGCCCATGATGCCACTCTTCAGAGGAGATTCAAATAGGAGAACAACTTGCAATTGGCCACCTTAAATACCTTTTCTCATGATTGGATACACCTGGCTATGAAGTTCAAAGCTCAGTGAGGTTACAAAACCAATTTTGTGCTTCAGTAAGTCAGTAAAAAGTAGTTAGGAGTATTCAAATCAATAAAATGATAAGGGTACCCAAATTTTTGCACCGGTCAAATTTTGGTTTAATGCATATTGCACATTTTCTGTTAGTACAATAAACCTCATTTCAATCCTGAAATATTACTGTGTCCATCAGTTATTAGATATATCAAATTGAAACGGCTGTTGCAAACACCCAAATATTTAGAACTAAAAATGATTAAGATTAATAGGGGTGCCCAAACTTTTTCATATTACTGTATATAGACAGGGAGGCAGAGATGTGAGTTCCTTCTCTATAGATGTTTGACAAGAACTGTCTTGTGGTCCATCATACAGAAAGTCACAGAAGTGAAACATTTTCAACCACAGACAACACATGACTGGAAAATAAGTAGGGTGGAATATTGTCTGTGATTATCATATTAAAGAACACTAGAAAATGTATGATGTTGTGGTCACTATTACCCTCAGCCTCCACTTTTCATAGTCTGTCAGAAGAGTTCAATGCACTATTTGGGAAGGTAATTGTCTTTCAAGGGTTTTTCTGGGCTTAAGATACTGATGACCTATCCTACGATAGGTCATCAATACCATGATGGTGGGAGTCCAACACCAGGTACCCCCACTGATCAGTTGCTCTCAGCAGCTGATACACAGATAATGGAGCAGGAAACAGACAGCGCTGTTCTCTGTATAGTGGCCAGACCAGGGTATTGCAGATCAGCTCAGACCAGATCAGACTGCCACTGATCTGGTATTGATGACTTATCCTTAGACTAGGTCAACAATAATTTTACCCTGGAAAACCCCTTTAATTATTGACAAAAATCTCTCCTTTGTTGGATCTGCAGGTTTCTGTTTCCCCATTTAAATTCGGGGGGACTTGAAGAACCCATAAAAATTACATTTTTTAGTTGAGTCCTATTTGTTCCACTAGTGACTGGTCTTCTCTCTCCATTATACTTGGAGACTTATAATAAATGCCTATTAGTATTATTTTAGTATTTTAATTTTTCCACCCATAGGGACTCTACATGTTTGTTTTCCTCATAGATGTCTTCCCGCAGTACAGGCTTTAGGCAGGATTTTATATATAAGCAATCCCTTCCCTCTCTCTTATTTGTGTGGTATTTTCTGAATAGACTGTACCCTTGTATATTTACAGTCCAGTCACAGACATTGTCCAGCCAGGTCTCGGTTATCCCCACTATGTAATTTTCCTATTCCAACATTATTGCTTCTAATTCCTCCATCTTGTTGTTGTGGTTCCTGGTATTAGTGTGCATGCACTTTAGTTATTTTACTTATTCTGCATTTTCGTATTAACTGTTCTAACCCCAGTTTCCTTCCATAGCCCCAGCCACTATTTTCACTATCTTTCCCTTCTATACCATTTATGCCCTCCCCCCTGTCCCTAGTTTAAACACTCCTCTAACCTTCTAGCCATCTTCTACCCCAACACAGCTGCACCCTCCCCATTGAGGTGCAGCCCATATCTAGAGAAGAGCCTGTAGCCAACACACAAGTCAGCCCAGTTTTCCAAGAACTCAAACCCTTCCTTCCTACACCAATTCCTGAGACACTTTTTACCTCACTTACCTCCTACTGCCTCTCTGGTGTAGCCTGTTGTACAGGTAGTATTTCAGAAACTACCTTTGAGGTCCTTGCCTTAAGCTTTCTGCCAAAGTCTATAGATTAATTTTTTAGGACCTTCCATCTAACTCTAACTTAGTAATTTTTGCCAATGTGCATCACGATCTCTGGATCTTCACCAGCCCTTCCCAGTAATATGTCAGCCCATTCCGCGATATGCCAAACCCAAGCACCCAGAAGACAACACATTGTTTGGTATTTCTGTTCTTTGTGACAGATTGTCCTATCTGTACTCCTAATAATTGAGTCCCGCAGTATTTTCACCTGTATGGCTTTTTCTGTGCTCCCATTCCATTCTTACTGGAGTAGAGATCCCCCTGGTTGCTGGAGAAGTGACCTGTTGCAGCTCAATTCTTAGACGAACCTCTGTGATACTCTTCTCTCTACCCCTCTTTTTAACTGTAACCCAGCTCTCTGCCTGTCCATCCTGAACCTCCATCTCCCCCGCCTCCATCTGCCCCATTCAGTTTCTGCTCAGTGAGCATCAAACTCCTATTCAAGTTGTCAATTGCACACAGGGTTGAGACTTATTCATTTAGATCCATAATCTGGGCTTCCAGATGAGCAATTCTCATGTGTCCTGCACAACAATATGCCCCCTCAAACAGCTGTCCCAGGAAAGCATATAGTGCACTGGATGTGCACTGAGTAGGATTGACACCGATGGAGTCCATTACGTCTAATGGGGATATCTACAGAAATTAATATTACAGCAGAAGAATGTCAATGAGAGCAAAAATTAGTCACTTTCTGAAGTCCATTACGCTAAAGTTACTGAATCAAAAGTCACACTTCAGACCTTGCATACTCTCATATTCCCACACTTAGCTGCTTGATATATATAGGTTAGTTGCTAAATAGCTTGCTATTGCACTGCAAGTTTGTGCTATGGTAGCAAACCAACTAACAAGCTCACCACAGATGTATTTAAGGGTTCTTAAATAGATAGCCACATCCCCAGCTATTACCTATGCCATACCCTTAGTAGCCTGAACAAGTTTGCAGAGGTTTATGCTTATTCATTTTAGAAATCTATCTATCTATCTATCTATCTATCTATCTATCTATCTATCTTTGGTTGCTTTCACCTGAAAAAAAGAGGCAAAAAACTAAAGCAGCTATTTTTTTGCAACATCCACAAATATTCCACTAAATAGAAATTCAGACTTAACGGAATTCTCTAGGGTTCTTAGATGCTGTAGGGATTCTGAGCTGGTTCTGGAATCAGCATCCAGACCCCGATTCACAGGTATGCTGTGAGGCTGTCAAATTATAATAAAACCAGCCCCAATAACAAATAACTAGTGGTGAACACGGGAGAGGAGGGAGGAGGTGGAGGTGGAGCGACCTGGGATTTGATCCAATCTAAAACCCCCTGGAGGAAGTGATTTTAAATAGTCCCTAGTGAACCGCTCTAAGACCTTTAGGCAATGATACTCTCACGCTCCCTCACTCACCTAGCTGCTGGACATAAATAGGCTTGTAGCCATATAGGCTGCTCTTGTACTGCAATTATATGCTCTGGTAGCAAACATGTTGTATCTTAAGCAAAAAGAGATCCATGATGTCAACTTGGTAATTGGATGCTCAACTCCAAGTGGACTGCCCCACCGCTCACCTGGCTGAAGAAGCACCATGGTGCATCGCAGCGTCTACATTCACCTACATTCGCCTTTATACTTATAGCCTATATTGTCTAAGTCTAGATTGTTTACCACAACTTTGTTCATTATTTTTATACTGCCATATTACTATAAGACGTTTCTCAAACCTGACCCAAGCTGTGTAGGGTATAACATATTATGCTGACTAATGAGTTTCAGAATGACTCTTATATAGAAATGTCAGCTATGCTTTTTTTATGTTTTAATTTCCGTTCTTTAATTTTGAACACTTGTTTGAATCCCTGGGGGGGGAGACCTTGTTTGTCCTGTTTTTCATTTATTTTCTTCTTCTTTTGCTAAAATAAGCCTGTACATGCATCTTATTCTTTACCGGTAAATCAGCTAATTCTAATTTATATCCTAAAATAGAAGCATTGCACAAAGTGCCTCTACTGACCTATACAGGTTCTTCCTCTATGGAATTCCCTGGCGGCAATGTCATATAGATTATGAGAAGACTGGATGTTGCTTACAATGCACAGCGCTAGAGCAGTGTCTGTGTAACACATTATAATCCTATCCACCTAAGTACACGGAGTCATAATGTGAGGTTGGTGGGCACTAATGCAAAGTCTGTAACTGATGCCCCCGCTTACCATGCACCATTTATAATAGTGAGGTCTTCCTATGTGGCTATGGGGGCCAGTGGGATCCCGCCGGGCCCAGGGAATGAGTACGACTGCTAAGGCTGGATTCACACCAGTGCTCGCTCTATGTTTGGGAATTCCATCTCCAAATCCGCTTGAAAAATGCGGAGAGAAAACTCCTGCAGACAGGACTTTTCTCTCTGCATTTTTCAGGTGGAAACCAGGTGGACCCCATTATAGTGTATGGGGTCCGCGGATTTCCGTGGGTAACCGCTTTTTAAGCAGAGTGGGATTCCGTACTTTGGGTCTCCAAGAGCGTGAACCTAGCATAACACATTATAATCCTACCCGCCTAAGTACATGGAGTCATAATGTCAAGTTGGTGGGCACTAATGCAAAGTCTGTAACTGATGCCCCGCTTACCATGTACCATTTATAATACTGATGTCTTCCTATGTGGATTTGGGGTCCAATGGGATCCCTCCAGGGCCGGGGCATGAGTACGACTGCTAACTCAGAAAGGAATCCCCTGTAACAATAAGCTATTGTCTGCCAATATGTCACAGTATACATCCCCCTTACATTACATGACTCTGTTCATAAAGTTGCAGTCTACTTGAATTAACTCAACCTAAAGTCTTATAAAAGTAAAAGCGACCTAAAAGATGTAGCAATATCGTTCCCACACATTGATGTCCCTGTAAGTTCTGCACATATAGTGGTAAAGTATTAATCATGGAACAGACATTTGTCAGAAGTTCCTACAAGTAATCCCACGTTGACAAAGGAAATGGTAACACCCAGTTTGTTCATACATGTTCAGGAGGAATAACAGAGGAACAACACAACTCAGAGTTCTTAGACAAAATCCCCCAAAATTCTTATTTTATGGGAAATGCAAGTATTTACTAAAACAAACATGTCAGTAGAGGTGAGAGGTCCTTTTTATAGAATATTTTTTGTTTGCATTTGTTTTTCAATTTTAATATTATTTCAATATTTCACGGTTATATGATAAATGACTTTCCTCTAACATGTTCACTATGAATAAACTGGTTTCAGTAAATGCTATTGTAAGTTTATTGCTTGTTAGTAATTCAATCTGATAAACTCTGGACAGAACAAGTAACTTTGTACATGTGATAAACTATTTGGGGCTAGAAGTGATGCATGATGGGATATTTTGTCAGCTCATTAGTTAATACAGGGGCGTACACAAGATTTTGTTACAGAAGGGGGGTTTAAGATCATACTCAATATAACACAAGCACTAGAATAAATGCTTGTGGTTGAAACTACAGCCATCAGTCTTATATCATCCCGTAATCTCATCAGCCTCATGTCATATCAGTGGCAACAGTAACAGTGCAGCCACATGCCTCATAGCAGAGCAACCACATTCCCCATAACAGTGTAGCCACATGCCCCATAACAGTGTAGCCACATTCCCCATAACAGTACAGCCACATTCCCCATAACAGTGCAGTCACATTCCCCATAACAGTGCAGCCACATTCCCCATAACAGTGCAGCCACATTCCCCATAACAGTGCAGCCACATGCCCCATAACAGTGCAGCCACATGCCCCATAACAGTGTAGCCACATTCCCCATAACAGTGCAGCCACATTCCCCATAACAGTGTAGATACATTCCCCATAACAGTGCAGCCACATTCCCCATAACAGTGTAGATACATTCCCCATAACAGTGCAGCCACATTCCCCATAACAGTGCAGCCACATGCCCCATAACAGTGTAGACACATGCCCCATAACAGTGCAGCCACATTTCCCATAACAGTGCACCCATATGCCCCATAACAGTGCACCCACATGCCTCATAGCAGAGCAGCCACATTCCCCATAACAGTGTAGCCACATGCCCCATAACAGTGTAGCCACATGCCCCATAACTGTGTGTGGCATCCCCGAGCTGGCTATGGCTGGGCTGAGGGTGATCTCTGTGCATTGTATTATTTCCTGTTGCTTCATAGCCTGTGTCACATAGCAGGGGGTCCTGAGTCTCACACAACACAGCGCCACCTAGTGAGCCTCACACATGTATTACACCTCCCATAGGATTGAATAGTAACCAAATGTCCAATGGGAGGACATCGCCTGGGAAAAGGGGAGGAGTCAGCTGATCACTGGGTCCCCATGGTAACACCCCTGCAGGAAGGTCCTGCGTGTGAGGAGTTAGAAGTGTGGAGTGTTAGGAGGAGGAGGTGAGGAGATAAGTGTGATGTCCTGTGAAGAAAGCAGTGAGTTTAGTGCAGGAATCTCAAGTCCTAGACAGGCCCAGGAAGGTTGGAGAGCTGACATACTCCAGCTATTCAGAAGATCCTGTCCCCTGTCTGCCTAGCCATCGCCCTGAAGGAAGTCAAGCATCATCATCTTGTCAGCATGAGACTGTGGAGAGAACATTCTGGAACACGTGCTCCATAGCAAGTATCACAGGATCCAGGGGCCAAGGCCAGACCTGTGGAATATCCTGCCACCCTGACTATTGCACCCCGAAACTCTGAGCTATCAGGACCACATAACGTGAGTGGGGAATATTATGTACTAGTATCATGGTGGGCATCCTCCTATGAGCCAAATAGGAACCCAGATGCACCTTAGGGCTGTAACACTGAAGTATAAGGGGCTAGGAACACCTTTCATCAAGTCTACCCTGCACCCCAGGACTTTGCTGTGTCACCAGGCGTACCCCGTTATTTTGTATTGAAGAAACTGTTTAAGCATTTGTGCCTCCACACCCATGGAAGTAAAAGTTCAACTTTACAACCGTTTCTGTGTCTGACTCTGCACCGACAACATCAGGGCGCCCCAAACACCACCAGTCGGCACAGTATAGGGGAAGCGCCCCGGGGGAACAATCACCACCAACATTTGTGCAGCCCCCTCATCACCGGTACCAGTGGTGGTATCGTGGGACAGCACCAGCGCTGCGCCCTCGTGCCCAGAGACCGTGACAAGTCTGCGCTGTTTGCACCCCGCAATCCCAACTGCAGCGTTACCTTCCATCTGGTCACCGCAAGAAAAACTGGCGTCACGAACAGGATACGGGTGTGTGCCATTTTGAGAAAGTTGCCACGAAAAGTGCGCCAAATTGTCTCCAGAGCATCGGTCTTTATTGTGGACTTTGCTAAGATCAAGTTTATTCCCTGAGAGTGCTTGCCACAAAGAGGGGAGCCCTATACCCCTGAAGTAAGCCCTAAAGACTGTCCTCTCAGTGTGTTACAGCCCTGGAAGAGTTAAAATGCCCAGGACTTGTTTGCTGCGCCACATCGCTGTGTAAGAACGCCCACAAAGGGTTAACTGTACCTTGCAAAAGTGCGGGAGATTTTTAGCACTGCCCATGAGGCCAGGAGACCCATCTGCCGCCATCTTAGGAGAGCCCAGAATGCTGAGCGTAATGCTCCAGCGCACCCATACTAGAAAGTGAAAGGCGAACGTGCCGGCGCCATTTCTGACTCTCCGGTGCCACATCACCGTCCCTGCTGTGCACCGCTGATCTCTGGTCCACGCTGCAGTTGCTGTCAGTGAGTACTGTGCCTCCCTGTCCTTGTCTTCAGTCCTCCCATGGCCCCAGCGAGTGTTTTCCGTGTACCGTGTCCGTGGGGAGTGCCACCATTAAAGAGGGGGAGCACACCGTCAGCCTGCATAACAGGGACTCTGTTAATAGCTACAGCATTCTTAAAGGGACAGCATTCCAAGTTGTAGTCTCCATTCCCTGCCAGCAAGCAGTTGAGTTTCTTAAAGAGACGGCGACCTAATTTCAGTCATACCTGCAAACAACATGACTGAGCAAAGTGACATTGTGCCATCTGTTTCTAGTGATCCAGCAGGGCCCATGGCGAGCAGCCTACCATTCTCCATGCCATTTTACCCTGGCGCACCATGGCTGCCGCGCTACAAAGGGGAGGCGCATACCCTCAGGGACTTTCGTGAGAAGATGCTGTCTCTCTTCCAGTTCTATCCTCTGAATACAGAACAGCAGATACAGATCCTGCTGGGCCAGCTTGAGGGTGCTGCAGCTAGGGAGGTCAAATCCTGGCCTGCCTCTGACAAAAGAACCCCTGGGCAAATTCTGGACAAACTCCAGGTGAACTTTGACGTGCGATCTGTCTCCGAGGTAAAGATGTGCTTCTTTTCCAGACGGCAACTACCTGGTGAGACCCTGCGGGACTATGCTTTATCCCTCCAAGAGGCGTTCAGAGCTGTGGTGCAAGTGGATCCACGTGAAAATGTGGACTCTGATAAAATCTTGCTTGACCGCTTCATAGAAGGGGCAGGTACCACATTGCTCCAGAGTCAGTTGCGAATGCTTGCTGCACAACATCCCAGCATCACGTTTGCTGACTTCAAGGCCCTTGCCATCCAGGTCTTGGGACAGGAGCAGCCCCAGCCGAGCCCAGTCATCTGTGCTCCCTCACCTGGACCCTCAACAAGCATCGCTCCAGTTGTCCTGTCACTACCTCTGGGTACCTCACCTGCTGCCCAAACTGCGCAGACTACACCAGCAGACTCCAGAGATGACCTTCTGGCCCGAGTGGATCATCTGACCCGTGCCATGGAACAGATCACCGTCCGTCTAGATCGTCTGACCCAGCCGTCTTCATCGTCCAGTGATCCTTTGCGAAGTCTCAACATCTCACCTGAGTCGCCGCCCAGACGTCCGTCTTCAGTGAAACCTCCGCAGAGTGAGAGGCCATACTGTAGCTATTGCCATAGATATGGACACACCAGGCCTCAGTGTTTTCAGTTAAACGGGCCACCCCCCGAGGCAGCGGGCCGCCCCTCGGGAGGAAAGAAGAAGGGCCCAGGTGAATCTTCAGTGCCATTGTCACGCTTCGTCTCAGCCTGCCCACACATCACAATCCGGGTGAACGGCGTCCCTCTGACAGCGTTGGTGGACACTGGATCTCAGGTAACAACCCTGCGCAAGCAGGTGTTCCTTGAACATTGGGATTTAGGTGTGTTGAATAGAACACCTGACACATGGATAAATCTGTGTGCCAGCAATGGACAGCCCATACCACAGCAGGGTTATTGGGAACCCACTATCCAGATTGGGGACTTGAAACTGCCTAGACAGGGTGTAATTGTCACTGATGTAGAGGATGATAGGTTTGCAGTTGTAATATTAGGCATGAATGTTTTACGCCATTGCTTTGCAGAAGTGTTGGATGCCTTGCATGCCTCTCTCCTTACAGCTTCTCCCAGTGACCAGCAGACCATTCAGCGGGCCATTCGTGTACGCAATGCCCAGCACAAGTTCGCCAACAAACAAGGTGAAATTGGTCTAGTCCGGATCCAAGATACCCGTCCAGTAACCCTACAGCCTGGAACAGAAACTATGGTGTGGTGCCGTGCCCGTCCGGGCATAGAAAATCAGGACTACGAGGCCTTGCTACAACCCATACAGATAGATGGCCAACCACTTGTCATGGCTGCCCGCAGCCTTGTCACAGTTTCCAATGGACGTGTTCCTGTCCGCTTAGTCAACTTGGGCGATGCTCCAGTGAACCTCCACAAGTTCCACTCTGTGGCCCTGCTACACCGGTTAGCACCAGAAGACATTCTCTCTGGTGATTCTACCGCCACACAGCATTCCACCCAAGCTGCTGAGAACATTCAGAATGGAGCCACGAAGTCCTGGTGGGATGAATTGAACGTGGGAGACGCCAATACCCCTATAGAGCACATCAATGGGGTTCGCAATGTGGCCAAGCGTTACCAACAGGCATTCAGCAAACACCCATTGGACTTTGGTAAGACCACGACCATACAACATCGCATTCTGACTGGCGACCACCATCCAATCAAGGAGCGTCACCGTCCAATACCACCAGCGATGTACCAACCGGTGAAAAAGTTGATCCAAGAGATGCGAGATGCTGATGTCATCCGGGAGAGTAACAGCCCCTGGGCAGCCCCGCTAGTCCTTGTCAAGAAGAAAGACGGAACCCTACGATTTTGTGTGGACTATCGTAAACTCAACAACGTCACGCACAAAGACGCATACCCATTGCTGCGGATTGAGGAATCTCTAACGGCTTTGGGATCAGCTACCTGTTTCTCGACCCTGGACTTAACCAGTGGATACTGGCAAGTCCCTATGGCGCCTGAAGATCGTGAAAAGACTGCGTTTACGACCCCGATGGGACTCTTTGAATTCAATAGTATGCCATTTGGGCTATGTAATGCCCCAGCCACATTCCAACGGCTTATGGAGAGGTGCCTCGGCCATGAGAATTTCCAGAGTGTGCTACTGTACCTGGACGATGTTATTGTATTCTCCCGGACATACTAAGAACACCTTCGTCACCTGTCCGAGGTATTCAAGGTACTTATACAGCACGGCCTAAAGGTGAAGCCCTCCAAGTGCTACCTGTTGAAATCCCAAGTTCACTACCTTGGGCATGTCGTGAGCGCACAAGGCGTCCAACCTGATCCTGAAAAGATCACTGCAGTCCAGAACTGGCGAAGACCAACTACCGTCAAAGAAGTCCGAAGCTTCCTTGGATTCGCAGGTTACTACCGGCGTTTCATACCACACTTCGCCCAAGTAGCCAAGCCTCTGAACGAGTTGTTGCGCGGTTGTCCCAGAGAAAACTACAACCGAAAACTTCCGGTAGACTGGACAGCGCGTCAAGAGGAAGCCTTTCAAGCGCTTAAAGCACTTCTGACGCAACCACCAATTCTAGCCTATCCCAACTACAGTCAGCCATTCCGCTTGTACACAGATGCAAGTCACCAAGGTTTGGGTGCAGTGTTGTCCCAGGTTCAGGACAACAAAGAGCGAGTCATCGCCTACGCCAGCAGGAGTCTGAGAGGCGCGGAGAAGAACGACCAGAACTATAGTTCTTTCAAACTCGAACTTCTGGCGCTTGTCTGGGCCGTGACAGAGAAGTTTAAAGACTACCTGGCTGCCACACCCTTTACCGTGTACACAGATAACAATCCGTTGGCGCATCTGGACACTGCTCGACTGGGAGCCCTTGAACAACGGTGGGCCTCAAGACTCGCGAATTACAAGTTCTCTGTCAAGTATCGCAGTGGCAAGTCCAACGCTAACGCTGATGCACTCTCAAGGTTGCCTGTGGGAGAAGAACCACCCCGAGAAGACATCTGGGAAGAGGTGGAGATGCCACCATTCTACAACAAGTTTGCCCAACAGGTTGCTATTGGTGTCCCTGTAGAAGGAGAATCTCTGGCGAAAACAGCTGCCGAATCCCTCCAGGAGCCATCTCTGTGGAAAACGTTCCAAGAAGAGAGCAGAGTTTTAGGAGAATTGTCAGATTTCCTGCTTACAGGAAGAATACCAACCCGTGTAAAGAGAGGTCTTCATGACGTGGAATTAAAACGCCTTTGGCGACCGAGGAAGCGCCTGTTTGTCCAACGAGGCCTTCTACTTAGAAACACTCTTGATCCTGTCACAGGTGAAAGGCTTCATCAGATCCTCGTACCAAGAAGAGACGCACAGATGATACTTGAGGCGTATCATGACAGATCCGGTCACTTCGGGGTACACAAAGACCGAAGCTACCATCCGTCGTCGCTTCTATTGGGTTGGGATGAGGAGTGACATTGAGAGTTGGTGCCGAGAGTGTCCCGCCTGTAGTATCACCAAGGAAGGTCGAAGAGATCAGAAGGCCCCTCTACATCCAATTAAGACTCAAAAGCCGTGTGAAATTGTTGCTCTGGACCATGTGAAGTTGGGTCCCACACGTTCCGGCTACAGCTACGCTCTGACAATGGTGGATCATTACTCCAAGTTCCTTGTCATCGTGCCTGTCAGAGATCTTACAGCAAGAACTACGGCTGAGACCTTCTACGCAGAGTTTGTCCGCCATTACGGTTGTCCTGAGCATATCCTCACCGACCGTGGATCGGCGTTTGAATCCCAATTGTTCCGTGAGCTGTGTCAGTTCCAAGACTGCAAGAAGTTGCGAACCACAGCGTATCACCCTCAAGGGAATGGTATGTGCGAGAAGGCAAATCAAGTGATCATCGGCATGCTAAGAACAGCCGCAGTTACACCTGGTGTTGAGTGGCCTGAGCGTATCAAGGACTTGGCCTATATTTACAACAACACACCCCAAACATCTACGGGATACGCACCATTTTATCTAATGTTTGGAAGACAAGGTCAACTTCCTTCAGACTTAACCCTTGGTGTGAAGGTCCCTGACACCATCAATCCACTACCCATAACAGACTGGGTTGTTGAACACCGCCGACGTATGGAGGAAGCTAAAGAGATAGTTGAAACGCGCATGGATGAGGTTCGTAGGAGACAACAGGAGGATTACAACCATCACGCCCATGCAGCGCCCCTGAAAGTTGGCGACCGTGTATGGTTAAGGAATAACCATCGGAATGGGAAATTGGATCCATTCTGGGAGAAAGAACCATACAGTGTCATCTCCATACCATATCCTGAATCCGACGTGTATGAGATCTCTAAACCTGGGAGACAGCCCCAAGTAGTACACCGAAACCGTCTGAAGCTGTGCCTTAAAGAAGGACTACCCACAGAGGTGCCCCCAGCTGAGACAACGAGTACAGAGATCTTGTCACCGTATGAAGCAAAAGAGAGACACCCAACGTTAACTGAGCTTATGTGGGCGCCTAAACTACTACCATTTAGCTGTTATCCACCAATTGCTCTAGTGCAAGAGAACCCTTCGACAGATGATTTAATTGATTTCAGTGACTCTGTTCCTGATTCAAATCTCGTTCCACTTAGGCGTTCTGAGCGTACCACAAAAGGCATACCTCCAACACGCTATAGTGATGCCATGGCTGTCCTCGGGTAAAAGAGGTTAACTGTCTCTGCTTCTGTATATATGTTATTCCTGCTCTGATTACATTAATGTTTTTCCTGTGTGTATATACAGTATATATATAATATCTTGCCATGTAATATAGTATTTACATTTATATGCAACAATCCAAGCCATAGTGCCTGGCTCACCGAGCCAAGGAAGTTCTGTTACCCCATTGCGGTATGGACATTGGTGCTAGAGTGCCTACTCTTCCTTACAGAAAGGACTGTTTATTGTTTCTCAGAGAGACTCTCATGATAATGGACACTCACAAAATTTGTACCAGAGAGCCTCTGGACCCATTTGCACTACTGTTGTTTCTATATGGACTGTCTGATGGTACCGCCAAAAGGTTCCATAATTCTGAGTTTAATTATCTCTCCGTTACCCTTCAGACTTCTCATGGACATTCCAGGACTATGCCGGGAGGTTTTACCTCAAGTTTCTAGGTATTATATTTTTCTAAACTGTTAGTGACATTTGCACTTTATTCGTATTTATTAACGTTATGTTACATTTCTCACCTTCCCCCCAGCCCGTCGCCGAGGTCGGCTCAGTGAAAGAGGGGGAGTATGTGGCATCCCCGAGCTGGCTATGGCTGGGCTGAGGGTGATCTCTGTGCATTGTATTATTTCCTGTTGCTTCATAGCCTGTGTGACATAGCAGGGGGTCCTGAGTCTCACACAACACAGCGCCACCTAGTGAGCCTCACACATGCATTACACCTCCCATAGGATTGAATAGTAATCAAATGTCCAATGGGAGGACATCGCTTGGGAAAAGGGGAGGAGTCAGCTGATCACTGGGTCCCCATGGTAACACCCCTGCAGGAAGGTCCTGCGTGTGAGGAGTGAGAAGTGTGGAGTGTTAGGAGGAGGAGGTGAGGAGATAAGTGTGATGTCCTGTGAAGAAAGCAGTGAGTTTAGTGCAGGAATCTCAAGTCCTAGACAGGCCCAGGAAGGTTGGAGAGCTGACATACTCCAGCTATTCAGAAGATCCTGTCCCCTGTCTGCCTAGCCATCGCCCTGAAGGAAGTCAAGCATCATCATCTTGTCAGCATGAGACTGTGGAGAGAACATTCTGGAACACGTGCTCCATAGCAAGTATCACAGGATCCAGGGGCCAAGGCCAGACCTGTGGAATATCCTGCCACCCTGACTATTGCACCCCGAAACTCTGAGCTATCAGGACCACATAACGTGAGTGGGGAATATTATGTACTAGTATCATGGTGGGCATCCTCCTATGAGCCAAATAGGAGCCCAGACGCACCTTAGGGCTGTAACACTGAAGTATAAGGGGCTAGGAACACCTTTCATCAAGTCTACCCTGCACCCCAGGACTTTGCTGTGTCACCAGGCGTACCCCGTTGTTTTGTATTGAAGAAACTGTTTAAGCATTTGTGCCTCCACACCCATGGAAGTAAAAGTTCAACTTTACAACCGTTTCTGTGTCTGACTCTGCACCGACAACATCAGGGCGCCCCAAACACCACCAGTCGGCACAGTATAGGGGAAGCGCCCCGGGGGAACAATCACCACCAACATTTGTGCAGCCCCCCTCATCACCGGTACCAGTGGTGGTAACGTGGGACAGCACCAGCGCTGCGCCCTCGTGCCCAGAGACCGTGACAAGTCTGCGCTGTTTGCACCCCCGCAATCCCAACTGCAGCGTTACCTTCCATCTGGTCACCGCAAGTGTAGCCACATTCCCCATATTTGTACAGCCACATTCCCCATAACAGTGCAGCCACATTCCCCATAACAGTGCAGCCACATTCCCCATAACAGTGTAGATACATTCCCCATAACAGTGCAGCCACATTCCCCATAACAGTGCAGACGTATTTAAAGTGAATGGTAGTCACTAGGTTACCTATCTATAGAAGATACCTGTCATTGTCATCCTGTCTGTGCTGATTGTGAAGTGACTGCTGCAAAGATATCTCCTACAGAACAGCAAGTGTTAGTCTGTTATTAGGCCTAGTGGCCACAATGAAAATTACAGGATTTTAGGTTTTGATACACAGACAAATAGCTGATTATACAAATAACAATTTTTATTTGCTAAAACACGCTTTAAAGGACACCAATCAGGACAATTTGGGACACTAAACCATCCACAGGTCCTTATGGACAAGGGGATAATGCAATCCGTGTCTGTATTAAAATGAAAAAAAAAACCCTTTATACTTACCCAGCTGCCGTATTCCTAGCGCCTGCACAGTTCTTCTGTGAAGTCAGGGGAGTACATCTTGGGTTCTTGCACAGGAAAGCCAGGGTGTATGTCCCCAACACCGAGAGCACCAGAGATGAGTCCGATGAGACTAGATAAGTATAAAGGGTTTTTTTTTTTTTTTTTTTTTTTAATGTGGCTGCACATATCATTGTTATAGGGCTATTTGGGACACTAAATCCTTGGTTCATAAGGACCTGTGGGTAGTTTAATGTCCCAAATTGACCCGACAGGTTCCCTTTAAGAGTAGTTGTACTGATTTCATGAATCCTAGGTCCACCTAAAACTTCAGTTTTTTGCAGTTAAGACCCCCCCCCCCCATACCAGTCTTAATGTCATACTGGCTCTAGAGAGTCAGAAAATACATATTTCATGTGGTCAATCCTGCTCTATTTTGTCTATGTGAGTCTGACCTGGGGGAATGGGGGCCAAGGTCATGAAAACTGTTATCTTTTCAACTATGTTCTCTATCCTGCCTGATGACTGTCTCTGTTTACAGAAGATCTATATCAGGCATGGGGGCTACTTCTGAGCCACTACTATACTGTGGCCAAATGCTCCCATACAGAGTGTCTAGTGTCTATATGGCATCAGTGACCTGTATTAAAGACAAATATATTCACATTTTATTTCTAGGAATGATTTTGGGCAAATATAATGGACTCTTAGAAATTATGTCCCATAGAAAATCTTGTTCCTTTAATATTGGTACTTTAGTGTATATATATATATATATATATATATATATATATAAATATACGGTATGTTCTTAAAATGTCTGAGCTCTTGGCAGACTTCACGATAAAATCAATAAGGTCCAGCAAAAGTTTTGTGTTACTTCATCTGGCAGTGAAGAAATAAACAAGATTGGATCTTATGTAGTCTGACAGACTAACATAGCGGAGAACATGTGTAGGCTGCACTCTCATAACCACCAGGCGTGGGCGTGCGCACAGACATGCTTTACTTTCATACAGGATGTCAGGATGCTACAAGCTAAAAACAAATATACTTTACTTTATATTGATATTTTTTTCTTAACTCATAATTAATAACATTCCAAAACTTTATATTCCGCTTCAACTATTGGACTTATTTACCTTTCCTCCAGAAGGAAGAAGATGACCGCGTACCAGCCAAACCAAAGACTCCTCCTAGAGGAAGTGACACCCTAGTGGAGGAGGGCTAATGTGCATACTTATATCCCATGGAGCATTGCTTGTAAGTACAGTCTCCATGGGCCACTCACATTATTGGTCACCATTAGGCTCAACATTCTACATTCTACATTCTAAATAAACCTGTAAATCTTCCTGTTTTTGGAAATGAAAGAAAGCAGAGAATTTGGAGAAAATCCATGCAAACATAAGAACATACAAACTTCATGCAGCTGGTCAGAATCCTCTATTTAGATTACCTTCAGTCGTGTTGGCAGAAATACTAAAGGCTAAAACCCCACGTGGCGTCCTACAGCAAAAAAGCGCTGTGGGAAAAACCACGGTGTCAGCGGATCATGGTTTTTCCCGCAGCGCTTTTCACAGAAAGTTTGCTGAGGTTTCCTCGGCGGACTTTCTGCTTCCATTATACCTATATGGAAACCATCGGCATTTCCGTAGGTATAAATAACATGCTGCAATTTCCAAAACCGCAACGGTTTTGGAAATTGTAGCGTGTCCGCTGCATGTATTTTACCGCACTGTGGGGATGGGATTCGCTAGAATCCCATCCATTACACAGTGACTGTAAAACAATGCGTTTTTTCCCACGGCATTTCCCCACGGCGTTTACGCCACGTGGGGCCCCGGCCAAAGGTGGAATATTTATTTAAGCTGGCATCCAGTTATGGACAACCCCTATGCCCCATGAAGCACAACGCAGCAAAAAAAAAATGTTGTGGAAAAAGAGGCATGTTTTTTTTCCGCAATATTTTCCATTGAATTTATTCTGCGTTTTTCTCTGCTTTTTTCCTTCCCATATTAAATATATAAGGAAAATGCTCACGATTCCACAGCTAAAATTAACATGCTACGTTTTTGAAAAAGCACCTTTTCTTAGTAACGCCTCTCATTCACTTTGCTGTTTCTATAAAATGCAGCGTTTTTTTTTACGCTGCATTGTTTTGAAAATCGCATAATTTTCAATTATACCTACAGAAACGCTAGCGTTTTCTGTATAGGTATAATAGAGGCAGAAAGTCCGCAGAGGAAACCTCTGAGGATTTTCTGTGAAAAAACACTGCGGATAAAACTGAGATGCAACAGCCCCTTCAAACAGTTGATCGGTGTAGATGTTGGGTGCCCCCTACCAATCTGATATTGTTGGTCTATCCTAGGGATAGGCTGTTAATATCTTAGTCTCCAAAAATCCCTTTTAGACTAAGGCCCCATATAGTGGGCTGCATCAAAAAAGCCTTACGGCTTTTGGTTTTTGCTGCAGCGCTTTTCACAGAAAGTCCGCAGAGGTTTCCTCTGCGGACTTTCTGCTTCCTTTATGCCTATAGGGAAACCGACGGTGTTTCCGCAGGTATAATTGACATGCTGTGATTTTCAAAACAGCGGTGGTTTTGGAAATCGCAGCGTGTCCGCTGAGCATATTTTTCCGCAAGATGTGGATGGGATTTGCTAGAATACCATCCACCTTGCTGTGGATGTAAAACGCCTCATGGGGTCCTGGTCTAAGGCTGAAGCCCCACGTTGCAGAAATGCTGTGGCAAAAAATGTTGTGTTTTACAGTACCTGCAAAGTGGATGGAATTCTGGCTAATTCCATCCGCCCATTGCAGAAACAAAATTCACAGCAGAAAAGCTGCGTTTTAAAAAACACTTGCATTTTTGTAAATTGCAGCATGTTAATTTTACCTGCAGAAATGTTGGTGTGTTCTCTATAGGTATAATAGGGACAGAAAGTCTGCAGAGGAAAAGTCTGCATTTTTTAAAAAAGCAGCTTTTCCGCAGTGTATTTTTTTCTCACAATGTGTGGATGGGATTAGCCAGAATCTCATTCAATTTGCTGGTACTGTAAAACGCCGCGTTTTTTTCTGCTGTGTTTCCGCAACATTTGCCCTCAGCCTTAGCCTAAGCCCCCTTGCAGACGACTGTATGAATGGTCAGTGTGCTATCCGGGTTTTTCGATGCACCTAGGGCGTGGCTGTGCTGGCCGAAGCATCTGTGTTCGACTAGAACTTTTGGATTCATGGAACTGATTTTCAGTTGCAGAATTTTCTGCCCCAATATTTGCCGTGTGTACATCCGTCCTAATGAGGACATGTTTCTGATCAGATGTAGTTTCGACTTCATAATTTCCAGATTCCTCCAGATACGTGGAATACAGTATATCTTACCACTCAACTTCTAAACTTGCCACTGCTTTTCCTTAACGGAGTGGAAAAAAATCTCACGTAGCCACAATTTATTTTGCATGCAATGAACTAATCTCAGCATATAAAATGCATTTTCCAACATTCCTTGCTTCCGCCCTATATCTGTTGCATACTGTTTAAAATTAGAAAAGTCGATTTGCGTAATTCCGGACAGATGGTCATTCATTTTCATTTTACTAGTTTTAAATAGAAACAATGGCGAGCCGCCCCATACATTCAATAATACATGGCAATAACATTTTACTGTATCATGTAAAAACTAAGATCGAGTCTTCACATTGTATATAAGTCTGAACCATTAGCAGGTTTGTTTATTAAGTTACTATATAACTTCCCCCCAATACCCGCCATGTGTTACATGAGCCACAGTAGCAGATTATATAGGAAGTTACAGAAAATGGTTCCAATTAGACCTTGTCTGGTTGTCATTACAATCAGACTCCATTTTTTCAGCTGTAATTCTGAGTCAGTGTTGTTTGTGCAGTATTTGATCAGGCTTTGGAAAGTTGTGTTTGTAGAGGACACATGCCCATAGAGTTGAGAATTCACACAGCTGCTGTCTGAACCTCGTGCTCAAACACCATATGACTGTCTGATATGGTAATTAAGGCGCAGAATATCCAGGGTTAACAGATCAGCCCAGCAGATCCAGCTGCATATGATTTATACATGCCACATGGCAGCACTGTCATAAGCTAAATAGCTACGGAGGTTGTCTATATAGGCTGGTAATATGTATGGAAACGAATTATAGCATAAGGTAATGTAAGGAGTCTTATAGGAATAGGCACAGATTCTGAACTTCACAAAATTCAGTGTGAGGCTAAGGCCCAATGTAGCATTCCACAGAAAAAAAGCGCTGCGGGAAAAACCATGGCAGAAACGCATCTGGGTTTTTTCTGCAGCGCTTTTCACAGAAAGTACACTGTGGACTTTCTGCTTTCATTATACCTATAGGGAAACCGCCCGCATTTCTGTAGGTATAATTGACATGCTGCGATTTCCAAAACAGCACCGGTTTTGGAAATTAAAGTATGGCTGCTGCACATACTTTTCTGCAAGGTGTGGATGGGATTCACAAACAGCAGCATTAACGCCACGTGGGGCCCCAGCCTAAGAATGGATACTGTATGCTAGAACATGTATTGATGAAAAACAAACATTGCCCCAGATTTACTATTGTGGTTACAACTAGGCACTGTCGTAAATGTGGCACATCTTTTCCAATTTGCTAGACATGTGGTTATTGCTTTTCAGGAAAAATGGGCATGGGAAGGGGTTTTCCATAAATTCCAGGTCTTAGGGAAGAGGCTGGGGAAGGTGAAACATAAAATAAAATTTTAAAAAATCACACTTACTTGTCTGGTCCAACGCCTGCCATGTTTTTGCCGGTGGAAGTCCTGCACCTCATGTGACTGCTGAAGCCAGTCAGCGGCCACAGGAAAGATGTCTTGAAATTTGTAGACATGTAGGTATAACTGACATGCTGCAATTTTCAAAAATGTGAGAATTTCAGAAAATGCAGCTTTTCTGCAGTGGATTTTTCTGCCATGTGTGGATGGGTTTAGCCAGAATCGCATCCACTTTGGAGGTACTGTACAACGCTGCATTTTGGCAACGTGGGCCCCGGCCTAAATGCACCAAAAATGAGTCACCCAATCACTGGTCTATGTGAAAGAGCCTTTACCCATTTTCTGTCAACTTCTTGAGCTGTCTACATGATAATTAATAAATCTATTGAGAAGTCCCACCAATGACCCCTGTGGTACCCCACCACATAAAGTACAACAATGTGAATGTTTTCCATTAAGAACAACTTCTGGCTTTCAGCCAATTACTTGCACACATTTTCCGCCAGTCTCAGCATTCTTATTCCAGTCCTTTATGGGGCATAGTATCAAATCTATAGTAGATATACATCATAAGGAGTTACAACAGTTCTACAACGAATAATGATAATAATATTAGAAACAACATGTTTAATCTGTTTCCGTCATATTTCTCAATT
Organism: Leptodactylus fallax; assembly: GCA_947044405.1. Taxonomy (NCBI): domain Eukaryota; kingdom Metazoa; phylum Chordata; class Amphibia; order Anura; family Leptodactylidae; genus Leptodactylus; species Leptodactylus fallax. The sequence continues at coordinate 1,020,242 of CAMRHE010000410.1, forward strand.
TTCGTTTTTTACTCTACACCTTCCAAAAGCCATATTTTTTTTTTATTTTTCCCATTCACAGCCCGGATAATAAGGATGGGGTGGAATTAGAGAAAAACTGCATTTGCATTTGTGTTAGTTTTTACAGCATTCACTGTGCAGCCAAAATTACATATTACCTGTATTCTGTATCCTTGTAGGATTATGACAATAACAAATTTATATACTAAAATCCAAAACTTTGGAAAAAAAAATATTCTTCCAGTTATCATATTCTGACACTTTTTTATATTTCCATATATAGGGCATGAGACATCTTTTTTTGCAGGCCAAGATGTACTTTTTATTTATACCATTTTGGGGAATGTCTGATGTTTTGATCGCTTTTCATTCAAATTTTTATTGGAGGTGAAATGGCTTTTTTTTTATTTTTTTTTCCTCAAAAGTGTTCACTGTATGGAAAAAATACTTTCATAAGTTTGTAGTTCTGATTGAGGCTTCAGAAGAGTTAATGCTCACCATCACTGTGGGCACTGATCACGGGCGCGGGTATAATACATGGGAGACCTGGCAACTATGGCAGCCGCTGTTCCTTAATTAAAGACCCAACATCTGCCATACTATTACGGCAGATGTCAGGAAAAGGGTTAAACTATTATTTATGTCTATATATTGTAGCATTATTTTTCAGAAATTTACAGATGAGCTGCACCCTCTTTGGTTTCAGAAATGACTCATTGTAACATTTTTCAATCCACTTTTTTCTTATATGTCTATTTATATCATTAAGACTTACATCTGTTCTCACACATCTTGAATCATTATCACACCAGAAATGTATAAAATTAAACTCATTATCTTATTGTCTTGGGTAAAGTGTTTTGAGAACAAATAAGCCTCCTTCTTGAAATTGTAGCATTCTTTATCCATGTCAATTTTTTTATAGTCTAATAATAAAGGGGTTATCAGGTATGTAAAAATGACCTATCCCTAGAATACACCAGCAATGTTTGATTGGTGAGGATCTGACCTCCAGGACCAACAGCAATCAGCACTATTAGGGGATTAGGTTATGTTTATAGAGGGGTACTTTTAAGAAGGAGGGCAATTGCATTAGTAATAACGGGTAAAGTGTTTTAGCCATTATGGAGTTTCCAATTGATAAACTGTATGTTCTAATTTCATGAATGCATGATGTAATTTAGAACAAATGTCTCATGTGATGTCTGCTGCATATGATAGAGGGAGTGAAGCTGAGCTCTGTGATATATAGGGTTATATGATAGAGGAGAGAAGCTGAGCTCTGTGATATATAGGGTTATATGATAGAGGAGAGAAGCTGAGCTCTGTTATATATAGGGTTATATGATAGAGGAGAGAAGCTGAGCTCTGTGATATATATGGTTATATGCAGTGTCGGACTGGGATGTCTAGGGCCCACCAGTGGAATTGTTTCTAGGGGCCCACCATCAGAACCCCGGCAGATCAGCGGTACCGAGACAGAGCGTCTAAAGGTAATAACATGCTGGGAGCCATGCTGCTCACCCACTATACCATGTGCACCACTGCACTACCTAAACCTACTGCTACTCCTTGTATGGCAAGTGAACAGCGTGGCTCCTAGAATTGCTACCTTTACCTGTAGCCGCACTGTCCTGGAAAAGCTGATCTGCAGAGGTCCTGGCTGTTGTATCATCGTAGATGTAATATTGATGGCCTATCCTAAGGACAGGCCATCAATATTAGGAAGATGGATAAATCCTTTAAAGAGTTTGTCGAAGGAATTGGAACTATTTTATTATAAAAGTAGAAAAAGTTCACAAACACTGTCACATACGAAAAATACCATACAAAAACCATAAACAGAGACAATACATAAATCCAAAACATAGCATAAATAACATAAATACAAGAAATCGTCAAGACAAAATTAAAACCGAAAACATGCGCAAACCAGCCCCCATCCATTCCGTCTTTTAATCCGCCTTTCACTCCGCCTTTCATTCTGCCTTTCACTCCGCCTTTCATTCTTCTTCAGCCATCCGTCAGTCAAAACTCTAATTATCCTAAAAACAAAGAAAAACAAAATGAGCAATGTACAATGAAACATATAACGAAAACATATAACACTAATAAACCCCAACTGAAACTTACTATGAAAATTTTTTTTATTTTTTTTTTTCCCTTCACCACACCCGGCCAGCACCACGCCTCATGTCCTCCCATGTCCGCATAGTCCTGGTGCTGGCACCACCCACCACCGAGCCCCTGAAACCCCGACCTGGCTCTCCGCCTCATGTCCTCTCTTGTCCGCATAGTCCAGAGCCAGGCCGGGCACACGAAAACCTATAAACCAAACCCTCCACCCCCAAAAAGAAACCCCCCTCCCAAACAACCTACCCCCCTAAAAAACCCCTTAACTACTAAAATGGAATTATGAAATGGAATATGGAAAATGAAAATGGGATATGGAAAAAAAATGGAAATGGAAATGGGAAATGAATATGGGATATGGAAAAATGGAAAATGGGAAAACGGGCACAACACATGACAAACGACAACAACAACAAACAACAAGTACCAGACAAATAACCAATACCAGACAAGCAACAAAACCCACCATCCTACATAACCTGTTAAGATTACCCTCCCTCCCATGAACCTCCCATGGGCCTAGGGTCGGTTATCCTCAAGCCTCTTACCCTTCTATCCGTTTTTCCAAAACAAAAATGACTATGCGGTGACACGCCAGCCCTCCACCAGGAAGAGAGCACAGGAGGCCTGTCCCTGTCTACTCGCCCTACCACTATGTCCCTATCTATCATTCTGTCCCTACCCTGTCCCTACCTGTCCCTCTCTATCAGAAAAAAATAAAACCCACCCCTCGTGCCAACCTTGCCCTACCTGTCCCTATCTGGCCCTAACCTAACTCACCTACTTTGAATCCCTTATTCTAACCCTCAGGGAACAGAAAAGGTGAACCCCCTCCAGAGGGTACCAGCCCTCTCTGCACCCAGCCCCTCATACTCCCGAGAGCGCACCCTCACCAGGTCCACCATGATGTTTTTAACCACCTCCTCCTCCGGGAGGATTTTGCCTCGCATCGATACTAGACACCGGGATGACCACAAGTGGAACCTGACCACTGCACTAACTATAAAAAGTGTCTGGCAGTCCCTGCCCTCTGGGTGTTTGAATGCCCCATAGGCCCACTCGGCATAGGAAAGGCCAGCCAGCCGCCGCCAACCGGTGGAGGTCCCCACCAATTTGCAAACCCTTATATTGAAGGGGCACTGAAGCAGGAAGTGCTCCATGCTTTCCAGCATGTCGCCACACTCCTCCCGAGGGCAGCCTCGTTCGTCGGAGTTCCGGTACTTCAAGTTCCCCCTCACATATAACTTACCTAGGAGGCAGCGCCAGGTCAGATCCCAAAACTTCTGAGGAAACCTTTTGGAGTTAAGAAAACGCAACCCTCCCTCTAAGGTTTCTCCTGGGCAATCTTTGAGCGCCAGAGGCTTCTGGAAGCGGGTCAACAGGACCTTGTCGTCAAGAAAACGTCTTGACTGAGTCCTGATCTCCCACGCCCCCAGACCCCACCGACGAATCACTTTCAAGACCAGGGAAGCATAGGCTGGGAGATATCCATGGGGTGCACGAAGATCTTTCACTTGCCCTCCTGACTCCCATTTCTGGAAGAAGGGCCGAAACCACCCCTGGCAGGAGGCTACCCACGAAGGAGCCCCCTCGGCGGAGAGGTTTGGTAGATTGATATTAAGAAAGGTGTTCATTAAGAACACCACAGGATTAACCATATTTAACCCCCCTAGCCTCCTTGTGCGGTATGTAACCTCCCTCTTGATTAGGTTGAGCCTGTTCCCTCATAACAGTTGGAAGAACAGGCAACAGATCCTACTCCAACAAGACTCTGGCAAGGCACAGACGCTACCTAGATAGATCACCAACGGGAGCAGGAAGGCTTTGGCAAGGTGAACCCTTTCTCTCAGGGTCAAAGACCAACCCTTCCAGCAATCAACTCTCTGGGCGACATCCTTAAGTCTACCTTCCCAATTTTGGAGTGGATAATCACCCTGGCCAAAATGGATGCCTAAGATCTTTACAGACCCCTGGGGTTCTGGGAGGGTGTCCGGGAGAGAAAAACCAGGCTCTCCCCCTCCCAGCCAGAGGCTTCCACACTCCTCCCATGACGAGACAAGAACGGTGACATCATCCGCATAGGCTACTGTCCTCAAAGGGGAGCCGGTGTCCTCCAGGTCCATCCTGACTCCCGCCACCGGCCCACCATTAATCCGCCTAATCAGGGGATCAATGGCGAACACATACAGTAGCGGGCTCAAGGGACATCCCTGTCGGACGCCCGACCCCACCTCAAAAGGACGACCAACCCAACCATTCACAAGTGGGAAAGACTCATCCCCAGCGTATAAGGTCTGCAGCCACTGAATGAACCCCCCAGGCAGGCCATACCTCGAGAGAGTTGACCGCAAATACTCATGATTCACCCTGTCAAAAGCCTTAGCCTGATCTAGGGACAGCAAGTACCCCTTCCACCGACCTGCCCTACTCTGCTCCACAGCCTCCCTGACACTCAGGACCGCACTTAAGGTGCTACGACCGGGAACAGAGCAGTGCTGAGCCGGCGAGAGGAGCCGGGGCGCAAACTGTACCAGCCGGTTAAAAAGTACCTTCGCCAGAATCTTCCGGTCCGTATTGAGAAGTGCTATGGGCCGCCAGTTCTCAATATGGCTCGGATCCTTACCCTTTGACAGAACTATAAGGGCGGACCTCCTCATTGACTTCGGCAGAGTGCCCGAGGATAGACACTCATTAAGCACGTCAGTCAAGAGGGGAGCCAAAGCTCCTTTAAAGGTCCGATAGAACTCAGATGTTAAGCCATCTGGGCCAGGTGACTTCTTGAGGGCAAGACCCTCAATAGCCCTGACGACTTCCTCTTCCCTTATAGGTTCTATCAAAACACCAAGAGAAGGGTCTTCTGCTGACTCAGGAATGGCTTCAGCCAAGAAACCTGAAATCCGATCCCGATTCAGTTCCTTCTTTGCCAAAAGGTTCGAGTAGAAAGACCTGACGACCTCCAAGGTCCCTGACCTGGATCTTGTCAGGGATCCTGTACTGTCAATCAGGCCCGTTACTGTCTTACAAGTCACTGACATCTTACAGTTCCTGTAGGGGTCGGGCGAGCGGTATTTCCCGAAATCCCTCTCAAGAACCAAAGATGCGTGCCTATCATACTGACACCTTTTAAGCAAAGCCTTCACACCGGAGATATCCTCCTGGCTACCTCCGGTCGAGACCAGATGTTCAAGTCTCTTCCTCAGTGCACTGTACATGCGGTACATGTCCAGTGACCTGAGTCTTGAGAGCCGGCGGAAAAATCCCGCCACCCTTTTTTTGAATATCTCCCACCACTCTGACCTAGTACCTTCAAGACCCAGTAATAGTACCTGATCCTGAAGAAACTCCTCAAAGGCTTGTCTTACAGCTGCCTCCTCAAGGAGTGACGAATTCAGCCTCCACAAACCTCTTCCTCTCCGGAGGGTCTCTGAAATATTCAAATTAAACAAAATTAGACAGTGATCAGAGAACTCCACCTCCACCACGGACACAGGGGTGGTGACGGAATTCTCCTTCAAAAAAAACCTATCTATCCTAGACCTAACACTACCTCTCTGAAAGGTGAACCCACAGTGACCTGGGGAATGCCTGATGTGGATATCCTCCAGGCGAGCTTCACTCACTATGCTATTTAACGCGGCGCCATCATAGGGCAGTCTATCTCTGGTACCTCCTCGGTCTTGGGGTCTAGTTATGGTATTAAAATCCCCACCAAAGATGACTTGTTTGCCCGTAAAAAGAAAAGGCTTAATCTTCATAAAGAGGCTTTTACGGTCCCACTTTGTCTGGGGACCGTAGATGTTAATGAGGCGCAGGCTTTGTCCCTTCATGAAGACGTCTAAGACTAGGCACCTTCCCATTTCAAGCTCGATCAGTCGCTGGCATTTCACCTCTGCGGTAAAAAGCACCGCCACTCCACTATACGGCTCAGCCGCAAGAGACCAGTAGGAGGGCCCCCTGTGCCACTCCCTCCTTGCTCTGTTTATCTCCGATAGAGTACAGATCCTGGTCTCCTGCAAAAACAAAATGTCAGCTTCAACCCGGCCAAGAAAATCAAAGGCTGCAAACCTAGCCGTATCAGACTTAATGCTGGCCACATTAATGGTGGCCAGCGTCAGTGGAGAGGGGACTGCCATTAAGACCGATTGAGCTCAATGACCTTCAGCTTCCCACCCCCTTTCCTCCTATCACCACCACCCCTAGATGAGTCTGAAGAGGACCCGCGACTTCTCCTCGTCTTGCGGGTCCTCTTCTTACATTGGGATTGGTCCATCACCTCCCCCGGTGCGGTTTGGCCAGAGGAGGGATGGACCTCCCCCGCAACTTCTCCCTGAGGAGTTACAGTGGTCGCAGAGACAGTAGCAACTTCGGCCCTGGGTGCATCATCTCCTCCTCCAGGCTCCAGGCCAGCCTCCCCCCCCCAGAGGGCAGCCCCTGACGGCTCCACCTCTCCCTCTGAAGCCTCCCCTGAGGCCGACGCATCCTCACAGAGGGATTGGTACCGGTTGGGACCTACCACTAGAGGGCCGTCGAGTCTGCGTTCCTTCGTCGGGGGGGGGGGGGGGGGGCAGATGTTTTTGCCCTCACTTTACTCGGTGACTTTCTCCGCTTGACCGTCTCTCCCTCCCCAGCATTGACGTACTGAGAAGAAGACGACTGGTCAGCCTCTTCCTCCCTCTGCAGTCTCCTCATCTCCTCAACCAGAGTCATGCCCACTGCTGCCTCGGCATCAGGATCCGGCCCAGCAGAGCCAGGGGCAGAAGGAAGGCACATAACTCCCTCCCTCTGCTCCCTCCTCCTCTCGCGCCTCCTTGCCCTTGATGGTGGCTGGGCCTTCTCCCTTTGCCTTGGCAGACTAGTCTCTCCTCCCCCACTCACCCCCCTCCGCAGCAGGGACAGCCTCCTCAACTGCTCCCGCTTGCCGAAGGGTGCTGTTGGCGAAAGACCGTGGACACGCCCCGATCGGGTGCCCAAGGACACCACACAGGTGGCAACGCACCCTGCCACAGGTCGCCGCGAGATGGCCCACCTCCCCACACATGGCGCACTTCTGCACACGGCAGGAGGCGCTCAAGTGTGAGGGGTCACCGCACCTGTGACAGAGTTTTGGCTGCCCCTGGTAGAAGACAAGGATCCTGTCTTTCCCAAGGAAGGTTGAGGACGGGATATGCATCACCGAGTTATCCTCGTGTCGCAATTTGACCATGAAGGTCCAGGCCGCCCCCGACCATATCCCGAACTCGTCGAGATTTTTCTTTGGGAAGTCCTTGACCTCCCCAAACCTGTTCAGCCAGGTCATGATGTCCGTATAAGAAAGTGACTCGTTACGAGTTAAAACGGTCACTTTCTTAATGTTATCCTGGCGTGACACCGCCCACACCATAAAGTCACGCCAGGCGGGCTCGTCCTTCACCAGCCTATAGTTTCCCCAGAAGGTTTCTAAGCCCTCCGGGGTAACAAAGCTGATGTCAAACTCCGAGGAGCCGACAGGATTAATCAGGGCAAAGATGTCGCTTGCCCTGAAACCCATCCCGAGTAGGAGTTCCACGACCCCCCTCCTCTGGGGACAAGGGCCGGCTCCCCCCCCACACGAGACGGGCCACGTTCCTCCGTGTCGGCCCCCTACGCCCGGGTGTAGGGAGAGTCCATCTGGTCTCACCTCCTTCCTCTCGGAACTTCCCTAGGCCAAAACGCTCGATCCAGAACCTAAGGTCTCTCGACTGCCCATCTATGGTCATTGTGGACTGGCCCGCCCGTAAAGCCTCCTGGAGCTGCCGTTGCAAATCGCCGTCCCTGGAGCCCGGCGGAAGACATGATGCACCCCCAGGGGCCCCAGAAGCGACGCTGGCATAGGAGCGTGGGGGCCCGGAGGCCGCAGCAACCTCCGCTGCCGGAGTACCAGCGCCACTCCCAGGGACCCCCGCAGAACTACTTAGCCCAGCCACGGCAACCGGAGCACCAGAGGCGGCAACAGTCCGCCCTGGCATAGCCGCCGCGGACCGGGTCACTCCAACTGCAGCAGAAGGAACAGCGGCAGAGAGGACAACAGGAGCAATGACAGGAGTAACAACAGGAGCAACGACAGCATCAGGAACAGCATCAGGAACAGCAGCAGAAACAGCAGCAGGGACAACAGCAGAAATACCAGAAACAACAGGGGCCACAACAGAAATATTACTAGCAGTAGAAATACTTTTTTTTAGCAGCAATGGTAATAGCCCCTCCACCCGCAGCCTCCCCGACTACAGGCTCTTGGACTCCCATGCATACTACACCACCTTCTTCAGGAATACTACTAATTACCTCTTTTGTCCCACCCGCTTTCCCCTTTACCTTACCTGTCTGCTTAACTAGCTTCTCCACTCGTCCATCATTCACACCTGCAGTCTTCCTTCTTACAGCGGGGCCGGCTGCAGCACTCGCTGATGGCTTCCCCGCTTTTACCTCGGCCTCCGCATCCACAGTCACCCCGGCACCTGATGTTGTAGGAGGACACGCCCCCTTAGCCCCGGAAGTGACCTCCGCATCACCGGCTTCATCAGCACTGGAGGAGGATGAGCCACGCCCACCTGCCACTCCCCCTTTCCTACACCTTACTCTGGGGGAAGCCATCGATATTTTAAAACCTCCTACCAGGGAGGGAGGTTTCCCTACGCCACTCCCCTCCGCAGGGGGGGCTTCTTTGCCTTTGCCCTTGTCCGCAACTATGAGCGCCTTGTCCGCAACCATGAGCTCCTTGTCCACCACCACCTGAAAGGTACTATCAGGCGCCATTTTGACTGCTGGCACCCCGGGCACCCCGCCACTTGGCGTGACCCGAGGTGCCTGCGCCTCCCTTTTTGTCTCCTGGAGGCATCGCAACCTGGGCTGAGGTCCCGGCGCGATGCTCCCCAGGCAACGACCTGACAAATTTAAATGTCTCTATTGCTCTTTTTTTTTCCTTCCTTGCCTTCTTCCTGGTCTTGGTTCCTTTTCCCTCCTCCTCCCCGTCCAAATCTGACAAGCTGAATGCTAATTGGTCCATTCTGGACGGGGACTCCAATTGGCAGATTTGCCTCATCAGCTTCCCGCCTTCTCCCGAGGCTCCACCCTCCTCCTCCTCCGTCTCGGGCAGTGGTTGGTTCTCTGGGAGTGTGGGAGATTGCGTCACTTCCTGTCCTGTCATTCTGACTTCCTGTCTTGTCATTCTGACTTCCAGTTTCACTGCCGGCGCTGATGCCTGTGTATATGTGGGTATCAGGCTGCTGCTACTAGGGACGGCTACTCGACTATACTGTACCGCCATGCTGTCATCTGACTCCAGGTCTGACTCACAATAGTCGTCCTCTCCCGAGCTGTCTGAGGACGCGGGGCCATCCTTCAACAACCGCTCCTGCTGTTTGCGGAAGAAGCGGTCATCGTTCAGCAGCTTCTCTCTGAACGGCCCCGCGCCCCTCCAGAATCTCCGTGCACCTGGCTTCCAGGGCCTTTATTTGTTTTTTCAGGCTCCTTACCTGCTTACTGAAAACCGGGCGGTCCTTCCTTGAGGCCCTGTCGCTACGGGCGCGAGCGCTCTGAAGCTCCCCACTCATTGCGAACAGGGATCTCCGGGCCCGGTCATACTCCTCCAGGACCGCCTCGATCCTCCGGCTGTAGATGGCAACCTCTTCTCCAGCTTTCCGGATGCCCCATCCTGCGGGCGATTGAGGCAGCGATGACGGTAAGGCGTCTTTTCTTCTGCTTGCAGGGACCCTTCCAGAGGAAACCGCATATCCTGCGGCCGTAGCCCCCCTTCGGACCGGCTTCACCCGCCACTGCCGCTGATGTTACCGCCGTGGCTGATGTTGCCGTTTTCACGGATCCACCTGCCGGGACTGCTGACACCCCTGTCGCCACCGCTACTCCTGCCGGCATCGCCCGCTCTACGGACGTCGCTGCTCCCGATGCTGTTCCTGATGCTGCAGCCGCCAATGTCGCTGCTGCTGCTCCTGATGCTGCTCCCAATGCTGTTGTCCCGGTCGCCATTCTCATTGAGGCTTGCTGCCTCAGCGACCTCCGCCTGCCCTGCTCTGCTGGTGCTGTGTCGGCAGACATTCTCCTGCCCCCCGCCTGTAAGGTCCGGGGGGCAGGAGCTCCACGCTCCATGATAAGGCTCCCCTCCGCACGGGGAAGGGAGTCGGAGCTACGGTATGTATCACACAAAAGACCGAAAACCACACCCAATAATCGGTCTCCAAGTATCCAAAAAAGCCTCTTAAGCCTCTGGACTCAGGAGCTCAAACAAGTGTGTCTGACTCCCACAGTTGCCCCGAAGGAATTGGAGCAACCCATGTAGCTGGCGGAGGTGTAAAGTAAAAAATAAGTAAATTAAAAAGCATACTCACCTGTCCCCGGTGCTCCGTTGTCTGCTGCCAGTGTCCATTCAGTCTCATGCCGGCGACTCCTTGCTGGGAGTCCTGCACCTCATGTGATCGCTAAGACCAATTATGTACAGGATTTCCAGAAATGAGGCGCCGCCATGAGACCGAACAGACATAGGCAGGGGACAACGGGGTGCTGGGGACAGGTGAGTATGCTTTTTTAAAAATTTTCTTATTTTTACACCTCCCTGCGGCCGACACAGTGGTCGCTCCAGTTTATGGACAACCTCTTTTAAGGGGTTGTCTGGGCCAAATTTTTCTATGGTCACTTCACTGGTCCCCCCACATAGTGGCCTCTTCACTGGTCCCCCATACTGTATGGGGAATAGTGATGGGATCATTATATTGTGTGGGAGCAGTGATGGGGGCTAACATCCTGTGGGGGGAGGGACATTAAACTGTGTGGGGCATATTAAATGGGTTGTCCAGGGTTAATCTTTTTTATGGCCTATGCTCAGGATAGGCCATAAATACCTGATCGGTAGAGGGCTGACACATGGCCCCATCAGCTGTTCGGAGCCACTTCCGGCACCTGTTCTGTACACAACATAGGGCCGGAAGCAGAAAGCTCCATCCGCTGTATAGCAGCCCGGCGCCTTCACTGCAGCTCAGCTCCTACTGACTTCAATAAGTGCTGAGATACAGTGAAGGTGCCCAGCCCCTATACAGTGGACAGAGCTTTCTGCTTCTGGCCCTGTATTGTGTACAGTACAGGCATCAGAAGTGGCTCCGAACAGCTGATCGGTCCGGGGTCAGCCCCCTACAGATCAGGTATCTGTGGCCTATCTTGAGCATAAACCATAACAAATTATGCCTGGACAACCCCTTTAATATACACCCCTAATGCACCACACTTTAAAGAGGTTGTCCAGTATAATTTTTTTTCTTTTTTATAATTAGTCTGGGGGAGGTGAATCCCCCCTACCCCCCCCCCCCCCCAAAAAAAAAAAAACATGCTAAACATACTCACCTGTCTCCGGTGCTCCGGTGCTCCCAGCACGGTCCGGTCCTGCAGCTCCGCTGTCTTCTTTTTGCCGGAATTCCTCACTGGCTGTGACGTCCCAGGTCCCTTCCCTTAGGCCACTGATTGGCCTCAGGGGTCACGTGACGTCACAGGTAGTCACGTGCAGAGGGAACGTCAGCTGGAAGAAAACAACAGAACTGTAGGACCGAACTGTGCTGGGAGACACTGGGGACAGGAAAGAAAGTTTGTGGGGGTTTTTTTTGTTTTGTTTCTTTCACCTGCCCCTGCATAATTAAAAAAAAAATGAAGGAGCCACTGTATGGAGTATAAGCTCCACAGTGGCCCCCACCCTGTATTATAAGCTCCACAGTGGCCCCCACACAGTATTATAAGCTCCACAGTGGCCCTCACCCTGTATTAGAAGCTCCACAGTGGCCCCCACCCAGTATTATAAGCTCCACAGTGGCCCCCACCCTGTATTACAAGCTCCACAGTGGCCCTCATCCTGTATTATAAGCTCCACAGTGGCCCCCACCCTGTATTAGAAGCTCCACAGTGGCCCCCACCCAGTATTAGAAGCTCCACAGTGGCCCCCACCTAGTATTAGAAGCTCCACAGTGGCCCCCACCCAGTATTAGAAGCTCCACAGTGGCCCCCACCCAGTATTATAAGCTCCACAGTGGCCCCCACCCAGTATTATAAACTCCACAGTGGCCCCCACCCAGTATTATAAGCTCCACAGTGGCCCCCACCCAGTATTATATGCGCCCAATAGCCCCCTCCGCTCCGCTTCAGTGTTATTATTATACTTCGGGGTCTCCTCAGACCCCAGAGTATAATAATCGGAGGCCCAGGGAAAGTGATTAACAATAACAAACTCTCATACTCACCTTGCCTTACCTATACTTGGCATCCTCGCTCCATCCTGTCGTCTTCAGCGTCTTCAGACCCTTTTCCGAAGACGCTGCTGAGGCCTGTGATTGGGCCTTAGCGGTCACGTGGGGGCGCACTGACGTCATTACGCGGTCGCGCCACATGTGACCGCCGGGGCCTAATCACAGGCCTCAGTCACATGACGGAGGAGTGCCGGAGAGAACACTGTGCCCAGGAGAGGTGAGAATATGTATTTATTATTTTCAGTCACCTCCCCTGGGCTGCCATCTATTGGAAAGGGGCCTGCAATATGCCAGAACTCCTTTCCAATAACAGTATGTATAGCGGTCGGGGAACCAGGCTTTCCCCGACCGCTATCATAGTGGTCCAGGGCCCAGCCATATCCAGCTGGCCGCGGGCCCCGTACCCTGCTGGGTCCGGTCGCGGTCGCGCCCCCTGCGACCGCGATCGTAACGCCACTGGTCAGGGGCCCGATCGGGATGGTCAGGATCCCGAACGGGCCCCCATGACATGAGGACTAATAGTCGGGGCTCGGGGCCCACCGGTGGATTCACCGGTTCCCCGGTGGGCCAGTCCGACCCTGGTTATATGATGGAGGAGAGAAGCTGAGCTCTGTGATATATAGGGTTATATGATAGGAGAGAGAAGCTGAGCTCTGTGATATATAGGGTTATATGATAGAGGAGAGAAGCTGAGCTCTGTGATATATAGGGTTATATGATAGGGGAGAGAAACTGAGATCAGTGATATATAGGGTTATATGATAGGAGAGAGAAGCTGAGCTCTGTGATATATAGGGTTATATGATAGAAGAGAGAAGCTGAGCTCTGTGATATGTGAACCGAGAGCAAGGCAGGTGGTTTGGTCTCCGCAACCAGAAATGAACGCACACGCGGTAGTTCAAGAAAAGAATATATATTTACTATAAGTTAATAAAGGCTATTTGAAGGTAAAATGACAGGGATAAAGACAAGCAAAATATACAATATAGCATGAACAATTTCAAGGCAAATTCTGCAATGGTTTCTACTTTTACTCTGTCCAATTCTGCAGTATGGACACTGAATGAACAATATACTCAAAACTATCCCTAACTGACCCTGACATCACATTTGGGTGCACCCCCTTTTCCCCAGTGGTCCAGGTGGACCGCTTACAGTCTGTAGAAGCGCGCGGTGGGGCCCAAAGTCGTTCCTTTCTTTTATAGCGAAACGTCCTCTCCTCACGGTTATCAGGATCTTGGGAGAAATGAAGTCCTCTTTAACAGGGAAACCCAATGAATGCAATGTAATCCAACAGCAGATTCCACTCAGCACACTGACAGTCCTGCCGAATCCATACACTGAGCTGGGATGTAAGCCGGGGTTTAGCAGGTGCTGTCCAGTACATCAACAGCACTGCGAGTCTCTATCTGTGGTATCCATATACACAGTCACAATGTCAGTCTCACTGATCAGCCACTGAGCACAGTTCCTTTCACGTGGACTCACTAGTCCTGTTGTCTCTTTACACTCTGTTTGTCTCTGGACCAAGATACAGCTTAGCTGTACAGAAAAATCTCCACACCAGTTCAATACAACACTTGCTAAGATGGCTGCTGCTCTCTGTCTCGTCACTTCCTGCTTCTCTGCTCACATTCTGTCTGCAGAACAGGCAAGCTGACATAAAAGGGGGGGGGGAGTCACTCCAGCATCATGTCACAATTACAATGGCTGCTGTCTTAAAAGAACAGAATCACAGAAATACATTCAACATTAACAGTTTATACAGACAAATAAAGCTTAGGACAACATTGGCTGTCTCTTACATATTCCCCCCCACTTTAAGATTGGCAGTCCCTGCCTATGACTGTATATCCAGAGGGTTGTACTTTTATGCACAGGGTGGTAGTATACCGATGTATGGCAGGCCAAACAAACTCATCCTGTGCATACCGAACAGGGGGGAATACCAGCATTTGGCCTAGTGGTCCGTCTGAGGACCGGTGGTATATTATGGGGTGCTGCAGCTATGGGCTGAGAAGGACCAGCGGATTCCGCACCAGAGGGGGCACAGGCCGGAGATACAGTAGTCACAGGTGGAACATCCCCAGGAGCAGGGATCGGCCAACAATCATCCTCCTCGTCTGAGGCCCATTCCGCACCTCCATTCTCTGACTGTGGGAGCTCATTCACATTGGCAAGCCCATCATGATTTGTCCCTTCAGAATGACACAGGCGCAACATATTTCGGTGAAGTACTCGAACACAATCAGTTCCTTCTTTCTGGACCTGGTACACTGGCCCATTCGCATACTTGCGGCCAACAACACGATACGGCAAAGCCTCCCATCGGCTTTCCAATTTCCCTTGGGGTTTCTTGACACGAACTAGCACCAGGTCGCCTGGTTGCAATGGTGCTTCTTGCACTGGGGTCTTATCAGGATGGGGATGTTCTTGCAGGCGCTGCCGCACCAATCGATGGATCGTCTCAAGTCTCTGCCGGTGCGCCCGCACCCAAGAGGTTGGATCCCTCGGAGGGAACCCATCCACATCATCCAACTGTAATTCTCCTACACTTCGCCCAGACCGCCCAAAGAGAAGTGTATAAGGAGAGTACCCCGTTGTAGAATGGACCTGATTGTTATAGGCCCACACCATTTCAGACAAGAACTGAGGCCACTGTAACTTCTTGTCTTCCTCCAGAGTCCGCAGCATCTGTAGCAGAGTTCTGTTGAATCTTTCACAGGCCCCATTTCCCTGAGGGTGGTATGGAGTCGTGTGCGACTTCTTTATCCCGTAGATACGTTAAACTTCTTTCATTACGTGTCCCTCAAAGCAGGCACCCTGGTCGGAGTGGATGCGTTTAGGGCACCCATATACTCGAATGAAATCTTGGCACAGAGCACGAGCTGCTGACTCAGCTGTCTGGTCCTTGGTGGCGGTTACCACCGCAAATTTGGTGAAGTGATCCACCATTACGAGGCAATACTGGTGTCCGCTATTGGATGGGCCCACCATTAGATAGTCTATCATGACGATTTCTAAAGGTTCCTGGGTCACGATGGTTTGCAGGGGAGCTCTCTGTTCTATTGCCTTATGGATCTCACAAGTTCGACAGCTGCGGCATACTTCTTCGACCATTTGACGAAGACCAGGGCAGTAAATCAGTCGCTGTAACCAACGAAAGGTCTTCTCATGACCAAAATGTCCATTCTTATTATGAGCCTCAACTGCCAACGAGCGAGCCAGTTCACTAGGCAGCACAATTTGGTATCGAATGTCGATCTCAGAAGGTAAATAGACCTTTCGGAATAGCACTCCATTTTTCATCTCCAACTTTTCCCACTGACTCAGAACAGATAATATCTCACGTGTCAGTCGTTCTCTTTCCTCTCTACAGGGCTTCTGGCCTTTCTCAACACACTTGATCATCTGTGCCAGCCCCTCATGGGTCTGTTGTATCTGTGCCCATTCCTGTCGTGAGGGACCAAAGAAAAAAGCCATTTCAGTCCCCTCCATCTCAAACTGATTAGTGGCGGTCAAGGCCTGTGAAAATCTGCTGAAGTCGGGCACCTCCACATGCTCCAACTCATGATCCACGTCTACTGTGGGGGTCTGGGCGGTTACCCTAGAAAGCCCGTCAGCATTCTGGTTCTCTGTCTTGGACCGATACTTAATGCGGTAATTGAACTTAGTCATTCGGGCTATCCACCTCTGCTCTAACGCTCCGAGCTTGGCATTTTCCAGGTGAGCTAGTGGGTTGTTGTCAGTCAGTACTAAAACTTCAGCACCGGTCAAATATTCAGAGAATTTCTCGGTCATGGCCCATACCAGTGCCAACAGCTCCAACTTAAATGAACTATAATTCTCGGGGTTTCTTTCAGAATCTCTCAAAGACCGGCTGCCGTACGCTATGACCCTCTCCTGGCCATCCTGAAGCTGGGAAAGCACTGCTCCAAGACCATACAGGCTTGCATCCGTATACAGCTGGAACGGCAAGTGGTAATCAGCATATGCCAAGATTGGGGCTGTTGTCAGTGCATCCTTTAATGCCTGGAAGGCTTGTTCCTGTTCAGGTCCCCACTTCACGGACCGGTTCTTTGGACCACCGGATGTGCCTCGTAGGAGAGCATTAAGTGGTGCTGCTACCTTGGCGAAATCCTTAATAAACCGTCGATAGTAACCGGCTACTCCAAGGAACGCCCTCACTTCTCGCAGGGTAGTCGGTATTGGCCAATCTTGAACAGCCGCTATCTTGTCTCTTGATGGTCTCACCCCTTCTCCTGATACGCGGTGACCCAAGTAATCAATTTCAGATTGGAACAACCGACATTTACTGGGTTTCAATTTGAGCCCATGTTCCCGCAATCTTCGAAATACTTGCCCCAACTGGTGGAGATGGTCTTCAAAGGTCGCAGAATACACTATAATGTCATCCAAGTAGATGAGAGTGAACTCAAAGTTGAAGTCACCAAGACATTTCTCCATCAACCGCTGAAACGTTCCGGGTGCATTTGTCAACCCGAAGGGCATCCGGTTAAATTCGTATAGTCCCATGGGCAAGATGAATGCCGTCTTCTCCTTGTCTTTTGTGGCCATCGGCACCTGCCAATACCCACTAGCCAGATCTAGTGAGGAGAAGTATCGGGCTCTCCCCAGCGCTGAGAGGGACTCCTCAATCCGTGGCAAGGGGTAGGAATCTCGTACGGTGCAAGCGTTTAACTTCCAATAGTCTACGCAAAATCGGATGGACCCATCTTTTTTTCTTACTAACACCACAGGAGCTGCCCAGGGACTCTGGCTTTCTTGGATGATCCCACCCTGTAGCATCTTAGCTAACAGTTCTTTTACTTCCTGATACAACTGTGGAGGAATTTGTCGGTAGCGCTCTCTAATTGGAGGGGTGTCTCCTGTGGGAATCTCATGGTAGATCCCTGTGGTACATCCAAAATCTTCAGCATACCGTGAAAAGGTGGCTCGGTTCTCCCACAACAGTTCATCTACCTTCTGCACACATTCCAGAGAACATGAACTTGCATCCATCTTCATCTGTTCTCGAATTGCACGGCCATTCCATTCAGAGGTGGGTTCCTCATCTTCTCCCATGGACACAGTTACGGTCCACTCATCCCTTTCAGTCGGCTTCAGCTGCATTGGAGTTACTTTCCTTACTTCCTCCGGAGTCACATAGATGTTAGCCAGCTGCCTCCCTGGGGTCAGGTCCACACTCTGGTCCTGAGTGTTTACACATCGAAGTGGTACTCTTCCATTGCGAACTATTGCCAAGGAACGGGCCACTAGCGGATCAACACCTCCTTCGGCTGCCTGCAGTGGTTCTACCAACACAGCTATGCCCTCTAGTTTCCGACAGGTGCCTACGGGCATAGACACTATTGTCTCCCGACTGGGTGGCAGTGTAACTTTTGTATGCAAAGGAACTGAAATTCGAGCCAGAGGACGCTGCGCATCCGAACTTTTCTGTAAGCCACATGTCCGGATCAGCCGCTGGAAAGCTGTTTGAGTAGGCCGATGGGTGGTGGTTTCTTTCCAATAACCGTGACCTTTCTTTTCAAAGAGGATCTGATCTAATTCTTTTAACACATTCATCCCCAAAATGACAGGGACCTTTACTTCATGTGACTCCTGTACCACCACAATGCCTTTCCTACCCAGATCTTGGCCACATACCCGGACATTCATCCAGGCCACTCCCACGACTGGAACTGGTAACTGGTTAGCTGCGACCACTCGTACGAATGTATGGGGATCATATTTCACATGTTGCTGGAAGTACCGTTCATAACAGTCTCTACTCAAGGTCGTTACTTGGGAACCCGTGTCAATCATCCCGGTAACCGGAATACCCTCCATTTCCACCTGTATAACAGGACTTGCAGCGATCAGGTCATCATTAGGGCATTCTCCCCACATAGTCTCCTTGTCAGTCTCCCCTACTACACGCCCTACAGCAGCAGGGGACTTCAGTTTAACGGCGGTCTCTCATAAGTT
This sequence comes from Leptodactylus fallax, assembly GCA_947044405.1. Classification (NCBI taxonomy): domain Eukaryota; kingdom Metazoa; phylum Chordata; class Amphibia; order Anura; family Leptodactylidae; genus Leptodactylus; species Leptodactylus fallax. Next base: position 1,038,619 of record CAMRHE010000410.1, read on the forward strand.
TGTCGCTGCTCTGGACATCTAGCAGCAACGTGGCCCATCCGTCCACACTCCCAGCAGCGTATCTCCCGTCGTTCTGGCCATCTGTTTGGGCCCCTTCGGTAAGCCCCTTCGATTTCTCCTGAGCACTGCATTAACTGATTTGGACCCCTTCGGTAGGTCCTATCCTCATCCCTCCAGCGGGGTGGTGGGTGATTCTGATTTTCTGGGTATGGACGGCTCACCCTTTCACCTCCAGTTTTCTGGAAGTCTGCAATTTTCATAGAATGTTCATCACAACGGGAAGCAAGTGTTCCATTTGCTCTTGCAGTTTCTGCATTACTGTGAGAATTTCTTTAACCGTCCCCTTTTCTACTGTCTCTGAGCCAGAACTAGCCCCCTGTGACAAAGTAACTCCAACTGCGGTCTGGGGCTTCGGGAACATACTATTGGCACGGGAGATGGCCTCTACCTGTACATCATGGAATTTAGCATCAGTCTCTCGTCGTATAAAATCCTGCATAGTCACAGTTAAACTGCCGTCACGTATCCCCAGGACAAACTGGTCACGGAGAGTCCGATCAGGGTTACAGAAGGCTGGCGAGCCCCCTCTTTCCTTCACTTGAATATCTCGGAGCAGTTCTTGTAGGGCATTTGCATATTGGGGAAGGCTTTCATTCTCCTGTTGTACCCTCTGGAAGAACCGAGCCTGCAGAGACCCCAGCAATGCAGTTTCTCCATAAATGGTTTCTAGAATCTGGACTACTTGCTCAAATGTCTGCCTTTGTTCAAATGGCCTCAATATCACCGTGGTCTTAGCATCCCCTTGTAATGTCAATATTGCTAGCTCTACTAGTACTTCTGGTGCGGTGTGGTACATTCGCTGTATCATTCGTATCTGTTCCACCCACATACTCACTGACATATTATTGCCATCAAATTTAGCTAACTGACTCATTATAGCCCCTGCTGGCATTCTTCCTCCAGCACCATTCTCCCGAACGGGTGCGTCACCGTCCATTCTGGTAAGCGGATCCTGCCGACTACGCCAATTTGTGAACCGAGAGCAAGGCAGGTGGTTTGGTCTCCGCAACCAGAAATGAACGCACACGCGGTAGTTCAAGAAAAGAATATATATTTACTATAAGTTAATAAAGGCTATTTGAAGGTAAAATGACAGGGATAAAGACAAGCAAAATATACAATATAGCATGAACAATTTCAAGGCAAATTCTGCAATGGTTTCTACTTTTACTCTGTCCAATTCTGCAGTATGGACACTGAATGAACAATATACTCAAAACTATCCCTAACTGACCCTGACATCACATTTGGGTGCACCCCCTTTTCCCCAGTGGTCCAGGTGGACCGCTTACAGTCTGTAGAAGCGCGCGGTGGGGCCCAAAGTCGTTCCTTTCTTTTATAGCGAAACGTCCTCTCCTCACGGTTATCAGGATCTTGGGAGAAATGAAGTCCTCTTTAACAGGGAAACCCAATGAATGCAATGTAATCCAACAGCAGATTCCACTCAGCACACTGACAGTCCTGCCGAATCCATACACTGAGCTGGGATGTAAGCCGGGGTTTAGCAGGTGCTGTCCAGTACATCAACAGCACTGCGAGTCTCTATCTGTGGTATCCATATACACAGTCACAATGTCAGTCTCACTGATCAGCCACTGAGCACAGTTCCTTTCACGTGGACTCACTAGTCCTGTTGTCTCTTTACACTCTGTTTGTCTCTGGACCAAGATACAGCTTAGCTGTACAGAAAAATCTCCACACCAGTTCAATACAACACTTGCTAAGATGGCTGCTGCTCTCTGTCTCGTCACTTCCTGCTTCTCTGCTCACATTCTGTCTGCAGAACAGGCAAGCTGACATAAAAGGGGGGGGGAGTCACTCCAGCATCATGTCACAATTACAATGGCTGCTGTCTTAAAAGAACAGAATCACAGAAATACATTCAACATTAACAGTTTATACAGACAAATAAAGCTTAGGACAACATTGGCTGTCTCTTACAGATATATAGGGTTATATGATAGACGAGAGAAGCTGAGCTGTTCTGACTCAATAGCTTGGCTGCAAGTGTGAGGTTGTGAGAGTGTCCTGTAGTCTCTATGCTAACCAGCAATTTACACCAAGATATTTATCAGATAGTGTTCAACTCAACTGAGGAGGCGTAGATAAGATTCCAGATGCTTTAATCCAGGTAAATCTTGTAAAACCTCATACAGCAGTAGGTGAAAAATAATGAATCACCAGGAGCTGAGCAGACATGTTGCTTACAAAGAAGTGAAACTAAAGAGAGAGAGAGAGAGAGGAGTAGCTACAGCATCACAGCTAAGGATACAGAGAGAGAGAGGGGACAAACTACAAAGACAAACAGTATCACAGATACATGTCAGTGAATTAAACCAAGTCCTGGGACATGACACTCCCCGTCTGAAATCTTTAGATTTCAATGAAAACAAACATTAAATGTCCTGAGATGTCCATAAAGTCCTCTTCAAACCTGAAAAACAAAAAAGAAACATGCACAACAAACAATAATCAACAGTTAGTCCAAATAAACCAATCTTCAGGTCGGGAAGTCGCAATTTGCCAACACCTCCACCGACCCACACTGTAATCCACAAGAACACGGTTTTAGTTCATGGAAGGAAGCTCCCCGCCATGAGCTGTGAATGGTGTCCTTATCTTCTTTTATGTGACGTCTCCTCTTCGAAGAAGCACCAGTTCATTAATTGGGCGGAAGAAAACTCGCACTGAGCCTCCCTTGGTTACCTTGACCTCCACTTTCCGAGTCTTCCCATCATCACTAGGGACAACTTTAGTGATGAGACCCATAGGCCATTCATTCCGATGGACTTCTTTATCCCTTAGAAGGACGAGGTCACCCACCTGGAGATTAGGTTTTGAGGTCTGCCATTTGTGACGGCTCTGTAGCATGTGGAGGTACTCTGTTTTCCAGCGGTGCCAGAACACATTGGACAGGTGTTGAACTTGTTTCCATTGGCGTCTGTAAATGTCACTGTGATCTAAGGTACGTGGAGAGGTAGCAGCAGTACCAATTTTCTGAGTAAGAAGCGTTGCTGGGGTTAAGATAATTGGAGATTCAGGGTCTGAAGATACTGGGACAAGTGGCCTTGCATTGATTATCGCAGACACTTCAGCAAGAAAGGTTATTAACGTCTCATGGGTAAGCAGTATCGACTTGTGGTCCATCAACATAGAGTCAAGGATTCTGCGTGTGATCCCAATCATACGTTCCCAGGAACCTCCCATATGGGATGAATGTGGAGGGTTAAACGTCCAAGTGCACCCATTGTTGGATAAGTTGTCTAACTGCAGTTCTTTGCAGGCTCCAACGAAGTTAGTGCCACAGTCAGACCTCAGTTGTTTGGCAGGTCCACGAATGGAGAAGAATCTTCGGAGGGCGTTGATAAAGCAAGATGAATCCATAGATTCAATTACTTCAATGTGTACTGCTCGAATGCTGAGACAGGTGAACAGCACAGCCCACCGTTTACTGTTTGCAGCTCCACCACGGGTTCTTCGTGTGATAACTGACCATGGACCAAAGACGTCCAACCCAACGTAAGTAAAGGGCGGATCAGTACTTAGATGGTCTGGAGGAAGGTTTGCCATTTGCTGCTGTTGGTGTCTTCCCCTTAACTTGTGGCACTTAACACATTTATGGATCACAGAGGAGATGTGTCTCTTCATTCCCACAATCCAGAAACCGGCTGACCTGATGGCACCTTCAGTAAAATGTCTTCCTTGGTGCTGTACCTTCTCGTGGTAATGTCGGATCAGCAGAGCAGAAATGTAATGTCCACCTGGAATGATCACTGGGTTCTGTTCCTTGCTACACAAGTCAGACTTTCCAATCCGGCCGCCCACTCTCAATAATTCGTGGTGGTCGATTACGGGGTTTAGTTTGTAAAGTGCACTGTTCCTGGACAGATCGATGCTCCGTGAGATACTGTCAATCTCTTGATGATATACCTCTTGTTGAACACTCCAGATGATAACTTGCTCAGCGTGTTCAATGTCCGCTGCGGTAGGGTGTTTCGTACACATATGCCAGCCATGACACTCCATTGATCTGTCCTTCGCAAAGCACTGAGTGATGTGAAACAGTCGGGCAACAGCTCTCACAATGGATGACCAGGTTGAGAAACGTTCAAAGTGATGTGGCTCCAGCTTCGCCTTTGGAATCACAGAAGTGTAGAGTGTGGAGGTCATAGGCCTGATTTCCTTGTCAGACTCGAGATCCACTAAATCGTAGACAGCATTGTTAGGAGTCAAGCAGGGATCTTCATACAGGAAACTTGGAGGCGACAGCCACATATGGTCTAAAAGGTGCGCTGTCGGTGCAGGCCTTGTACCACGGTCAGCTGGGTTAAGTTGTGTGGAGACGTAATGCCACTGATCAGGGGCAGAGAAACTTCGGATACGTTCCACTTTGTTTCCAACATACACATAAAATTGTCTTGTTTGATTGTGTATATAGCCAAGGACAACTCTGCTATCAGTGTAGAATGTAAATGAATCAATGGCAATGTCCATTTCATCTCTTATTGCTTCAGCAATTTCTACTGCAAGCACAGCTGCACAAAGTTCGAGTCGCGGAATGGAGTGTGCAGGTTTTGGGGTCAGTTTGGCCTTACCAAGAACAAATCCACAGTGTAACTCATGATTGGCTCCTAATATCCTCAGATAGGCCACTGCAGCTATAGCTTCCACTGATGCATCAGAGAAGATGTGGATTTCCTTTCTTACTGCCGCTGAAAGGGAGCTGGGTACATAACAACGTAGAACCTGGAGTTGTTCCAATACTTGCAAAGAGGTTTTCCATTTTTCCCACCTTTGTTGTTTCTCAGCAGGCAGTGGAGTGTCCCAGTCCATGTTCTCAGTGGTAAGCTGTCTTAGTAGTAGCTTGCCTTGAATGGTGATGGGAGCAATGAAACCAAGAGGATCATAAATGCTGTTCACAACAGATAAAACTCCTCGTTTGGTGAAAGGTTTGTCACAAGAAGACACTTGGAATGTGAATGTGTCTTGTACAGTGTTCCATAGCAATCCTAGGCTGCGTTGCATAGGAGGAGTATCAGAACTGAGATCAAGATCCTTCAAGTTGATTGCATGAACATCAGAGGGAAATGCCTTCATTACCTCCATATTGTTGGAGATGATCTTGTGAAGTCTGAGGTTAGCTACAGACAGCATTTCCTGTGTTCTAGAGAGGAGATCGATCACTTCTTCACTTGCAGGTAAGGATTTAAGACCATCATCAACATAGAAGTTCCTCTCAACAAACTGACGAGCATCAGAGCCATACTCTTTCTCACCTTCTTGGGCGGTCCTTCTCAGTCCATAGATCGCTACTGCAGGAGATGGGCTATTGCCAAAGACATGTACCTTCATCCGGTAATCTATGACTTCATTTTTGACATCATTGTCCTTATGCCATAGGAACCTGAGATAGTTTCTGTCATCATCCTTAACAATGAAGCAATGAAACATCTGTTGGATGTCGGCCATCACTGCAACTGGTTCCTGTCTGAAACGGATTAAGACTCCTATGAGGCTGTTGTTTAGGTTAGGACCAGTGAGGAGCAGGTTGTTGAGAGAGACGCCTTCATACTGAGCGCTAGAATTGAACATGACCCTGATTTGGTCAGGTTTGCGAGGGTGATACACGCCAAATGATGGAAGATACCAGCATTCTTCTCCTTCCTTTAGTGGAGGTGCAGGTTCTGCATGATCTCTCTCAAATACCTTCTGCATGAAACCTACAAAGTGTTTCTCCATCTCTGGTTTCCTCTTGAGGGTACGTTTTAAAGAGGAAAATCTAGAAACTGCTTGCTTCAGATTGTTTGGTAGTTTTGATCTCGGGGAGCGGAAAGGTAAGGGTGCTACCCAGCTGTTGGAATCATCTTGAATGAATTCCTTGTCCATAAGTTTGAGAAATTCTTTATCAGCTATAGCCGGTGCCAGCTTGTTGTCATCACTTGTTGTATTGAACACTGTTAATCCAAGGGTGTCGTCCCCAGGCAGGAAAGTATTCACGTGGTCTCGGTGATTATGCAGCCACTTACTGTTGCTTATCTTCTCTTTCACTTGGTAGTGATGTGGACATGGCTGAAAACAAGTGCTGCGACCATTTGGTAACATATGCGTCTTAAATGAAGAAATATTGGTGGGCCTTTTCATCCTACCTATGCAGACGTTGCCAATGATTACCCATCCTAGATCGAGGCGCTGGGCAAATGGTGCATCATGTGGTCCATTAATTTGCTGGTGTATTTTGTGCAGTCTGAGAATGTCTCTACCTAGCAGAAGTAGAATGTCTGCATTTTTGTCAAGGGATGGTATTTCACTGGCTATAGCCCTTAGATGAGGGTGCTGGAAAGCCGCCTCTGGTGTGGGTATCTCTTCTCTGTTTGATGGTATCTGGTTGCACTCAACAAGTGTGGGCAAAGGTATCTCCAAATTGCCCTTGAGAGAAGCTATTACGAGACCGCTGGCCCTTCTTCCAGAAACCTCTGATATGCCACTACAAGTACCCAAGGTATACGGATAAGTATCACCCTTTAAGTTAAACAGATCAAAGAGTTCTGACCTTGCAAGTGAGTGGTTGCTCTGGTCGTCCAAGATGGCGTACACCCTCAGAGCCCTTTCTGGTTGGCCCTTGGGGTATATATTGACTAGGCATATCTTTGCACAGGACTTGTCACAAAGGTCTTCTCCGCAGACTTCTGTACATGAGGAAGATACTGTGGTAGTATTTGCTGCTTGATCTGTGTTCTCCCCGCCATGCTTAGTTGGGGAAGGGGAACCTCTAGGTGGTGTGGCACTAGGCTGGGCTGGATGAAGAGCTTGTACATGGTCCTCACTGCCACACTCTATACACTTAATAGCAATTTTACAGTCTCTAGCAACATGTTCAGTAGAGGAACAACATTTGAAACATATCCCTAGTTTCTTAAGAAGCTCTCTACGTTCCTGGATTGGTTTCCTCCTGAAGCCAATACACTTCTTGAGGGGATGAGGCTTCTTGTGAATAGGACACAGAAGGTTAGGATTTTCTACCTTTTCGTCTTGGTTGCTGTTGCAACTGCTTTCTTCTGGTGCTGATGTAGGTATAGGAAGAATATCAGTCTTTTTCACCGAAACTGGGCCTCTGCGGTTTCTGTAGTTAGAATGTGAGCTGTCATACTTAATAGGAGGTGAACCAGGAACACTGGGATCCCCATAGGAAAAGCTTGGGTCATTCTTGGATTCTGCAATGTTCTTGATAAACTCACAGAAGTAGGAAAATGGAGGAAAGGAGACTTGATTCTCATTTTTGTATCTTGACCCAACTGTGGTCCACCTTTCTTGAATATTATATGGCAACTTGGTGACTATCGGGTTTACCCCATGAGCAGTGTCCAGGTAACTGAGGCCCGGTAGGAGAGTGTCCGCCTTAGCCAGTAGGAGCTCCATGAGTAGGTCACTAAGTTCTTGAAATTTCTGATGATCCTTACCAGATATCTTTGGAAACCCTTGCAACCGTTTGAACAGAGCATTCTCTATTGCTTCAGGACTGCCATAGGTTTTCTCCAGTCTTTCCCAAGCAGCGGTAAGGCCTGCTATGGGGTTGTAAATGTGGACGGATCTGAGTCTTTTAGCACGTTCTGTGGACTGTGGGCCAAGCCACCGGATAAGCAAGTCTAGTTCTTCAGCTGCAGTAATGCCAAGGTCACTAATTGCAGTTTTGAAGGCACATTTCCAGCCTCTGTAGTTCTCAGGTTGGTCATCGAACCTTGTAAGTCCAGTCTTAGTGAGCTCACGGCGAACCATGTACCTTGCAAACTCTGACATGTCTGTTCTCTCTGACTTTAAATATTGAGTTGCTGGCTGAGTAGCGGTGATTACGTTGTTAGTGGGGTTCTGGTTAACAGAGGTAGGTAGTGTAGGGGCTGCGTAGGCATTCAGCCTAGGAGCTAGCTTAAAGTCCATAGGTTTAGCCACATATGGATGTGAGACTGGACGGTTGTTTGCAGTCTGGTGGTATGGTGTCACATTGGTGTTTACCTGAGTATCAGTATATTGCATTTGCTGAGGTGCAAGGCTTTGGGAATCCATGAAGGAAGAAGAAACTGGATGCTGGACAGGCAGGGCATTGTACTGACCTTGAATGCGGTGTGCTTCAGAAGATACTGTGCCCTGTTGCACTGGAGAAATGTCGTCCCTGACAGGAACATTTGTGGCAAATAGGGATTCACTGCTTTGGCTTAGTACATAGTCTCTTGTGCGCTTGAGGGGATCCTCTGCTTCCACATCACACAAACTGGTGCTGTCGCTTTCACTTCCACTGATGGCCTGTTCTAAAATGCTTAACCTTGCCATGGCTGCAGCATGCTCATACTGTTTCTCTAGAGCTTCTAGTTCTGCCCTTTTTTGAGCTGCATTAGCTTCCATTGCTGCTGCATTAGCTTCCATCTCTGCTTTCTGTTGTGCAAAGGCTGCCTGTATCTTAGTAGCTTCCGCCTCTGCACGTGCTTTTATAAGTTGCTCACTGAGTGTGGAAGATTTTGAGGAACGTGACTTAGATGTACGCTTTGAACGCTTGGTAGACTCAGAAACGTGGGATGCCATTTCCTGCAGTTGCGCAATTCTTGCCTCTGTCCTTAACTTAGTTTCATGTACTAAGCTTTCTCGTTCTGAATTGAGATGCTGGAAGCTTTGCAATTCAGCTAAAGAATCGTCTGTATGAAGTTTCCTCAATATGCTTTCATACTCCTCAGCTTTCATTTTATAATGTCCATGCATAGCACAAAGCTGTCGCAGAGCTCCCTCAAGTGGTGATACATGGTATGCAGGCAAGCACATGGCAGATATCTTAGTCTGTATTTTCTGCCACCATTTTGAGAGTTCACAGGAAAGTTCATGCTTTAAACCTTCTAGATTGTCTCTAACCTGTTTAATTGAGCTTCTAGCCTTCTCACTGGGCTGCAGACTGAGGTCCATGCTACCTTGTGCTTCAGGGTGCCCTTCAGCCATGATGCAACTCAAACAGGATAAATATAACTTTGCTGGAGTAAGATGGCTGCTTGCTAGAATCTTCTTATGCTGAGGGAGTCTGAGCTGCAGATGCAACTTACACAATGCTGATTCCTTCTGGCTTCAGGTAACTTGCTGTGACTGACTGTATGTCAGAAGTTGGTGAACTGTCTTACAGCCGTATCTGGCAGTCTTTATGCATCATTTTTCACTGTTCTGACTCAATAGCTTGGCTGCAAGTGTGAGGTTGTGAGAGTGTCCTGTAGTCTCTATGCTAACCAGCAATTTACACCAAGATATCTATCAGATAGTGTTCAACTCAGCTGAGGAGGCATAGATAAGATTCCAGATGCTTTAATCCAGGTAAATCTTGTAAAACCTCATACAGCAGTAGGTGAAAAATGATGAATCACCAGGAGCTGAGCAGACATGTTGCTTACAAAGAAGTGAAACTAAACTGAGAGAGAGAGAGAGGAGGAGCTACAGCATCACAGCTAAGGATACAGAGAGAGAGAGGGGACAAACTACAAAGACAAACAGTATCACAGATACATGTCAGTGAATTAAACCAAGTCCTGGGACATGACATGAGCTCTGTGATATATAGGGTTATATGATAGAGGGAGAGAAGCTGAGCTGTGTGATATATGATTATATGATAGGAGAGAGAAGCTGAGCTGTGTGATATATAGGATTATATGATAGAGGAGAGAAGCTGAGCTGTGTGATATATGATTATATGATAAGAGAGAGAAGCTGAGCTGTGTGATATATAGGGTTATATGATAGAGGAGAGAAGCTGAGCTCTGTGATATATAGATTATATGATAGAGGGAGAGAAGCTGAGCTGTGTGATATATAGGGTTATATGATAGAGGGAGAGAAGCTGAGCTCTGTGATATATAGATTATATGATAGAGGGAGAGAAGCTGAGCTCTGTGATATAGGGTTATATGATAGAGGAGAGAAGCTGAGCTCTGTGATATATAGGGTTATATGATAGAGGAGAGAAGCAGAGATCTGTGATATATAGGGTTATATGATAGAGGAGAGAAACTGAGCTCAGTGATATATAGGGTTATATGATAGAGGAGAGAAGCTGAGCTCTGTGATTTATACCTTTATATGAGAGAGGAGAGAAGCTGAGCTCTGTGATATAGGGTTATATGATAGAGGAGAGAAGCTGAGCTCTGTGATATATAGGGTTATATGATAGAGGAGAGAAGCTGAGCTCTGTGATATATAGGGTTATATGATAGAGGAGAGAAGCTGAGCTCTGTGATATATAGGGTTATATGATAGAGGAGAGAAGCTGAGCTCTGTGATATATAGTGTTATATGATAGAGGAGAGAAGCTGAGCTCTGTGATTTATACCTTTATATGAGAGAGGAGAGAAGCTGAGCTCTGTGATATAGGGTTATATGATAGAGGAGAGAAGCTGAGCTCTGTGATATATACGTTTATATGATAGGGGAGAGAAGCTGAGATCTGTGATATATAAGTTGGAAATCACTAGTGATTGACACAGCTCGTCCTGTATCAGCGTGTGTACAAGTAGGCTGTTAGGCTAGGGCCCCATGTTGCGAAAACAGTCACTGCAAAGTGGATGGGGTTCTAACAAATCCCATCCACACATTGCAGAAAAATATGCACAGCGGAAACTCTTCGATCTCCAAAACCATTGTGGTTTTGGAAATCGCAGAATGTCAATGATACCTACAGAAACACCAGCGATTTCCCTATAGGTACAATGGAAGCAGAAAAGCACCATGTATTGCTGCTGCAATTTTTTTCCCGCAGAGCTTTATTGCTGTGGCCCACTACATGGGGCCTTAGCCTAAGAGTCCGGCTTATCCCACCCATCTTCACTGATTGACAAAGCTGTTCCTGTATCAGCGTGCGTACAAGTCGGTTGTTAGGCCGGAGCCCCACGTTGTTTTGGCAGGAAGCACATCAACTTCTAAAAGTTTCAGTCTAAGGCTCCTTGTGGCGTCCCGCTGCAAAAAATCGCTGTGGGAAAAACCGCGGCAGCAACGCATCGCAGTTCTTCCCACAGCGCTTTGAACAGAAAGTTTGCAGAGGTTTCCTCTGTGGACTTTCTGCTTCAATTGTACCTATAGGGAAATCGCTGGTGTTTCTGTAGGTATAATTGACATGATGCGATTTCCAAAACCGCGACGGTTTTGGAAATCGCCGCGTATCCACAGCATGTATTTTACCACATAGTGGGGATGGGATTCGCTAGAATCCCATATCCACTTTGCTGTGACTGTAAAAAGCCGCATTTTTTTCCTCGGCGTAAGGCTAAGACTGAGGCCAGATGTAGTGGAAACAGCAGAAAAAAAACCCTGCATTTTACAGTTCCTGCAAAGTGGATGGGATTCTGGCTAATCCCATCCACACATTGCACTAAAATATCCACAGTAGAAATGCTGCAATTTCAAAAGCCATCATGTTTTTGTAAATAGCAGCATGTCAAATGCTGCCGGTTTCCCTATAGGTATAATAGGACAGAAAGTCCACAGAGGAAAACTCTGGACTTTCTGTGAAAAACACTGTGGAAAAAAACGAGATGTGTTTCCGCCACGGTCTTTTTCGCAGTGCTTTTTGGCTGCAGCTCGCTAGGTGTGGCCTTAGCCTAAATGACTGCATTGTGTGGGTGGAGTAATCAGGACTCTCACTGTCTCTTCTAGGAGTCCTCTCACAATTTACTTTGCTTATTACTAAGAAAAAAACCTGCTCCAAATCATATAAACCTATATATTAAATATCTCAATGTCTCTCCCTCTCTCATATCCTGCTCTGTGATAGGGCAACAGAAATATCATAGGTCTCAAGGGGACTTTTTGAGCAACATCTGTCAACAGTATACAGTAATGCCCAGTGCTGGGTGAGGTACATGATTCAAAGATCCAAATAACATAGAAACAGAAATCATGCAACCCCCTCTAGTCCTGCATTAGGTATAGCACAGTATAGCAGTTTTATTTGGTGTTTTCTTTATATTTGCTCACTTTTTTTTTTTTGTGAAGTGTTTACATGGACTCCCTTTATTTAGTAGATCTTGTACAAGCACACTCATTCTGTGAGACACACAATAACGGGGCATCTGGGAAGGAGCAAACACTCTAAGGTCTATTTGGAATACCATTGAGTGCAACCCTCCCAGGTTTGCTTTTTGGAAATGTAGAGGAATTTATAGTTACGCTTTCAAGGGCTATTGTGTTTGGTGAAGGGAACTGCCAACTTCTAACTCTTAAGTGCACAATACCCCAGACAATCCTTAAAAATAGAATCGCTGTTTCTAGACAAGTGTTAGAACAATATACTCTCATTGTCTTTCTGAAGCAGCCTGGTATATAGAAATAGCATTGTGTTCGGTGAGAAGGATTTCTTAGTGGCAACATAAAGTACAGAAAAGATGATAGAGTGTGTTTTATTTAAAGCGTATTCTTAAGATGACCAGGATTACTCTGAAGCAATGTATTGACATTGTCAACACTCCAATACTAGGCTATATTTAGCCTCAAAGGGAATGTACACTTTGTTTTATTAATTTCTCAAAGACATCTAATATTAAAAGAAAGCACTTTTCCAAACAGTATTCACTCATTTTTTTTTTTTACCTTTATATGTATACAGCTCCTATGCTGATCTATATGTCTCTACGGTTACAGACTACAAACAAACCTTTTGTTGTCGGATCGGGCAATCATGTGTTTCTCTCTACTATTTACTTTTGTAAACATTTACATATCCTATAGGATAAGTGCACAGTCACAGAAATGTCTGCAAAAAAACTGGCACATGTGAACATACTGTTATTGACCAGTTTCTACGTGGGTTTATTGACTGGAACATTTTCTTAGGTGAATTATGGCTTTATTTCAATATGAATATTTATTTCTTTTTAGCATTACAGTATTATAGAATTAGCCTTCTAGTTAAGTTATAAATTTTGACTAGTTGTAAGAGACCTGAATTACCAATACAGCTAAACTGGACTACACATTTTCCCTATGGCACTATCTTTTCATATTATATTTTCACACATTTTAAAATGAGAATGTCAGTTTGATTCTAAAATGTTTACGAAAGACTTAAATATTCTTGTAGCAGGAGAGAGATTGATCTTGCTGTCTGTACATTGCATGGAATACTACTTGGAGTAACAAGACAAAACTATATATATATATATATATATACAGTACAGACCAAAAGTTTGGACACACCTTCTCATTCCAAGAGTTTTCTGTATTTTCATGACTATAAAAATTGTAGATTCACACTGAAGGCATCAAAACTATGAATTAACACATGTGGAATTATATACTTAACAAAAAAGTGTGAAACAATTGAAAATATGTCTTATATTCTAGGTTCTTCAAAGTAGCCACCTTTTGCTTTGATTAATGCATTGTACACTCTTGGCATTCTCTTGATGAGCTTCAAGAGGTAGTCACCTGAAATGGTCTTCCAACAGTCTTGAAGGAGTTCCCAGAGATGCTTAGCACTTGTTGGCCCTTTTGCCTTCACTCTGCGGTCCAGCTCACCCCAAACCATCTCGATTGGGTTCAGGTCTGGTGACTGTGGAGGCCAGGTCATCTGGCGTAGCACCCCATCACTCTCCTTCTTGGTCAAATAGCCCTTACACAGTCTGCAGGTGTGTTTGGGGTCATTGTCCTGTTGAAAAATAAATGATGGTCCAACTAAACGCAAACCGGATGGAATAGCATGCTGCTGCAAGATGCTGTGGTAACCATGCTGGTTCAGTATTCCTTCAATTTTGAATAAATCCCCAACAGTGTTACCAGCAAAGCATCCCCACACCATCACACCTCCTCCTCCATGCTTCACGGTGGGAACCAGGCATGTAGAGTCCATTCGTTCACCTTTTCTGCATCGCACAAAGACACGGTGGTTGGAACCAAAGATCTCAAATTTGGACTCATCAGACCAAAGCACAGATTTCCACAGGTCTAATGTCCATTCCTGCTGCACACAGTCTCCTCTTAACAGTTGTTGTAGAGATGTGTCTGCTGCTAGAACTCTGTGTGGCATCGACCTGGTCTCATCTGAGCTGCTGTTAACCAGCGATTTCTGAGGCTGGTGACTTGGATGAACTTATCCTCCGCAGCAGAGGTGACTCTTGGTCTTTCTTTCCTGGGGCAGTCCTCATGTGAGCCAGTTTCTTTGTAGCGCTTGATGGTTTTGGCCACTGCACTTGGGGACACTTTCAAAGTTTTCCCAATTTTTCGGACTGACTGACCTTCATTTCTTAAAGTAATGATGGCCACTCGTTTTTCTTTACTTAGCTGCTTCTTTCTTGCCATAATACAAATTCTAATACTCCATTCAGTAGGACTATCAGCTGTGTATCCACCTGACTTCTGAACAACACAACTGATGGTCCCAACCCCATTTATAAGGCAAGAAATCCCACTTATTAAACCTGACAGGGCACACCTGTGAAGTGAAAACCATTTCAGGTGACTACCTCTTGAGGCTCATCAAGAGAATGCCAAGAGTGTGCAAAGCAGTAACCAAAGCAAAAGGTGGCTACTTTGAAGAACCTAGAATATAAGACATATTTTCAGTTGTTTCACACTTTTTTGTTAAGTATATAATTCCACATGTCTTAATTCATAGTTTTGATGCCTTCAGTGTGAATCTACAATTTTTATAGTCATGAAAATACAGAAAACTCTTGGAATGAGAAGGTGTGTCCAAACTTTTGGTCTGTACTGTATATATATATATATATATATATATATATATATATATATACAGTATAACAAAGTATTGAGATGAACTTTTGTTATTGACCAAATACTTATTTTCCACCATAATTTGCAAATACATTCTTAACCCTTTCCCGACATCCGCCGTAATAGTACGGCGGATGCCGGGTGTTTAAAGATGGTGGCCGCTCGGGAGTCGTGCGGCTGCCATAGCCGTCGGGTCTTTGCTGTTTTATACAGCAAAGACCTGGCGCTAATGCCCGCGATCGGTGCCCACATTGATCGCGGGCATTAACCTCTCTGGCGCCTCTGTCAAAGCTGACTGAGGAGCTATTTTACCGGAGGCGCGCAGGCGCCGCCATTTTCCAGGGGATCGCTGGCACCCAGAGCAAGTTCCCGTTGCTATGACAGCCGGGAGCCTTGTGAAGGCTCCCAGGCCTGTCTTTCATTAACTTTTATAGCAGGCTACTCTATGTAGCCTGCAATAGGAGCGCCATTTTTTTGCAATGCATTAGCATTGTAATGCATTGCATTAGTGATCAGACCCCCTGGGGTTCAAGACCCCTAGGGGGTCTAATAAATGCAAAATAAAAAATAAAAAAAAAGTAAAAAAAAAATATAAAAAAAAAATATATATATATTAAAAGTTAAAATCACCCCCCTTTCCCTAGAACACATATAAAAGTAGTTAAATACTGTGAAACACATACACATTAGGAATCCCTGTGTCCGAAAACGCCTGGTCTACAAATCTATAGAAATATTTTTTCCATACGGTAAACGCCATAGCAGGAAAAAAGATCACAAGTGCCAAACTGCCGTTTTTTCACTGTTTTGCCTCTGATAAAAATTTGAATAAAAGGTGATCAAAGCAATAGCAATACCCCAAAATGGTAGAACTAAAAAGTACACCTGACCCTGCAAAAAAAGACGCCCTATGCATCCCCATATACGGAAGTATAAAAAAAAGTTACAGGTGTCAGAATATGGCGACTTTTAAAAAATATATATTTTTGCACAGTTTTGGATTTTTGTTAAGGGGTTAAAATATCAATAAAACCATATAAATTTGGTATCCCCGGAATCGTACCGAAACCTAGAATACAGGTGACATGTCATTTTGGCTGTAGAGTGAATGCTGTGAAAACGAAGCCTGTAAGAAAGTCGCACAAATGCACTTTTTCTTCAAATCCACCCCATTCTGAATTTTTTTCCAGCTTCCCAGTACATTGTACAGAATAAAAAATGGTAGCATCATGAAAAAAAAATTTGTCCCGTAAACATTAACACCTCATATGGCTCTGAGAACGGAAAAGTAAAAAAGTTACTGAGTTTGGAAGGGGGGGGGGGAGTCAAAAATGAAAAACAAAAAATGTCACTGGCGGGAAGGGGTTACTGAGGAAGGAAGCCTGGCAAAAGGAGGGCTGACAAGTGGCAGGATATGTATTTGCCTGCACTAGGCTAGTGAGGGGCATGATACTGTTTAGTAAGAGCCCGGCTTAGGCTTTTTGTTTTGTTTATACTATGTCGTTTTCTGCTGAAGCGCCTAAATAAAGCACAGTTGGAGTTTTAAAACCCGCTGCCTGTGTGAACTTGGTCATTGCCAACCCCCACCATGTGAGCTGTTCCCTACAATATACAGTCATATGAAAAAGTTTGGGCACCCCTATTAATCTTAATCATTTTTAGTTCTAAATATTTGGGTGTTTGCAACAGCCATTTCAATTTGATATATCTAATAACTGATGGACACAGTAATATTTCAGGATTGAAATGAGGTTTATTGTACTAACAGAAAATGTGCAATATGCATTAAACCAAAATTTGACCGGTGCAAAAATTTGGGTACCCTTATCATTTTATTGATTTGAATACTCCTAACTACTTTTTACTGACTTACTGAAGCACAAAATTGGTTTTGTAACCTCACTGAGCTTTGAACTTCATAGCCAGGTGTATCCAATCATGAGAAAAGGTATTTAAGGTGGCCAATTGCAAGTTGTTCTCCTATTTGAATCTCCTCTGAAGAGTGGCATCATGGGCTCCTCAAAACAACTCTCAAATGATCTGAAAACAAAGATTGTTCAACATAGTTGTTCAGGGGAAGGATACAAAAAGTTGTCTCAGAGATTTAACCTGTCAGTTTCCACTGTGAAGAACATAGTAAGGAAATGGAAGACCACAGGGACAGTTCTTGTTAAGCCCAGAAGTGGCAGGCCAAGAAAAATATCAGAAAGGCAGAGAAGAAGAATGGTGAGAACAGTCAAGGACAATCCACAGACCACCTCCAAAGAGCTGCAGCATCATCTTGCTGCAGATGGTGTCACTGTGCATCGGTCAACAATACAGCACACTTTGCACAAGGAGAAGCTGTATGGGAGAGTGATGCGAAAGAAGCCGTTTCTGAAAGCACGCCACAAACAGAGTCGCCTGAGGTATGCAAAAGCACATTTGGACAAGCCAGCTTCATTTTGGAAGAAGGTCATATGGACTGATGAAACAAAGATTGAGTTGTTTGGTCATACAAAAAGGCGTTATGCATGGCTTCCAAAAAACACAGCATTCCAAGAAAAACACTTGCTACCCACTGTAAAATTTGGTGGAGGTTCCATCATGCTTTGGGGCTGTGTGGCCAATGCCGGCACCGGGAATCTTGTTAAAGTTGAGGGTCGCATGGATTCAACTCAGTATCAGCAGATTCTTGAGAATAATGTACAAGAATCAGTGACGAATTTGAAGTTACGTCGGGGATGGATATTTCAGCAAGACAATGATCCAAAACACAGCTCCAAATCTACTCAGGCATTCATGCAGAGGAACAATTACAATGTTCTGGAATGGCCATCCCAGTCCCCAGACCTGAATATCATTGAACATCTGTGGGATAATTTGAAGCGGGCTGTCCATGCTCGGCGACCATCAAACTTAACTGAACTGGAATTGTTTTGTAAAGAGGAATGGTCAAAAATACCTTCATCCAGGAACTGATTAAAAGCTACAGGAAGCGACTAGAGGCTGTTATTTTTGCAAAAGGAGGATCTACTAAATATTAATGTCACTTTTCTGTTGAGGTGCCCATACTTTTGCATCGGTCAAATTTTGGTTTAATGCATATTGCACATTTTCTGTTAGTACAATAAACCTCATTTCAATCCTGAAATATTACTGTGTCCATCAGTTATTAGATATATCAAATTGAAATGGCTGTTGCAAACACCCAAATATTTAGAACTAAAAATGATTAAGATTAATAGGGGTGCCCAAACTTTTTCATATGACTGTATATATACATATATATATATATATATATATATATATATATATATTTAAATTAAAGAACTACCAAGAATTTATTCATACAAATAACTGTGTAAAGGACTAGGGCATATTGTGGGAGATTTACTAAGCAACGTACAACAAAAGTCTGTCTAACATCTTGTGACAAATTTATTAAGTGTTCTAGACACTTTTTAGCCATGTTTACAACTTTTATAATCTTATTAACATGTATATTTTAACATATATATGTGATTAAATTAAATAACTTGTACACAATTTATTCATTTAAAGAACCAGGGCATTTTGGAGGAAATTTACTAAGCAATATAGGCCAGAATTATGGCACAATATGCACCAAAAATCTGTGTAATATTTCTTGTGCCACACTTATCAAGTGTTCCAAACACTTTGTAGAAACATTTACAACTTGTATAAAAGGGTGTGGCTTTGCGAGAATGGGGTGTGGTTTCACAGAAAGCGGGAGTGACCTAAGTTGCAACACTGCCAAAAAATGCCAATTAATAGAAACTGTAAAGTTATACTAAACAGTATAATAATGCAACAGATGTATCAAACAGAATTAGCCATTTTGATACATTTCCCCTGGTTTAAAACTGTCTATGACTAGTGTAAGCTTAGATGGAGAACTCAGATGGAGACTTGTACAGCTTTACTTACCAGGAGGCAACCAGCTTGATAGTTTCAGGCAACTAACATGGTGATAACAGTCCTACCAGGGGCAACAGATGGATTAAACTAGACCTCTGCAACACTTTATACTGAAACTTGTGATGCAGGGTTGGCAACAGCTTCTTCAGCACAACTTCATTCTAGGCAATTCTTACCATAGCAGCTCAGCATTATATATTAGCAGGTCTTTATATCAACAGTCTCTTCGTAAGCTGGTACTTGCCCTTCTCTCTGGTTCACATTCACTTTATCATGAATATCGTAGGAGTTCTGGTCAGGACTCACTACACCTCTGTTCCACTGTAGGGCACTTTATGGTCCATTTTTCTTTCAGTTCCCATGGGACAGTCTCTTACACAGAACCTCAACCTCCCATTTATCTCTGGCAAGAAACTCATCTTTACACTCAAGTGTTGACTCCCATACTCTGGTGTGGTAACATCATCCCTCAAAAGTGGACTTACTTTGCTTATAGGTTTGATGCAGTCTTTTTTTTTCTTGTGACAGATGAATTGGTTTCCTCCACCTGGCAGCTTACTACAACTGCTGCTCAGGCTGGAAATGTACAGTTCCTAAATCCTTGGCACTAGGGTGATGCACCATTATAGCAAGTACTTACTCATCCCAGGTTGCTAGCTACCTAGTGGTGCCGAAAGATGGCATGGAACCTCCTGTGCCTGTCTGCACCGTCTGCGTGAGTCACTTCTACTGGTGGGAAAGTCTTTCCTCTTCGTCACAGACACCTAAGCCTTGTTGCGAACGCATACCAAGCTGTCCTCATGCTAAGCCATGACCCAGTCAGCTATGGCCTCATTGCATTAAACTTTAAGGACAGGGTTACATGTTACACGTTTCATGCCAGTTACAATAATAATGTTAATAAATTGGGACTAATATAACAGATATAGAAGACCTAAGTTTAAGACATAATGATAACTAGTAATATTACTTTACTGGAGGTACTTGGCACATATAGTAAAATATGGCATGGTATAACATGTATACTGTAGTCAGTGAGGTCCATATCAGATAGACGTCTTTAATTTGTAAGAGGGTGGTGGACCCATATTCAATCCCCTTAGATGTTACTTGTGGAAAATAAACAGAAGTCTGTATTAAAAGAAATGGATCTGTATGTAGTCCCTGATTATCATGGACCTCACATGCAGTGGTGAACCTAGCCTCTTTGCTACCTGAGGCGGACTATTGAAAGACGCCCCCCCTCCAAAAAAAAAAAAAATATATAAAATTGCGGTTACATGCTGTTAGCGTCACACGCTGTTATTGTCGTACAATAAACATACACAAACTTATGAAACAGTTTTTAAGAATTCTTCTCCCTGTATTACTTCAGTATCAGAAATCAACAACACGGCATTAACAATGACAATAACTTCACACATCTTCTGCTTGGTGGATGGACGAGCCCACATGTCCCCCATTCTCTATAATAGGAGCCCCGCAGATAGCTGAGTACTGGACTTCGGCTATCTTTGGCACTCCCATTGAAGTGAATGAGAGCCACGTGGGTTCATCCATCCACCAAGTGACACACCTATATACAGTATATGGCTGCGGTCAGGCTGTATTCCAATCCAGTGGGGGGAAAAAAAAAAACAATTCTCAGGATCAGGGCGGGTCTCAGCAGACAGACCCCCATCAATCAGGTATTTATCCTCTATCATTTAGGCGAATACAGGGCAGTAACATTTTGTGACTTGCAGGTGACGTCTCTGACTAGTCATTTACATTTCCCTTCTCTTCCCTTCAGACCGCCATGACCACTTCTTCCAGCTGTGACTTGTCTCTGTAAAGTTTACAACACAGACATCTTTGGCTCCTCACTTTTCCAGGCATCCAACCCACATTGTCCTCACCTGCACACCCATCCTGCTGCTACTCCAATTATAAAATATTGCTTACATAGTGTCATTCATCTCATAGTGGCCATGTCATGTAACTACAGCCTCGTCCTATACACGTCTATGTGACAAGGCTGTAATTACATCACACAGTCACTATAAACAGACAGCATGTGATATAAACAAGCGTCATAGCCCCTTCATACAGCTGATCAGAGGAGGGGACCACTGATCTCTTATTGATAAGGATAGAACATCAATAAAAATGAGCTGGAAAGACCCTTTAATAAAGCCTAAGTGTCACCTTAAATGGGTTGTCCAGGAAAACCACTTTTTAAATATGAGACTGGGGAAGGTGCTCCAGTGTCTCCCAGCGCGTTCCAGTCCTGCTGCTCCTGTGTTTTCTTCCCCACAGCGCTGTGACGTCCCCTGTCAGTGACCTCAGCGGTCATGTGTGGTGGGGACTTCCGCCAGAAGAAAACACCAGAGCAGCAGAACCAGACTGCGGTGGGAGACATTGGAGCACAAGGGACAGGTGAGTAGGTGTTTTTTTTTTTAATACAGTATTGCACGGTATTATGGCCCACAGCGGCCCCTGCACACGATATTATGCCCGGCAGCGGCCCCTGCACACGGTATTATGCCCTGCAGCGGCCCCTGCACACGGTATTATGCCCTGCAGCAGCCCCTGCACACGGTATTATGCCCCGCAGCAGCCCCTGCACACGGTAATATGCTCCATAGTGGCCCCTGCATACAGTATTATGCCCTATAGTGGCCCCTGCACATGGTATTATGCTCCATAGTGGTCCCTGCATACGGTATTATGCCCTATAGTGGCCCCTGCACACGATATTCTGCTCCATAGTGACCCACCCATTAACTATTATTATACTCTGGGTTCTGAAGACCCCAGAGTATAATGATCGGAGACCCAGGTGGTGACAAACATAAAAACCAGTGTTACTTACCTGGGCTCCGCTGCACTCCCTGCTTTAGGCCCTCTTCAATGTCGCACAGATCGGTGTCGCCACATAATGACGTCGGCCTGGCTCACGTGACGCCTGGGACATCAGATCGCTGGCATGGTGAGTAAAAATACCCCAGAGTATAATAATAGTAGTATTTGGCCTCACTTACCGATCCTGTGTCCGATAGCAGAAGGGGAAGCAGAGGCGGCCACAGCAGGCGCGGGGATCGATAAGTAAATAGGCCGTTATCTGTCGTTGTTACTCCAGTAGGGAACGGCCTATTTATATATATATATATATATATATAAAAGGTTCTCCTCACCTACCTGCGATCCCTTGATGGAGCCGCCGCCTCCTCTTCTTCACCCACGTCCGCATCTCAGCGTAGGAGGCGCGATGACTTCATTGTATCGCCACCTGCGCTGAGATGCAGAGATCTCGTAAACCAGCCCAGGACAGGCGCTGCGCAGCTTAGTTTTTTTTTTTAAGTGGCCTGTCCTGGGCTGGTTTACGGTAAATAGAATGTAAAAAATGCCGCCCCCCACCAGACAGTGATGGACAGTGCCGCCTGAGGCGGCAGCCTCACTTCGCCTCATTAGAGGTGCGCCACTACTCACATGCCTGCAAAATGTGGACATATGAATAAGGCCTATAGACAAGCTGCAAGGCTCTGAGTGTATGGAATAAAAATCCTGCATACACCGATCACTTCCAATGTAGACAATAGCAGACACATTGAAAACTTTACAGCTACAAGTCACAAGAACTAATATGCAATATTAAGATAAGACCCACTGAATATATCGGAGTCAAGTCGAGTAATAAATAATTCAGTGAACACAAGACAGACATCCGAGACATCTTATTTACATTATTACACCATGTGGAAACTGTTCCATTAATAAAATTTCACAAAATCATATCCGTCAGCCAACATTGTGTCACTGTGGCATGTAAATGTGTTAGACAGGATCAATGGGAGACTTAACACCTGCAAGACGTCACAATAATACCTCAATGGTGATACTTCCATGGAAACTGTATTGTGTGGTTTTCATGTTGGTGGTTAAAACACGCAGACACATCTTTTGTAAAATCCATAGGCAAAGAGGTGTATAAAAAGTCTACATATTTTCATAATAACACAAATCTATGACAGACAATAAGGTCATCATTACAGTATCCTACAGGGACCATCACTCAGGTTTCAGACTCCTTACCAATATTACCAGGTCATACATAACAGAGCTAAACAGGTGTGAACCCAGCCTTAAAGGGATTTTCCGGGCAAAAAAAAAAAAAAAAAATTCATAAAAGGTCAGTTAGTGCTATTAATAGGTTAATAAGTGCAACCAAATACCTTTAGCAGTGTTTTGAGTGATTCTGTGTTTCTCTGGGAGCTCCTGGCATCTTCTGTATTTGTTTAAATGGGTAGCTTCCTGTTCTGTTTTTCTACAACTACCATCATGCCTTGCACTTCACTCACACCCCCTCCCAGTTTCCCTAGCTAGCCCGCCCACTACTAGCTCTTCCTAACTAACTCAAAACTTGTTCTGGGCGGCATGCCCAGAAGAAGTGATGTCCCATGTCCAGAAGATCCAGACAGGAAGATGGGTAAGTATGATGGGGTGTGGGGGGTGGGTTAGTATTGGTGATGTTCTGTTTCCGGAAAGGGGGAAACGGAACGTCATCGGAAAATGTGCCTGGGGCAGTCACGTGACCGCCCTGGCATTCTAGGTAATTATAGATTTTTGGTGCGGTAAGTAATTAAGAAGGTAGGCGGGGGGAAAGGGGTAGCTTAGATTACAAATATCAATTTATCCGTACAAATTACTGTGAAGATGGTAATAACTGTTCCCTGTCCCGACCCCTTCAGCCAGAATTTACAGGGACAGCCAAGCAATTCTTTTCTATGCTGTTCCCTTGACTCCCATAGAGAAGAATGGGAGCTATAGAAAAAGCATGACACAGATGAGATACAATAGTTCAGTAGCTTCACAGTTAAGAATATTGTATAGCTAGATGTGCTATGCTGGTTCTGTAGCTCCTACTCTTCTCTATGTGAGTTAACATAGAGGAACAGTGTAGAGGAGCACTCCTTGACTATTCCCATAAATCCCACCCTAGGGGTCAGAATTGGGATCAGTTAATCCCATCTCTGCAGTAATTGAAGCATCTTAAAAGTGGTGAAGCAATAAACAGTACATTAGTAGTCCAATTTTAGTAGGCTCACAAGCCAGAGGATGGTTTTCTGCCTTTTATCACCAGGTTCCCCTGTAAGTTATAGTGGTAGTAAGTCATATATAGTATTACCCAAGTTTGTTTTGTTTTGTTTTGTTTGTTTGAGTTGGAAGGGACCTCAAGGGCCATCGAGTCCAACCCCCTGCAAAAGCAGGAATTCCTAGATCATCCCAGCTATATACCTATCCAGATTCCGCTTGAAGATTTCAATTGATGAAGAACTCACCACCTCCCGTGGCAGCCTATTCCACTCCCTCACTACCCTTACTGTTAGAAAGTTTTTCCTAATGTCTAATCTGAATCTCCTTCCCCTTAGTTTCATCCCATTACTTCTCGTGCTTCCTTCTGCTAATGAGAATAGGGTAGATCCCTCTGCACTGTGACAACCTTTCAGATATTTAAATACCGCTATTAAGTCTCCCCTTAGCCTTCTCTTCTGCAAACTAAGCAGTCCCAATTCTTTTAGCCTTTCTTCGTAGGACATGGTTTGTAGACCTTCCACCATTTTGGTTGCTCTTCTCTGGACCTGCTCCAATAAATCGATGTCTTTCTTAAACTGGGGAGCCCAGAACTGTACACAGTATTCCAGGTGGGGTCTGACCAGGGCAGAGTACAGCGGAATAATTACCTCTCTTCAAGTTCAAGGTATAGATGTTATCACCTTTGAGTTATGAAAGGGAAAAGAGTCATTACACTTGCAAGAGAGCTTAAAGAGGTTGTCCAGGCAAAATGTTAATTTTTATATAGCCCAGGTGAAGGTGAAAAAAAAAAAAAGTGAAACTGCTCGACGTCTGTGACATCACGGATCCCTTCTGCTGAAGTCGCTGGAAGAGACTCGTGATGTCACAGGTCGTGACGTATCATGCACAGATGTAGTAGTAGTTAAACTAAGGCTGGATTCTCACCTGTGCTCAGTCTCCATTAGGGGATTCCGTCTCCCATTCCGCTTGAAAAATGTGGAGAGAAAAGTCTGGGTGGAAATCTGGTGGACCCCATTATAGTCTGTGGGGTTTTTGCGGGTAACCTCTTTTTAAGTGGATTGGGTTTCCATTTTTTCGGGTCCCCAAACAACGGAAACCTGAGGGCAGGTGTGAACCTAGCGTAACATCTATTTTGCCAGTTCGCACTAGGGCACGTTACACAATAGTCTCTTTCATACAAAACAAATGATTGGCAACATGGTAGGAACATCCGATTAACCACTGCTATATCTGTATATCATAAAGTTTATTTGCATGTACATTTACACATATTGGCAGGTACTATAGATTTATTCAAAGTTTGTTGAACATACAGCGAGGAAGAAAAACCTGTTGTGTGGGCTAGCAGAAATAAAGGACAAACTGTGGCAAACACAAAAAATTGCAACAGCACTCTGATCAAACTATATAAGCCCATCTACCAGCGACAAGGCAACTTCATTTAGATGAGTCCCTAAACTAAAATGACTCACCTCTCCTAATGACTCACCTCTTCTAGGACCTTGACTTTCCATGAATTAAAGAGGTTATCCAGGCTAAACATAATTTTCTAATTAGGCCGGGAGAGGTGAAAAAAAAACCATACTCACCTGTCCCAGATGCTCCGGTGTCCTCCCAGGGTGGTCCGTTCCTGCAGCTCGGCTGCCTTCTTGCTGTGGAATTTCTCGCCAGCTTTGATGTCCCGGTTTCCTTCCAATGAGGCTGCTGATTGGCCTCAGAGGTCACGTAACT
The DNA here is from genome assembly GCA_947044405.1 of Leptodactylus fallax. Lineage (NCBI taxonomy): Eukaryota > Metazoa > Chordata > Amphibia > Anura > Leptodactylidae > Leptodactylus > Leptodactylus fallax. Next base: position 1,064,152 of record CAMRHE010000410.1, read on the forward strand.
GCTGGCCAATCAGCTACCTCAGGGCGGAAACCAGGGATGTCACAGCTGGTGACGTCCCCAGTTCCCTTCTGGAGGCCGCTGATTGGCCTCAGCGGTCACATGCAGTGGTTACTTCCGCCAGAAGACAACAACAGAGCTGCAGGACTGGACTGCACAGGGAGGCACCGGAGCACCGGGGACAGGCGAGTATGGTTTTCTTTTATTTTTTTTTATCTCCCCTGGCCTAATTAACAAATAAAATTTTAGCCTGGACAACCCCTTTAAGGGCAACAGCATTTCAGGCATATTATGCATATACCAGGCTCCTCTCTCTGGACCTGAACCTCTGAATGAATAAAAGGGAGTGTGGCAAACTTCTTGGACTGCTTGTAAAGAGATCTGTGAGATCAGGATTTATTTCTGCTAGCACCCAGTTTATTTGTGAGTCTAGGATGCTGTTGTTATTACTTGATTTCATCTATTAGCACAGCTTCAACTCTGTACTCATTTCTTTTACATTGTGATGACAGACACTGATGCTGAGTAGTGTGTGTTTGCTTTTCTCCTTGTCTACACCTGTGTGATGTACCCTCCCAAAAATATGTTTCCCTCCAAACACTGCAATGTACACCATCTTCTCCCTCCCTGTTGCTATCCCTTACATTGAGAAAGGCAGAAGAAAAGCAGACATAACAGCAGAGTCAGCATAACCAGTAGTTGTGTAGTATCACATATATGTCAGAAGCAACAGGACAACCTTCCATGGGAAGGAATACCAAATATGGTACAATTTAAGAAAAAAAAAAGTCATTGCAAAAGTATCCATGACATTTAACCTATGAGTGTACAAATATTCCCTTTGCCCCAAAGTTAAACAAGCAACATTGTCATCTCTACCATGAATAGGGAATGTTTTTGTAGGGTTTCATTATATTAAAGTGATATATTATGTTATTAAAGAACACTGCACAGTATTGTACTTTATTATGCAGTTGTACACATGATGAATACTATACTGTGATTTCATAGAAACATACACTGTTGAAATGATGTAGTTTTGACTAAAGATTTGGTAAGTCTGAGAAGCCTGCAGGTGACTGCATAAAGGATGTACCTACTACTTGTATCAATATGGAATTTAGATTGGGAACCCTATTGGGGACATTATTGACAATATCTGTAAAGCGCTGCGGAATATGATGGCCCTATATAAGTAAGCAAAATAAATAATAATAAAATCAATCTGTTCACTTGAACGGTATGGTAGGGTGTATGCCATTGCATTGGTGTTGTGTCTGTGGAGTGGTGTGGCCCATGGCTTGGGGGCTTAGTCTAGCAGCATGGGTGCTGTTGGTTTGCTAGATGGCCCCTTCTGTGGGCGCTGTGTTGTGGTGGTGGTCGCTTTGTGGCTCTGCATCCAATAGAGTAGAAAACCACTTTGCAGGGTTTAAATGAAGTGGCTAGAGAGCTCACTTTGATCAAAATGTATACTAAGAACCTCATTTTCATTTTGTATATTTTGCTGAAAAGCACAGATCAATGTATAATACTGTCATGTACAGTCCTGTCTTTTTTCTAACATGTTGGTGTATAACATATTTTGATTCTACTTCCCTGACTACCTTCCATAATAATAGTACAAAATTCTAACTGTTTCCATCCTTCAATAGGTGTTGCTCCATTAATTCCAGCACATTTGGAATTTTTTCTCTAGCTCCCTTTGTTTCCGAACAATTTGTTCTGTTAGTTTCAGCACCCAATATGCTAAGTATGTTCTCTATTATCAGGTGGGCTATTCTAGACTGGAGCAAATAGACAGTGACCACCCTTCAGAGAGGAGAGAGCCTAAAGAGCATATTAGTTGCTGAAACTAACTGCATTGATTACTCAGGAATGGTGGGGGCTAGAGAAAAAAAATTCCAACTGAGCTAGAATCAATGGAGCAGTGCCTATTTAAGGATGCAAAGACTTGGAGTTGCTGGCAGTGGTGAAAGGTCCTCTTAAAGTCTGTCTACCAAATCACAAGAATTCATGTGTAATATAGTTGTAATGCAGAAACATTTATGGAGATAAGACAGTGTATCCAATCAGGACATCTAGTAGGGTGTGAAAAAGGGTGCTTTCTAAGTCTATATAAGTTGTTTAGCCACCTAGGTAGGCACATTCCCAGTCTGACATAGTACAGATCTGACAAATGTTCACAGGTGCACGTTAATATGTGGTATTCGCCAAGCGCACATAAAATGTTAACGAGAGATGGGCGAACTAATTCGTTCCGATCCGGGTTTGGCCCAAATATTGTTTGGTTTTGTTACAACCAAGTGTCTGATGCTCTTCTGGTGATGTCATTTGCCTGTGTTCACCATTGAGGCCTGGTGACGTCATGATGCTATTTTTTTTATTTTTTTACACCTCCTCTGAAGAGACCCCAGAGTATAATAATTTCACTTCCGGTTCTATATGAACTCATTTGACCCGAAATTAATCAGGGACCTGAGACACCCCAAACTCAAAACAAATCTTGTGAGGTTCGCCCATCTTTAATGTTACCCCAATGGGTACTCATTTTACAACAGCACTAATATAGACATTTACAGGATGACCCAAGGGACTGATGACGCCTGATGGCTATGACCTCCTGCTTTTTCAGACCCCAATACTTGTTTCTCCTCTCCTTTTCTAGACTTACCATGATGCAGTATGAACCTCATAGATTGTAAGCCCTTGCGGGCAGGGCCCTCTATCCCACTATGCCAGTTGGTCACTGTTAGTATTATCCGTTTTGTACATCTTATGTACCGTATGTAAATTCTCAAATGTAAAGCACCATGGAATTAATGGTGCTATATAAATAAATAAATAAATAATATAAAATATATATATACAGTACAGACCAAAAGTTTGGACACACCTTCTAATTCCAAGAGTTTTCTGTATTTTCATGACTATAAAAATTGTAGATTCACACTGAAGGCATCAAAACTATGAATTAACACATGTGGAATTATATACTTAACAAAAAAGTGTGAAACTACTGAAAATATGTCTTATATTCTAGGTTCTTCAAAGTAGCCACCTTTTGCTTTGATTGCTGCTTTGCACACTCTTGGTATTCTCTTGATGAGCTTCAAGAGGTAGTCACCTGAAATGGTTTTCACTTCACAGGTGTGCCCTGTCAGGTTTAATAAGTGAGATTTCTTGCCTTATAAATGGGGTTGGGACCATCAGTTGTGTTGTTAAGAAGTCAGGTGGATACACAACTGATAGTCCTACTGAATGGAGTGTTAGAATTTGTATTATGGCAAGAAAAAAGCAGCTAAGTAAAGAAAAACGAGTGGCCATCATTACTTTAAGAAATGAAGGTCAGTCAGTCTGAAAAATTGGGAAAACTTTGAAAGTGTCCCCAAGTGCAGTGGCCAAAACCATCAAGCGCTACAAAGAAACTGGCTCACATGAGGACCGCCCCAGGAAAGGAAGACCAAGAGTCACATCAGCTGCGAAGGATAAATTCATCCGAGTCACCAGCCTCAGAAATCGCAGGTTAACAGCAGCTCAGATTAGAGACCAGGTCAATGCCACACAGAGTTCTAGCAGCAGACACATCTCTACAACAACTGTTAAGAGGAGACTGTGTGCAGCAGGCCTTCATGGTAAAATAGCTGCTAGGAAACCACTGCTAAGGACAGGCAACAAGCAGAAGAGACTTGTTTGGGCTAAAGAACACAAGGAATGGACATTAGACCTGTGGAAATCTGTGCTTTGGTCTGATGAGTCCAAATTTGAGATCTTTGGTTCCAACCACCGTGTCTTTGTGCGATGCAGAAAAGGTGAACGAATGGACTCTACATGCCTGGTTCCCACCGTGAAGCATGGAGGAGGAGTTGTGATGGTGTGGGGGTGCTTTGCTGGTAACACTGTTGGGGATTTATTCAAAATTGAAGGAATACTGAACCAGCATGGTTACCACAGCATCTTGCAGCAGCATGCTATTCCATCCGGTTTGCGTTTAGTTGGACCATCATTTATTTTTCAACAGGACAATGACCCCAAACACACCTGCAGACTGTGTAAGGGCTATTTGACCAAGAAGGAGAGTGATGGGGTGCTACGCCAGATGACCTGGCCTCCACAGTCACCAGACCTGAACCCAATCGAGATGGTTTGGGGTGAGCTGGACCGAAGAGTGAAGGCAAAAAGGACCAACAAGTGCTAAGAATCTCTGGGAACTCCTTCAAGACTGTTGGAAGAACATTTCAGGTGACTACCTCTTGAAGCTGATCAAGAGAATGCCAAGAGTGTGCAAAGCAGTAACCAAAGCAAAAGGTGGCTACTTTGAAGAACCTAGAATATAAGACATATTTTCAGTTGTTTCACACTTTTTTGTTAAGTATATAATTCCACATGTGTTAATTCATAGTTTTGATGCCTTCAGTGTGAATCTACAATTTTTATAGTCATGAAAAGACAGAAAACTCTTGGAATGAGAAGGTGTGTCCAAACTTTTGGTCTGTACTGTATATATAATAATAATAATAATAACCTCTGCACATAGATGGCTCAGTAGAGGCAGCAGATTGCAGAGTTTCTGGCTGCCTGCACAATAGAGCCTAGATCAGTGATGGCTAACCTTTTGAGCTCCGTGTGTCAAAAAAAAAAAACTAGCATAACTTGGGTGGTGTGTCACTTCTAGAAAAATCCATAATGTTGTGATATTTGTAGCTCTAATAACAAAAAGTTATATTTTTAATACATGTACTGTATTTGTTAGTAAAGCAAAAACAGATAATTCTTTACCTTACCTCTTAGTGACTTTTTTGTTGATGAATTTCATTTGCTAAATCTAAAAACAAAATTAAAAAAATATGATAGAATTGTATGTTATTTCACATGGACCCCCCAAAAAATGTAAAAGCTAATCAAAGCATTATATGTAACCCAAAATTGTGGCAAATGAAAGTACAACTCGTCACGCAAAGAATAAGCCCTCACATAGCTATGTGGACCCAAAAATAAAAAAATTATGAATTTTGGAAGACGGGGAGGGAAAATATGAAAAAAGTCACCAAGCATTAACGTACAAACTACCCTGCGTCCTTAAAGGGTTAACTATAGTAGGCATGGTGTTCAAGTGGACTGGAAAATCCGGCCTGACAATTTACCACCTGGATTTCCAGGTGAGTAGATGCTGAGTGAAGGGTCTCATGTGCTCCAGAAACCTTTCAGTTAAATAAAAATCCCATGCCCCATATAACGTAGATCTGTATTCATAATAGAGTTCCTGCATCTGATGGTAAATGTTTTTCTTCTTTTTTTTTTCTCAGTGTTTATCTCTGATAGAGTCCAGAGAAGGCATCTCCAGTTGCCTGAGGAAAAAGTCCCAGAATCCTGAAAACCCATAAAAACATATAGGGTTAAGGACAAAAAAACACACAAACAAATAAAACCATCTAGACAGCGCTAGATCATGTTCCTGAGTGAAGACCCCCCTCACTCCTGCAGGACAGGTAAGTTTAGTTAGGTTGCAATTTGCGGTGCATATGTGTGGCCTAGGGGAGCCTGGGAGAGCCCATCACAGGATGATTCTCGAACGGCATTTCTTGATAAAAGCAGGCGTGTCCTTTTCAATGGACATGGCCTTTATAAAACGCCACAGCCAAAATATATTCCGTTCACTTATAATAATTTTGGACCCCAGATTGTTACTGGTTAAATAAAATAAACAATTGCAACATTAAATACTGTGTTCATTTTATTGTGTAGGGGCATGCCCAATATGTCTATGTTACTTTTTATTTTTTTATGTTTTATGACAGTCATGATTAGAGGTGGGGGAACCTCTCAAAATTCGTTTTGTATTTGGGTTTGGGCTGCTTGGGTCCCTGATTCATTTCGAGTCGAACAAGTTTGGTACGAACCACACCTTAAATTGGCTTAAAACATAGTGTAGAATACTCTCAGGACTCCTAGGAACCTATCTATAAAATAAAATGTAGAACACTGTCAGGGCTCCTAGGAACCTATTTATAAAACATAGTGTATAACACTGTCAGGGCTCCTAGGAAGCTATCTATAAAACATAGTGTAGAATACTCTCAGGACTTCTAGGAAGCTATCTATAAAACATAGTGTAGAACACTGTCAGGGCTCCTAGGAACCTTTCTATAAAACAAAGTGTAGAACTCTGTCAAGGCTACTAAGAACCTATCTATAAAACATATTGTAGAACACTGTCAGGGCTCCTAGGAACCTATCTATAAAACATAGTGTAGAATACTGTCAGGGCTCCTAGGAAGCTATCTATAAAACATAGTGTAGAATACTCTCAGGACTCCTAGGAAGCTATCTATAAAACAAAGTGTAGAACACTGTCAGGGCTCCTAGGAAGCTATCTATAAAACAGAGTGTAGGACACTCTTAGGGCTCCTAGGAGCCTATCTATCCAATGTCTAACTCTCTAAGGCATACAAAGCCAAAATTATGTCAAAGCAAAAAGTGACATTATTATACTCTGAGGTCTCTTCAAACCCCAGAGTATAATTAATGGTGGCCCAGGTGAGGAGTAACAAAATAAAAAAAAAAAAAACATTCATACTCACCTATCGTTACCTCTTTGGCCTCCTCACGGCATCCGGCACTCTTTTGTGACGTCATCAGCTCAGGGGTCATGTCTGAGGCCTGTGATTGGGCCACCAATGCTGGTGAAGGTCACTGCTAAGGCCCAATCCTTAGGCCTCAGTGCCTCATGCTGCAAGGATGCCCAGAAGAGGTGAGTGTAGGTAAGTATAACTGTTTGCTAATTTTTTATACCTCCCTTGGACCTCCACCTGTTATACCCTGAAGAACTAAAAAAAAAAATTAGGAACCAGGAAAAGGGAAAAAGTAGATGCATAAAGGTGTGAGAGTGCTAAAATGTAAATTTTATTGTAATCCTTCTGATCAAAATAATAGGCAGGAGAAATAGCTGTTTCCAGAACTCCCATTCTCTTCTATGGAAGTTATAGGAACAGTGTAGAGCAGCATTGCTTGGCTGTTCCCATAAGTCCCACCCATGGCCTGGGATCAGTTATTTCATCTTAGCAGCAATTTGCAGGACAGAGGAACACTTGAGTGAAAAATCATCCCTTCAGTAGTAATAGTTGTGTACTAATAGTGTCTTTTCTTACTTGCTTTCACCATCTTTAATAAGTCACATTATCACAGCATGACCTCTTTTTTGAGCAGGGGTTGCTATGCAAACAGGAGGTATCTCTCTGCAGGTTTCAGATACTATTGAGAAGAACCATGTGACCTCAGATTCATCAAAGTCCCATCCCCCTGTTCTTCTGGCCTACCTCTTCTTTCAAAATGTCTCCTGCTCCTCCTCTGACTCTTATGTAGTCTGCTCCTAGTAGCCCCCTTTCTCACATGCTGTCCATAATTTCCCTGACTTTTGCAGTCAGGCCCCCATCATTAGCAGTTGGTGCACCTCTACAAGAACCTTTGGTGACATAATCCTCACAGTGTAAGGTCCTGGAAGGTCCATTTTATTATTAGCTCTGCAATGTATAGCAGAAACAGGAAACAGACATAAAGACAGGTACTATACATGAGTACAGGTGCTAGACATGGACGACACATCAGCAATAACATATTTTGACCCCCACATCCCAGTATTATACATTCTATGATAGAATGGAATTACAGGTTATATGAAATGTAATTGAACATGAACCAATACTGGAATAAATATTTAATGCTAGGTTCACACTAGCATGGTGGTGGACTAAAAAGTCACGGGTGTAGGCGATTTTAGATGGGCACTGCGAATGGAGACTTTGATGCAGATGTGAACCCAGCCTAATGCTCTATAATAAAGGAGGCCTACAATGAAATACCTAAAGAGTACCTGCAATAATAAAACAACTTTTCATGGATGAACAGTGCAGGCGAATGCAAGAAATTTTCAATGGCGTAACTATAGCGATCTCAGTTGTTGCAGTTGCCCCTGGGTCCAGAAGCCAGGGGGCCCACAGGTCACCCTCAACACACTAGAGCTGACCATTGTATAAGCAATGCTACATCTGTTGCCGCCCCTGCTACCTCCTGTGTCACCCCCTCTACCTCATAGATTGTAAGCTCTTGCGAGCAGGATCCTTAGTCCCAGTGTGTGAATTGACTATTTCTTTGTAATGTATCTTTTTTGTCAGTACTTGAACCCTACAAATTGTACAGTGCTGCAGAATATGTTGGCGCTATATAAATAAAATGTATTATTATTATTATTATTATTAGAGCTAGTTCAATGTATTTGATCTGCTTTGATTTCCTAAGATGGTTGATAGTCTATGTATCATAAATTTATGACTCCTGTCATCTGGTGCACTGGAGTGCAAGGATTTATGATAGACAACAGTTGCTTAGCAGCATAGACCGTGTTCCAACTTATTATAAAAATTATATTTTTCTCTGATTTTCCAAAATGGTGGATGCAAATAACAGTATAGAGCATAAATCAAATTTTATTGGACAAAACCCCCAACATTTTTTTCCCACAAATTAAAAAATCAAAATCCACTGTTCCAAATTATTATGCACAACAACGTTTCTAAACATTTTATAGGTTTTAAAGAACTGAAAATTTCAATGAAAAACTTCTTAACAGACCAAGTTACATGTTGACATAGGACCCTTCTTTGATATCACCTTCACAATTATTGTATCTATTGAACTTGTGGGTTTTTGGATAGTTTCTGCTTGAGTTTCTTTGCAGGATATCAAAATAGCCTCCCAGAGCTGCTGTTTTGATGTGAACTGCCTCCTACCCTCATAGATATTTTGCTTGAGGATATTCCAAAGGTTCTCAATAGGGTCAGGGGAGGATGTTGGCCACACCATGAGTTTCTCTACTTTTATGCCCATAGCAGCCAATGACTGCATGAGATGGTGCATTGACATGCATGAAGATGATTTTTGCTATGGAAGGCACTGTTCTTGTTTTTATACCATGGAAGAAAATGGTCAGAAACTCTATATACTTTTCACACCTTCAGGAACCCTAAAGGGGCCTACCAGTTTTCTCCCCATGATTCTAGCTTAAAACATGACTCCTCAACCTCCTTGCTGATGTCGCAGTCTTGTTGGGACATGGTGGCCATCCACCAACCATCCATTCAACCAGGGTTGCATGGCACTCATCAGTAAACAAGACGGTTTCATAAACTAGTCTTTATGTATGTCTGGGCGCACTGCAACCATTTATGTTTGTGAGCACTGTTTAGGGGTGGCCAAATAATAGGTTTATGTACAACTTCAAGCCTCCTGAGGATTCTACACCATCAAACACCTGTTGGCTGCCTTGTAATGGTACTTTAGCAGTTGCTCTCTTAATCCGATGAATTTGTCTGGCAGAAAACTTCCTCCTTATGCCTTTATCTGCACTAACCCATCTGTGCTCTGAATCAGCCACAAATCTCATCACAGTACGATGATCACGTATCATGATCATGTTTTCATACCTTGTCCAAGGCATTGCACTATTTGATGCTTTTCAGCAGCAGAGAGATACTTTTTCTGGTTAACAATGTAGAATGTCCTTCTTAAGCTAAGGCCCCACGTTGCGAAAACACAGCTTTTTTTGTTGCAGATTTTGCTGCGTCTTTTTGGAGCCAAACCTAGGAGTGTCTACAAAAGGAATGGGAAATATAAAGGAAACTCTTATACTTCTCACTTCTATTCAACCCACTCCTGACTTTGTCTCAAAAAACTGCAACAAAAAAAGCTGTATTTCCGCAACGTGGGGCCTCAGCCTTAAGTAGTTTCTTTTAATTGGGCTTATCTGACAAACTAATTATCACTGGTATTTGAGATTGATTTTAGTGATCCAGAGAGCCTTGAGACACAAGACCATCCAGTTTAGTTGAAAAACAAAAAAAATTGCATCTTTATGACGCCTAAATCCGATTTGCATAATAGTTTAGAACGCAGTGTATAGTCAAGTAAAGATTCTGTAGGGAACGCTGTTGCACAAAAGGGGAGATGATCACAATGTGGGGGACCCTGATAGGAGATGGAAAGTTGTTTGCATAGACATGTTGTAAACAAGACTTTGTGGTAGTCTGTGTCCATATAAAGAAGGAAAGGGACCTGCGTCTTCATCCAACCTTATCTGCTGTGTAACTATGAAATGTACATGCTGATAAAATGTATGGATGGGACATGGCTGACACTTGTGGGGAGAATTTGAGTGGGGGCCGAAGCTGAGCTTTTGTCTTCTCTGCATTTTCACTGAGCAATGCATGTCACAGCGGCCAATTTAGTTTGCCTGAGTAAATCTCAAAGTATTTGGCGTTGTTAAAAAAAAACAAACAATTTGGAATATTGGGGTCGAACCCACCTCGTAACAAATTGATTTGCCCATCTCTAACAGTTGTTTGATTTATTGCCTTATTCTCTCTCACACACAAAGTAGCAGAGCTTTGCAGATGCAGTATGTGTGTGTCTTTCTAGCAACCTTCTCTTCCTCCTTCCCCTCTCCATAGACTTCTATGTAAAAAGTAAGTGCATAAGAATACATATTTCAACGTTTTTTAAGCTATTCATTTATGAAAAGTTGTTTCATAATTTGAGGTTCACTTTGATAGTCTGAAAAAATCCATCTATGACTATGTCTAAATTTCTGACCAATTATATAGGTATTTAATCTGGTCTGTTAATTTTACAGAAAATAATTCAATTGTTCACATATCATTGATAACAGTTTCAGATATATTAGTGAGCAGTAAAGAAAAAAGTAAAGGAAGTGGACAATTGATACCAGAAGTTGATGCCACTAACTAGAATCTCTTAGGATCCTTTAAAGGAGTTGGCCACTATCAGACCAGTATTGAGAAACCAATGCTATTGTTTGTATAATAAAAAGTTGTACAATTTTCCAATATACTTTCTGTATCAATTCCTCTCGGTTTTCTAGATCTCTGCTTGCTGTCATTCATTCTGTTTACTCCCAGTGGATAAAAATCAGTCCATGGTCATGTGATGTACAATGCATGGTCATGTGATGGACACACAGGTGCACAGCTCGTTACAGTCACAGCACAGTAATCAGACAGCTGCCTGGTAAAGAGCTGTGCACCTGTGTGTCCATCATATGACCATGGACTATATATCACATGACCATGGACTGCATATCACATGACTATGGTTTTTATTCACTGTAAGTAAGCAGAATGAATGACAGCAAGCAGAGATCTAGAAAACTGAGAGGAATTAATATAGAAAGTATATTGGAGAATTATATAACTTTTTATTATACAAGAAATAATATTTGTCTCTCAATATTGGACTGAAAGTGGACAAGCCCTTTAAGCTTTCTGTTTTGATCTGTTATAATCTGATCTGGTAAGCTGGTTATACACATTGGATGTGTATCCACCAAACCTGCCAGTTTTAAAGGGACCGGCTGACCATCTAATGTGTATTGGGGCCTCCCAATACTCCTTTAAGATGGATATTGGGTGAAATAAGGATCAGGCAGTTGTTTTTTTAATGCCTGATTATTTTGTTCTTGGAGAGATAAGTGGCCATTGTGGCAGCAGCTTCTTCCCTTCTCCCAGATCAGTACACATTCATGTGGATGGAGGAGCTGGGGATGGTAACTGTTGGCCAAACAAGTATCTGGCTGCCAGATATCTAATATATATGACTAGTTTTAGAAGCTTTGTGGTTGGATAAAAAAGTAATATATGATGGCTCAGATCATAATCTTCTCTTTAAGGGTGTGTTCATTTTCCGCCGCCGGAATTTTCGCCACTGTCTGCCGCGACGGGATGCCGATGCATGCCATTAGCATTCCGTTGCGGCATCCCACTCCTGATTAGGCCTGGATGAATTGACCTAATCAGGAGCGCGTCTCGAGCAGCGGACACCGCAGGCGGAATCCGCGGCAAGATAGAGCAGGACGCCTCTTTTCTCCGCGTCCTGCTGCTATCTCTGCCTCCCATTGAAAACAATGGGAGGCGGATTCGAGAGGAATCTGCTCCGGAATCGGGGGCGGAATCCGCCCCCAAATCCGCAGCAAATTCATCTGTGTTAACACACCCTAAGTCTAACATAACCATGAACATAACCAAATAAACACATGTAATATACACTTCATGTAACATATATAATGATTGCTTAGAGATACTTTCTCAAGTTCTGAACTTGTCTGCAAGAAATGTAAATTTTTGCTGCACTTCGTAAACAGTATGCATTCACTATACGCACTGAAGTACGTGTAGCAGAAGTTTCTATGACCCATAAGCAACAGAAATCACATACTGTCTACACATATTGGTAGTCCATAATTCTGGCTGTTGTATATCATTTACCTAATCCTACCATCTCCTTCCTAATTTCCAATATTATATCACTCTGGATAAGTAACATTACTGTAACAGTGGGCTACCTGCATAACTTTATGTGCATGAAAATCTAATACATCTAACTAGTTAGAAACCAAACCTCACTGTGAATTTTCAGGCAAGGGCGTGCTGATGGTAAAGATTATATCAAGGTGCCACATAATATTCCACCAACGACCGTTACACCGAGCTTGCTCAAGTGCCCACACAAATATGCAAAATAGAAACGAAATAAATAATCCTCCTCCTCCGCACAGTCTAAGCACAGATTTTACAGCTACAGCTGTATGAGTGACCACCATGTTTTTAGATCATATTGCTCATAAGTCCAACATCATAAGAAAGTCCCTCATCTATCCTAATGGAAAAACAACAAGCTGTACATGGGGAAGTTGGGACAAAGGAACATGAAAACACAATATCAGAAAACAATATAAACAACTCACTAAATGGCTATACAAATAATAAAACTTGTAGTTTAGATACTTGTTGTTCATAATATTCACCAAGTTTCTTATGAATTATGAGCTGGACTTATGCTGATACACAGTAGCCAGTCCGCACAAAGAGAGTTGCAACCTAAATTATGGGAGCATCCGCCTAAACCAACCAATGAGACAGGAGGGGTGTATGATAGAAACAGCCATTAAGGTAAGAGCTTGTGGTAGGGTCAAGTATATAGAACACATTGACTGTCTGTTTTTCCAACTAGAGAGCTTTAGGCACTCTGTGTGCTGCCATATAGCGCATATAGTATCAAAATATTGTCCTCTGAAATCAAAACTTTTAAGGAAGATCAGCTCCTTAATATAGCATCTGATGGATCCTGCCATCTTTTTTTCTGATGAATTCATACTTAATCTAAGAGAAACAATCTCTGTACAGACATACAGGTACAGTAGGGTTCCAATATTACAGCTCCATATACCTCTGAGGTTGTACAGCTGATATGTCCATGTGTATGACTTTTTGTGATTAAAGTAGCACTCTGAGAATATATGTAGCTAATGCTAGATCACTAGCCTGACTACCAGTTCAGTGTTTGCTCTCCTGTGTAGACAAAATGTCAGTCTTTTCTGTGTGTATGACTTCCTATGAACTATAGGATTAAATCATTATCCATCAACTCTCTCCTGGCAGACACCTCCCCTTCCCACTCAGCTCTATCTTCCTGGTTTCACTGTATGTCCTTCTAAGCATAAAGTGCAGCTGAAGATATCTTTTCTGCCCTATCCAATGGGTCACGAAAATTCCTCACCCTTGTAGCCTCTGCTATGTATGCTGTGTGCAGAATCTTCAGTGTATCCTATGAAATGAGATTTACACTGCTCTACCTCCCTTCCTTCTGCTTGTAAGAGCTGATCGAGAAAAACCTATTACAATCAGGATGTGGGGGAGACTGACTGAAGCTGTATCACATAGGAATATACTGAGACTGTGCAGTGTGAATTAGGGTACAGAAGTTCTATGTCACTATTCTGTCACTGGAAAACAGGGCAGAGTAAGTACAGGATGATGAGACTGCCTCCTCTGCATCTGCAAAGCCAGAGGGTTAATGTGAAATGTCAGTTGCATTACTGTAACCATATCAAAGGGGTAGAACAAGTAAAGCAAACATAGCAAAGCAGGTATACAAAGGGTATACACAGAAGCCTCTACATTATTCTTTAATAACTGCTCTATATAGAGATGGACATACTATTGGTGCAACCTGTTCAGCTGCAGAAGGGCCCCGTAGGTCAGGGGCACTATCGGCTTAACAACAGCTTTCTACTGTCTAATAGATTGCAGGTAAATGCCTAAGTTAATGGCTACATGGCTAAAGATTGGTGATTGGGGTCTTCTTAGAGAGACATAAGTTGGCATTCGGTGCTGAGATTTTGGAAAACAAGGGGTACATGTAGTACCTATGTCTGCAGCATTACTACTACTGTGTTTGTTTAACATATACCTTTACGGGAGCAAACCATTTGGAGCTGAGGGCTAAGTTGATGGTACGACATTGACTTAGGGAACACTGAGTAGGGGAAGGGAAGAAACAGAGTTATTCTCTTCCCTGTATTAGGAGGAAGTAGTGGAGGAGAAGTGTGGAGACTGAGCCAGAGCCCCTGGTTAGGTTTACTCAAGCTAGCTCAAGAACAGCTGGAGACTGTGTACAAGAGATGCCGGTGAAGGTAACTTTATATGACTTCATAACAATGACTCTGTCTGTAGCATTAGGTCAGACAGGGAATCCTTTTTGTATCTGCACTCCACCATCAGGGCATTGCGCACACTTTGTGGATTTAATGGATTCAGCATACTATTAAAGAAGAAAACTGTCCTAGCAAGGGAAGCACAGACTGCCACCTAGGAAATACCAACTAAAAACTCAGCTCCAGTCTTAGCCTCCTAGTATGTGGAAACTGCTTATTTCCTGTTCTTCTTATTCAGTAAAAATATGAGTTTCTATATTTTGCAAGCCCTTTCTCCTGAGTCTTATCCCTGCACCTACCATCATGGGCACTCAAGCCACCATCAAGCTCAGTGAGGCTTACTGCCAGAAGAATGTGCCCCATGGGAACACCATGAGACACCCTGCAGTCCCCCTTAGCATTGCGCCAGCCTAGGAGGAGTTTAGAGAATCTGATCTAGATCCTTGCCACCATAATCACAGTGACTACTACTCCTGGCCTTCCTTCCAATGGGTTGCAGCATCCATAACTGTTATACAGGGTCCTTTAGCAGTCTATCCCCCCTCCCCAGGCCAGTCATGTGTTCAGTTCCTTCTTCCTATCAGCGTGACCTAGTTTTGAAATGCATTTCATCCTTATGATTGTGACCACAGCTCCTATATATTATGTTAAAGACTATATAACACGGGCTTTTGGTATCATAATTTACATAAATGAAAACATTAAAATTCCCAAATTTGCCAAACTTCCTGCAGCGATGTCAAAAAAATGTTTCCATGTGTAGAAGGCAGCTGGTTTTATAAATATATCATGCAGCAGTGTTACACACACCAGAGAGCAAATATTCCCAGTACAGTGTAGATTACATATTATAGAGCCACCTGCCTTTCAGCTTAGATTCAGCTCAAGTATATAAAAATCACCTCCTTGATTGCTGGATGCACGAGCCGCTGGAACAAGATGCATTCGATCTTTTGATCTACATATAGATGAAGTCGGGGCAGTGGATGTTCATTGTTCCTCTGATGTTGTAAATGGGACCACACAGCTCGCACGGCAGGACAAATACATTTTAACATTTTCATAGCTAAAAGAGGTTTTAAAAAAGGAATCAAAGGAATTGCTGAGTAATTTGAAGCTAAGGGTTTCATCAAGCATAATTAGGAGCAATGAAGACCATTAAGGATACAGTTCCCAGTCTACTTCAGACTTTACTTGTTATGGTCTTCATTACGGAAAAAAAAAAACCAAGTGTGATTAATCACTCCACACACAGAAAAAAAGTACCGTAGTATTTCTAGATGCGCATGAACAAGCAGGCAAAGTATTCAGGATGTATGGCCTCCCCCTGATCTGGTAGAGCTTTGCTCATTGATATAGAAAATATTTTTAACTGTTTAAGGTCCATTTAGGTGGGCTTGTTTAGTAAATTGTACAAATCACCTTCACTTAGTGAAAGCCATTATTATTGTTATTATTCAATGCATCAAAGCAGGGCGCAATCTCTTCTCAGATGGTATACGCTACACTAATTGAATCTATGCATATCCGTCTCCTAAGAGTGAAACTGCTTCAGGCTAAGGACCCACGTAGCGAGCCGCAGCCAAAAAGTGCTGGGGAAAAGTCTGTGGCGGAAGCACGTTTTTCCACAGTGTTTTTCACAGAAAGTCCGCAGAGTTTTTCTCTGCAGACTTTGTCCCTATTATACCTGTACGGAAGCCACCGGCGCTTCCGTAGCTATAATTGACATGCTACAATTTACAGTTTTTGAAATCGCAGTATTTCCACTTCAGATGTTTTTCTACATTGTGTGGATGGGATTAGCCAGAATCCTATCCACTGTGCAGGTACTGTGGCCAAATCGTTGCGGTTTTGTAACATGGGGCCCCGGCCTCAGTCAGGATATTGTCACAATTGGAAATGCAAGTCCTCCTTAGTAAGGCATTACCATTTGCACTCACTTGCAGGTTTAGTCTGTTTTATTGGGTTAGGGGCTTGCATTTATTTGCAAGGAAGCTTAAATAGAAAATGTTTTTTAGAATGTATGATCGGAACTGCGGATTCAGGATGACAATTTACCTGATTTGCAAGTGCTAAGGAGGGGTGGAGGGTCCTGGTCAAAATCATTTTACCAATTTGGCACTTGTTTCTTCTAAGTATCCACCAATTGGTAATGGTACATCCGTTGACATCTTCCTAAAGGTGGTTATATTGAAGGGCTTAGAGAAAGTTACTCTTTATAAATCAGGCTTGAGGAGCGGGTGTACTCTGGCAATCTCAGCAATGTGCCGTCATGCTGCTGGCTAAAATTTAGGCTAAAACAGAGCCTGTGCAGCTACTGTTTACCCCCTATGATGCTTCGTATAACTGAATAATGTAGCAGAAACATGTAGGGTATATAATAGGAGGTTAATCAATGTGGTTGTGGATGCTAGTTAACCCAGAATGTACTGCAGAGACTATAAGTGTGTCATAATGCAAAATACACATACGCTGAATTGAGTGTCTGGATGTTTGTCTGATTGACCACAAGCCTTCAGCCTTTGAGACATAGAAAGCTAGAACCAGAATTTAATATTGTAATAAGTTTCCATAAATGTTGTTTTTAATTGTCTCATTCAGGCTAGAATGAAAAAGCTCCTTCGTACATTAGGTTCACACTAGCATTTGGGTCTTTGTCATTTGGGTCCACACGGGGACCTGAAAGACAGAGACCCTGTCCGCTTAAAGAGGACCTTTCATGTCCTCAGGCACATGCGGTTTTACATACCGCTAGAAAGCCGACAGCGTGCTGAATTCAGCGCACTGCCGGCTTTCCCGGTATGTGCCCCGGGGCTGGAGATATCGGCGGTGTAAGTTTCACGGTTTACTGTCAGAAGGGTGTTCCTGAGTCTAGCTGCACTCTGAGGAACGCCCTCCCTGACAGTTCTCATTCATAGACTTGTACTGAGGGGGGGGGGGGCGTTCCTCACAGCTGAGCGTCATCGCTGGGCAGTAAGGAACGCCCCCTCTGACAGTACAGGGCTATAGACCAGTACAGAGTCTCCTATGGATACTCCAGCGCAGATGTGAACCTATCCTTAGATGGGCACCCAACAATAATAAATCAGAGTATCGTGGCGTACCCACGACCTCTCATCATTCTGTGATGTGTTCTTGTCGATGTCATTGATTTGTAGATTGCATGTTTCTGCTTATTGATCATCAAATTGTACTGTATCTTATATGTTCTTCATATTTATCTTTTATTGAGCCTGTTTGATGGGTTTACCTTGTGACGTCTTTATGGTGGGTGGGCTGTGGACTGACTAGCGTGGTATTGTGGCATTTTGTGTGCTTCTGTATCTGTTTGTTACTTGTGTGCGAACTGTTACTTGTTTTGCCTCTTTTTTCTTCTTCTTGTGTTTGATACATAATCTTCAATAAAACGAGTTTAAAAAAAAAGCTTGGTGCCACATACAGATGATTCCTGCATCTACTGCCACTGGCACATCTCTGCACTATAACAGTCCCCATGAAGTATTAAGGTGACAGGTGGGAATGGGTTTAATACTGGGTCGAAGGCAGAGTTTGAAGGAAAAAGTTGTTTGTGGGACCAATAAAAGCAAAGTTTAAAATGAGCCCATATATACAGATATTGGGCAGAGGATTATTGGAGAAAAGCGAAATGGCCAAACAAATCTTAAGAAATTCTGGAGGACTGCTTGATGTCATCTGTCAGGCATGGTGATGGTTTAGGGTTGTAAAGTGTAGTAGATACAGCAGTCTGGTGTGAATACATGGTGTTTGGGCAGAATGTCACAGATATGGAGTATATTCAACACTTTTTATGACATGTACTGCTGTGAGCAAGGCTTTAGAGTCACGCTGTTTAGATCTATCCTGGTGTTGTATAAAAGATGCGCCATATTCAAGGCAAGGGTTTTTTCAAGCCACATCCTATCAAATCCTATGCCACGTGAGCGCTGCTGATCTGCTGATTGTTTCTGAGTCTTTGTTAGCGATGCCGTGCCTATCTAGTCACATGACTAGTCTAGCCTCAGAGGTCTTGTGCCGTATATTACTGAGACCAATGTTTAGCAAAATTTCTGCTGTTAAACAAATTCTTGGAAAGCCCTTTAACTGTACTTACACCCTGTTGATGAATATAACCCACTGAATATGGCCAACATCCGGGGAGACCTGTTCACACAGGGCACAGTAATGATTTATCTTCCCAATGTCTATGTGGAGCAGTGAAAGCTTTCAAGATTGGAATAAAGGTCTGAACAGAAGCAGAAATATTTTATATGCTAGTGGTCAATGCATTTACCTCATCAACCACAAACATGACTGAAAATGACTGCCTCCCAAAATAGTAAAAAACATAGATCTGTCCTAAATTAGCTTTGGCAAAAGTTCCAAGCTGACCTGCTTGAAAACACAATGGAACAATGCTTCCATTGTTCTTACAGCGATATGTTGCATATCGTGGACAGTCTTTTCTGTATTAGTTTTCTATAGTCTTTTTTGTATCTTCTCGAGATGTTTTTATTATCACCCTCTTACTATTTTCTGTCGAACCACAGGATTCTCAGTTTGACATGAGCCTCCTGCATGTTGATTTTTAGTTGACAAGTTTTGTCTGATCTTTCTCTAGTAGACATAATAAGTTCTGGACAGGACAGTTTTCTTCATTTAGACATACACTTATCTCCCAGACTGTGGTTAAAAATACAAAATCCATTTGGGAAATTTGCTCGACACATGGAGCCGTGCCCTTAAGCTACGGGCTATGGAATGTCAGACTTTTAAGAAATCTCACCACATTAATAGAGCAAGGGTGAATCTGCACAAATATTGTCTTGAGGAAATGTTCTGTGTTCCATGGATTTGTAGAATTTTGTATCTGTCAAATAAAGGAGCTTTCCTGTTTTTATTAGGGAATTAAACAGGAAAGGTTGATCTAAACTTTAAGGAATAAAACACGTGTCAAGTCTGATTAAAGGAATTGTAATGGTCTCCGAGCCTTTTTATAGAGTGCTTAAAGGTTTTGTCATGTTACAAGTAAGTAACAGTATATTGCTAGAATATTCTTATTTATTTCTCTTACGATGGAGACCCCAGCGCTATTATAAACCTATCATTTTGGTCCGCACGGGGACCCAAAAGACGGAGACCCTGTCCACTTAAAAAGCGATTACCTGCGGACACCAGCAGACCCCATAGACTATAATGGAGTCTGCCGGGTTTCCACTAAAACCGGCAGAGAGAAAAATCCTCCTTGCAGGACTTACGTATCTCTCTGCCGATTTTAGACAGAATCTGTTATGGAGACTCCAACGTAGATGTGAATCCAGCCTTACTTGAACATATTCAGCAGCACTGTACAGACATTGTCATTCATAATGTCTTTGGAGTAGGTTGAGGAAAACTGCATAAACACAGGGAGAACGTATAGTCTCCTTACAGATATTGCCCTTGGTTGGATTCAAACCTATAACTCCAGCATTGCAAGGCAACAGTGTTAACCACTGAGCAAATGCTACCAACATTATCTAGTTGATGGAGGTCTGACTGCTGGGATCCTCACCATTCTTGACATTGAAGCTTCAGTGCTGCAACATGGCCCTAGTCACCATTTTTTGTATAAATAGGTCCAAAATTCAGTGCAAAATTTTGTTATTCGAAGTAGGATTTCTCTATGTCTTTCTCTCTCTTGTCCGACTGGGCTCCTGCTCAGTCCTCCTTCTTCTACTCTCCATTGACTTCTATGAAAACCTGTATTATGACAACTTGCTCTACAAAGAAAGAACTCCGCAGAGACTTCAGAGTGATGCCAGTTTGGAGGGTAAGGGAGAAGCATGAAAAAAATAACAGACAAATGCCTCTTCCATTCTTTACAGACATCTTTGGAAAGCAGCCAACCCTATTACTTAATGGAGGTGATAATCCAGGATTTTTATCAATAAATTCAGAGCGGGCAATCATTGCAGTAGGTTGGGGTAGGAAAAGAAGAGACAAGTGGAGAAAAAAGCAATTTTCTCTGCTAAAATATGTTATACAGTTTCTGATATTCTCTCATACTTATAATTTATGCAATGTTGGTTGAAAAGTTAATGAACATAGAAATGATAAAATTAGGTCTGCCAGCTTGATGCATGCTGTTTTAGGAGTTTAAAATGGTCACCAACTTTTCTATAAACTGCACATAAATCAGGAATGTTGTAATATATGTTATGAGAGAAAAATGCTTCTTTCTCCTGTTTTATGTCTCTTTTCCTGCTGCCCCATCTAAGCTGACATTCACTCAGAAATGTTTGCTTAGCCTTTCTGGGTAATGCAAAATGGGTCTACAACTCACAGATCATAAAAGAAGTCTATAGAGAGGGCAAGAATGAGCTGGATCTGAGTAAGAAGTGAAAGAGAGGGGCTCAGACAGAGGCTTCTGGTGATGACTAAAACAATTCTCTCTCACCTCAAGGGCTTTATTCACATCAGTAGAGGTCAGTATATATGATTCCTATATGAGTGAGTGAGTTATATAAGCAGATTCTTCTCTACTCACTGTCTGTAGTGTATAACAGACATGATAGCTGCTAATCTCCACCCACCAGCTCAGAGATAACTGATAACTAGTAATAGTCTGTATAGGGGAAAACTGCAATATAAAAAAATCATACAGTATAATGACTAGAAATTCCTCATGTACTCACACAGTGCTTTTGATTTACAGTATGTGATGAAAGGATAGGTATAAACAGTATACAGTTAGGGTTATGCCTTATATTTTTTAACTAATCATATATTAGCATCTACCTATATGTTCTTAACTTGTAAAATATCCTGTGCCATTAACTACGCATGCAGTCTTTAGAGCATACGTATAGTTGCAAAAAAGTAAGTGAACCCTTTGGAATTATCTGTATTTCTTTGTTGATTATTAAAGGGGTTTTCCCATCTCCCTGTTTTAGCAGCTTTGTCTGCTGTCTTTTCTTCTCACTTCCTGTATACCTCCCCCCTCCCAGCTTGCTGAACAGGACAATATGAAGTATCACAATACTTATTATGATTACTAGAAATCTAATATAAATGCAGATCAAATAATATGCACATGCTTATAGAGAACGGACTCAGTGTTATCTGTGTGTTTACATAGAGAGATAGACAGGGCTTTATCAGAAAACTGCAATTAGGTGAACAGCAGAGCTGTAGATAACAGTGAGAGCAGTGAGTGATGTCACTTGTCCTGCTTATTACACAGGTCCAGCACTATGGAAACACTGTGAAAACAATGGGAGATATCATTTCACATAGCAGGAAAATAAAGCAGCATAAAGAAATATATTTAGGAAAAGTCTTCAATTTACATAAGCTACCAGTATAGGTAGGATCCTTGAGATGGGAATACCCCTTTAACAATACTTGGTCTGACATCTAAGTGACAATTGAAATCTAACTAAACTAGCAACATACAGACAGTGGTATTGTTCATGTGTTTTATTGAGCATATACTATAAACCTACGAGCATATAGAAAGTCCCCCTTTGACAATAGACACCACTAAATCCACAAACCTACAACTAAGCACCTTGCCCTTCAAAAGAGGTGGACCAAATATTACAAAAATATAAGCTTTATTAAGGGATTATAAAACAACTATAGTTGTACATAACTTTTCATATAAAACACGTAGAACCTTTATAAACAATGTATTACAAGAGATGGAGCAAACAGAAAGTAACAACCCAATATATGGACAGTGATACACGTAATGGCATCTACATGTTATAGAGTCTGTCTAAAATTACAGATGAAAAAGTCCTGCATATTCCTATCCAAGAATTCCTAGTAGAGCATACATGGTCTGTAAGACTCTATAAACTGCAAGGAGACATAGCACCCAAGTACCCTCCTTTGCACTAAGGGGAAATAACCCTGAAACAGCTGTCTGCATATAGGTCTATCTTCATTTTGGAGGTGATATTCTGGCTTAGCTTTAAATTCCAGGTAATGTCCCTAGGTTTCTTAGAAAACAAGAGCTAGAGCAAGTTTTCCATTTTTCATCAAGGAAACTCCTAAGGAGACGTACCCCTGTTTCCCCCAAAAATAAGAGTCTTTTATATTATTTTTTGCTCCTATTTTTAGGAGTCATATTTTTCTATGTACAAGAATTTACATTCTCATCCCAAAACAAAAGGATCTGGAAACTGTCAGAAAAAAGTGTTAGGGTATTTTAACTACCCAGGTAATGATTCTATAGACACATCAGGTGAATGAGAAGACATCTCAGTGCAGGCCAACCAGTATCCTCTCTACTCGGGCCCCACTTTCTCAAAATTGCTGCGGGGTCTCAATCACCTTGTAGTATCTCTCCTGCTTTGTGAGCAAATATCCCAGGATCTCAATGCCCTAGTTGAAAGCAAGAGCCAGTCAGAAAACTACTGACAGGGTCTCTCAGAACACAAACAGCCCAAAGTAAGGACTAGGCAGCAGGTTACCACTGAAAACATATAGGTGGCACCAGAAGCGTAGCTAGGGGTTCAGCACAGGGGGGCGAACATGTCCAAGTGGGCCCCCAACTTGGACATGTTCGTATACCGATACTATCAATATACGATGACTGTATAGTGGTATATAGCGGCTCTTCACAGGGCTCTGCAGATGATTTAGGTGAATACAGGGCAGTAACATTTAGTGACTTACAGGTGACGTCTCTGACTAATCCTTCACATTCCCCGTCTCTTTTATCTGGACAGCCATGACCACTTCTTCCAGTCTCTGTAAAGTTTGCAACACAGACATCTTTGGCTCCTCACTTTTCCAGGCACCCGACCCACATTGTCCTCACCTACACAAAGCCCCCATCCTGCTGCTACCCCCAATTATAAAATATATAATATAACCCCCCATAATGAATAATACTCCCAAGTGCATCTTTAAATTAATAACTTCTCTGTGCACCCTCTTTAAATAGTGCCCCTTATTAATAATGCCTCAGATGTTTCCTAATTGAAAAGAGAAAAAATAAAAAACAAGGGGAAAAAAATTATTGGGGTTCCAATACCCGGAACCCCCAGGATCAGCTGTTTGAATGAACCGTGGTACCTGTGTAAGCACCGTGACCCCTTCTCTGTTTACATAGTGTCATTCTTTTCATAGCGGCCATGTCATGTAACTACAGCCTCGTCCTATACATGTCTATGTGACAAGGCTGGAATTACATCACACGGTCACTATAAGCAGACAGCGTGTGATATAAACAGGCGCCATAGCCCCTTCATACAGCTGATCAGTGGGGAGTCACTTATCTCTTATTGATGTTTTATTCTGAGGATAGACCATCAATAAAAATGAGCTGGAAAACTCCTTAAGGCTTAGGCTGTGTTCACACGGAGTTTTTGGCAGCAGATTTTGACGCAGAATCCACCTCAAAATCCGCCTGAAAAAACTCCTCCCATTCATTTCAATGGGAGTCAGTAGCTTTTTTTTTTCCGGTAGCGGAAAAAAAAAGCAACATGACCTATCTTGCCGCGGATTCCGCCCGTGGTGTCCGCGGTTCGAGCTGCGCTCCTGATTAGGCCCATTCATCTGGGCTTAATCAGGAGTGGTTAGCTGCGACGGAATGCTGATTCACGGCATCGGAATCCCGTCGCGGCTGACCGCAGCGAAAACTCCGGGGGCGGAAAATTTTCCGCCGTGTGAACACAGCCTAAGGCCCCATGTAGCATCCCGCAGCAAAAAACAGCTGCGGGAAAAACCGCGGCGGCGACGCATCCTGGTTTTTCCTGCAGTGCTTAGCACAGAAAGTTCGCAGAGGTTTCCTCTGCGGACTTTCTGCTTCAATTATATCTATAGGGAAACCGCTGGCGTTTCCGTAGGTATAATCGACATGGTGCGATTTCCAAAACTGCGACTGTTTTGGAAATCGCAGCGTTTCGCTGCGCATATTTTACTGCAAATTCGGGATGGGATGGAGGCCCCATGTGGCCAAAAAACCGTGGCTTTCTAGCAAATCCCATCCACACATAGCAGAAAAATATGTGCAGCAGACCCACTGCGATTTCCAAAACCGTTGCAGTTTTGGAAATTGCAGCATGTCAATTATACCTACAGAAACACTGGCGGTTTCTATATACAGTAGGTGTATTGAAAACAGAAAGTCCACAGGGGAAACCTCTGCAGACCTTCTGTGAAAAGCACTGCAGGAAAAACCACAATGTTACCGCCATGGTTTTTCCTGCAGCGCTTTTTTTGCAGCAGCCCA
Source organism: Leptodactylus fallax (assembly GCA_947044405.1). Classification (NCBI taxonomy): domain Eukaryota; kingdom Metazoa; phylum Chordata; class Amphibia; order Anura; family Leptodactylidae; genus Leptodactylus; species Leptodactylus fallax. The sequence continues at coordinate 1,088,931 of CAMRHE010000410.1, forward strand.
GTACATGGGGCCTTAGTCCTAATAAAGCCCAAGTGCCACTTTCATTAAAAATTAATTGACCCTCATATTATGCCCCTGATTCCCCCTGACATAAATACTGCACCTCTAATGGCTCCTTATATTAATGACCACCCCCTTATGTTCATAATGCCTTGTAATATACATGATGCCCCCTAATGGCCCCTTATATAAATGACCTCCCCCCTTGTATTCATAATACCCCGTAATAACCCTTATATAAATGACCCCCCCCATCATCATAATGTCCCCTAATGAATCCTCCCTTTATAGTTATATTTCCCCCTCCTATCCGCCCCTTATACAGTACTATTAATATACCAACAAAAAAAAGTCACACTCACCTGCGATGATAAATGGAGCCACCGGCGCTTCCTCCCTGTCCACGCACAGGACGTCTGTGTCTGAGCGCGGGCAGCGCGATGTTGTGACGTCATCGCGCCGCTCGTGCTGAGAAGAAGACATCAGTCTGTGGTCTCGGCGTCTTGTAAACCACAGGCCTGTATTGGCTTGCGGTTTACAAGACAGTTAAGCACCAGGAAGCATTGTAACTAGATCGGAGTCTGCAGACACTGATCTAGTTAGAAATAAAGGATGTATTAATGGCGGCCCCGGGGTTGGCCCCCGAAGACTCATTGGGCCCGGGGCAGCCGCCCCCCTCTGCCCCCCAGCTAGCTACGCCTCTGGGTGGCACAATTTTTAGGAAGTTGGAAACGAGAGTGAGATAATATTTGTAAAATGAATTTTACTGGTAGGCCCTATGCACCCATGTCCAACACTGAATAAATGACAAGTTGTACAGAATTTTTTTTACATAAACTATATATGAATCTGCTCATTTCCTACTCTATGATGTGCTGCCTGAACTACATTTTCATTGTGACAGGTTCCTCTGAAATCCAACTTTATTTAGGCTCCCATTTACTATCCAAAAGGTGTGACATTTTGTTGTTAAAAAAAATCTTTTTAGGCTAAGGCCCCACGTTGCGGAAACGCAGCTTTTTTTTTTTGGAAGATTTTACTGCATTTTTTTGAGCCAAAGCCAAGAATGGCTACAAAAGGAATGGGAAATATCTAGGAAGTTCTTATACTTCTCCCTTCTCCTGAATCCACTCCTGGCTTTGACTCAAAAAACCACAAGAAAATCTGCAGCAAAAAACGCTGCGTTTCCGCAACGTGGGTCCTCAGTCTAAAAAAGACTTATTTTGAGTTAAAAACTGCACTTTTGTGTACTATGTGGGATCATAAATAAAGCTGCATTTAAAGGAATTATCCAAGACTTGAAAAATTGGTCTGCTGTTTGTTCAGCAACAACAGCAGGTCTTTCCCTGGGCCGTTTCTGTGTCATGTGTCTGCATTCAGGTCATTAGAACTGAGCTACAATATCAGACACAGCTAATGGACACATATGGCGCTCTTTCTGAATAAAACAGTAGATCCTTTTCTAGCTCTGGATGACCTTTTTAGGGACTTGCTGAGGTCATCTTGCATATCTACTTGGATTTAATGGCAAGTAAGGAATCATTAAATGACATGTTCTGGTGCAATGGATATACATAGTGAAACCATGACACAGATAAGAATAGAGCCAAATGAAACAAGAAAAAAATTTTTCCCAATGTTTCAATTCAGAATTTTCTGCTGGTGCATTGAGAGTGAAATAAACACATGTGGGTGTGTAAAATGAGCACACAACAGCAAAATAAGAGAAAAATGTTCCCACTTTCATCACACAATTAGTCAGAAGCTGTGATCGCGGGGGCTGAGGTCGGAAGCCTCGTCCCTATAGTGACTAGTGGGGATCACAGTGCACAGGCTGAAAGCAAAAAGAACTTTTGAGGTGTCTCTGTAAGTCAGTTGTTTCAAGAGAGAGGAGTCCACCTTCTCATTATTTTACTATTACCAGTACTACTAACACTACTGCAATTACTACTAAGATTAATACTGCTACTACTAATACTATTACTAATACTATTACTATTACTGCTACTACTACTATTACTACTACTGCTACTACTACTACTATTACTACTACTGCTACTACTACTACTAATACTATTACTACTACTGCTACTACTATTACTACTACTACTACTAATACTATTACTACTACTGCTGCTACTACTACTACTACTAACACTACTGCTATTGCTACTAATATTAATACTGCTACTACTAATACTATTACTACTACTGCTACTACTACTACTAATACTATTACTACTAACACTACTGCTGTTACTACTATTATTAATACTGCTACTACTAATACTATTACTACTAACACTACTGCTGTTACTACTATTATTAATACTGCTACTACTAATACTATTACTACTACTACTACTACTAATATTACTATTACTAATGCTATTACTACTACTGCTACTACTATTACTACTACTACTACTGCTATTACTACTAATATTAATACTGCTGCTACTAATACTATTACTACTACTGCTATTACTACTAATATTAATACTGCTACTACTAATACTATTACTACTACTGCTACTACTACAACTACTCCTATTACTACTACTACTATTACTACTAACACTACTGCTATTACTACTAATATTAATACTGCTGCTACTACTACTACTATTTCTAATACTACTACTGCTACTACTATTACTACTACTACTACTGCTATTACTACTAATATTAATACTGCTACTACTAATACTATTACTACTACTGCTACTACTACAACTACTCCTATTACTACTACTACTATTACTACTAACACTACTGCTATTACTACTAATATTAATACTGCTGCTACTACTACTACTATTTCTAATACTACTGCTAATACTATTACTACTTATACTACTAATACTTCTACTACTACTACTACTAGTGCTAATGCTACTAATACTGCTACTACTACTATTGCTAATACTTTCACTACTACTAATACTGCTACTACTATTACTAATACTACTACTAATACTATTACTACTACTAATTCTACCACTAATACTGCTTATACTATTACTACTAATACTACTACTAGTGCTAATGCTACTAATACTGCTACTACTACTAATACTGCTACTACTACTACGGCTAATACGTTCACTACTACTAATAATGCTATTACTACTAATACTACTACTAATGCTAATACTATTACTACTAATACTACTACTAATACTGCTTATACTATTACTACTAATACTACTACTAGTGCTAATGCTACTAATACTGCTGCTACTACTAATACTTCTACTACGGCTAATACTTTCACTACTACTAATACTGATACTACTACTAATACTACTACTAATGCTAATACTACTACTACTAATACTACTACTAATACTGCTTATACTATTACTACTAATACTACTACTAGTGCTAATACTATTACTACTACTACTGCTACTGCTAATACTACTAGTGCTAATACTATTACTACTAATACTACTACTAATACTGTTCCTACTACTAGAACTGCTAATAGTATTACTACTACTACTACTACTACTACTACTACTATTACTACTGCTACTACTACTACTAATATTACTACTGATTCTACTACTAATACTGCTACTATTACTACTACTACTAATACTACTACTGCTAATACTATTACTACTGCTAATACTACTACTGATACTACTACTAATACTGCTACTATTACTGTTAATACTATTACTACTGCTACTACTGCTAATACTACTACTGATACTACTACTAATACTGCTACTATTACTGCTAATACTAATGCTACTACTACTAAAGATATGTATCTGATAGCAAGGTATGTGTACCAACAACATAAAGAAAATCCCCAATAAGGAAATAAGTACACTTAAAAACTAACTTTTATTAATATCCACTAAAAGTATATAAATCTATATATAAAAGAAAGCACCTGATAAGAAGATGCCATACTATAATGGGGTCATATAAATGGTAAAGGTAGCCTACCTCAAAATAGGAGGATAGTATGGTGATACCTGTATCACTTCACAAACACCCCTCAGTTATAAATTGCAATTCCCAATATTTAGGTATAAATTCACTGAAGGGGAAAAGTAAAGGATAAATCAACTGAAGGTATAACATACACACACATATACACCAGCTGGCTAGAGGTCAGTAAAAGACCGACCAAATTGTCTGACTAGCCACTACCTAGGGAGCTTACATTACACTCCCACAATTGACTGCCTAATACCACAAACACACAAACACCATAAATGATACAAAAGGAGTATTTGCCCTAACTCCCAGCCTGCCTGACGCGCGTTTCTGCTGAACTACACCAGCTCATCAGAGGCAGATGCATAAGGGCAAAGCAGAATACACCATAAATGTGTGCAAACTGCCTGTATAATTTAGAGTGCCTAGTATAACCGCCCGGCCGGCCGTGATGAATGATAATGTTATGGGGTTATTTATCATGGGTTGGTCTTGGCCAATTAGTTCCAGTGACGTGAAATCTTATACCAAGATATACATACAATAACACACCATTGTATGCATCTAAGTTTGTGGGAACTCTGGAGAATACCCTTTTGTGTTTCATGACTGCGTCCCACTATGCAAAGCAAGGTCCATAAAGTCATGGTTGCGCAAGTTTTATTTGGAAGAACTTGAATGGCCTGCATAGCACCATGACCTCATCTAACACCTTTGGGATGAACTAGAATGGAAATTGTAAGCCGGGCCCTCTTGTTCAACATCAGTGTATGGCAGTGGTTCTTCTGAATGAAGGGGCAAAAATTCTCAGACACACACCACAATTTTGGAGAAAGCTTTCCCAGAAGAGTGGAAGTTATTTTACCAAAGCAAAGTCGAGAACAACTCCATATTAATGGCTATGGATTTAGAATGAGATTACCTGTAGATGTATAAGGTGTAGATTTCCACATTTTTGCCAAGGTATTGCAGTGAAGTGGCCCCTCTCTCATCCAGTATCATATTCATAAGGCAGAGCATTTACCTCTGGCCTCTGACCACAGTGTTAGTTCTACAATACTATATCCCACACATCCCTCATAATCTGGTATATCTTCCCCTATCATCGTTGTCAACTCCATAGTATACTATATTGCATGTCTGACCCCAATGTCAATTGTATAAAATCGTCTTTCTCATTCTCAGCTCCATACTACGTATTACATATTACCAACCACACACAATATTAATCTATCATACACAGTATAACCCCTCGCTGCTAAGGTCTATAGACTAAATATATAAATTGAGGTTCTTTGTTATACATACTGCCCCGACAAGGTGACTTCATTTAGGTAGGACCCTACACTAAATAAACATGCCACTCCTGGACCCAAAATAAAATCTACAGTGTGAACACATGGCAATAAACATACCTCTCTTGGACCCAAAACAGTGAGAACACAGAGCTAGTAGGATGCAGAGTGAAACTCTAATTAAAATGGCCTTGAAGAGATGGGAAACTGAAAAGCATCCTCTATTCCAATTAAATAGACCTGTGTAATTGAAGGGAGTTCAAGTCCAACTAGAGGGCCAACTTATATATATATATATATATATATATATATATATATATATATATATTCATAGCTAAGACAGATACAGTGGGGAAAAAAAGTATTTAGTCAGCCACCAATTGTGCAAGTTCTCCCACTTAAAAAGATGAGGCCGGCCTGTAGTTGACACTTATTTTCCACCACAATTTGCAAATAAATTCTTTAAAAATCAGACAATGTGGTTTTCTGGATTTGTTTTTTCATTTTGTCTCTCATAGTTGAGGTCTACCTATGATGACAATTACAGGCCGGCCTCATCTTTGTAAGTGGGAGAACTTGCACAATTGGTGGCTGACTAAATACTTTATTTCCCCACTGTATAACTGCCCACAAGTCTGTGCTTTTTCAGCATAGAGATAAATGGGAACTACATAAACATTTTAGCACATTTATCTTTGCTGTTTCCACAACTGTGGAGCTATAGCTTAGCTGCACAGTTTCCATAGCTCCCATTCACCTCTTTGGAAGTTCCAGAAACAGTGTAGAACAGCTCCGCTTGGCTGTTTCCATCAGTCCCACCCAGGTGTGGCCAGCTATTCCTGTGTCAGCCATGATTATTTCCGAGATGGAAATGACTCTTTAGCGTTTTACTATTGTTGTCTGCCATTGCCACTACAATTTAAGCCCTTTCTTACATGATTCATACTTACCTAGCCCAAACTCCAAGTTTTTGCAAAGCACACACTAAGTAATATCGGAAAGACTTCAGAGTGTATACACATATTTTATCTTGGCCCACATCTGTATGCTGAATCTGCCTTTTATAAAAGACCCCGAATGTCTATAATTTAACTGCCAAGAGAACACAATAGGATATTAGACAGAAACTCTCATAGAAGCTATTAAATCATTTATAAAACCACAAGATGACACTAAATCATTTAAAGATTTGGCGAAGTCAGAGAAAAAGTTTAGGCTGTCAGGCTACCACTCCTTTAAGGGAAAATAAAAACCATTTACAATTTTGACTCTTTTTGTGCTTACAATTCTAGAAATTGTGCAAAACCCCCCCCCCCACAAAATCCTGAAAAAAAAGCAAAATAAAAAATGGGGAGAGACATAAAACAAAGGACATTATTTATAATGAACCCCATCATATATAAATCTAACTAATGTAACGCTACCTATATATGATAAAAATATAACACAAATAATGTTAAATGTAAATGATATTGGGATGAACATAAGATGATAGTTTATTAAAGGGATTACCAAGATTTATCTCTTCTTAAAATGAAGCTAGACATGCGGATTTGACTTCAGAAGCTTCTAGTAAACAGCTGTCAGACTGGTTTCACACAAGTGTTTTTTAGGCCCCACGTTGCGGAAACGCAGCTTTTTTTGTTGCAGATTTTGCTGCGGTTTTTTGAGCCAAAGTCAAGAATGTCTACAAAAACAATGGGAAATTTATAGGAAGCTTATTATACTTCTACCTTCAGCTCAATCCATTCCTGGCTTTGGCTCAAAAAAACACAGCAAAATCTGCAACAAAAAAAGCTGCGTTTCCGCAACGTGGGGCTTTAGCCTTAGGCTAATACCCCATGGAGCAGAAACAATGTTTTTTGGTTGTGGCAGAAAATAGTGGGGAAAAAATGCAAAGTGAATGAGATCTACACATTGCGGAAAAACAAGCTACGAAAAAGTCGCACTTTAAAAAATGTGCGCATTTTTGAAAAACACACCAAGTTCATTTTAACTGCGGAATTCTAAGCGTTTTCACAATATATTTAATAGGGGAAGAAAAAACATAGAGATGAACTCAGCAAAAACTAGTTTTTACTTACTTTTTTCCACAGTATTTTTTTAGCTTCATTTCACTACATTGGGCTTTAACCTTAAAATGTATTTAAGGCTAATGCCCCATGTAGTCGCAGATAAAAAATGCTACTGAAAAGACCATAGCGTTTTTCACAGAAAGTCCACAGATTTTTCCTCTGCAGATTTTCTGCTCCTATTATACCTATAGGGAAAACGCCAGCGTCTTCGCAGGTATAGTTGACATGCTGCGACTTGCAAGCGTTTTTGAAATCTCGGCATTTCCACTGCAATTTTTTTTTCTGCAATTTGTGGATGGGATTAGCCAGAATCTCATCCAATTTGCAGGTACTGTAATATGCAGCGTTTTTTGCCATGGCATTTCCACTGCTGCTCGTAACATGGAGCCCAGTCCTAAAGACTTTTTCCACAGTCAAAAACCACAGCCAAAAACACTGCAGCTAGATATTACAAGTTATTCAGTAAGTTATGAATAACTTTACATGAGGGTTTTATTTTACATTTCATGGCATTTTTTGTTTCAAAATGCAGCATACTCTTAGTATGGCGTTTTTTTAAGGCATTTTGTTCTTAAATTGATTGTATAAAAAATGCTAGAAAAAATCTAGGAAAAATGCACCCCTTAAAACCCAATAAAGAACAGTCAGCACCAATAATCACAAAATAGGGGAGTCTATATACAGGAAGTTCTTTATATTATATCCTCTGCTCATTCCACTCCTGGCTTTGGCTCAAAAAACCGCATCAAAATCTGCAAAAAAAAATAAAAATTCTGCGTTTCCGCTACGTGGGGCCATAGCCTAAAAGTTATATTTTAGGATTGTAGATGGACTGATATTTCTTGTTACTGTGACTGTGTTTGTGCATTACTGTTCCATTTTTGGATCCTACTAGCTGGCAGTGGGTAGGCCAGTATCTGGGAAATATTTACTACGTGATACTTAGCAGCACTCTATTCTATCTCATGTAGATGGAATCTGATGTCCATAGGAGTTTATAAAGCAATGTAACTTATTTTAGAAGATATTAAATGTCCCTTAGACATTTTGTATACTGTGCAAGGGGCAAAGGTGTAAATAGAAGCTCCTGAGTTCCAGTGCAATATCTGTAGCAGGGGCCATTACCTACCATGTGCCATTTGTAATACTAGTGTGTTCCTATGTGGTAGTGAGGCCTTTGTGCCAAGTTGAAATCAGGGCTCTGTGGAGCCAATATAATCCCTTCCAGGAATGCTTGCTCTTCTTCACACTGTAGATAGTTCTTATTAACATTGGCTAAATATTTGAGGTTGTTGTCCTACTGCAGAGTAAACTTGGAGCCAATCAGAAGCCTTCCTATTGCATGATGGGTAAGAATCTGCCTATATTTCTGAGCATTGAGGAAACCATAAATCCTGACCAATTCCCCAACACCATTTTCTGTAATGCAGCCCAAAATCTGCACCCCAGTTCCTATATTTTCATGCTTAGGTGAGTCACTTGGCCTTGTTTGCACGTTGAAGTTAAAGGGGTATTCCCACAAACATAACCATTTTTAAATTTGTAGATAATTAAAAGTTAAACATTTTTGCAAATATAAGTAATTAAACATTTTGCAGAGTTTTAAAGATTTTCTCTAAATATCTTGTGGTCACAAGTTGTTGTCTTGATCGTTTGCCAGTGGATACAACCATGAATGCAGGAACTTTCTACAGTCAGAAAATCAGCCATGACTTCCTTATTGTGGCTGGGATATCTTCTGATACATGTAGTGTCCCTGCCTGATAACCCAACTACAATAAGAAAATCATGGCTGGGTTCCTGACAAGTCCCAGACCATAGAAAGTGTCTGCATTTGTGGTCGTATCCATTGGCAACCGATCAAGACAACAGACTTTCACCACTAAGATAGTTAGAGAAAATCTTTAAAACTCTGCAGAATTTTTAACTACATATATTTGCAAAAATGTTTGACTTTTACTTATCTACAAATATAGATATGATTATGTTTATGGGAATACCCCTTTAAGGCTTTTAGGCTGCAATTCTTCCATGAAGACCTCTTCTGGACAGACTTATACCTGGACGTTCCTGGGTCTGTTTGTTCTGAACTGATGACACTGCTGGACATTTTATGATTTGAAGGATAGTAAGCATCTTTCATCTGCTGCAAATTTCATTGGTCAACCTGTTCATCTACGGTCCTCAACGTTGACCGTATCTTGGTGCTTCTTCAGACTTGTCTGTAACATAAGACACCTCAGACTGTCCACAAATGTATTTTGCAGCAAGAGAATTTCCCCCAAACATGCAGACAATGTCATAAAGAAATGTAGTGTAAAGTAAAGAACTCCGAAGTGAGGATATGACCCCTATAGATCCTTGATCTCAACATCATCCAGTCTGTCTGGGATGACATGAAGAGATAGAAGGATTAGAGCAAGCCTACATCCACAGAAGATCTGTGCTTAGTTCTCCAAGATGGCAGGAACAACCTCCCTGCCGAGTTCCTTCAAAAAACTCTCTTAAGTGTACCTAAAACTTTTGCACTGTATATAGATGACTATTTATGAAAAAAATTCTCTAAATTTAATTGTAAAATAATTTCCAGTTATAGTGTATTTCTGAGACATCTAAGCCTATCATGATAAATTTGATAAATATATTTGACATATTTTTTTTTATATAAAGGGCCAAAAGATATTCCCCAAATCTCTGGCCTCACACATGCCTGCACAAGACTGCTGGGGCTGGTCACATCATTCCCTCTAAAGTGAAAAACCATCAAGGACCACTGGAGTGATGACATTAGAGGGGCAGGGGAATCAACAGGTGAGTATATTTTTATATTACAATTTTTCAGGCTTTTAGGACATTTTCTTAGATATCCCTCTTAATGACCCAAAAAACCTAGTTGGAACACAAATGTCTAAAATTCTTTTACTGGCGGAGCTTAGCCGCGATACGACATGGTCGCCTAATCTCAGAGCTCCCAGTCTGAGTCTCACCAAGCGACGATCACAGCGACAAGCCCGTGGAGTGAACTACCACAACCCATACAGGAACGAGAGCTTACCTTCTGGAGATGCCCAGGAAGCGCAAATCGGCAGTGAAGCCGCAAAAACTCCTGGACTTCTTCTTCTCTCACGGAGGGGGAGAGGAGCAAGATGGCGACGACCCGCGTGCAGCCACAACATCTAGGGATCCTCCGGCAGAGACGCTCACGCTCTCCGTGCAGCGGAGAGCACTATCGGCCCCATCCCTGCAACAGCTGATAGATCGTGCAGACTCGGGACCGCCTGAATCTCCCTCCCGGCGGGCCGGGGCGGGCGCGCAATTTGGGCCTACGCAAAATGGCGCCACGGGGCCTAACGCTACATCCAGCCAGGGGACGCAGCAATCGCCCACTGCGAGCTCAGCGAAGCAGAAGCCAAGGCTCCAGAGCGCTGATCAGCAAGGAGAGGAGGTAAGCGACACCATACAACAAACACCTCCAACTGATTTCTTGGCAGATGTACCGGCAACAGAAAATCTGTTAACTGAGGCCTATATGAAAAATATGCTTATGGCCTTTTGTAAGTCATTAAAGACAGACATGTCCCTAATGGTGAAACCGCTAGATAGAGATCTTCAAGAGTTAAAAAGCCGTACGGTACATGTTGAATCTAAAATGGCGGAATTTGCTGCATCGCATAATGCGCTTATATATGCACACTACGACGTGGAAAGGGATGTGTCCTTCCTTAAAGCTAAGATAGCCGATTTAGAAGACCGTTCCAGAAGAAATAATTTTAAATTTAGAGGGATCCCAGAATCAATACCTCCGAAAGATTTAACCGTTTTCTTCCAAGATATGATACGATCGTTACTACCGAATCTCACGAAAATGGACTTAACTATTGACAGAGCTCATAGAGTTCCGAGACCCTCGCATTTAGATGAAACGATACCCAGGGATGTTCTAGCAAAGATCCATTTTTACCGCACAAAAGAGCTGGTTCTGCTGACTTCACGGAAGACAGACCGCCTGCCTGAACCATATCACATGATCTCCATTTATTCAGATCTCTCAGCCACGACACTACAAATCAGGAGACAATTCATCCCTTTTACTACAGCATTACGTCAGCACCACATTTTGTATAAATGGGTATTCCCGGTCCGTGTGATCGTCTCCCGCAACAACCACGTACATGTCATCAAGACTCTGGAGGAAGGGAAAAAATTGCTAAATGCGTGGAACATTCCGATGGTTGATCCTCCAATCAAAAACCCACCTGGTCCAGTGTCAGATGGCTGACGCCAGGCGAAAACCCAAAGACGTCCACTTAAAGGGCTACAAAGCTAGAGACTCACTTATCCTGGATTTCATATGTTCGCTGCTGTTGAACTTATCCCCCCAAGATCACGACAGCTGCTGGTCCGCTGTACTATGTTTGTCTCTCTTCTCTTTTTTTTTCTTCTTGATACAGCTCAGATGGATAGTCCATCGGTTCTGTTATTTCTACGGTTTGTTTCCTTTCTGGTTTTGGCACACAGGCCGAAATGAATACAAATGGTGGAAACAACTCCGCCTCCTGCAAACAGGGATATCCTTTGGTATGGGCAAGTGTGGTAAGATTCTTAATGCATTCCTAATTGTGTATTATGGTGCTTAAAATTATGTCTATGAATGTCAAAGGATTGAACTCTCCTCAAAAGAGGGCCAATGTATGGCGCGAGGCACGGGATCAAGGCTGTGACATTCTTGCAGTACAAGAGACCCACCTCTTGGAGGCAGACGTCTCTCGCATTCAACACCCAGCATATCCAAATGCATTCCATGCTCACTATTCTTCAAAACGTAGAGGAACATTGATTGGAATTAGGGATTCGGTAGCATTTCAATTAGTGTTACAATATGCAGACCTGGGAGGGCGATTTATAATATTGATTTGTATTCTTAATAGTGTTACATATACGCTGGTATCAGCCTATGCCCCCAATAGGAAACAGGTGGCATTCTTAAGGAGACTGGTAAAGGCGGTGGAAAAGAGGAAGCAGGGATGTTTAATATTGATGGGGGACTTTAATATGGCTCCGGACCCGGTGGTGGACACCACTTCTGGTGGGTCGACACGCCACCCTTCTTTTTCGCAAGCGCTATGGCGCCATGAACTATTTGACGCCTGGCGTATCCTCCATAATACTGAGAGAGATTATACTTATTTCTCTCCTGCACATAATAGCTACTCACGGATAGATTTATTTCTACTCGAACAATCCAGCCTCTCCCTGATTAAGTAATCTGATATCTCAGTAATCATGTGGTCAGATCATGCAGCCATAACCTTGACCTTAGCAGAAAAATATGAATGTCCAAGAGCATTCGTGTGGCGATGCAAGGAATTTTTAATGTCACAACCGAAATTAAAAGCAACTTTAGAGACTGATTTGAGGGAATTTTTTCTGGTTAATACCCCATCTGCCCCTAGCCCTGATATACTGTGGAACTCTCACAAGACCTTTATTAGAGGAACGTTCATTCGCTTGGGGCATATAGAAAAGAAAAATAGATTAGCAGAAATAGATAGACTGCTTCACCAAATAAAAACTATTGATGACAGCAATAAAAAGTCACCCTCTCCATCTAATGCAGCAAAACTGATGACATTACATCATCAACTGACAGCATGCTTATTGCATAAATATGAGAAAAATCTAAAACGGACCAAAGCTACATATTACTCTCAGTCCAATAAAGCAGGTAAACTCCTAGCCTCCAAACTTAAACAAAAGCATGCGAAATCCAGAATTCAATTCCTTCACAGTAAGGATGGTACATATAAAATATATGACCCAAGGGGCATAGCTGACGCCTTTAGATCATTTTACGAAGGTCTTTACAATATAGCGGAAGACACAGCGGTTGCTCCCCCAACGAGCCGCGACATTGAGCGTTTCCTTACAGCTGCCCAATTGCCCAGGCTCACTGAGTCACAACTGGACTCTTTGAATACACCCATTACCTCAGAGGAGTTGTTGTTAGTTATTAAATCGCTGCCATCTCATAAATCGCCGGGCCCTGATGGCCTTACTAATGAATACTGCAAACGATTTTTCCAAATCCTGAAAGACCCACTGCTGTCCTTCCTGGCGGCCGCGATTGATTCTGGCACCATCCCAAAAGAAAATCAAGAGGCCTTAGTAGTTACACTGCCAAAACCGGGAAAACCAGCCACTAATTCCCAAAACTTTCGACCTATCTCTTTACTAAACTCCGACCTGAAAATTTATGCCAAATTAATAGCAAACAGGCTAGCAGCCTGTCTTCCGAGCTTGATCAATAATGATCAGACGGGATTTGTTAGGGGGAGGCAATCTTACGATAATACCAGACGCATTTTGAACCTTATACATCACATTGATTGTAAGAAGATGGAGGCGGTGATCCTTGCATTGGACGCTGAGAAGGCGTTTGATCGTATTTGCTGGTCATATGCCTTTTCGGTGCTCAGAAATATGGGGTTCTCTGGAGCTATTTTGAGAGCGATAGAGGCGTTATACTCTGCACCATCTGCGAGAGTGTTTATCAATGGAGTAGTATCGGACCCTTTTGTGATAACAAATGGGACCAGACAGGGATGCCCCCTGTCGCCTCTGATATTTGTTCTTTCCATGGAACCATTGGCTCAGGCACTCAGATTAGATACGGAAATAGGGGGCATTGATATTAGGACTAGAACTCACCTTATATCGCTCTACACTGACGATATTATTCTTACCCTGTCTAAACCACAAACATCTATTCCTCGCCTAATGGCCACCATTACTGAGTTTGGGAAATTATCGTTTTACAAATTGAATATGGCTAAATCACAAGCGCTACCTTTGAATGTCCCTCCTTCTTTGCTTCATCACATGAAGTCGAATTATGACTTCGATTGGAGGAAGGACAATGTCCAGTACCTGGGGACGCAGATGACACCATCCCTAGGGACCCTTTACAGAAGTAACTATACACCAATGTTAAAATTACTGCAAGAGGAGACAGAGCGAATGTCAAAAACAGATACCTCTTGGATAGGCCGCGTAGCGGCCTTCAAAATGTTACTGCTACCTAGACTTCTGTATTTGTTTCGCACGCTCCCGATATCCATTCCTGTTTCCTTCTTTGAAACAGCACAAAGGGTGATCTCAAAGTATATATGGAATGGGAAAAGACCGAGAATCAACAAAAGCTTCCTATATAAACAGAAGGAGGCAGGAGGGCTAGGAGTTCCGATGATAAGAAACTATTACATAGCCTCGCTGGTCACTCAGTGCGCTAGGTGGAAATCAAGGGATACCTCGGTACCATGGTTACACATAGAGCAGGCATTTATAGCTCCTTTAAAACTGGAAGATGCGCTGTGGTTACGCTTCTGGAACATTTCAGCTCCTGGATCCTTCTCCCTGGTCATGATAGCCTCATTGGCGGCGTGGCAGCTGATGCACAGGAAAGCCAACCCTATGAAACATTTTCATATTTCTGAAATGCCTTTGTCCCTACTAGCATGGATAACCAACGATTTGGGAACCATGGACTGGGAATCAAGGGGGATAACACATATTTCTCAATTATATTCCGACACTAAACAACCTATATTGTTTGCTGACCTTAGACAGACATACGGAATCCCTAACGGCGACTTCCTTAAATATTTTCGAATATGGCACTTTGTGTCTAAACATCCTGTGTCGCTTTTGCCCCACAGTGGCGCACTATTCACATGGCTGTCGACCAAGGTGAGAGGGTTGAGATTCCTGTATGACAAAATGGACGACCTATCGACCTTTACTAGATCTACCCCATTTCGTTGCTGGGAGAGAGATTTAGGAATAGCAATTACCCTAGAGGAGTGGCAGCAGGCAATTAAGCTGATCCATATATCCTTAAAGTGTAGTACACATTTAGAGACGGCCATGAAAATAGTATTACGATGGTATAGGACCCCAACTATGCTACAGTTAGCATATCCCACCGAATCAGGGAATTGCTGGAGGGGATGTGGAGGTAGAGGAACCCTTCTCCATATTTTGGGGAATTGCCCCATAATTCAGGGATACTGGGAAAGGGTCTTTGAGATGCTCTCGGAGCTATTCGACTTCCGACTCCTATACACCGCTAAAATGGCTATTCTGATAATCGGAATTCCCAGTGCACTGAGGACATACAAAAAACTTATCTGCAAAATTTTGACAATAGCCAAATTGATGTTGGTGCAGAGATGGAGGACAGTAGCCCCTCCACCCATGTCGGATCTCTTAATGGCCATAAATAACACACACACATATGAAAGCGTAATCGCATTGGGAAATGACTCCTTCCATAGCTTTGAGAAAATCTGGGAAGCATGGACTTACACTCGATTTGCTTTGAGAGAAAACCAGGTTAATACAGGAGACTCGGGGGGGAGGGGGAAGCAGTGATTGAGTGGATGGGAGTCAAACCTGCCAACTGAAGAGTAAATGGAGCAGTGGGAGAGTAGAAATATGGAATGTAAAATATGAGTGTCAGTGCATACACACAAATAAAGCCTTACAACCAAGGGAAGGTCGGAATTGAGGAACATACTCTAGGTACGATTCATAATAGCCCGTTGACTGTGCCTGAAAGTTATTGTTATAGTTCTGGTTTACTATGTTAGTGCTTACATACCTGTCTTATTGATGTATGACCTACAGATGTGTCTTGGAAGGACAGTATGATATTATTTTGCATATTATGTGATACTGCATACTAATGTACATTGCACTGTATGTTAACACTGTTGTGTACCCTTATTCTTTGAAAATTCGAATAAAAACTATTGAAACTAAAATTCTTTTACTGCAATTTAATATATTAATAAATAATTCTCTATAAGTGGTAATACTGATAATTTACAATTTTCAACTACAGGAAAGAAATGTTCAGTAAAGTAATATTAATCCAAATGAAAAAAAAAATGTAAAGACACAAATTGTTTTTAAGAACTCCTACACTGCTGTGTTTAGTCGCTGCTCCCCCTGAAAAAAATCCCTTGTTACTTTTATCTTTCTATCTATCTCCAGAAATCTGTCAGCACAAACCAGAACGCTCCCACTTCAAATGCATCAGAACTTAACAACCTGCACACAAAATGTCATGTGGTCAGGCAAGATCTGTAACAATATTTACACCGACACTTACTAAAATGAGTCAGATTTTCCTGTATGTATATACACACACAATATATTTGCGCCTTTTTCATTTCCTTATCTCAAGATTTTGTTCGGTTTTGATCTTGTGGTGATAAAATAAGTGAAAATTATCTTCATTTTTCTAATCTTTAATTACAAAATTATTCATATGAATAGACCTTAAGGCCAGGGCCCCATGTGGCGTAATCATCATTGTATAGTGGATTGGATTGTAGCAAACACCATCACCACTGTGCAGGAAAATACGCGCAATCAGACACGCAACGATAAGACCAGTTGCGGTTTTGGAAATCGCAGCATGTCAATTATACCTACAGAAACGCCAGCGGTTTCCCTATAGGTATAATGGAAGCAGAAAGTCCGCATAGGAAACCTCTGTGGACTTTCTGTGAAAAATGCTGTGGGAAAAACCGCAATGCGTTGCCACCTCGATTTTTCCCGCAGCGCTTTTTTGCTGCGGCCTGCTATGTGGGGCCTTAGCCTATCTAGTTTAGATAATACCATGTCAAATTGCAAGTCCTCTAAATTTCTAAACCATGAATTACTGGAAACATGAAAACTGGTAAACCTCTCTTTCTACGTTGATCCTCATATATGTATTTTTGCTATACTTGAGTATTTATACACCCTCTAGACCCTATTTCTCTTTGATTTTATATCTTGGAGGAAGAAGTGTTTGCCAAACCAAGTCCTTTGGGACCCAGAACACAATGAACTGTAAGTGTAAATAGGTATCATGGAGAAGTCATGGGTGCAGCACCAATATAAATTTATTTTGCATCTGTTTGCACTAGTCATGTTTTCAGGCACTAAAAATAATCAGATGTATTATATATTTTTCATGTCCATGTTTTTAACTTGTTACATTGTTATACTTTAATTTTATGCTTTGGGGTTTGTCATCTAGGAAAGACTATTATACTTTGGGGTCTTCTCAGACCTCAGATTATGTAAAGTGAAGACCCAGGGGAGGTAAGTAAAAATATCAAACACTTATACTCACCTTGCCTCACCTCTCTTGGGTGTCTGGCGGTCGCACAGCGTCCTCTTCAGGCCTCTTCCAATCTCTAGCTGACATCACACGCACTGGGGAACGTCAGATGCCTGAAGATGAAACTGGGTGATCACCCAGGAGAGGTGAGGCAAGGTGAGTATAACAGCTTGTTATTTTTACTCACCTCCCCCTGGACCTCCACTTATTATAATCTGAAGTCATAGGAGATCTCAAAGTATAATAATAGCACTACTGGTTCTATCCGAACAAGTTCAGCCCAAAACAAACCAGAGGGTCGAACCTCACAAATATTCGTTGAAACAAATCTCATGAGGTTTACCCATCTCCCCATCATCATACATTAAAGTAAATTCACACACAGCAGATTTGTTGCAAAAATTTCTGTAGCTAACCAAATTTTGTCAATGAGGCTTGCAGAACTCTGCATGCTTCCCACCAAAAGTTAATTTAGATGAACTGGAAAATCTGAAATTTCTGAAAATGACAGCTGTTAGAAAATAACTGGTAATATTCCAGGAAAGTCCTGTTAAGAGGTCCAGATCTTCTCCTCATCATTATCAATCCGGCCATTGCCATGCGGTGCTGGGCGTCAAGCCGTTGTTCCTAACAATCACAGCAATCTATTTACTAACTCCCAGCACCACACATCAATGGCCAAGGGATTAATTGTAGAGACGAGCCAATTGGTTCAGATCGGGATAGATTAAACCCGAATTTTCCAAAAGTTTTGTGCTCAACCTGAACCCAAAACTTTGGGGGTTCATCACTCACTATGCACTGTTATACTTTGGGGTTTCTTCAGAGAATAATAAGCAGAGTGGAAACATAATAAACAGTTATATTCACTTTTTTCTACTTCTCCCTGTCATTCTTGTGGTGTCTGGTGCTTCCTCAGGGTCCTCTTGTGGCCTCCTGGGTGACTTGCCTTAAAGTGTCATGACATAGGGGGGGCCACTTGACTGCTGAGGCCCAATCACAGACCTCACTGTTTCCCCAGGAGGCTGGAAAAGGCAGGAAGTGAATCTGAGGGAGCGCCAGAAGCTGTGAGGTCATAGAAGGTGAATATAAATGTTTATCATGTGATAATATAATAGCACTGCTTCTGTGTCACATGCCAGGTAAAAGTCACTGGCTTCTTTTGTCATCCATCTAGCTGACTTGCTGTCTTATACATTAGAGATGTCAAACTAAAGAAAGTGTGTACATAGACTTATAATACCTGGGATGTCGGAGTCATCTGTGATAAGAAGGACCAAACATGAATTAAGATATTCTATATGTGTCACCCTGCATGTCTTAATTCTCTGAAAAAATAGACTATTAGGTAATAGGAAATAGGCATGATAATGCCTGCATGGCATGTAACTGTAGCTGCTCTCTAATGATGAGAAAACAGGGGTGGGATATTTCAGGGACAGGGAAGGAAGTGACGTCAAAGAAGAGCCATGAGCACCAAAGTTTAGTCCTGCCTACCCTAAATTTACTAGTTTGTGCGTGTTTGACACATCTTACAGGGTTCTTGGAGGTAGAATATTTGGAAGAAACTTATAATGTCAATTTATAAAATTATAGAATACTGGCTGTTTTTGGTACTGCTGACTTGGGCCTCCTGGTGGTAGCTTGTGCCCCAGAAGTTGGAAAACAGTGCACTATGTAGTGAGGATGGAAGCAGCCAAGGGTAAAGGTAATAAGTTCACTGAAATAATGGTGGAATAATGTGTATAGCAATG
Source organism: Leptodactylus fallax (assembly GCA_947044405.1). NCBI lineage: Eukaryota > Metazoa > Chordata > Amphibia > Anura > Leptodactylidae > Leptodactylus > Leptodactylus fallax. The sequence goes on from CAMRHE010000410.1 coordinate 1,108,189, forward strand.
TGCAATGTTTTTAGAAGGTGTTAATGCCTCCAGGGACCTCTCCTGTAAAACAGTGAAATGTCCTCACTATCTAATGATCTATGAGGTTATTTAAAGCATACTTTTAATTTTAATACATTTTTTTCCTGAATGAATAGTACAAATGAATATAAGAAACCTTGGGAAATCTCTTTCTTTCTCCATTTATCAAGCTGAGTTACTTTTACATATTAGTCTATGGAGAGAGGAGGGAGTTGGAAGAGGCTGCTGGAACACTCTTTTAACACTGAGTCTACCAGTGCACAGAATAAGGCAATACATCAATTAACAGATCTTCCTACTCCTCCCCTCTCCATAGAAGCAGGAGAACATCTTAATAAGTGGTGAAGGAAACAGATCTCCTTAATAATATATTATATATATATAAGTTTCTTATATTCACCTATACAATTCATTTATAAAAAGTTGTTTTATAATTGGAAGCACACTATAAGGAGTTATTTTATTATTTAATAAGTTATTTATGAGTTCTATTCTATTGGCCTCAGGGATACCGCTCTCTCTTGGTTTTCTTCCTATTTCTCTGACCACTCATTTAGTGTATCATTCGCTGGTGCTATTTCCTTTCCTCTGCCCCTTGCGGTTGGGGTTCCTCAAGGCTCGGCCCTAGGTTCCCTCCTTTTCTCTGTACACAGCCACTATTGGACAAACCATTCACAAATTTGGCTTTCAATATCATCTTTATGCAGATGATACCAAAGTATATACCTCATCCCGTGACATCACCGCTGCACTACTACAGAACACCAGTGACTGTCTCTCTGCTGTCTCTAACATCATGTCTTCTCTTTATCTGAAATTGAATCTTTCAAAAACTGAACTTCTTGTGTTCCCTCCAACTACTAAAAGACCTAACCCTGATATCTTCATTTCTGTCTGTGGCCTTACTATTACCCTGAGGCGGCATGCCCGCTGTCTGGGGATTGTATTCGATTCAGATCTCACCTTCACCCCACATATTCAGACACTTGCACGCTCTTGCCACCTGCACCTCAAAAACATCTCTAGAATTTGCCCTTTTCTCACCATGGAAACATCAAAAACCTTCATTGTTGCTTTGATTCCCTCTTGTTTTCACTATTGCAATTCTCTTCTAATTGGGCTTAATCTTACTAAACACTTCCCATTACAATCTGTCTTGAATGCGGCCGCCAGACTCATCTTTCTGTCAAACTGGTACACAGACGCATCTACCTTGCATCAGTCACTGTATTGGTTGCCCATCCATCATAGAATACAATATAAAATTATCACACTGACCCACAAATCCATCCATAGTGCTGCGCCCCCCTATATCTCCTCTCTCATCACTGTCTACCACCCTAACCGTCCTCTTCGTTCTGCTAATGACCTTAGACTTGCATCCTCTGTCATCCGACCATCCAACTCCTGTCTCCAAGACTTTTCTCGAGCTGCACCGGTGTTCTGGAATGCTTTACCCCAGACAATCCGATTAATCCCCAACTACAGCAGCTTCAAAACTACCCTAAAATCACATCTGTAGGGTCAGGCTTATCACATGACCTGATCACAGTGTAGTGTGCGGAGGTGGAGAACAATAACACCTTTTATCCTTCCTCCTCTGTTCCTCAGATCCTGTCCTTTCCATCTAGAAGTTACACTGCACTCCTTGTACTTAGTACCTGTATATTCATAGATACCGGCTGGTGATGGGTTCATAAAGCTTCAGTTACACAACCTTTTCTATTAAAAGATGGCTGGACCATGGTAGCAAATAAGGCCTCTGACCTCCTGTGTCCCCCTATCTCCTCATAGAATGTAAGCTCTTGCGAGCAGGGCCCTCACTCCTATTGTTTGATATGTTTATTTCTTTGTCACATTGTAACGTCTCATATTGTCTGTTCATGTGTCCTCTGATTTGTCAAGTGCTATAGAATATGTTGGCGCTATAGAAATAAAGTTATTATTTTAATTATAATTATGAATTGTTATGTGGCAAATTCTAAAATCCCTCTAGTCATGGATGAGTTGTCCTAATGGAATAATTCTTGAGATGTAATGATATACATGTACAGTAAGTCTACTGTCAGTGTCCGTCAGACAACACCAGATCAAAAAGTCCAACTCCAAGTGAAAAAACTGACACCCCATGGGCCCCCTTATAGTCAATGGGGTCCCTTGGGATCCATTCGTATCTGTTTTTTCTGGGGATCTGTTGCTGTTTGTTGTTCTGTTCAGATCAGAAGAATGAACAGGACAGCGCAGATGTGAACATGGCATAAGCAATGAAGGCGATCGCAAAAACTGTTAGATATTTAGTAAAATTAACCAGCACACATTTCTAGGCATTTGGTGTTTATTGTGCACCATGGGAATAAAAAGAATAAAATAAGATTCATTTATGTGTAATTTATACTGTATGGAATACTCTTCTGCTCTATTTCTAGTCATAATAGTGTTTGCAGATTATTATGCTAGAGTCTTGCTGTGGTCCAACAATGAATATGGGATCCAACAGAGGTGACAACTCAATGACATGGTGGCCAACGTGTTAGGAGATGATAGTCAGCTCTCATGACTCAATGTGGCGATTACTGGACTCTCATCAGTCATTTGCTGCATCAAAAAGCAGATTCTGGCAAGTTACGCTAGGTTCAAACTATTGTCACCTGTCCGTTGTTGTGGTCCATTGGAGGACCAGAACAACGGAGTAGCAAACTGCTAAAATAGCTATAACACTTGGAGTTTGATGGACCCCATCAATTATTGTGGGATATGTCGAGTGTGCAACTGAAACTGACGGAGACTGTGGACACTCCAGCTCAGATGTGAACTTAGGCTCAGGCTCAGGCTCAGTCTCTGCACTCATCACTGGATGATGGAACTTTATCACTTTTAGGCCAGAGTACCACGTAATGAAAACGCTGTGATTTGGATGCAGCATTTTACAGTACCTGCAAATTGAATGAAATTCTGGCTAATCCCATCAACACATTGCATGCTGTAAATCGCAGCATGTCAATTATACCTATGGAAACGCTGGCATTTTCCATATACAGGTATAATAGGAGCAGAAAGTTGGTAGAGGAAAACTCTGCAGACTTTCTGTGAAAAGCGCTGCAGAAAAAAACACAATGCATTTTTACCACGGTCTTTTCCGCAGAGCTTTTTGGCTGCGTCTCGCTATATGAGGCCTTATCCTTAATGTTTTTTCCCTATAAGACAGTTGAGACACATTTTTGTTGATTTCTATGGACACAAAAGTTGCATGATAATTCTTATGTTCCACTACATTTATTTCTGGGTATGATTTGGTGTTTCAAACCTTTGTCATTTTGTAATGCTGTTTTCCCATAAAAAGCCACTCCCCTCTTGTCGTGACCCTCCGCCCAGGTATCATCCTGTAAAGGGCTCTCTCAGGTTGACATTTCTGCCCTTATAGTATACATCAGACAGAGAGAAGGCGCTTAAAACAAGTTCCAATCAACTTGTTATTGTATATCAGAATTTAGAACTTGTTATCGACCTGATACTGGTCCCGATAAAAGGATACACATTTATACAGCTATTTTATTGGAATGGAATGATTCTAATCTATAATCAATTAAACTACTAAAAAGAAAAAGAGCATAGTCTGGTGACTGCCATACATATACAGTACTAAGGCAGAGGCTGAAAGTCAGCTTGAAACTAAAGTACAACTAGGGGCTGACCCTTTCTGACACTGTAAACTGTCTATGACCTTCAACGCCCATTCCAGTGGAGATGCAGGATACATCTGTCAGGTATTTCAATATATGCCAATTCTCAGGCTTGTGGAACTTCATACCACAGAAAGTTTTCCAAAATACTTAGAATTACATTCCTCATTTCTAAATCACACCAAGTCTACAATCCCATTGTCTGCAGACACTGACTAAGCAGATGGTCATATGATGAGTTAAGACAAAACCACCTTATGAGCCTATTAGACTACACAAACATTTACTGTATGTTGCTTGGGTGACAGTAAGTCTGTCAGAGATCTGTCTTAACTCTGTTCAAGTTACTGTAACAAGTTTACTTCTAGCCAGGAGCTGAAACAGAGCCGTAAATACAAGCTAACTTTCTTGCATAGTGTTCGCTCTATATAACCTTTGACATGTCTAGTCTATTTGAGTTTAAAGAAACAGTTGCAGACAAGAGAGCAAATTTACAAATTAAATTTGCCAGAATTTTGTCATACATGATTTACACCAAATTTACTAAATGTTTTATAATCAAAAAGGATGTGGGGTCCCCATTTTTTTTCATAATCAGTGAAGGTAAAAACCTTTTCATGGGAAAGTCCATGATTATTGGCCCTAGCCAGACAAAAAATATTCCCAGCTGTGGCAATCTCAGACCCAGACAGACACCAATTCTGATGGTACCCGGCCAAATTGGTGTAATACTAAGGGGAGGTTAAAGGCCTTGCTTTGTTAATGGAAAGCTGTCAACCAGATAGCTCCATTAGGCTGAGGCCCCACGTTGCGGAAACACAGCTTTTTTTGTTGCACATTTTGTTGCATTTTTGTGAGCCAAAGCCAAGAATGGCTACAAGACGAATGGGAACTATATAGGAAGTACTTATACTTCTACCTTTTGCTCAATGCACCCCCTGCTTTGACTCAAAAAACTGCAACAAAATCTGTAATAAAAAAAGCTGCGTTTCCGCAACGTGGGGCCTCAGCCTTACTAAGGTTTTATTGAAATTAACACTTCCCTATCCAGCCCTACATAAGCATTTTATTTAGAAAAAAAAAAACTGCTTTGCTGATGAAATCAATAAATTTATCACTGGGATGTCACTGGGATGTTGGAAATCTGCAGAGAGAGAAACATACGCAGTAAAGGGTTTACATCAGTTTTTATTCTCATCTGAAGAAGTCTTCTTGCTTCCTCCTATCCCTATCTGAACGCTGCCTCTCCTACTCCCGCAGTTTGTTTTAGCATTTTGTCAGATTTCAGAAAGTTAATTTATTAGGTTTCTTCCACTTTCTACTCCAATTAGGAATTGGAGTAAGGCTGAGGCCCCACGTTGCGGAAATGCTGTTTTTTTTGTTGCAGTTTTTTGAGCCAAAGCCAGGATTGGATTGAGTAGAAGGGAGAAGTATAAGAACTTCCTATATATTTCCCATTCCTTTTGTAGCCATTCTTGGCTTTGGCTCAAAAAACCACAGCAAATCTTCAACAAAAAAAGCCGCATTTTCGAAACGTCGGGCCTCAGCGTAAAACTGCAACAATTTTTCTGACTTTCTAAAATAGTCATAAATGCATGTAATTCATTCCTGACAACTAAGCTAGGCCCACAATATCTGACAAGAAGAGAAACTGCTGGATGTGGTGCAAGTGAGGGCAAAAATTGCACAAATGCTTGATACATCTGTCTAACAGTATTATCAAATCTCAAAATGTTGCAAATCACTCCACAATAATGAAATGGCTTAAAGCATCCTCCAACTTTGCACTATTTGAAGGGTACGTACTAATAAACTTCAGGTGTTACAATTAAAAAAAAAAAAAAATACTAAGTGAAAAAAACACTGTTACCATGCCCACATCACTGGTTCTAGCCCCACCCCCCTGTAACACAATAATCATCGTCATCTACATAAAAAATTCTGTAACGGAGAGGTAAAACTATTTAAAAAAAATTTAGTAACACTTTGTGCTATTAAAAAAATAAATGAGTTAAATTTAAAAATCCTTTTTGCTTACATTTTCTCAGATATTAATATAAAAAAAATGGAAAAATAAAAACATAAAAATAAAGCCTTATTTATCACTGAAAAAAAACACAAAAATTATTTGAATATCCCAAAGGAAAAAAAATTGTTATAGCCCTCAAAACCGCATGTATGAAAAACTCCCCCCAAAAATAAAAAAAATACACAGTTAGCTTTATTTTTTCCAGTTTCTACTATATTACCAACGTAGACCTTTACCACTTCTTGTCACCAGTGGCACTCTCTGTATAAATAGTCTCTCATATGTACCCAATAACTCTATATTCACATGGCAGTGACTATTGGCAGTATGATGACCGTCAAAATATAGGTCATGCTCTATTTATTCCATTTTCATGGATACCATACAAGGATGTTTTTCATGGCCGTTTTCGCCTACGGATGTAGTTTAAGGTTAGTTTCAGAAGAAGCCAATTAAACTCCTTTAGGAGCATAAGAAGAAAAGGGGTATTCGGAAGTAGCCTACACAAACATGAGAAGAACATAAAAATTACTTGGAGTCGGAAATGTTTCCTTTGGTCAGAACTGGAATTCAGGACTCCTGCACTACAAGGTAATAGTACTAACCACTGGGCCACCATGATGTCTACTAGTGGCCAAACATTAAACCCATAAAAAAAAGTGCCTTATCGATTGGTAAATTTTGAGTTTTTGAGCTTAATTTATCATTCTTGATTTTTTTTTTTTTTTTTTTAGTTTTTGATAAATTATGCTTTTGCTATTTGACTGGGCAGTTTGCATATATGTGTAAAGCCAACCTTCATTAGACCAGATATGGGAAAGTGGAGAATGGAGGAGTAAGGGAAAGTATTACTCAATTGCTACATTGAGATCAGCTAATGCTGCAGACGTTTTCCATAAAAATTAAACAGGACAGTCTGTATATGTTACGACTAAAGAGATAACACAAGTGGACTGGTACAAATTTAGGCAAGCATTTCACTTTGCATTAGCATTTGTTACGCAGCCGCATGCAGTCTATTATCATATGTTATTTCAGATTGGGTAGAGTCTGGATGCAATGTGTGTCATGGAGCAGGACGTCAACTGTGTGTAGGAAAATATCTCCCTCTAGAGTTAAGACCTTATTTACTGCTTTGTCAGTTCTTAGGGCTTTCTGAAAGCTTAAAGGGAATGTATCGTCTATAATTGTACTCATAAGGTTAGGTTCACACGACAGAATATGGAGAGGAATTTGAGGCAGTCTTCAAAGCAGAGCAGCTTTGTACATCGACTTTGCTCACTGATTCAAACCGAGAGACCATGGGGCTAATCGGTGCAAGCCTTGCGTATTCTGCACCTAAAACAGCCACAAAGTCCTCTGGAAGCTCAAGCAGCACTCTGTACTACACTGAAAAAAGAAGAATTCATTACTGCCTCCATTGACAACAATGTTATCTATTTATAGGTGCTAACTTTCATTGTAATAATGTCTGTGCTGATAATGAGATAACAGCTGAGAAGAAATCTCTATAAAACAGCTTAGGAGGTTTAGTAGCCAGTGTGAATACAGCGAGATTTCAGGACTATATAGATAGTAACTTTAGATGGCAGGAATCCATGTGGGTCCATATTATGGACATAAGGGCCCTCCTTATGCTATTGTATACTACTTCTCTGAGGATCTGTATTTCTTTCTAGAAGTAAATAAAATTCCTACATAATGTGGCTTGCAATAGTGTGTATCACAATTTCCATACAGAATCTTTGAGAGAAAAATCTGTGCTTCTATATAAAGTTGAAGGTACATGAAAGTATGGTAGGCTACAGTGGAAATCTGTAAGACATTAAATGCATGAGTGCTTAGGTGAGTTAGATCCATATGATTCAGTAACATATGATAATAGTTTGTATCCAATTTCTATGTCTTCCTATACTTGGACATTGGATTGAATCCCACAGAGAGTATTTCTGTATTTTATATTTAGTATGATCTTGATAAAACCAAACTTTAGATAATTAAATAGGATTTCTGATTTTAAGCAAATATTAATTAATGTACAAAATAAAATAAAATAGGATATGCCTATTGAATCACAATTGCCACTGGAACTCCCTATAAAATGTATTTATATATAGCTATATCAGGAGTGAACAGAAGTTATAATTTTGTTTACTTAGTGCATTCCATAAGCATACAATAAAAAGTCTCCAATTTATATCAATTCATAAAAATCATCAATTCGGGTTGGATCCAAGTTGTAAATTTATCAAAAAGCAATCATCTAAAATCATCATCAAAATCATCAAAAAACAAGATTAGATAAACATGACAAGACATATCAACTGGGTGGAATACTTATAGGGAGGCAAGTAAATGAATGTCATGAAAAGGATATTATAGGGCAGGTGTTTAAACTGTTAGTTGGGCATTTTATTTATTTTCAATAATTTTTATTGAGTAGAAAAGAGGTGAACAGCATAGAATGTTTATATCCAGTAAATATTACAATAAGAAGGATGTGACAAAGCATTAAGACACAATGTCAGGAAGTACAGATTCTATGTGAACACATACAGTCATATGAAAAAGTTTGGGCACCCCTATTAATCTTAATCATTTTTAGTTCTAAATATTTGGGTGTTTGCAACAGCCATTTCAATTTGATATATCTAATAACTGATGGACACAGTAATATTTCAGGATTGAAATGAGGTTTATTGTACTAACAGAAAATGTGCAATATGCATTAAACCAAAATTTGACCGGTGCAAAAGTATGGGCACCTCAACAGAAAAGTGACATTAATATTTAGTAGATCCTCCTTTTGCAAAAATAACAGCCTCTAGTCGCTTCCTGTAGCTTTTAATCAGTTCCTGGATCCTGGATGAAGGTATTTTTGACCATTCCTCTTTACAAAACAATTCCAGTTCAGTTAAGTTTGATGGTCGCCGAGCATGGACAGCCCGCTTTAAATTATCCCACAGATGTTCAATGATATTCAGGGCTGGGGGCGGGGGGGGCCAATCCAAAAAATTGTAATTGTTCCCCCGCGTGGGGGCCCGGGGGGGTTTGGGGGGGGGGTTGGGGGCTTGTTTTTCTTGAAAAACCCCCCCCCCCCGCGGTTTCTTAATTTTCCCTGTTTTTTTTCTTTTTTTTTTTGATTTGGTTGTGTTTGGTTGGGTTCCTTCCGTCCCTCCCTTTTCAACTTTAACAAGATTCCCAGTGCCGGCATTGGCCACACAGCCCCAAAGCATGATGGAACCTCCACCAAATTTTACAGTGGGTAGCAAGTGTTTTTCTTGGAATGCTGTGTTTTTTTGACGCCATGTATAACGCCTTCTTGTATGACCAAACAACTCAATCTTTGTTTCATCAGTCCACAGGACCTTCTTCCAAAATGAAGCTGGCTTGTCCAAATGTGCTTTTGCATACCTCAGGCGACTCTGTTTGTGGCGTGCTTTCAGAAACGGCTTCTTTCGCATCACTCTCCCATACAGCTTCTCCTTGTGCAAAGTGTGCTGTATTGTTGACCGATGCACAGTGACACCATCTGCAGCAAGATGATGCTGCAGCTCTTTGGAGGTGGTCTGTGGATTGTCCTTGACTGTTCTCACCATTCTTCTTCTCTGCCTTTCTGATATTTTTCTTGGCCTGCCACTTCTGGGCTTAACAAGAACTGTCCCTGTGGTCTTCCATTTCCTTACTATGTTCCTCACAGTGGAAACTGACAGGTTAAATCTCTGAGGCAACTTTTTGTATCCTTCCCCTGAACAACTATGTTGAACAATCTTTGTTTTCAGATCATTTGAGAGTTGTTTTGAGGAGCCCATGATGCCACTCTTCAGAGGAGATTCAAATAGGAGAACAACTTGCAATTGGCCACCTTAAATACCTTTTCTCATGATTGGATACACCTGGCTATGAAGTTCAAAGCTCAGTGAGGTTACAAAACCAATTTTGTGCTTCAGTAAGTCAGTAAAAAGTAGTTAGGAGTATTCAAATCAATAAAATGATAAGGGTACCCAAATTTTTGCACCGGTCAAATTTTGGTTTAATGCATATTGCACATTTTCTGTTAGTACAATAAACCTCATTTCAATCCTGAAATATTACTGTGTCCATCAGTTATTAGATATATCACATTGAAATGGCTGTTGCAAACACCCAAATATTTATAACTAAAAATGATTAAGATTAATAGGGGTGCCCAAACTTTTTCATATGACTGTATATAAGAAAACCATTAAAGCTCGGGGCCCCAGGTTGCGAAAACTCAGTGTCAAAATGGATGGGATTCTAGCTAATTCCATCCGTACATTGCAGAAAAAAGTCAATAAGACCTGCGTAAATTCTGGCGTTTTCCATATAGGTATAATAGGGGCAGAAAGTCTGTAGAGTTTTCACTTTCTGTGAAAAACGCTGCAGAAAAAACCCCAATGTGTTTCTGTCATTTTTTTGCCCCGCAGCGTTTTTTAGCTGCAGCTCGCTACGTGGGGCCTTAGCCATAAGAATGTTTGTGAAATACTGAACATTCTCTTACGGAAAAAATAGAAAGCATGGAAAAAACTCAAAATATCATTCAGGTGGTAGTCTCAGTATCTGGACTGAGAATGAACATAGCCATACACAGAGGGGAGAGAGAATTGTACCTAGAGAGGGAAAGGAAACATGAGGACATGGATTTGGATGACGGGAGGGGTCAGGGCATGGTGCCTCTACCAAAATGACAACTGAGGTTTAACAATCTCATGGGGAGCCTTCCAGGTAAAAAATCCAAGGGGATTAGACCACTTTGAATTTCTTTTTGGAGTCTATTACGATACTTGTCCACCAATTGTTGACCATGATCCTGTGTAGATTATTTTTGACTAGAATTAGAGGGATGAACAATGTTTTCCAGATTTTTGCTATTATAAGTTTATCTGCCAGGAACATAAATCTTGTCAATGTCCTTGTGCTCTTTCGGGTATATGGATATTGGTGTGTTTAATAAAGCCAGCTCAGGTTGTTCCATTAGATCAACATCCGTGATTGATAGTATCAAATGGTAAATTTGAAACTAAAAATGTCAACCAGTGGGAATTCCCACCAGATGTTGTACATGGTCACTTTACCCCCGCATCTTCTAAAGCACAGCAGCCAGACCCCCAAATATGTTTGGACTAGTCTGGAGGGAACCAAATACCCCTGCAAGAGAACCTTCCAGCCCACCTCAACCTTGGCCATATTGATAGATATCTTTGAAGTGGTTTCAAACATTTTAGACCAACATTTTGCCTTTGTCCTCCTTCCACTTTAGCATACACAGGAGCTTCCCCTCAGGGGCGGACAAGGACCCATATATGGTGGAGCTGAGAGCCCTATTCACAGAAAGATCAAAACATACTGATTTTCAGATGTAAAGGATTAAGTGAGATTGGTCATAGAAAGAAGACAGAAGTGTTCCATTGGAGGTTCAATCTTAAGGTGGAGGACCTTATTAATATACAGTGCCTTGCAAAAGTATTCAGTCCCCTTGAACTTTTCAACCTTTTGCCACATTTCAAACATAAGGATATAAAATTTTAATTTTTTGGTGAAGAATCAACAACAAGTGGGACACAATTGTGAAGTGGAACGAAATTTATTGGTTATTTTAAATTTTTGTAAAAAATAAAAAACTGAAAAGTGGGGCGTGCAATATTATTCGGCCCCTTTACTTTCAGTGCAGCAAACTCACTCCAGAAGCTCAGTGAGGATCTCTGAATGATCCAATGTTGTTCTAAATGACTGATGATGATAAATATAATCCACCTTTGTGTAATCAAGTCTCCGTATAAATGCACCTGCTCTGTGATAGTCTCAGGGTTCTGTTTAAAGCGCAGAGAGCATCATGAAGACCAAGGAACACACCAGGCAGGTCCTTGATACTGTTGTGGAGAAGTTTAAAGTTGGATTTGGATACAAAAAGATTTCCCAAACTTTAAACATCCCAAGGAGCACTGTGCAAGCGATGATATTGAAATGGAAGGAGTATCAGACCACTGCAAATCTACCAAGACCTGGCCGTCCCTCTAAACTTTCATCTCAAACAAGGAGAAGACTGATCAGAGATGCAGCCAAGAGGCCCATGATCACTCTGGATGAACTGCAGAGATCTACAGCTGAGGTGGGAAAGTCTGTTCATAGGACAACAATCAGTCGTACACTGCACAAATCTGGCCTTTATGGAAGAGTAGCAAGAAGAAAGCCATTTCTCAAAGATATCCATAAAAAGTCTCATTTAAAGTTTGCCACAAGCCACCTGGGAGACACACCAAACATGTGGAAGAAGATGCTCTGGTCAGATGAAACCAAAAGCGAACTTTTTGTCCACAATGCAAAGCAATATGTTTATATCACAAGGCATTATGGTAAAGGAGCTAGGGAGCTCATGCGCCCTCTGTTGGATATAACAGATCCTCAATTTGCTTTTGACTCACCGAGCCTTGAGACAGCAAAAGGGATTTTAGCCAAGCCAATTTCACTTATCTGCATACAGCGCTGTTTCCGGATTGTTGTACTTCATCAGTACAGAGCAAAGTGAATTGGCTGGCTTAGTGGGAGGCAATGAGTGGGTTAGGGACAAGAATCTCTCACATTGAGGAGAGCACCAGTGAAGGTGTGTAGAGATTTTAAAAGGCAATTAAAATCTCTACACACCTTCACTGGTGCTCTCCTCAATGTGAGAGATTCTTGCCCCTAACCCACTCATTGCCTCCCACTAAGCCAGCCAATTCACTTTGCTCTGTACTGATGAAGGACAACAATCCGGAAACAGCGCTGTATGCAGATAAGTGAAATTGGTTTGGCTAAAATCCCTTTTGCTGTCTCAAGGCTCGGTAAGTCAAAAGCAAATTGAGGATCTGTTACATCCAACAGAGGGCGCATGAGCTCCCTAGCTCCTTTCCCATAATGCCTTGTGATATGTAGATGCTAAGTAGAGGGCAAAAGGCAATTAAAATCTCTACACACCTTCACTGGTGCTCTCCTCAATGTGAGAGATTCTTGTCCCTAACCCACTCATTGCCTCCCACTAAGCCAGCCAATTCACTTTGCTCTGTACTGATGAAGGACAACAATCCGGAAACAGCGCTGTATGCAGATAAGTGAAATTGGCTTGGCTAAAATCCCTTTTGCTGTCTCAAGGCTCGGTGAGTCAAAAGCAAATTGAGGGTCTGTTACATCCAACAGAGGGCGCATGAGCTCCCTAGCTCCTTTCCCATAATGCCTTGTGATATGTAGATGCTAAGTAGAGGGCAAAAGGCAATTAAAATCTCTACACACCTTCACTGGTGCTCTCCTCAATGTGAGAGATTCTTGTCCCTAAACAATATGTTTGGCGTAAAAGCAACACAGCTCATCACCCTGAGCACACCATCCCCACTGTCAAACATGGTGGTGGCAGCATCATGGTTTGGGCCTGCTTTTCTTCAGCAGGGACAGGGAAGATGGTTAAAATTGATGGGTAGATGGATGGAGCGAAATACAGGACCATTCTGGAAGAAAACTTGTTGGAGTCTGCAAAAGACCTGAGACTGGGACGGAGATTTATCTTCTAACAAGACAATGATCCCAAACATAAAGCAAAATCTACAATGGAATGGTTCACAAATAAACGTATCCAGGTGTTAGAATGGCCAAGTCAAAGTCCAGACCTGAATCCAATCGAGAATCTGTGGAAAGAGCTGAAAACTGCTGTTCACAAACGCTCTCCATCCAACCTCACTGAGCTCGAGCTGTTTTCCAAGGAAGAATGGGCAAGAGTTTCAGTCTCTCGATGTGCAAAACTAATAGAGACATACCCCAAGCGACTTGCAGCTGTAATCGCAGCAAAAGGTGGCGCTACAAAGTATTAACTTAAGGGGGCCGAATAATTTGGCACGCCCCACTTTTCAGTTTTTTATTTTTTACAAAAGTTTAAAATATCCAATAAATTTTGTTCCACTTCACGATTGTGTCCCACTTGTTGTTCATTCTTCACCAAAAAAATTAAAATTTTATATCCTTATGTTTGAAGCCTGAAATGTGGCAAAAGGTTGAAAAGTTCAAGGGGGGCGAATACTTTCGCAAGGCACTGTATATCATCCTCAGAGGTGTAACTTGAAGCTCCTGGGCCTCAATGCAACATCTGTAATGGTGCCCTACTTACCACATGCTATTTACAATACCAGTGTCTGCTTATGTTGTTAAGAGGATTTTGGGCCCTCTTAGGCCCCAGGGCTTGGTAGCAGTAGTTGCTTCCTCTGCATCCCTAATAGCTATGCCCCTGATTTTTAGATTGGTTGAGCTGCTCAATGTTTGTTGAATACGAAAAAACATTACTGCCAGTGTTTTTCTCTCTGACTCCTTGCAATCCAGGCCTGTGTTTTGAATACTAGAAGGATACTGGATGCCTCAGTTCTAGCTGGAGGGAAACTACAATGGAGGCAGTGTGTATATGTGAACATACCCTAAGTGGATGTTCCACCTTTGGTCTGATTCAAGTCTAAGGGAGCATAAAAGAATTGAGCAAGCTTGACTTTTTCTGTAACTTCCATAGGGTTAAATGGAGTCTATCAGGTCCAAATTGTCTGCCAAACCCGTGAGAGAGCAGTGTAGGGGCCTTTAATAGGACCTGTAACATAGAATTGTGGCCTCAAACTGAAGAAGCAATGCAGAGATAATTTTTTTTTTATCAATATGCAAATTGGCACGCAAGTGCATCCGGGCAGAACCTGATGTACCAAATTTGCCTACGGACAACTGTGATGAAGGCAGAAGCTCAAAATGTCAATTACTGCTATAGAGGCAAAATTGGGTACTGATTCCAAAGGAGAGCCAGAGCCTTTGCAACTTTAGGCAAATCTGTCGAATAAGGCTCCGCCCACAATGCACTTTCAGGCTGGTTTGCATACCCATAGAAAGATAAATATCTCTGTGTTGCTTTATCAGTTTGGGTCCACAAAGCTATGTTTCTGCTTCCATTAAAGGGGCCTTTACATAGCATTATTTTTGTTTTGGGGCCCCTACATAGCATTATTTTTGGTTTGGGAGTCCTTTAAGACCTGACAAACTCCCTTTCAATAGAAAAAGGCACTTAGATCAGTCCTCTGCTGCCCTTCCTGGCAGAATCAGTGGGTCTTTTATTCTCCCAATAGCAGAGTTTCCTGAGCCTGGCAGATCAGTTAAAAGTTATTGGTCCTGCTTTGCCATCTTGCGAATCTATGCCACAAAAGTAAAAAATAAAATTATCAAAAAAAAAAAATATTTGAACTTAAAATATGTAAGTTTTGAAAACATGACAATTTGTTGTGGACATTATGGCAACAAAAGGCCTTGGTCATGAAGAGGTTAAATGAAACTGCAACACTTTATTTAATCTAATTGTGGCTTTTAGAAAAAAAGAATCCCCATTATGAGGACTATTAGAAATGTATGTGGTCCACATGAATCATATCTGAAAAGTAAGACATATCACATGTTCTATCTGTGACAAAGGATGTAATCTATAAAAAAAAAAAAAAAAAAATAGAGGTTTCGGAGGTCTAGATGACTACTTGTTGTTAGGTAAAGCCCCAGATATGGGCGATTATGTTGTTTACATAAGTAACTAGTTTAGGTCTAGAATATTTGCGGCATTTAGGGTAATTTTTGTACCCAGATTTTTATTTCATGAAAATAGTAAAAATATACTGGTTTAAAGTCTCTTTTTTTCATCTCTTTGCATTAGGATATATAGTTTTCCTTACAGCTTAGATAATGTCTGAAAAGATCAGGAATTGGGGATTTCAACACCAATCCTCTTAGTATTGCTTTCTCCTTTCTCCATGCTCACAGCATATGCATGCTCAGCTGAACCGAGCTTGCATGTGCGTGGGTGGTTAAGTTTATGGAAATCTAAGGAGAATCCTACTTTTTCCTACTCAGTGATACCATAGACAACAATTAGAAATGGACATAATGTAACATAGTAACAACTTTTCATCGAAAGGTGAATTTATTTTACTCAGAAATATAAGTTCGGAAGTTGCCGGATTCGTTACAAATTGTTGAAAAATTGTGGGTTTGGTTGAACCCATGACTTTTGGGTGTTCTCCAACCACATAACATTATTAGACTCTGGGATCTCTTCAGCCTTCTTCCCTTGTCTCTCCTGGGCTCACTTACAGTGTCCGGTTTTCTCTTCCGGCGTGTTTGTTCCTGTTTCGGCCTCTAATGCACAGGTGTAAACATGGCCTGATATGATCAATACAAAATAAGTAAATCAAAGCATTTGCAAAGTTGCTCAAGTCCTCGGTTTCTTTCAATATATAAAGTTTCAAATTTTGAATAAAAAATATTACTGCATTATTTTTATTTCTTTTCATCATGCTATACCCCAGCTTTTGCCTATGCATGACCAATACATAATTTTATGTCTGCATGTACTGTATAGTATACAGATTATTATTTCGGCTCACTTTCATCTTTGTATGTATGGTTTACAGGTGCTTCACCAAAACTAATAGATGAATGAATAAAGTGGAAGGAAGGTAAATGCCTAAGATGTCGTGTAATATTTATGGTTTACAGTGAATTTTCTGATCCCCTATTGAGATAATTGATGTTATAAATTCAGTTTTACTTTTCACTAATTATTAGTCTTTTTGTTGTTTATTTTTACATAAATTATTTTGTTAAAATGTTGTTTTTAGCAGCATAAAATATTGTTCACATCTTTGCTAATATTGCAAGGAAAAGACGCCAGCACGGGTATAAGAAAAATCTATGGTGCACACAGTGGCGTAACTAGGAATGGCTGGGCCCCAAGGCGAACATTTGACATGGGCTTTTGAGACCCCAGAGTATAATGATCGGAGACCCAGGGGAGGATAGAAACATAAAAAAACAATGCTACTTACCTGTTCCTCACTCCGGTCCACTCCCTGCTATTTCGGCCTTCTTCATTATTGAACCAGGCCGGCGTCACGTGATCCTGCCGGCGTCGCGACGCAAAATGACGTTGGCTGACGTCTGGGATGTCACCAAACAGGCCCGAAGCCTGGAGAAGCGCAGGAGAGGTAAGTACATTGTTTTTTATGTTCTCTCACCTACCCTGGGTCCCTGATTATTATACTCCGGGGTCTGAAAAGACCCCGGAGTATAACGATAGCAGTGTATGTGGGGTTTGGCCGCGGCCTTACCTACCGATCCTGCTCACACCCTTCTCCGTAGAATGGAAAGCGTAGGCGGCCGTGAGCAGGACGCCGGGGATCTGTTAGTATATAGGGCCCGTTACTTGCTGGGATTTCTCCAGCAGGTAACGGCCTATTAAAAAAAAAAAAGCATTGGGGGCCTACTACCGCTGCTACCCTAGTAGTTACGCCCCTGTGTGCACACCTGAAAAACAGAAGGTCCAGAGGATAACAAAAAAATGAAGATCTGTTTATTCCTACAATGCAATATTTCATCTCTCTGGGACACTTGAGAAAGGCTTCAAATAGACTCCTGGAGAGCTAAAATATTGCCTTGTGGGAATAAACAGATCATTTTTTTTAGTGTAGTATGAGTAGATCAATGGTCCATTTCAGAATGCATACAAATGGCACCCAAAAGACCCCATTGATTATAATGGGGTGTGTCTGGCATTTAACGAGAGAAAATAGTGCTGCATGCTTCAACATTTTGTCTGCCATTTTTGAAAGGGAGGTTCCTAACTGAGCCATCAACGTAGATGTGAACAGAGCCTAAATGCTTGTCTGTAGAAGATGTGTCATCAACACAGGAAGTAGTACAAAGAGCAACAAAAACCAGGCAATGGTGCAGAAACAAATGATCAAACAGCGTACCAGAAATTAACCAGTGGAGAAGTCAATGCAGACCTAAAGAAGGAGCTATAGCTACACAGTACTATGAGGAACATAACAAGGGTGATAGCCAAGGTCTACCTAGTGGTAACAGCTATGTTATCTCTGCATATACCAAAATCCACTACTTAGTATGGATCTGCACATAGTAAATCATACTGCTATACCCTCCATTAGTGGTGGACATTGAAGAGAGGGGGCCCAATAGCTCAAAATAGACTATCTCTTATGGTCTCAGCTTGTACCACCCAGGAAAGTATGGTCTGGATTTCAAAGCCCTTGGGAAAATTCCCACCTCCATTTCCTTTCAAATGCAGTCCCTCTGGACAGGAAAAGCCTGTCTCAGTACCCAACAGAGAAGACAAACCAAGACTGACCTCCTTCTACAAGCCCCATGTATGGTCTTCCTATATCATATGTGTCCCCTTGTCCTCCTTTTAGTCTAACTAGAATATCCCAGAGAAATCTACCCCATGCAGTACTAAAATAGCAAAAATTGTTCCCGATGAGCAGCTACACCTTCTGGATGTGTTTGAATGCCATTACATGTATCTTTATCATTGTCATGTGAAATATAAAGGATTTTGAGATTTGTGGGTTGAATCTTAAAAAAAGAAATTGCGAATACATAGCCTATATTTAATCTTAGTTCCTCATTGGTTGATGCAAAACCCTGGAAACTGGTGGGCAACTTAGACATGGTGATAAAAATGTCCATCTGGGCACTTGGTCTTCACAATTGCTGGATGGTACTTTAGGTTGATCCTCTAGTTTATAAGAACCCATCAGAGGTCAGAATTGTAACTGTCAGAAGTACAAGCCCTAAAATATCATGTCCAAGTGGGAGCACAACAAGCTATCTTTATGCCTAAGGCAGGGATTTGTCCCTGACGTCCAGAATGGGAGTTCTTGATAGGATGATCATTCATAGGATATAGGATATAGGATATAGGATTCATTCATTCATAGGATATCATAGGATAATCATTCATTTAATAGCACCAAAAGGAAACAGCTATCAGACCCTCGGAATATCAACTACTTGGATAAAGAGTCTCTAGTTGGTCATTCAGCGAAATTTAAAGGCCATACCATAAGAGTCTACCTATGTCTTGCCTACATGTTCAAGAGAGTTTTCTGTAAGTTTAGAATGTCATATAGACCAGACTTGCTTCTAGTCCTGTGCAGGTGACCATTACAGAATCGGATGAAGCATAAATCATGATTGGCCGAGAAATAAATCCCTATCCACAGAGATTCCACATTACATACCATGGGGCAATCTCAAATCACTAATGATGACTACTTGCAAAATTCCTTGGCTACAGTATCATGTGACTTTATTTATTTATTTTTTTTCTGCAAATTTGTATGTTTCAAAACAACCAAATCTTACATGAAATCACCCTGAAAAAGCGATATCCGGTCATAGATTAGATAACAAGCCAGCGTGGGCTCAAGATAACCCATATAGCATAGGGGAGCCCCCTTTTGAGAAAGATGAGTAATTACGATAAAATGTGCGGTGAGTGACCTGGACCTTTTTATGATTTGATGCCATAAGTCATTTTTGAAGCAGTAACTTTCACAAATTTGTCATAACTAAACTTAAGAAAATATCTGATTAACTTTTTTTTTTTTTTGCAGGAATTAAAACTGAAATGCTAAACATGTTAAACTTATCTATTTGTTCCTATTATATTGCACTGGAATACTTATGTAATATTGAAGCATGCATACAATATTCATTACATGTACTTAAAATGAATTTCCAATTTGCCCTTTTATCCAAACCAACATGAGAATATCAGGACTTCAGCAGAAAACTATCTTTCATATTTTCCAACAATAATATTCTGCATTGAAGGGGTTGTCCGAGATTTTTATATATATATATATATATATATATATATATATATATATATATATATATATATTTATATATATATATATGTATATAATATGCCAGTGAAGGCAAAAAAAAAAAAAAAAATACTCACCTGTACCTGGTGCTCTGGTATCTCCCAGCGCGGGCCGATCTGAATTTTTTTTTCTGAAAAAAAAAAAAAAGAAAAAAAAGATGTTATAGGAACAATACACGAGATATGGGATAGCTAGCAGGACAAAGGTCATAAGCATACTTAAACTATCTTCCAGAAAACCTTTCAAGATTCTCAACAACCAGTAGACTACAGAAATTTACCACTGGTTTTGCAATACAAAAAGGAACACTTAAAAATGCAAAAGTAGAATTTTTTTCAAAACGTATTGGCATCTACGACAGAGGTGGCAAAATGTTCCCCATTATTCTATTGTGACAGCTTTCTATATGGTCTATGTAACATGTTTTTATAAAGGGTGAATAAGATTTAATGATAGAATAAAATTGGACCTGGGATTCTATTCTTTAGGTAGGTAAGGTGCTGATATTTGTAGTTATTAAGGAGGTCTAATATTACCAAAAAGAGTCTGCTTTTGTCCCTAGAAACTGTGCCTCTTGTCATTGGGCTGTGTCCAATATTGCAACTTATACCTATTATCTGAAATACTAGATAAAGCCCACAAAAAAAATAGTTTTTTGGGAAAGAAGACTCTTTGCTATGATCCTGATCATCCCCAGAGATCTATACAGGTTTATGGGTTAGGTTGTTAATATGGTGATATTTGTGGCTCTTTATAGTAAATATGGGTTGTCTAGAATTATTAAGAAGGCACTGCTTTTGTCTCCAGAATTTGTATTTAGTTAGTTAGTTATCCACTTTATTCTGATCCTCAGCTGTGTCATATGACCCACAATCTGACTCTCCAGCTCAACATCTCAAGTGTGGACAGATAGTTGATTTCTCTATTCATTTCATGGAGGCTCTCATGAATATGAATAAAGAAACCGATTTTCTGTCCACAAATAAGATTCTGTGTCAGTTGGAGAGTCTTATTGCAGGTCATGTGACACAGCTGAGGAGCAGGAGGGAGTGGATAACCCATACATACAGCTACTGGTAAAAAGATTAATGTCACTATAATTTACATCATGCATCTTTCTAAAGATGGGGTAGTGGAGATGTAGAGAGAATAGATGGTAATGTACAAAGAGTCAATGTTCAATTAAATATGTCTCATGACAACATGTGGACTTATAAAAAACCAACCAAGCCAAAACCAAAATTTGCTCCAAAAACCTCTTTCAACCTAGCAATAGTGTTCTGTATCCTTGTCAAGGATTCCTTTACTACATGTACATTGGATTAAATAAATGGTGCATGTCATCAATATACCATCACCTTTGATGGATGCTTATAATGTACTAGTTCTTCTGAAGGGATGTGAGGATGAGCAGTAAAGCAAAACATTTCATGTAAATAGGATGTAGGACATGTTCCTCAGCCAACATCAATCATGAAAACTTCTCTTTTCATTTCATGTAGTAAGATAAATGGGAACACACTGAAAACTTCTCCTTTTCTTTCTGTTTGATGTCTGAAGTCAGTAAACCTTGTAAGCATAAAGAAATTACATGTTCTGATTATTTTGGTAGAATGGCTTACAATCACATTAAATCAGCCTAGGAAGCAATTCATTGCAATGACTAAAATAAATGTATGTGAAGATTAGAACACTTATGATGTTAAGTCATTTCCACATGAAAGAACCTAAACTTTACGTCCTGTAATTTTTTACATTTTTTCTGGTTGTTTGAAATCACTGAACCTTCAAAAATAATTTGCACACAAGAACATTGGGTTCCAATAATTTGGCAACAATGGCCTGACTGGAAGAAGATATTGGAAGGTTTTAGCTAAAGCACCTTGTTTTTCGCACACTTTCTGCTCTCTATTGAAAGAACAATATCTGAAACAGAAAAGCAGCATACAGGGTCATGCTGAGAAATTAGGGAAGCACTGAGTCAGGAAATGAGTATGGGTGTATGATTAACCCTTGTCAAACACTGGAACGTGAAGTATTGCACAATATCACACAAAATATTTCAACTAATGATATCTGAAGGTCAAAATGTCATTATTAATATTTAAGCCCCTTTATATTTTTACTAAATTTTACACTTCATGTGGTTGTCTCAACTGGACAACCTCTCTCCATTAGATCCACTTGGTTAGATAGTTTGGAGAGCCACTAAGTAAAGTATAATATGGTAGCCGCAAGACTTTCAGTAGCCAGACCCAAGCTGTAGAGCTAATAGCCAGATTGGTTTGGTTTTAGATAAAGGATATCCAGATAGGACAAGACCTTTCAGGTTTTTAATAACTATATTAGTATTCTCAAATGTATGTTCTAGCCACAGGATATAACATAAATTACTGATAAAGATGAGTCTCTTCTTCAGCTCTGTAACTTACTTTGGAGCAGGGTTACTCAACCCCCTCTTTCCTACCTGGTACCATGGTGCCAGTCAATATAGGGATATCCATGCAAGCAGCGTAGCCTTTGTGATGCTGATTCATAGGACTATCATTAGCCAGACCCTAGGTGGACAGCTAATGGCCAGGTTGGTTTGGTTTTGGAAGTGATATTCTATTGTTAGATGTTTATGGGCTAGCCACAGAATAAACCATACATTTCTAATAGATGCTGATCCCACCTCTGGGACTCTCACCTATCTTCACAGTAGTGCTCTCGCTCACCCCATAATATTCTGCCTGGTGCATCAGTGGCTGTGAATAGAGGAGTCTGCACATTTGTGGTTCTTCCCATTCACTTCTATTGGGGTCCTGAATACAACTGAGCATACTTCCTCCATTCAAACACCAGACAGGACGGAGGGTTGGAGAGCCCTAATTCTGGAGATGGGTGTAGGTATCAGAGGTGGGATAATGTCTTGGATGAGAATTCCTGTTCAAATTAGAAAATTTGCAGTTAAATTTTGATGCATGGGAATTTAAAGAGTTATTCCCAGCAAAGAAATGTCAAGATTGAAATAACTGCTCCTGAGTTCCGGCCAAGACAGGACTTATGGAAACAGGTGAGCTGTGCTGGTCTATTCTGTTCCCATAACTCCCATAGAGGTGAATAGGAGTTAGTGAAACAGCAGAACATACAGTATTTAGTTGTGTTGTTTCTGTAACTGCTTAGCTATGCTACAATTAAAGATGAGTGAATCGAAGCTGCAGAAGTGGAATTCGATCCGAATTTCAGCAAATCTTCGATTTGCGTGGAATCCGGATTTCCTGATGCTTCGCTGTAGTAACGAATATTTAGTAAGGACCTTTGTGACATCAGACAGTTACAAGATATTCTCTAGTGATGTGATTGGGTAGGCGTGTCTTTGCTTGTTAGCAGATCCTTCAAAATGAATAAAAGTTGTCTGTGCTGGAGAGAGAGACAGAGAGAGACTGTGAAAGATCCTCAGTGTGCCAACACCGCGTTGGCCCACACCTGAGTCTTCTTTCATAAAAAACCACACTCACCGCCAGTGAGTGTTGGGTCCACAAGATAAATACAAGACAAGCTTTCTAAATTTTATATATTTATTAACCCCTAAATGGGTCGGTATTAACATCTAACACATGCAGTTCAGAACAGATATGCAGATGTATACAAGCATTAACAGTTACTAGTTACAAGATACAGTGCAATGAAATAAAAGGGCACAAAAGTGAAATAGTTACTTTACCACACATCTCCTGGATGTGGCTCTATAGTCCAACACTCACACATGGCATGTGGAGATCACCAGTGGAGGCAGCGGCATTAACTCCTAGCATGTGGCATCACAGTATTCCAGCCTGCATGTTCCTCACAGTATTCCAATAGTCTCTCACAGTGGAAGTCTGTCTGTAATCTCCTCATAGTGTTCTCTTGTAGTCCCAGCACAATCTCCTCCCACTGACCTCTTACCTCATCTTATATACCCTTTATGCCACCTCCCAGAATGAGGTCACCGGCGACAGCAAGTCTGATTGACTAACGCACTCAAGTCCAGATTCTTTGTATTGAGCTGAGACCAAGTGAAAGAATACAATGTTATCATCCATATCTGATCTACCAGTGCAGGCTGGACAATGCATGTTTCTTTGATCAGCCAGGACTGTGTATGAATTAAATGGAGCCCTGCTGGGATGGATACAAAGCCCTATTGTTCCAGTCTGGCCACTATTGGCAATATACCTATGATCATGGCTGCGCACCTTATGAGTAAAGAGATACGCTTCCCAGAGACCAAAATACAGCTTTGAGTTATAGCCGTATTTAAGCAGAATCATCACACCTCCCCCTTGAGATGGGGCTTGCAGGAAGTATGGGCCTACGCCCCTCTTCTGAAAGCACCTCCACCTCCAGCTTCTCAGGCTCTGGCCCCAAGGCTCCCCCACCTCCCCCCGGGGTCCCAGCAGACTCGGGCCTTGTCAGACTCCGAGGGTGGTTGAGCGCCACGCGCCTTCAATATGTCCAGACTAGGGTCAGCTTGGACAGCATCTCTGAACTCTTGGCTGGAGTGAGACAAAAGAGAGGTGCATGTTACATAGCTTCTGGACCCTTCTGGCTCTCTAGTCTGACTAGGGACACTTCTAAGGCTCAGGCCCTGATCCACGTACACTTGGCTACCTCCTGCCTGTTCTGGGTCCGCTTTCTGAGTACTGGCATCCTGTGGAGCCACCCTCATGACCCCAGGTCTTTGGGACACCAGTTCAGAGACCCCATCCCGGCGGTCTCTCAGGGTCTCTCTCACACTAGCCGCTAGTTGGGAGAGTTCTAGGGGATTCTGCACCTCCCCCTTTGCTTCCAAACCTACATCCTGTTCCTCCTGTACTTGGGTGGGTGATGGTGATACCTTGGTCAAAAGACTGAGATCATGCTTCCCCAAACCATCCCCACACAATACATTGACAGGTAATACAGTTGACATACCCCCTTCTTGGATCACACCTCCAGTACCCCATGCCATCGGCACTTGGGCCATGGGCGCTCCTGGAATAGAACTGGACAGAAGAGACGTGTATGTCTCATACCGGCTGGACTCCTCCGGCTTCAAGGGAGTGAGGCTAGTCATGGCGGTCTCAGCACCGACTCCAGGTGGTGTAGGCAACGGTTCAAGGGTAGGAGTGCCCTCCACCCTTGTAGCACTCTGGCTGCGGGCTAACACCGCACTACCAGCAGTCCGTCCCTCACCTGGATCGGCCATGAGATCCCCATAGCCTACCTGACTACCTGGCACATGGTCAGCAGCTGGGTGCTTATCGGATGCACTGGGCGAAATAGTAGAAGTCGCTTCCAGTGACTCAGAAGAGCTACCCGGTACACTTTCACAACAAGCATTGGCAATTACATTGACAGTACATTCATTAGCAATTGTTAATTCACACCGGGCCTCAATGAGATTTGTGGTAGACATATTAACAAGCTGGGAGGTAGACGCCCCCGCAGATGTGGGTGTGTCTACAGACAAGGTCTCATTGGCTCCTAGCACGGGGTGAACAAAGCATCAATAACATTTTTGCTGAGCTGGGTTGCAGGAAGTTCAGTTTCATCTTCCCTGCTCTCAGCTGAAGGCAACTCATTAGCATTTACACTCACTGCCATGGGAAATATCTCAGAGAGGGGGTTACGGGCCCTCTTTGCAGATATGACAGACACATTATCAGCATTAATCATAGACAGTTTATCATAGTAAATTGGGGTGCTCCCCACCCCATATTGGGACATCATAGGTCCTAAATCAGTTCCCAACAGTACATTAGCAGGCAAATCAGTCAATAGTCCCACAGTCCGCATTCTTTTTCCTGCACCCCAGTCCAGATACACAGATGGGCCACCTGCTGTGGCTTGGGAAGCAGGTAAGTTCTCAGGGCGGTTGGGGCACTCCTCCTTGAAATGTCCTGTCTGGTGACAGGCATGGCCCCGCCGCACCTCCCCTTGGGGTTTGGGAAAGGTCACCCAGGCGCCCAGAGTTCTTGGGACAGGGGAGGGACCACCCGGGGCATAGTTTGTCTCACCCGACCTGACGACAGACGGCTATGGTGAACTCCGGCCTGGCTTCTCCTTCCAACTTGAGGGTCTCTGCATGGTTGTTGGAGTTTGCGCCTGCTGGGAGATTTCCAGCCTCTTCAGCTCAAGCTGATACTCTCTCTCTGCCTGTCGCTCAGCAGCCTGTCTCTCTCTCTCTCTGCCTGTCGCTCAGCAGCCTGTCGTTCTCGTTCTTGTTCTACAGCTTCCTAAAAACGGTATAACACCTGCAGGTATGTGTTAGGGTCACTGGTGCCTACTTGCTGCAGGGCCGTTTGCCAGTATGAAACCATTCCCCCCACACGGTTGGGGCTACTGGTCCCTCCTGGTGAAGTAATCCTTGGGACCGGGCTGCTTGCTGCACTTCCTGGCCTAGCCCCAAAATCAGGACTCTGCTCGATTCTCTGCATAGCTGTGGCTGCCTCCATTTCAGCCATACGCTCAGGATCTCCAAAAGCCTGGTTCAGCAATTCTTGAGCTCTGCTTCTGAGCCCACTAGCCATCCACTGGTATTTGCCAAATAAAAGATAGGATAGAAAACAAAGAGTAAGGGAGGGGAACAGCACTGTATCAAACTTTCACTGTATCTTAATGCTTGCTTTAATACCGAGCTTGTCTCATAGGATTACTACAATCCCCAGCGTCTTGAGTGATAAAGGTCACCAACATATGCTGTTTATCCTAAGATCCCACTACGCTGCCACCAATGTGAAAGATCCTCAGTGCGCCAACACCGCGTTGGCCCACACCTGAGTCTTCTTTCATAAAAAAACACACTCACCGCCAGTGAGTGTTGGGTCCACAAGATAAATACAAGACAAGCTTTCTAAATTTTATATATTTATTAACCCCTAAATGGGTCGGTATTAACATCTAACACATGCAGTTCAGAACAGATATGCAGATGTATACAAGCATTAACAGTTACTAGTTACAAGATACAGTGCAATGAAATAAAAGGGCATAAAAGTGAAATAGTTACTTTACCACACATCTCCTGGATGTGGCTCTATAGTCCAACACTCACACATGGCATGTGGAGATCACCAGTGGAGGCAGCGGCATTAACTCCTAGCATGTGGCATCACAGTATTCCAGCCTGCATGTTCCTCACAGTATTCCAATACTCTCTCACAGTGGAAGTCTGTCTGTAATCTCCTCATAGTGTTCTCTTGTAGTCCCAGCACAATCTCCTCCCACTGACCTCTTACCTCATCTTATATACCCTTTATGCCACCTCCCAGAATGAGGTCACCGGCGACAGCAAGTCTGATTGACTAACGCACTCAAGTCCAGATTCTTTGTATTGAGCTGAGACCAAGTGAAAGGATACAATGTTATCAGCCATATCTGATCTACCAGTGCAGGCTGGACAATGCATGTTTCTTTGATCAGCCAGGACTGTGTATGAATTAAATGGAGCCCTGCTGGGATGGATACAAAGCCCTATTGTTCCAGTCCGGCCACTATTGGCAATATACCTATGATCATGGCTGCGCACCTTATGAGTAAAGAGATACGCTACCCTGAGACCAAAATACAGCTTTGAGTTATAGCCATATTTAAGCAGAATCATCACAGAGACATAGCTGCGGCATAAAAGAGCTTCCGCCATTTTCCCCACTACACATTACAACCACTGAGACCACTGATTGGCCTCAGGAGCCATGTGACCGCTGAAGGGACTCGGGAAATCAAAGTCTGAAGATACGCCAGATTTATCATCCAGCAACAGCCACTGTGATAAATCTGGAGTATTTTCAGATTATCTATTTGCACTGTCTAACTGTTAGTAAATCTGGCTAGATTTAGACGCTAATAAAATGTAGATTTTTTGCTAGCATTTGGTTATTGTGAACCTGCGATGGCCTACACTGGGATGAATTCCAGGACATTATTTAGATATATATTGTGTAAAGTGATATAATCCCTTAGACCAAATATTTTTTAGATTTTTCCTATCCCCTGACATAAATATTTGTTGAAATAAAAGCCTAAAAAGAAAATCCATTGTGACCGCAGTAGAACCTTCGAGGAGCTTATTTCCATTTGTACATATGTAGGTAATTGTTTAACAAATCACTCGGAGAAATGGTATAATTAAAATGTTTGTATCCAATTGTTTCTCGCTTATTTTTCCTGTGTGAAAATTTGGTCTCAATGAGGCCCTCCGTCTCCCAGTACAATGACTCACTTACCACAACTATGCAAAGAGATTCCCCTTCAAGGGCTTCTGCATAATGCAATGTTAGCTGAAGTTTAAAGTTGAGTGGCTATGTTTTCCTATCTATACACTCCAGAAAAAAATATCAGACCACACTGCTATCATGTAAGTCTTTTTTTTTTTTGTAATGCTGGCATTAGTAAGTCGTCTGCTTACTCAGGTGTCTACACTTTGCTATGGGAAAATATTCATTTCAATGAGAAATCCCAGGAAAATGTCCGTGGGCGTCATTACATCTACATGCATTGTGTCATTCTCAAGCAGTATGATCAATTCAGCAATAATTATACAAATCATAAAAATGCTTTAGTCACTCTTCAGAGTTATGAGAAAAATCCATCTGACTCCTAAAGGGTTTGTCTCATTTTTAGACAAACCCTATTATATGGGAAAAACTGAGATTTCTGACAAACAGCTGAAATGAATGGCTCAGTTCAGTTAAAGCATAAGGCTTTGATCACACCTGCATTCCGTGACTGTTCGGGACTTCCGACCCCATTCTGCTTGAAAAATGCGGAGAGAAAAGTCCTGCAAGTCCTCCACATTTTTCGGGCAGAAGCTGGGTGGAAACCCGGTGGATCCCATTATAATCTATGGGGTCTGCAGGTTTCTGTAGGTAACCGCTTTTTAAGTGGATTGGGTTTCCATTTTTTTGGGTCCCCAAAAGAACAGGAACCCCAGCACTAGCGTAAACCTAGTGTAAGCTACTGATTTTTATTACCTCTCTGGTTTAGCTCATAGAACTATGGACTGGGGTTATTTTAATGGGACAAATCCTGAAAAACCCGTCAACAGAAAAAACATGCGCCCAGGCATCTCCCTTCCTTCCTGGTGTTATCTTTGGGGTTTCTTATTGCCACTATGTCTAGATGTGATTTCTGCTTTACCATACTAATAGAGGGGATTTATTTGATATTACATATTTTGTCATATATTTAGTTCACTTGTTATCTATATATAGGTGATCTACTATTGTATTAGGAATAGATTGTCATAATATTGTCCTATAGTGATATTGGTGCTATACTATGTCTGATCCATTTATTTGGCGGAATGAAATATATGTAAGTCTATTCTGTTTCTGTCATACCTCTATGGGTGTGGTTTTGATATTTTAAGTGATCCTGTATCAATTTCTTTTTCTGTGTTAATTATATTAAAGGGGTTGTTCAGACCAATTTTGAGAGACAAATGTTATTGTTTGTACAATTTTCCAATATACTTTCTGTAACAATTCCTCATGGTTTTCTAGATCTCTGCTTGCTGTCATTCATTCTGCTTACTTTCAGTGGATAAAAAGCAGTCATGTGGTATACAGTCCACGTGTAACGTCTCTGTATGTTCGCGTCTCTGCGCCACCCTCCACTCGCATGCTGCGTTGTAGGAGGCGTGTTCAGTCTGATTCATTGCTTAAGGTTCTTGTTGCTCAGTCTGAACACTGTCCTAGACTATGTAATTGAATTTCTGCCACACCCGTCTCCTGCACCTTGTTTCTTTCAGCTCCCGAAGTTAATCTTAGCCTTGCTTGTGTGATTGACATCCTGTCTACCAAACAAGTCTGGGGCAGGTCCCGGTCTTGCTATAAACAGGTTGTCAGCCCTCACATGCTCGCTGGCTATTGAGATTCTGTTTTGTGACTTTGTCCCTGCTAGCTCCTTTTCTGCTATTACCTGTATTCTTATTCCTGACCTCTGGCTTTGACTATTCTCTTGGATTGTGATTCTGTACTGCATTCCTCGACTGTTACCGACCCCTTGGCTAGCTGACCTCCCTTTTGTTGTTGTTTGTCCTGTCTGCGTTCTGTGTTGTCACTTATTCAAAGTAGGGACCGGCTCCAAGTTGTCGGCTGTCAGATAGGACAGTCAGGCAAGAGGCAGGGAGAGTGGGGGAGTTCAGCTTTAGGGCTCACTGTCTTGTTGTGCCCCTCCCCCCAGGGTTCTGCAGCAGCACTGTGGAATTGCTCAACTGGCAATTCCCTTGCACCATGGTCATGTGATGTACAGTCCATGGTCATGTGATATACAGCGATGGACACACAGGTGTGTGAAAGTGGACAACATCTTTAAGGATCTATTATTGTATTAGGATTAGGCTGTTATTAAAGCATCCCTTAGTGGCAATTGTGATATGTCACTCTAAAGTTTCTTTATTAGGTGGAACTATTTATATTTACAATTCTCTTTTTGCGTGTCTATGATTAATAGCCATTGAGGTTTTCTGTGCGCGCCAATTTACACCCAAAAGATGCATTCCAAGTTTTTGAAGCATTGACTTATTATTTGGTCCATATTCACTTTCTACTGAAATACAAAATGTATTATTTTTGGACTTTATTATTACTTTGGGAAATTATTCTTCAATGGTGGTATTACATGTTGCATATTAATGTGGATTATTATATTATCAAATAAGATATCTGCAGATAGAGATGATTTCCTTTTTATAATTTTATAGTGTCCATATTTATATTTCTAATATATATGAAGGGATATTTTATAGTTTTGCATATAGGTGATATTTAATTTCAGGTACCAAACTGTCCAAAGACTGTGAGGGCCCCACAGTGGACAGTTCTTCCCAAGATCTCCTTACAATTTGTATGCATTCATTTTATTTTTGTAGTTTTGTATGTGTGATTCTACATTTATTTTTATGTGTACATTGTATGTTTAATAATGATACATTCTGGGTGGTTTACGGAGATGGCAGTATTTTAATTCACCTTAGGTTTGCAAATACTGCCTGGGTTATCTGTTTTCAGCTACAGTATTATAACAGTAGTAAGTGATATTGGCCATTTAATGCCTATGTTTTTTCTGTACTGTAATGCATGCAAGGGAATGGGTGCAAGCAGGAATCTCCGATCAAGAAACTTGAAGATACTTGGTTGTCCATTTTTACTATATTAAAAAAAAAAAAAAAAAACACAACACACATTTATATCCACTTATCATCCATTATGATGGAGTCGGTTTACTGTATCATAACAGACTTCCAATGATAGTTTGAACCTACCCAGTCATGCACAAAAGAATACAGTACAGCTTCTGCTGTATTCTCAGTGAAAGAAGGAGATATATAATTTAGACTGGACACAGACTTTCTTTCCTCTCATAGAGAAAACCCAGCATGAGCAGCAGCATTTATAACAGTAAAAGGTTACAGACTCCCAGCAGTAGAGT
Organism: Leptodactylus fallax; assembly: GCA_947044405.1. NCBI lineage: Eukaryota > Metazoa > Chordata > Amphibia > Anura > Leptodactylidae > Leptodactylus > Leptodactylus fallax. Next base: position 1,139,109 of record CAMRHE010000410.1, read on the forward strand.
TCTTACCGCTCTCCTTGATAAGAAGGAGGGAATCACAGAGTGGTGAGGTGCTTGTCTACTGTAATTTCTGTTTCTCTTATTGCATGCATATTCAGTTTACGTATTGCCATTTGTATTGATATCACAACCCTTTTAATTGAGAGACAGTGCCAGGCACAGTCTACAGCTGATGCCCCTGACCTCCTGTCTCTGCATCCCCAAGGGTCAGCTTGGTGATGTCACAGGAGCAATGTGACCAGAGTGCACTTGCTGGGTTATTAAGCCCAGCACTGGTTCACAAGCACCTTCACCACTGCAGACACATGAAAATCTCCCTTAGAGGGTGAGCAGCACACTTGGACAATGAGCATCACAATTGGCTAAGTATTAACCCCTTAAACCATTGGGCAATGAGCAGTATATATATATATATATATATATATATATATATATATATATATTAGCTATACAAATACAGTAGATAGATAGATAGTAGATATGTTTGGATGTATATATACATGTCTTATAACTATATATAGTGCATATTATCTTCTGTAAGACATCCCAACTTCCATATCTTATGCACATTTTTCTCCCATTTCATAACTATCCATATAACCCTATACCCTCCTGTCTTAATAAATAACAATAATACATTTTTTTCAAGATTATATGTTACATAAAATGATTCTTATTCCTATTAAAAATGTGACTTGCCCAATAAAACCAAGCCCTGAAAGGGCCATATCAGCAGCTACATTAAAAGTCATGGTAGCTTGCAGCTTCTGGTCCCAGTGCAAAATCTGTAATGGGGCTCATGTGCTGCCTCTAATACTGGTGTCTACCTGTTGTAGAGAGACCTTTGGGTCCCCTCAGTGTCCAGGGCCCAATAGTGATTGCTATCTCTGCACCCCCTAAAACTACACCCCTGGCTGCGACAGTATCTCTTCCAGAGATACAGATAAGTAGATAGACATTAAAACATAAAGATTAATTGAGAGACAAATCTATAGACAGAAATACTGATTGATAGATAGATAGATAGATAGATAGATAGATAGATAGATAGATAGGATGTTTCTGGGATATTTGCTAATGCAGAAATCTGGTAATGCAGAAATCTGAGCTTTCATGTGTAACCAAGTGTTAATATAACAAATCACTTCAGGATCCTGTGCCTATGAAGAGTTAAGACCAGTGCCAATTACTTCGCTCTTTGACATCTCATTAGCTTAAAACATTAGGGATGACTTCATCCGCACAGTGACATCATGTTCTAATCTGGAAAGGTGCATTCATTTGGGATTGCTTCAAAACAATTATTCCGTGAATCGCCAGCCGTTTCTATTGACTTACCAAGACAAAATTCACTTTCATAGAGTGTAACCAATGGTATGTAAATGCACTTAAAATAGCACATTAGATCATCGCTCCTGTCGCTTACTGGCATGCTGCTGAGGACCAGAAACAGAGAGTTACACTTTACCTGATGTCTGCAGTTATCACCAAAGTTATACATCCTTATGTTACAATTGAAACTGCTTTTGTTCAGTATGTGTATATTTTCTGGTAGTATATAGAAACATAGAATGCTGGTAGAAAAAGCCCTCCCCCCGGTCCATTTAGTCTGCCCTTATTTTATTACCATTTTGTCTTAGAACAGACGCCTTTATCCCAGGCATGGTTACATTCACTTACTGTAGATTTCCCAACTATCTGCTGGAAGTTTGTTCCGGGTCTCAACTACTCTTTTAGTGTAATAATATATCCTGACATTGCTTCTGATCTTCCCCCAACTAATTTCAGATTGTGCTCCCTTGTTGTTGTCGTCTTCCTTCCTGAACCTTATTTATACTTTTAACATATTGAAAAGTTTTGATGATCCCCCCACCCCCCTTATCTTTTCTCAAGGCTATACAGATTTAGTTCTTTAAGCCTCCCCAATATATTTTATGCTTCAGACCTTCCACCATTGTTGTAGCCCCACTTTGCACCTGTTCTATTTTATCTATGTCTTTTTGTAGGTAGGGTCTCTAGAACTGGTCACAGTATTCCAGATGTGGTCTCACCACTGATCTATACAGCAGGATCATAATCTCTCTTCCTACTGGTCATATCTCTAGCTATACAGCTGAGCATCCTCCTTGCCTTCCCTGCTGCCTGGCTGCAATGAGCACTTATTTCAAAGGCTGTCAGATATCAGGATGCCTAGATCCTTCTCTTCTGAAGGAATTGCCAATAAAATACTGAACAATAGAGGGCTCTTTCTCCTCAAGTGCATTATTTAACATCTTATATATGTAAATGCAACATTTTTCTTAAATGTCATTGTGAAAGATCCTCAGTGCACCAACACCGCGTTGGCTCACACCTGAGACTTCTTTACTAAAAACCACACTCACCGCCTGAGTGCTGGGTCCACAAGATAAATACAAGACAAGCTTTCTAAATTTTGTATATTTATTAACCCCTAAATGGGTCGGTATTAACATCTAACACATGCAGTTCAGAACAGATATGCAGATATATGCAAGCATTAACAGTTACTAGTTACAAGATACAGCGCATAAAATAAAAAGGGAATAAAAGTGAAATAATTACTTTACCACACATATCCTTGATGTGGTTCTGTAGTCCAACGCTCACACATGCTCTGGTATGTGTGAATAACCAGTGGAGGCTTCCAGTAGCAGCATCAACACAGCATTCCAGCCTGCATGCTCATCACAGTATATCCCAGTAGTCTCTTCTTTGTAGTCTCATCATAGTATTCTCTAGTAGTCCCAGCACAGTCTCCCCCTCACTGACCTCTTACCTCATCTTTTATACCCTTGATTACACCACCCAGAATGAGGTCACCGGCGACGGCAAGTCTGGTTGACTAACGCACTCAAGTCCAGATTCTTTGTAAGGAGATAGGATTAAGTGGAATGATACAATGCCTTCTATATGTTATCAACCATGTCTGATCAACAGCCCAGGCTGAACAATGCATGTGTATTTGATCACTCAGGGCTATGTAGGAATTCAATGGAGCCATTCTGGGATGGATACAAAGCCCTATTGTGACATGGTTGCCTCTACTGACAACATACATCTAGGATTAGAGCTGCGCACATTATGAGTAAATGGAAGGAAGAGGGAGATACGATACCCAGAGATCAAAATACATCTTTGAGTTATAGCCATATTTAAGTGGAATCATCACAGTCATGTTCATAAATATTAATATACTCAAAAATTAAAACAGACCTTTTCAAGTAGATTTATCTTATAAAGTTCTCCTGTTACACAATTGTTATAGCATCCACCGCTCTTCTTTGATTCCCTGTGAGAATGACCACCTAATGTGTTCGATACTGTCAGTCACACATGCTCAGTAGCCCAGCTAAACCACCATACATGGTACATGGGTGGCTTTTCACCCGATCGGTGAACATGCATTCCTCGGCAGAGCATGCATGTGTGTAGGTGAGTTTGGCAAAATACTGCCCTTTCATGCGTGTGGCTTTGCAGATTGATATAAACATATTTTCTTTCCTAATTGAGTTCTATGTTTCAGTCCACTTTAGAGTCAAAGTAGAATTAAAAAAACATGAAAAATCTCTTAGCAGTGTAACCGATGCCTGGTATGGTGTAAATATAGCAGCCAAAATGGCTTGTCTGAACTCTGATGGCTGATTAGAAATAAATACAATTTACGATGTTACTCAGCGAAGAATAAAATATTTACATAATCTAATCTAATAACAAACAGAATATAATTCCTGGAATACAAAACACTTCATTATCATTTATCTTGGTTTCCTGGTTTGATTTGTAGTTACTATTGTTATGCTGTATGACATTATTAGTACTCATTTAGTAGACAGGATTAACCTTCAATGTCAAAATGTTTACTACTCGTGACTCACAGACTCTAAACGAATGAGTATACTTGACTGATTCCTGGCTCGGACGGGTTTATTAACAAAGGATTAAACTTGGGATAAGGTAATTCTAAACAAAAATAAATGACAGAAGAACAAATGAAGAAAAAAAATACACATTTGTGGATTAGTATTTTATATATTGTTTTAAATACAGTATATTATAGTAGATAGATAGATAGATAGATAGATAGATAGATAGATAGATAGATAGAATGTCCACGGTCTAGCTCTAGTCCTTACACATCATATTAATTAGAATAAACTTTAGCTTTCTGTTAGGGTCTTGCCAGTCGTAGCAATGCAGTACAGAATCAAAATCCAAGAGAATAGTCAAAAGTCAAGGCCAGAGGTCAGGAATACGAATACAAGCAACAAAACAGCAAGGAATAATAGCCAGAATGCACAAAGCAATAACCAGCGACCATGTGAGGGCTGACAACCTGTTTATAGAAAGTCTGGGTAAGTCCCAGAATGGATTGGTAGACAGGCTGTCAATCCTACAGGCAAGGCTGAGATTAACTATATGCGGTCCAGAGAGAAATGCTCAGAACACAGGTGTGGCTGGAAATCCATTATATTGTCTAGGACAGTGTTCAGACTGAGCAACAAGAAACCTACGCAAGGAACCAAACTGAACACGCCTCTTTTGCCACAGCGTGCGAGCGGAGGGTGGCGCAGAGACCCGAACAGGCAGAGACGTTACAGTACCCCCCCCCCCTTTATGAGGGGCCACCGGACCCTCACCAGATAAACCAGTTTTAGTAGGACCCAGTATTTTCTCTGCCTTCAATTCCAGATCTCCCTGAACAACAACAACAGGTGCTGGTGGATCAGGCAAACATTTTTTTATTCGCCTGGCGTTTCCAACCTTTACAGCTGAGACCGTCTCCTCACTGTCACAATCTAAGGTGTGCAAAACAATACAGTGGGATGAGCACTGATCTCCCCATTTTACCAACTCCCTTTTACCCCAATCAAAAATAGGGTTATGGAGGTTCAACCAGGGAAGTCCCAAAACAATATCAGAAGACAGATGCTCCATAACAAAAAAGCTCATGACCTCTGAATGAGTAGAACCCACTTGCAACGTGGTTAAGGGGGTCTTGAATCGGACCTTACTCCTGGCCAGTGGGGCAAAATCCGCTCCAGTAACCGCCAGAGGAGTGTCAAGTGGCAAAAGCTCAATGCCTAAAGCTGAGACAAATGAGAATGTGACAAAGTTTGCCGCAGACCCAGAGTCAACTAAGGCCTGGCCAGAAACAGATCTGTCCCCAAAGGACAGAGACACAGATAAGATCAACTTATTGTTATTTCTGGCAAATACCTGGTTGCCTGAGTGGTTCTTCTGACTACCACTCAGGCACTGAAGCTTTTCCCCTGGAGTGCGGGGGTCTGATGGAGCAGTCTCGAATTATATGACCTGAAGTACCACAGTACAGGCAGAGGTTATTCCTGAGACGATGCTCTCGTTGAGTCTTGGCGTCCATAGCTCCCAGTTGCATGGGTTCCTCACCAGGAGTAATGGGAGAAAAGGTGGGTTTATCAGGAGAGAGAGGGGAAGAGACAGAAAATTTGGAGGAAACAGACCCTACTCTCTCTTTAACATCTTCCCGGATTCTACAGTCAATACAGACAGCCAATGTCATAGCCTGCTCAACAGTAGGAGGATCTGGGTGACCAACCCAGACCTCCTTAACACGGTCACATAGGCCTTGTTTAAAGTGGGCCTTTAGAGCTGACTCACAGCAACCTGCAGTTACACTGCACTTACAGAATTCTGAGCAGTACTCCTCAGCAGAGTGTTTGCCCTGCCGCATGGTGAGGAGTTGCGATTCTGCAAGCCCAATGTGGTCTGGCTCAGACCCCAAAGACACAAAAATTTTTTCAAAATCTGACCACTCCTCAGCCCCAGGAGGGAGTTTAAGGGCCCAAGCTTGTGGCTCTCCCTGTAGAAGGGATATAACTACTCCCACCATTTGGGCCTGGGATGCATGTGGATTAATCCGAAAGTACAAGCAACAAGACTCCCGGAAAGTCTCAAATTTTTCTCGGTCCCCCGAGAAACGATCCGGTAGTAGCATCTTAACCCTGAAAAGGGCAGAAACAACTGGGGATGCTGCAGCAGCATCAGTAAGGATCTGCACCTGTTTAGCAAGCTCAGCTACCAGGCCTGCCAAACTTTCCAACTTGGCCGCAAGGCCCTGAATAGGATCCATGCTGATCCTATGGGAAGCAATGGCAGAATGTTATGGGCCGGTTATTCTGTTAGGGTCTTTCCAGACGTAGCAATGCAGTACAGAATCAAAATCCAAGACAATAGTCAAAAGTCAAGGCCAGAGGTCAGGAATACAAATACAAACAACAAAACAGCAAGGAATAATAGCCAGAATGCACAAAGCAATAACCAACGACCATGTGAGGGCTGACAACCTGTTTATAGAAAGTCTGGGCAAGCCCCAGACTGGATTGGTAGACAGGCTGTCAATCACACAGGCAAGGCTGAGATTAACTATATGCGGTCCAGAGAGAAATGCTCAGAACACGGGTGTGGCTGGTAATCCATTACATTGTCTAGGACAGTGTTCAGACTGAGCAACAAGAAACCTACGCAAGGAACCAAACTGAACACGCCTCTTTTGCCGCAGCGTGCGAGCGGAGGGTGGCGCAGAGACCTGAACAGGCAGTGACGTTACACTTTCTTTTTCATAAAATCTACAGCTGCCTTCCGTTACGGCTCAAAATCATAAAAATCTGTAAATCGTGGGACTTCCTTTACTACGTAAACAAGCACTTTCTACATTCCCTATTGGGACATATGGAAGGTTCTTTCATTCGGGATTTTCCCCTATGATTAGAGATGGGCGTATTGATTAATCATAAACCGGATTCGACCTGAATAGACCAAATTGCTTGTTTTTTAATGAACCCAAACAAATGGAAATTTGCTTTGAACGAACAAAAAAATGGCTGCCACATTATATGTTAGGGTCTCTTCAGACTCCAGAGTATAATAGGTAGAGGCCCAGGGGAGATAACAGAAATAAATAAACATTCATACTCACCTTCTGTTTCCTCTGTTGGGCTTCCTCACAGCATCTGGTGCTCTCCTGTGACATCTTGCTCCCAGGGTCAGCGCTGAGGCCTAAAGAGACCCCAGAGTATAATAATATCACTTTTCACTTTACATGTTATTTGCCTTGGAGAACTAGACATTGGGTAGATAGGTTCCTAGGAGCCCTAGGAGGAGCTTTCTACACTCTGTTTTATAGATAGGTTCCTAGGAGCCCTGACAGTGTTATACACTATGTTTATAGATATGTTCCTAGGAGTCCTCACAGTGTTCTACACTATGTTTTATAGATAGGTTCCTAGGAGCCCTGACAGTGTTCTACATTATGTTTTATAGATAGCTTCCTAGGAGCCCTCACAGTGTTCTACACTATGTTTTATAGATAGGTTCCTAGGAGCCTTGACAGTGTCATACACTATGTTTTATAGATAGGTTCCTAGGAGCCCTGACAGTGTTCTACACTATGTTTTATAGATAGGTTCCTAGGAGCCCTGACAGGGTTATACACTATGTTTTATAGATAGGTTCCTAGGAGTCCTGACAGTGTTCTACACTTTGTTTTATAGATAGGTTCCTAGGAGCCCTGACAGTGTTCTACACTATGTTTTATAGATAGGTTCCTAGGAGTCCTCACAGTGTTCTACACTATGTTTTATAGATAGGATCCTAGGAGCCCTGACAGTGTTCTACATTATGTTTTATAGATAGGTTCCTAGGAGCCCGGACAGTGTTATACACTATGTTCTAGAGATAGGTTCCTAGGAGCCCGGATAGTTTTCTACACTATGTTTTAAGCCAGTTTAAGATGTGGTTCATACTGAACTTGTTCATACTGATCTTGGTCCCTAGCCACCTGAAACTGAACAAACCTTGAGAGGTTCGCCCTTCTCAATCTATAAGTGTCAGTGACTCCCACTTTGGAGGACACAGTCTGTGCATGAATAATATAGAAGCCATTAAAGGGGTATTCCCATCTCAAGGATCATGTTCAGACTTGTAGCTTAAGCTAACTAAGGCTGGTTTCACATCTGCGCTCAGTGAGCACTTGGAGATTCTGTCCCCTATTCCACTTGAAAAAAGCGGAATGCAAGCAGGACTTTTCTCTTCACATTTTTTGGGCAGAAAATGGGTGGAAACCCTGCAGTCCCTATTATAGTCTATGAGGTCGACACGTTTCCGCAGGTAACCGCTTTTTAAGCGGCTTGGGTCCCCATTTTTCAGGTCCCCAGGCGGACCCAAAGAACGGAAACCCAAGCGCAGGTGTGAACCTAGCGTAAGTGTTTTACCCTATACATTGCTTTATCTATTGTGCTGTTTATCAGGTACAGCTAACAAAATTCTCAGTGTTTACGCTTATTGCCTAGGTTACAGACCTAACGACATTGGACGTACTATTACGTCCTGTGCGCTTGGTACTTAGCGCAACAGGGCGTAATAATACGCCCTGGGGCGGCCGCCTGCTCACTATCTGAGCGGGCGGCATCGGAACCGGGTGTTAGCTGTAACTGACAGCTAACACCCTGCTCCATATCCCCCGGTCGGAACTGAGTTCCAATCGGAGGTTTTAACCCCTTGGATGCCGCGGTCAAACATGACCGCGGCATCCAAGGGGTTCCGCCATGTTGCAGCTCCGATCGGCACCCCCCGCGGCGAGATCGGGGGGTACCGATATCTATAATCTGCAGCCCGGGGTCTGCCCAGTGACCCCAGGCTGCCTGGAGACCCCACTACCTGGTTGATCCTGGCGAGACCTGCGGAAGTGAGCGCTATGCATCTGCATAGCCTCACTTCCTGTATAGACTGCAAGACAGTCTATAGTGCTGAGCCAGCAATCAAAGCATCTCTGGCTCAGGTGTCCTAATGGGACACAAGAACAAATAAAAAAAAGTGAAAAAAAATAAAATAAAGTGTTTGAAAAAAATTAATAAAAGAATAAAGCCCCAAAACAGTACCAATAAAAAGCACAGGTTGTCCAGCAAAAAGTAAGCCCTAAACCAACTCTGTAAACCGTAAAATAAAAATGTTACGCATCTCAGAAGATGGCGATGCAAAAACAATTAATTTATGTCCCCAAATGGGTTTTTGTTGTGCAAAATTAGTATCGCATAAAAAAACAATATAAATGAGGTATCTCCGTAATCGTACCGACCCGTAGAATAAAGGTAACATGTTACTTATGCTTTATGCTGCATGGTGAAAAATTTCAAAGGTAAAACGCAGTGCCAGAATTGATGGGTTTTTTTTTAATCCAACAAGAAAGAGTTAATAAAATTTATTCAATAAGTTATAGGCACCCAAAGATGATGTCATTACAAAATACATCTCACCCTGCAAACAACAAGCCCTCATATGGCTACATCACCAGAGAAATAAAGAAAATATAGCTCGTACAATGTGAAGACAAAAACCCCAAAAATCGCCAAATCTTTAGAACATAACTGGCTGTGTCAGGAAGGGAATGTATAAGCTGTGCGAGTGTATATCAGGGGACACCCCAGATTTAGAGTTTATGAGGGAAAATAAACCAGAAGTGACCCCCAGAGTGACCTCCCCAATAATAGGAACTACTGGGGAAATAGTAGGGAATTTGGTGTTCCCAATGCACTCCGCACAGCTTACCTATTCACTTTTCCCCATCCTCTGTGTATTCACGTCTGGGATACTAATACTTACTACACCCCTTGATAAATTCTTTGAGGGGTGCAGTTTTCAAAATGGGGTCACTCCTTTGGGGAATCCACTGTTATGGTACCTTACAGGCTCTGCAAACATGACATGGCGTCCAGATACCAAACATCTGAATCTGCACTCCAAAAGCCACATAGCGCTCCCTTCTCTTCTGCGCCCTGCTGTGTGCCCAAACTGCAGTTTATGCCCACATGTATGACACTGGTGTACCCAGGATAATATACTTAATGTCATATGTGGGTATAAACTACTGTTTGGGGACAGCCGGGTACAGAGTGGAAGGAGCGCTATTTGGTTTTTGGAGCACAGACTTGGACGGTTTGGTTTTTGGACGCCATTGCACTTTTGCAGAGCTGAAATGCCAGTATAGTGGAATCCCCTGACATGTTACCCCATTTTGGAAACTACACTCCTGAAGGAATTTATCCAGGGGTACAGTGAGCATTTTTAACCCCCAAGTGTTGCTATCATTTATTATCCATAAATGAATACGCAGCTGATGGTGAAAGGTGAAAATGACAATTTTTCCAGGAATTCGTCATTTCAGTACATAATATGTTGTGCCCAGATTGTATCAGAGATGAATGCTCCAAAAGCTGTTGTGCCCGGGATCCCCGCTCACCAGTTTTTGGAGTGTGTGTCTGTGCAGACATAAACTGGGCACAACATATTGGGCACTGAAATGGCGTATCTCTGGAAAAATGTTATTTTTAACTTTTCATTATCATCTGCGCATTCATTTCTGGAAATTAAAAGAATGCAACACTTAAGGGTTAATAATGCTCGCTACACCACATGATAAATCCCTTGAAGGGTGTAGTTTCCAAAATGGGGTGACATGTCTGCGGATTCCACTTTACTGGCAATTCTTGGGCTCTGCAAAAGTGACATGGTGTCCATAAACCAAACTGTGCTCTAAAAACAAAAATAGCGCTCCTTCCCTTCTGTGCCCGGCTGTTCCCAAACAGCAGTTTATACCCACATATGGTGTTGCTAAGTAAACTATCCTGGGTACACCAGTGTCATACATGTGGGCATAAACTGCCATTTGGGCACACAGCAGGGTGCAGATGTGAAGGAGCACTATGTACTTTTGGAACTCAGATTTAGATTGTTGGTTTTTGGACGCCGTGTCACATTTGCAGAGACCCTAAAATCGCCCCTACAAAATGGGGGTCACTTCTTGGGGAATTCCAGTTTACTGGCACCTCCAGGGCTCTGCAAAAATAACATGGCGTCCAGAAAGTCCCTCTAAATCTGTACTCCAAAAGCTAAAAAAACACAGTGCTCCTTCCTTTCTGAGCCCTGCTATGTGCCCAAGCAGCAGTTTACACCCACATATATAATTTTTTTTCCCCTGGAATAGCCCACTTAATAGTTTTAGGAGTTCATGTCTCTGATGCCACAAAGTGGCTGCAACATATTCTGAAATTGTATATTTCTTCAAAAACTTCAATTTTCACTTTGTACATTAATTTTCAGGAAGCATTTTTAGGCTCAAAATGATAATACCCTTTGATACATTCCTTGGGGGTGTAGTTTGTAAAATGGGGTCCCTTTTGGAGGGTTTCCATTGTTTTGGTACTGTAGGGGTTCTGCAAATGCGACATGGCACCTGAAAACTATTCCAGCCACATCTGCCCTCCTAAAGCTAAATAGCGCTCTTTCCATTCTGAGCCCCACCATGTACCCATACAGCAGATTATAACCACATATGGGGCATTTCTGTGTTCAGAAGAAATTGTGTAACAAACTGTGGGTAGCTTTTTCTTCTTTAACCACTTGCAAAAATTTATAATATGTCGCTAAATGGACAGTTTATTGGAAAAAAAAAGTAATTTTTCATATTTACGTCCCAATGATGATAAAATCTGTGAAACAGCCGTGAGGTCAAAATGCTCACTATACCCCTAGATAAATTCTATGAGGGGTGTAATTTCCAAAATGGGGTCACTTTTGAGGGGTTTCCATTGTATTGGTACTTTAGGGGCTCTGCAAATGCGACATGGCACCCGAAAACTATTCCAGCAAAATCTGCCCTCCAAAAGCTAAATAGCGCTCTTTCCATTCTGAGCCCCACTATGTACCCATGCAGCAGATTACAACCACATATGGGGCATTTCTGTGTTCAGGAGAAATTGTGTAACAAACTTTGGGGAGCTTTTTCTCCTTTGTCCTCTTGTGAAAATGAAAAATTTGGGGCTAAATTGACAGTTTATTGGAAAAAAAGAAATGTTTCATTTTCATGTCCCAATGTTAATAAAATCTGTGAAACAGCTGTGGGTTCAAAATGCTCACTATATCCCTTGATATATTCTGTGAGGGGTGTGGTTTCCAAAATGGGGTCACTTTTAGGGGGTTTCCACTGTTTTGGTACTTTGGGGGCTCTGCAAATGCAACATGGCACCTGAAAACTATTCCAGCAAAATCTGCTTTTCAAACGTCCAGTGTCGCTACTTCCCTTCTGTGCACTGCCGAATGCCCAAACATCAGTTTACACCCACATGTGGGGTATTTCTGTGCTCAGGAGAAATTGTATAATAAACTGGGAGATGCATTTTCTCCTTTAACCCTTTGTGAATGTGTTAAATTTAGGGCTAAATGAAGGGATTAGTGGAAAAAAATGAAATGTCTAAATTTCACCTCAATATCGTTTTAATTCTTGTGAAATGCTTAAAGGGTTGACAAACTTCCCAAATGCTGTTTTGAATTATTTCAGGGGTGCAGTTTTGAAAATGGGGTGATTTATGGGGGGTTTCTAATATATAGGCCTTTATAATCCCCTTCAGAACTGAAGTGGTCCCTAAAAAATTAGTTTGGGAAATTTTCTTGTAAATCTGCAAAATCGCTGTTACACTTGTAAGCCTTCTAACATCCAAAATAAATGAAAGGACGATTAAAAGATGATGTCAATATAAAGCAGAGATATGGTAAATAATATTTATTAATGTATTTGGGTGGTATGACTATCTGTCTGAAAAGCAGAGAATTTCACATTTTGAAAATTGCGATTTTTTTCCAAATTTCCATCAAATATCCTATTTTTTAATAAATAAATACAAAAATATTGATTAGTGTTTACCACTAACATGAAGTACAATGTGTCAGGAGAAAACAGTCTCAAAATCACTTGTGTAAGTTAAAGCGTCTCAAAGTTCTTGCCACATAAAGTGACGCATGTCAGTTTTGAAAAACAAGGCCTGGTCCTTAACGCACTTTTGGGCTGTGTCCTTAAGGGGTTAAACAGGGTCTTCTATATTGCCTTCTTTCCCATTTTCTGCATACTGCCATCAGTTTTGAGCCGTGATAAGGGCTGTTATCTCTGTATGGATCCACAGACAACTGGACCATTTACAGCAAGCAGGAGCTGAAAACCAGGAAGTGGAAGGGAGAGGAGACAGGATGGCAGCTGAAATCCTGAGATGAGAAAACCTCTCTCGCACAACATGGTTTACACATTTGATAGGATGTAGTTTCAGCACAAGCCTGTACATGTAGAAAACTACTTACAGCACTGCCAACTACTGCACTAATAGCTGGGATCTGAGAAAACTCCCACCCCATTAGTAGTATGGATAAAGGGAGAGGGCCCCTTTGCCTTGCCTTGTCACTGAAATGATACTGATGTACAGCAAAATAACACAAGAAGAAAAACTAGTTGGTTGTCCATGTCATTGGTGGTGCCGGTCATGTTCTAGTGATCGTGGGGGTAGGCATTGAAAGTCCAATATGGGGCAACCTGTTCAAGGCCAAAATGATCTCCGTGCTTAAAGGGGATTTCCCATCAAAGGGTTTCATCTGTTCTTCTCCAGTGATAAGTTGGTGGACAGGATTTGCCTGTGTGATTTACAGTTCATGCCAGCAGTGTGCCCCAAAGACAAAACTACACATTGGATTTACATAAAGCGATAACAGAGGCATTGATCGAGGCACTATTCTGGGCTTTATCAGGGCTCAGCAACTAACTGCACTTTATAGATCTGACAGAGACACAATCAGCCATCAATAACACTGAAGAGAAGATAATAGAGGTGGCCATGAACAGGGATTTATGTCACCAGCCCGGCCACTGATAATTCATGTCAGGGGTGGTCTGAAACCTAGGCAACGAGATGTAAACACTGAGGGGAAGTATTCAGCAGTATCTGGCAAACAGAGCAAGATAAATAATGTGATGTATTGGGTAAAACGCTTCAGTTATCTTAGGCTCCAAGTTTAAATATGGCCGGGAGATGGGAATACCCCTTTAAGGGGTTAAATACCTGTCATGCAATCCTACCTTCCTGTGACAGTAACAGCCGATAGCCAGGGGTTTTACAAGTTTGGTCTGCAGCTATAAGCAGATTGCTGGGCTGACTTTATATAAAACACACAACCTTGGTTAAACCCCGTTCACACCCATTACCACTGTGATGTACTCTGATGGAATGGGTTAAATATCACAAGGTGTGTTTTATGGAAAACCCTTTACTGCAGATATACCTGTCAACCGAGGATACATCTCTGAGTCGAGGGTTGTACATAGAGAAGTAAATGGAAAATAGGACAAACTTGCTTGATCATGCCCCTATGTCTTCAGGGCATTTCAACATCTTACCATGCCCTGTAAAATATAAAAGACTTGTGACCCTTGGGCTTCTTTTTTCCCATTTCCATATTTAAAGTGGTTTTCTAGGTTAAAATTTTGACGACTTATCGTAAGGGTTAGTCAGCAATATCAGATTAGTGGTGGTCCGACACTTGCCACCCCCATCGATAAACTGCTATCAGCAGCTGATACACAGAGTAAGGAGCAGGAAGCAGACAGCGCTGTTCTCTGTGTAGTGGCCAGACCAGGTACTGCAACTCAGGTTCCACTGATTTAAATGGGAGCTAATCAGCAGTTACTCTTTTCCACCACTACACAGAGAACAGAGCTGTCTGCTTCCTGCCCCATTATCTGTGTATCACCTGCTAAGTGCAGCTGATTGATGGAGCGGTCAGATGTGATATTAGTGAGCTAACTTTAGGACATGTCATCTATTTTTTTAGCCCAGAAAATCCTTTTAAGCGCCAGTTGGAGCATTGAACAAGTTTAGACAACCCATTAGTAGAAAGATGCAACCTGAGATGAGTCCCCATTGCAGCTGCCAGGTCTGTCTTTTTGGTACATACGACCGTATCAGAACCCTTTTGCTTGCACCAGCAGGAACTGTGGAAAACATTGAAGAGAAAATTGTTAGTGTGAAAGAAACAGAACATAAAAGAAAGTTCTTACTTTTCTATTAGTTAAGTTTATTCTTGGAGTGAAATTATGTTATATAAATGTAGATTAATAGTGGATTTCTCCTTTACCGCCATCATTAGAAGAGTTTTGGACCTGTGTATTGCATATGATCTTTTTTTTGTGCTGATGACAGATTTTCTAATAACAGCAATTTCTTAAGTATGTGGAGTTTCAGTGCTGAAATAATACTGATGAAGAGCAAAATGACAGAGTATAACACACAGATTACCCTTATGTTTATCTTTAAAGCCGTACGTCACCTCATAATTCATTATCATCTCAGGAGACATCCCATTGGAATACAATGCATCCACAAGGGTACATAAGGACAACTTGGCAAGGGTGAAATCAATTTGTAAGTTAGACATATTGCCTTATAAAAGGCAATAGTCCTATTAGTGGTTATTATGATTCATTTAATATATATTGATTTATTAAAACTACATATATAAATATGCAATCTGTTCACGCTGCACACAACAAGAAAGCATAAATATTAGAATAGAGATCATTAAAATCCTCAGTGTACACATGTAGAAAGCTTCTACTCACTGTACCAAAAATCTATAATTACCTAGATCGCTGGGGCGGAGCATCCCAAGCACATTTTCTGATTTTCCGGTTATGTTCCATTTGCGCAGGGGTGCGCGGCCGGCAGACGTCAAGAAGAGGAGATGTCAGCCACCCAGATGAAGTGACTTCCCTAAGTATGATGGGGTGGGGGGGTTGAGTTAGGAAGGGTTAGTAGTAGGCGGGCTAGCTAGAGCAACAGGGAGGGGATGTGAGTGAGAAAGGGAGGGGGGAGTGAGAGAGGAAGGGGAAAGAAGTGAGAGATGGAGGTGGTCTGAGTGGCCTAAGGCATCATGGTAGTTTTAGGAAAACAGAACAGGAAGATATCCATGTAAACAAATGCAGAAGATGCCAGGAGCTCACAGAGAAACCCAGAAATCACTCAAAACACTTCTAAAGGTATTTGGGTGCACTTATTAACCTATTAATAGCACTAACAGACCTTTCTTGAAAAATTATTTTATTCCCGGAAAATCCCTTTAACACAGAGTTGTTAAAGGGACTCTATGAGGTCTAAAATGCCTCCCAAACCAATAATAGTGCAGTGTTGGGGCTTTTTATGGGAGCAGTAACAAATCATTATGGCCACAAATGTATGAAGCAATGCAAAAATAATCATCTTTTTATGGATATGAAAATCAACCTGCAAGTGCATTGGGGGTGGAACCGATTAGCCAGATATGTCTACAGACATCCACAAGTGCTTTAAATGTCCTCATGTAAATATACCCCCCTTTAGCAGAGAATTACATTTTGAGCCTCTTCCTGTTATAATTGTTTTATATATATATATATATATATATATATATATATATACAGTACAGACCAAAAGTTTGGACACACCTTCTCATTCCAAGAGTTTTCTGTATTTTCATGACTATAAAAATTGTAGATTCACACTGAAGGCATCAAAACTATGAATTAACACATGTGGAATTATATACTTAACAAAAAAGTGTGAAACAACTGTAAATATGTCTTATATTCTAGGTTCTTCAAAGTAGCCACCTTTTGCTTTGATTACTGCTTTGCACACTCTTGGCATTCTCTTGATGAGCTTCAAGAGGTAGTCACCTGAAATGGTCTTCCAACAGTCTTGAAGGAGTTCCCAGAGATGCTTAGCACTTGTTGGCCCTTTTGCCTTCACTCTGCGGTCCAGCTCACCCCAAACCATCTTGATTGGGTTCAGGTCTGGTGACTGTGGAGGCCAGGTCATCTGGCGTAGCACCCCATCACTCTCCTTCTTGGTCAAATAGCCCTTACACAGTCTGGAGGTGTGTTTGGGGTCATTGTCCTGTTGAAAAATAAATGATTGTCCAACTAAACGCAAACCGGATGGAATAGCATGCCGCTGCAAGATGCTGTGGTAACCATGCTGGTTCAGTATTCCTTCAATTTTGAATAAATCTCCAACAGTGTCACCAGCAAAGCACCCCCACACCATCACACCTCCTCCTCCATGCTTCACGGTGGGAACCAGGCATGTAGAGTCCATTCGTTCACCTTTTCTGCGTCACACAAAGACATGGTGTTTGGAACCAAAGATCTCAAATTTGGACTCATCAGACCAAAGCACGGATTTCCACAGGTCTAATGTCCATTCCTTGTGTTCTTTAGCCCAAACAAGTCTCTTCTGCTTGTTGCCTGTCCTTAGCAGTGGTTTCCTAGCAGCTATTTTACCATGAAGGCCTGCTACACACAGTCTACCTCTTAACAGTTGTTGTAGAGATGTGTCTGCTGCTAGAACTCTGTGTGGCATTGACCTGGTCTCTAATCTGAGCTGCTGTTAACCTGCGATTTCTGAGGCTGGTGACTCGGATGAACTTATCCTCCGCAGCAGAGGTGACTCTTGGTCTTCCTTTCCTGGGGCGGTCCTCACGTGAGCCAGTTTCTGTGTAGCGCTTGATGGTTTTGGCCACTGCACTTGGGGACACTTTCAAAGTTTTCCCAATTTTTCGGACTGACTGACCTTCATTTCTTAAAGTAATGATGGCCACTTGTTTTTCTTTACTTAGTTGCTTTTTTCTTGCCATAACACAAATTCTAACACTCCATTCAGTAGGACTATCAGCTGTGTATCCACCTGACTTCTGAACAACACAACTGATGGTCCCAACCCCATTTATAAGGCAAAAAATCCCACTTATTAAACCTGACAGGGTACACCTGTGAAGTGAAAACCATTTCAGGTGACTACCTCTTGAAGCTCATCAAGAGAATGCCAAGAGTGTGCAAAGCAGTAATCAAAGCAAAAGGTGGCTACTTTGAAGAACCTAGAATATAAGACATATTTTCAGTTGTTTCACACTTTTTTGTTAAGTATATAATTCCACATGTGTTAATTCATAGTTTTGATGCCTTCAGTGTGAATCTACAATTTTTATAGTCATGAAAATACAGAAAACTCTTGGAATGAGAAGGTGTGTCCAAACTTTTGGTCTGTACTGTATATATATATATATATATATATATATATATATACAGTGTCTTGCGAAAGTATTCGGCCCCCTTGAACTTTTCAACCTTTTGCCACATTTCAGGCTTCAAACATAAGGATATAAAATTTTAATTTTTGGGTGAAGAATCAACAACAAGTGGGACACAATCGTGAAGTGGAACAAAATTTATTGGATATTTTAAACTTTTGTAAAAAACAAAAAACTGAAAAGTGGGGCGTGCCAAATTATTCAGCCCCCTTAAATTAATACTTTGTAGCGCCACCTTTTGCTGCGATTACAGCTGCAAGTCGCTTGGGGTATGTCTCTATCAGTTTTGCACATCGAGAGACTGAAATTCTTGCCCATTCTTCCTTGGAAAACGGCTGGAGCTCAGTGAGGTTGGATGGAGAGCGTTTGTGAATAGCAGTTTTCAGCTCTTTCCACAGATTCTCGATTGGATTCAGGTCTGGACTTTGACTTGGCCATTCTAACACCTGGATACGTTTATTTGTGAACCATTCCATTGTAGATTTTGCTTTATGTTTGGGATCATTGTCTTGTTGGAAGATAAATCTCCGTCCCAGTCTCAGGTGTTTTGCAGACTCCAACAGGTTTTCTTCCAGAATGGTCCTGTATTTGGCTCCATCCATCTTCCCATCAATTTTAACCATCTTCCCTGTCCCTGCTGAAGAAAAGCAGGCCCAAACCATGATGCTGCCACCACCATGTTTGACAGTGGGGATGATGTGTTCAGGGTGATGAGCTGTGTTGCTTTTATGCCAAACATATCGTTTTGCATTGTGTCCAATAAGTTCGCTTTTGGTTTCATCTGACCAGAGCACCTTCTTCCACATGTTTGGTGTGTCTCCCAGGTGGCTTGTGGCAAACTTTAAATGAGACTTTTTATGGATATCTTTGAGAAATGGCTTTCTTCTTGCCACTCTTCCATAAAGGCCAGATTTGTGCAGTGTACGACTGATTGTTGTCCTATGGACAGACTCTCCCACCTCAGCTGTAGATCTCTGCAGTTCATCCAGAGTGATCATGGGCCTCTTGGCTGCATCTTTGATCAGTCTTCTCCTTGTTTGAGATTAAAGTTTAGAGGGACGGCCGGGTCTTGGTAGATTTGCAGTGGTCTGATACTCCTTCCATTTCAATATGATCGCTTGCACAATACTCCTTGGGATGTTTAAAGTTTGGGAAATCTTTTTGTATCCATATCCGGCTTTAAACTTCTCCACAACAGTATCACGGACCTGCCTAGTGTGTTCCTTGGTCTTCATGATGCTCTCTGTGCTTTAAACAGAACCCTGAGACTATCACAGAGCAGGTGCATTTATATGGAGACTTGATTACACACAGGTGGATTATATTTATCATCATCAATCATTTAGGACAACATTGGATCATTCAGAGATCCTCACTGAACTTCTGGAGTGAGTTTGCTGCACTGAAAGTAAAGGGGCCGAATAATATTGCACGCCCCACTTTTTATTTTTTACAAAAGTTTAAAATAACCAATAAATTTCATTCCACTTCACAATTGTGTCCCACTTGTTGTTGATTCTTCACCAAAAAAATTTAAATTTTATATCCTTGTGTTTGAAGCCTGAAATGTGGCAAAAGTTGGAAAAGTTAAAGGGGGCCGAATACTTTCACAAGGCACTGTATATACACACACACGTGGACAAAATTGTTGGTATCCCTCATTTAATGAAAGAAAAACCCACAATGGTCACAGAAATAACTTGTATCTGACAAAAGTAATATATAAAAATTCTATGAAAATGAACAAATGAAAGTCAGACATTGCTTTTCAACCATGCTTCAACAGAATTTAAAAAAAATAAAACTCATGAAACAGGCCTGGACAGAAATGATGGTTCCCTTAACTTAATATTTTGTTGCACAACCTTTTGAGGCAATCACTGCAATCAAACGATTCCTGTAACTGTCAATGAGACTTCTGCACCTCTCAACAGGTATTTTGGCCACTCCTCATGAGCAAACTGCTCCAGTTGTCTCGGGTTTGAAGGGTGCCTTTACCAGACGGCATGTTTCAGCTCCTTCCAAAGATGCTCAATAGGATTTAGGTCAGGGCTCATAGAAGGCCACTTCAGAATAGTCCAATGTTTTCCTTTTAGCCATTCTTGGGTGTTTTTAGCTGTGTGTTTTGGGTCATTATCTTGTTGCAAGACCCATGACCTGCGATTGAGACCAAGCTTTCTGACACTAGGCAGCACATTTCTCTCTAGAATCCCTTGATAGTCTTGAGATTTCATTGTACCCTGCACAGATTCAAGACACCCTGTGTCAGATGCAGCAAAGCAGCCCCAGAACATAACAGAGCCTCCTCCACATTTCACAGTAGGGACAGTGCAAGATATGCTTTATTTTTCCGTCTGTGAACATAGAGCTGATGTGCCGTGCCAAAAATTTCAATTTTTGTCTCATCTTTCCATAGGACATTCTCCCAGAAACTTTGTGGCTTGTCAACATGTAGTTTATATATTATTACTTTTGTCAGATTCAAGTTATTTCTGTGATCATTGTGGGTTTTTCTTTCATGAAACGAAGGGTACCAACAATTTTGTCCACGTGTATATATATATATATATATATATATATATATATATATATATATACAATTGTTATAAAAAAAAAAAATCTCCCGAATCAGGCACCACCCCCAGAGCACTTGTAGGCTGATTTGTATGGAATACTTTATCAGTATCGGGTATATTTCATCAGGTATGTTTCTGATCCTACTAAAGGCCCCTACTTGGTAGAATTATTGGTTTGGTAGGCATTTTGGATCCAACATCTGATGGTACGAACCTACAGGAATAGCCTTTCTGAATTCAGCGCACTGTCAGTTTTGCCAATATCTGCTCCAGTTGTAGAGGTATTGGTGCTGTGAGTTTAGGCTACCAGCTTCTGGCCAGTGAGGAATGCCCCCCCTGAGGTTTCTCTTCTATTGACTTGTACTATTGGAGGATACATTCCTCACCACCCAGCAATGAGGCTAGGCTGTGAGGCTAACAGTGAAGTGATATCGGTGCCGAAACTAATGGTACCGATATCTCTTCAACAGTCACAGATATCAGCAAAAACTGACAGTGAATTAAATTGAATTCAGCGCACTGTCAGCTTTGCAGTGGTATATAACATTCATGATGTTAGAGGACATGAAAAGTCCTCTTTAATTTTTTTATTTTTTTTTAATTCAAAGTTTATTGATTTTCAAAAAGACATAAAATACAGTTCAGCAGCAGCATTTTATACTGTAGAAAACGGGGAGATCCCCGAGTAGAGGCCAGAGGACAAGAAGAGGAGGGGAAGGAGAGAAGAAAGGAGGAGGAAGGGAAGGAGTGGCGAGACAACAAAAACAAACACAGAATGAACATGCATTTCTTGGCAAAGTGTGCATGTGTGTAGACCAGGCACACGAACACATTGGTGGACCCAGTGCAAAGGCTTCATAAGCAGACCCTCCTCCATCACCACTACTTAGACATACCTGGCCTGTCCAAATTATAATGCCCCCTCAGTGGCCCCCATATAGTATAATGGCTCCTTAGTAGCCTCATACAATATAATGCCCCTCAGTGACCCATCACACAGTTGAATGCCCCTGCAGTGTCCCCATATAATATAATGGCCCATAACACATTAACCTGTCCCCCCCCCCAGTGACCCCTCAGACATTAACCTGTATACCCCCATGGCTCCTCAGACATTAACCTGTTCCCCCCAAGTGGACCATCAGACATTAACCTGTCCCCCCAGACATTTTATATTATAATGTCCCTCTCCAGTTGCCCACACAGTTTAATGTCCCTGTCCAGTTGCCCCCACAGCATTTATTGTCTCCATCCAGTTGCCCCCACAGTTTCTTGACCACCTTATTATATATTGTCCCCTTCCAGTTTTCCCACAGTTTCTTGTCCCCCTCAGTATATTTTGTCCCCCTGCAGCTGCCCCAGTTTCTTCTCCCCCATCAGTTGCCCCATAGTACATATTGCCCCCCTCCAGTTGCCCCCAGTTTCTTATCCTCCTCAGTATATATTGTCCCCCTCCAGTTGCCCTCACAGTATACATTGTCCTCCCCCAGTTGATCCCACAGTATACATTGTCCTCCTCCAGTTGCCTGTACCATGGATCAAAAAAATGAAGAATTAAATACCTAATACTCATCTTTCCCCTTTCCCTGTTGGCCTGTTCTGTCTCTGGTCTGGTCTGTCCTGGAGTCTTCAGGGAGCAACAGGCATGATATAAGTGATATCACGCACATTAGGAGCAGAGACAGGGGTCACATGGTGAAACAGGGAGTGTACAGTTCCCTGTTTTACCATTGTACTCAACTCATCTGCATCTGCAGGAGATAGCAGGGGGGCCTGGGACAGCATTCTGAAAGCAGGACTGTCCTATGGGGGTCCCCGGTACCAAATAGCCTGGTGCAAGTGCTCTGGTGTAGAGGAGCTCGACATGAGAATTCTGAATTGCGCCATCGCTTTTATTTCTCCTTAAAGCGTATAAATATATTGACAGCTTTCACTTATTCCCTTTGTCAACAAACATTTTATCAGTTAACATCTATCTGTAGGCATACATTGCATAGTTATTACTTTATCTAGGGCCGAAGATCCTGTATGCTGCCCTAGCCTTTGCCTAAGTATACTGGTCAAGGCCGAATGTCCCATGAGATAGTGCAAGTATTGTGAATTTTTGTACAATAAAGACTACGGCCTTATTCACACACAAAACATCAGTCTGACGGCTATTTTTGCAACATCCATCACATGGCTGTTTTGATTTCAATGTGTCTATTCACACATCCATTTATTTGACTTACAATAAAAAAAAACCTGACGCTCTATCTTTGTCCATTTTCACTGACAGACGGATCCATTAGAAATCAATGGATCAGTTTTTAACGGATGTAAAACAAATTGACTGCCATTTTCCGTCCATTGAAATTGGATCAGTGAGTTGGGTCAAAAAAGAAAGACCAATAAAATTATTTTTTTTTTCACTGACAGTTAAAAACTGATGCAAAGCGAATGACCCTCGACCATCAAACATGGAAAAACAGAACGGACAGCCTGCAATAGAAGTAAATGGCAGACAAGCCTGGGAGCTTTCAATAGGCACCAGGCTGTCTTGCCAATGGGACGCTGGCCCCGGATCTTGCTCAGGTGCTGGTGATCCCCTACAAAATGTCGGCGCTTGCGGCAAGATGGAGCCTCAGTCAGCTTTGTCGCCCCGGGGAAGGGGGATAATGCCTGTGACCAGTGTGGGCACTGATTGGGGGCATTATCTCTGGGTCTCTGTTGTATAATACAGCAGAGACCCGGCGGCTATGGCGGCCGGTCAACTCCTAAGTGGCCGCCATATTTAAATACCCGACTTCCGCCGTACTATTACGGTGGATGTTGGGAAGGGGTTAATAAAGATCCTCATTGCTGTCTTCCCATAAGAACTACCAGCAGCCACAAAAGTAAGTGCAAAATAATCTGACAGTATCAACAAATCATAATCATCACCCATTTACGAAAACATATACACAGTGATATTTGATGAAAGGCAAAGGGCAAAGGTCACACCAAATATTGATGGATTTAGATTTCTCTTTTCTTCATTCGCTTTAAATTTTGTTAATTGACAAAAAAATAAACTATTAACACTTCTATTTTTGGAAGCATTCTTACTTTTCAGCAATTTTTCCACAAGTGCTGTAAATGTTTTCCTACACAGTCTCATAATGTCCAATCCATGTTGGCTGTTGTCCTACTGTGTAGTGCTAGACTAACACAAGTGCTTGCTCTCCATTATTCGGGACCGTCAGTGAACCCAAACAACAGAGAGGCCGACTGCTAAAACAGGGGTTACATACAGAGCCCGGCCGACCCCATTGATAATGGGGTCTGTGAGGTGTCTGTAGTTTTTAAGCTCAAAATGGCGGAGGAAATAGTCCTCCGTGCAGGACTTTTTCCTCTCACGGTTTTTGTTGGACACTATGTCAGAGTCTTCAAAGTTGAATTTTCAATGTGAACATAGCCATAGAACATACTTTTCACAATTTCAAGGGGAATAACAGAGGAATAGAATATTGCAGAGTAATAAGAAAAGATGCTTCAGAACTGTTGTTACATAGTGCTAGCAAGAGAGCAAGTAGATCCTTTTTGTGGGAACTTTACTATGACTGTATAATGCTAACACACCAGCACTATACTCGCATTGATAATAGTTTCATCCCAGCTCAGCTCATCCATACGTTTTGAACCCTTTTATTATAAGCAGCCTTGGCATCGGTCTGACTACTAGTCCAGAGATGGCTCTCATGTGTAGAAAGTATATTAGTCTCCCTGGGGCAGAGGACTACGTGGGGACTACATTATCATCTGTCAAATCAGGTGTAGTATCTACCATTGACCCCTAGCTTTATCCTTCCTGTTGCCCTGCATGATCCTCTATGAATAGAATTATTCTGCCTTATGTGAGGAAGCAGGAGAACAGGAATGTAATATGTAACTCCATACACGGATCATCTGCAGTTATAAAATTCCCCTGACTAAGGGGGGCATTAGGAAACCGTAGTGCAAAGCAAGTGCGATAAAATGACACTTCACCTCCTCTGTTGTTGCAAGACAAAGGCATAGGAATTGTGGTCTGCTTTAGGGGAACCCTACCCTATGGAAAAAACAATGAAGATGGCTGACAACCTGTAAGTGGCACATCAAGTAAAACAAGGTTAACACAATTTTTTGCAATTGATTTGCTGGAGTACTTCTTTAAATGCTAAGATTCACATTTGTGATTATTATATTTTAACCAATATTTTTAGATGAATATTCTCAGTTTTACTATTTAGTAACTGCGTTCATGGCTTGAAGAACTTTATGGAGGTGCTGGAAGCCAAATCCCTGCTGTAAAGATGACTTAGATTAGAATTTGAAGAAACTGCAACGTTTGCAGCCCAAGTCTAAAGCAGAAGATCAGGTTTCCTTGGCACATGGTTGTAACGTTACCGCTTGACATGGTCTTACTTCAAAACTGTAAAAAGGAGCACACATGAAAAGGGAGTGAAGTCATATCACATGTAATGTTCTACTGGCTGAAGTGGTCCATAGCAAATTATAGTGTCATGAGGACAGCGTACATGTACAGAAGAGGAGTGAACCTGTATTCAGGCTTTACAATACATTTCTAACATTGCATTTTTGTTCCTGTGCAGTTTTTTTTTTTTTTATATAAATTATAGGGAGTCTGTCACCAGAACCAGCATATCAACCCAGCCCTGCAGATAGATAGGTTAGTGTCACCAGAACCAGCATATCAACCCAGCCCTGCAGATAGATAGGTTAGGGTCACCAGAACCAGCATATCAACCTAGCCCAGCAGATAGATAGGTTAGGGTCACCTGAATCAAATGGTGTTTTGTGAATCATAGCCTCTCTTGCAAAGATATCACTGTTTTATCAATAGGTACAGGAGCTTTTTTGAGCAACGTCGATGTTTCCATTGCTCCAAATAGGTAAGCAGCAGCGCCATCATTGCTTCATTTGCATATTCACAAAACCAAAAATATCTTGTGACAGACTCCCTTTAAATATATTAAATATTATCCCCCGATCTGCTTACGCCTTAAACATTGTAATAAATTTTACCTGTTGTATCATATGATCCACATAGTTGCTAAGTAAAGCTGGCCATAAGCATTAAATGTAAGGTGGCTGAACTCAATTATGGGACCAGCCAACCATCTATTGTGTAAAGGTTCCTCTCCTCTGACTTCAGATGTCGGGAAGATAAAGATTGGTTGTTGCATTTTAACATGCCTCATCCTTCTTCTTTTGGTAATTAAGCTTCTACCAGAGGCTTCTTCCCCTCTTTCCTTTTAGAACATATGCAAACTAGGTCAAGTCAAGAAGGGAGAGGTCAAGAGAGATACAGTCATATGAAATAGTTTGGGCACCCCTATTAATCTTAATCATTTTTAGTTCTAAATATTTGGGTGTTTGCAACAGCCATTTCAATTTGATATATCTAATAACTGATGGGCACAGTAATATTTCAGGATTGAAATGAGGTTTATTGTACTAACAGAAAATGTGCAATATGCATTAAACCAAAATTTGACCGGTGCAAAAATTTGGGTACCCTTATCATTTTATTGATTTGAATACTCCTAACTACTTTTTACTGACTTACTGAAGCACAAAATTGGTTTTGTAACCTCACTGAGCTTTGAACTTCATAGCCAGGTGTATCCAATCATGAGAAAAGGTATTTAAGGTGGCCAATTGCAAGTTGTTCTCCTATTTGAATCTCCTCTGAAGAGTGGCATCATGGGCTCCTCAAAACAACTCTCAAATGATCTGAAAACAAAGATTGTTCAACATAGTTGTTCAGGGGAAGGATACAAAAAGTTGTCTCAGAGATTTAACCTGTCAGTTTCCACTGTGAGGAACATAGTAAGGAAATGGAAGACCACAGGGACAGTTCTTGTTAAGCCCAGAAGTGGCAGGCCAAGAAAAATATCAGAAAGGCAGAGAAGAAGAATGGTGAGAACAGTCAAGGACAATCCACAGACCACCTCCAAAGAGCTGCAGCATCATCTTGCTGCAGATGGTGTCACTGTGCATCGGTCAACAATACAGCACACTTTGCACAAGGAGAAGCTGTATGGGAGAGTGATGCGAAAGAAGCCGTTTCTGAAAGCACGCCACAAACAGAGTCGCCTGAGGTATGCAAAAGCACATTTGGACAAGCCAGCTTCATTTTGGAAGAAGGTCCTGTGGACTGATGAAACAAAGATTGAGTTGTTTGGTCATACAAAAAGGCGTTATGCATGGCGTCAAAAAAACACAGCATTCCAAGAAAAACACTTGCTACCCACTGTAAAATTTGGTGGAGGTTCCATCATGCTTTGGGGCTGTGTGGCCAATGCCGGCACCAGGAATCTTGTTAAAGTTGAGGGTCGCATGGATTCAACTCAGTATCAGCAGATTCTTGAGAATAATGTACAAGAATCAGTGACGAATTTGAAGTTACGCCGGGGATGGATATTTCAGCAAGACAATGATCCAAATCTACTCAGGCATTCATGCAGAGGAACAATTACAATGTTCTGGAATGGCCATCCCAGTCCCCAGACCTGAATATCATTGAACATCTGTGGGATAATTTGAAGCGGGCTGTCCATGCTCGGCGACCATCAAACTTAACTGAACTGGAATTGTTTTGTAAAGAGGAATGGTCAAAAATACCTTCATCCAGGATTCAGGAACTGATTAAAAGCTACAGGAAGCGACTAGAGGCTGTTATTTTTGCAAAAGGAGGATCTACTAAATACAGTCATATGAAAAAGTTTGGGCACCCCTATTAATCTTAATCATTTTTAGTTCTAAATATTTGGGTGTTTGCAACAGCCATTTCAATTTGATATATCTAATAACTGATGGACACAGTAATATTTCAGGATTGAAATGAGGTTTATTGTACTAACAGAAAATGTGCAATATGCATTAAACCAAAATTTGACCGGTGCAAAAGTATGGGCACCTCAACAGAAAAGTGACATTAATATTTAGTAGATCCTGCTTTTGCTAAAATAACAGCCTCTAGTCGCTTCCTGTAGCTTTTAATCAGTTCCTGGATCCTGGATGAAGGTATTTTTGACCATTCCTCTTTACAAAACAATTCCAGTTCAGTTAAGTTTGATGGTCGCCGAGCATGGACAGCCCGCTTCAAATTATCCCACAGATGTTCAATGATATTCAGGTCTGGGGACTGGGATGGCCATTCCAGAACATTGTAATTGTTCCTCTGCATGAATGCCTGAGTAGATTTGGATCATTGTCTTGCTGAAATATCCATCCCCGGCGTAACTTCAAATTCGTCACTGATTCTTGTACATTATTCTCAAGAATCTGCTGATACTGAGTTGAATCCATGCGACCCTCAACTTTAACAAGATTCCCGGTGCCGGCATTGGCCACACAGCCCCAAAGCATGATGGAACCTCCACCAAATTTTACAGTGGGTAGCAAGTGTTTTTCTTGGAATGCTGTGGTTTTTTGACGCCATGCATAACGCCTTTTTGTATGACCAAACAACTCAATCTTTGTTTCATCAGTCCACAGGACCTTCTTCCAAAATGAAGCTGGCTTGTCCAAATGTGCTTTTGCATACCTCAGGCGACTCTGTTTGTGGCGTGCTTTCAGAAACGGCTTCTTTCGCATCACTCTCCCATACAGCTTCTCCTTGTGCAAAGTGTGCTGTATTGTTGACCGATGCACAGTGACACCATCTGCAGCAAGATGATGCTGCAGCTCTTTGGAGGTGGTCTGTGGATTGTACTTGACTGTTCTCACCATTCTTCTTCTCTGCCTTTCTGATATTTTTCTTGGCCTGCCACTTCTGGGCTTAACAAGAACTGTCCCTGTGGTCTTCCATTTCCTTACTATGTTCCTCACAGTGGAAACTGACAGGTTAAATCTCTGAGACAACTTTTTGTATCCTTCCCCTGAACAACTATGTTGAACAATCTTTGTTTTCAGATCATTTGAGAGTTGTTTTGAGGAGCCCATGATGCCACTCTTCAGAGGAGATTCAAATAGGAGAACAACTTGCAATTGGCCACCTTAAATACCTTTTCTCATGATTGGATACACCTGGCTATGAAGTTCAAAGCTCAGTGAGGTTACAAAACCAATTTTGTGCTTCAGTAAGTCAGTAAAAAGTAGTTAGGAGTATTCAAATCAATAAAATGATAAGGGTACCCAAATTTTTGCACCGGTCAAATTTTGGTTTAATGCATATTGCACATTTTCTGTTAGTACAATAAACCTCATTTCAATCCTGAAATATTACTGTGTCCATTAGTTATTAGATATATCAAATTGAAATGGCTGTTGCAAACACCCAAATATTTAGAACTAAAAATGATTAAGATTAATAGGGGTGCCCAAACTTTTTCATATGACTGTAGTTGTTTGGTCAAGAGCTATCTTATGTGTATGGCCAGCTTAAAGACGTTGTCTGGAAAGTAGTAATTTACTTACCTGGTCCTGGGGATGGCTAATGTTGGACCCGGGGTTCCAGTGATGTCATGATGCAGCATGTGATCTGATGCTGCGTTTAGCACCAGGTAGCTCCACCCCCCCTTCCCCAATTTCACAGTTAATGAATTACCTATTCTATGGCGGCTGGCTGAATCACTTCTTCTGTTGCTGAGATATGTTTTGTTAATATGCAAATAATCTCTTTAGAGCAACAAGGACATTGCCTTTGCTCTGAAGAGGTAAGCGGCAGATTCCTTGTTGGTGCAAAGAGTTCATTTGCATATTGACAAAAAGAGCGATATTTCGAAAACAGAGGCAGCGATTCACAAGGGGAAAACTCAATTTGATTCAGGTGACCCTATCTATCTGCAGGGTTGGGTAGATATGCTGGGTTCTGGAGATGGACTTCCTTTAAGGGTGGACATTCCACTTCAGTTGAACCTAACCTATCTATCTGCGGCGCTGGGTTGATATGCTGGGTTCTGGTGACCCTAACCTATATATCTGTGGGGCTCAGTTGATTTGCTGGGTTCTGGAAATCGACTTCCTTTAAGGGTAGACATTCTACATCATGAAAGGCCAAGTCAACACCTTTGAAAATTTACATATGGGAAATTTGAAGGGTTAAAGAAATCCGATGTTAACCCCATTATCTTTCAATAGCAATCCATATAGAATCCATACGAATAAATACATACTCATTATTCTTGCAGATGATGACATGGACAAAATCCATCTTAATATTTTCTGCTGCATGTGGATGGCTTTACTTGCGTAGCAGGTGGATAGTATGTGGCTTTGATGCAGAATCTGACATGGGTGCCACCCCCAAAAGCTGCATCAAATTTTGATGTGTGAACTTAGTCTTAAAGTAATCTAATAATTCAGTTTTAGTCGTTAAATATCTTTTTCATTAATTTTCTTACTTTGAATGATGTTATGAAAAATGACAAAGTCAGTAACAACCGGACAAAAATCAGGCTCGCCAATAAAGCCACTGCAGCTGTGCAATAGTATATCTAACTATATAAATCTGGAAAGAAAGTGCAACTATATTAACATTTCCCTTAGATTATGACGGTTTTCAATAAAAAACTGCCTATTAACTTTCCAAGACTGAAAATTTTGGTAGTCCACTTCCACAGCTGAGAAAATTGATATGGCTATCGTGTGACTTATATGGAATATTATTATGTTATTTGTAAGCCTGTTACGTTTCGCGATTATTCCGATAGCGGGTGTGGCGTGGCTGTTACATTAATTGGCCTCATTAGATAATTTGATAACTGCATTTTACAAGTTTCTTTATAAGGATAGCAAAGTAAATCTTAATGAGCTTTAAACAAACCCAAGGAAAGTGGTGAGAAAAGAAAGCTGGGAGCCAGACACTTAAGCAGAACATCTGGACAGGCACTTCTCCAAATTTAACTAATATACACTGCCCTGAACCTAAAGCTGTCTAATAACATTACAGTATGTAACAGGTTTCCATTGAGTTTTCATTCTCCGAGGTTAGGTTAGAATCCCTTTCCAATGCGTTCAATGAAAAGCAGTCTTCTTCACCAGTGAAATCAAAGTTGGACCTTTATCATATTTCCTTCTTGTAGTTGGCATGAGCGGCAGAAATGTATCCAACAGGAGGTTAGGATTGGCAAAAAAAGTGCCAAGATGACAGAATAGAAAAACAAAATAAAGCTGCTTCATGTTCAGATTTGGAAGCCGTTCTTATAAATGGTTTAAAGATTTATGAAAAAATAGGAACTCAAAAAAGTGGTTCATATATTGAAAGATCCAGCTGAGAAAACGGCAGAAAGCAGTATCACTTTCCTGTGTAGTGTTTTGGGGAGATAGCCAGGTTCACTTAAATTTGAGTTACTGTACTGTTGGCTTTGCTATCTAGCCCGTACTTAGTCCCGGATAGTAATTCAATCTTCTATGCCCTTGGAATATAGTAGAGCTAGATGCAAAATCTTGACTACAGTTCTCTTGTATGGAATAGAATACAGTGAGAAGTGTTGTTTTACTATATTAAATCATGTCTAATAAAAGTGCACATTTATACATTTTATTTATTGCATGTAAAGCCCCTACAAGAATGTACAGCATAATTATGTCGTTGTAAAAGACCTTCTTGGTGAGACGGAGGTTTTTGCATGAAGTTGTAGCTTGGCATTGCCTGCACAATTACTATAGAGTGACTATAGTGTTGTACAGGCAGAGCCAATAATATCAAAATTAAAGGCAATTGTAAAATATTTGTTCTGTGACACTCATTAAATGTCTGATAATGATGAGCGAGCTGGTATGGAATGAATCATATTCGTCCTGAGGTGGGCTGTGGCCTGTGAGTGGGCCTCAGTGGTCACATGGGGTGTGCCAAACATCATGATGCTTTAATGTCCCCCAGTACCCATAACCTCACCAGGATACTGTAAGAGGTCGTAGGAGGATCATGATGGATTGCCCAAT
Organism: Leptodactylus fallax; assembly: GCA_947044405.1. Classification (NCBI taxonomy): domain Eukaryota; kingdom Metazoa; phylum Chordata; class Amphibia; order Anura; family Leptodactylidae; genus Leptodactylus; species Leptodactylus fallax. The sequence continues at coordinate 1,170,590 of CAMRHE010000410.1, forward strand.
GCCACAAGGGAGCCCAGCAGAGGTGAAGATATGAAGTGACCACATAGTACCTGTGAGGCCTATGAGTGGGCCTCAGTGGTCACATGGGGTGCTCCAAGCGTGATGATGCTTTAATGTCCCCCAGTACCCATAACCTCACCAGGATACTGTAAGAGGTCGTAGGAGGATCATGATGGATTGCCCAATGCCACAAGGGAGCCCAGCAGAGGTGAAGATATGAAGTGACCACATAGTACCTGTGAGGCCTGTGAGTGGGCCTCAGTGGTCACATGGGGTGCTCCAAGCGTGATGATGCTTTAATGTCCCCCAGTACTCATAACCTCACCAGGATACTGTAAGAGGTCGTAGGAGGATCATGATGGATTGCCCAATGCCACAAGGGAGCCCAGCAGAGGTGAAGATATGAAGTGACCACATAGTACCTGTGAGGCCTGTGAGTGGGCCTCAGTGGTCACATGGGGTGCTCCAAGCGTGATGATGCTTTAATGTCCCCCAGGACCCATAATCTCACCAGGATACTGCAAGAGGCCATAGGAGGACCATGATGGATTGCCCAATGCCCCAAGGGAGCCCAGTAGAGGTGAGGATATTAAGTGACCACAGAGTACCTGTGAGGCCTGTGAGTGGGGCCTCATTGGGCACATCAGGTGCGCGAAGCGTCATGATGATTTAATGTCTCCCAGTGCCCATACACGCCACAGGATACTGGAAGAGGCCAGAGGAGGACCATGAGAGAGTTCCCAATGCCACAAGGGAGCCCAGTAGAGGTGAGGATATGAAGTGACCACAAAGTACCTAGTAGGCCTGTGAGTGGGCCACAGTGGTCAGATGGGTTGCTCCAAGCGTGATGATGCTTTAATGTCCCCCAGTACCCATAACCTCACCAGGATACTGGAAGAGGCCATAGGAGGACCATGATGGATTGCCCAATTCCACAAGGGAACCCAGTAGAGGTGAGGATATGAAGAGTACAATAATATCACTTCTGATGCACAAACCTTGCGAATATTCGTGAAACAAATTTCACGTTGATCCCTTATCCTTACTGATGATGCGAGTTTCATTCTTTCATAGTCAGAATTGTTATATGCCAAACAAAACATTGTGTATCGGGCATCCAGTTGATCATGCTTATGGCCTGTCAGTATACTCTTGACAATTAACATTCTTATTCTGCTTGGTAAAACATTAATCTTAGCCTCTAGAGAAATGGTATTGTGAGGATCTACATACTTCTACATTTCTTCTTCACTCTATAATGGTTATTGCTTAGGTTATAGTAATACTCCAATAATGTAACCATATGAATGCCATATATTGCCGTGCATCCCCTTAATTCAAACCAGTCCTCTTAGTCCCGCCCCTGACTATCCGATGCTCCTAATGTTGATGGCGATTAAGCATAGGCAGTGACTAAATATCTGAAATGGGATGTCAGGCAGTATCTTGAACACTAAGGAATTATGTGGCACATACCATATACTGTAAGAAATACATATAAGCAGTGTCCACTGGGATGCTGCATAACCAGTTCTGATTGATGCAAAACACTGACCGAATAACTGTTTTCCAGGCTAAACATATTGGTATCCTATACACAGACAATGGAGCAGGATGCAGACAGCTCCATTCTCTGTGTAGTGATCAGGCTGGATCACTGCAAATCAGTTCTTATCCACTTGAATAGGAGCTAAACTGCAGTGACTCGGCTCAACTACTACACAGAGAACAGAGCTGTTTGTTGCCATTTCTGTTGTCTGTGCATGTTTCAGAGGATCATTCTTTGAACAGATGATCTGTGGTGGGTGTCAAGTGTTTATATTAAAGACCGATCCTAAGGAAAAGTCACCAATACCATTAAGGGCACATTTTGCGAAAAAACTGCGATCAAAATGTGTTGTATTTATGCCGCGGTCATTTTTTTGCTGCGGCTCGCTACATGGGGCCTTAGCCTTAAAAGGTTTTTTAGTAGCAGTTTGTGCTAGTAAAAAAATAAAAACTGTAAAAATGTGAAAAATAGACACATTTTCCCTCCGTTTTTGTTTACATTTTCCTATATATATAAAGGAAAGGCATGCAAAAATAACATAAAAATAAAGCCCTATCTGTCACCGAAAAAAGACGCAGAAATTATTTGAATAACCTGAGCGAAAAAAAAGTTTTCAAAACTGTGTATGAAAATCTGAAAATGTGTCCAGTCCTGTACTGAAGTGGTTAAGGAAAGACAGAAAGAATTTGTGCTTGTGCTTCCACTTTCGTGCTTGGATAAAAACAAAACTGTATTAGAAACTGCACATGTGAAACCAATGTAAGGCCAGCTTTATACTGGTGCTATAAGTTCGGATCAGGATTTGCAGCCATAGCACAGGCTCAGAAATTTGCCCAAGCTAAAATGGCCTATGCCTGGATCGATCATGTCATTGGTGCAGAATATTGATTTTATACTCTGCACTGAAATTCACCAACAAAGTACAGGGCAATGTTAGTGAATAGTTAGTGAAAACGCAGCGGATTAGCCAGAATTCCATCCACTTTGCAGGTACTGTAAAACGTAGTCAGCAAGTCAATTAATAGCCTCCTCCTTTGTCCCCCTCCTGGAGCCTGTGCAGTTCTTCAGTGAAGCCGAGGGTGTACACGCTGATTCACTGTGCATGTGCCAGAGGTACGGCGCATGTGCAAATAAACCTACCTTTATACAGCCTCTAAGGATCTCATGGTTAAGGAGGTAAATATCTCTTTCTACCCATATACAGTGGGGAAAAAAAGTATTTAGTCAGCCGCTAATTGTGCAAGTTCTCCCACTTAAAAAGATGAGGCCGGCCTGTAATTGTCATCATAGGTAGACCTCAACTATGAGAGACAAAATGAGAAAACAAATCCAGAAAATCACATTGTCTGATTTTTAAAGAATTTATTTGCAAATTATGGTGGAAAAAAAGTATTTGGTCAATAACAAAAGTTCATCTCAATACTTTGTTATATATCCTTTGTTGGCAATGACAGAGGTCAAACGTTTTCTGTAAGTCTTCACAAGGTTGGCACACACTGTTGCTGGTATGTTGGCCCATTCCTCCATGCAGATCTCCTCTAGAGCTGTGATGTTTTGGAGCTGTAGCTGGGCAACATGAACTTTCAACTCCCTCCAAAGGTTTTCTATGGGGTTGAGATCTGGAGACTGGATAGGCCACTCCAGGACCTTTAAATGCTTCTTATGAAGCCACTCCTTCATTGCCCTGGCAGTGTGCTTGGGATCATTGTCATGCTGAAAGACCCAGCCACGTTTCATCTTCAATGCCTTTGCTGATGGAAGGAGGTTTGCACTCAAAATCTCACGATACATGGCCCCATTCATTCTTTCATGTACACGGATCAGTCGTCCTGGTCCCTTTGCAGAGAAACAGCCCCAAAGCATGATGTTGCCACCCCCATGCTTCACAGTAGGTATGGTGTTCTTTGGATGCAACTCAGCATTCACTCTCCTCCAAACACGGCGAGTTGTGTTCCTACCAAACAGTTCTACTTTGGTTTCATCTGACCATATGACATTCTCCCAATACTCTTCTGGAACATCCAAATGCTCTCTAGCAAACGTCAGACGGGCCCGGATATGTACTGTCTTAAGCAGGGGGACACGTCTGGCACTGCAGGATCTGAGTCCCTGGCAGCGTAGTGTGTTACTGACGGTAGCCTTTGTTACATTAGTCCCAGCTTTCTGCAGGTCATTCACTAGGTCCCCCGTGTGGTTCTGGGATTTTTTGCTCTTGTGATCATTTTGACCCCACGGGGTGAGATCTTGCGTGGAGCCCCTGATCGAGGGAGATTATCAGTGGCCTTGTATGTCTTCCATTTTCTAATTATTGCTCCCACAGTTGATTTCTTCACACTAAGCTGCTTGCCTATTGCAAATTCAGTCTTCCCAGCCTGGTGCTGGTCTACAATTTTGTTTCTGGTGTCCTTCCACAGCTCTTTGGTCTTCACCATAGTGGAGTTTGGAGTGTGACTGTTTGAGGTTGTGGACAGGTGTCTTTTATACTGATAACAATGTCAAAAAGGAGCCATTACTACAGGTAATGAGTGGAGGACAGAGGAGCCTCTTAAAGAAGAAGTTACAGGTCTGTGAGAGCCAGAAATCTTGCTTGTTTGTAGGTGACCAAATACTTATTTCCCACCATAATTTGCAAATAAATTCTTTAAAAATCAGACAATGTTACTTTCTGGATTTGTTTTCTCATTTTGTCTCTCATAGTTGAGGTCTACCCATGATGACAATTACAGGCCGGCCTCATCTTTTTAAGTGGCAGAACTTGCACAATTGGTGGCTGACTAAATACTTTTTTCCCCACTGTAATTGTGCAATCATTGGTCGCCGCAGGCAGGATTCACCTACATTGGCTGTCACTACATTGCGATGCCGCCTAAAACCAGGCACAACCAATTATATTATAAACAGTAACAAGGGTCAGAAGGGGTACTTCTGACCCATGTCCATGATCTTTCTCTTTTAATCAGCCAATAACCTGCTTCACACTGATGAGGGACAATAACAAGAGATAGTTTAGGCACGGTTTGACCTGAATATCCCAAATTGTTTGGTTTTTAGCGATTTGTCTCAGATGAACTAAAATGGCCACTGCGACATGCATTGCAGGAAATTATTATACCCTGGGGTCTCTTCAGACCCTAGAGTATAATAAGTGGAGGCCGGGGAGAGGGGAAAAAAACATTTATACTCACCTCCCCTTACTTCTTTTGAGCCTCCTTGAGGTGTCCAGTTTTCTCCTGGTGACGTCATGCTCCCAGGATCACCGCTGAGGCATTTTATTGGGCCACAGTGGTCACAAGGACACGCCAAACGTCATGACGCTCAGCATGTGCATGTCCCGGGGCACATGACATCACTGAGGAGACAGAGAGAGAGAGCGTCGGATGCTGCAAGGAGTCCTAGAACAGTTAGGGAAGGTGAGTATAAATGTTTTTTATTTTTAACACCTCCCCTGGACCTACACCTATAATACTCTGGGGTCTGAAGAATTACACTTCCGGTTCATACCTAACTTCTTAAACCCGAAACAAATCAGGAACCCAAGCCACCCGAACACGGAACTAAATAAATCTTAAAAGTTTCACCAATAGCCCCAAAACAGCTGTCTGCAGATGAATCTCTCTTCCTTTTGGAGGAGTTATTCTGGTACGGTCTTATTCCTGGATCATGGCACTAGGTTTCAGGAAAACCAGGTGTTGATCTGTAGGGAGCAACCTTCTGAAAGGTGGTGCTAGAGCAAGTTCTCCTTTTTCCACTAAGGAGAACTTCTGCAACTGGTTAAACAGCTGCAGTGTGATATCTTATCATAGAAGACAACAGTAACCAATGAAAAGTTATTGAGAAAACACTTTTCAATTAATTTTCACTGGTTTTTGTTGCCTTCTGTAATAAGATATCACACTATAACCAATTGCAGAAGATTGGGTTAACCCCACTACATTTGTATTTGCATATTCATTTCCCATATACAGTAACAACGTGTAGCAGGTATATAAGGGTGCTGAGGCTTAGCACTCCGTCCTATAGTGTATCACCACTACTCCTGCTGATCTAAGCAATAAAAAAGTAAATCCCTTCTAAGTGATAAAAACTAAATCCCTCCCGTCCAAAATCACACTTGGAAGAGAAAGAGAACATGGGCTGTAGTTTTAATTAAATTACTGATATTGTTTGCATAAATTGTAACTGTCAGCACATGAGTTCAGACCGAGCCGGGTAAAGTTAGGCCAAGTTAATGTTTCAAATGGACTGCACAAAAAAGAAAATACGTGCCAATACTGATATAATATAACACCAAACAGGTGTAAACAATGAGCGTAGTCGCCTCTCCTTGTGTTCATAAGAAATATAGGGTCTCTGGTCTTGCAGCGCAGCTGAAGTTTGTCTATACGTAGCAGATGTCCAATGCAAGGATTTGCCAGGCTCTCCACAATGATATGCCTTGCCAAATAAAAAATAACAAATGGCAGATTTCTTTCCATGCCACAGCATCCAATAACATGTGCTGGAGATCGATTCTGCACATGTATTAAGGATCTCTTAATACTCCTATAAATGCATTAATACGAAAGCTACCCTTACTATGGAAGTAATTGCACTCCCTGGTCAACGACCTTTGGCACCAAGTGACATTACCAATATAATGATGTAACCTGAATCCAGTTTTATGTGTTGTGCTCAGGTTGACGTGAGGAACCTTGTGCCAATCTTATAATTAGAATCCCAGATTTGTGGATTTAATATGTTGCTTGTGGCGAGAGTTTGGCAAACAGTCTGTCCGACCAGATGGAAATTGGTGTTTATTTATATCTGAAGATATATTTAATCTGTTGAGTAATAAAATGGTAAACCATTTAAAATAAACCAGGCTCTGGTCAGATTCTTGTCGAACTGGAACTTGTGAAAAGGAAATGTCTATTTCTTGACAGCAGGGGATATTTAAGGATCTGATATGTGGTTAGTTTATAGAGCCAATATGAGATATAATGTAAAAAATCATTTTGGGGAAGTCTGTTCTGCATGACCAGGCTGGCAAAGAGGATTTGCTCCAGTTTGTGGGTCCACTACAGGGAAAACTCATATTACATTTTGTATGAAGGGAAGCAGTTTGGATGGGGGGCGCATAACAAATTCCCCTCTCCCCCAATCATGTCATAACACAATAGGGCAGATAATACTGGCTAAGACCCCACGGCAGCAACGCATCGTGGTTCTTCCCGCAGTGCTTAGCACAGAAAGCTTTCAGAGGTTTTGTCTGCAGACTTTCTGCTTCCATTACACCTATAGGGAAACCGCCGACGTTTCCGTAGGTATAATTGATATGCTGAGATTTCCAAAACCTTGTCCAATGCGCGTATTTTACCGCAAAGTGGGGACGGGATTCGCTTTGACTGTAACATGTTTTTTCCGGCAGTGGTTTCATTGCAGCGCAAACCGCGGCATTTACGCCACGTGGGGCCCTAGCCTTATACTGCATAAGATTTAGATGATGTAAACAGGTTTATGACAGTGGTTGATACAGGACGATGCATATATTTCATCCTTCCATGTATTACATCTTTAATTTGATGCCATTTTAGAGCACATTGTTACAAATTTCATGTCACACCACATTGAGCAAGGCGCACCCCTTTGTATTATGTCACATACCCTTATCAAAGGAGGCAAAAAGGTTTCCTAAACACATAATAAATGTGCACAGTATATAGGCCAGTTTTTTTGGCTAAAATTAAAACATTACCTGATTGTATGTCTCTGTCCAGGCTACTTTCATGTTTATACATAAACCTTTGATCAAACTCTTGGCTGGGCTGCTAAAGACTGTCCTATATCTACCTGCTGTTGTGCAGGGCAATGATCCTTATCTCTATATTCCCCAAAATAGTCTAACAGATTGTAGCTATCCTCATAATAACTGTATGAAAGAAACTGCCTGTTCTTCAGTAGCTAGTGACTGACGTTTCTGTCTCATCCTGTGGATCCCTTTTACAGAAAATTCCATCATATACAAAGTGAAGTGTCTGTCCCTTAAACTGTATGTTAAAGTAGTTGTCCAGTCACAGCACCCTCAGTTCTTATCGGATCTCCACTGATCAGAAAGCTACCTCCTATCCTGTGGATATGGCTAACTTTTTGTGACCGGACAATGTTATGTTTGACCAGATTTTATCTGCTCAGAGTGAAATCGCATGACTCAACTGGAACAAAGGATTTAGATAGAAAGCAAAAACAGTTCTGGCTGAATTATATATATTTGGGGTAATAGGTATGGCTCTCTAGATTTCTATGGGTGCAGTATTTCCGATCTGTACAAAATGAATGTGCAAAAGGTTCATGTAGTACTGTATGAGAGGCCAAACTAAAATAGCCACTGGGGTCTCTTCAGGTGGAGGACCATGGAAGGTGAAAAAAATGAAAAAAAAACATTCATACTCACCTTCCGTTACCTCTTTTGTGCCTCCTCACGGTGTCTGTCCCTGGGGTTACCACTGAGGCCTATGATTGGGCTACACAGGGTACACTGAGCTTCATAACGCCAATCACAAGCCTCAGCAGTGACCCTGTGCACATGACATCACCTAGGGTGAGAGAAGGTGAGTATGAATTTTTTTTTACAACTCTCCTGGACCTCCACCTATTATAATACTCTGGGGATTTCTAAAGTCAATTCTACATTAAGGAACATTTTTCTAAAAATGTTTCCATAATTTTTAGATGCAGTTTTTCACAGATTGGTGAACCTTTGACCATCTTTGCTTCTGAGAGACTCTCTGCCTTTCTTGCATCTTCTTTTCATACACAGTCATGTGACTTAATTGAAAATTGACCCTCCGTTAGTGCCTATGACTTTTCCAGTCTTTTGTTAACCATGTCCCAACATTTTTGAGATCCCTCGCTACCATCAATTTGTAAATGAGCAAATTTTTTTCAAATGGAATGGAAAAATGTATAACTGAACTTATGATATGTGTTCAATGTTCTATTGTGAATGAATATGGTTATATGAGATTTCCAAATCATTGCATTCTTTTCTACATTTTACACAGCGTTCAAACTTTTTTGGAATTGGGGTTGTAAAATTTCCCATTGCACATCTGGTCATGTGATAATGTAGTCAAGAAAAAAATTCAAACTCACATAAGGTGTATTTTTGTGCTATTGTCACATGAAAAATACAGTATCTAGATGTAGGCAACTGGGAAAAAATGTTCTATTCACACAAAGCTTTTTTGAAAATGAAAATTTACTGACTCTTTGTACAAAGAAGACATATACCCTTTTGACATCTAAAGATGTAATCTAAATTCTTCTGTATTGATTGTATTTGCAAAGAATGATGGTAAACACATTGCTTAGGTTAACATAGTCTGTCAAAAGAACTTTGGGAAGGAAAGAATGTACAATACTTAGTGGTAGACAATGTGTACAAACTGTTAAGAAAGTGAGAGGGGGTTATGAAGTTATGTCTGCAACTCATAAATTCTCTTGACCAATGTGACTGCAACTAGGAAAAATGTCTTAGAAAATGTATTTTCAGTTGTACCTTCATAAAAAATTGAAAGCAAAACACCAACAAACACAAAAATAGGGGTTTTCTTACTGATGACATCATGAGCCTCTGCTTAGAGCTCATGTATGTGATTGGGCCTCAGCAGTGACATGGGCATGCAAGCATCATGACGTTCGGCATTTCCATGTGGCTGCTGGTGGCTCAATCACAAGCCTTACCAGTGACCTTGGGCCGATGATGTCACAGAAGAGCATCGGATGTGAACAGGAGGGCGCCAGATGCCACGAGGTGGCCCAAAAGAGGTAATGGGAGGAAAGTATGGATTTTTCTTATTTTTAACACCTACCCTAGGCCTCCAGACCTATTATACTCAGGGGTCTGAAGAGTCCTCACAGTATAATAATGTCATTTTCACATTGACATATTTTCAGCTGTGTTTGCCTTACAGAGCTAGAAATTAGATAGACAGGTTCTTAGGAATATTCTATGCTTTTGGCCATTTAAAGGTGTGTGGTTCATGTTATACCCAAAATAAATTAGGGCCCTGAGCCCATGAATACAAAATGAATCTTGAGAGGTTCGCCCATGTGGCACTTTGGGGAACCATGGTCTCATGATAGTTGGGGGCCCCTATAGTGGGATTGCAGTGATAAAACACTTATCCTCTATACTGTGGATAGGGAATAAGTGTTTTTAGTGGGAAAATCCCTTTGGGCTAAGGCCCCATGTTGCGGAAACACAGCTTTTTTTTTGTTGCAGATTGTTGCAGTAGTCAAGAATGGCTACAAAAGGAATGGGAAATATATCTTCTGCTCAATCCACTCCTGGCTTTGGCTCAAAAAAAACACAGCAAAATCTGCAACAAAAAAGCTGCATTTTCGCAACATGGGGCTTCAGCCTAAATCAAAAGTTAAAAACTTTTGAAAATATAATTAAAAATTTTCGGCCACAATAAGGAAATCAACTTTTTGTTAGCTGTAATGTTGTCATAGTTCTTGTATTTTGGACCTGATATTGTAGTCCAAACAACATATCTATATTTTCCTGTAATTTTTAACAAACTAATGCTAGAAAACCACCAGATAGGTCATCAGTGTGTGATCTGTGGGGGTCTGACACCCAAACCCTGAACAGATTCGCTATTCTGGCTGAAAGTTGGTGTAATGGATGGGGAGTGCATGCAAGCTGCTTCTATTCAAGAAATGGCTGCAGTGCTGCAATATTCCAGACCTACCAATATGCTGTGCCGCTCCTATTACTTGAATAGGAACAACCTGTGCATGCTGCCTGTCCACTGCAACAGCAGGTCTGTGTGGGTTCGAGTATTGGACTCCCACAGATTACATACTAATGACTTAGGATGTGTGATACCTTGAGAAAGATGGGTACACCATCCAAAATGTGTCAGCATCAGTCACCTCCCCGTTACATGTATTATCCCTGATGTTCTGCACAATTTATTCAATAAACTTGGAAGATTGCGCTTATAAGTGCTGGAAGATTTGTTGTTTGTTTACTGTAGACACTGCCCTAGTGTGCGCTGAAAAGGGTCCATTGCCAGGACTAGTGAGCTGAATTACTCATTTTTCTCCTCATGAACAAGAATAAAACCTTCTGAGGCTAAGGTCCCACATAGCGTCCCTCAGCAAAAAAGCGCTGTCGGAAAAACTGCTGCGATTTCCTGAACCGCAACGGTTTTGGAAACCTCAGCGCATCTGCTGCACTTATTTTTCCGCAAAGTGGGGGTGGGATTCACTAGAATCCAATCTACTTTACTGTGACTGTAAAACGCTGCGTTTTCTTTCTTCTACGTCACATGGGGCTCCGGCCTAAGGATGAGGCCCCACGTTGCGGAAACGCAGCATTTTTGGAGTAAACGTCAGGAGTGGATGTAACAGAAGGGAATTGTCTAAATAGTTCCTTTATATTTCCCATTCCTTTTCAAGCGACTCTTGAATTTGGCTAAAAAAAACCGCAGCAATATCTATCTGCAAAAAACTGCTGCGTTTCCGCAAAGTGGGGCCTTTGCCTAAAAGTTGGTAAAGAAATTGTAATTAAAATGTACTGTCTGGAAACTCCAGGAGTCTTGTCCCATCATCCTTTAGCCTGGAGTTCTGATTTATTGTATTTCCTTTGGGATTTACATTTTTTTCTGACTTGGCTTAACCTCTCCGGGCAAATGGGCTACACATACAAAAAAAATTTGAAGGGCCACATTCTTTTCAGATTCTATACAATACAAATATATTGTTAAATAACCTTAGCAGTGGCACCATACAGTTTAATGTCGCCCAGCAGTGACTCTGTACAGTTTAAAGGGATTCTATCATTGGGGAAACATGTTTTAAACTGAAGTCATGTCATAATAGCCTTTATAAAGGTTATTAGTCTCCTACCTTTGTCGTTTCTCTCCTCGCCGCCGTTTAGAAGAAATCTTGATTTTTATTTTTATACAAATGCATCTTCAAAATGCACAGGGAACGTTCCCCAAGTGCTGAAACTGCACAGGGATTGTCCCCTGTGCTCTCCTCAGACGCATTTTTGAACTTACCGTGCCGCCTCTCTTCTTCTTTAGCAGACACCTCTTCTTGATGTCATCCTTCCTCCGGGAGACATGCGCCGACTGCGCATGTCCATTCGACCATTTTCCTGTGGCCTATTACACGAGCGTACTGCATGTGCTGTATGTGTAATAGTCCACAGGAAAATGGCCGAACAAAGATTCGTACAAGGATGACGTCAAGAAGGGGAGTCACCGCAACGGACAAAGGGGCGGTGATAAGCGATGACGAGATGGGTGCTTGCAGAAGAGGAGGAACGCCCCGGGTGCTCCGTGGTGCTCATTTACATACATGAAGAAACAAATTATCTTGGAATCAGCTGGGAGAAGAAAACAAGGAAAGGTTGGAGTAGAATGGCCTTTTAAAAGGCCATTCCAACGTGCCATTAGCTTAAAAGTGTTTTTGGTAATGATAGACTCCCTTTAACCCTTCCAACATCATACTACGTCATGTACAGTACATGTGTACCTTAAAACACCATGACGTACTATTATATCATCGTAATGTCACCCACTCACAAGCTGAGCAGGTGACATTGGGAGTTAGTATCAGCTGTAATAAAAAGCTGAACCCCAATTGCAGATATTAACCGCTTAGATGCTGCGATCAATCATGACCACAGTATCTAAGGGGTTGCCTGACTGACATCCATTATGCACTCCAATAGTTTGAAAGTTTGCTTGTTCATGTCCCCTATTGGGAAAAAAAATATTAAAAAGTTAAAAAGAAATCACCAGTATTAAAAATAGACAAATAAATAACCCCCCATAAAATGCCATTTAATAGTATAAAAAAAAGGTAACAACACAAAACATACTATAAAACAGCACACGTTTGGTGAACATTGGGGAAAAAAACCTGAAAAAACGCCAGAAGTAACAATTTTCTGCTATCTCACCTATAAAATATGGATTAAAAAGTGATCAAAAAGTCATATATAGCTGAAAATGGTACTAATAAAAAGCACAGCTTGTCCTACAAAAAATAAGCTTTCAACCAACTCTGTCAATATAAATTAAAATGTTACACCGTTCAGAAGATAGCGATTTAAAGACAATTGACTTTTTTTTGGCAAATCGATTTTTTTCTGCAAAATTAGTAACATATAAAAAAAATTATATAAATTATGTATCACCATAATTGTACAGAGCCATAGAATAAATTTAACATATTATTTATGTTGTATGGCGAAGAGCATAAAATTTTAAATGTTAAAAAGCAATGCCACAATTGATGCTTTTTTCAACCCCAGAAAAAAGTTTGTCAATAAGTTATATACACCCCAAAATGGTGAAATTAGAAATTGTGTATCATCCCACAAGAAACAAGCTTTCATATGACTACCTGAAAATGTAAAAAATTATAGGGAATATATTTATGTTGTTCAAGCATATATCAGAGTATACCCCAAATTTAGAGCTTATGAGGGAAGAGACACCAGTAGTGACTCCCCCCCCCATCATAGGAGCTACTGGGAAAATAATAGGGAATTTGGTGTTCCCAATGTACTCCGCACAGCTTACATATTCACTTTTCACCATCCGCTGTGCATTCACATCTGGGAAAATTAATGCTCACTGCACCCCTTGCACTTTTGAGGGGTGCAGTTTTCAAAATTGGGTCATTCTTTAGGGGATTGCACTTTACTGGCACCTCAGGGGCTCTGCAAATGTGACATGGCATCCAAATAACAAAACTTTGCTCCAAAAGCCACATAGCGCTCCCTCACATCTGCACCCTGTTGTGTGCCCAAACTGCAGTTTATGCCCACATATATGACACTGGTGCACGCAGGATAACGTACTTAATGTCATATGTGGGTATAAACTGCTGTTTGGGTACAGCTGGGAACAGAATGGAAGGAGCGCTATTTCATTTTTGGTTAAACCTATTTTTTCCCTATTGGGTCTCCTAATGTAAGGTAGGATATTTAACAATCTATAAGAACATCTGTATATGTGCAATATTTTAGTATTAACTGAATTATGTTACTTTTATGATGTCATTTGACTTTAAAGCCAGTAACCATCATGTGTTAATATTATATTTGTCCTGGATATTTTCCACATTGATTGTATTGTGATGTATGGATATGTGTAATTTGACTTCTCTCTATATGAATTGGATTTATTTATATTGTGATTGTTATTTATATTGGTTTATTTATCTGCCCTTGTATTTGTGCGACCTCCACCTCCATTTTTAGTTCTCTACCTTTATATTGTTTTTATGTGTTTTTATCATGTTTTGGTCTAAGATTTAATAAATTATGAATTGAATATAACTGGTGTATTTTGTATTCATAAATATTGGTTTGTAGGTTATTTTTGGTTGGTGTTCTTATTTCGTTTTTGGAGCACAGATTTAGGCTAAGGCCCCACATAGTGTGGCGGCAATGTATCACCGTTTTTTTCCCGCAGTGCTTTTCACAGAAAGTCTGCTTCCATTATACCTATAAGGAAAATGCCAGCGCTTCTGTAGGTATAATTGACATGCTGGGATTTCCAAAACCGCAACGGTTTTGGAAATCGCAACGTCTGCTGCATGTATTTTTCCACAAAGTGGGGATGGGATTCGTTAGAAACTTTGCTGTGACTGTAAAACGTTGCGTTTTTTTTCCACGATGTTTATGCCATGTGGAACCCCAGCCTTAGACGGTTTTTGGACTTTATGCCACTTTTGCAGAGCCTCTGAAATGCCAATAAAATGGAATCCCCTGACATGTGACCCCATTTTGGATACTACACCCTTGAAGGCATTTATCCAGGGGTACAGTGAACATTTTTATCTCCAAGTGTTGCATTTATTTATTTTCTAGAAGTGAATGTGCAGTTGATGGTGGAAAGTGAAAATTGTATTTTTTCCAGAAATGCATAATTTCAGTGCGCAATATGTTATGCCCAGTTTGTGAGAGATGAATATTTCAAAAGCTGTTGTGCCCGTGATAACCGCTTAACGGTTTTTGGAGTGTCTCTGCTGACACAAGCTGGGCGCAACATATCGGGCACTGATATGGCATATGTCTAGAAAAATTGCAATTCATTTCTGGAAACTATATTAATGCAACACTCAATGGTTAAAAACAGCTGGTAAATACCTTGAGGGGCTTAGTTTCCAAATGGGGTCTGCAGATTCCACTTTACCGGCAATTCAGGGTGTCTGCAAAAATGGCATAATGTCCAAAAACCAAACTGTGGTCCAAAAAGCAGATTGCGCTCCTTCCTTTCTGGGAGCGCAAATTAAGATTGTTTGGTTTTTGGACACTATGTCACCTTTGCAGAGAACCTAAAATGGTCCCTATAAAATGTGGTCACTTCTCGGAGAATTCCAGTTTACTGGCTCCTCCAGGGCTCTGCTAAAACAATATGGCGTCCAAAAACCAGTATCTCTAAATCTATACTCCAGAATCCAAAAAATTTAGTACTTATTCCCTTCTGTGTACCCAAGCAGCAGTTTACACTCACATATACAACTCTTTGTACCCAGGATAACTCACTTTAAGGTTTTAGGAGTGTGTGTCTTTGTTGACCCAATGTTGGCACAACATATTAGGCACTGAGATTTCACTCTCAAAAAGCCAAATATCACTTTTTCCATTCTGAGCTCTGAAGGCATTAGATTACAACCGCATATGGGTTATTGTAATGTTCATGAAAAATGGTTTAATTAACTGTGGGGAGCTTTTTCTACTTTAACCCCTCATGAAAATGAAAACGTTTGGATTAAATTGACGGTTTATTGGAAAAAAAATAAATTTTTCATTTTCGCATTCCAAGCTGTGAAACAGAGGTGGGGTCAAAATGCTCACTATATTTCTTGATAAGTACTGTGAAGGATGTAGTTTCCAAAATGGGGGGCCTTTTTTGGGTTTTCCATTGTATTGGTACTTTAGGGTCTCTGCAAATGTGACATTGGCACCCGAAAAAACTATTCCAGCTATATCTGCCCTCCAAAGGCCAAACAGTGCTCTTTCCATTCTGAATCCTGCCATGTACCCATATAGCAGTTTACGACCATATATGGGGTATTGCCATGTTCATGAGAAACTGTTTAGCGAACTGTAGGGTACTTTTTCTTCTTTAATTACTTGTGAAAATGAAAAATTTGGGAATAAATTGACTTTTTAGTAATTTTTCATCTTTACATACCAATGTCACTAAAATCTATTAAATGGTTGTGGGGTCAAAATGCTCACCATATCCCTTGATTAATTTTCTTGAGGGGTGTAGTTTCCAGAATGGGGCTACTTTACTGGTACTTTAGGAACTCTGCATATGGGAGAAGACACCTGAAAACTATTCCAGTAAATCTGCTTTTCAAACTTCCGAGGGTGCTCTTTTCCTTTTGGTGCGCTGCTGTGTACCCAAACAGCACTTTACCTCCACATGTGGGGTATTTCTGTGCTTGGGAGAAAATGCATAACAAATTGTGAAATGTATTTTCTGTTGTAACCCTTGTGTAAATTTTAGGACTAAATGAGGGCATTGCTGAAAAAAATGAAATGTCTAAATTTCCCCCCCATATTGTTTAATTCCTGTGAAGCACTCAAAGGGTTAAAAAAAAAACTTCCCAAATGTGGTTTTGAATTATTTGAGGGGTGCAGTTTTGAAAATGGGGTGATTTATTTAGGTTTCTAATATATGGGCCTTTAAATTCCACTTCGGAACTGAAGTGGTCCCTAACAAATGAGTTTGGGAAATATTCTTGTAAGATATTCTTTTGAAAATCACTGCTAGACTTGTAAATCTTTTAATGTCCAAAATAAGTTGAAGGATGATTAAAATGGGATACCAATATAAAACAGAGATATGGTACATAATATTTAGTAACGTATTTGGGTGGTATGACTATCTGTCCGAAAAACAGAGCATTTCACATTTTGAAAATTGCGAATTTTTCTAAATTTACACCAAATTTCCTATTTTTTCATAAATAAATATAAAATATTGATTAGTGTTCACCACTAACAAGAGATGATATGATGTGTCACGAAAAAAAAATCTCAAAAACACTTAAGTTAAAGCGTTTCAAATTTATTGCCACGTAAAGTGACACGTCGGTTTTGAAAGATGGGACTGTGTCTTTAACACGTTTTTGGACATGTCCTTAAAGGATTAATGACCCCTAACAGTGACCCCGTACAGTTCAGTACAGTACCGGCCTGAACAGTATCCTGGGAGACGGACTCCTCACAATACAGTTATTTCTGCTGCTAGTAGTCCCTATCTCCTAGTGACATACTGTCCTGTACTATTATTATACATACTGTTCAGGCTGGTAAATCTGTCCGAGTTTCATGGGTCAGGACTCAGGACAGGTTCTATTCCTGTGTTTTGCATCTTACGCCACTGAGCTCAAGGAATGGGGCAGTGGAGGCACAGGCAGCACACGGATGTCATCCATGTACCATCTGTGCTGTTTAATCAGGGCCCGGCAACACGGTGTGCATGTCGCCTAATACATGTTATCAGACAAAAAAATCGTTCGCTCTACTCTTACCAGGCTGTTTCCCTGACCCTCCCCTTCCTGACTCGTCTGCTAAAAATGACATTAACCCTAAAAAATTCTGCTATATATGTCTAGAGACGGACTGCAGGTCACATGACTCACATTACAGATATACAAGTCTATGGAGAGGGGAAGGAAGGAATGGGCATAAGGAGAAAGACAGAAATGGATAGTGTGATGAGCCAGAATAGTGAACTGTGAAAACATTGGTGGCCTGGTGCACAGCAGGATTGTATGGCATTGTATGGCAGCAACCTTACAAAAAATTATTCATACATTCTATATAGATAATTCAGACTGAAAAAAAGCATTAAGGTGTGCCATGATCTCAGAAAATCACAGCATATTGAAGGGGATCATAAGCAGGGGAATCCTCCTCTATTGTATGCCCTTAAGCTTTAATAAGACATATCGAGAATGGTCGGCCTTAGATGCTTATAATTTTACCATAAACTGTCCAGTACCATCCATAGATGAGCAAAAGTGACTTTTAGGCTAAGGCCCCACGTGGCATACCGCTGCGGCAATGCATCGCGGTTCTTCCCACAGCGCTTTGGACAGAAAGTTCGCAGAGGTTTACTCTGAGGTCTATATGCTTCAATTATACCTGTAGGGAAACTGTCAGCATTTACGTAGGTGTAATTGACATGGTGCGATTTCCAAAACCGCAACGGTTTTGGAAATTGCCACATGTCCGCAACGTGTTTTTTACCGCAAAGTGGGGATGGGATTTGCTAGAATCCCATCCACTTTTCTGTGACTGTAAATGCTGCGTTTTTTTCTGCGGCGTTTAAACCACGTGGGGCCCCAGCCTTACATGGTATTAGATTGTACATAGATTGTAAGCCCTTTGCTGGCAGGGCCTTCTATCTCGCTGTACCAGTTGGTTACTATGGCTAAATTCACATGGCTGAAAATCGGAAGTGGAAAATGTCCAGCACTGAGGACTTTTTCCTCCATCGGTTTCAGTATAAAAAGGACAGACAATGGACGGATGCCATTATAGTCAATGGAGTCTGCCGGGCTCCATGTGTGACCGCTATTTTAGCAGTCTACCTGCAACGCTAGTGTGAACCTACTGTATGTTAGTATTGTACTTGTTTTAGTGTATTTCATGTTTTGTATGTAAACCCCTCTTCACATGTAAAGCATCATAGAATCAATGAATAATAAGAAACTATTTGTATGTTATATATCTTATGTAACAATTACATAGTTCTTAAGGTTTATGGTCTGACTCTCTCGACAGCTGTTCTACTCTTATGCAGCTATTATTCTAATATTTGCTGCTTTGGGGATTGTATTAGTGTGACTTGCCTTCTACCAGACAACCTTATTTTTTTAATTTCACCTTTGATTCTGAGAAAATTAAACCCTTTCTTCATTTGCACACAAGTTCCTGTGTAAATTCCCAATGAGACCTATAAGCGGGGCCTTTCAGGGCACAGATGGAAATTTTCCCACGCTAGAGTCATTCTGTATGGTCTGTGCTCAGAGCTGCTCTGGGATCTCTGTATTATCTATGTATCTCTGTTTGCTCGCCCCAGCATAAACACATGAAGACATGACAGAATGGACAGTCAATTCAAGACTCATGAAACTTAGAAAATAACAAGTGTGCCAAATGAGGCAAAACTAGGTCCGTTCATATGAAAATTCTGTTATATGTACAATACCTCTATCTATATGTCTCACTATATGTAGATAGATAAATATAATTTTAGCTTTCTGGTCATAAATTTCCCAAAGTCAAATCTCAGTGCAACAACCCTAAGGCTGGCCTGGTCATTGAGTCAGATGGCCTTGGTCAAATTGCATTTATCTAAAATGTGACTTTCCCTGACATACAAGATCACTGTCTGCTATCAAAGGGCCCACAACAATGCTATAGGTTCAACAATTTAACCATTTGTGACTACGAGCAGCAAAATGCTCTGATATGGCAAACAAAATTAATCTACCCCCCCCCATCCAGATTCATTGCAAATTCTCCAGGGGTCCCTCACCAGTCATAGCTGCCATTGATGATTTGCTGCCCCAGAATGTGACCATTATAATCAATCAGTGGCCTTAGGGAAAGTTTACATGGAAGAATGTGGCATTCATCTTCAGGTGGATTCTGCCTCAAAATCAGCTCTAATTTCCATCTGGAATCTGACATTCATTGTTTTCAATGGGAAGCAGAGACTGACAGAGGACCAAGATAAAATAAGCATCCTTATGAGATAAAATAAAATAAATGATATAAAATGAGCATTTTCCCTGCAGCTGATTCAGCCACAGACCCCATGGCATGAGCCTTAAGGGAGGATGCACATGGCTGGAAACTGGGGAGGAATCTGAGGTGAAAGACAAATCCCTCTTCACTTTCTGATGTGTGACCTTACCCTTATTGGCCACATGCCATACTTCCTGCCCTCATTGAATCACTAACAAATAAAGTCCACTAAGTGCACATTACATGCTTGGAACTCGCAGCTTCAGTATTTCAGCCATAAAAAGCAAGATTAGAATTTGAAAAGTATACAATTATTTTGGTCTCTTTTACCCACAGGGATGACACACATAGTGATTTTACAGTACAGATAATGTACACAATGATGTCACAGAACCTGGATATTAAATACAGTGATGTCATAGACCACAAATAATGCACTCAGTGATGTCAAGGTAAAATAAACACAGTGATGTCACTGTACAGGGATGATGCACACAGTGATGTCACAGTACAAGGATGATGCACACAGTGGAGTCACAGTATCAAGATAATAAACATAGTGATGCCACAGTACATTGATAATGCACACAGTGATGTCATAGTACAGAGTTAATATACACAGTGATGTCACAATACAGAGCTAATGCATATAGTGATGTCACAGTACAGAGATAATAAACACAGTGATGTCACAGTACTGCTATGTCTTCTACCCTGGCAGTTATGTCCATGACCAAATGTTGTCGGCCTGCTTGTCGCTAGGATTAACAATCACATGCTGGTTAGAACTCTAGCTCTTTGCTTCTGCTCTCAAATCTGCTAAAACTACATATTGTCTGACTTGGCTAAGGGGAGAACTAAGTTATTTCCTAAGCTCCACCCAACTTCTAGAACATAATAAGATATGCACGTCACTCATACAGACTGTATTGTAGTGCTATGCAAAATGACAGTTTCTTCTTGCGCTAGGTTCACACTAGTGTGTAACAACTAAAACAGCGATGGAGTCTCCGATGGAAGCCTTTGAGGTGTAATGTTAAATGGTAGTAAGGTGTAAAAACAGAAGAAAATGCTATAATAAAATGAAATCAGGGACATAACTAGGAGAGGGCTAGATGGGGATTTTGTGTAGAATAGGGAAATGTGGGTGCCTAAAGATGTCTGTGTTACAAACTTTACAGAGACAAGTCATGGTTGGAAGAAGTGGTCATGGATGTCCAGATGGAAGAAACGAAAAAAGTGAAGGATTTCAGTCAAATTTCCATAATGTGTACTTGAGATTTTGCATTGAATTTGCTGGTACTATATTAGACGACAGATTTGAGGCATGAAAATCTCCATAGCAAATTCAATTGTAAAGTGAGCATTCATCTAAAGAGATTGGAGGGAATTTATAAACCCCTCAATTCCAGTTTTCTGGCATAGATGTGTGAAAATGTGGCACTTCTTGATAAATCAGGAGTGCCTTGTGTCTGTTTTAATAAATCTGCCCCATTGTCTTTAATATGGACTACCTTACAGGATCCTTGTATATATTTCTGTATGTGTTAGAGGCTTAATATTTTCGATTTACAGTCATGAAAACTGCCTTAAGAAGTGTCATGGTTAAGTACATTTCGACATGTGATTTTGTAGCCTAAGGGACCATCTTGCAAGCCCTTTTAATATAAGAACTGGGAATCTAGCACCAATATCAAATTTTCATGTACGAGCTGTAAATGTAGAGTGCCACAAAACAGATGACAAAACACAAATAAAATATTGAAAAGATGGAGAATACGCCACACATTGCATTCTACTTGTTGGAATTTAGAAGGAATTTTTATGACTTGGATGATGAATTGTACACATATGGTATTAACTGGAATCAATATAACAGAAAACAAGACAAAAATTAGTGGATTGCTTGTGCTGAAAATGAACTGGTTTCCAATGACCTCAGGAAAGGTTTATCCATGTAAAAGCAAGCAGCGCATGCAGATGTCCTGTCCTGTCCTGTCCCCAACAGAATACAGATCTTGTCCAGAACTTATATTAACCCTCGTGTGTATTGTGAAAGTTATTTGGAACTGATATGGTGAGCAAGATGAATATGGGAAAGCTTGGGGTGAGAGAAGGTCTTTGCAGGGAGTGATTGCACGTATAAGACATGTAGATCATGTGTCATGAACGTGCACATAGCTGGTGTTTACATGTAAGGGTATATTCACACTGAGCAGATTTGCTGTAGAAATTTTTGCCGCTAAATATTCCATGCATCTGAATGGGGTTTTTCACAATCCACATTAATCTATACGGAACAATTGCAGAAATTTCTGAATCAAATATGTCTTGCGTGAACATTCCATAGGCATATGTACACACGTTCTTGATGCTTTTTTTTGCAGGCTTTTGTTGCATTATGCAATATAAATCGCATCATGAGAATGCTAATGACGCATTGAGATTTGTTTCCACACTTTTTTTTGGAAAAGCACCGCTGCAGTTATTATGCAGCTTTTTTCGCCATAAGTGGATCCAAGATCCAATAAGTCCTTCCTTTATATTTCCAATTCCTTTTGAATCTGCTTCTAACCTTGGTCTAAAAAACTGCAAGAAAAACAGCCACTCAAACTGCATCGAATTTTCCAAAAAAACAAACAAAAACAATGTGGTGAATTTATTAAGACTGACATTTTTTATACATTTTTGAACAAATAAGGCCACAATTCTAGCACATAGCCAATAATAAATTTCTCTCTCCCATGTATCTTTCGATAGGCGCCGTTCCACCAATTCCAACACCATTCCTGAGCCACTGATGTTGTTAGTTTCAACAACAAATATACCATTTAAACTCCTTACTTTCAAGTGGGCAGTCCCAGGCTGTCTGCTCCAGCCCAGGACTGCCCACTTGACAGTAGGGAGATAAGCTAGCATTTTGGCTGCTGAAATCAACAGCACCGATTGCTCAGGAACGGTAGAGGCTAGAGAAAATTTTTCAAATGTGCCAAAATCAGAGAGGTGCTTATTAAAGGATGTAAAGAGTTGAAGTTGGTGGAAGTAGTGAAAGGTCCTCCTTAAGTCTGTACTGGCCACAACACTATAACAAGACGCAAGAGAGCCTGTACAGATGTGCCCACTCTGACACCAGTTCAAATCTGGTTAAAAGGGTTTTCCTATTGGAGGAAGTTATTCCCTGTTCACAGGATAGGGAATAATTTGCAGACAGGACGGGGGGGGTCTTTTCTAGCGCTATGCTTCAGCTATCTCTGGCACTACCACTGATATGAATGGAGTGTTATTCGAGTCCACTGCTCCATTCAGAATGGGGTAACAAAAATCCCCAGTTCCCCTGATTGGTGGGGGTATAAGCAGTCAATCTGCAAGTTACTCCTACCCTTTGGATAGGGTTTAACTTCCCCAGATGGGAAAACTCCTTTAAGGACTTCATTCTATCATTAAACAAATTCAATATAATATAGTAAAATGCAAACAAAATAAGGAAGACATCTTGTGGCAGAGTATCGCAAAATCATATTGTTTTAAAAGCCGATCATCGCACATCTCAGGATATGTTAAGCCAAGAGAAAATGTAAAAAAAGGACATATCTTTACCATTTGTCTAGAAGCATATGAAATGCTACTCTATACAGCTGCCAGGGTTAGGAATGAAAACCAGATTTTTGGGATATTTTGGATATTTTTATCCTTTATAATCTACAAGTGATCCACCAATAATGCATCAATAGAAGGAGTGTAAAAGCTTAAGTCTGCATCTGTGATATGAATTTATAGGTTAGTGATTTCTTTCTGTAAAAAGCATCATATGCCCCCATTGATTCAGAGTCCGCGCACTGGTCCCGCTTTCTAAGCAGAATCCTGACGTTAAATGAAAGCAGCATGTTCTGCTCCTCCATAAAAACAAACCCTAGGAATCTTTATTGCACCGTTGTCCCCAAATCATTCTCTCATGTTAATGATAAAATACCACAACGCTTTCTGCGGTGCTATTAATTTTCAATAAGGATCTGAATTCAACGCAGAACACATTGAGCCAGTTCAGCTGCAGCCAAAACCTTAGGCATCAACTATAGAGCGCTACAACAGATGTTCTATGTATATAGAGAGCAATAACTTCAAGTGGAGAAAAAAAAAAAAAACCCTTGTGACTGGATGCCAGTGTTTAAAGGGTCTAATGCAATTTTACATATTGCACAAACATTTCACGCTGTGACAGAATCCAGAATTGAATGTCTTCGCTGCTATTGCTGCCACAGTTCTGTACTACAAACCAGTTTGGGCACCAGCTTATGTTTCAGTAATGACTTCCATTTACCCCATACTGGGGGCATGTATTGATGTCCGCCATAAATTACAGCTACCGAACCCTATCCCACAATAATGTTTATATTCATACTTGTCCAACCTCATAAATAGCATAAATAATACAAGACAGAATGAAATGCATGAGGCCTGGAACCAAGACTCTTAGAAATGTGCGGTGACTGTTTCCAATTTAATTCTGCCATTGTCATTTTTAAAGGGGTTCAAGAAATTGTTCATTGTTCAAGAAATTAAAATGCAGCAAATGTCCTAAAATAAAATAAAATAAACACTACTCACCTCTTCAATCCCCTGCTACATCCTTGGGTAGCCAATAACTGGAGTTAGCGCTTCGGGGCTGTACTTACTGGCATGACTATTCAGCACTGAGAGGATTGTCTGAGATTAGAAACAGTGCCACTCTTGTCCATTGGTTAGGTCTGGTATTGCAGCTTACTACAATTTAAAGGGCTAAGCTGCAATACCAGACTCAGCCTATAGACAAGAGTGGAGCTGTTCTAGAAAAACAAAAATAGACTTTTTTTTCTTTTACTCCAAATTTGACTGCCTTAAAGTGGTTATACAAGGCATGATTTCTTCAAATATATGGATAATTTCATTTAGAAAAACAATTTTGATATTATAGAGAGGGTTCCCCTCTTCAGGATCAAATTTATTAGCCAGAGTTGCAAACAGCATCTCTTGTACTGGAGGACCATGCCTATCCAGCAATACTCCGCTAACTCATTGAATTGAATGGACACTGTGTAATGCTTCATTTGTCCTGAGGTGTCACTGCAGCTGATAGATAGGCTTCTCAACAGGGAATCTCTTTGTGATCAGATTATTGCTAAGGGGATCCTTCTACAGATGATCATTTTGAGATTGGAAGCTTATATAGGACAATATAAAACATTTTCATTTACGTAATGATGGAAAAGTTAATCTGCAATTAAAGGGGTTTTCAGGGAATATGCTTTTGATGACTATTGTAAGGATAGGTCATTGATATCTGATGGGGGGGTCTGACACCTGGCCTCTGCACTGATCAGTTGTTTTGGACATCTGCTGTGGCAAGTACTATACAGTGTACAGATCTGGAAGCATTTTACAGCGGCCATGCAACATTACTACAGCTTTTCCCCCTTTAAAATGAGTGGGAGCTTAGCTGTAATACTACACCCTGTAACAAAATACTAGCATAAATACTAGCTGATCTTTGAGCGGACCCCTCAAAGATCAGCCTCCAGATGCCAGAAGCTGCTATTCAAGTAATAGGAGCAGCACAGCAGCCCCCTCCACTGAATAGAGTTGGTTCTGGTGAACTGCAGCACTGCTTCACTACTTGTATAGGAGCAGCCGCCCATCTACTAGCAGCTTCTAGCACCCAGAGGCTGCTAAAACAGTTGATCTATGTGGGGTCTGGGTGTTGGACCCCGACAAATTAAAAACTGATGACCTTGCGGCAGAGGCATAGCTAGGGGTTCAGCACAGGGGGGGCGAACATGTCCAAGTGGGCCCCCAACTTAGGTATACCAATATACCGGTGATCGTATAGTGGTACATTTCGGCTCTACACAGGGCACTGCAGATCATTTAGGTGAACACAGGGCAGTAACATTTAGTGACTTACCGGTGACATCTCTGACTAATCGTTCACATTTCCGGTTTCTTTCTTTCATCTGGACCGCCATGACCAACTCCTTCAATCTCTGTAAAGTTTGCAGCACAGACATCTTTAGCTCCTTACTTTTCTAGGCACTTGCCCCACATTGTCCTCACCTGCACACCCATCCTGCTGCTACCCCCAATTATAAAATATATAATATAACCCCTCATAATGAATAAAACCCCCAAGTGCATCTTTAAATTAATAACTTCCCTGTGTGCCCCCATAAATAGTGCCCCTTATTAATAATGCTCCAGACATTTCCTAATTAAAAGGTAAAAAAAAATATTGGGGTTCTAATACCCGGGACCCCCAGGATCAACTGTTTGAATGAACCGTGGTACCTGTGTAAGCGCCGTGACCCCTTCTCTGTTTACATAGTGTCATTCATTTCATAGCGGCCATGTAATGTAACTACAGCCTCATCCTATACACATGTATGTGACAAGGCTGGAATTACATCACACGGTCACTATAAACAGACAGCGAGTGATATAAACAGGTGTCGGGGCCCCTTCATACAGCTGGTCAGTGGGGAGTCACTGATCTCTATTCTGAGGATAAATCATCAAAAAAAAGAGGTGGAAAACTCCTTAAGACCAGGGCCCCACGAGGCAGAAACGCCACAATAAAAAAACACAGTGTTTTACGCTTCCTGCAAAGTGGATTCTAGCCAATCCCATCCATACATTGTGGAAAAATACGCGCAACAGACACGCTGCGATTTCCAAAACTTTTGTGGTTTTAGAAATTGCAGCATGTCAATTATATCTATGAAAACGCTGGCGGTTTCCCTATAAGTATAAGGGAAGCAGAAAGTCTGCAGAGGAAACCTCCTGTGAAAAGCTCTGCGGGAAAAACCATGATGCGTTATCGCAGTTTTTCCTGCAGCGCTTTTTTTCTGCAGCTCATTACATGGGGCTGTAAGCTTAATAAATTCCAAATGCCAACTTAATTAAATTAATTGCCCCTTACATTATTCCCTTGACTCCCCCTGACATAAATACCACACCCCTAATGACCCCTTATATAAATGATGCCCCCTAATGTCCCCTTATATAAATGACCCCCATTATATTCATAATGCCCCCTATACTATTAAATTATCCACAACTGCGCTTAAAAAAAAATAAATAAAAAATTCTACTCACCTACCTACAATGCTGATGAATGAAGCGGCCGCCTCCTCCCTGTCCACGCACAGGACGTCTGTGTCCTCTGACTGTGCCAAGAAGCAGACATCTGTCTGTGGTCTCGGTGTCTCATAAACCACAGGTTTGCGGTTTACAAGACAGTTAAGTTGCAGGATGTGTTTTCACTAGATCAGTGTCTGCAGACACTGATCTAGTTAAAAGTTAAGCATGTTTTAATGGCGGCCCCGTGGTGGGCCCCACAGAGTCAGTGGGCCCAGGGCAGCCGCCTCCTCTGCCCTCCTGTTAGCTACGCCACTGCCTTGTGGTCATCAGTATGAAAATTTGTGCCCGGACAATCCCTTTAAGGAGATATAGGCCACCTCTAGCCATGGGCCTTCGGCCATTATCCTAATGCCCATAAAGTCAGTTATTCTTGTATTCATACAAAAGTATGTCAATATAACCTATACTGCACCTTTAAAATGACTGACCAAGCAAATAAAGATTAATTTTATTTTGCAGCCTGAAAACAGCGGCCCAGATAATGAGCACTTGGATGGCCCTATAATGAGATTCAGTTTCCTGAAGCTAGGCTCCAATGCTCTGGCGACGGTTCTATATGCTTGGGCTGAAAGATTATTATTTGTGTTTTCCATTTGGTTTCCTATTTTGACACTTGAAAACACATCAGAAAACAGCGGTAATCCAGTAAAGTATCATGTCCCTGCTAAGTGTGTTTTCAATATCTGGACGAATGTGAAAAATAGCAAGATGTGCGTTGCTAATCCCTCGCAGTCTTCAAAATGTTCTGAATCCTTAATGTAAGCCAGAAAAAGACAATCCTAAAAACCAGATTTTTTTTTTTTGGAGGTGAACCTCATACAGCAGATAAGGCAGAATGATTTATGAGATAAACCATACAGATCCCAAAGAACTAGTGATGCCATCACTATGATGTCACTTTCACCACCGTATGTCACTGCTATTGTGTTTATGTTTATGGAATTCAAAATCATATCCACATTTATTTCCCACATTCCTTGGGAACTGACCACACAGTACGGGGAGGAGCAGATCTGACCAGATAAGCTGGCACTTTATTGAGAAATTAACTATTAAAATACTTTATGCTTTTTTTATGGTGGTAATATTTATATAAACAGGATTTTATTGATAGTTCCAGAAGTTTTTATTCTCCTTTTACACTGTGTAAAATGAATACATTTTCTATTCACGTACAGTATATGCATCTGGTAATTTCAGTGTTCTCTAGGCTAGTGGTTTCCCTCCAACCTGTGACTCTTCAGCTGTTGTGAAACCGGAACTCCTAGTATAACACATGAATGGATACTTTTTAATCATATAGTCATATACAGTGGGGAAAAAAAAGTATTTAGTCAGCCACCAATTGTGCAAGTTCTCCCACTTAAAAAGATGAGGCCGGCCTGTAATTGTCATCATAGGTAGACCTCAACTATGAGAGACAAAATGAGAAAACAAATCCAGAAAATCACATTGTCTGATTTTTAAAGAATTTATTTGCAAATTATGGTGGAAAATAAGTATTTGGTCAATAACAAACAAGCAAGATTTCTGGCTCTCACAGACCTGTAACTTCTTCTTTAAGAAGAAGTAGTAATGGCTCCTGTTTGACATTGTTATCAGTATAAAAGACACCTGTCCACAACCTCAAACAGTCACACTCCAAACTCCACTATGGTGAAGACCAAAGAGCTGTGGAAGGACACCAGAAACAAAATTGTAGACCTGCACCTGGCTGGGAAGACTGAATCTGCAATAGGCAAGCAGCTTGGTGTGAAGAAATCAACTGTGGGAGCAATAATTAGAAAATGAAAGACATACAAGGCCACTGATAATCTCCCTCCATCAGGGGCTCCACGCAAGATCTCACCCCGTGGGGTCAAAATGATCACAAGAACGGTGAGCAAAAATCCCAGAACCACACGGGGGACCTAGTGAATGACCTACAGAAAGCTGGGACTACTGTAATGCAACAAAGGCTACTGTCAGTAACACACTATGCCCCCAGGGACTCAGATCCTGCAGTGCCAGACGTGTCCCCCTGCTTAAGCAAGTACATATCCGGACCCGTCTGAAGTTTGCTAGAGAACATTTGGATGTTCCAGAAGTGTATTGGGAGAATGTCATATGGTCAGATGAAACCAAAGTAGAACTGTTTGGTAGAAACACGTGTCGTGTTTGGAGGAAAGTGAATGCTGAGTTGCATCCAAAGAACACCATACCTACTGTGAAGCATGGGGGTGGCAACATCATGCTTTGGGGCTGTTTCCTTTGTACCAGGATGACTGATCCGTGTACATGAAAGAATGAATGGGGCCATGTATCGTGAGATTTTGAGTGGAAACCTCCTTTCATCAGCAAGGGCATTGAAGATGAAACGTGGCTGGGTCTTTCAGCATGACAATGATCCCAAGAACACCGCCAGGGCAACGAAGGAGTGGCTTCGTAAGAAGCATTTCAAGGTCCTGGAGTGGCCTAGCCAGTCTCCAGATCTCAACCCAATAGAAAACCTTTGGAGGGAGTTGAAAGTCCGTGTTGCTCATTGACAGCCCCAAAACATCACTGCTCTAGAGGAGATCTGCATAGAGGAATGGGCCAACATACCAGCAACAGTGTGTGCCAACCTTGTGAAGACTTACAGGAAATGTTTGACCTCTGTCATTGCCAACAAAGGATATAGAACAAAATATTGAGATGAACTTTTGTTATTGACCAAATACTTATTTTCCACCATAATTTGCAAATAAATCCTTTAAAAAATCAGACAATGTGATTTTCTGGATTTGTTTTCTCATTTTGTCTCTCATAGTTGAGGTCTACCTATGATGACAATTACAGGCCTCGCTCATCTTTTTAAGTGGGAGAACTTGCACAATTGGTGGCTGACTAAATACTTTTTTTCCCCACTGTATGTGTCTATATACTTTACATGGAGGTGGAATCACCACCATAGCAGCTGCTATGGGGCCCATTGCATTAGGGGGCTCATCTGACCTCTCACTGCTTATTATTTTTTTAATAGGCCATTACCTGCTTCATTATTACAGCCAATAATTGCTGACATTCACTTACCCCTCCGGCTCCAGATGCTTTGGCCTGAAGGGGCACCACATATTATGTCCTTCGGAGGTTATATCCTGATGTTATTCAGCATCGGGACATAATATGCTGCAACAGGCTGGAGCCAAACAGGAGGCTACTGTGGATAGGTGCATGTATGGGTGAGTGACTGCCATTACCTTCCTGGAGTAATCCAATAGGTAGCGGCCTAATATCACTCTAATGGGGGTCAGTAAAGGGGCAATTACTGTATGGGCACCACTAAAGGAGTCAATACATTGTTGAGGCCAATAAAGGAGTCAATATACTGTGTGGGGACTGGTAAAGGGAGCTGTACACTATGTGGGGGCAAGTAAAGGGAGCAGTATGCTGTGTGCGGACCAGAAAGGCGTTGAGGGGGGATTATAATTGTGGTAATTTCTGATTTTCCTGAAGGGGGGGGAAGTCTAAAGCTTGCTATAGGGCTCAGTCTTTCCTAGTTATGCCTCTGAGAGAGCATCAGGCTCCCAGAAAGTAATAGTCGGATGCCAAAGGGGAGGAACAAAAAAAGCAATAAACAGTCATACTCACCTTTGCTCACCTCTCCTGGGCACCCTCTGGCATCTGGTGTCTTCTGCCCTGCTGTGTGATTCTGGGGGGCCAACCATAGGCCTGGATGCCTCAAATTCATGATGCTTTGACCCCAAAGTATAATGATAGCACCTGAAACAAATAATCTTATGAGGTATGCCTATCTCTACTCCTAACCAAGTTGCTCGGCTAGGTATCTGACTAAGCAATTAAAGGGGAACTCACTCTTTAAGGTTGGTTCCACCACTTAACAAGACGATACCTTTACTGATGGTTTTGAAAAAAAAAAAATCTAATTGTTTTAATAAATGAATACGTTTCTTAGTGGTCAGAGACTAAGGTATATACAGTGTGTCATTCTAATACAGCATATGTGCAGATAAGCATCTATAGTACGTGAGTGGGAAATGTGTATGGAAGAAAATGGCAGCTGATAATAGTTACTGGGACAGGAGTGTAGAATTATGGGGAAGCGCAAAGATAATTAGAGGAGCGCAGGTTACACAAAAGGACAGGGAGGAATTCGGAGATTTTCTGCTTAGTGAGGCAAAACAGTTCGAAGTTATAAATAAAAAGAAAGTCCAGCTGCAACACATTATCCCATAAATTCCTGAGCCAGCTACTCCCTCGTGCTGTAAATAGGACTTTAAAACTTCTGCTTGACCTGTGTTAATAGGTGAATGGAGGGGAAGTACAGCAAGCATCATTTGTTCATAAATATCAAAGAGAATAACATGCGAGTGGTGAAAATATCAGTACAAGCATCAGAACTTGTACACACAGAGCTGCAAGAATTGTGCGCAAAGGGATATGTGGGGCACAGTAAGGGTGGGTAACGGGTACAGTCAATTTTCTGTAAATATGCAAGTTTGTGTCATCTCAAAGACTTCTACAGGTGTTGTTTGTATCTTCAACCCTTTTTCATACTGTGGGGAAGGGATATGCACATAAGACTAAGGCCGGTTGCAGACGACCGTGTGCTTGCACCCGGCCATGAATTAGAGGCACGGGCGGCGCACGTGGGACATGCAGATGTCACCCGTGTGCCAGCCATGCACCGGCCGTGCTTTCGCGGCCCCTTTCATTAAATGAATAGGGGCCACAGAAGCAGGGCCGCAAGATAGGACAGAAATAGAACCTGTTCCATACTGTATTTTGCGGCCTGGACTGTCGACCTGCACACGGGATTGTGAAATTCACGGTCATGTGTACGAGGCCATAGAAAAGAATGGGTCAGTGTGCTATCCATGAAATACATGGATAGCACACTGATCTCGGCCACAGTCATCTGCAAGGAGCCTTAGACTAGGATTTGTATCGGGTTCTGGTGGCTTGGATCCAAGATTCGTTTCGGGTATGAACCACACCTTAAAATAGACTACTAGGAACCGATCTATCCAATTTCTAGCTCTCTTAAACACAACCAAAGTTAGCTCAAAGTCACATTATTATACACTGAGATCTCTTCAGACCCCAAAGTATAATAGGTGGAGACCCAGGGGAGGTGTAAAAAAATAAAAAATATTCATACTCACTTTCCATTACCTACGTTGAGCACCCGATACTCTCTCTCTGCCTCCTCCATGACATCTGGTGCTCTCCTGTGATGCCATGTGTCCGGGGTCCCCACTGAGGCCTGTGATTGGGCCTCAGGGATGATATAGGCACACAGAGCATGATGACATCATGACTCTCGGAGTGTCCATGTGACCGCTGGTGGCCCAATCACAGGCCTTAGTGGGGACCTCGGGCACAGGATTTCGCAAGAGAGCGCCAGATGCGAAGGCTCAAAAGAGGTGGTTCGCCCATGTTTAGCTAAGACTTCATTGGTGAAAAAGAGGAACTTGTTCCCAGCACCACCTTTTGGAATGTAGCTACCTATAGATTAATACCTGGCTTTCAAAGAAAGCTATGGTCATAATCTGGGAATAATAGCCAAAGCAGAAAAACTCCTCATGTTATAAAATTTTTGTCTTTCATTAGTGCAGAGCAGAGAGGTCTCAAATTGGGTCAGAAGGATTAAAGAGTCTCATTAGGGAGAGACAATGATAAGAATTCTGGGTAAGGAATATGCAAATGAAACCTCACTGGTGAAAAAAAAGGAACTTGTTTCTAGCACCACATTTTGGAAGGTAGCTCCCAATAGATTAATACAGGGTTTTCAAAATAAAACCTAAGGGCATAATCTGGGAATAATAGCCAAGCCAGAATTACGTCCAAAAAGAATTCTTGCATAATCTTATAAGTGCCTGTACAATCTTTCTCTAATGACAGGACGGGGCCTTTAATATGGCTGCTTGTGTAAAAAGATTGTTGGAGTGAATTGGGCCAAAGTTATTAAAAGGTGTATGTCTCTTAATAAATTAGATGCATTTTAGACTGACCTAAAGTCATGTCTATATGCACACATAAATTTACACGTAGATTTGTAGGTATAGGCTTCATAAACCCACATAAGGCTAAGGCCACACATAGCAAAATGCAGCTAAAATATGCTGTGGAAAAAAATGGAAACTCAGCAGGAAATTTATAGCAAAAACATTTGCGCTTTTCATTGCTGTCTGCTATGCTTTGTATTTTAGATTCCCCAATTGGGAAAACACAGCATATATACATTGAAAATTGCCTTGCTGTGTTTTTCTACAGTGACGGAATTTGACTAAATCAAATCTTCTTCAGGCTGAGTTCACACCTGCGCTTGGCTTCCGTTCGGGGAGTCCATCCTCCAATCCGCTTTAAAATTGCAGAGAGAAAAGTCCTGCAAGCGGCCTTGGGTTTCCATTTTTTGGGGTCCCCAAGTGGACCCGAAGAACAGAAACCTGAAAGCTAGTGTCACTTTGGTGGGAATATAAAAGACAGCATAGCAGAAAAGCTGTTTTTTGTAGAAAATTTTCAGTGTTTTTTGAGCCAAAGCCAGGAATGACTTCAATAGGAATGGGAAATATATCCACATTATTTTTCATTTTTGCTTCCTCACTCCTATAGTGGGAAACAGTGTTACCACCAGTAAAATTAACTTGTTGCATATTTCAAAAACTTATGTATTTGTGAAAACGCAGAATTTCTTTTCATCAATGTATGGATAAGGTTAAAGGAAATCTAAGTCACTTTGCTGGGACTCTGCTGCATTTCCGCAACAGTCGAAAATACTGCATTTCCGAAATGTATAGCCTCAGCCCAATACTTTTCCTTTCTGTTAAATCCACTCCTGGCTTTGGCTCAAAAAAATCTCAGCAAAACTTTCAACATCAATCACAGCAGTGTGGCCTCAGCCTAAAACATTTTGGTCACACCCCAGTTAGGAAACTGTGCCCACTTTGTCAACTTTTGATGAATGCGGTACAGAAAGTAAAATTTTTCATGACTTTTTCTGCACATCTTTTTGCTGAAATTGTAGCTTTTTGTCACTAAGTTTACAACTAAAACTGACGTAAATAGAATAATAATGTGGGCCTGTATAGTGTTTACTTAAAGGGGTTATCCTTTCATATACAAGGTTTGTAGTTAAAATCCACAATTGGGTCAATGGGTTACAATGAGTATAATATTGTAAAGCAATTTATCAGACTGGTAAACCAAAAAGTGCAGTTTGGTAAAAGAATGAAATTGCTTCATCGGCAACTTTTCCTTTATGTTTCAGCCTGGTCAACCACAAACCAAGTTGGTGGGGAATCTATTTGTAAGGGACAGAATAAACTCCGTAGGGGTAAATTATCAGACTGCAATGAAGGAAATCCCATGACAAACACAACTTTTCAGTTTCTGTCTCAAGTTAAGAGTCCATACTACAAGTACTCTATGGATGAGGTTTATCGAGACGATTCCAGTCTTGATCTCCTCTGCGTTGGAGTGAGATATACATCTCTTAATAAATTAGGCACATCTCTGGCTCACTGTGTGGGAGCTGTGCTGGAAGCTTTCAGCTATAATTTATGCAAGTTCTTGGCATTAATTATAGTAAATTTTGCCAGAGAGCAAGTGTGTCAAGCAGGGCGCAAAAACAGTAAAAGTCAAAAAATTTGTGTAAAAAGGACTAATGATGAATAATTTTTGATTTTTTTACACCTGCCCTGGACCTCCACCTATTATTCTTTGGGGCCTGAAGAGACCCTAGAGTATAATAACGTCACATGACATAACTCTGGCTGTGTTTGTGAGAGGTAAAAATTGGATAGGTTCCTAGTAGCAACACAATTGTTCTACATAATGTGTTATAGATAGGTTCCTAGGAGCCCTGATAGTGTTCTACACTATGTTTTATAGAAAGGCTCCTAGGAGCCCTGACAGTGTTCTACACTATGTTTTATAGATAGGTTCTTAGGAGCCCTCACAGTGTTCTACACTATGTTTTATAGATAGGTTCCTAAGAGGCCTGACAGTGTCATACACTATGTTTTATAGATAGGTTCTTAGGAGTCCTGACAGTGTTCTACACTATGTTTTATAGAAAGGCTCCTAGGAGCCCTCACAGTGTTCTACACTATGTTTTATAGATAAGTTCCTAGGAGGCCTGACAGTGTCATACACTATGTTTTATAGATAGGTTCTTAGGAGTCCTGACAGTGTTCTACACTATGTTTTATAGAAAGGCTCCTAGGAGCCCTGACAGTGTTCTACACTATGTTTTATAGATAGGTTCCTAGGAGCCCTGACAGTGTTCTACACTATGTTTTATAGATAGGTTCCTAGGAGTCCTGATAGTGTTCTATACTATGTTTTATAGATAGGTTCCTAGGAGTCCTGACAGTGTTCTATACTATGTTTTATAGATAGGTTCCTAGGAGCCCTGATAGTGTTCTACACTATGTTTTATAGATAGGTTCCTAGGAGCCCTGACAGTGTTCTACACTATGTTTTATAGATAGGTTCCTAGGAGCCCTGAAAGTATTCTACACTATGTTTTATACATAGGTTCTTAGGAGTCCTAAGAGTATTCTACACTATGTTTTATAGATAGGTTCTTAGGAGTCCTAAGAGTATTCTAAACTATGTTTTAAGCCCATTTAAGGTGTTGTTCATGCCGAACTTGTTCAACCCAAAACAAATCTGAGCCCCAACCACCCGAAACCAAAACTAAATGAATCATGAGAGGTTCGCCCATCTCTATTTAATACATATCTATCTGGATGCATTCACATCAACACTTATTTACTGGTTAAGGGTATATTAATAAATTAGGAATCTCTGCAGCGACTACTGCACATGACTGCAGTGGCCATGGAAGTGAAAATTCATGTCATGACTGAAGTCTTAGAAAGGGAGACCACAGGCAGAGAGTAAAGTAAAACCATTGCTTTATCGGGCAGCATAACCTATTGTGGTGCGATTATTAATGTTGTGTGACATCACCTTGATTCTTGCTTGAATGCTGGAGCAGTAAGAGCAGATGCCTTATTTTATACGACTAACCCTATCTTCACACAACAGTGTGATGGCCGTTTCATTAAGGGCTGTCACACAGCCGCATTAATTTCACTGTATGTGAATTGGACTATTCTCATGACCAATATTTTGATGGTTGTAATGGACCATGAAAATATAGGTCATGTTCTATTTTTTGCATTGTCACTTGGTCATTTCCCTTGGGTGCAAAATGGCTTAGGCTTCGGTTATCTGTATGTAGGCTTAGGCCACCTTTTTATGGCAGTAATTTGGTCAGAATTTGCATCAGTGATTGTAAGTTAAAACCTGTTTTTCTCTTTGTAGGTTCCCATCCTGATTTTGACTTACCAATACTGATGCAAAATAGTAACCAAAATATTGTCATGTGAAAGTGGTCTTTAGGCTGAGGCCCCACGTCATAAAACGCAGCTTTTTTTGTTGCGGATTTTGCTGCGTTTTTTTGAGCCAAAGCCAAGAATGGCTACAAAAGTAATGGGAAATACACAGGAAGCTCATATATGTCTACCTTCTGCTCAATCCATTCCTGGCTTTAGCTCAAAAAAACGCAGCAAAATCTGCAACAAAGAAAGCTGTGTTTTCGCAATGTGGGGCCTCAGCCTTAAAAGGGCTATTACATTGAGACAAGTCTTCCTCATTTTCTCTATTACTTGAGCAGCACACGTTTCCCAAAGTCTATACATCCAGAGATGCTGACAGTATCCTTGTAAAATACCTTCAATGCGGACAGTGGTTTTGCTTCTTGTTAATGCTGTGAGTACATTTGTTGTTGCTGCCGTCTGTGAAGAGGTTTAGTCATAACATTCACAAGCTATGTCACTATTTTTATAATAATAATAAAAAAAATTGGGTTTGGTCCAGATCCCCTATGGTATGGAGGATACTTAGCACTGCTGGCGTCTCCAAGCCTTCAACACCCCTCGATTCACAGTCAGAAAAAAATATGACTTCCACTGATAGAAATGACTCCTATGAGTCACCTCTTTCGATATTCAGGACTTGTGTTTCTAATTTTTTGCATCAGTTTTAGTTTATTAAAAAGCAATATAACATAATTACATAGCGGGGTCACAAGACACACATTCAGCACGTTCTTACTATCATTTGCTAACTATGTTGATCCAGAGAAAGGCAACAACAAAACCTTCTTGAGATAAGTGTTAGCCTATATATTCACTGTATAAGAATGAGGGCTGTTGACATGACCGATTTTTTTGATGGTCTATTTTATTGGAACGTGAAATAGATCATGTCCTATTTTTTGCCGTTTATGTGGAAATGTATGAGAGATCTGTGAAAACAGGTGCCCCTTGGGTACAAAACAGCTGACATTTTGTACCACATTTGTCTGAATGCAGGCTTAAAGTTACACCACATAAAGCTGTGTTTCTACAAGAGTATTTCTTGTAACAGATTATTGTTTTTTTATTTTTGTCTTTGAAAACGCTGCATGGAGAGTCTATGGGGAGAGGCAAAAACAAAAAACGTGTTTCTGATGCATTGTTTCCACTGTGTTTCTCCTGTTTTTTTTAGCTGTGAGTTGCTATGTGTGGCCTTAGCCTAAAAAGATTTTTAAAGAAAAAAAGAAAAAATTAGAGCATATAGAATGATGTTGGTAGTCCCTTTAGTGTGACTACATGCATCCAGGGGCGTAGCTATAGGAGGTGCAGAAGTAGTAATCATTACCGGGCCCTGGAGACTCTTAACTAAAGATACTGGGGCAAGCGGGAGTAGGATACAGAGGTTTCAGATCCTAAAAATAAAAAATTGACTTGCTGGCGGTTTAGTCATCCCAAACAGCCTAATAGTTTCCCTTTAACGTTGTTCTTTTCTATTAGAGAGCCAATGCTGTATCTTAGAAAGCAGACAGAACTTGTCACATCAGTGTAACATTTGTACTTATAAAGGGGTTGTCCAGGCTAATTTTTTTTTTTTTTTAATTAGGTCGAGAAGGTGAAAATATATATACATTCCCCTGTCCCCAGGTCTCCGTTGTACCCCCCAGCGAGTCCGGTTCTGCTGCTCAACTGTCTTCTTTTGCGGAAGTCCTTGCCAGCTGTTCTGTCTTCAATCCCTTCCATTGAGGCCACTGCGCTGGCCCCTTCCACTGGCCTCAGCGGTCTATGGAAGGGACCCGGGGATGTCGCTACCTGTGGCATTCCTGTCCCTTCCTTAGGGACCCGGGTACGTCACAGCGGTCATGTGTGGTGCGTTGAAAAAAACAATGGAGCTGCAGGAACGGATCGCGCTGGGAAAGACCAGAGCAGCAGGGACAGGTGAGTATGTTTTTTTTTAAATTCTTTTCCTCTACTCCAGCCTAATTAAAAAATAAAATGTTAGCCTAGACAACCCCTTTAAGATACATGAGCATTGATTCGAGCTGTACTAACCTTGGCTTCACTCCACGCAATGAGAGAGAACTCATCGACACAGGGGATCTTCAATCTTTGACTTCTAAGGATACCCATGGTGAACGGCGGTAGAATACAGAGGTTTGGAACCCTAAACTACAGCTGCTTAATGGTATACTCTCAGTTTAGTGGTCCCAAATAGCCTGATGGGTTCTCTTTAATATTGTTCTTCTCTTTTAAGAGCCAATTCTCATATCTAAGAAAGCATACAACATTTGCCCTTGTTCACATCAGAGCAGAATTTGGATTGGACACTCTCCAATGCTGATACAATTATTCATGTAAGAATCTGATGAGATTTTCTTCATGACTAATTCTTAAAATTTTATTTTGGTCATGACATCCATAGATGAATAACATGTTAATGATTCATAAGCTGCTGCCAAAATCATGATGAAAAGACTTTTAATGGATGGAGTTGTAATTTTCACATCTAGTCCCCCCATATCAGAATGTTATAAAATGAGATCTGTTGCTTGGATCGCTCGTTCCTTTGTAATGTTGTATGAATTGAGATGTAGAAGATAACACTGCCACCCTAATAATGTAGTCACTAGCTCTGACAAGGCATTGCTGCACCTCTGTGAACGGGGAATGGACAGTAAGAACAATCATTATTTAGCGTCAAAATATTTTACAGCAATTTACAATTTAGAAATTATATGTACAGACAA
Source organism: Leptodactylus fallax (assembly GCA_947044405.1). Lineage (NCBI taxonomy): Eukaryota > Metazoa > Chordata > Amphibia > Anura > Leptodactylidae > Leptodactylus > Leptodactylus fallax. Next base: position 1,209,194 of record CAMRHE010000410.1, read on the forward strand.
AAATCAGACAATACACAGCAACAACAGTTCATGAAAGGGGTTTAAAGGGAATGTATTGCCAGAAAGTGACCTATTGGATATATCACGTTTTACATTATTTTTTAAGAATTTTTGGTGGTGATGGTTTTTAATTTTCCAATTTATTATTTATATTTAAAGAAAAAAAATCTTGTAATTCCAACTCTTGCTACTAAAATTGTCTGTCGCTTCCTATTTTCTGGAGATGAACCATAGGCCATAGACACAATGGTCTGGAGCAGACCCTATTCACTTGTATGGGAGAGTTTTCTAGGCATGGTCTGTGACCTGTGCAGAGGTCATTGCACAGAGGAGGGGAGAAGATAAGCTGTGAAATCACCTACTGTGACTGGTGGATTCTTTAAACCTTGATTTGTAATGTAGGCTATTATCTGCTGACACATAACCTTAAGGGCTCTACACACAAGATTTTATAATCTGTGAAAAAATAGGACTCAAAATGTAACAATACTTGTATTCAATGGTCCAACTTTTATAAAAAAAAACAAAACAAAAAAAAAAAACAGGGTGACATCACCACCACAACTCCTACGGGCTTCCTTCCATTGGGTTGCTGCATAGAAAATTCAAAAATATATATCTGATATGTAAAAAGTTTTAAAAGTATGAAACTACTTCTTCAAGTTGTCGAACTTACAGTATATAAGACATAGGAGTAATGGTCTACATTGATCAGGCGCCATAATACCTCTATGGACTTGTTCATATCATCACAGACTACACTTCTCAAAGAGGGAGGCCTAGAGCCAGGAGTGGACACAGACAAAAGAGCACCCATGTGCAAAAACTGTATTATGGCCCCTTTGCTCTCCAGCACCTTAGCATAACATACTGGTACTATATATGCAGCGCTACTATAACTGGCTTATGCTAGGTTCACACTAGCGTTCAGTTTTCCATTCTTTGGGTCCATTTGGGGACCCGAAGAACGGAAACCTAATCTGCTTAAAAAGTGGTTACCTGCGGAAACCTGTGAACCCCATAGATTATAATGGGGTCCAACCAGTTTCTGCTTAAAAAAATGCGGAGAGAAAAGTCCTGCTTGCATGGGATGGAAACCCTGAATGTAGTTCCAGCGCTAGTCTGAACCTATCCTTAATAGTATTGAGACAGAACCCCCTTTGTTTGTGCTCCTATCAGGAGCACCCACACTCTTAGCAACATATTCTGCAGCACTGTACAATTTGTAGGGTTCAAGTACTGACAAAAAAAGATACATTACAAAGAAATAGTCAATTCACACACTGGGACTGAGGGCCCTGCTCGCAAGAGCTTACAATCTATGAGGTAGAGGGGGTGACACAGGAGGTAGCAGGAGCTACAACAGACATAGCATTGCTTATACAATGGTCAGACAATTCTGTAATAGAGGTTACTGTCATTACACATATATAAATCTGTATGAGCCGTCATGATTCATGTCCTTTAACAGATGGTGCCTGGACATTTAAAGTTAGTCTGAAACGGCATCATATCCTGTGAGGTAATGCGGGAGCGTGAACAGAGGAGGGTATGTTTTAGGGATTCCAACTACCCTTCCAACTAAGGGTTTACATTAGGAGTTGTAAAGAAAAGTAAAGAAACACCCACACACCATAGTCACAACCCTCCTTGTTCCTATCATTTGCAGTCCCATTCATATTTACTGTAACTAGATACTGACATAATCAGTATATTGTTATTGCACTTATTGAATCATGGATTAAAATGATTTATTCTGATGTTTCTGTTCAGCTCTGTTCACTTGAATGATATTGACTTGCAATACCAAATACAGTCCATTGACAAAGGTGGTGCTATTCCTGGAAACAAGATATTTTATAATGACTACCATTTGATAACTTTTCACTCTTCTGGCATTAGAGATAAAATGTGATTATATAGTAATTATATACATATATATATATATGCAAATGTTTTAGGCAGGTGTGGAAAAAAATGCAGCTGAGGATGCCTTCAAAAATAGAAGTGCTAATAGTTTATTTTTGTCAATTAACAAAATGAAGTGAATGATGAAAAGAGAAATCTAAATCTCATCAATATTTGGAGTGACCTTTACCCTTTGCCTTCCATCAATTCTTCTACACTTGCAGACAGTTCTTACAGGGAGGTTGTTCCCACCATCTTGGAGAACTAAGCCCAGATCTTCTGTGGATGTAGGCTTACTCCAATCCTTCTGTCTCTTCATGTAATCCCAGACAAATAGGAAGAGTATGCTATGTATGCTGTTACTTGTAGTGCTATGCATCGTACCATATGCTGGGCTGCTAACAATTTGGAGAAATATTTCCAGAGTAGGTGAACTGTTGCAATTTTTGTGTTGAGATCAGGGCTATATCTGTGGGGCCATATCATCGCTTCCAGGACTCCTACTCCAAAGGGTAAAGGTCACACCAAATATTGAATGGATTTAGATTTCTCTTTTCTTCATTCACTTTACATTTTGCTAATTGACAAAATACACTGTTAACACTTCTATTTCTGTATCATTCTCACTATGCGGCATTTTTCCACATATTATGAGAGCTGGGCTCCCTTCTTCTGACTCTTTGACTTCAGCCATATATACAGCCTTGTGAGGGTTCCTTTCTTTTTTCAATCTGACGTCCATAAACCTCACTTTCTAAAATAATCTTTAAAAAGTCTCTGTAAACCGCACATGCAATGTGCTGAATCAGTGAACCTTTTCTGATATGGTGACTAATGTTTTGGCAGGGTATTACTATTACATTTAGCAGTGGATCCAAATGTTTGTGCAGTTTACACATTCAGATGGTATCGTTCCCAATAAGCATGTGTTGTTTCAGTCTGCACAGGACGTTAAATTACATATGGCATCTAAAACCAACCCATCCTTGAAGACGGATAGAATAGTAAATTGACAAGTAATAAGACTTCTTCCTTTATGAAAAACAGCAGCATCTTGTTCTTTACTTGATGGCTCCAGTCACATTCTGGGTAATAATAGATAAACTGTGTTCCTTTACCGAATCAGTCATGCCTATTATATACAGTATTACTCTAAAAACTAAGCTTTGTGATGTATTATATTTGCTCTGCACAATAATATAAATTGGGAAGATACTTGGACAATGTTCACACATTTAGGATTGTATCGGGATCTTGGCACTTATTCCACACATAAATCCTGACAACATCAGCTGACATTCTACCAGTAATGCATGTTATTGGTGTATTTTGTACTCCTTTGGTGTATGTTGCTTTATGTTCACTGAAGCAGTTAGATACTGCAGCTGCATCTCCCTCCTTCCCATCTCCTTCTTGTCTTCTATTTACTGTTTTACACGAGAAGGATTGCCTTCACTTTTCACCTTCTTTTCCTTCACGTGGAGCGAACATTCAGTTTGCTGACCTATTTGTATATATACCCTAATACGCATAGTCTTCAACCTCCTGCTACAGCCAGGACAATGCTGGGTCCTGGAGAGTGGAGAAACCCACTAGACCAGAAAACATCTATCTATTCTCTATCCTCCCTCCTGGTCCTCATCTTTTTTCTGTCATTGTGGGGCCCCCATCACCAATCATCTTGCTCACAGAGCTAAGGAGGCCCTAGTCCAGTGATGGCCAACTTTTTGAGCTTGGTGTGTCAAAATTCGTAAAAAAAACGAGCATAACTCAGGTGGTATGTCACTTTTAGAAAAACCCATAATGTTGTGATATTTGTAGCTCTAATAACAAAAAGTTATATTTTTAATATATGTACTGTATTTATTAATAAAGCAAAAACAGATAATTCCTTACCTTACCACTTAGTGACTTTTTTTTTTGCTGAATTTCATTTGCTAAATCTTCAATTGAAGGTTGGTATTTTGTACACTTCAAGCCCAAGCAAGCGCTACTAACTTCATCTGTTAGTCAGTTTCTTTTATTGGTTTTAATATTATTTAACGCTGAGAATAAGGTCTCAAAAGCATGTAGAGGGAAAAATTGTGAGTAAAGCCTTTGCTAGATATTTCAAGGTGCAAAAAGTATCCGGTAATTGGTTCCAAGCTCTCCAAATTTCATGCTCATAGTGGCACTCCTCTTCGTTCGCCAAGCGATTCCTTTCCATATTCTCAAGCTTTGACCTCAAGTCGACTAACACCTGAGCCCAGATACCCAGTGAGGTCTTGGCAGAGTTAACTGTCTCTGATGGGGTGTTCCCTTCCCCCAGAATTGCTGAGCAGTAACTGTGTTGGGGTTCAGTGGCAGCAGGGTGAGATTTTGGTAGCTGCTTTAAGATAATGCTCGGGGTGTAAGGAGCACACACACTTGAGATGACTCTCTTATCCCTCTGTAGTTACTGGAATGGACCTTGGTCCAGCCGTCTACCGCTGACAGGGCAACTGTGGGACACAGTTTTAGTGTTCCCAGGGGTCTGGGTGCAAATCCACAATAAATGTAGTGCGGGTGGGAGCTCTGATTTCACTTCCTAACAACTAACAGCCTTCACTAACGGAGGTAATATGGCCACCATTCGCACCGTGCTCTCAGCAGGAAGCAGGAGAGATGCCCCGCCTCCGGATGCTGTCAGCTTGCTGCGTGTCAGCAAAAACATCTCAGTGTGTCACCTCTGACACGCGTGTCATAGGTTAGCCATCACTGCCCTAGTCTAAGGCAAGGGGTAGGTATCAGCCTAATACTGAAAAAAAAAATAGAAGGCATGTGATATTTGCATTTAGCAATATAACAGACCACCAGAATAAATTCTACTAGTGGGCCCTAGGCACCCCAGTCTAACACTAGACCATCTTACTGCCATTCACCAGCGAGTTCTAAATGAACTATTTAACTAACCCAAGATCACCATGAATCTTTACATTAACCCCTTTACTGCCCTAGACCACCGCTTATTCTATCATTAACACCTTAAAGAGAACCTTTTACAACTTCTACTAACTCCATTTCTTAGCATCTCTTAATAGGTTCTGTTACACTGATTCCAGCACAGTTGGGATTTTTCTCTAACCCCCACCATTCCTGAGCAAACAATGCTGTTAGTTTTGGTGCCTGATATGCTATTTAGACTCTGTACTGTCAGGAGGGTGGCATTAGGTAGGAGCAGACAAGGGGTGTGATTCTGAGCTCTGACACTGGCTGCCTCTGATTGGAGCTCTGAATCACACCCCCTGCCTGACACCGCCGTTCTGACATTACAGAGCTTAAATAGCACATCAGGCACCAAAATTAACTTCACTTGTTACTTGGAAATGGTGGGGGCTAGAGAGAAAATTCCAACTATGCTGGAATCAGTGGAGCAGCGCCTATTTATAGATGCTAAGAACTGGAATTGGTGTGGGTGATGAAAAGTCCTCTTTAACTGCACTAGACCACCAGGGATTCTTACATTCACCCCTTCATGGCCCTAGATCTTCAAAGACATTGGAATTAACACACTCACTGTCTTAGACCACATATATACTGCCATTAAGCGCTTTTTTTCACAAGACCACCAGGGATACTAACATTATTCACTTCACTGCTCCGGACTACCAGGAAAGATTACCAGGAAAGGACCACTGTGAAAGATTACCAGGGATGCAGAAACTCACACCATTACTGCCATAGACTGTGAATTTTTAAGGCACTGTTAATATTTATTACGGTATAGCTGAGCTTTGAGTGAGCAGCGTCCAGATCCTAAACTACCCCCTCGCTAGTTACAAAGGGTTAGTGCATCACCATATTGGTTCTAGATGAATGCCCAGGCACAATGTTTCGATCTCACATTATGTGCTTGTTCTTTCTGCCTCCTCTACTGCCTAACACAAATGTATTCTTTTCGAGAATGTTACACTCACAGCAGCTATAACTTACTAGCTTTGTACCCATACATCTTCATGTACATATATTTAGGCTTTTTTGCTTAAATTATAAGAATCTCAAAAAAATGAGGTATAGTTATCTGAAACAAGCTCAAGTATCAATTGCATTTCTCATAGTAAAGCTGAACCTTATTAAATGTCTTATGAATTTCGTGTCCTACCTGGGTTTTATCAAGTAATAAATCATAAAGGTATCTGGTAATTCTATATCTCATGCTCCTGTTTATTGACGACCCATAGGTCAGGTCATGCAAGTGTGAATTCCGTGACTGTAGTATATTAGGCAAGACCCACTGGTCTTTCCAAATTGGCTGCCATGAAATGCATGCACACCCAAAAAGGACTTGCCAAGATTTGATTATTTACTATTATATGTCAGAGATAAAATAAAAATCTTAGTGTAATTTAGATAAAATTTGCTCAGTAAGAACACACCAAATTTGGGGAATAAAAACATGTTTCGCTGCCAATTCTTGATATTCAATTTCTTTTCTCAGTATCTGAAGTTAGTTCTTAGGGTCATGCACAGATTTCTATAATACTCATTTATTCTCCATATGCTTGAAAATCCTTTAGCTAGATTATCAGGTTTTCTGGTTTACAGGGAGGACGTACATTCAGAGCAGCAGCTCTGAAGAAAGATAATAACAAAGTATCTGTGATGTCACTTGCTCAATATCTCTGTAGCTCTGCATCGTAATACAGAACTTTGCCCTGGAGGTGACAGAACGTACAAAATGAGCCAATGTTAATTGGTTCAACACTAGAAATAATTTCTCCCATGTTATTTTCCACTTCTGGTATAGGTTACTATGTCAGGAAGTTACATGAATGTATTTGTGCTTTGTGTATTTTCTTTTTAGAATTCATTGTAATGAATTATTTCCTTTCCCAGTGGTGTCATGTGTCTCTCTGAAGCAAATAGTAAGGGTTCAAGCACACAGCTAAGCCCTCTGCATGGAGCTGGTCTAGCTCACTCAACCTCTTCGCACTGCTGTATAGGCTCCACCAACTCTCTAAAAGTGAAATAAAACCCCTCTATCCACATGAAATCAAAGGCATAAGGAGGAGAACGGTAGAGATATTTTCTCTATTACAATCCGACTATGGCCATGTTCAAAATGGAGACATAATATAGCCACATGTATGAGCCATGCATCATTCCATCCATGGCTATGTAAAACACCCTGTGCACCATGACTAGGAGTAATGATTTGAAGCTCCTGGGCCTGTTGCAAAATTTGCACTACTATGTACCATTTAGAATAATGGTAACATTTACGTGGCATAGGGAGCTTTGGGACCCCTCAGGTTCTTGGGTCCACCTTCTTACTCACTGTGACATGTGTAGCTGATGAAGGTCCATGACCGAAACAACACATGTCTTCTGCCATAAACGTAATAAAATATATTGTTGAGAATCTGACTTATCTGAGAGTGCAAACATCTTTTCTAGGTTGTGATCCTACTTTAGCCCCATGTACCACAGCTACATGATTCCTGCACCCCCTATAGTTATATCACTGCACATAACTAAAATCTACTCTTTGTTAAGAAGGCCAATTGGCTATATACCTCCAATAGCCATCTGCCCAACAGATATTGATCCCAACTTCCTCATTCGCAACGTGGCTAAGCATGCATGCATTTTGTGTATTTTATTAGTGGTCTTATTAGTAATTGACAGACTTCCCTGTATGAGTTTGCATACAGAGAAAGCTGTCAACCCGTGAGCAGCACCTCCAGCTCTACTCCTAAAGAAGATCTGTTACCATTCCTGATATGTCTGTTTTGTATAATTTTGTCAATTTTTCTTAAAACTCTGATTTGTGCCATTCCTCCGTCATTCCACCTAGAAATTTAAGATTGACTTGCCCACGGACTGGACTGTCTGTACAATTTGACAGTTTTCATACTGACAGATTATCAAGCAGGAACACTACATATATGAGAAGATCACCCAGCCACAATAAGGAAATCATGTCTGATACTGTAAGTCCCAGACCATAGAAAGTTCCTGCATTCATGGTCGTATCCATTGGCAACCAATCAAGATAACATTGTCACCACTAAGGTGGTTAGAGAAAACTCTAAACTCTAAGGGCAGCAGCACACGACCGTTTTTCACCCATGAAACATGGCCCGTATGCTAGCCAGATGTACTAACTTAACTTCAAGCTGGGAGCGGGACTCCCAGAATCCTAGTTATCTAGATTGCTAGGAGTCCCTGCCTCCCAGCGTAGGAGTTGATATGGGACAGTATGTCGCTGGGAGGCAGGGACTCCTAGCGTCATAGATAACTAAGATTCTGGGAGTCCCGCTCCCAGTTTGAAGTTCAAGTCAGTACATCTGGCTAGCACATGGGCCATGTTTCATGGGTGAAACACGGTCATGTGCTGCTGCCCTTACTCTTGAACCCCTTTCCATCACAGGCATTTTTTGATTTTTGTTTTTGGCTCCCCGCCTTCCAAACTCCATAACTTGTTTGATTTTTTCACTCACATGAGGGCTTAATGTTTGCAGGACAAATTGTACTTCATAATGGTACCATTTAATATTCTGCATAATGTACTGGGGAGCTGGAAAAAACATTCAGAATGGGGTGGAATTGGAGAAAAACTAAGTTCATGAGACTTTCTTATGGGCTTTGTTTTTACGGCATTCAAAATGACATGTCACCTGTATTCTATGGGTCGATACCATTCTGGGGATACCAAATTTATAGAGTTTTTTTTAACGTTTTAACCCCTTTAAAAAAAGCCAAAACTTTGCAAAAAAAGAAAAATTTCTTGGAGTCGCAATATTCTAATACCCATAACTTTTTTATATTTATGTGTACAGGGATGCATTAGGCTTCTTGTTTTTTTGGGGCCAAATTTACTTGTTATTTATACCATTTTGGGGAATGGCTATTGCTTTTTTATTCAAATTTTTATGAGAGGCAAAACAGCAAAAAAACAGCAATTTGGTTCTTTTGATTTTTCTCCAGCTACAGCATTCATCGTACGGGAAATATATTTTTATAAGTTGTAAACCAGGCATTTTCATACAGAGGGATACCTAATGTGTATGTGTATGAGCAGCTGCCATATGTAAATACCCGACATCCGTCGTACTATTACTATTAGAAATGGGTTAAATATGATAATATTCATGAGAAAATTCGTTTAAGGCTAAGGCACCACGTTGCGAAAATGCAGGTGGGGGGGACCGCTGCATTTTACAGTTCCAGCAAAGTGAATGAGATTCTGGTTAATATCATCCACACATTGCGGAAAAAAAAGGGCTGCCAAAAAATTGCATTTTCAAAAACACGTGTATTCTTGAAAAATGCAGCATGTTAGTTGTAGCTGCAGATTCTCAAGCGGTTTTCCTATATATTTTATGGGGGAAGAAAAAACACAGAATAATGCAGCAAAATGCAATGAAAAAAGTGTTTTTAACTGTGTTTCGCTACATGGGGCCTTATGCTTATTTCACAAACCCAAAAGAAATGGTCACAAAAAACTTAAATATACTCAAGATACTGTATATATCAAAAATATAGAAATTTTATTAAATAAGAAAATACATAGAAATATATAGTGGTTAAAAAGAGAGACATCAGACAGATAAAACAAAAGACCCCCAACTCATGTCGCTTAAACTGGGAGCAGCTATAATAGTATGTAATAACCCAGTGTACACTAAAATGCTGGCTAGAGTAAATGAATCAATATTCACACTAATAATGTTCAGGAGAAAAATACCATGTGCAGTTGGTGAAGGAGATTAATCCAAATGACATCAAACTTCAATAATAAGTAACATATAATCAAGTCCAAATACAGATCTTATAGGTAACTCACATGGTATAGTCCTTATACACAATGAAGATACTAAACCAGCCAGCACTAGAAATATCCAAAAAAAATCACATATTGGCTACTAATGAAGTAATACTTGTAGACATGGTGAATAGCTAGCTAGCTTCGCCATAACTAGCAGTCCTCAGCAAAAAGACGACCCCAGTGTTGAGGAGGTGCCTTATGCTTATTTCTCATCTCAGGATTTCAGCTGCCCTCCTGTCTCCCCCCCCCCCCACTTCAAGGTTTTCAGCTCATTCCAGCATGACTTGAGCTTGTTGTAGATGACACAGTTATCTCTGTATTTATATACAAAGATAACAGAAGTATGGCTTAGGAAACTTATCTAACCCTTATCAGGGTTTAAAAACTGAAAGCAGTATGCATGGTATGCCTGACCAGAGAGGAGGTCTGTAACCTAGGCAACCAGCTGTAAACACTGAGGAGAAAGATTTAGCTGTATCTGGCAAATGGAGCAAGATAGATACAGCAATGTATTGTTAAAACACTTCACTTAGCTTAAGCTACAAGTCTGAATATGATCCTTGAGATGGGAATACCCCTTTAAAAACATTGAAGCCATTTCTTACAATACCACATGACATCCTCCTCTGAAGCAAATAATTAACTTATATAATAACCAGAATACTTTGCCTTTATTAGCTGAAGAACATAAATATAACTGATTCTGAATGTACATAAATATGTATTTTATATTAAACTTGACCTGAGAGGAACAATGCATGAATATTTATATTTAGATAGAAAATGGATCACATTTCTTCCAGTTTAAGATTTGGATTCTGTGAAACGAGTTTGTTTGTTCTCGTGCCCAAAATATGTCCTACACTGTCCTGTTGTCTGCAACATAATGGAATATAATGTTGGGCCCGGACAGTGGTTATTGAGACGGTGCCAACTTCACTAATGAACATGTGGTTCCAATAATTATATGACTACTTGTAAGTTGGCTGGCCAGGGGCCAAACACTTCATGTTAAGGGGGCAACAGATGTAGCAGAGTAAAAACAAACAAAAATTATTAAGTACAGTACCATCCTCCCAACATTTTGAAGTTTTTGGGAAACAATAAAAATAACTATAGTCTACAGTCTTTTGTTACGAACTGTAAATGAGAAACGCGTTAACACAACATAATATTGGTTTTCGGTAGTACAGCACAAAAATTAAAAGAAATGTGTAATTATTTAGGAGCGAACAATTTTTTTTTTTTTTTTTTTTTTGCCCGTTGAACAGTTGAGATCACAAAGGGTCAAGCAAAATGTGCAATACATTTCAGTTCTGTGATATTCCCACTGCACAGACAGAATATATTTAGTTACATAATGGTAGCATTAAATGTCATTATGAAGTGAATCCAATGTCTTGAGGCTAGAATTTAAGAAAATCACGATAAGCTTCTTAAAACATTTGAAACAGCTTAATGCAGCTAAAATGCAACATTTGCCAGCCACAGGTTTTGATGAGTTGAAAAGAGTTATTGGGTTCTGTTGACATACACTTCTAAGCTAATCCACTGTTGATACTATTGCCTATGTACACACTGACGTGAATTTTCCAATTTGGTACGACAATCTTATCCTAAGAAGGTTGAGGCTTTTCTTAAGTTTATTGGAATAATAAAGCAGAAATATCAGTATACTGACTGCTTCCATCCGATAATGCTGGTTTAAGTCTGAAATGAAAATACCATCTGAAAGTTTTAGGATCTAAAGTTCTAAGGGCTATAGTATATCTCTCCAACCTGGGGGAATGGGTGCTGTATAACTGATTAAACAGAGGAAAAGGTATTGTGGTAGATTAACTAATAAATAGGCACCAGATTTCTGGTGAAATTTGTACAATTTTGGCCACTGAGTCAACTTTTTGCAACAAAATTTTTTAGGAAATTAAGCCAACTAATAAGTGCTGTAAAGTTAGGCTAGACAGTCTAAAAGTGCGCCAGATTTTCAAACAGCATAAGACACTTTGGAAAATCGGGTGCAGTTTAAGACTGTCTAGTCTAACTAGAAAAATATTACGGTTATGGGTTCTAAATTTTGTTAAGGACAAGTTGATCCAAGTTGATACAAGTTGATTGTCAGATTGGAGTCGGGAAGGAATTTTTTCCCCTGAAATGGGGCAATTGACATCAGTCTCATGGGATTTTTTGCCTTGCTCTGGATCAACACTGTAGGGTACTGCAGGGTTATAGGTTGGACTTGATGGGCCGGTGTCTTCATCCAACTATGTAACTGTCTAAAAGTTACAGTTTTAGTTTATCTACCCCACTATGTACTGTTCACTCTAGCATCATAGCTTTAGTTTTTACCAAAGCTATGATGCTGTAATGGATCCAAACACTGACTGACAGGACCTCATTAACTTATTTATTATGCTTACTTATATAGCACCATCATATTCCGCAGCGCTTTACAGACATTGACAGTCACTGTCCCATATCTGGCTCACAATCTATATTCCCTATCAGTATGTCTTTGGAGTGTGGGAGGAAACCAGAGTACACCCACGCAAACACGGGAAGAACATGCAAACTCCTTGTAGATGTTGTCCTTGGCAGGATTCGAACCCAAGTCTCCAGGGCTGCAGTTCTAACCACTGAGCCACCGTGCTGCCAACTTATTATTATGTTACTTTTGATCCTCTTATTGCCATATTATGTTATTTTTAGCCATATAATGTGGATGAAACCCTGATGGAAACCTCTCAGCATATACACATACAATATATACTTGTACAGTGGGGGAAAAAAGTATTTAGTCAGCCACCAATTGTGCAAGTTCTCCCACTTAAAAAGATGAGGCCGGCCTGTAATTGTCATCATAGGTAGACCTCAACTATGAGAGACAAAATGAGAAAACATATCTAGAAAATCACGTTGTCTGATTTTTTAAGAATTTATTTGCAAATTATGGTGGAAAATAAGTATTTTGTCACCTACAAACAAGCAAGATTTCTGGCTCTCACAGACCTGTAACTTCTTAAGAGTCTCCTCTGCCCTCCACTCATTACCTGTAGTAATGGCTCCTGTTTGACATTGTTATCAGTATAAAAGACACCTGTCCACAACCTCAAACAGTCACACTCTAAACTCCACTATGGTGAAGACCAAAGAGCTGTGGTAGGACTCCAGAAACAAAATTGTAGACCTGCACCAGGCTGGGAAGACTGAATCTGCAATAGGCAAGCAGCTTGGTATGAAGAAATGAACTGTGGGAGCAATAATTAGAAAATGGAAGACATATAAGACCACTGATAATCTCCCTCGATCAGGGGCTCCACGCAAGATCTCACCCCGTAATGCTCACAAGAATGGTGAGCAAACATCCCAGAACCACACGGGGGACCTAGTGAATGACCTGCAGAAAGCTGGGACTACTGTAGTGTAACAAAGGCTACCGTCAGTAACATACTACACCAACAGGGACTCAGATCCTGCAGTGCCAGACGTGTCCCCCTGCTTAAGACAGTACATATCCGGGCCCGTCTGAAGTTTGCTAGAGAGCATTTGGATGTTCCAGAAGAGTATTGGGAGAATGTCATATGGTCAGATGAAACCAAAGTAGAACTGTTTGGTAGAAACACAACTCGTCGTGTTTGGAGGAGAGGGAATGCTGAGTTGCATCCAAAGAACACCATACCTACTGTGAAGCATGGGGGTGGCAACATCATGCTTTAGGGCTGTTTCTCTGCAAAGGGACCAGAATGACTGATCCGTGTACATGAAAGAATGAATGGGGCCATTATCGTGAGATTTTGAGTGCAAACCTCCTTCCATCAGCAAGGACAATGAAGATGAAACGTGGCTGGGTCTTTCAGCATGACAATGATACCAAGCACACCGTCAGGGCAACGAAGGAGTGGCTTCGTAAGAAGCATTTAAAGGTCCTGGAGTGGCCTAGCCAGTCTCCAGATCTCAACCCTATAGAAAACCTTTGGAGGGAGTTTGAAGTCCGTGTTGCCCAGCGACAGCCCCAAAACATCACAGCTCTAGAGGAGGTCTGCATGGAGGAATGGGCCAACATACCAGCAACAGTGTGTGCCAACCTTGTGAAGACTTACAGAAGACGTTTGACCTCTGTCATTGCCAACAAAGGATATAGAACAAAGTATTGAGATGAACTTTTGTTATTGACCAAATACTTATTTTCCACCATAATTTGCAAATAAATTCTTTAAAAATCAGACAATGTGATTTTTTGGATTTGTTTTCTCATTTTGTCTCTCATAATTGAGGTCTACCTATGATGTCAATTACAGGCCGGCCTCATCTTTTTAAGTGGGAGAACTTGCACAATTAGTGGCTGACTAAATACTTTTTTTTCCCCACTGAATGTATGTTCATGAATAGGTAATCAAATATGCATATTATATTTTTGGCATATAGTTTTAGGTAGAGATTCACTTTTCAGTACCACAGCTTTAAACCACACTATTCTGTACTAAATTGTGTCAGATTTATCAAACACTGCGTTTCTACAATATGGGGTTTTAGCCTCAAAGGGTTTTTCCATGTCAGGGTTTCACCTTCCCTCCTGTCACTTCTCTTCTGAACTATCTGGTTTTGAGTTGGTCTGCAGTGTACTTGTTCTAAATTTCAGAGTTATCTCAGAATTTACATACAAAGATAACAGAGCCACTGACCAATGGACTGTTCTAGCCCATATCAGGGCATGGCAGCTGAAAGCACCTTGCAAAGAAAGAGAAGAGAATATAGATACCTGTGAACAGGGACTGAGTCATCAGCCTGACCAGAGAGGTGGTCTGTAACCTAGGCAACCAGCTGTAAACACTGAAGAAGCATAATGAGTTATATCTGTCAAACAGAAAAAGATAGATAAAGCAATGTATTGGGTAAAACACTTCAGTTAGCTTCAGTTACATGTTTAAATATGATCCTGAAGATGGGAGTACCCCTTTAATAAATTTGTGCATCTTTGTCTTTGTCCCAGAAATTGAACTTTATGTCTGCAGATTTGCACTATTATTTGTTCCAATTTTCTGGGATGCTGTTCCCCCTTCTGCAAAATCTCACCCACTTTTTAACACCAGAATCGTGGTTAAAATGCAATACATTTCCTCGCTGATCATTCAATTTCCCAGACAAACCAATGGAATAACAAAACAATGGATAACATTCGGTATTGATTTCTCTAGTACCCCAGGTTGGGTATCCAATGTTAGAGAGTCTCACACCTGAGATTCTGATAGTTTAGCTTCCCAGTCGCTGGAGCCCGATTCAGAGATGTAAACCTGGGAGAGCCCTAAAGAGGGAGAATCACAAACTGCATTTCACAGCATAAGTGCAAGTTGCCTTTTCAAGAGGTGTGACCTTTATAAAAGGTAACAGCTAAATATATCCAGACCCTAAATAATAGTATTGGACCCCAGATTGTTACTGGTTGATCAAAATAAACAATTGCATATGTTTTTACGCTATTTAGTAATCACACTAAATATTGTGTTAATTTTATTTTGTAGCCAATGGGGGAGAGATGGATGTCAGGCTAAAAATGGCTACACACAATCGTAAAATATCATACAAAATGTCATGCACTTTATCTAAAAATGTTGCTGTTTTCTGCCTGAAAAAAACTCTCTGAAGTTCCTGCCACTAAGTGTCTCCCTTCTTCCTAATTTGTTGCTCACTACCTGTTACTAGGGAAGGTCTGTCTTCAGAAACAAACAGGCTCAAGATGGAACACAGGAAGTAGAGGGGGGAGGGCCTCTCTTCAACGCCACTGCATTTTTACATAAAGATCTGCTGCTTTGTGTTCTATGCCTGTACACTGCTCAGAGAGGAATCTGTAAGGAGAGTCTTTCTGACTAGCAGCTTCTTTTATTACTGAAAGATATTAGTTTTAGACAGCTTTCCTGATTGTACTCAGATTTCACTTTTTCTGTGTCAGGAATCTTTTTAGTTGCATCATAACCTGGTTTTAGAGCCTAGTGTCCCTGAATCTCCCATATTATGTTTACTTGAGCTTTTATCAGCTATTTGTTTGCTGTTTTACAGTTACCCTGTTGTCCTGATCAGTGGGGTTCTTAGCGGTCAACTCCCACTGATCTGCAAATTATCCCCTATGAATAGGGGATAACTTGCTTTTGTGGGAAAACCCTTTAAGACTCTGCAATATTTATTTATTTATTTTTTTCTTGGCAAAATTCAGAATGTGACTGTTAGAGGCTTGTATTTTGTGGGGTATATATTATATATTTTATATATATATATCTCTTATATATATAAAAATGAGTTTCTGTCTGTCTGTCTGTTCTTTATGTGCAACCAAACGACTGATCCGATCCTCACCAAATTTGGCACACATGTACATGAGGTGTCCGGGAATATTATAGACTGGGTCTCATCTCTCTTGGACGTACCGTTCCTGAGGTATAGTATTCCCAAAAAATGACCAGCATTAGTCTATACAAGCCTGCAAGTCTTTCACTCATATTCCAACTGCCATACACACAGTCACATGTCACTTATCAGCCAATAACAGCTCGCAGGTGCTTACTCTCCTCAGGCACACAGGTTTCCATAGCAACCAAGCTATGTATGACCTGAATAGCAGTTCACAGGACCTTAAATATTCAGTCATATCACGTGTCAATATCAGCCAATATAAGTTCACATTTAATTTACCAGGTTTCCATAACAACACAGCCATAAATAGACTGTATCTATACTGGATTCAGTGGCGTAACTATCAATGGCAGGGCCCCAAGGCGAACATTTGACATGGGACCCCTCCCCCGGCAACCCCCCCACGCACAAACTGCATTTCTGCACACACTATTATGCCCCATAGTGGCCCCTGCATACACTATTAGACCTCATAGTGGCTCTTGCACACAGTATTCTGCCCCATAGTGGCCCCTGCACACAGTATCATAGTGGCTCCGTCATATAGTATTATGCGCACTTCCCGCTACTTCTTCAATGTTGGACCAGATGTCACGTGAGCCAGGCATGTATCGCAACGCATAATGACGTCGGACTGGCCCACCGACATCTGGGATACCACCAAGGAGGCCCGTAGCCTGCTGAAAAGACCCCAGAGTATAATGATAGCAGTGTTTGTGGAGTTCACGGCCCACAGGCCTTACTTACCAATGCACGCTCCTGCTCACAGCCGCCTCTGCAGAAGGTGAAGTGCAGGCGGCCGTGAGCAGGAGTGGGGATCGGTAAGTAAATAGGGCCCGTTACCTGCTGGTGTTAAAAAAAAAAAAAAAACATCAGAGGCCCGCCGGGTCCCCTAATGTCCCGGGCCCTGTGGCAGCTGCTACCACTGCTAAACCGGTATTTATGCCACTGACTGGACTGCCATACTGGATTTCAGCATTCTTATAAATTGAAACGTTTTTTAAACTACTCATGTCCCCTGCAGCAAAACGCATGGCTGCTGCTTGAGCTAATGAAAACTCTCAGCAGACCCAAGCCTGTCTCCCATCTGATAAGGTATGTTACAGACAACAGCGAGCTGCTGAAACTCCCCAGCAGACCCAAGCCCGTCTCCAATCTGACAAAGCATTGTCAGCCACATGCACACAGCTGCACTCCAGGTTTCAATAACAACCCAGCCATTTTTCTTCACTGCTGTAGGTCAGCTTTAAAGGGGCAGGGCGCTGTGGATGACACTGTTACACAAGGCCACATACACACAGTTTTAATCCAGGTTTTCCATAACAACAGATCGCAGGTTTTTCACTGATATCCAAACTGAGATGCACATGATCACATGACACTTATGGACCAATGGAAAATCGCAGGTTCAGTCTTGACATACACACAGCTTTACACCAGGTTTCCATAGCAACCAAGCTATTTATGTCCTGTATGAGTCAATAGCAGTTCGCACGTCCTTAAATATTCAGTCATATGACGTGTATTAGCCAATGTAAGCTCACATTTCATTTACCAGGTTTCCATAGCAACACAGCCATAAATAGACTATACCTATACTGGACTGTCATACTGGATGTCAAGTCCTAAACTGGCCAATTCTTATGGGGTCACTACACAAGCAAAAAATGAAATATACCTGTGCGAAGCCGGGTCCTTCCTCTAGTTATATATATATATATATATATATATATATATATATATATATTATATTTTTCAGTGGCACCTTTTGGGATGCCTGTAACTTATAGACTAAATTTTATTAACGCTTTTTGTTAGGAATAGAAACAAACATCTACAACCCCAATTCCAATGAAGTTGGGACATTGTGTAAAACATAAATAAAAGAATATGATGATTTGCAAATCCTTTTCAACCTATATTCAATTAAATATACTACAAAGCCAAGATATTTAATGTTCAATATTTAAATAATTCAAGATATTTAATGGGGTTTTTTTGCAAATGTTTACTCATTTTGAATTTGATGCAACATGTTCCAAAAAAGTTGGGACAGGGGCAACAAAAGACTGGGAAAGTTGAGGAATGCTCAAAAAACAGCTGTTTGGAGTATTCCAGAGGTGAACTGGTTAATTGGAAACAGGTGAGTGTCATGATTTGGTATAAAGGGAGCAGCCCCGAAAGGCTCAGTCGTTCACAAGCAAGGATGGGGGCGAGGTTCATCACTTTGTGAACGACTGCATGAGCAAATAGTCCAACAGTTTAAGAACAATGTTTCTCAATGTACAATTGCTAGGAATTTAGGGATTTCTTCATCTACAGTCCATAATATCATCAAAAGATTCAGAGAATCTGGACAAACCTTTGCAAGTAAGCGGCAAGGCCGAAAACCAACACTGAATGCCCGTGACCTTCGATCCCTCAGGCAGCACTGCATTAAAAACCGACATCATTCTGTAACGGATATTACCACATGGTCTCAGGAACACTTCAGAAAACCATTGTCAGTGAAGACAGTTCATCGCTACATCTACATGTGCAAGTTAAAACTCTATCATGCAAATCGAAAGCCATATATCAACACCACCCAGAAATGCCACCGGATTCTCTGAGATGGACTGACGCAAAGTGGAAAAGTGTCCTGAGGTCTGGCGAGTCCACATTGCAAATTGTTTTTGGAAATCATGGACGTCGTTTCCTCTGGGCCAAAGAGGAAAAGGACTGTCCGCATTGTTATCAGCGCAAAGTTCAAAAGCCAGCATCTCTGATGGTATGGGGGTGTGTTAGTGCCCATGGCATGGGTAACTTTCACATCTGTGAAGGCACCATTAATACTGAAAGTTACATACAGGTTTTGGAGCAACATATGCTGCCATCCAAGCGACGTCTTTTACAGGGACGTCCCTGCTTATTTCAGCAAGACAATGCCAAGCCACATTCTGCACGTGTCACAACAGCATGGCTTCATAGTAAAAGAGTACGGGTACTAGACTGGACTGCCTGCAGTCCAGACCTGTCTCCCATTGAAAATGTGTGGTGCATTATGAAGCGCAAAATACGACAACAGAGATCCTGGACTGCTGAGCAACTGAAGTTGTACATCAAGCAAGAATGGGAAAGAATTCCACCTACAAAGCTTCAACAATTTGTGTTCTCAGTTCCCAAACGCTTATTGAGTGTTGTTAAAAGGAAAGGTGATGTAACACAGTGGTAAACATGACCCGGGCCCAGCTTTTTTGGAACGTGTTGCAGACATCAAATTCAAAATGAATGAATATTTGCAAAAAAACAATAAAGTTTATCCGTTTGAACACTAAATATCTTGTCTTTCATTTGAATATAGGTTGAAAAGGATTTGCAAATCACCGTATTCTGTTTTTATGTTTTACACAACGTCCCAACTTCATTGGAATTGGGGTTGTATTTTCACACAGATTTTTTACAATATAAACTTTGTTCATTTCACCATACAACATAAATACCATATTATTCTTATTCTACGGGTATAAAACGCAGTGGAAATGCATTACGGTTTTTCCAGCAGCTCTTTTTACAGAGTTTTCCTCTGCGGACTTTCTGCTTCCATTATACCTATACGGAAACCGCCAGCATTTCTGTAGGTATAATTGACATGCTACGATTTGGATTATTTTCTGCAATGTGTGGATGGGATTAGCCAGAATACCATCCACTTTGCAGGGGCGTTTACACTACATGGGGCCTTGAGCCCAAAACTGGCTCCTTAAGGGGTTAATCAAACTGAGAGGCAATATGCTACCACATACAAAAATGTGCCTTTGTTTCTGGAGGAAAGCAGCCATGTTTTTCTAATCCTGTATAACCCCTTTAATGTCACAATAAATTGGATCTGTTATCGATTATTACCCTACTTCTATGATCTATGCATAGGATAGATTTTACAAGAACACTTATGAGCTTGTAACAGGTTAATGTTGTTATAAGATGAGGTATTAATTTGCAACATATGACCCCCACTATAACATAATAATACATACTAAAGTAATGCACTGCTGAGAATAATATGGAGAATTTATACTAACACATTCCTTATATTAATTGTCATTTATGCATATACTGTGCTTTATGTGTTGATATAAAAGTATTTAAAAAAAACATTATATTATCGGACATGTAAAAAATTTTTTTAAAAAGACTTAACCACAGCAGATACATTTTTAATAATATCTAAGTTTTGTGTGAAGCCCGTCATGGACAGCATTAATATAGGGATATTTGGGACACTAAATCATTGATCCATAAGAACCTGCTGGTTGTTTAGTGGCCACATACACATGACATATTCCCTTTAAGACAACTCTGTAGCTTCTTATAATAGGCAACTATGATTTCAATTTCGTCTACAGTAAGAAGACTAACTCCAGAACACAAATAGTTATTCTAGTAAGCAAAGGATAACCATAAGGAAACATAAATGGGCACATTAAAAGATGGGAGCCTTCAGAATACTTTTTCTAAAAACATACTTGAAATAAAAAACCCCAAAGGGAGACATTTAGACTGGCATCTTATACACTGGCAATTGTCTGTGGTTTGCTGGCGTCAGATGCAGAAGCCTCTTAATAATTGTGGCACATCTTGGGAGGTCTGTGTGATAGAAACTCAATTATACTCCGGCTAGGAACTCAGAGGGGTTACCCAGGATAGGGTATAATTATCTCACTGATAATGGATCTGACTGCTGGGTCCTCCAGCGATCAGGAGAATGGCTCCACTATGTGAATGAAGTGCCGATGCGCTTGTGTGATTGGTGGAGGTTGCAGTCCCTGCATGCCATAGCAGTGAATAGAGCGCCATTCACACAAGCTCCCTGGCAGTTCATTTACATAGAGGAGGCATGGGGAACGTTCAGTCCCCCATTGTCCTGATCACTGGGAGAACTAGCAATCGGACCCTCAGTGATGTGAAATCCCATATCCTGTGAATAGGGGATGTGTCTTTATTGGGACAACTGCTTTTAGTAGCCGAAATAGATTTCAGATATTATTAAATGTGTCAAGTCATGAAGGCCACGCTGCGCCCAACCAGGTCCCACCCACTTTTTAGAAAGTGCTCTGACAGGCATATTAAGAAAAATTTTTGCTTCAAATATTGTCCTTTTTTCCAGTTTGTTTCATGAATGTGCACCAAAGTGCCTACCTATCGATTCCCTATTACGCTGTCACTGACTTAAAAATGCTGCATTTGGTGTAACTCCTGACCCCATCTTGGTCCTGACCCCATCGTCCTCCTTCATTATATGAGCAAATTGTGCTTATGTGTATTTACTGTGGGGATGTTACTGTATTATTGTTCAGAATGGCACCCAATGGATCCCACTGACATAAAATAGAGTTCAATCAAAGCATGCATCATATTGAGGGCAAAAATAGCACTGCATGCTGAACTGTTCTTGCTTACAGAGGTGGTGTGAACAGTGGGATATGTTTTAAGTTTTATTGCATTTATTATTTAATATAAGATTCTGGTAACTGGGCACTAAAGGTCCAGTAAATATCTCAAGTTAGGCCTTAGTATCTAGGTCTATGGAAAAAACTTTGCATAGAGATATTGAAAAGTTGGTAAATGATGCAGTCAATTCAGACCTCATGTTTGATACCATATTATGGCTCTAGCCAACCCACCTATAAGATGTATGAAGCCATAATATGTCACCTATAAAAGTCTAAGGGGCCCTACAATACAACCAGTGGTGACAAAGAGTATGTGCGACATTACATAGAGATCTGTACAGCTGCCCAAGTGCCCAGTAGGCACTGGCCTCTTACAAAGTGATTCCTACTAGATTAGATTGCATGTATGAGACTGAGCAAAAAAAAATTTCATGGCTCACAATTACTGGTGGATTGTTCAAGAGAATCTGTGTTCCCGTATTGCCATGTTGGCAAACATTCCCAACATACCTTTGATTTCCCCCAATTGAAGGCTTTTTGTGGCTATTTAGTAGTATATACATGAGCACATGAGCCTAGAAGATCAATGGGGGCATCTCTAGAGCTATTCAAGTCTCCTGCTCCCCACCATTAATCCCATGTAGATCCTATATACAGGACCCATCAAGCCTGGTTTTGGACCTTCCCCTCTCTCCCTACATCACTCACTCCTATCGAGTTGAAATCTCTGCACTGTAGCAATCCAGCTCGGCCCATGTCCTGTACAGACTCTAATGTTGCAGCTAGTATCAGTGACTGATCTGTGCAAGAGCCGGGTAGTATTGTTGCAGCACAGGGATTATAGGGGATTTTCTATGATAAACTTGCAGAGAGCAAGGGCCCATATACTACTGTTGCACAGGGTCCCTATACTGCTGTTCCTGTCCTTGGGAAACAGCCAGCGTCTTCGCCTAGCAAACATAGCCAGATGCCAGGACCCATAGGGTTCAAGGTGGGCCCACTGCTCAGCTGAGAACTGAAAACATTGGTTCCATTAACAAAACAGTCTTATAGTAAGTCTTTTCCCTTGCCAAACTTTATGTCGACCATCCGCAACCCCCTGTGTCCTAAACTTTCCCCTCCCTTATGTCTGACCCCTCTGTGACTGCTGTCTTTTCCAAGTGATACATAAGTACTTCTGTAACTGACCTGGATAGCTGATATGTGAATGGCCAGCATACAAGTGATAAATAAGCACTGAAAGTGTTCATTTTTATTTGATGAAGTTTATAATTCAGTTCGCTGTGCATTTTTTTCTGCCCTGGGATTGGGTCTAATATTAGTGATTGTGTATATCTGCAGTTGTAATATTATTGCAACAAATGTCCAGTGTAAAAGCATGAAATAATAAACCTCAACAGAACACATTGCAATTCAATGAGATCTGTTGCGTAAAGATGGTGTCTGCCATTAGACAAAGCTGGCACCATATATGATTTGTGCAGTGAGATCGCGACAGTTGTCCTGTTCCTATGACTGTCGGGAGCCTTATGAAGAAAAAAAGCAATTGAGACTGGTCTATGGGTGGCCTCAATTGCTATACAGCAAATCTCCAGGGGAGCCTAAGGGAGCTAATAAAATAGTTAAAAAGCAAAAATAAAAAAATAAAAATTCAAATCCCACTATGTCCCTAGATTTTAAATAAAATAAAATAAACAAACATAAATAAATTATACATCTCCACATCCAAAAATTCCCAGTCTACAAATATATAAAAATATCTTTCCCATACGACGAATGTCATAGTGGAAAAAAAAAATCAAACGAGCTGAACTGTTTTTTTCATTGTTTCACAAAAATTTTAATAAAAAGCAATCGAAACATCAGACATCCCCCAAAATTGTATAAATACAAAGCACATCAGAACCCACATCAAAAAGGTGCCTTATATAGCCCTGTACATGGAAATATAAAAAAGTTATGGGTGTCAATCTGGCGAAATTTTTTTTGGCAAAGTTTTGAATTTTTTTAAAGATGTTAAAATGTAAAGAAACTATATACATTTGGTATCCTTGGAATCATAACGACCCATAGAATACAGGTGACATCTCATATTGACTGCACAGTGAACGCTGTAAAAACAAAGCCTGTGAGAATGTTGCACAAATGCAGTTTTTCTCCAATTCCACCCCATTCTCAATTTTTTTTTAAAATGGTACCATTACAAAGTACAGTTTGTCCCGTAAAAATAAAGTGATCATATGGCTCTGTGAACAGAAAAATAAAAAATGTTATGGCTCTTGGAAGGCAGGGAGTCAAAAACGAAAATTTAAAAATTGCTGTGGTGGAAAGGGGTTAAACAGAAGATAAAGTCCACTCAGAAATAGCATATATGTTATGAATCTCAGCATTCATTGGATTTAATTGTTTGTGTCCCTTACCATGACATGACTCAGCGGGCATCCTAAAGACCCACCAAAACCTGGAATCGGCCCTGTTTTGGTACCACAGTATGTTTCCATATAAATGTAACCATCAAAGACCACATTGCAGAGGTATACCTAGAAGAATTGCAGAGCCATATGGAGGCACACAGAGTGCCTGCAGTCTGTAGCCACGGGGACTTTGTGTTCCTCTTTAGAGACACGGCTCTGCCATGTGCATAAATCTTTAGTCCATTACAGAAGATGAGTTATTACTTTTTGACATCTTTGGCTATTGTTTTTAGAAATCATTACTTTGACATGTTACTAGACCAATATCTCATGGAGCACTGGTACTTGTAGTTCCAATCTGTTTTCCATTGAGGAAAGCAAATTTCAGGACAAACTGGAACAGCCAAAACTTGGCTTCTTCCTTCTTCTCTGACCTTAAGCCATTTGGCAAATCATTCAAAGATCTATTAAAAGACTTCATGTTCCCATTTACAAAGGCTAAATTTTTGTATGACTTATTGAGTTGGACGTATTAGATTCTGATTTCCTGATAGGTAACACTTGAAAAAAGCCTTGAGAAGAAAAAAAAAACTCTTCACAATGTGTAAGGTATCATGTGTCTGGAGCAGTCCTTATCCAATTTTATCTTACTTATTTTTATAGAGCTTTTATGAACTTTTGCTAAAGTCTATAGTAAAGTTCATTTCGTGTATTGGTTTAACACTCACTAATTTTTATCTTTAAGCCAAATACATGGTCCTGACAAATTGTGAAGAACAGCACCTGAGATGCCCATTCTGGCCCCTGTAAAATAAAACCGCATATACATATAAGTGACTATACCATATTTTATTACCAGGCCTAATTATTATATACTAGATGGAGAACCATATTGGGGAACACCTCACTAAATTCATATGCTTCATTCATTCCCATTGCGACAGGTGTATAAAATCCAGCCCCACGCCATGCAGTCTGTGTTTATAAATATTTGTGAAAGAATGATTCGTGCTAAAGAGCTCACACTAGGTTCACACCTGCGCCTGCTCTCCGTTCGGGAATTCCGTCCCTGAATCCACTTGAAAAATGCGGAGAGAAAAGTCCTGCAAGCAACCCGGCGGACGCCATTATAGTCTATTGGGTCCACAGGTTTCTGCGGGTATCCACTTTTTAGAACGGGGCCCCACGTGGCGGATATGCCGTGGTTTGCCCGCAGCGGAACCGTCATGGAAAAAGCCTCGGCGTTTTACAGTCACAGCAAAGTAGATGGGATTCTCACGAATCCCATCCCCACTTTGTGGTAAAAAATGCGCTGCAAACACGCAGCGATTTCAAAAACCATTACAGTTTTGGAAATTGCAACATGTCAATTATACCTACAGAAACAGTGGCAGTTTCCCTATAGGTATAATTGAAGAAGAAAGTCCACAGAGGAAACCTCTGTGAACTTTCTGTCCAAAGTACTGCGGGAAGAACCGAGATGCTTGCCGCAGCGTTTTTTTCAAGCAACACTTTTTTGCTGCAGGACGCTACATTGGGTCTTTGCCTTAAGCAGATTAGGTTTCCATTTCTCAGGTCCCCAAGCGGACCGGGGGAACGGAAAGCCGAACGCTAGTGTGAACTTAGCGTCACTGAATTCCAGCGGGGTACTATAATAGGATGCAACAAACCACCTTGTGAAATTTCTTCCCTCTTACATATTGTACCATCCACTGTGAGTGGTATTATTGAAAAGTTGAAGCATATAGGAACCACAGTAACTCAGCCATAAAAGGACAGACCATGTAAAAGTTAAATGTCAGGGGTCATGAATGCTGAGGAGTTTAGCACATAAAGTCACAGACGCTTTGCTGACTTGATAAATGTACCAAATCTACTCTGGAATCAATATGAACACAAAATCTGTGCCCTGCTGGGAGCTTTGTGTCTTGGGTTTCAATGGCCGAGCAGTTGCATGCAAGCCTTATGGCACCAAGCTCAGTGCCAAGCGGGAACATTGAAAATGTGTTCTGCGGAGAGAAGAATCACATTTCTCTATCTGGCAGTCTGATGGATGTGTCTGGGTTTGCCAAAGGTCAGGAGAATGTTACCTACCTTCTTCTAGTATGAGAATTGTAAAGCTTGGTGGAGAAAAGATAATGCTGAAGTTTTTTTCCAGGGGTTGACCTGGGCCCTGTAGATCCAGTGAAGTGAAATCATATTGCTTCAGAAGACAAGTTGGATAATTGTATGCTACCACCTTTTGTGGGAACAGTTTGGGGTTGACCCTTTTCTATTCCAGTCTGACCCCACTGCACAAAGCAAGGTCCATAAAGGCATGGTTAAGTGAGTTTACTGTGGACAAACTTAGCTGGCCCACACAGCTCCCTGTCCTCAACCTCATCCAACAACTTTGGGATGAACTAGAACAGAAATTACAAGCCAGGTCTTCTTTGTTCAACATTAGTTAGACACTAATATTGGACAAGAGGACCTGGCTCATAAAAATTCTCAATAAATGGGCAAAGACTCCCACAGAACATACTCCAAAACCTTGTAGAAAACCTTCCCAGAAGAGAGGAAGCAGTAGAAGTGGAACAAGAAGTAATAAAAGCTCCAGTAGGCGTAATGTGTAGATGTCACACATTTTTATGATTATTAACAATAATGTTGGAAACATCGCAAATTGTGTACCCTCCCTAGCAGTGGGCATTATACTTGAAGACTGTACAAACTGCAGAAGCCTCTTTTCATGTTTCCGCTTTTAGAAAAACACTGAATAACACTGTTCTACCGAGGTCACCATGAAGGAAGCCGGTAGCCTGTCACAAGCTTCCAGTGACCACCTGGATGCCCCACAATGGAAAAATGTTCTATAACAGATGAGACAAAAGTGGAACTTTGTAACACAAAGGCCGAATGCAGTTTCTAGAAGGAAAAGAACATTGTGTAACAACACCAAACAGATGTGAGGCATGGTAGAGGGAACATCATGGTTTGCGGCTTTTCTGCCTTGTAGTCATTGAAACACTTAGGGAGGATATTACTGCAAAACAACTAAATCCTACTTCAAGTATGGCTACTGAAGTTGAATCCCATACAATGTATTTAAAGGTGCAGGGAAAGATAACAGGTGCTTAAAAGCAGGAATATTCCTTTTAATACAGTTGTATTGCTGTCTATGGGACAAGCAATCTATTGGTTGCAGGTTCAATCCTCCTAGGAGCGGGGGATAAAAAAAAATTAAAAAAGTTTTTTAATTTTTTTTTTTTTAATCATAAAAATTACCCCTCCCCCTTTCCCTAGATCACAAATAAAACTAAATAAACAAAAACAAACAAAGTAGGCATCCCTGTGTCCGAAAAATGCCTAGACTTTATAAATATTTATCTCGTACGACAAACACCTTAGTGAAAAAAAAAAAAATCTGAATCGCCATTTTTTTGCCATTTCACTTCCCAAATAAAATTGTATAAAGAGTGATCGTAACAAAACGGCAACTTATACACCTCTGTACATGACTATAAAAATTGCAACTAAAATAATTTTTTGTATTTTTCAAAGTTTTGGATTTAGTATAGTTATTAAAACACAGCAAAAACTATATAAATTTGTTATCAGTGTGATCCTGCTGACCCAAAGAATATGAAGAACATTTCATTTTTACTGCACAGTGAATGTTGTATAAACAAAGCCTATAAGAAAATTGCACAAATGCCACTTTTCTCTAATTCCGCACCATTCTGATTTTTTTCTAGCTTCCCAGCTTTTTTTGTTGCAGATTTTGTTGCAGTTTTTTTAGCCAAAGCCAAGAATGGCCACAAAAGGAAAGGGAAATATATAGGAAGTTCTTATACTTCTCCCTTCTGCTCAATCCACTCTTGGCTTTGGCTCAACAAAACCACAGCAAAATCTGCAACAAAAAAAGCTACGTTTCCGCATCGTGGGGCCTTAGCCTAAGGCTTAGGGTATGTTCACTGAGTTTATTTTTAGGCTGAAAAAATCTGCTTCAGGAATTAGGAAACGTTTTTTTTATGCTTTTTTTGCATGATTAGTTTTTTTGTTGCGTTTTTTTTAACTTTTTTTTACATGATGCTGTTTTTGTCCCTTTTTTCATCACGATTTATTGCTCATGTACACTGCATGGACCTGTAAACTTCATTTTAAAAAAAAAGCATCAAAAACCGTGACAAACAAAGCGTCGCGTTTTGTCCACCTCCCATTGATTTCAATGGGTTTTTGAAGACAGAATCTGCCTGAAGATTAGTCATGTCATGTCGCTTTTTCAGCTAGAGGAAAAAAACTGCTACTGACGCCCATTGAAATGAATGGGAGGCATTTTTTGAGGTGGATTTTGAGGCGGATTCCTGCAGTTTTTGTGAGCCAAAGTCAGGATTGGATTTATTGTGGTCGCACTAGTTGAGAGGTGTTTTTGGTGTTGGTGGATGTATACATGCCTGGAGCTCTATTGTTACTATGTCACGTGCATGTAATCTCAGGTGAGGGCACTAATTATGCCAAGCAGACATGTGGTTCTTTAATTTGTACCTCAA
Source organism: Leptodactylus fallax (assembly GCA_947044405.1). Classification (NCBI taxonomy): domain Eukaryota; kingdom Metazoa; phylum Chordata; class Amphibia; order Anura; family Leptodactylidae; genus Leptodactylus; species Leptodactylus fallax. The sequence goes on from CAMRHE010000410.1 coordinate 1,237,671, forward strand.
CACCTCTCTGCCAACACCTGCATCTATTATGTGTAGTAGGCCTAACACTAGATGTGGAAATATTGATTCACATTTTTAGCTTATTTCATTTTTTTAGTACTATTTTTTAATCCCCCTAGGAGGCTTTAACTTGTGATCTACAGATCACTTTAAAAATGCATTGCACTACCTATGTAGTGCAATGCATTCTACTGCCTGTCATTCTCTGATATGCATTCTATTAGGTCATGCCTTTGGCACATCCTAATAGGATTATACATAGGCAGCTGGGGGCCTAATGAAGCCCCTCAAGGCTGCCTAAGGCATCAAAACCCCATGTGATCCTTGGGGGGTTCTAATGCCTACCAGAGGGAGTCCCCTCCCTCCAAAATCACTTAGATGCTGCGGTCAATAGTGACTACAGAACCTAAGGGGTTAAACGCCTGGGATCGACCCGATTTCAAGCATGATTTGCAGGTGGCCAGCCGTGAGTACATAGTTGGACACCTGGGTATGAGGGTGCAGGAGACCCTGCATTATTTCCCAGCAACTAATGTAGAAAGTACATTATGGCAGAATAAGGCCCATTAGTGACCGATGTAGAAAGTCTATATAGGTCAATGATCAGTTATTCATTCTACAGCATAATTATTATATGGGAAATAGAAATATTTACTAAGACAGACAAGTTCACAAACTTGTAAGAGCCTCTTTAATTAATAATGTCAATGGGAAACTGGTTTTCATTATTACTTACAAGGTACATAAATTGTAAATGGAGAAAACATGACATGATGGTGACTGCAATTCTCCAGTATCCACCAAAAACAATACCGTTAATGAGGAGCTTAAATGTGCTAGAGCACTGTTAGGAAACATGGAAAAAGTTGGCAACCCTCCGTATACTTAAATTGTTCAGTTGGAGAAGCCTGAAACGCAAGTAGAATTTACGGCTGTCATCATTGTCATCACAAGTGTTAAATAACAAAAATAAAATATTCCCAATCTTAAGAGAGTATTAATGAGCATGGATTTCTCTCCGCACTTCATAGCAGGAAACAGGTGGGAGCGCAGATCCATGTGGAATTTTTAATTCATATTTTGGTCATAATTATGGGGTGGGGTGAGAACATTGTGACATCAGCTTTCCTAAGTCACTAATGTAATATAAGCAGCTGGCTGTGTGTTTGGGAAATGTAGGCCAGCTACTGCATGACTTAAAGGCAGTCTAGAAAACTGTCAAAGTAACAATGTAGGGACTGCAAGATAATAAAATGCTATGAATGATATGCAACCATATGAACATATATGTGTAATATAGCCAATCTTCCGGGGAAGTGACAAACCACAATAATGGCCTTCAATGCTGGGACCATCTCATGATCATACATGGGTCATATATTTATTAAGAATCAATAAAGAAGCCAAGTTTTACTACTGTAAATGATAAGTGCTGCGACATTTGTTTTTACTGAGTTCCGGTGTTCAAAATGTGAAAAAATGGCAAATTCGAATATATAGTAAAATGAAGCTACTAAGTTTTGCTGTTAATGTTCTCCCTCAAGTCCTTTGAATGCATGTGCTATGTACATTATAGGTCCTTAACATGAGTCTCCCGCCTCCCCCAAGTATATTCAATTGTCACTACCATGTTGCAGATTACAGTGATAAACAACATACCTTTGTTATATATGTCCCTTGTTTAGATTTGGAGAAAATCCCAGGGTTTAAGCCCCACCCCCGCCATGCACCAAGTGCCTCATTTGCATAAGTTGTTTTCCTACAAAAGTGACATACTTGACAGAGGTATGTTATTTATCACTGTAAGGGGCTCTGAAATGCAGTGGTGATCGTTGAATATGCTTGGGGAAGTGGTAGACTACCTTTAACACCACAGGAAATAACAAAATAACTGCATGTTACTGGGCTATACAAGAGCAGATTCCAAAACTAGACCCCTTCTCTTACATCACTTCCTGCACTGCAGTTAGTGGCTGAAGCTTTACATCACAGATTTCCTGTTGGGCTAGTTGCTAAGGAATTGCCATAGGAGAGCATTGGGTGACTGTTAGGAGTCTGTGACTGCAATAGATGACACACCTCTTGCTCAGGGTACTGTTAAGTTTATTACACCTCTGCTGATTGTAGTTGTAGATACTTCACGCTCTGAATCTATTTCCTTTTTTGTTCTTGAGAATTTACCTACAGATTTCATTTTGGATTTTCCTTGGTTACAGACACATAATCCTATAACTGATGGGAGACAGGGGGATGTGGTTAAATGGAGTTCTAAATGTTTCAATTCTGGTATTTCTTTGACCATTACTACTGTTATTCCATTCTTGCCTGACTTTATTCACAATTTTGCTGATGTTTTTTCTGAATCTGGTAGCAATTTGCTTCCTCCTCACATATCATAAGATTGTACTATTGATCTTATCCCTGATGCTAAACTTCCTAATGGACAGTTTTATAATCTTTCTGGTCCAGAAGGACAGGCCATGAGTGATTACATTAAAGATAGCCTTTGCATAGGTCGCCATATACGCCTTTCAATGTTTCTTGTGGGAGTGGGTTTTTTCTTTGTTAAGAGAAAAGATGGAGGATTGAGACCATGTAAAGAGTATCAAAATTTAAACAAAATTACAGTTAAAAACCAAGACCCTCTTCCTCTCATCCCTGACTTGCTAAATCAAGTCTCTGGAGCCAGCTGGTTCTACAAGCTTGATCTATGGGGAAACTTATAATTTTGTGCGAATGAGTACTGTAGAAGACAGCCTTTAATACCCAAGAGGGACACTATGAATATTTGGCCATTTGGTTTGAGTAATGATCCTGCTGTTTTCAAAATTTAGTTGTAATTGTTTATCTTGGCGACATTCTTGTGTTTTCCTCTGATTCCTCTCATTTCAAACAAGTAAGATCAGTTCTCCGGGTACTCAGAGAAAATCACTTGTATACTAAAGCTGAAAAGTGTGTTTTTGGTGTACAAGTGCTTACTTTTTTAGGCTATATTCTCTCTCCTTCTGCGATCTCCTTGGATCCTGCCAAAGTTCAAGCTATTATAGATTGGATATGCCTTACCTCATTTAAATCTTGTTTTGCAGAGATTTTTGGGTTTTCCTAATTATTATAGGAAATTTATTCATAATTTTTCTTCCATAGCAAAACCCCTAACTCACTTTAGTAAAAAGGGAGTTGACTTAGTTACTTGGAACCCAGATTTTATCTCGTCCTTTGAGTCTCTTACATATAGTCTTATGGAAGTTTCGGTCTTGGTTCAATCTGACCTTTCACGTCCCTTTGTAGTAGAAGTTGATGCCTCAGAAGTAGAAGAAGCATTGTTATTATCTCAAGGTTTTGCCTCTATGACTAAGTTGTGTACTTGTGCTGCTTTCTCTTGCAAATTCTCTCCTGCTGAGAAGAATTATGATATATCGTGAATTTCTAGCTATTAAATGGACCTTTGAAGAATGACGTCATACTTTAGAGGGAGCTAGACATAGAATTACAGTTCTCACAAATCATAAGAACCTCACATGTACAGTAACATGCAGATATTTTGTTATTTCTTGTGACTAAGCGACAAAACTGAAAGTAGCTTCATTTTACTATCAATAAAAATGTGCCCACATTTTGATTTTAAAGGATTAAATATATCCTATAGAACAGTGATGGCGAATCTTTTAGAGACCGAGTGCCCAAACTGCAACCCAAAACCCACTAATTTATCACAAAGTGCCAGTACGGCAATTTAGCCTTAATACTCTGCTGATCCACAACTGTGGACAATTACGGACCCGCAAAATACAATCATGTGAATGAGGCTTTACAGAGCTTTCAATAATACAAACAACTTTGTACTGAAAGGTAATTGTTTGCATTTGGCACTATTGAACAATTAATGTTCACTATTTACATAGCAGAGGATCTGTTTTATAGTGACAGTATTACACGAATATCCCGTCTGCTATAAAACAGATACAGTGTGATATAAATAGTGAAGGATCCCCACACAGTACAATCTGCTCCACAGTGACCCCCACACAGTACAATCTGCCCCACAGTGGCCCCCACGCAGTACACTTTGCTACACAGTGGCCCCCACGCTGTGCAATCTTCTCCACAGTGGTCCCCACGATATACAATGTGCTCCATAGTGGCCCCCCACACAGTACAATGTGCTCCACAGTGGCCCTCAGATAGTACAATGTGCTCCACAGTGGCTCCCACGCAGTACAACGTGCTCCACAGTGGCCCCCAACATAGTATAATGTGCTCCACAGGGGCCCCCACACAGTATTATATGCTCTAGAGTGGCCCCCACACAGTATTATATGTTTCAGAGTGGCCCCACACAGTATTATATGCGCCACAGTGGCCTCTGCACAGTATTATATGCGCCACAGTGGCCCCCGCACAGTATTATATGCTTCACAGTGGAACCCCACAAAGTAGTATATGCTTGTGTCCCCCACACAGTATTAGATGCTTCACAGTGTTCCCCATGCAGTAGTATATGCTTCAGTGTCCCACACACAGTATTATATGCTCTAGAGTGGCCCCCACACAGTATTATAGGCTCCATAGTAGGCCCCCACACATCATAATATGCTACTTACTTTACCTCCCATGAAGAGCAGGTAAGTAGCGTCAGAGCAGAGGTCACACTCTGCTGTCAGTGTAAGCCATGAGGCATCATGGGAAAGGAGCTGGGAGCTCATGCGCCCTCTGTTGGATGTAACAGAGTAAGCCATGGACGCTCAGCCTACACTGACCGTTTCAAGCTGTATGTGCATTTGCTTATACAGCTGAAAGAAGCGCTCATTCACTAATGGGGAATCCTGTACTGGATTCCTCGTTAGTGAGCAATCAGGGAGCCTGGATAGGGCATGCCATAGGTTCACCACCATAGCTATAGACAGTATGTGCTTAATCTCTTGTACAAAATAACCCATCATAACATACTATATCTCATACAGTTGGTTTGCCCGATGAGTACAGTTGCTCTCTATATTTTCTATTTGCAGTTAAAGTCTTTTATGTGTCTACTGATTATCTAGCTATCTAAAAACAAAAAGACATGTAGAGCAGCACCAAATACAAAAAACAGAAACCTGCTGCAGTATGGAATAAAACCACTATAATTTTTTTGCATATACCTGGAGTGCTATCCACTCTTTCCATCTATCTATCTATCTATCTAGTGCAAAAATGGACAGCACTCCGATATTGAAAATCAAAAAGGTGAAGATTTATTCCATTGCAACGTTTCGGTCCCAAATACAGTGGACCTTTCTCAAGCCTATCTATCTATCTATCTATCTATCTATCTATCTATCTATCTATCTATCTACAGTGCCTTGCGAAAGTATTCGGCCCCCTTGAACTTTTCAACCTTTTGCCACATTTCAGGCTTCAAACATAAGGATATAAAATTTAAATTTTTTGGTGAAGAATCAACAAGTGGGACACAATTGTGAAGTGGAACAAAATTTATTGGTTATTTTAAACTTTTGTAAAAAATAAAAAATTGAAAAGTGGGGCGTGAAATATTATTCGGCCCCTTTACATTCAGTGCAGCAAACTCACTCCAGAAATTCAGTGAGGATCTCTGAATGATCCAATGTTGTCCTAAATGACTGATGATGATAAATATAATCCACCTGTGTGTAATCAAGTCTCCGTATAAATGCACCTGCTCTGTGATAGTCTCAGGGTTCTGTTTAAAGCGCAGAGAGCATCATGAAGACCAAGGAACACACCAGGCAGGTCCGTGATACTATTGTGGAGAAGTTTAAAGCTGGATTTGGATACAAAAAGATTTCCCAAACTTTAAACATCCCAAGGAGCACAGTACAAGTGATCATATTGAAATGGAAGGAGTATCAGACCACTGCAAATCTACCAAGACCCGGCCGTCCCTCTAAACTTTTTTCTCAAACAAGGAGAAGACTGATCAGAGATGCAGCCAAGAGGCCCAAGTTCACTCTGGATGAACTGCAGAGATCTACAGCTGAGGTGGGAGAGTCTGTCCATAGGACAACAATCAGTCATTCACTGCACAAATCTGGCCTTTATGGAAGAGTGGCAAGAAGAAAGCCATTTCTCAAAGATATCCATAAAAAGTCTTGTTTAAAGTTTGCCACAAGCCACCTGGGAGACACACCAAACATGTAGAAGAAGGTGCTCTGGTCAGATGAAACCAGAACTTTTTGACCACAATGCAAAACGATATGTTTGGCGTAAAAGCAACACAGCTCATCACCCTGAACACACCATCCCCACTGTCAAACATGGTGGTGGCAGCATCATGGTGTGGGCCTGCTTTTCTTCAGCAGGGACAGGGAAGATGGTTAAAATTGATGGGAAGATGGATGGAGCGAAATACAAGACCATTCTGGAAGAAATCCTGTTGGAGTCTGCAAAAGACCTGAGACTGGGACGGAGATTTATCTTCTAACAAGACAATGATCCCAAACATAAAACAAAATCTACAATGGAATGGTTCACAAATAAATGTATCCAGGTGTTAGAATGGCCAAGTCAAAGTCCAGACCTGAATCCAATCGAGAATCTGTGGAAAGAGCTGAAAACTGCTGTTCACAAATGCTCTCCATCCAACCTCACTGAGCTCAAGCTGTTTTCCAAGGAAGAATGGGCAAGAATTTCAGTCTCTCGATGTGCAAAACTGATATAGACATACCCCAAGCGACTTGCAGCTGTAATCGCAGCAAAAGGTGGCGCTACAAAGTATTAACTTAAGGGGGCCGAATAATTTGGCACGCCCCACTTTTCAGTTTTTTTATTTTTTACAAAAGTTTAAAATATCCAATAAATTTTGTTCCACTTCACAATTGTGTCCCACTTGTTGTTGATTCTTCACCAAAAAATTAAAATTTTATATCCCTATGTTTGAAGCCTGGAATAGATAGATTAACCAGTTGAAGAACAGACCATCTTCCCAATAAATCATCAGGCCCTGTTCTGTATTTTTAGAACTTTTTTTGTATTTAGCTAGAAATATATAAAGTTTGAAATGTCATTTATTTACAATTTTTGTAGCTTTTTTCTTTGGCATATAGTACTCTATTTTATACTATTTTTATATTGGAATTTTTATGTTTTTTGTGCTATCAGGGTAAAATTTTAAAAAATAAATAAATAATTCCTGTTTCTCACATTTGTTCTATTTTGTATTAGATGTCTGTCCCACATAGTATTATACAGGGGGTTTTTTAATCAGAAAAAAACCCATAAATATTGCTTAGGACTTTTTGACTTTTTTTGAGTCTTTTTGGCGTCTTTTGGGAAAATAAAATAATTTTTTAGGTGGATTTTTTCTGGTGCTTTTTCATACAGTGTGATACGTAATCAAAAACACCAGACCCAGAGCATGCCGTATTTTGGGCAAAAAACACACTAGAAGAATGTAAAAAAGGCCATAAAAAAATGCAAAGTATGTAAGGTTTTTTATATTTTACTATTGACTAACTTGTAACAATTGGTGCAAAGTTTTTCACAACATTTTTCTCAGTAAAATATGCAGAAGATGCCGCAAAAATGCAACCCCCCCCCCCCTTAGGCTGAGACCACATGTTGTGGAAACGCAGCTTTTTTGTTGCAGATTTTGCAGCATTTTTTGAGCCAAAGCCACAAATGGCTACAAAAGTAATAAGATATATATATTGGAAGCTTCTTATACTTCTACTTTATGCTCAATCCACTCCTGACTTTGGCTCAAAAAATTGCAGCAAAATCTGCAACAAAAAAAACTGCGTTTCCGCAACGTGGGGCCTTAGCCTTAACAATACAAATGGCACTAAAATTTTATCTATAATATGCCCCAGGCAGCTGCAGACTCTTCAGTTTAGAAATGTCTCTGCTTAGTTGGATGAAGACCAGCCAGACATTTGAAGACTTTGGTCAGTCTTGAGGTTGTTACTGGGTGCATGCTAACAGAACAGTAGCCGCATGGAGCCGAAACCCCGCCTGCATGAGTCTGCCAATGGTTGCACAATTATACTGTAAAATCATGCATGCATTGGAAGATGGCTATGGCCAGGGTTTCAGTTCTATGGGCATGCACACTTCAGAAGATTTTACAGTATTACAGCAATGCAGTCAAAACAACATTAGAGATTACAGCAATATCCCATTAAGATAGGATTTCCCCTTTCAGGAGCAGTCCACAACTCACAGTGCTGCTTCACACTCTTACCAGGTGTTCTTTTGCTTGGAAGCAACTTTATCAATTACATGCCTTTTGTTGATTCCAAGTGTTCAGGCCCTTCAGGGGATTGCATGGAATAAATGTACAAGCAGTGATAAATATGTTTTGTACATACCCATGGACACCAGGGCATTATTTATGCATGTGGAGATTGCACAAGAAATCTTGTAAAATTTAGGAAATAAAAAGCTAAATGGAAAAAAATTACAGCAATGGCTGACCTAGATGAAAGCTTTTGGGAGACATTATATAACTGGCATAAATCAACACATATAAATTTTATTAAAGCCAAGAAAACCAGACAAGTTAGAAGACAAATAGCAAGGTACTTAGTCCTTACAAAATAAGTATGAAGCACTTGTTCTTGCACCCACTAGTTTATCTCCAACCATATACTATATGCTATAGTCAAATAAATAAAATGATAAAGTGCAATACATTGTACAAAAGAACGTAATATACTCATATTGTGGCAGCCAGTAGGACTTAAACTAGAATTGGGGTCCAGGTTCAGAGTTTAGTTCCACTCCTTGCCCCATGCAGGAAATTTTGGTTGTGAAGCAATCCTGTATTTTGCCCGTCAGCCTTTTGCATCATGCAATTAATATACATTACTGTTGAATTACCAGGTAAGGTCTTGTCTTCTAGCAATAGAGGTCAGCACTGCGATCAGATGATCACTGCCCCTGATGTAATAATATGTCATAGGGCCCGACAACTATTTATAAGAAGGTGACATTGTGATCTAATGCTCACTGCAGGTCCATCTTCTCTATGCCCACCAAACAGAGAACATGAAGCAGTACATGACTGCTGGGGTTCCCAAGTGTTGGATTCCCCTCTTTGATATCCATGCTTTTATAAGTGTTTACGGCATTTTTGTTGCATGTCCTGCAAGTGTGTGCTTACTTTTGAATTACTGATCATTTAGTTGAAAACCCGTCTCTAGTTGGCAGAAAGTACATTATAATAATGATGTGGACCTCTAAGACCTCATAGGTCTGTATAGCAATATACAGAGTCCCTAAGGTGCCATGTTACAAGCAGAGATGCAGCTTGAAGTTTCTAAGTTCTGGTTAAAAACCTACCATGTGCATTTATAATAATCATTTCTTTCTATGTAGCAAAGTGAACTTTAGGTGCCTCAGGGGCAAGGACCCCCTATAGCAATTCCTCTTTTATCCAGTAATAGGTATTCTGTGCGCCAGCATATAACACCTCTATTTGGCACTGTATTCTACTCCACAATGCTACGGATCCTTAATATAGCTGTGTGTATGAGCCCTTAATCTGAGCATCTGTATATCGTTACAAATGATATGGAAGCCGTACAATAACAAAGACTGACGCAGTAAGAAAACTTATAAAGACATACAGAGATGTAGAAATGAGCTTGACATGATCCCAATAATACTGCCTTCCTGATGGCCACAGAACACAACAGCTCTACTTTCTAAGCATTTTGTTTCCTGTTCTAAGCAAGAGCATCAAATTACTATTGCAACAACTGACCTCTTGTACAAAAAGTCCAAAATGTCTTCAGATTCTCACAGACGTCTCGATACTTTGCTCACTGAAAGTTGACATTAGAAATAAAAGGTTATATAAATTCATGGTCTGACTTCTGCTTAATCGATGTTTGGGATATATTAGACTGTGAGAATTTCTAGAAAGAAGTTTCTTAAATAATATTGTGGAGGAGGAGAGAACAACTATTTTTACAGTAACTATACTACTACTACTACTTCCTAAATTGTACAGTTAAAGCATGGACTGAAGGATGCATGACTTGTGTCGGGGAAAGTGAAGGAACAATAGGGTTTGATGAAGTCAAAAACAACCTCTTTGTTGAGAGTCGATGTGGTGACCATTCAAAGAAATAACCATCCATGTAATACAAAGATACAAAGATGTACCAATTCTGACCAAGCAAATTGGGAATCTGATGGATATCCCAAGTCTAATAGAAACCTAATAGGGAATGGCAAGAGGTTATCAAGATTGAACAAACTATTTCATGATAGGATAGGGTGGTGCTAGAGTTCAGAGGGTGTCATTTGATCAGGAAAGTGAAGAGTCTTGTTATGGAACTGCAACATATACAACTCTCAGGTAGAGCTATGTTAGAGTACAGTCGGCTGTGAGGAATGCCCTTCTGACAGTGGGGAGATATTGATGCCGAAACTAACGACGCCAATATCTCCATTCCTGGGGCACATACCAGGAAAGCCGACAGTGCGCTAAATTGAAAACCTTAAGGCAGCAACTACATATAGGAGCTAGTATGCTGGAATTTCTGTCTTTCATGTACTTGCTGGTCATATAAATTATATGAATGTTTACTGAGCCCACCAATTTTAGCTGGACCTGGACCATGTAATTTGTATAGTGGTGTCATGACTCTTCCCCATCAATAGATTGGGCAAAGAAGTGATGGGCATGTTGAATGTTTCAATATGTCTGATCCTTTAGCTCTGCCGGAAGTGTTTCCCCTCTGCCCATTCAGAACACATACGCACTTGAGCTGATAATGAATATGGAATAGCTGTTCATATAACACCTATGTCTTAGTTTTGTATTCCATTTTCTGTATATGAATATGGGGACTGCCATATTCTCCTCTGCTCTGTTAACAGCATGGGCAGTAATAGTCTGGATCTCACTCATTGAGGTCTATGGGAGAGTTTTCTACATATGCTCTGTGCAGGGAGAGGGGAGAAGATAAGCTGTGATGTCATTTACTGTCAGTAGTTGATCTAATGATGGCTCAGTGGTGTTATCTTCTATTGTAATCCTGTCTGTGATATAATGAGGATACTGCAAAGAAACCCCTACAGAATTAGCAAGTGTCAGTCTTTTCTTAGGCTTAGTGACTAAAATGAAATTTGCAGGCTTTAGTTACTTTCTTAAAACATAGATAGTGAGACAGAAAATGTAAGAAAAAAATATCAAGAATTTCTAAAATATATGTTTTACTTGGTGACATGTTCCCTTTAAATTTTTGATGTTCAACACCCATGCAAACTTCAGAATAGGATTGTGTAGGTAAGATCTGTTCCAACTTTTATATGAGCTCTAGGGAAGGCAAATTTATATGGAGCAGGTCCCTTCCCCAGGATAATGATCAAACACTGTACGCCAAGTGTTCTGCCCAACCATATAGAACAGAAGAGCCCCTCTGTTTTCTCCATTGTGGTATGGTTTTTATAACCAATACTTGTGTGCATTGCTTTTTCATCTTTTTTTTTTTTTTTATGCCTATGATTTGCAGAAAATGTGGTGTAAAAATGACTTTTTTTATGAGTATAGATTTTTTTGACCTCAATAAAATATATGAAATATATACTGGGCTCAAATACAGCTGTTCAAATATCATATGTGTGATATAGAACATACAGGCAATTACAGTTGTATCATAAGTTTTGTATGATGTAGGCACCTTTTCCAGGTATAGCTAGTCTATATAAATATTTGTACATGGATCTGTCACAGGCCTATATGGCGTGACTAAAAACCCAGAGATTCACTTTTATCAAGCAGCCTATACATGTCCCAAGTGGCAACCATGAAAAATAATTTTGCTCAGTTAACCTGAGACACCAGTCGCGACGATCTGACTGGTCTACGTTATCCAAGTTTTACTGTTAGGGTACGTTCACACAACTGATATTACAGTCTAGTGCTCTCATCCGTCATAGGATGACTGATGTCACTGATAAGTGACATATTTCTTAGATGTCACTTTCTTTCTTGCACTTGCTATACATATGCAGTGCATTGATTTGTATAGGAAACTTGTGTGATAAGGAAGGTATATCACTCATTTTAATAATACAGTAGTTTATACGTATAGTAAAGAAAATTAATATTGGTTCTGAGGTTTCTATATAATTGTTGGAAAGGGAAGTAAGAGACCAGGTGAGTGTGAGGATCACAAACATGATCTGGCAGCCATTTTGTTCTGTGGCTCTGAGCCCAAGCAAGAAAGCATGAAGGCCATTCCTGGCAGGAGTTAGATATCATGGCTCTGGGGGGAATGGAGAGCACGAACATGCTCTGGCAGAGGTACTCATCCGTGGACCACGGCCCAGAAAATTATAGGGAAAGTAACATTTTGTTGCCAGCATATCTCATTAGATTCTTATCCTTGCAAGAATAAAATATGACTATATACAGTAAAGTATACCTGTGCTTTGTGTTCATGGATACATTCTTAAAGTTTACAATATTAAAGTTGAGAACCAAAACGTCCCATAAAATAGATTGCATTCAGACTGTATCCAGTCCTGGGTCTTTAGATACCTGTAAAATGGCTGCATGTACAGCATAGTTTATACAACTATAAAGTTTTAATAGTTTTAACTTCATTCAGGAGTTGATTCTAAACATTTGTGACAAAAAAGAAAAAAAAGGAGTAAACAAAACAAAACAAAAAAATGTGAACGCGATCTCTTATTCATGGAGGCCTTGTATTCACTGTGTAAACACATAATAAACCCATACTGCCTAGAATTGTGTATGTAGTATGCTCAGAATAGGGGACAGCTTTCTATAGATAAGATACAATTGCCGAGTCTGAAATAAAAGCGAAAAAGCATAAACAGTAGAACAATTTACGCGTTCTTCCTCTAGTTTTGTCATGAAAAGTCACATTACATTAGTACTTGACAATGACTAGGACAAAGATCTAGGACTGGATACAGGATTTTTTGGTCCACAAATATAATATTGTAAATTGTAAGAATGTGTTTATGAGCACAAAGCACAAGTAGTTAATGCCATAACTTTAGTGTGGACCATGTGGGGAAAGAAGTTGCAGTTACCTAGCAGGAGATTCAGTCTGTCCAAAAAATTAAGCAAAAATGTAAAAATTATAATTCTAGTTTTCTGGTTTCCCAACTCCTGCTTTGGTGTACCCTGCCCATCTATGGGCAACCAGTCACTGAAATGGCCAAAACTTCCACTGGCAATAGCAGAAGATTGTAAATAAGTTTATAGGATTTCATTTGTCGTACATTAAAGGGGATGTCCAGGCAAAAATGGACAACCCATTTAAGTATTAAATAGGCACGGGGCAGTGAAAAAAATAATTCATAATCACCTTTCCACAGTGTTCCGATGCCTCCCTGCGCAGTCTGGTCTTCTGGGTCCCGTGCTGACGTGTGGCCAAAGTCCCAGCCATACATGACCACTGGGCCAATCAGCGGCTTCAGTGAAGAGATCTGTGACGTCACAGCCAGTGAACAGTTTCACTTTGAGAAGACACTGGAGAAGGACCGGAAAGCAGCAAAATCTGCAACAAAAAATGCTGCGTGGGGCCTTAGCCTTAGAAGGTATTCCAATCTCTAGAATGAGGGTCACTGTGGTGTCATGGCCACAATTAATTGAAAGATGTTCACATGTGTTGTATTTGACAAAGATTTTTGGATTCTGCTGTAAAATAGGCATCTAATCCAACTATAATCTACATCTCATTGTTCAGAATGGGGTTTCAAAATTATGTGGCTAGATTTTAATTGCCATTGAATTCATACCACAATGTTGAACTCATGGCAAAAGAATTTGGGCTATTCTAATGGTTGAGGAGCTACTTACTTTATTAAACTTTTCTAGTACCAGATTGTAACTTGTGGATACAACAGACATAAAAATATGAGTGTGTTTGATATAGTAAGACATTTATGTAGGAGGCTATCTGCTGCCCTACAAATCATCACTGGCCAATTTCAGTTATCGGTCCATAGTGATTAATAGTTAATAATTAGATGATAAGATAATAATAATAATAATATAATTTATTCATTGTCCTAGTCACTGTCCAAGAGAACTAACGTAAATTGGCCATACACATTAGATCAATGTAGATCAAACCTCAAAAATTGTGGTAGGACTGATCAACCAGCTAATGTTTATAGGGCTGTCCTAATGGCAAATTTTGGAGAAAAAGGATCAGGCTATTGGATTTTGAACATGCCAGATCCCTTTTCTCCCAGGGGAGTAAAACAACTTCCAAAGGTCTCTGGCATCTTGTATGGGAGATTAGGAAAAATTTCTGTCTGCTAAATGAGCAATAAAGAAGTATTCTACAACTGTAACCATATTTAAATTTTTAGGCAATTAAAAGTTAAACATTTTTGCAAATATAATTATTTAAACATTTTTTTTAGATTTTCTCTAACCATCCCAGTGAAGCCTGCTGGTTTCATAGGTTGCCAATGGATATTTTCAAATTTTTAAAACTCTGCAAATATTTTAATAATTTATATTAGCAAAAATTTTATTATGGCTTTGTTCATGGGAAAACCCCTTTAAGCCAATAGCTATGTAAAGGGTACAGTCAGCTTTAGTCTAAAATAATTTTCTGAGTTAAGAGTCTGCCTGTTGTGCTGCCCACTCTGCTATTTACCATGTGAGCTTAAAGCATATTGTTGCCCTAATGTACAATTGGAGACACAAAGTCTAGCCCCTACATAAACTGATAGACTGTTACAGTAACCCGATTAACACCTTGGCATGAACTGTTTGCTTTTCTAGACTAAGTAGACAAATTTTGTACTTTAACCAATTTATTGCACTAGAATTAAATACATGTTTGCAATATTTTTTCAAGGAGTCAGATAGATTACTATGTGACATGAAATACTTGATTTTAGGCAATATGCATAGCAGGAGAGGAGGATGAGTTTCGCTTAGTAATCTCTAGATAGGCAAACTACAGAAATAACCACATCATAAGGGTCCTTCGCTCTCCAGATGTTGTTTGCATTGACTTCTGAAATTGAGTTATCATCCTTGCCCCCTCCCTGTGGTTTGTGCACCATGTTCTTGTTTTTCACTTTTTTTTCTTTTTTTTTTTTTTCTTTCACCTTGAATGCTGTTTTATTTCTTTGAATTTCTTATTAGATTTTCGACATTTAAGAACAATGAATAAATATAAAAACAGAACATAAGGAGCCCCGGAAATACATTATCAGTTATTATATCTGTGGTCAGTAGTAGTAGTCATAGCAATAACAGCAGACTAGGAGCAGTAGTATCAGCATTTTATAGTCCTAAATGTTACTGAACCTACGACTTTGTTTGGGCCATGATATAGAAGCATGGTACTCGCCGTATACTTACTGTGTACTAAGGCAGCTAGACACAAAAACTAAAATATAAAATTCTTGATGCTTAAATAAATTGAAGAAAAACCACAGTAAAAGCAATATCTCATATATTCAATACTAGTTTAACAACATTAGATCTACGATTGTAGCAGGGAAATATGTGTGTGGCCATATTGGAGATATATACTGTCCTTCCTATCTTTATTGTCTATATATTGTATTTTTTATGACAACCTGAAACTAATGTGAGTTCATTGACAGAGAATTGTCATAGATTATTATTTAGGAAGTGATAGAGTATAACTCTTTTATCCACTTATGATAATAAGATGAATGTGCTCATTCTGCCGCAATCTATTCAGCAAAGCTGGCAAAGTGAGCTACAGAAAAATAACACATCCTATTAGCCTACTAGGTCAGCTCTAGTGACCAGTGTAAAAACTGCAATATTTCAAGATTTTCATATAGATCATCACAGAAATATATATATATATATATATATATATATATATAGTTATAATTACAAAAAAATTATTTACAGGCATAACCCCCTATTATAAAGTGATGGCACATCGATAAAAATATGTCATCACTTCCATTAATCCTGAAATTGAAAGGCATGTGGCACTAATTCAGAGCTGTATTCCCATTTATGTATTCCTTGCACAGTGGTGCTACCTGCCACAAAGATGTACAAGAAATTGCAGCTGATGCACATCAGGGACCATACTGTACCACGTCAGGGACCATTTCCTGACAATTCCTTTTGTTATAAGGGTCCTCTCAATGTGACCCACTTCTGGGATCATCAGTTATTAGTAATGTGGGGATGGGGAACTAGCAGCAAGCCTTCCCTGCAGGTGACATATAGTATTACACATTCCTTCTGAAATGGATCGGATGTTGCCAGGTTCTTTAGAGCAAAAACACCTGTAATGAAAAATGACCCAGAAATGTATATATTTGTCAGGGGTATTTTATTGTTGATATGTACTTATGTGTGTTAAATATGATTTTTGTCAAGGCCCTTTGAACTGCACAGGGGATTTTTTATTGCAAGATGAGCAATGTGAGCCAGACACACTTTGAGAAGAGACAGTGTGACTTGATACCTGGGCGTTGTTTGTACAAGCTTCAAAATATGGGCATATATCTATCCCAGCGGAATAACACCGCTATCCCATATAGAGAGATGAATTAAGAAACCAGCCACAAATTAATATTCATGGGACTTCTTATTCTACTGTCAAGTCACAGACAAAGGATTTAAACAATGACCTAGATGGGCAGCCCCAAAACCTCAAGGTCAAAGGCTAAAATTATAAAACATGTTATATGGTTGACCACATGAACAGTGTTGCACATGTGGGAGTCAGGCACGTGTGAATGTTTTTCCCTATTAACTACCCTCAAGGAATTAGACTATAACTTATAAGTTCATTTTTTTCTGTTAATGAATTTTGTAATTTTTTTGTCATATGTTACTTTATTTAGTCTATTTTTGTAAGCACTGAACTGTTTTGCATTAAAGTGTTTACTTCAATGTTAGTTCCTGTATGCTGTATGGATCTTTTAAAGAGGATCTTTCACCAACTCCAACTCTTTATATCCTTCGCTGTTTCACTGATTCTGGCACAGTTGGGATTTTTTCTGTGGTTCCCATTGTTCCAAGTGTCCGGTGGACCGTTCTTGTCTGTCTGATCCAGCCCTGGGCTGTCCAATAGCTTAGTTAGTATATTGGATGCTAAAACTAACAGAAATGATTAGACAGTAACAGTGGGTAATGGCAGCTTGTATCTGGGGTGTGTGGCCTATCTCGGGGTGTAACAGTGGGTAATGGCAGCTTGTATCTGGGGTGTGTGGCCTATCTCGGGGTGTAACAGTGGGTAATGGCAGCTTGTATCTGGGGTGTGTGGCCTATCTCGGGGTGTAACAGTGGGTAATGGCAGCTTGTATCTGGGGTGTGTGGCCTATCTCGGGGTGTAACAGTGGGTAATGGCAGCTTGTATCTGGGGTGTGTGGCCTATCTCGGGGTGTAATTTGTGGTCAATTTGCAGTCTGAGAGAAACGTGAGCGCAAGATTGAGTGAGGTATTAACCCTTTGCAATTACACGCATGGCACATGCTAGGAGAGTATGGATAGGACATCTCTCTGCACAACCTATTGGATGAGATTAGCCGAGCATTCCCTTTTTCATTATGAACAGGTTTTATAAAGTAATACCCTACACTAGCAGTAATAAAACTAATATGTTTTTAAAAAAATAAAAAAAAATTTTGTACCTTTACCTGGAAGGATACCTCATGGACAAAAAAAGATGCTGGCATTATCCTACAGTAATATTGCCCCTAGTCCTCCTCCAGTTGCTCCACTACGGTGTTGCCTAATCCCTAACAATACATTCTTGTCCTAGGTAACTTAATGGGCCTATTATATTTCCCTGGCTGATAATATAGTTACTGGCTTTTCCCCAGTTGGAATTAAAGCTGAATCTAATCACAGAAAACATGTAGCAACAGCCTTCAAACTGTTTTATTAACTCACGAGACAGAAAAATATATTATTAAGAAAATAAATAATATTTTACATATTGTGCTAGGATGTCTTTGTTACAATGTGTCTTTTTAACACAGTATCCCAAAGCAAAATCTATAAGAGCCAGGAGATGTAAAGTTATACTTCATTATAATGGTCGGAACATTTATGCACTTGGGGCTGTGCAATTTATGCTACTTGCCATCTCCAATACAAATGGAGAAATAAATGCTTATTTTAAGTACACCAAGGTAAATTATTACCATAACAGATTTTCTCATGTGTTTGCTAAGTTATAATTCATTGCAAGTCTCATGCTGTATTATGGAAAAAACTGTTGGCTGCCAGGTCCATCTAGTGACTTGTGCAGCTTGCATGAAATTGGACCCATTTTATTTCAGAAGGAAAATCTGTGTATATTTACATCCTTTCCTTACAACCATAATTTAACTCTTTCTTGATGATAAAGTTTCTCTATCATTGACTTTTTTTATTATTTTTTTAATGAGCATATAAAATGGTCTATAGAAAATAAGATTAAAGGGGTTGTCCGGGATTAAATAAAAATTAACCCCTAAACTAAACCCCCTCCCATGCCTAACTTCTAATTTACTTTTATTAAACAAAATCTATAATTACCCATATGCCTGGGGCGGTCATGTGACCGCCCCAGGCCCACTTTCTGATAATCCGGAACGTCACCATTACTCACCCCCAACCCCATCTATCTTCCTCTCCAGGAATGGCTCCTCCCCTCTTCCTCTCTGCCAGCGCTTGCGCAGTCTGGAGGTGCCTGCGACACATGTGCAGTAGAGATGGCAGTCCATCTCTACTGCACAGGCGTCAGATGTTTTTCCGGTTTGTGTAGCGCTTGCAGAGAGCAAGAGAAGTGTCTTCAGCCTGCGCACAGAGAAAGAAAAGGAGGAGAGGAAGAGAGGTAAGCATGATGCAGTGTGGGCAGGGGTGGTCTGAGTTAGTTAGTTGGGAAGGGATAATAGTGGGTGGGATAGCTAGGGAGACAGGGAGGGGGGTGTAACGGGGTGAGAGTGGAGGGGGGGGCAGTGACAGGGAGGTAGTGTGGAAGGTACACAGGAAGCTACACAGTAGGAAGCTACACCATGTAAGCAAATGCAGAAGATTCCAGGAGCTCCCAGAGAAACCCAGAAATCACTCAAAACACTGCTAAAGGTATATGGGTGCACTTATTAACCCATTAATAGCACTAACAGACCTTTAAAAAAAAAAAAAATTTTGCCCGGAAAACCCCTTTAACTTTATGGTTTTATTAGGGCTCATAAATCTCTCAGTTGTCCACTGGTTAATATTCGAAGAGTGAAGCAATCAGGCGATACCTTTTAGAGGCTAACTGAGTATATTTAGTATAGTATATAGTATATATACTATAGTAAGCTTTCGGAAGTACTAGCTCCCTTCATCAGACATGGTGATATACTATACTAAATATATTCAGTTAGCCTCTAAAAGGTATCGCCTGATTTCTTCACTCTTCCAGGAAATGTTGCTTAGGAAATCATCGGCTGAGGGCAAGGAGGATCTGCTGAGTGACTAGGAAGCAGAGACAGCAGGGGACCTGGGCAGCAGCATCAGTTTGGTAAAGTAAAGTATGAATTATCTACTTTTTTTTTAAAAGAATTCTGAGCTGTTTTTTTTTTTTATTGTTATTACCCAGAAAACCCCTTCAAAGAGAACCCATCACGAAGTACAAAATGCTAAATAACATATCTTATTTGATTGCCGCTGTACATCTGCACAATTTAGCATTTTTTAATATATATTTTTTAAAAATTTTAAAAATGTATGGCCCCTGGATGTTTATATGTAAATAAGATCTTGTTCTCCAAGTGGGAGGTAACCTCCAAGTTACAGCCTACTAATTGACAGGGGAAGACATACCATGGTGGAAACTGTGCAGCTACACAAGGGCCCAGTAGGTCTGCAGGCCCTATGACCTTAACAACTTTCTACTGTCAATTAGATTGCTGGTAACTGTAATTAGATTACTGTTGAATTATAAAGGTGATGCTCTATATTAAGATACTGGAAAACAAGGGGCCCATAAGTATTCTGTATCTGTCTGGACATTCTAAAGGTCCACAATAACAGTAGAACCACTGGTTGCAAGCCACTGTTTTATCCATTCTGAGCTTCCTTTTTTCAGGAATTATCAGCTCAGTGCAGGAATTGTCAAGAGTATCAGTGACCTGCAAATCGCCATTTTCATATACGAATGGGGGAAACAGTGCTTTGCCCAGGAATATTGTAAAACAAGGGGCCCATAACTGTTCTAGCACAAGGGTCCTCAGCTGTTTGTGTCCACCCATTACTTGAGATATAATCTTCCAGGTTCCATATCTTCCTAATGGGTGGACAGATTTTAGAAATAAAAATGCAATATTGTTCCAGACCACAACTGCATTCAAATAATGTAGGACATTTGGCATTTTACATTTAGTGACAGGTCCTCTTTAAAATAAGGCAGAGAAATAGATGAGCAGCCTGGCAGGTACAATAGATTTTTCCTGGATGAATTTTTCTTTGATGGTTATCTGGCTAGAACATCATTGCTGATGGATCACAGAATCAGAGAATGAACTGGATCTACAAAAGAAAATGTCCAGAATTAGATCTCTGTGGATGGCTCATCGTCTGTGGATGGGTCATCAATATCCCACTTTGCTAGGTCCTGGACAACCCCTTTACTATTATGGAATCCTAAGATTATTTCAGAAAAAGTAAGACTATCTAAAAGTAAAAACATATAAAAATACTAATTCATTGAAGTATGATAACAGCTGCAATTCTGGGGTTCAAAGTCAACCAAAGACAGCCCTTGCATGGTGCTTGGATGACCTCCCCATTGTTTCATGGCTTTTCTCCACGTACTCTAATTTCCTCCTACACTCCAAAAACATACTGATAGATAAATTGGGTGCCAATTAAATTGCCGTAGTGTGTTTCTGAGATAGGGAAATTAGATTGTGACACAGATTGATGTGCATGGTGTACATATGTTGGCAATATATAAGCAATGGAAGTAAATAAACAGGGCAGGAACGAATGAGGGGGCAAAGTTTTCATTTTGCTAAGATAATTCATCTAAAATAAGTTATTGTAATTTTAGACTGACGGATGGAGAAAAAACAGGTAGGTATATAGTTTACAAGTAAAATGCCAGTCTTCGTATCCCCTGCGCAGGTGGAGGGTGCACCTTTTTTATGATGAGGATCATTCTTGGATTGAAATCTATGCATTCTGGCATAAATGATGAGTGCAAAAATTTATGCTGCAAATTTAAAGTCTCAAACCCAAGGTTTTTTACACCAGAAATATGAAGTAGATTAATAATAAATCTCCCTCTGTGTCTCCTGTGTCTCATTCACACCCACCAACAAGGGCACCCTAATACACCAACATTCAGGAGACCAACAGCAGGGAGTGTCCTGGGGAGCCCTTTAACATCACACAAGTGCAACCCCCTCATCGCTGAGCCGCTCTAGGGTCTATAAAAGGATTAAGGGCCAAAACCACCATGACAGGAGTAGCCACCACCTTGGGCCTCCTCCATCTGCGCCATTTCCTCACTTCTAAGCCTTGGAGCTTGGTATCAAGTTAGAATAAAAGATGATTCAGAAATGTTATTTTATGGACAATATGATAGCTGACAGATTCTCTTTAAAGGGCTAGTGAATAAGAACAAATATCAGGCATTTCAGACTATTTCATCATCATTATTCTAAGATTTTTTTCTAACAGTGACATATTTACCACTAGCGTGCGAGCCGAACTATTTAAGCATTCATGGCCATCTTAAAGTGACATTCCAGAAGCTATATATTGATGGCGTATCCTTAGGATAGGTAATCAATATCTGATCAGCTACTTGAATCAGTAGAAGAACTTGGATGTGTGCAGTTTCCATTTCACAGGCCATGTTTATTTCTTAGGAGTCCTGTTTGTAGTTCAGACCCATTCAGATGAAAGGGGCTGAGTTGAAATACCAAGCAATGTACAGCGCTGTGCTTGGTATTCAGTGAAGAGTCTTCTGTAGAATAACTGCTTGAAGAGCCTGCATAATTCGGATGCATGCTGCTATCTCTAATCTGGGTGGGTCCTGGATATCATCTCCCATCAATGAGATATTGATGAACTATCCTAAGGATCTTGATGCTCTTCGTAAATTTGTCTTTGTCCTAGTTCTAAAGATTTTTGCCATTTCACGGAATATATTCACAGCAGGAGAAAACAGAGCATCTGCCATTGCAATAATTCTGTGAAAGAGCGGGTTCATAGAATGTGGGAATTTTCAAAACAGATTATCAACAGTAGTTCTCAGGCAACACCTATTATTTACGAAAGATAGTTCTTCCAGATCTCAACAACTATGCTTGACGGTCTAGAATCTGACAGGTTAAGTCTACTGTCTCACCCTCAAGGTCTCTCTACCGAAGTAATTAACACATTGGCGCTCGCCAGAAAAACTTCTGCAAACAAAATTTACTCTCGAGTTTGGCAGATGTTTCTCTCCTGGTGTAACGTTAATTCAATTTATCCTTCCAGTCCTTCTGTTCCTGAAATCCTACAGTTTCCTCAAGAAGGTTTTGATCTTGAATGCAAGCCCAATGCATTCACATTACCAGCACTGGTATTACATCTATATCTGGGTTTCAAAACTAATATTAAAATTTTTATATTTTCATTTTATTGTTTTATTTTTAAAGAAAAGTGAACCCGAGTCGATAACTGATAATTTGTAATAGAACATTCTGTCAATATTTTATCAGAACTGTAGATTAACTCCATAATGCTCTGCAAATACTATTATAAGCATATAGTTAACACTCAGTGCCAAAATAGTACAGCATATAGCTGTAGCTGGCACAGGAGTGATGCCTGCTACATCGCTTCTGGAACTAACTGCAGGTGTCGGAAAATGCTCAGATTCTGGCAGATTAACCTCTCAGATCATAGAATCTAGGAGGTTAGAGGGTTGGGGTGCCCCCTTTATTGCTCCCTTGGTCCCCCTGTAGTAAGATTACAGGATTCAGAGAGGTTGACATAGCAGCCAAAATGCGAATATTAAGCTAGGGCATGTGAATTAAGTTTGGGTATGTGTATTAGCTAAACTGCCTTATCAGGCTATGAATGTACAATATACTGCAATACAGAAGTATTGCAGTATATTGTACAGGGGATCATGAAATTGCAAGTTCAAGTTCCCTTGTTGGACAGTAAATAAAAAGGAAACTAATAAGTTTTAAAAATAAAACAAAAAAAGTACTAAAAAACTCTCTTAGAAACATATTAGATATCACTACATGTTCGAACTATCCAAAAATTATGTTATTTACCTCATATGGCTAATACCATAAAAAAAAATATATATATATAGCAATACGTAACTGAATATGTTTTGGTCGCCTCATCTCCCCCTAAAAAAAGCAAATAAAAGTGATCAAAAATTTGTACATAAAAAATGCACACAAAAAAAATATCATATGATTTTTTATGTGGTTCCACCAAAAAATGCTAAAAATCTAAATATTATTTATTCCTTAAAATGGTGCCAACTAAAAACACAACTTGTCGAGCAAAGAATATGCTCTCATAAGGTATGAATTTTGGAAGGCAAAGCACCCAAATGAGGCAGCATCCTTAAAGGGCTTTTCCCATCTTCCCCTCTCAGCAGCTTTGCCTGCTGACTCTTCTTCTCACTTCCTGTATTCTTCAACAAGCTGATGGGCGACATTTGACTGTTGGACAGGACACTATGAAGTATCTGAGTAGATATAGACATTGACTTTACCATGAGACATTATTTACTATCAATACTAAAAATCTAATATAAATTCAGATCAAATAATATGTACAGTAAATGTTTATTATATTACACAGGTTTGTATAAAACACTTACACAGACAATGTAAAGTTTTACATTCTGGCTTCCATGTTCCATGCTTTAAATAAAGTTTAAGGCTGTTTTATTCTCGATAAAATTTATAAAAATTTCAGGAATTATAAGGACTGAGGTGGTTGTTATTGAGCTGGTAGTTGTGCCTTCAGTTATTATTAGATATCCTGCTAGGAGAGGGACAAAAAGTGCTCCTACATTCATACTCTTGACAAAGAGCTGTTTAGATCAGGGGTGCTCAACTTGTAAACTGCACTCCGAATCCACCCTGCCAATTCCAGCTGTCCAGACTCCTGCTGTCCAGACCTGGAAGGAATTCTATAAGGCAAGTGGGCGTGCTATTTCCATAGTTTTATCCAAGCAGCGGGATGACAGCAGCACATCAGTGAACATTTAGCTCTAAAGCGCACTTAGTTGCACCTGGGCCACAGAAGATACATTGACTACTGTCTCCAATGGGGTTACTCATAGTACAGCATGAACAAATCACTATAGGCAATGATCTCCTTACCACAGTGTCAGTGGTATCCCATCATGTCGGAGCCTTATCTTTCTGTGGGTACCCTGCACTGTTGATACAGTCCTGTGCATATTTCAGAGGTAATATTTTTAAAGAAAAAAAAAAGGCACATGAGTTTACTAATTCAGTTAAAATTTACGCTCTATTCACATGAATGATGCTCACAACCATGTGACAGACTTTTTTTTAATGGCGGTCACGTGGCTGCATTAAAATTAATTCATTTTAATTGGGCTATTTACACTGTTCACTGAACCCGGGCCAATGACATCACAAAAGAGCGCATGATGTCACTAGGAGAATGCTGGAAGCTGTGAGGAAGCCCTAAAGAGGTAATGAAAGGTATGAATGTATTTTTTTATTTTTTTTTCACCTCCCCTGGGTCTCCACCTATTATACTCTGGGGTCTGAAGAGACCTCAGAGTATAATGCAGTCGCCATTTTAGTTCGCCTGAGACAAAATTCCATTTGTTTAGTTTTAGAAAAAATGAACAGTTTGGAATATTCAGGTTGAACCTGGCTCAGTACAAACCAATTCACCCATCTCTAGTAGTCAGCACTTTTTTATATGAATCTTACTAAATACTAAATATCCTCTTTAGATGGACTTGATGAAAATGTAAAAAACATCCTAAGGTCGCTGCCTAACTCTTCATATGAATGTCAGCTTAAAGAGGTATTAAACTTTAACTTTATATAGTTCATTCCAGTATTTCAGCTGGTAAATATAGCTCCGGCAGCAGGGAGGGCTGGAGGTGACACTGGAAATTTTGGTTATCTGGATTTTACATGAATTGATTTTGCTATCCTCCGAAAGTGAATTTCTGACCATGCTATGTGACAATACGGTAATTAAATTAAATCACCTCTCCCGTGTACCTGTCATAATGCTTGTATAACCCAAAGGGGCTACAAAAATGTTCTCCTTTTAGTTAATTTTGTGATGTGATAGGTTGCTGAAGTTGGTATGATTAGGTGTTGGTCTTGGCAAACTGTCCCCAAGCAGCTAGTTAAAATGAATTCTGGCCGTTGCAACTTTACATCACAATATAAAAATACATTGTTTCCAAAATACCTGTTCCTGTGCACTCAATAAGATTTTTTATGAGGGTATAAATACATTTTCCATTTAGACAGAGGAATAATTAATGTATTGAGTAATAATTCTCAAGGAAATACTTTCAATGAGCCCTTTGGATAAATAAATGCTATGGTGGGCAAAGGAAAGCAGACATCGATGTCTTTGTAGTTTAACCAATCTGTAAAAGTAAATGAAAAATAAAAATGGCCACCTGGAAGTTTGGAGCAGAGGACAGTGAGATTTTCATTGGTATTAGTTTTTTTTTTATAAGTACTAAATAACTACATTATTTTATCATCTGCCCATCATTAGATGCCAGATTGAAAACTAGTTTTATAATAGCGGTCTGAGCAGGAACAAATTTAGGAAACCCCAGGTTGTCCTGTTGCCTAGAGCCAACTTTGAATGCCAAGCATATGCTTACTTTGTGACTGGGCTGGATTTACATTATTGGAGTCTATAGGCACACACACATTGTTTCCTAAACCATTCCCCATCTGTTGACATCAGAGCAAAACAAAGCCTATAAGGTCACCATCACTTCATATAAAAGTATGTCATTTTACTTATTGGATTTAATTGAATTTAGATTTTCAAAATGATGGTTGCAAATTCTAATCAGAACCAAATAGTAACAATGTATACATGTGTGTAAATAAAATTAAAGCATGTCTAAGGCCTGGTTCACATCTGCGTTTAGGTTTCCATTTCCCCAAGCGAACCCACCGATTGGAAACCTAATCTGCATAAAAAAGTGGTTACCTTAGGAAACCATAGACTATAATGGGGTCCGTGTGGTTTCCACTCGGTTTCCGCCTAAAAAGGGTGGAAAAATGCGGAGAGAAGTCCTGCTTGCAGCGCTTTTCTCTCCGCATTTTTCATGCGGAGAAGGGAACAGAATCCTCGAACGTAGTGCAAGCGCTGGTGTGAACCCAGCGTTAGTCACTGTTCGCTGATATTCAGAATAGTGTACAGTAGTCTGGGGCACTATACTTTCTCATAATACATCTATTAGGTTTCCGTTCTTTCTAGGTCAATACAATTTGCCAGGATAGTTTAGAATCCATTACAAGAGGTTAGTAATAACAACTATGGCTCTTAATACTAATCAGCCATAACACTGATTTGAACAGAGTCTTAGGCCAAGGTCACATCCGCGCCATTAGGAGCCTCCATTGTAGAGTCTGTTAAAAATTGTAGAATAAAGCCACATTAGCCCCCCCACCCACCCGGTCCCTGTCCCTGTCCCTGTCCCTGTCCCTGTCCCTTGGTTTCCCCACCATTTTTTTTAAGGGTAAGTAAAACCCCCCCGGTAGCAGCACATTTTATCTTGACTGTAATCACACTACAGAAAGTTATCAAGGACAGTTAACAGCTATTTCAGGCTAATAATATATATATATATATATATATATATATATATAGGTGTTACAAATGCAGGCTCAGCCACATGTAAAAGGGGAATAATGTTATTTTCACATGATAGTCCCATATTTTAGCCTGCTGAGAAGTACATTATGAGGTACAGAAGATAGGCAGCTCAAATGTATCTCTGAGATCTACCAGTTCAGACAGTGTCTATAAAGACTAGGGAGGACAACAAATGCGTGGGGCCCAGTGGCACAAGGGGTTCATTAACACATTTTTTTTATCTCTAGTCTCTTTTAAAGGACAAGTCATCCTGTGACTGCTTCTAGAGCTCTGAAGAGTTGAAAGATCTCAGACCACAAGAATGCAGTGAACACAACCATCCCTTTAATGTTCTCAATATTCTTTTGAACTATAATTAACTTTATAGATCTAGAAGCATGATGAGTTCACCAGGCCTGGAAACGTATCTGCCCGCTCCCTGTCTTGCATAAACCATCTATTTTGCTGTCTTTTTTGTTAGATTAAAGCTGAAGTTGCAATTTTTATAGTTGTAGTAATGGGATATTTTCTTTACTCTTATTCATGCAGTAGCTTGTTTGTTCAATGATTGTCTAACATTTTACTCACGTTTTATCTGCATTTAGATTATTTTGATGGCTAATGCTAATATTGAAGAAATGAAATAAAAAAAATAAAATAAAAAAATAAATAATTTAATCATAATTAGTAATTTTTTAAATAATAAAAGTGTTAATATTGCAGTTTGGGCTAATTTGTTGAATTGCCAAAATTCAGTGGATATTGATTGTAATTCAAAAAATGTTGAAGTTCAAAAAAAATGTAAAGATAAATTAAAACGTGATCAAAATGTTCTATACACTCCATAATGGTATGGTACCAATAAAAAGTATAGTTCATTATGGAAAAAAAAGAGCCCATACACAACTTTGTAGACAGTTATAGTTTTTAGAATTTCTTTATTTACTTACAGAGCGGTATCATATTCCGCAGCGCTTTACAGACATTGACAGTCACTGTCCCATATAGGGCTCACAACCTACATTCCATATCAGTATGTCTTTGGAGTGTGGGAGGAAACCCATGCAAATACAAGGAGAACATTCAAGCTCCTTGCAGACATTGTCCTTGGCAGGATTAAAACGCAGAACTCCACTGCTGTAACGTTGCAGTGCTAACCACTGAGCCCATCGCAATACAAAAAATCTCTTTTACATATTAACTCCCTCCCGACGGAGACATTTTTTGATTTTTGTTTTTGACTCCCCACCTTCTTAACCCCATAACCTTTTTATTTTTCCACTCTCAGAGCCATATGAGGACTTAATGTTTGGGGGACAATTTTTTTTTTCATGATGTTACAATTTATTATTCTGTACAATGTACTGGGAAGCTGGAAAAAAATTCAGAATGGGGTGAATTTGAAGAAAAAGTGCATTTGTGCGACTTTGTTACGGGCTTTGTTTTTATGGCGTTCACTCTGTAGTCAAAATGACACCTGTATTCTATGTTTTGATACAATTCCAGGGATACCAAATTCATATGGTTTAATTTAAATTTTAACCCCTTAACAAAAATCTAAAACTTTGCAAAAAAATTTTTTTTCTAAAAGTCGCCATATTCTGACACCCGTAACCTTTTTATATTTACATGTACGGGAATGCATAGGGCATCTTTTTTCCGGGACCAGGTGTCCTTTTTAGTTATAATATTTTGGGGAATTACTATTGCTTTGGTCACTTTTTATTCAAATTTTTATCAGAGGCGAAACTGTGAAAAAATGGCGGTTTAGCACTTTTGATTTTTTTTTCCCCGCTACTGTGTTTACCATAGAGGAAAAATATTTTTATGGACACAGTGATACCTAATGTGTTTGTGTTTCACAGTTATATTTTACTTTTATATGTATTCTAGGAAAAGGGGATGATTTAAACTTTCATTATTTTTTTTTTGTTTTTATATTTTTTAAAACTTTTTTTTAACTATTTCATTTAAGTATATCAGCCTGCAATGATATAGGTACAGGGCTGATGGTAACTGGCCCCGGAGGCCATTTTTTTTATTTTGGAGGATACGGGGGTGCAATGCCCGTGATCAGAACTCACAAGCACCAGTGCCCGGTCTCCTCTGTAGAATACTTTAACAACCCAGCATTCGTCATACTACTATGGCGGATGTTGTGAAGGGGTTAAAGTGTAACAAAAGTTACATATGTATATATTTGCTATCTCCATGATTGTACTGACCCGCAGAATAAAGATAACTTATTTTTACTGCACAGTGAATGGCATGAAAATGAAAAGCAAAGCCGTCATGTGAATGGAAAAATTTAAAACTCTGTACTAATAATAATGTCATTCAGGGACAATAAGGATTGCCAAGAGACTGACTACGCGTTGATTTTTTTGTAGGGTTATTAGCACCATTAAATTGTATTGTCCTTATTAGAATGGTAAACTACAGTTAACAAAGTTGCTACATCATATATATGTGGCTAAATTCTATATTGTATACAACTATTTTATTTTTTTTATTATTAGATTTTGAATTTATGGCTGAAATAAATATTATTGGCATTATGTGCATTTTAACCCTTTAGCG
Organism: Leptodactylus fallax; assembly: GCA_947044405.1. Taxonomy (NCBI): domain Eukaryota; kingdom Metazoa; phylum Chordata; class Amphibia; order Anura; family Leptodactylidae; genus Leptodactylus; species Leptodactylus fallax. The sequence continues at coordinate 1,267,048 of CAMRHE010000410.1, forward strand.
ATCTAACACATTTAGCCTTAAACCAGTATTCTTTTATCCCTCTCTGTATTTGTACGTTCATAACTTTTTACAATTTATGTCAATGTAGCTTTACGAAATGGATGTGGTGATACCAATTGTGTGTTTTTTATTTTATTTTTGTCATTAACAATAAAATCTATTTTTACATTTTTTCTGTAAAATGACTTAGGTGCTTGGGTCAGCATTGACCGCAGCACATAATGGGTTAAATGGCAAAAATGCATCTAATTGATAATAGGATGGGGGGAGAGATATCATGAACAAAAGTTCATGGTACCTCCTCCCCTCGGGGTTATCTGAAATGATAGGGTCAGGAGAATAAATAAAATAATTTTCTCCTCTCCCTGCACTGTCAGCTGCTCGTGTTCCCCTATACACTGAGTAAAGTGAGAGTGCGAGTATATGCAGCTTCGCTTTAACCAGTAGTATCTCTAGATCTATGTGGGTTACAGCCATGATCTTATTTTAAAGCCAAGATTACTAGCCCCCGTTGCTCCGGAGTTAGAGCCATTTAAAGTTATAGTGTCTCTGAATGTGTTCGACTCGGGATGAGCTGTAATGCACTTTGTTCAGAACTGTGGGGGGGGGGACAATCCCAATAGATATTTGCCTTGTACTTCACCTGTTTTTATGTATTTACTAAGAGCTGTGGCCATTAAACATCTAAATAAATGCTATGCAGTATAGAAGATCCTATAGTGGGCCCATGGTCCCAAAGGTCTAGCAGAAGAGGACTCCATTTGGAGTTCACATTGGAGCCAATCATTAGGGTCTTTTTATACGTTGATCTACAAATAACCTATTAGACCTTATTGTGGTTTTGGAACACCACAAGACTTGCAGGAGAAGTCTTCTCTAAAAAGTGTGTTTCAAATCTCAATGCTCAGACTACAGCGTACAAGTCATGAAAAGGGTGTCCAACCTGGCCTGTATCTCATAGACCGGATCGCAACTATGAGGTCTGTCCAAAAATGACCATCACAGTTGTCTTCATACACAGGCAGTCAGGCAGTCCTTAAAAGTGAGCAGGGCTATATCCCATTTCCTAACTGCAGAAGGATCTGACTTTAGCTGACCAGGAACTCCCACTTGCTACAATATCCTCTCCAGAGTGGAAAGAGAGTTCAACACACTCCCTCCTTCTAACAAGCCAGGAAGCAAACTCACTCCCATCCCCCTTCCCCCACTAGAGTGTCCTTAGTTGAGGGCTGTTCCATCTCCTCAGTTTATCCAAATAGTTTGTCCCACTTAAAGTCACACAGTTTCATTACAAGAATGACAATGCAAATTCTATTAAAGATGTTGTAATATTTAAGGGCAATAAACCAGTTGTTCCCCAGTGGGACGCCACATCATCACCTGTGATCAGCCCAAGGAACCCGAGTCCAACACTGAAGCAACACATATTTGAGTTATAAGGTTCTGGACATTGTGTTGTTTGCCTGGGAGTGAAAGGTCCAACCCACATATAAAAATCAATGTTTAACCAATTGTTACTGACAGATTTCAATTACACCGGAACGTAATATCAAGGCAAAGTTTGTATTAGGGGCTGAAAGTATTAACCGCTGTCCTTAAATCTTCCATTAAAAGGCAGGTTGGATCATTTATTGTAAAATAAATCTCCTGTGAGTAACAGAGATAATAAAAGTAACGCGGTTTACACACAACTATATCTGTGTGGTTTTATTTCCACATAGTATTTTAGCCTGATTTTTCTTTTTTACCTCTAGCCGCACAGTAGTTACATCTAAACAGATGTCCTAGAAAGAGCAGAGTCAGCAGATACTACTAGATCACAGTGCTCCCTCGTGACTCCATAAGGGGATTTGGTTTAAAAGTCTGTAATGTATTCTATAACAATGAATATGTCTATTATTACTGCTTAACCTCTTCACGACCAGAGCAGTCTTGTCACTTACCTGCCAATTTTTTATTTTTTTTTATCAATTTATGTTTCAATTCAGACTTTAAAATTCCTCCCATCCAAGGCCATGAAGAAGAATAGACGCTATTTCTAAAAACATCTTACAATTTTTTGAGCAAATTGAGCCAATGTAAGACCCCATGCATATGACCGAGTGTGCTTTCGATGTGGGGCTGAGTGTGCACTTGGATGACACTCGGATGTCACTCTGTTATGCATTCATTTCTATGGGGGCTTTGGATTCACACTTTCATCTCCCCATTCCGTAGGTTACCCTCCTCTGTACCTGTTATAATTCAGCTACATCTTTTACGCAAATGATCTGTTTTGAGGGCTATTAATAAAAATGGACATTGTACATCCTAACGAATTTACGTTTTTGATACGTTTGGTCCATGTGACATCAGTGTGGTGTTATCCATGTATCATGAGGGTTTTTGTTCAGTATGCAAAAACGGATGCTGTCTTCCTTATTTTTCAGCGTTACCTGGCGCTAGGTTCACACTAGCATACGGGTTTCCGTTCTTCAGGTCTGCTTGGGGACCTGAAAAAAACAGAAACCCAGTCCACTTAAAAAGCGGTTACCCGTTGAAACCCACAGACCTCATAGACTATAATGCGGTCCACCGTGTTTCTGTGAAAAATGCGGAGAGAAAAGAACGCCTGACAATGAATCTGTGAAAAAGAGATGAAACACAGACAACTTAGAGATGAGGTATGTGTGCAGTCTATTTTTTTTCATGGCCTCATAGACTTGAATGGCAGAGATGAGTAGAGAAAATAGAAAACAAAATAGTGGATGATCCTCGCACTGTGAAAATACGGATGTGTGAATGGCTCCATTCACTAATCATGAGTTTTTTTCATGGACAGCACTAGGACAGAAAAATTGTTCATGTGAAAGAGTCCTTATACACAGATGCCTAAAACTGTGCACAGTTTTCTATGTGTGCTCTGACTAGTGATTTATATAGAGCCAAAACTATGTCCTGAACATGAGCATCTATTCGTCTCATGATGCATGCCATGATTTTATTTGCCTTGGCAGCTGTCTGGAGCTGGTTGCTAAAGTTAAGTTTACTGTCACCCAATATCCCCAAGTCTTATTCAGTGGCAAATTTACCCAATGTTTTACTATAATTTAATACATCATTGTAAAACTTGTTTCCTCGGCCCAGCTGTATAACTTTTCATTATTTACATTAAACTTCAAGTGCCATTTCTTTGCCCATGTGTCCAAAAATCTCTCTGTAACATTACATTATCCTTCTCCGTGTTGACTACTTCAGATTTGGGAATCTATACTGCAAACCCTCTTAAAGGTCAATAATACTGACCGTTTTGGTACTGTACTAGTGACCGTGACCCAATCTAAGCATGATCACCCTCTGTTTCCTATTCATGAGCCAGTTGGGAATCCAAACACATTTTCTTCCAGTTCAAATATTCTCATTTTGAATATCAACCTGTTATGTGGCACAATCTCAAATACCTTTGAAAAGTCCAGATTTATCACATGTACAGCCTTCCCCAGGTACAGTTCAGCATTTGCCTCCTCATAGGCGCTACTCAGATTAGTCTGACAGCATTGATGTATCATAACACAATCCTGGTACTGCGTTATAAGGTTATTAATATTATCATTGAGATACTCCAGAACAGCCTGTCTTAGTTGAAATATTTTATCCACATTAAAGCTAAGGCCCAGTGTAGCGAAACACACGGCGGAAAAAAACGCGGTGGAAATGCATCATGTGTTTTCCCGCAGCATTTTTCATTGCATTTTCACAGAGTTTTCCTCTGCGGACCTTCTGCCCTCATTATACCTATACGGAAAATTCCAGCATTTCCACAGGTATAAATGACATGCTACGATTTTCAAAAATGCAGTCATTTTTGGAAACGCACCTTTTCCACTGCAGATTTTTTCTGCAATGTGTGGATGGGATTAGCCAGAATCCAATTCACTTTGCAGGTACTGTAAAATGCAGCATTTTTTGCTGTAGGGTTTCCACAGTGGCAAAAATGCTGCATTATCACAACATGGGGCTTCAGCCTAAAGGTTAAACTTATTTTGAAATATAAGAAATAAGAGTCTATCTATTATAGTACTCAGTTTATGCAGGACACAGAGATGTTTGCCATTCAGACCCAGTGAGCTGCCTATAGTTAAGAAGAAGATATTGAACAAATTGGCCTTGTCCTCTTCCTCCTCCACCATTACTCCCAGATTATTTTTGAGTGGGCCCACACTTTCAGTTTTAAATTTCTTAGGTAATCTGAATACTAAAGCTTAAATCTCAAAAATGTAATCAAGACAAAAATCATTATGGTAATGTACAAAGCTGGAACCATAATAACACATTAATATCAGTTATTGCAGCAGTTCAGCAGTAAGACACACAACAGCCATTCTTGGGAATCAGTAAACGTGACCATTTATGACTCTATACTAGAGCAGAGTTCCTGAAGTCTTGGGACCGTAGGTGGCTGAGGCAGTCATGATGTGGTGCATGAGACATACAATGACCCCAGGCAACAAAAATTTAATTTCCTGCCTGAAATATGGTACGGGAAACATTTGTTTCTCCATTCTACTCATGTGAGTTGAGCTCATGTGATCCATGCCAGAAAATTCAGATCCAAAATTAAAAATTCAGGTCCAGGTCAGAGAAGACCCTTAATAATTTGGAATGATATCATAAGAAAATAGATGCAGCATTTATAACACAGTAGTAGAGAAGCTACAATAGCGGAGTGGTATTTTATTGCTATGAATGGAACACTTTTACAATTTTATTATTTTTAAAGACATACCTACAAGAATGAGAGTCAATTTTATATATATATATATATATATATACACTGTATATATTAAAATATATCAAATAAAATAAAATATATCAAATAAAACATATGTACAAATGTAAAAAATGACTGTCACAGAAGAGAGCAGACCAAGAAGACATAGACAGTGATAAAAACATAGTTTAACAACTTAAAACACCATTCCAGCAGAAGAACATGATAAGCAATACTTTTGTGTCCTATATATTTTAATGTTTTTGTACTTGGATTGCCAACAGGTTATCTGTATTTTATTATGTATGATAATAGGGACTACAAGGTATATATTACTGGTACCTTTATAATTTATGGAGGTAGCACTGTATATGTACTGTATGTTATACAGTGATACCTCAAGTTACAATATTAATTGGTTCAGGTTTGACCACTTTAACTTCACCCCATTGTAATCTGACCCTTAACTCAGTAATGGTTCCAAAGATCCCAAAAGGTCACCAAAATATGAAAAAAATGAAGAGTAAGAAAAATCATCAGCTAACATAACATCAGTGAAATGACCATGATCCTGAGAAAAGTAGTCTCTTTCCTGCCTGAAAAGAGAGACAGGATATGCAAAGGCATATATAGTCTTTATATTGTAAACAAAGAGAATGAAGGAGGAGTCCTGGAAGTGATGATATGGCCCACACAGAGCCCTAATCTCATCATCATCCAGTCTGTCTGGGGTTACATGAAGAGACAGAAGGATTTGAGTAAACCTACATCCTCAGAAGATCTGTGGTTACTTCACCAAGATGTTTGGAGCAACCTCCCTCCTGAGGTCCTTCAAAAACTATCTGCAAGTGTACCTAGAAGAACTGATGGAAGGCAAAGGGCAAAGGTCATACCAAATATTGATTTCATTTTGCTTTCTCTTTTCTTCATTCACTACATTTTAATTGACAAAAATAAACTTGGTTACAATAGTGGTTGATCTTGGAAATGTTAAATTTAAAATCTCAGATGCTTTTGTAGAATTTTATTTATCAATTGTATGAATTATATGCCGACACTCCGCTCAGGAGAGCAGGATAGAACTATTTTATCACCTTTATAACTCAATTACTGTTTCCAAGACTGAAGCAGGATAGTAACTTTTACTACCAGTGTACCAAATCTCAGTGTGTGGAAAATAATTTTGGGAACTCCCATTAATAATAAAACACCACAATCATGTCCTATGACCTTTATAATAAAACACTGGAAGTTAATCAGAGCTAAGTTAATACGAATGCTATTTTTCCCCAGGGCCAGTGACAGTATTAAGCAGATATCCACTATGCCTAGAGGAAAGAACATTTCACCAACATCATAGACAAGGATTCTTTTGTGTAAGAGCCTATGAGACTATGGTACTCAATGCAACAGGATGTTGTGATGGTGGATTCACTGTGTGAGTTCAAGAAGGGCATATGTGCCTTTCTTGAAAGGAAAAATATTACAGGTTATGGGTTTTAGGAGAAGACAAGGGTTTTATACTGATTGCCAGATTTGAAGAAGGAATTTTTCCCCCCTGACATGGGGAAATTGGCATCAGCTTCATGTGTTTTTTTGCCTTCCTCTGGCTCAACACTGTAGGGTTATAGGCTGGACTTCATGGACCTGTGTCTTCATCCAACTTCATCTATGTTACTATTAGGCAAGTACTCTACCGCTAAATGGTGTTACCTGTGAAACATGATAAAATTGCATATTTACCACGATAAAAAGAAAAAAATCACAGGGTTGGACCAGTCCACCAGAATATCAGGGGATCCTCTGGTGGGCTCAGGCTCAACACAATAATGAGCCCACCAGATGAGATTCAACAGAAAACAACCAAATTAGAAAACTAATAGGATCTATTTCCCAGGGGTTGATCGAGCCCAAGAAACCCCAGTCACTGACTATATGGACATGATACGGTAATAATATTGGTCTTTGGTTAGTGATTTTATTCAGTAACGGAATGGTGGTTATATTGGGTCAATTTGTAATGGTAGCAGTAATGGTCATGGTGTAGCGGTGTAATTTTGGCTTTGTATAGTGGTAATATTGGTAATATTGGCCTTTATATAGTGTGCATTGTTCAGAAATGACTGGATGTGACTGTGATCAGTCCAATATTTCACCATTAAGGGTCCCACTTTATCTAAAACCCTCCCTGCATATATTAACATACACACCAAATACAGTGTGAACACAGACTTATTTTGTCTTATGCACACAAGGAAGCCATGGGTAGAGATGTATCATCTAAAAACTTGTAAGTCTCCTTAAACATTATAGATCATAGTAGTAAAACACACATATAGATTTATATCCATCTGAAATGTCCTTTAAGACCTGTGCATAGATCCTTCAGTACTTCCCTTGTTTCATGCCAGCAGTGTAAATACTTTGTAGGTTCATTTATGGGCGCTGTCTTAGACATGTGGGACTGTGTAAAGCTTTCGTTTTATCAGCAATCAGCTGGAATAACCTTGAAGTTGGTCATTGCTGTGAAGCACTCTATACCTGTGGCAGTGGAAATGCTGAGCTGGCTTTGGTTGGGCTTTGTGGTAAGCTTTTAGCTCTTTTTTAGACCAGTCAAATGCAGATTCAGCACTTTAATAAACATAGTGGTAGCAAGAAGAACAAATGTATGCTTCATGCTGGCACCATAGTGGTAAAAGAGAGCACATGTGAGCAAGTGAGATATAAATCAAAGAAATTATTCTATGGTTTTACATGGAAGGAGATGAGGAACATATATATATATATATATATATATATATATAGTACAGAAGTTTTAGACAAGTGTGGAAAATGTGCTGCAAAGTAAGAATGCTTTCAAAATTGTTAATAGTTTATATCTGTCATTTAACAAAATGAAACAATTGAACAATAAATTAATGTAAATCCCATCAATATTTGGTGTGACCTTTGCTCTTTGGAGGAGGAGTCCTGGAAGTGGTGACATGACCCCCACAAAGCCCTGATCTCATCATTATCCAGTCTGTCTGGTATTTCATGAAGTATTACTGTAGCTTGGGAATTTGTTCCATATTGTTTTAAGTATACGTATACATCCCAACCTGAAAGTTATACTTACCTGTTCTTTGCCATTCCAGAGATTCCTGGAAAACATGGCTCCTTCAGCATGGCTGCACATTCAAGTCCCAAAGGCAGCAAACCAGTGGAGGGAACCCAAAGGCTGGGAGTTGTAGTAGTAGAATTAGTACTTGTCACGGTGGCTTTTTAAATCAATCTCAATTAATTCCCACGTAGTGAGCTGCAGCCGAAAAACGCTGCGGAAAAGACCGTAGCAGAAATGCATTGCGTTTTTTTCCACAGCTTTTTTCACGGAAAGTCCGCAGAGTTTACCTCTGCAGAATTTCTGCCTCTATTATACCTATACACAGAACGCCAGCATTTCCTTAGATATGATTGACATGCTGCGATCTAGAAAGACACAAGCTTTTATGGAATCGCAGCATTTTCTCTGCTGATTTTTTCTTCAATGTGTGGATGGGATTAGCCAGAATTCCATCCACTTTGCAGGTAATATAATATGCAGCATTTTTGCAACAGCACTTCCACAGCGGCAAAAACACTGCGTTTTTGCAACGTGGGGCCCTGGCCTAGGTTGGGTTCATATGTTGTGCATGCAATACATACAACATCCACCTGGAATGCTGCCAAACCCAGGGATCAGATGAGTGTAGCTGAATGCAATTGTATTTCATGGCCATGGGAAACAGAAGGGGGGGACTTCACTATGGAAGATCAACAGGATCCCTTTCTATATGGGGAGGAGTAGCCCACACTGCTTACACTATGATACTGCCCCCTTGCTTATGGATAGACTAGTTACAGCCGTGCATGTATTTACAGCAGCATGTAAGATTCTACTGCCGCAGACCACATGTAAATGGCATATAGTTGGCGAGAAATTTGGATGGCCATGGGCCCCCCGGAGGCCCCAGGCAACCGCTCTAAAAGTCCATAATATAATCCATTACTGGGAGCAGCAGCCTTACTCCAGCACATGACATTTCTCAAAGTACTATACAACATAAAATGCTCTGCTTGAAATTGCTGACAAATGAGCCAGACTCGAGTACAGAAACTGTCCTTTTTCTAGAAGAATCATCCAGTGTGAACGCACCTGCAAGCACTCAAGTTCTATAAATAAGAATAAAACATTTGCATAAACATTGGATGAATTGTCCTTATTTGGCATAAAACTTGTAACATGAAAACTATAGTTCTGTCTGACCTCTTGGGGCTGAAGTATAAATGGATGAATGGGGAGCTTGCCTGAGACAGTGGGATCTCATTCCAGAATATGAACTTCATTGTGCGCGCAAGGCAATATGTTCCGCCTAATTACAGACAAAGGCCAAAATTAGCATTTTTCACATTAATATTAGCTCCATCCATTACAGTCCCCCACAGGCACTTCTGGCTCCTCCTGAGATTGTTACACTAGTCGTAGAACTAGTAGGCTGAGGCCAAAAACTAGTCAGCAGTGACAATAACTTCTTGTTGAATGTCATACAAATATGACCTGCTGAACTTTTCATCACTTTTCTCTATAGTGACAACTAATATTTTAAAGCTTGTCTTTGACTGACTGAATAGAAATAACTCACTTGCTGAACTTCCTGCACTCTGCCCTCTGAACCTTTGTGTATACATCCAGCTGTGCAAATAGTGTCACCTGGAAAGCAAAAGTGATGAATTGAGGGTTTTTTTTTCACAAAATATGTTTTGTTTTTTTTTCTTTGTGGTGTATTTTGTTTCACGTATTTTCTCAATAATAGGAAATGCATCATTCCACCACTAGATGGCACCGTGCTTTTCAAAAGGAATACAAACAATAGTGTAGGTGTTACAATGCAGTGTACGGTTTATGTGATTATTCATAACATGATTCCTATAGACTTCACATCATCCACATGTTTAAGTGAAAAAGGATCTCCCAATGGGCCCAGATTGGAATACTCAGCCATAAAGGTTCAGTGGAAGACAACCCCATTTGGAGTTGACATTGGAGTCAATCACGTGTAAGCTTTGAATTGGCCTATAAGGGAGCAAATAAATCCCCCAGTGAGCCCTTGATCTAAGGGGACTAGTGGGCCCCTTTCCCCACCATGCCTGGAAGAGTAGTGCATGGTACAGTACTACTGTGAAGCATGGGGGTGGCAACATCATGCTTTGGGGCTGTTTCTCTGCAAAGGGACCAGGACGACTGATCCGTGTACAAGAAAGAATGAATGGGGCCATGTATCGTGAGATTTTGAGTGCAAACCTCCTTCCATCAGCAAGGGCTGATGGAAGAGGAAACGTGGCTGGGTGGCTGGGTCTTTCAGCATGACAATGATCCCAAGCACACCGCCAGGGCAACGAAGGAGTGGCTTCGTAAGAAGCATTTCAAGGTCCTGGAGTGGCCTAGCCAGTGTCCAGATCTCAACCCCATAGAAAACCTTTGGAGGGAGTTGAAAGTCCGTGTTGCCCAGCGACAGCCCCAAAACATCCCTGCTCTAGAGGAGATCTGCATGGAGGAATGGGCCAACATACCAGCAACAGTGTGTGCCAACCTTGTGAAGACTTACAGAAAACGTTTGACCTCTGTCATTGCCAACAAAGGATATATAGAGATGAACTTTTGTTATTGACCAAATACTTATTTTCCACCATAATTTGCAAATAAATTCTTAAAAAATCAGACAATGTGATTTTCTGGATTTGTTTTCTCATTCTGTCTCTCATAGTTGAGGTCTACCTATGATGTCAATTACAGACCTCTCTTATCTTTTTAAGTGGGAGAACTTGCACAATTGGTGGCTGACTAAATACTTTTTTTCCCCACTGTATCTATATATATATATCTATATATATCTATATATATATATATAGATATATATCTATATGTAGATATATATACCACAAATATGATCATGCTCTTGAGAAATGAAAGCTGCACTGTGATTGGTTGCTGATTTGATAGCTTTCATAAATCTACCAAAATGGAATCCTAATGGGAAAGCACATTTGATTACATTTTTTGGAGGGAGCGGGTGGAGGTTCTGTGGCTGCCTAAAGGTCTGTGCCTGGAGTCTGTGTATTGAAGTCTATGTCTGTAACTGTTATGATAGGGCAGGGGTGTAGCTATAGGAAGTGCAGAGGTTGCAATTGCTACCAGGCCCTGGAGCCTGAGGGGACCTAAGGGTCTCTCTGCAACTTAAGAAGAAAGCTATATTATAGCTGGAACATGGTAAGTTACAGATACATTGGGACCAAGGTAAATCAAGTTATGCCTCTGTGTGGGGGAGCTGTGGCTGACAATATTATTACTGAGGATCTGTGCCTGACACTGTTTTTGGGGTTTCATTCTTGAGGTATGTTTGTAGATATTAGGCTACATGTACACGTTTGTGTGCCTGAAGCCTTACATAGTAACATAGTAGATGAGCTTGGATGAAGACACAGGACCATCAAGTCCAACCTATAACCCTACAGTGTTGATCCAAAGCAAGGCAAAAAACCCCATGAGGCTGATGTCAATTTCCCCATGTCAGGGAAAAAAATTCCTTTACGACTCCAATCTGGTAATCAGTATAAATCCTGGATCAACTTGTCATTAACAGAATCTAGAACCCATAATCCGTAATATTTTTCTATTCGAGAAAGACATTCAGGCTCTCTTTGAACTTGCTCAATGAATCCGACCATCACCACTTCTTAGGGCCTTGCTCTTTGGTTGTATATCTATAACCTTTAATAGTGGTCTATGTCTGTGGTTTCTAATGGGGGTATGGTGGAAGGCATCTCACATTACCATGTTGTGCTCAAATTTATATAATGGCAGTCAAGCTTCTCAAAAAGTTGATTATTAACCCCTTCTGTCACAGCCATTTTTCGATTTTCATTTTTTACTCCATGCCAACTAAAAACCATAATTTTTTTATTTTTCCGTTTAACAGAACCATATGAGGGCTTAATTTTTGCAGGACAAGTTGTATTTCATAATGATACCATTTAATACTTCATATGTTGTACTGGGAAGCTGGAAAAAAAATTCAGAATGGGGTGGATTTTGAGAAAAACTGTTTGCGCGACTTTCTTATGGGCTTCATTTTTCAGCATTTACTGTACAGCCAAAATAACATGTCACCCATTTTCTGTGGGTTGGCATGATTACAATGATACCAAATATATATAGTTTTTGTTATGTTTTAACACCTTAAAAAAATCCAAAACTTTGAAAAAAAATGTAATTTTTGGAGTTACCATATTCTAACACCATGACTTTTTTATTTTTCTGGTCTGCACAAGGTGTTTTTTTGTGGGACCAGATGTACTTTTTATTTATACTGTTTTGGGGAATGTCTGATCAATTTATTCAAATTTTTATGGGAGGCGAAACAGCAAAAAAAAAAAAATGGTGGTACAGCTCTTTTGATTTTTTTTTTTCCCATTGTGACATTCATCATATGAGAAAATATTTTCATCAGTTTGCAGATCAGCATTTTTGATCACAGAGATGCCTAATATGTGTGTGTTTTGCTTAATTTATTTATATATTTTATATCTGATATAGGGATTTATTTTTTTTTACTGGTCTGATCACTAATACTGCCTAGCGCAGCCTGTAATAGAAGTATATAAAAGACAAGCCTGGGAGCATTCAAATTGGCTCCTGCCTGTCATGGTAATGGATCGCCGTCCCCCAGGATGAAATCTCCCAAAAGCTGGCACCTATGGACGCTGATCAAGGGCACTACCGCTGCTTTATTGTTCAGCTCCTGGATGGCCACCATATTTAAAGACCCGACATCTGTCATATTAGTGAGACTTGATCCCCCGACTGCTATGACATCACCCATCCAACTTCAGCAGCAAGACCAGTGCTCCAGGGAGCTGAAGACTGCCCCTAGTGCACCAACTGCTTCATTTGCATAAGAGTTCAAAGTTGTTTTTCTCCACATTTACAAAATATGACATAAATAACAAAGATATGATGTCTATCACTGTAATGTGCACTGTAACATGGTGGTGGTATTTGTGGTATTTGATTATGTTTGGAGGAGGTTTTAGACCCCCTTTAAGTTATTATTAACCTGGGCATACTGGCAAAAAAGTTCACCACCCCTGCCATAGGGAATTACTATTTATAGAATTTCCCAATAAGTTAGGATAGGTTCACCAAAATCATTATGTAGACAGTTGCTGTTTTGTAGTTAGCTGTATGTAACATACAGCACTGGTTTATTATCAGTGGTTTACTACGTGGTTTGTTTTACTAGTCTGTAAATTGTTAATTGAACGGCATTTACTTTTAATGTGGCTTTTTCTTTTTTTTTTTTTTTTACCCAAAAAGAACATTTCTTTACAAGGTCTCTTTGTCTAGCATCATAACAAAGATCCTTTCAGATGTTATTAGAAGATGATGTCTTATGATAGTGTTTATGATTTTCCAAGAAATATGATGAACTGAAAAGTAGCATTTAGTATATCATAAAAAAGATTTACTACAGTAAGCATGTAGTGAACTTGTACCATGCACTTGTACTCATTGGATATAGGAACCATTTATAGTATTCATGTGGCTTCTTTCAATGTTTGCAATAGAAAAAATATATATATTTAACACTTTAGTATTGAACATTTATAGCCCAAGATTGTATGAAGTTTAGTAAAATATGAAACTATTTAAGGCTAAGGCCCCATGTAGCGGGCCGAAGCAAAAACGCGCTGCGGGAAAAAACGCAGCAGCAACGCATCACGGTTTTTCCTGCAGCGCTTTTCAAAGAAAGGTTTCCTCTGCAGACTTTCTTTTTCAATTATACCTATAGGGAAATTGCCAGCCTTTCCATAGGTATAATTCACATGCTGTGATTTCTAAAAACGTGATGGTTTTGGAAATCGCAGTTTTTACCGTACTGTGGGGATAAATTCACTAGAATCCCATCCACTACACACTGACTGTAAATCACTGCATATTTTTCTGGTGTGTTTATGCCATGTGGGGCCCTGCGACCTAAAGAGGTTGTCCAGGATTTGGAGCAACCTCTGGGGTGGCTGCGGTGGGTGTAAAGGAAAACTAAAATGCATACTCACCTATCCCCGGTTCCCTTTCCATCACATGCCAGGGATCGCAATGCCCAAAGTTGTGATGCTCACATGAACATTAAGAGACCGATCAGTTTCCTAATCGGTCCCTGAAGAGCAAGCAGTGACAAGCTACAAGCCCTGACACTCGACAGAAAGGGAACCGGGAGTGGACAATGGAGCAAGGGGGACAGGTGAGTATGCTCTTTTCTTTTTTTACAGTCAAAGTTCAGCCATTGCATTCTCTCCTTTCCCAATTCACGAAAAGGAAATGTTATCATTATCTGATATGTTACAGATATAGTAGAGGCAGGGGTGGGATTTACATTTTTAACACTAGGTTCCTTAGGGGATATGCAAGGTGGCATATGAAGAGCGACAAAAGGTGCACACAGCATGTCCCATTTTGGACCCCCTACAACATTCACCCACAGTGTTCCTTGTCTCCTTAATATAAATTATTGCTTTGTATATTATATGGGTTATCCACCTCTCAAATATTGATGGCCTATCCCAGCCAGAGATAGCATGGCTACCTGTAATGTTAACATGCTGGGAGTCAAGCTGCTCACCTGCTGTACGATATGTACCGCTGCAGTACCTAAACCCACCAGTACACATTGTACAGTGAGTGCGTAGCGCAAATCCTGGAATGTTAACATTATCGGTTGCCACATTTCCCCTGAACAGCTGAACTGCGGAGGTCCTGTCTGTCAGACTGACACAGATGTAATATAGATGGCCTATGCTAAGAAAAATCATCAATATTAGAAAAGTGGATCATCCCTTTAAGGCCAGGTTCCTTGCTGATTAGGCTTAAATGAATGGGTACAATCAGGGGCTTCCCGCATGCCATGAACTCTGTGGCTTAGTTAACTATGGAATCTGTGGTGAAATTGAGCTTATTTTTTCAACATCCTGCTTGAAAACAATGAGTGGCAGAATCGAGGCTGAAGATTCTACCTTGCAAACTTACCCTTATACTTCCTCCCCCCCAAATGTCCCACACAGTTTCATGTCTCCACAGTATAATGGCCCACATCACTGTCCTTATCCAGGATAATGGCCACCGTACAATGTCCCCCATACATACTATACAGTGCCCCACCACACAATATAATGCCTTGCATACCTTGGCCCCCATACAATGCAATGGCCCTCAAACAGTGCCCCTATGCTGTGTTTTAGTACAATACTCCACAATGCTGATGCTGCTGTGATCACAGGGCATTAATACCTATCAAGTTTCCTTTACAGACAGGCAGCATATCCCTGTTTTGGTAAGCTCTCATGGAGCACTTGGTACTGGATTTCCATCTGGTATAGGGAGTCTTACAGTCAGTTCTCTATTGGAAAAAAGCATGTAAATTATCTTTCCTGAAGAAGGAAGATAACTGTCTCTATAGTGTTGCCTAGTGTCTGAGTCATTAAAGAGGCTTGAAATATTACTAGAGATATCAGTCAAATCAGAAACAGAAATCTGTTTAGAACACATTGAGAATGTCCATATGATAGGCTTTCAGTAAAAAAAAAAAAAGTCATATAAAACAATACAATTTTGTACAGTGTAGAAAAATACTGAAACATTTTGCTGCTTTTTAGTTTAGTAAGGTTTAATTAAATAAAAATTTACATAACACCTGAGATTGCTGATTTATAAACTGAGTTAGGCCTAAGGCTAGGTTCACACCTGCACCTGAACTCCATTGGAGGATTCCATTCCTCATTCCGCTTGAAAAATGCAGAGAGGAAAGTGCTGCAAGCAGTGCTTTTCTCTCTGCATTTTTCGTCCTTTTCTGGCGGAAACCGATTGGAAACCTGGCGGCCCCCATTATAGTCTATGGGGTCCGCAGGTTTCCGCGGGTAACTGATTTTTTAAGAGGATTACTTCCACAATTTCCGTATGTACAGTATGCCACATCTTTCACAGACGGCATACATGTCCACTCATTTCACTGTATTTTTTCATACATCCATTTGTTTTTTCCTGAACTGTGGATCTACAGAAAAAAAAATGGAGCGTGTTTTTTTTCCCCTGATGCTGATGCATCACTTCAATGCAAGTATGCAGATCTAGGAGTCCACGAAAATAAATGGATGGCATCCAAGTGTCATTCATTTTTCAAGGACCCAGAAACATAAGTTCACTGAATAGAATCATAGGTCCCAAAGTCAAACGTCTCAAAAATAATGAAACCTAACTTTTATTAAACTAGCCGATAAAATACAAATAAAATAATATGTGCTCAAAAGAAAAGTGTCGGAATCAAACAAAAATGGTAAAACGTACCAGAGGGAACCAGCTCTATGATATAGCATATGATAGCACATGGGCAGCCTAGAAATTAGCACAAAGTGCTGGTGCTTTCCCTAAGAGGCCCCCCAGGCATATAGTCCAGGTACGAGAGCTCCTGAACTAAGTCTGCCTAATAATGCTGGAGCTGGCTGCTACCCTGAACTGTAAAGACCCTACGCTATGCGTTTCCCTGGTATCAAAGTTTTCATTAGGGTTCAGATAAAATACTCCAAATCTAGAGATGGTATCATACAGACACACTCTAGCAGTGTGTTCACATTGATAATAGGGGCACACCGAACTGAGCTTTTATAGGTAAGAGCCTGCCCACTTACCGCCCACAACTGAGAAAGGACCAATTAGAGCCCGCGACGCCATAGGGGCAGGCCCCATGATGTGGGCGTACCTCTCCACCCATCTCCCGTAGCAGGACCAATCAGGTAAGTATAACCAGGTGGCTTGTCCAATTGTCATGGTGCAGGGGGCGCTACAGCCCAGAGTGTCCCCGCTGCTAGGATCGTGCAAATGTAAACACTCCACTATTGGAGACAAGTAAAGTATGGACAATGAGGCAGAAGATGATCAGTAATAAGATATGGGTGCAACATGTCTGTGTCCACAATGAGGCTACCAGCACAAAGAGATAACTTAGCCAGTCTGAGAGGTAGACGAGCACTGATTAAAAATATGGCATGATCACGCCATTAAAAGTATAGTGAAGACCCAGACAAAAACCCCAGAGATAATAAGGGCACTGAGGGGTCAATGTTATTGAGTCAACAAAAAGAGTAGGACACCGATAAACCCAGGGCATAGAACAAAACCTACAGTATATGATCCAAGCCTGACAAAGCTGGGTGCTCATCGCAAAAGATATTACAACAAAACCTCCAATGATTCAATGTGAAAAGGTAACTAGGATCACATTAATCCTATGCCAAACATATCAATCCCGTCAGTATAACAGATCAGTACCTGGCTCGATACAGTACCGGAGCTGTGGCTGAAAAATATCTGGCATGTTACGGTACCAGAACTGTGGCTGAGAAGTAAAAAGTAATACCATTTCACATTACCATCCCAGATAACATAATATAATGGCTAATCTGAAGACATTGGCCAGGAACCAAACCCAGGTCAATTGCTTGGATGGCAGCTATGCTCACCACTGTACCACAACCAAACTGTAAGAGATACTGCCATAGTGCCTGTATTACACCCCTCAAAACCTGGACACGGAAACCAATAGCCATATAATGTTGCAGCCAAAACAAAAAGCAAAAATGGGACAACAGTCACATGGAAAAGATGATACCATAGAAAAAGGGGGAGAACAGGGGGAGAGTGGTATTAATGGGCCAGGAGAAACTAAAGCAGTTACCCAACATGAGTAGACACATCCAATATCCCCTGATCCTAAATGCGAAAGCCAAGAATTAGGAATTATAAGACCAGAATGCCCGATCTAAGCAAGACCTCAAAACATAGAAAGATACTGGACAAATTAAAAAAAAAAAACAGTTGATCTGTTTTTATGCATGTGAAGCAGGACGGGGTGCTGTCCGGGATTATCATGGGCATCTTACATCTGCAAAATGCAAATACAGCCTTAGGTATGATCATACAAGATGAAGACTGTAAAGCGCTGCAGAATATGATGGTGCTATATATAACTATGCAAAATAAATAAACACTGGGAGTTTTTGGTTATAGAAAAATAGCAACATATCTGCAGTGTCAAAACTGGTACCAAATTATGCACACTTTTGTTGTGGATTTTGTTGTGCAATTGCCACAGATTTCACCCTATTTATTACAAAGGGTTAAAATCCTCAGCATAAATGGACATGCTGTGAATTTAAAGCAATTATTGAGATTTTAAAAACTATGGGCCAAATAACAGGATGCATCAATACAAAACATTTCCTAATATATATCCTGTTTAAATTCGACACCGTTTATCTGATTTATTTTGAGGTCAATGACCTTAGCTTTGACGTTTAGTTTGCAAGCTGACTACCCCTCCCTGTGAGCAGCTCAGCCAGCAAGCGAAACATCACAGTAGCATGTGACCTCGGATGTGGGAGTGATCTATTACCTGTGATTTCATTGCAGGGTAGAGTGGAGAAGGGAGGGGTACACAGAAAGTGAGAGCAGGAAGATGCATCATGGGAAATGTAGTTTGTAAAAAAATTCACTGCATGTAAATAACAGTGGTACAAGGCGCAGCAAGAAAAATAAAGCAGAGCAAAGGGTGCACAAGGGAGCAGTGAGGATTTAGCACTGGTGTGGATGTATTTGCAGATCATTTTTGGAATCTGAATAACCCCTTTTAACCCCGTACTGCAGGTCAATTTAGACGTTGATGCTATTGTAAACACTGTAGATTTTCTTCCCACAATTATGGCAGACAAACCTGCAGTGTCTGTGTTCCGTACATTCCCTAATAGTTATGCTATATGTGAACCAGGCCCTAGGAGAATAGGTAATCAGAATCTTTGCTGAAATTGATGATGTGTTTAAGTTGTAATAACATAAATTTAGCAATATTAAAGTAAATCTTTAAAAGCCATATAAATGTGCAACTCAATATTCTGTTGGCATGTAAATACTTCAAAAATGAACTTTTATTAGCGGCGCCATCTACTACCTGCTCAGAATTCATCAAGTGAGACTAAATAAAACAAGATTGCATTTTTCAGTTTTCTCATGCGTTCCCAGGTTCATATCAAGGATTCTGAAGGTGACTTTCCTAACAGATCATCCATTGCATGACATCATCCTGAGTTGTGTGACAATTTTTGGATTGCGCGTCAGATGAATGAGATTCACTATTAACTCGTAATTCGATTCTGATGACTGAACTGACCTAACAATCTAAAAACACAGCAGCATGTGAGACTGCATTACCTCATATGTCATAGTCAGACATAGAGAATAGTTCTGATTAAAAAACAAAAATCCCGCCTAACCCATCATTATGACCGACAGGAAAATCAATAGAATTTTTTAGTGAATTTGGAGTTGTCGATCAATATAGTTAATTATTTTATGAGAATCTAGAATATATTTATACAGTTAAGGTTGGTGGTAATGCTTGGCAGGTGCAGTGGATAGTTCTGTTGGCTAGTATATACAGCACAAGCATTAGGTCATCATGCAGACACAGCAGAATCTACCAAACAGTTAACAGTAGGGCCACATGGTGCCGACACGGGGGCAACCCTGATGTTTGCAAAAACTAGTGGCATAAGACCCCTGAGGTTTTTAAGTAAACTTTTAGGCTGAGGCCCTACGTTGCAGAAACGCAGCGTTTTCTGTTGCAGATTTTGCTGCGGTTTTTTGAGCCGAAGTCAGGAGTGGATTAAACAGAATGGAAACGTCTAAGAACTTCCTTTATATTTCCATTCCTTTTCAATCCACTCCTGACTTTGGCTCAAAAACCGCAACAAAATATATAACGAAAAATGCTGCATTTCCGCAATGTGGAGCTTTAGCCTTTGTTATCCAGGAGGCGTTTTTTTTACATAATCATGTCACTTTTTCAAAGCCCCACAAATTCGGGGGATTTCAGGGCTCCCTTTGAGGCATGACATACCCTGTTTTATGATGCGGGCATGACATATGCCACCTGCATCCTTTTTCTGTGCTGTGACCGGGACATAAAGTGCCCATTCCATGGAGGGTATGACCATGAGCCTATAGGCTGCAGGAGCATTTTGCAGTGTTTGGGAGATTTGCACACTCTTCCAGGACACCACCGAGGTTGCTCCTTTTTGCAGGAGTCTCCCAGACATTTTGGGAGAGTTGACAAGTATATTTAAAATTGTAAAGCAGCTGAGAAACTGCCATTTTGCGAGTGAAACAATTGTGTACTGGAAAAATCATGCTGGGACCTGCACCTATCTGTAGGATGTATTCCCCAGACCCAGACCTCACTATGTGTCACACTGGCAGCCAAAAACAGGTACAGCGCGCTGAGCTCTGCTGTTCCTGCAACTCACGGAGCAGTGAGCTATGCTGTAATTTCTGAGATGAGGAAAAAGTATAGCTCACGGCGACCCACATCTATCAGGCATTTATTGCCATAAATGTCTGTCACAGGAAACCCCCTTTAAAGGCTATGTGCACCTACGTAGTAATTTTTTTTATTATTGTCTTATATGTAATATTGGCTGGAAAACAGTTATCAAATAGAGTTCTATTAAATATTCATCTCGCTTTTGTCTTCTGAAGCCTTCACTTGCTCTCATATAGTGTAAGGTCCTCTTGCCCTCTTCTCACACAGATCCGTCTGAAAAGATGAGTGAATGTTTGCTCTGTGAGTGTTATCTATGTGTGGCATCCCAGAGCTGGCTATGGCTGGGCTGAGGGTGATCTCTGTGCATTGTATTATTTCCTGTTGCTTCATAGCCTGTGTGACATAGCAGGGGGTCCTGAGTCTCACACAACACAGCGCCACCTAGTGAGCCTCACACATGCATTACACCTCCCATAGGATTGAATAGTAACCAAATGTCCAATGGGAGGACATCGCCTGGGAAAAGGGGAGGAGTCAGCTGATCACTGGGTCCCCATGGTAACACCCCTGCAGGAAGGTCCTGCGTGTGAGGAGTGAGAAGTGTGGAGTGTTAGGAGGAGGAGGTGAGGAGATAAGTGTGATGTCCTGTGAAGAAAACACTGAGTTTAGTGCAGGTATCTCAAGTCCTAGACAGGCCCAGGAAGGTTGGAGAGCTGACATACTCCAGCTATTCAGAAGATCCTGTCCCCTGTCTGCCTAGCCATCGCCCTGAAGGAAGTCAAGCATCATTATCTTGTCAGCATGAGACTGTGGAGAGAACATTCTGGAACACGTGCTCCATAGCAAGTATCACAGGATCCAGGGGCCAAGGCCAGACCTGTGGAATATCCTGCCACCCTGACTATTGCACCCCGAAACTCTGAGCTATCAGGACCACATAACGTGAGTGGGGAATATTATGTACTAGTATCATGGTGGGCATCCTCCTATGTGCCAAATAGGAGCCCAGACGCACCTTAGGGCTGTAACACTGAAGTATAAGGGGCTAGGAACACCTTTCATCAAGTCTACCCTGCACCCCATGACTTTGCTGTGTCACCAGGCGTACCCCGTTGTTTTGTATTGAAGAAACTGTTTAAGCATTTGTGCCTCCACACCCATGGAAGTAAAAGTTCAACTTTACAACCGTTTCTGTGTCTGACTCTGCACCGACAACATCAGGGCGCCCCAAACACCACCAGTCGGCACAGTATAGGGGAAGCGCCCCGGGGGAACAATCACCACCAACATTTGTGCAGCCCCCTCATCACCGGTACCAGTGGTGGTAACGTGGGACAGCACCAGCGCTGCGCCCTCGTGCCCAGAGACCGTGACAAGTCTGCGCTGTTTGCACCCCGCAATCCCAACTGCAGCGTTACCTTCCATCTGGTCACCGCAAGAAAAACTGGCGTCACGAACAGGATACGGGTGTGTGCCATTTTGAGAAAGTCGCCACGAAAAGTGCGCCAAATTGTCTCCAGAGCATCGGTCTTTGCTAAGATCAAGTTTATTCCCTGAGAGTGCTTGCCACAAAGAGGGGAGCCCTATACCCCTGAAGTAAGCCCTAAAGACTGTCCTCTCAGTGTGTTACAGCCCTGGAAGAGTTAAAACGCCCAGGACTTGTTTGCTGCGCCACATCGCTGTGTAAGAACGCCCACAAAGGGTTAACTGTACCTTGCAAAAGTGCGGGAGATTTTTAGCACTGCCCATGGGGCCAGGAGACCCATCTGCCACCATCTTAGGAGAGCCCAGAATGCTGAGCGTAATGCTCCAGCGCACCCATACAAGAAAGTAAAAGGCGAACGTGCCGGCGCCATTTCTGACTCTCCGGTGCCGCATCACCGTCCCTGCTGTGCACCGCTGATCTCTGGTCCACGCTGCAGTTGCTGTCAGTGAGTACTGTGCCTCCCTGTCCTTGTCTTCAGTCCTCCCACGGCCCCAGCGAGTGTTTTACGTGTACCGTGTCCGTGGGGAGTGCCACCATTAAAGAGGGGGGAGCACACCGTCTGCCTGCATCACAGTGACTCTGTTAATAGCTACAGCATTCTTAAAGGGACAGCATTCCAAGTTGTAGTCTCCATTCCCTGCCAGCAAGCAGTTGAGTTTCTTAAAGAGACGGCGACCTAATTCCAGTCATACCTGCAAACAACATGACTGAGCAAAGTGACATTGTGCCATCTGTTTCTAGTGATCCAGCAGTGCCCATGGCGAGCAGCCTACCATTCTCCATGCCATTTTACCCTGGCGCACCATGGCTGCCGCGCTACAAAGGGGAGGCGCATACCCTCAGGGACTTTCGTGAGAAGATGCTGTCTCTCTTCCAGTTCTATCCTCTGAATACAGAACAGCAGATACAGATCCTGCTGGGCCAGCTTGAGGGTGCTGCAGATAGGGAGGTCAAATCCTGGCCTGCCTCTGACAAAAGAACCCCTGGGCAAATTCTGGACAAACTCCAGGTGAACTTTGACGTGCGATCTGTCTCCGAGGTAAAGATGCGCTTCTTTTCCAGACGACAACTACCTGGTGAGACCCTGCGGGACTATGCTTTATCCCTCCAAGAGGCGTTCAGAGCTGTGGTGCAAGTGGATCCACGTGAAAATGTGGACTCTGATAAAATCTTGCTTGACCGCTTCATAAAAGGGGCAGGTACCACATTGCTCCAGAGTCAGTTGCGAATGCTTGCTGCACAACATCCCAGCATCACGTTTGCTGACTTCAAGGCCCTTGCCATCCAGGTCTTGGGACAGGAGCAGCCCCAGCCGAGTCCAGTCATCTGTGCTCCCTCACCTGGACCCTCAACAAGCATCGCTCCAGTTGTCCTGTCACTACCTCTGGGTACCTCACCTGCTGCCCAAACTGCGCAGACTACACCAGCAGACTCCAGAGATGACCTTCTGGCCCGAGTGGATCATCTGACCCGTGCCATGGAACAGATCACCGTCCGTCTAGATCGTCTGACCCAGCCGTCTTCATCGTCCAGTGATCCTTTGCGAAGTCTCAACATCTCACCTGAGTCGCCACCCAGACGTCCGTCTTCAGTGAAACCTCCGCAGAGTGAGAGGCCATACTGTACCTATTGCCATAGATATGGACACACCAGGCCTCAGTGTTTTCAGTTAAACGGGCCACCCCCGAGGCAGCGGGCCGCCCCTCGGGAGGAAAGAAGAAGGGCCCAGGTGAATCTTCAGTGCCATTGTCACGCTTCGTCTCAGCCTGCCCACACATCACAATCCGGGTGAACGGCGTCCCTCTGACAGCGTTGGTGGACACTGGATCTCAGGTAACAACCCTGCGCAAGCAGGTGTTCCTTGAACATTGGGACTTAGGTGTGTTGAATAGAAGACCTGACACATGGATAAATCTGTGTGCCAGCAATGGACAGCCCATACCACAGCAGGGTTATTGGGAACCCACTATCCAGATTGGGGACTTGAAACTGCCTAGACAGGGTGTAATTGTCACTGATGTAGAGGATGATAGGTTTGCAGTTGTAATATTAGGCATGAATGTTTTACGCCATTGCTTTGCAGAAGTGTTGGATGCCTTGCATGCCTCTCTCCTTACAGCTTCTCCCAGTGACCAGCAGACCATTCAGCGGGCCATTCGTGTACTCAATGCCCAGCACAAGTTCGCCAACAAACAAGGTGAAATTGGTCGAGTCCGGATCCAAGATACCCGTCCAGTAACCCTACAGCCTGGAACAGAAACTATGGTGTGGTGCCGTGCCCGTCCGGGCATAGAAAATCAGGACTACGAGGCCTTGCTACAACCCATACAGGTAGATGGCCAACCACTTGTCATGGCTGCCCGCAGCCTTGTCACAGTTTCCAATGGACGTGTTCCTGTCCGCTTAGTCAACTTGGGCGATGCTCCCGTGAACCTCCACAAGTTCCACTCTGTGGCCCTGCTACACCGGTTAGCACCAGAAGACATTCTCTCTGGTGATTCTACTGCCACACAGCGTTCCACCCAAGCTGCTGAGAACATTCAAAATGGAGCCACGAAGTCCTGGTGGGATGAATTGAACGTGGGAGATGCCAATACCCCTATAGAGCACATCAATGGGGTTCGCAATGTGGCCAAGCGTTACCAACAGGCATTCAGCAAACACCCATTGGACTTTGGTAAGACCACGACCATACAACATCGCATTCTGACTGGCGACCACCATCCAATCAAGGAGCGTCACCGTCCAATACCACCAGCGATGTACCAACCGGTGAAAAAGTTGATCCAAGAGATGCGAGATGCTGATGTCATCCGGGAGAGTAACAGCCCCTGGGCAGCCCCGCTAGTCCTTGTCAAGAAGAAAGACGGAACCCTACGATTTTGTGTGGACTATCGTAAACTCAACAACGTCACGCACAAAGACGCATACCCATTGCCGCGGATTGAGGAATCTCTACCGGCTTTGGGATCAGCTACCTGTTTCTCGACCCTGGACTTAACCAGTGGATACTGGCAAGTCCCTATGGTGCCTGAAGATCGTGAAAAGACTGCGTTTACGACCCCGATGGGGCTCTTTGAATTCAATAGTATGCCATTTGGGCTATGTAATGCCCCAGCCACATTCCAACGGCTTATGGAGAGGTGCCTCGGCCATGAGAATTTCCAGAGTGTGCTACTGTACCTGGACGATGTTATTGTATTCTCCCGGACATACCAAGAACACCTTCGTCACCTGTCCGAGGTATTCAAGGTACTTATACAGCACGGCCTAAAGGTGAAGCCCTCCAAGTGCTACCTGTTGAAACCCCAAGTTCACTACCTTGGGCATGTCGTGAGCGCACAAGGCGTCCAACCTGATCCTGAAAAGATCACTGCAATCCAGAACTGGCGAAGACCAACTACCGTCAAAGAAGTCCGAAGCTTCCTTGGATTCGCAGGTTACTACCGGCGTTTCATACCACACTTCGCCCAAGTAGCCGAGCCTCTGAACGAGTTGTTGCGCGGTTGTCCCAGAGAAAACTACAACCGAAAGCTTCCGGTAGACTGGACAGCGCGTCAAGAGGAAGCCTTTCAAGCGCTTAAAGCACTTCTGACGCAACCACCAATTCTAGCCTATCCCGACTACAGTCAGCCATTCCGCTTGTACACAGATGCAAGTCACCAAGGTTTGGGTGCAGTGTTGTCCCAGGTTCAGGACAACAAAGAGCGAGTCATTGCCTACGCCAGCAGGAGTCTGAGAGGCGCGGAGAAGAACGACCAGAACTATAGTTCTTTCAAACTCGAACTTCTGGCGCTTGTCTGGGCCGTGACAGAGAAGTTTAAAGACTACCTGGCTGCCACACCCTTTACCGTGTACACAGATAACAATCCGTTGGCGCATCTGGACACTGCTCGACTGGGAGCCCTTGAACAACGGTGGGCCTCAAGACTCGCGAATTACAAGTTCTCTGTCAAGTATCGCAGTGGCAAGTCCAACGCTAACGCTGATGCACTCTCAAGGTTGCCTGTGGGAGAAGAACCACCCCGAGAAGACATCTGGGAAGAGGTGGAGATGCCACCATTCTACAACAAGTTTGCCCATCAGGTTGCTATTGGTGTCCCTGTAGAAGGAGAATCTCTGGCGAAAACAGCTGCCGAATCCCTCCAGGAGCCATCTCTGTGGAAAACGTTCCAAGAAGAGAGCAGAGTTTTAGGAGAATTGTCAGATTTCCTGCTTACAGGAAGAATACCAACCCGTGTAAAGAGAGGTCTTCATGACGTGGAATTAAAACGCCTTTGGCGACAGAGGAAGCGCCTGTTTGTCCAACGAGGCCTTCTACATAGAAACACTCTTGATCCTGTCACAGGTGAAAGGCTTCATCAGATCCTCGTACCAAGAAGAGACGCACAGATGATACTTGAGGCGTATCATGACAGATCCGGTCACTTCGGGGTACAAAAGACCGAAGCTACCATCCGTCGTCGCTTCTATTGGGTTGGGATGAGGAGTGACATTGAGAGTTGGTGCCGAGAGTGTCCCGCCTGTAGTATCACCAAGGAAGGTCGAAGAGATCAGAAGGCCCCTCTACATCCAATTAAGACTCAAAAGCCGTGTGAAATTGTTGCTCTGGACCATGTGAAGTTGGGTCCCACACGTTCCGGCTACAGCTACGCTCTGACAATGGTGGATCATTACTCCAAGTTCCTTGTCATCGTGCCTGTCAGAGATCTTACAGCAAGAACTACGGCTGAGACCTTCTACGCAGAGTTTGTCCGCCATTACGGTTGTCCTGAGCATATCCTCACCGACCGTGGATCGGCATTTGAATCCCAATTGTTCCGTGAGCTGTGTCAGTTCCAAGACTGCAAGAAGTTGCGAACCACAGCGTATCACCCTCAAGGGAATGGTATGTGCGAGAAGGCAAATCAAGTGATCATCGGCATGCTAAGAACAGCCGCAGTTACACCTGGTGTTGAGTGGCCTGAGCGTATCAAGGACTTGGCCTATATTTACAACAACACACCCCAAACATCTACGGGATACGCACCATTTTATCTAATGTTTGGAAGACAAGGTCAACTTCCTTCAGACTTAACCCTTGGTGTGAAGGTTCCTGACACCATCAATCCACTACCCATAACAGACTGGGTTGTTGAACACTGCCGACGTATGGAGGAAGCTAAAGAGATAGTTGAAACGCGCATGGATGAGGTTCGTAGGAGACAACAGGAGGATTACAACCATCGCGCCCATGCAGCGCCCCTGAAAGTTGGCGACCGTGTATGGTTAAGGAATAACCATCGGAATGGGAAATTGGATCCATTCTGGGAGAAAGAACCATACAGTGTCATCTCCATACCATATCCTGAATCCGACGTGTATGAGATCTCTAAACCTGGGAGACAGCCCCAAGTAGTACACCGAAACCGTCTGAAGCTGTGCCTTAAAGAAGGACTACCCACAGAGGTGCCCCCAGCTGAGACAACGAGTACAGAGATCTTGTCACCTTCTGAAGCGAAAGAGAGACCCCCAACGTTAACTGAGCTTATGTGGGCGCCTAAACTACTACCATTTAGCTGTTATCCACCAATTGCTCTAGTGCAAGAGAACCCTTCGACAGGTGATTTAATTGATTTCAGTGACTCTGTTCCTGATTCAAATCTCGTTCCACTTAGGCGTTCTGAGCGTACCACAAAAGGCATACCTCCAACACGCTATAGTGATGCCATGGCTGTCCTTGGGTAAAAGAGGTTAACTGTCTCTGCTTCTGTATATATGTTATTCCTGCTCTGATTACATTAATGTTTTTCCTGTGTGTATATACAGTATATATATAATATCTTGCCATGTAATATAGTATTTACACTTATATGCAACAATCCAAGCCATAGTGCCTGGCTCACCGAGCCAAGGAAGTTCTGTTACCCCATTGCGGTATGGACATTCGTGCTAGAGTGCCTACTCTTCCTTACAGAAAGGACTGTTTATTGTTTCTCAGAGAGACTCTCATGATAATGGACACTCACGAAATTTGTGCCAGAGAGCCTCTGGACCCATTTGCACTACTGTTGTTTCTATATGGACTGTCTGATGGTACCGCGAAAAGGTTCCATAAGTCTGAGTTTAATTATCTCTCCGTTACCCTTCAGACTTCTCATGGACATTCCAGGACTATGCCGGGAGGTCTTACCTCAAGTTTCTAAGTATTATATTTTTCTAAACTGTTAGTGACATTTGCACTTTATTCGTATTTATTAACGTTATGTTACATTTCTCACCTTCACCCCAGCCCGTCGCCGAGGTCGGCTCAGTGAAAGAGGGGGAGTATGTGGCATCCCAGAGCTGGCTATGGCTGGGCTGAGGGTGATCTCTGTGCATTGTATTATTTCCTGTTGCTTCATAGCCTGTGTGACATAGCAGGGGGTCCTGAGTCTCACACAACACAGCGCCACCTAGTGAGCCTCACACATGCATTACACCTCCCATAGGATTGAATAGTAACCAAATGTCCAATGGGAGGACATCGCCTGGGAAAAGGGGAGGAGTCAGCTGATCACTGGGTCCCCATGGTAACACCCCTGCAGGAAGGTCCTGCGTGGGAGGAGTTAGAAGTGTGGAGTGTTAGGAGGAGGAGGTGAGGAGATAAGTGTGATGTCCTGTGAAGAAAACACTGAGTTTAGTGCAGGTATCTCAAGTCCTAGACAGGCCCAGGAAGGTTGGAGAGCTGACATACTCCAGCTATTCAGAAGATCCTGTCCCCTGTCTGCCTAGCCATCGCCCTGAAGGAAGTCAAGCATCATTATCTTGTCAGCATGAGACTGTGGAGAGAACATTCTGGAACACGTGCTCCATAGCCAGTATCACAGGATCCAGGGGCCAAGGCCAGACCTGTGGAATATCCTGCCACCCTGACTATTGCACCCCGAAACTCTGAGTTATCAGGACCACATAACGTGAGTGGGGAATATTATGTACTAGTATCATGGTGGGCATCCTCCTATGTGCCAAATAGGAGCCCAGACGCACCTTAGGGCTGTAACACTGAAGTATAAGGGGCTAGGAACACCTTTCATCAAGTCTACCCTGCACCCCATGACTTTGCTGTGTCACCAGGCGTACCCCGTTGTTTTGTATTGAAGAAACTGTTTAAGCATTTGTGCCTCCACACCCATGGAAGTAAAAGTTCAACTTTACAACCGTTTCTGTGTCTGACTCTGCACCGACAACATCAGGGCGCCCCAAACACCACCAGTCGGCACAGTATAGGGGAAGCGCCCCGGGGGAACAATCACCACCAACATTTGTGCAGCCCCCTCATCACCGGTACCAGTGGTGGTAACGTGGGACAGCACCAGCGCTGCGCCCTCGTGCCCAGAGACCGTGACAAGTCTGCGCTGTTTGCACCCCCGCAATCCCAACTGCAGCGTTACCTTCCATCTGGTCACCGCATATGTTGTTCTAACTACTTATAAACGCTCATTTAGCTGGAGGCCCAACGTGGTGTAAATACTAAAAAAACGCAGCCTTTTACAGTCACTGTGTAGTGGATGGGATACTAACGAATCCCATCCCCACAGTGCGGGAAAATACACGTAGCAGACACAATGTGATTTCTAAAACCGTTGCGGTTTTGGAAATCACAGCATGTCAATTATACCTATGGAAACGCCATCGGTTTCCCTATAGGTATAATGGAAGCAGAAAGTTCACAGAGCTTTTTCCCCGCAACGCTTTTTTGCTGTGGGACGCTACGTGGGGCCTTAGCCTCAAGCTGAATTCTTATATGTACTTATGATAGAGCATGTTATATATCATTGCAAAGCTGATGGTGTGCTGAATTTAGCTCCTTTTCAGTTTTGCAGGTATCTGTCCCAGGTGCAGAGATATCAGTACCAATATCACTGCACTGTCAGTGGGTCAGACATACAGCTTAGCATCATCGCTATACAGTGAGAAACACCCCGCTTTTCAGTACAAGACTATAGGTGTATTCCATCCGGGGGGTCGTTCTTCACAGTGATATCAGTAGCCAAAACTAACAGCACTGATATCTCTGGAACAAGGGCAGATATCTGCAACACTGAAAGTGTGATGAATCCAGCGCACTGTTAGCTTTGCAACGATACATAACATGCCCCATCTTAGAGGACATGAAAGGGCCTCTTTAAGGGTGTTGTCATGTTTAGACCTACCATTTTCATATACCCTATTTTATGGAATTCTGATGGTGTCTCTGATGGTTTACCATCCTCATCTCTCCGTTTATTCTAGAGAACCTGTCCTGTCCTGCCCTAACAATTCATGGATTTGAATGGGCACTGTGTATTGTGTGTTACTTAATTTCTCCCGTAGATGCCCTACAGGGAAATTTGATACTTGTTTCCCTTCAAATTAAAGGTGATTACCGAGGGCCCCAAATGGAGGTGTAACTGGGCTTCTGGGCCAGAAGCCCAGTTACAGAGGCCTCTACCAGCTTTGTACCATTTAGAATAGAGATATATTTTGTGTGTCAGAGAGGCCATTGGGGCCTTGTCAGGGTTATGGGTCTAGTAGTGACTGTAACTGCGGCACTCTCTATAACTGCGCCCCTGGCCCCAGAAGGGAGTCTTTGTGATGAATTTATCGTCAAAGGACCCTTCTAACAAGCAGGGATTGACCATAGTGGGAATCTTCTTGAGATTGTTGCCCTGGACACATCCTCTATGCACCAATGGCTGGGATGCACTTGTACTTTCCATATGAAGCAATAGCAAAAGGCTGGGGGCAGCCCGGAAAGTAGCGGGCAAATGTGATTACCGGTACTTGACGTACTTACTATTGGTTGAAATGGAAAGCACAGATATGTCCAGGCAAGCGGACATAGCGGATGCAGCCAGGATTCACTGTCTAAGGGCACCCCCAGGCCTTTTTCACACATAGTGGAGTAGATTTACTAATCCAGATTTACTAACACTGCAAGCTAAAGCTAGACAGTCTTAAAGGGACTGTCAGCAGTAAAAAAAAAAAAAAAAGAAAATCTGTTTAGGGTGTTTCAGTGTTTTTAAACACTTGTAAAAACACCAAACACATTTCAAGCATTTTCAAGTGTTATGGTGGAATTGTGTTATTGTTTCATTTGTAATGTGTTTCTTTGAGGGTTTTCAAGTGCTGTACAGAAGTCTATGAGAAAAAGACCAGAACAAACTCCATGCCCAGGGCATACTGTTTTATTTAAAAAAAACAACAAAAAACACAAAAACACCATCATCCAAATGGCTTTGTTGGTAGCGCAGTTTATGCTTCACTATAGGCTTTAACTCATTTGCGCTCTGAGCTCTCTCCATACCCGGCAGATGCCAGCTGTATAATACAGCCAGGACCCGTCGCTAGCAGCTGTGATCGGTGCTGACACTGACTGCAATTGTTAACACTTTAGATGCCGCGGTTAAACGCAGCATCTAAAGTGTGCAGCCGCCATGGGCGTCGCCATCTTTGAACGATCGCCACCATATAGATCGCTATGACAGCTGGGAGCCTTTTGAAGGCTCCCAGACTTGTCATTATATCACTTCTATTACACACTGCCAGAGGCAATGTATTTCACTATTCACTGCAATATATTAGTATTGCAGTGAATAGTATGAACAATCAGACCCTCTAGGGTTCAAGGACCCTAGGGGGTCAAGAAAATAAAAGAAAAAAGAAAAAAAAGTTTTTTAAAGTATAAAAAAAAACAAAAAAAGTTCAAATCACCCCCTTTGCCTAGATCACATTTAAAAATAAATAAACAAAAGTAAACATAAACACTTTAGGGATCCCCGCACTCCAAAATGTCTGAAGTATTAAAATATAAAAATATTTATCCCATACGGTGAATGGCGTAGCAGGAGAAAAAAATCAAAATGGCCAAATGGCGATTGTTTCAACACTTTGCCTCCTATAAAAAATGGAATAAAAAGAGATCAATCTATCAGAACTTCCCCAAAATGGTATCAATAAAAATGCCATCTTGTCCCACATAAAAATACGCCTTACCTAGCTTCATACACATAAATATAAAAGTTACAGGGGTAAGAACATGGCGACACAAAAATTTTTCTCTATTTTGCAAAGTTTTAAATTTTTCTAAAAGGTATCAAAACATTACAAGTACTATATAAATTTGGCATCCCCATGATCGTACTGACCCACACAATACAGGTAACATGTCATTTTTACCAAATAGTGAATGCCATAAAAATTAAACCCATAAGAAATTGGCGCAAATGCATTTTTCCAATTCCACCTCATTCAGAATTTTTTTCCAGCTTCCCAGTACATTGTACAGGATTTTGAATGGAGCCATTACAAAGTACAATTTGTCCTGCAAACAATAAGCCATCATGTGACTCTGTGAACTGAAAAATTAAAAAATGATGGCTCTTGGAATGGGGAGAGGGATAAACAGAAATTCAAAAACAATAATTGACAGAGGCATGAAAGGGTTAATGTGACGTGTGGTTGGAGCATTCCTGAACAATACAATGCAAA
The DNA here is from genome assembly GCA_947044405.1 of Leptodactylus fallax. Lineage (NCBI taxonomy): Eukaryota > Metazoa > Chordata > Amphibia > Anura > Leptodactylidae > Leptodactylus > Leptodactylus fallax. The sequence goes on from CAMRHE010000410.1 coordinate 1,299,215, forward strand.
CAAACACACCATGGGAAACACTGGGAGTAGATACTACTATAAGCTACATGCCCCAGAATTCTGGCATAATGTGTGCCAAAAAAACTATTCTACATGCTTTGTACCACTGTTATCTGTTGCAGATATTTTTTCTGACGCATCCATCAAGGGGTATGGCTTAGCTGGAAAAAGGTTGTTGGCTTAATGCGCATCTCCAGTTATAAACAACTTTTCATACATTAATAGTACGGGTTCAAATATGAAACTTTGTAATATATCTTATTAAAGAAATATGTTTTCATATTGTGCCTTGCTTTTTAACACTGTTAGGTTGTAGATAAGAGGCTATGAGAGCACAAAAGGAGGCAATAAATATTGCAAATATAAGTTATTAAAAATGTTGCAGAATTTTAAGATTTCCTCTAACCATCTTAGTGCTGACCCTCTGTTGTCTTGATTGGTTGCCAATGGATACAACTATAAATACAGGAACTGTCTATGGTCTCCGACTTGACAAAACTTCTAATCATACCTTTGTTATTCTAGTCATGTTGTCAGGCAGGGACACGTTATGAATGAGAATATAACCCAGTCACAATAAAGAAATTATGGCTGGGTCTCTGACATGTCCTAGACGATAGAAAGTTCCTGCATTTATTGTTGCATCCATTGGCAACCTATGAAGACAACAGACTGTTACCATTAACATGATTGGAGAAAATCTTTCAAACTTTGCAAAATTTTCAGTTACTTATATTTGCAAAAATGTTTAACTTTTTAATTGTGTACGAATATAAATACAATTATGTTCATGGAAAAAAACCCTTTAAGCTTAAATTACAAAAAAATCTGAAAACCCCTTTAACCTGTTCCCGCTCTGCGCTGTACTATTACGTCGCGCTGAGCATATAGTTAACGCTTTGCTCTGTCATAGTATGGAACTATAATGGGCGGGCACAGAAGCTGTACTTGCGGCATTACATCCTGCTGTCGGCTGCGTTACACAGTAACGGGCCGGGACCAGCCGCCAGAGTCGGAAGATACTCCGACTGTGGCGAATTAACCCCCTGGATGCCTTGATCAATAGCGATCACGGCATCCAAGAGGTTTGGGGGCAAGATCGCCCCCCCCAGCACCCCCCAATAAGATCGTGGGTTCTGGGGCGTTGCCATGGCAGCCAGGAGGCTGGGCCGTGGCCTCCTGACTACTGTCTATGCACAGTTCAAATAGGAACTAATGTGCGATGTTCTGCAGTACTATGTATTGCAGGACATTGCACAGGGGATCTGAGATCCCAGCTTCAAGTGGGACATGTAAAAAGTGAAAAACGCAAAAACACATAGTAAAAAGCCACAAAAATAAATAAACAAATAATAAAAAGTTTTAAAAAACCCACATTTATATCTAAAAAATATTCAATGCAAACAAAAATAAATAAACAAACTTGTTAGGTATTCCCACGTGCGTATAAGCCCCCACTATCCAAAAATAGTGTTATTTATCCCAAACAGTGAAGGCCATTAAAAAAAATATACCACAATGCGCAAATTAATGTATTTTCGTCACTTTGCTTTCACCCAAAAATAACAATAAAAAGTGATCAAAAATCATACATACTGAACATTGGTACCAATAAAAAGTACAACTTGTCCTGCAAATAAAGAGCCCTGACATATCTCTGTAACAGTACAGTAAAAAAAGTTATAGGCGTCAGAATACGGTGACCCCCGAGAAAAGCCTTCATTTTCAAAAAATAATGTTTTATTTGTAAGAGCGGTAAAATGTAATAAAAACCATTATAAATCTGGTATCGCCGTAATCATAATTACCCGCTGGTCAAAGTTGCCATGTCATTTTTAATGCAGAATGAATGCCGTGAAAACAAAAAGCAAAAAATTATGGTAGAATTGTGTGTTATTTCACATGGACCCCCAAAAAACGTAAATAAAAGCTAATCAAAACATTATCTGTACCCCAAAATGGTGGCAAATGAAAGTACAACTCGTCACGCAAAGAATAATCCCTCACATAGCTATGTGGTCAGAAAAATAAAAATGTTATGGATTTTGGAAGACGGGAGGGAAAATATGAAAAAAGTCACTGAGCATTAATGTACAAACTACGCTGCATCCTTAAGGGGTTAAGGCAGCATAGCTAAGAAGTCATCAGGAAAAAATAGCATAATAATTAACTAAAACTTTGGGAAGGCTATATGAGCAAACATGTATGAATAGTAGGACACAGCACATGCTGAAAATGCTATAAATATGTGAAAGTAGACAACTCCTTTAAATATGTGTTCTTGAAATATGTAAAATCCCGTGTAGACATTATCCCTTTAAGGTTACTATACAAGAATTGTTTCTAAGAGTCTCTGTGTATCTGGCGTATAATGCATGGCTCCCATTCTGTCACGCTTCAGCATGTCACTTGGCACAATAGTAACCCTTCATCTGAGAACAAAACTCCTGTTGTAACCATAAGGTATCAACAACAAGAAGCAACTTGCTCTTCTCTAAATACAGTATGGGAATCAATACTTTCTGCAGAGCCGACTACACAAACACTCGCATTCTACGCTCTAAAGGTCAAACTGTGACTGTAACTGTAACTCATTGTAAGAAGAGATTTCCCCATCACAACATTACTTAAATACATGTATTATACATTAAGTCTAAATTGTTACTCCGTATCGGAGGGATTTACAGCAATAAATTAGTGATAGAAAAAAAGCATGCCAATATTTCATAGTAAAAGCAATCATGTTTTATGAGAGGCCGTGCATGGCTGGCCATACGTTTTATATCTGAATTAAGTAGTTATTTCAGAAATAGAGATGACTTCATACAATACAGTCCTGAATATCCTGTGGGAACCGAGTCGCGTTCTAAAGTGAAGTGACTCATTTTGTCTAGTCTAATACAGCGATGAAGGCATCTTACATAGGCTAAAACACTTTCAAATGAATGTCGCCCTCCAGAAATATCAATTCTTTGTACATTTATCTGAGCCTAAACCGATCTGATTCACTTAAATACAATGTTGTAATGTATGTATGGGGAGTTTCACAGACATACGGTATTGTAATTGAGAATTTCAGGATGGTAAATGATAGCAAGAATTGCAATCTCTTGCAACAATTTGTTCTGCTACTTTCCTTTGTTACAACCTATTTATGTGTAACACCTGCTGCTGCTAATATAGTCACAAATGCATAAGGAAAAGATGTAATTCCAGTTTATTCCATATATTTCACTGCGCTCTACAGGGGGCATAGTAAATAGACAAAATGACAATCATTGAATTGCAAATAAATATGTACTAACTACTAACAATGACATAAAAAAAGACCCATACCTAGCTGTTGTAAAGCTGCAACTACCAATATGCTCTGCAGCGAGATCAGAAGGTATACTGGCCTTAAAGGGGTGGTACTAACTGTTAAAGCTATCCCATATCAATAGGAAAGGGGATGACTTCATGATCAATTGGGCGATTGCTGGGATCTACACTGTTCCTAAGAGTGGGAGACTAACTCCCCTGCCCTGATGTAGCGCCAAGCTGAGCATGCACCCTGCTACTCAGCCTGCTGCTCCGCTGTCCTCGAAATCAGTGGGGTCCCAGCAGTCAGACCCCCTCCATTAATGATGTTATCCCCTATCCTATTGAAAGAAGATAACCTTAAAAAATGTTTTACAAAACCTTTAACATCTTCTCTGCCAGAGACCAGATTTAAAACCTATACGTTTTTGTCCCTAGACCACCAGGAGGGGGGGGGGGCTTGCAATTAACCCCTTCTCTACCCTAGACCACCAGGGATAGTGACATTATGCCTTTCCCTGTCCTAGACCACCAAAGATACTGACATAAATCCCTTTTCTGATCGTAAGAACGCAGAATGCATTTATAATATTATGAGGACATATAAATAAGGCTGAATGAGAAAGATAAATGAACATGAGACTTGAGTGAAGCAGAATGGTTAAAGGACCACAATAATCCCCCCCTCCTCCCGCCTCCATTTCTGATGCTTCCTGTATCTACTTTCTGGTCTCTTTCGACTTACACGAAATGACTGTTCAGCCACATGATGGCCGCTGTAGTGACGCGTTTCAGTAAGTGATTAGCTGAGCTGTCCTTTCCATTGTCGAGTGGGATCAGAAAGTGAAAACTGGTGGGGAACAGAAAGTGTTATAATGGGAGTGGCAGGGGATCAGTGAGGTACTTGTCACTTCTAAAATATTTTTATGCCATTCTGACCCTTTTTAACATCATCCCTTCAAACGGAACCTCCATCAATTTATAATTTTGCCAATGTTATATTGATTTAATTTTTTTTTTTTTAGGATTCCAAATTTTGTTCACATATTTTTGAGATCCATCTATATAATAGAATAAAAATCCTTTCAGTTTGAATGGCGACCACTATGGCGTCTATAAAATAAATGATGTATGATGTCCAAATGAGATATATTTTGTCATGCAAAGAGTGTAGGATGAAATACATGATGGATGGTGTATAATGTTACGCTGCATCCCTTAAAGCCACACCCCGCAGGCTAACCTCGCTGCTTAGGAAACTTTATTATTTTCTGTTAAGTTGTAATGGTATAGCTAATGGGGCAGAGGATGACATAATGCATTTAACATGTTATATTGAAATAAGTAGTGCCAAATGCATTACATCAAGGAAAGATCATGCCAAGCTATACCAACTACAGAATGCACGAGTAGATTTAGAAGTAATAAATTAAAAAAAAAAAAAAAAGGAACATAACATATTCATATATGCAAATGGGAGACTTGTCTTAGTCACCCAACCAAACCATTTGTGAAAGGCCTGGACAGCTTCATATGTTGGCAGAGGGACAGCTGCATATTATTGCCAATCTACATGTGATTGTTTTATTTTATTTTTTATTTTATATAGTTTTTCATGGTTTATTTACTAAGTGTATTATTTTAGCTGATATACATGTATTATGTTTACATGTGTTATCGATGGATACATGAAGAGGTACAGATAACCGGGGATTTTAGACGCATAGAAAGCTACAATACAAAAAAAAATATGTATATGTAGATATACCCACTGGAACGGAGACATATTTTTTCCTTTATTTTAAAGTTTTGGTTAAGAAATTAAGACGTGACATTATCTGTAGAAAGTCGATCTATAGCTGCTTGAATTGTAGAAGCAACAGTGCCACCTCAAGTATGTAAGACCAAATAATATATTAAGATAAAAAAAAAAAAAAAAAAAAAAGCACAACCCATTTGTGAGTTTTACAACTCTCAGATATTTAACCCCATAATCATGTGGCCCATTCAGACACTAAAGACTAAGGAATTTTTTACATAACTGAATACTGATAGCCAAGATTTTGTTATTTTTCTGATAACAAAGCTGTATATTGTGTTTTTGCAGGACATGACTGTAATATATGTAATTATATACACATCAGACATTGACCAAACTTTACAACACTATTGTTTCAGGAATTTATATTTACAACTATACAAGATATATAGTGTTTTTTTTACATTTTTTTACTACAACAATAAAAGCAGTTTTTATGAAAAAAGAGCTTTTGCATTATCCCATCATAGATCTCAATTTGTTTACGTGAGGTTCACACTAGTGTTCGGAATTCCGGTCTTTGGGTCCGCTTGGGGATCCAAAGAACAGAAACCTAATCCGCTTAATAAGCAGTTACCCATAGTCCCCGCAGACCCCATAGACTATACTGGGGTCCCCTGGGTTTCTGCCCGGTTTTCACTTGAAAAATGCAGAGAGAAAAGTCCTGCTCGCAGGACTGGGGGACGGAAACCCCCAATGGCCTGAGCGCTAGTGTGAACCTAGCCTTACTTTGTTTGTTTCCATCAGTGCAGGGGCATAAGGGATTGTTTTTTTCAATTATATTATTTTAGAGTATACCTACCCTATTAACTTGGGGGGATTTAAAAAACAATTCTGCTATTATTTTAGTTTATATATTTTTATTATTTTTATTTTATTTTATTATTATTTATTTTTCTTACAAAATTCTACAGAGATTTGAACTTGCAGCCCTCCAATCACTTTCGTAATACATTACGGTAGTGCTGTATTGCAGTATATTATGCCTATGTCCATACTGTGGTTGTGTAATATTGACATTGCCTCTGATTTAACAAAGTGCCTACATTGTGTCTAAATAAAAGTTCAATATACCCACCCTGAACCCTATGAATACATATGTGCTTCCTGAGTACAAATATGCTCCTCACTGTGCCCTAAATAAAACAATGGCTACATTAAACCACCTAAATAAAAAGAAAGAAGATTCCTCCATCCCAGTAAAAAACCTCTCCAGTATTCCCAGACAGTCAGTAAGCCAAGTCTCTTTATTCCAGGTTCCTTGGGATTGACACAGGCGATGTGATGACGGCAAATGAATTTAATGCCAATGGTTTAAGCTAAAGGAACCTTTGTCTATACAATTTTAACTCACTATGTAATAATGTATATAAATGGTGACATTAAAGCGTGTCTAATAGTATACATTCTCTGAATAGTGACCATAGTTCATGCAGAAAGACTTGCATAAGGCTTAAAGTAATACATTATGCAAAGAAAAATAGTGGCTATTTTTATTTGTGGCACTTTTGAGGCTATATGAACTGATGGAAAATATATTAAAGTTCATCTGGGCAATGGCTCTCTTTTTGTGGTTTCTGCAGGTCGTTCACATTGGCTACAGTGCAATAGTAAATCGCTTATTCATTGGTATAAATTCTAAGGGAACCTGATAAGGTGCGTTGGTTTCTAATATTGGATTGGTGAACTGCCCGCCATGCTTACCTCCTGTTTTTGCCTGCACTCCCATGCGATTCTTTCCTCTTGTAACGGACAGCAGATGTGGAGCTGCTGTGCCACCTATACAGTTTGACTTTTGGCCACTCCCAAGGGCATTATCTAAGTGGCCTCCCTGGTCTTCACTCTTTAACCCCCGCATAGGGCACCGAGAGACTACCTTGTCGCTACTCTGGGAGTGGTCCCAGTGTAGGTGGCAGCTGGCCAAAGGACAGAGAGACACTGGTGTGAAGCACCTGTCATCCAGGCAAAGAGTTGTCAGGTACAGACCAAGGTTGTACACAAATAACCAGACAGAACACATAAACCCTCACTGGAACTAGCCAGGCTAGAGACCTATATTGCTCAGGCATGGTGCTGAGAGCAAAGAAGGTATAAGTTGAGCAGAACATTCTAGGATTGGCTGGGAGGTATACAGGTGTAAATATTAACCCTCAATTTGCTGAGAGAAAATTTGCAGCCTCCCTATAAGCAAGCCCAGGTGCATCAGCAGCAGGAGGATGGCTATATGAAGGAGCACAGGGACCACTGGAAGTCACAGTGTGGTAGTTTGTTCCAGAGAGCATTACAACCTGGTCTCTAAAAGAGGCACCTACAATGACAAGTTCGCCAAACAATGGCAGCCTCTGGAGTACACCTGTACATAATAATAATAATAGTCCTTTAATAGTCCCACAGTGGGGAAATTCAGTGTATTACAGCAGCAAAGATAAGATAAGCAGATACAAATACAAATACAACATGTACAGGAATGTTCCAAGGTGAGAGGCATTACATTAATAGCAGACAGACAGATAGGACGTAGCAGAGGGGGGGGGGGGGGATTTAACAGGCAGAGAGATATTTCAGTTCTCTGTATGTACATATTCTAGCTCAGACCACTACTACATCACCGTAGATGTAACTTCCTATGAGCCCTCCCACCACAAAATTATAAGTCTGAAAGCTTGTGTAAACCCAGGTTATTTCTGAACTCTGCCTGTCTTGACCTCAGATTGTTAACAAACTCTGCCAGGCACAATCCTAACCTCAATACCTGCTTCCATACACTACATATTTTCCTCCTTGTTTGGTAAAAATCATTTACCCCTCACGCAGTATTTCCATATGAGACATTTTTTGGCATACACACCATATATGCCATAATTTTCTGATTGCCCTGTCATGGCTGCAGAGAGGAAAGGTGGACTAATCTCTCTCTATTCATATCTATGGGAGCTCTTGAAAGTCCCAAAGCATGTGAATGGAGAGAGCTATACAAGTGTGGCCACATCTCACTGCAGCAGCATAACGCGGGTCAGTGGTCCCTTGTTCTAGTGAAAGTATATAACCGAAGCCAAACAAACTATACAGGAATAGCTCTGACCCTAACTATTGTAGATTGAGGATCGGAGGTTTACATACAAGCCTCAAAAGGCTCCTTGATAAGGACATTATACACATTCTTTTAGACCATTTTTTATAATAAAGGTTAAGTTTTATTTTCTTCCAATTATCTTTAGAGACCTATCACTTCTACTCTTGTTCTTTATTTACACCAGGATAGTGTCGTTCCAGAGGTCTCCCTACCTCACTATACATCTTTAGGGTTCTTTATTATTATACAGCAGAAGCACCAGTAGCATATGACTGGGGTGCTACAGCATTTAGAAAGTTAGTATAGATGAGCTGTAGACTCACTTGTACTGGGACTTTCTTCCAGTTGAACTCCTCTGATAAGTCATTCATCTCCTTATGATGGATACCCCAAGACAAGCATGGGATTTCTGGAACCACAGCTTTATTCAGTTAGCTCTGCAGCCAGACAACTTGCCTTCAGATTATTTTGAGACTATATCATGATATATTACATTATATTTACAATGGGTATCACAACTGGTTTGATTATGATGGGCCATTTACTTAATTTAATTTCATGAATGATCTCCATGACCTTACCTTAACTTGTTCATTTGTATCACCCTTGGATGGATGACTATTTTTGTGTATGTCTCTATCTCTTTAAATAAGAGGTCAGTATCAGTGACAGCACCACGACTACCACAACTACTTAAGTAATTCCCAAAAAGGTAATGTGAGTGCTATTTAAGTAATTTCCTGCTATACAGCAGGTAACTGATAGTATCATCAGACTGCAAGTAAAATTAACTACCTATAATCCAACACCACTATGGCTGCTGAAAGATGTTCACTAAAGTCTGGTGGATGGACTTGGCTGTTCAGAACTCAGGTTATAGCCATGAACAATAGGGGAATTTATCAACCCCTCTACGCCACTTTTCTGGCGTAGATTGGTGACATTGTGGTACGCATTTGGCATAAGGCTCTTTCTGGCATGAGTTATACAGGAATTCTATGCCAGTTCCTGAATGGTGTAGATTTACATTCTGGTGCATGAACATGCATCAGATTTATGAAGAGACTGGAGGGTCTTGATAAATTAGGCATGTCTTGCACCTGTCAAGCCCTTTATTAACGCTAGCATACAAAACATCACTCTTAATAAATTTGCTGCTATGTATCAGAAAACAGGTGCACTTGCAGGCCAATGACCAAACCAGAAGAACTATAGCAGGCAGAGAGAATAATACATTAGCTGGGGTCAAAAATCCGGTGAGTATAATAATAGCCAAAACAAAAGCAGAGCAATACCAGTAGTCAAGCCAAGGTCAAATTCAAGAGGTATCAGATAAAGCCAAATCAGCAAGCAAGGGATAAACCAGGAGATCAGCAAAGAAAGAGGGTAAGATAATGGGAGTGAATACTGTGAACACAGAGAGCCTGTATACAAGGCAATCACAGGCAACAATGTATGTCAGTGTCAGGTTAAAATAACCTGCCTTAGAACTTGATTGCATGCTGAAATAGAGTCCTGACTGGGTCTGTGTCCCAACACTGACTGGCTGAATAGACCCAGCCGGAGTTTGACTAGAAGACATAGTAACCTTAAAGTGACAGCCATGTGATAAACGCACATGCCATACAGCAACACTGCACAGAGCAGATTGAGGACTGCTGGGTGGAAATGTAGGAGCATGGATATTTAGATTCCTGACAGCCACCACATGAGAAATGAAGCAATATATGATGACCAATTAAATCTCCAGAGGGAGGCGCTCATTCTAACCACTATCTGCTGTGGCTTATTGATGGAATGCCTTAAAAAAGAGTAGTTCAAACCTTTAAATGCAGAGAAAGAGAAAATCTACAAATATATATTGCAACATGGTGTTTGCAGCATTGTATTGTCTGGTTAGATAATCCGCCTTTGATATGTTTATTTACAAGCAATAGCATTCTCTATCCACACCTACACTCATCTATTTTAGTACCCTAGACACGCACTAAAATGTTCTGTGCGTCAATATTATTGTGCATTTCTATATCTGGAAGCAAGTCAAGCTGCTGCTTGAGGATTTAGCATCCTTCAACATGATACTGTGGGTGGTTGGTTGTCATATACAAATTATTCAGATTAAGATGATTTGTGTATCAAATTTAGAAAAAAACATATTGAGTGTACGATATTCCTTCTTAGAATTTGAACATCTTGGATGCCAAGTAAATATAATTTAGAGGCAGCCTAAAGAGTAAAATACATGCATGGCACTGTAAGTTTCCCCTAAAATCTACTGTACATTGTCCACTTCTTTGTGTTTTCATTTCCAACATAATATTGTAGGAGGTTGATCCATCTCTGAGACTGTAAATACCATAGAGGCATTGCATAGTCTTTACAGAGATGAAGCCGGTAGAAAGAATCTGCACAGGGATGCGGATGACAAAGGTTCTCTGTTAGTGGCCAAATGCAATGAAATAGATTGCAAGTACATTGAATATAGTAGAATTGGGTCTAATTTTTATATAATATTTCATGTACATCATTTCTCATCTCCATAGATAAATAACTTTTTTACTTTCATTGAGACAATTCATTTTGAAAACTGAAGCCAAGTCTAACTCTGTTAACAGAAAATTAGAATAAATTAGATTTGGTAGACAAAAATAAGGGAACTCTGAATGGCACCACCAGACAACGCAATAATTGTTTCCATCTGAAGGACCAAGCCATGTTTGGTACAAAGGACAAAGAAATTTATTTTATATCCTCATGTTTGTTCATCCCCAAATTGTTTTATTTTTTAGACTCCCTTAGTATTACGGATGAGCAAACCGGTTCAGATAGAATCAAATTTGACCCAAATTTTCCAAAAATTTAAGGTTCACACAAACCACTATTATATTCTGGTGTCTGCTCAGATCCTTGAATATATTAAGTGGAGGCCCAGTGGAGATGAGTAATAATAACAAACTGATATACTCACCTCACTTCACCTCTCCTCGGCATTTGGCCGTCGAAATGTATCGTTTGAGGTTCGCCCATCTCTAGTTGGTATTTTATTAGGAAGAGTTAGATTTTTTTTAGACAACATTTGTGGGAAAATATACAGAAGCATTTAATTAATATAGTTTTTTTATGATCGCCATTATTTACATAATTTTTTTCTCTTGCTTATGTAGAACCAACATATTCTTTACAGTTTTAAAGACTATAGGGCAGATTTATTAAGAATGGCGTTTCATACTCCGGTCCTAACAAAGACCCTGACAGGTACAAGGTGCTCCTGATTTATCAAGAGGCTCTGGCCTCATAATAAATCAGGAACACACAAGAGTGGAAGTCTACACCAAGCCAGGAACCGGCATAGATTTCCTGCCAAAAAATTGTTATAAATTATAATACATGTAAGTCAGGCCAAGGCACCACCACCACATCCCGCCCCATTCTCCGCCCTACTCCACCCACATCCGCAGAAAGTGCCAAGCGAGGCACAGAACAGGGGATGTGGAGCATGAAAGGACCTTGTGTCAAATGTGAACCACAATATCACCCATCTATGCCAGAAAACTGGTGTACAGGGGTTGATAAATTTTCCCAGTGGGGCTCACAATCTAAATTCCCTATCAGTATGTCATTGGAGTTTGAGGAATACCAGAATACCCAGAGGAAACTCAAACACAGGGAGAACATGCAAACTCCTTGCAGATGTTGTCTTTGGTCAGATTTTAACCCAGGATCTCAGCACAACAAGTCAACAGTACTAACCACTGAGCCACCATACATACCTTTATAAGGTCAAGACAATATACAGTACAGACCAAAAGTTTGGACACACCTTCTCATTCCAAGAGTTTTCTGTATTTTCATGACTATAAAAATTGTAGATTCACACTGAAGGCATCAAAACTATGAATTAACACATGTGGAATTATATACTTAACAAAAAAGTGTGAAACAGCTGAAAATATGTCTTATATTCTAGGTTCTTCAAAGTAGCCACCTTTTGCTTTGATTACTGCTTTGCACACTCTTGGCATTCTCTTGATGAACTTCAAGAGGTAGTCACCTGAAATGGTCTTCACTTCACAGGTGTGCCCTGTCAGGTTTAATAAGTGGGATTTCTTGCCTTATAAATGGGGTTGGGACCATCAGTTGTGTTGTTCAGAAGTCAGGTGGATACACAGTCCTACTGAATGGAGTGTTAGAATTTGTATTATGGCAACAAAAAAGCAGCTAACTAAAGAAAAATGAGTGGCCATCATTACTTTAAGAAATGAAGGTCAGTCAGTCCAAAAAATTGGGAAAACTTTAAAAGTGTCCCCAAGTGCAGTGGCCAAAACCATCAAGTGCTACAAAGAAACTGGCTCACATGAGGACCGCCCCAGGAAAGGAAGACCAAGAGTCACCTCTGCTGCGGAGGATAAGTTCATCCAAGTCACCAGCCTCAAAAATCGCAGGTTAACAGCAGCTCAAATTAGAGACCAGGTCAATGCCACACAGAGTTCTAGCAGCAGACACATCTGTACAACAACTGTTAAGAGGAGACTGTGTGCAGCAGGCCTTCATGGTAAAATAGCTGCTAGGAAACCACTGCTAAGGACAGGCAACAAGCAGAAGAGACTTGTTTAGGCTAAAGAACACAAGGAATGGACATTAGACCTGTGGAAATCTGTGCTTTGGTCTGATGAGTCCAAATTTGAGATCTTTGGTTCCAACCACCGTGTCTTTGTGCGACGCAGAAAAGGTGAACGAATGGACTCTACATGCCTGGTTCCCACCGTGAAGCATGGAGGAGCATGTGTGATGGTGTGGGGGTGCTTTGCTGGTGACACTGTTGGGGATTTATTCAAAATTGAAGGAATACTGAACCAGCATGGTTACCACAGCATCTTGCAGCGGCATGCTATTCCATCCGGTTTGCGTTTAGTTGGACGATCATTTATTTTTCAACAGGACAATGACCCCAAACACACCTCCAGACTGTGTAAGGGCTATTTGACCAAGAAGGAGAGTGATGGGGTGCTACGCCAGATGACCTGGCCTCCACTGTCACCAGACCTGAACCCAATAGAGATGGTTTGGGGTGAGCTGGACCACAGAGTGAAGGCAAAAGGGCCAACAAGTGCTAAGCATCTCTGGGAACTCTTTCAAGACTGTTGGAAGACCATTTCAGGTGGCTACCTCTTGAAGCTCATCAAGAGAATGCCAAGAGTGTGCAAAGCAGTAATCAAAGCAAAAGGTGGCTACTTTGAAGAACCTAGAATATAAGACATATTTTCAGTTGTTTCACACTTTTTTGTTAAGTATATAATTCCACATGTGTTAATTCATCGTTTTGATGCCTTCAGTGTGAATCTACAATTTTTATAGTCATGAAAATACAGAAAACTCTTGGAATGAGAAGGTGTGTCCAAACTTTTGGTCTGTACTGTATATACCACAAATATGATCATGCTCTTGAGAAATGAAAGCTGCACTGTGATTGGTTGCTGATTTGATAGCTTTCATAAATCTGCCAAAATGGAATCCTAATGGGAAAGCACATTTGATTACATTTTTTGGAAGGAGCGGGTGGAGGTTCTGTGGCTGCCTAAAAGTCTGTGCCTGGAGTCTGTGTATTGAATTCTATGTCTGTAACTGTTATGATAGGGCAGGGGTGTAGCTATAAGAAGTGCAGAGGTTGTGTTAATTCATAGCTTTGATGCCTTCAGTGTGAATATACAATTTTTATAGTCATGAAAATATAGAAAACTCTTGGAATGAGAAGGTGTGTACAAACTTTTGGTCTGTACTGTATATGGAAATATATGTTTTGTTTTGTTTTTTTAAATCGATGGCCTAAAATAGATTTTTTTTTTTAATAGATTTATTTTATTTTTTACAATTTCTTTTTAAGGTGTACTGAACCTTTCCACAACTTTTCTGTAAATCAGGAGTACATTGTGTGTTCATGTGAAATAACACTAATATTAACATTATATGATTTATAATTTTTTTTTTTGGGGGGGGGGGGGTTACCAGTTTTACCTTCTGCATACTCTATGTCTAGTTTTCAGTTCTCTCTGAGTTGGTCAGTGGACTAGCCCATAAACTGCACATAGAAAATAGAGGAGAACTTGCTCATCTATCTCTCTCACCAGGAAACATCTACATTGATCGTATAATACATTACAGAGAGGGAACTTGTATTGATGTGAATAAAGCACTTGCTGTAAGATAGAAACATCCCATCCATCTCCTCTGTCTGTGCCTGTCTCTCTCCTTCCTCACTCAGCTCAAGCTCACTCCTTTCACCCCCTCCCTGAATTTTGGGACAGAGGAGGCCAGATAAGTGGAGAAAGAAGCATTTTTATCTGATATATTACAAAGTTTTATTTTATATATACTTGCACTATTAATTTTAAAGTCTTGCAGACAACTTGGTTCCTCCTTTCTTATTACCATGATGTACTGTCATATGTCTATATCACAGTGCATTATTACCTCTGCATTTACAATTAGGCCATATCTAAGGTATGCATAACCATACTCACGAGATAGCCCATGAGTTTTTATTATGTTATATCAGTCTGCCCCAGCTATTGTTTCGACCAAACTAAGAACAAAGGGAGGTTGTCCCTCGATCGACACCATGATCTACATTGAGCAATAAGGCAAGGGTTAAAAGGCTAGAAGAGCAGGTGTCGATCACAGTTGATCCTCAGAAGAAGATCAGGCAGGCACAGCTTCTGTGCTCCACCATCATGTACATGTATGTCATGTAAATTAGTTAACCTGCTACAATATGACATCTTATCACAGAAGGCAACAAAAAACAATTAAAAGTAATTGAAAAAAGGTTTCCCAATGACTTTTCATTGGTTTTAGTTGTCTTCTGTGACAAGATATGACGCTGCAGCAATTTAAGTTAAGTGCAGAAGTTCGGGTTAATTCTGCTGCATCCATATGCTATAATATGAAAGGGTTATATACAATCCTTAGTGAAACAATGAATATATAACCATGGCTTTGTCCCTTAAAATAACAAAATCCTCGTATGAGCAAACTATATTTTTGGACTGTGTACTAGTACTATTGTATAAACTTTGCGGGACATTATTATAATGATTAAGAAATAAGTTATAACAAGTATACCCCCATCTACTATTTCAATAACTCAGACTAATATTTACAATATTTCTCAGTACACCCAGACAATTTACTTTCCAGCCCATCTGTAGTTTAATTATAAAGTTTACTATAGTTTTTCTGTGTTTCCAATTGTTTCATTAAGGGACAGCTTGCTATATGAATCATGTCAATGACGCCTTAGTTCATCAAATATATTGAGTCTGTGTGCATCTCTCCAGGACACTGCATCTACTGTCAGCTGTACATTGGCATCCACATATTATCACTATGGGCTATTCACATCACGCTGTTTTCTGGGATTGCACATAGAACTAAGGCAACATTGTTCTAAATGAATACATTAGAATAGATTGCTTGTTCCAGCTAAGAAGACACTTTGCAATTGATTTAGAAGTTCACGGACCATTTTCGGTCACACTAACATTTTAAGGAATATCTGCTTTCTGGATTCCAAGGATAGGGACAGGGAAACTTTTGTGGTCATAAATAGAGGTTAAATGGGTAAAACAGACCTAAAGGGGCCATTTGAGTAGGTCATTCGGAATTCCCTGCAATATATGTAGCGATACAAGTGTACATAGTCCGTATCAGAATTCTAAGGAATATCCAAAACCAGTGATCCACTCCAATATTCCTAGGGTTTCCCTTTGAGTAATGGGACCATTGACTACATATAGTAGCCCCTTATAGTCAGCTTCGTCCCTACCCCAATCATTTTTGCAGCACTCATTCCTTACCCCAAATATACTTTCAGCAATTGGCTGACATTCAGCAGACAAAAATGTGCCTTGCCATGACACGATTATTTAATTGGTTGGTTGGTTGGTTGCCCGTAATATATTTGGCAGCACAGCACCCTTGCCTATGTTCAGATGCAGAAAAAATAGCACGCTTTGTATGAAGAGTGCTGAAGTTAGGGTAAGTTCACACCACTGTTCTTTGTCCGTTGTTCTGATCTGTCAGCATGCCGTGCTCTTGTGCCATGATTTTTTAACATTGACGTCAATAAGAATAAATACAAATTGTAACTTTTCTGTTTTATCAATGTGACAAACTTTATTGTCATTTGTTCAGATTGTGAGTGTCTCTGTGGTTCTAAGGCCCCACATGGCGTCCCGCAGCAAAAAAGCGCTGCGGGAAAAAACGCAGCGGAAAAGCATCGCGGTTCTTCCCACAGCGCTTTAGACAGAAAGTTTGCAGCGATTTTCTCTACAGGCTTTCTAGTTCAATTATACCTATGGGGAAACTGCTTGCGCTTCCGTAGGTATAATTGACATGCTGCGATTTCCAAAACCGCGACGATTTTGGAAATTGCCGTGTGTCCACAGCGCAGTTTTTACCGCAAAGTGGACATGGGATTCGCTAGAATCCCATCCACTTTGCTCTGACTGTAAAACGCCGCGATTTTTTCCATGGCAAATCCGCCGCAGGCAAATCGCGGCGTTTACACCACGTGGAGCCCCGGCCTTAAAGTGTGTTCTTTTCTCTTCCACAAAAACACTTATACCTGCAATTGTCCATACTGTGGAGGCCACGAGAGACCCAGAGAGAGGTGAGTCATGATAGTGTAGGGTCCCATCTAAAAGAGGTTGCTTTATCACCAGCAGATGAGCTTATACAATTTTATGTATTTCTATATACATAAGGGAGTGCTGTTGCAACTTTTTGCGTTTGCATTTCTATTGCAGCCATAGCAATTTACCTGTGTATATTGTTTGTTATCTAACAGTGCTGTCCATTTCTTTGTGATTGTTACATATTAAACTTAGGCTATGTTCACATCTGTCTAGTAGCTTCTCTTAGAAGCAATGGTCGATAATTTTGTGAAAAAAAAAAAACACAGAGAAAAAAAGTCCTTTAAGCAGGACTTTTTGTCCAGCAAAAGACATAACAGAAAATCGGAAATTCCAAGATGTGAAGAGAGTCTTAGTTGAACTCCAGATAGGTTGTGTCCTATGGGCAATTCTTATGATTAAAAGCTTGACTAGTGCTCGGCTGTGTACAGTGCCTGCATGTGGCAATGCTTAATTTCCATGTAATGAGGTATTGACAATCCTAAGAACTTTCTACACTGTAATTATGTTCTTCCCAGTACTCTCAGAGATACCACTTACCATTTGTAAATGGTGAAATACATCTTATCTTATTTATACTAAGAAACATTATATTAGACACAGTGATGGAATATTAAGTGGCTCTACTAGTATATCATATAAAGCCTGAATTGATCAGGATATCTTCTCACAGCAGAAACTATAGACATTTTTAGTTGCAAATTTATATGATGAAAAGGTTCTATTTACAGAAAAGAAGAACCCAACAATTCATATACCGGAATTGTATTTTACTGGTCTTGGCGGTAAAATACACAACATAGAAAACATTACAGTACTTCTGCAGTTTATACAAGGCAATGGGCAACACACTCCTGTTCCCATAGGCGAAACTCCCACTTGTACTCACAGACTCGGTCCTCCAGTGCTTTGTAAGTAAGTTGCTTTCCGGAATGACAAAGACTGGACAGAAATGACAAGTGAACAGACCAAAAAAGGCACAAGAACTGCCATTTTATAGAGACTCCTCGCCCTGACATAACCTAGACATCAAGCTGCAGCCAGCACAGGTCAATACCACAAGACGTGTCCAATGATTCGACTTGGGATACAGCACATACAGTAGGTGTAACCACAATTCTGCTTCTCCACTTGTACCTGTCAAGAGAAAACAAGAAACAACACATTACATTACCAAGCGATGACAGACCATTGGTAAAACGAGTAAACATCGATCAATACAATGAGCACAACATAGAGTATGCATCACTAAACAGGGGCTGCTCTCCTGTCTTGGGTAGGAACACGGTATATGGCCATCAACAGTCAAGGTTGCTAACCAGAGAGGGTGGCCCTTACCCCTCTACATTCCTACGAGGAGACAAAAGCAGGGGTCAGAAGTTATATTCTGCAAAATCCAAGAGAAGGTCAGATAACGGAGGAAGATATTTGAACAGAATGGTGAAGGATAAAAGACAACTAAAAACAAATCTGGAGGAGGTTAATGCTTAAAGTTCTCCCATGCTCATTCGACCACTGGAGGTAGATGGGATCTGGGTGCAGTGGTTGATGGGTTATAGAAGGTTCTGCTTTTGCTTCTGCTTTTTTTTTTGATCATATGTTTAAGTTTCTATTCTTATATTAGAATGTGATTGGTGATTTCCTGAGATGTTGTAAGTCCTAGACCCCGCAAGGTCTTTTTCCCTGTTCATACACTCTGCTATTTGAAGTCACGTTCCTGTATAGCCTTGCATTTATCCTCAATAAAACTATTGTTGATTAAAAAAAAAAGTTGAGCCCTCCCAGTGTATTTATTGCTTACAGAGAGCCAAAAAGTCTGACAGGTTTTTTTCCTTTGATTTTTTTGTGCCCTGGTGATCAAGACATGTACATAGTGTTCCACTATGTTCTCATCATGTGCATCTATGTCATTGTGTTTGCACCCTATGATGTTATTTGCCTTGGCTTGTTACTACAATTAGGTTTACTCATTACCCAGTATTTTCCATTTAATAAGTAACCTTTCCATGTATTTTCCAATTCCAAGCATATAACATTTCATTTATTGATGTTAAACCTCAAAGACCCTGTGATACCCAACTAGTAACCATGACCCAATCTGAGTATAAAGTCTGAGTATAGCATCTGAGTTTCACGCAGCACTTAGACATCTGGCCCTGTGTAAAAAATGTAATTCCCACCTCATTAAATCGATTTTTCAACTGATTATTCAATCCGATTGTCCTTGATGACTCCAAAGTATTTTCCTTTTGTTTTTTGAAACTTTTTGACATTTTGACAAAGTTACAAAAAGTAGTGCAAAATCAAGTCAAGGCCAACTACATAAATGTAATATTTGAACAAAGTCTAAACACGCTTTCAATAGAACCTTTTCTGAAAGTAAGCTAAAATATCTAAAGAAATGAGAAAAAGTTGAGATACATCAGCTAGGTCAAAATTAAAAAGCCATTTTTAAAGATCTGGAACTACAGTGAACCAGAGACAGAAAGAGCAAGAGACACTAACTCCACATGGAGTCTAGTAACAGTGATGAGTCTTCCTAGACTCATCTTGGAGGTCACATGAGAACCAAGCTTAACATTTAAAGAAACTATGGATTTCAAAAATGGTTATTATGATTTCACCAATAGAAAGAGACTGGGTAAAAAGTTTTGGGAAGGCATGGGTTTCCTTATATCTGGTGTAAAAATAACACAACATTCCTCAATACCATCATCATATCAAAAGTCAATCAGGCTCTTAGTAACATAATGTTCTGGAGATTCTTTGTTGCTTCAGGGCCTGGATGACATACCAAAATGACTGATCCCTGAACTCTGATCCCTAGCCGAAAATCCAAACGAAGAATGTCATCAGTCAGTGATCTAAAGTTCAAGCCTAACAGGATTATGCATCAGGACTAGAGAAAAGCCACCTCTCTGAATTGATCAGAACAAATTAAATAAGGGTTTCAAAGTATCTAGTCAGTCCTGCTTTATTCAACGCTTTGGTGGGACCTTCGGCAGATCATGCTGGAAATACAAATGAAAGCAATTCTGCAAACAATGGACCAAACTAGTCCGCAGTGAAATAATAATAATAATAATAATAATCATCATCCTTTAATAGTCCCACCATGTGGAAATTCAGTGTGTTACAGCAGCAAAGATAAACAATACAAATACAATATATACAAGAAAGTTCCAAGGTAAGAGGAATTTCATTGATAGTAGACAGACAGAAAAGAAGGAGCAGGGAGGGAGGGATATCCCAAACAGAAAGATATTTCAGTTCTCTGTATGGAATGATCTCTACTTAGCTCGGTGTTGGTTGTACAACCTGACCGCAGTGGGGAGGAAAGACTTCCGATAGCGCTCCTTCTCACACTTAGGATGTCAGCGCTATCACGGTCTTATGCATGGGATGGGACTTCTTCTTCTGCATGGAGCTCACCACGGACAGTATCCTTTTGTCACCTACCACCTGCACTGGGTCCAGGGGGCTCCCCAGGACAGAGCTGGCCCTCCTAATCTGCTTGTCGAGTTTATTTCTATCCCTGGATGATATACTGCTCCCCCAGCAGGCCACTCCGAAGAAGATGGCTGATGCCACTACCGAATTGAAAAAAGTCCTAAGAAGTGCCCCCTGGACTCCAAAGGCTCTCAGCCTCCTAAGCAGGTAGAGCCTGCTGTGGCCCTTCCTGTACAGGACCTCCATGTGATCTGCCCAGTCCAGCTTATTATTAAGGAGCACACCCAGGTACTTATAGGTGTTGACAATCTCAATGCCCGTCCCCTGGATGTCCACTGGTTTAGGAGGGCATCCGCATTTATGGAAGTCCACCACCATCTCTTTGGTCTTCCCAGCGTTAATCCTCAGATGGTTCCGCTGGCACCAGTCCATAAAATTCCGGTTCAGTTCCCTGTATTCCCTGTCATCTTAGTCTGTGATGAGGCCTACTATTGCAGAGTCATCGTCTGTAGGTAGCAGCTGGATGAGTTGCTCCTAAAATCGGCAGTGTACAGTGTGAAGTGGAAAGGGGCAAGAACTGTACCCTGAGGTGCCCCCATATTACAGATCACGGTTTCTGACACACAGTCACGGGCTCTCACATACTGAGGTCAGTTTGTGAGGTAGTCTAGGATCCAGTTTGAGAGGTGGTGGTCCACTCCAACAAGGCCCAGCTTGTCTCTCAGTAGCCCTGGCTGTATGGTGTTAAAAGCACTAGAGAAATCATAGAACATTATTCTCACCGTGTTCCCTTGTTTCTCCAGGTGAGACAGAGCCCTGTGCAGAAGTTGTATGATGGCATCGTCCACCCCAATGCCTGACCGATACGCAAATTGGAGAGGATCCATAGTGGGGCTCACTAGAGGGCGGAGATGTGTGAGAACCAATCTCTCTAAGATCTTCATCAAGTGGGATGTCAATGCTACAGGTCTGTAGTCATTGAGGTCCATAGGATGAGGTTTCTTTGGAACTGTTACCACACAGGAAGATTTCCATAATTCAGGGACTATTTCCAGTTTCAGGCTCATATTGAACATATATGTAGTAATACTACACAGCTGATCCCCACAAGTCTTAATTAGCCTTGC
Source organism: Leptodactylus fallax (assembly GCA_947044405.1). Classification (NCBI taxonomy): domain Eukaryota; kingdom Metazoa; phylum Chordata; class Amphibia; order Anura; family Leptodactylidae; genus Leptodactylus; species Leptodactylus fallax. The sequence continues at coordinate 1,320,674 of CAMRHE010000410.1, forward strand.
ACTGATGTTATCCAACCTTGCTGCTTTCCCTGCTTTGATCCTTTTCAGCTCTTTTCTCACCTGGGCGCTTGTGAAGATCAGACTGTAGTCAGATAAAGATGGACTTCTGGATTTACATGTCTGGTGGGAAGTAGTCACAGGGGGTGAAATAAAAGAATTATTTGAAGTGTTTGGTTGCAGGTTTTAAAATCAAATGTGACAAAACCAAATATTAAAAACAGTCTATCACCACTTTTGAAATCCCTATACCCCAAAAATTGTGAACCACATTAGAACAGAGTGAGTGTTCCATTGTGTCATACAACTCATATACTCAGGCTAGAGGAAAGAGTTTTCAGCAGGGCACTTTAACAGATAAAACTACGGTTACACCTACGTTGTGTGACCCTTCAGGGATTCCGTCCCCCATTCCGCTTGAAAAATGTGGAGAGAAAAGTCCTGCAAGCAGGATTTTTCTCTTTGCATTTTTCGGGTGGAAACCTGATAGACCCCATTATAGTCTAAGGGGTCTGCGGGTTTCCATGGGTAACTGCTTTTTAAGCGGATTGGGTTTCCATTTTTCGAGTCCCCAAAATGCAAGTGTGAACCTAGCCTAAGTAACACCTAAGAGACACTTGGCAGCTAATTAACATTGATGAATAGAACTTCTTTCCTGGGCTATACTATCACTGTGAACATAATAATAATAATAATAATAATAATAGTCCTTTAATAGTCCCACAATGGGGAAATTCAGTGTGTTACAGCAGCAAAGATAAGCAGATACAAATACAAATACAACATGTACAGGAATGTTCCAAGGTAAGAGGCATTACAATAATAGCAGACAGACAGATAGGAAGTAGCGGGGGGGGGGGGATTTAACAGGGAGAGATATTTCAGTTCTCTGTGTGTAATGATCTCCGCTTAGGTCGGTGTTGGTTGTACAGCCTAACCGCGGTGGGGAGGAAAGACTTCCGATAGCGCTCCTTCTCACACCTAGGGTGGAGCAGTCGGTCACTGACAGTACTGCTCAGCGCGATCACAGTCTCATGCATGGGATGGGACTTCTTCTTCTGCATGGAGCTCACCACAGACAGTATCCTTTTGTCACCCACCACCTGCACTGGGTCCAGTGGGCTCCCCAGGACAGAGCTGGCCCTTCTAATCAGCATCTGTGATGAGACCCACTATTGCAGAGTCGTCAGAATACTTCTGTAGGTAGCAGCTGGATGAGTTGCACCTAAAATCTGCAGTGTACAGTGTGAAGAGGAAAGGGGCGAGAACCGTACCCTGAGGTGCCCCCGTATTACAGATCACGGTACCTGACACACAGTCTTGGGCTCTCACGTATTGAGGTCGATTTGAGAGGCAGTCTAGGATCCAGTTGGAGAGGTGGTGGTCCACTCCAGCAAGGCCCAGCTTGTCCCTCAATAACCTGGGCTGTATGGTGTTAAAAGCACTGGAGAAGTCAAAGAACATTATTCTCACTGTGTTCCCTGGTTTCTCCAGGTGAGACAGAGCCCTGTGCAGAAAATGGATGATGGCATCATCTACCCCAATGCCCGGCCGATAAGCAAACTGGAGGGGGTCCATAGCGGGGCTCACTAGAGGGCGGAGATGTGTGAGAACCAACCTCTCTAAGATCTTCATCAGGTGGGATGTCAGTGCTACAGGTCTGTAGTCATTGAGGTCCATAGGGTGGGGTTTCTTTGGAACTGGTACCACACAAGAAGATTTCCATAATTCAGGGACTATTTCCTGCCTCAGGCTCATATCAGCATATCATAACATCAGCATAGGCATAAATCACCTACAAAGAACAGCAATGCACAAATGACAGGGGTGGACACCCTAGTAACATAGTAGATAAGGTTGGATAAAATCACAAGTCCATCAAGCCCAACCTATAAATCCACCAAAATGATCCAGGGGAAGATAAAAAACAAAAAAAACAAACAAGAGGCTGATGCCAATTGCCCATCAGAGGAACAATTATGGGCCTGTATTATTTTTCATTTATATAATTTTGTAATTGCTTGCCTTGTTTATGGCTACAATGTTGCTTTTGTAATGTCATTTAATAGATATGTCTAAACTACTTTTACTGTCGACAGTTTGGTAATGTACAGTTAGGTCAAAAGTGGTGACAGACTTCCTTAAAATTTAGGCGGACAATTACATTTTACATGGCTTTTATCAGATATCGAATAGTTTTTTTCTTGTTATAAATTAAATGACCTAGTTGTCTCTCTCTTTTATTATGTTTTGTTTGAAGATATAAAACATGAGAAAAATGGAGAAATCTGGAATTCCTTTTTTTTCTTCCAAAGTAGAAAATCCATACTGGGGCATTTAACAAGCCTCTTGACCCTAGTTTCTTCTAATTCAGGTACTTTTTAAAAAGTTTTATAAACTTTTTTTAGTTTGCTGTGTATACAAGATTTAAAGTGTGTGACCCCGTTTTAGACTAAGGCCCCACATGACGTCCCGCAGCAAAAAAGTGCTGTGGGAAAAACCGCAGCGGGAACACATCGCGGTTCTTCCTGCAACGACGCTTTTTACAGAAAATTTGCAGAGTTTTCCTCTGCGGACTTTCTACTTCAATTATACCTACAAGTGCTGGCCAAAAGTATTGGCACCCCTGCAATTCTGTCAGATAATACTCAATTTCTTCCAGAAAATGATTGCAATCACAAATGCTTTGGTAATAATATCTTCATTTAATTTGTCTTCAATGGAAAACCACAAAAAGAATTGTCAAAAAGCCAAATTGGATATAATTCCACACCAAACATAAAAAAGGGGGTGGACAAAAGTATTGGCACCCTTTGAAAAATCATGTGATGCTTCTCTAATTTGTGTAATTAACAGCACCTGTTACTTACCTGTGGCACATAACAGGTGGTGGCAATAACTAAATCACACTTGCAGCCAGTTGAAATGGATTAAAGTTGACTCAACCTCTGTCCTGTGTCCTTCTGTGTACCACATTGAGCATGGAGAAAAGAAAGAAGACCAAAGAACTGTCTGAGGACTTGAGAAGCAAAATTGTGAGGAAGCATGAGCAATCTCAAGGCTACAAGTCCATCTCCAAAGACCTGAATGTTCCTGTGTCTACCGTGCGCAGTGTCATCAAGAAGTTTAAAGCCCATGGCACTGTGGCTAACCTCCCTAGATGTGGACGGAAAAGAAAAATTGACAAGAGATTTCAACGAAAGATTGTGCAGATGGTGGCTAAAGAACCTCGACTAACATCCAAACAAGTTCTAGCTGCCCAGCAGTCCGAGGGTACAACAGTGTCAACTCGTACTATCCGTCGGCATCTGAATGAAAAGGGACTCTATGGTAGGATACCCAGGAAGATCCCACTTCTGACCCAGAGACATAAAAAAGCCAGGCTGGAGTTTGCCAAAACTTACCTGAGAAAGCCAAAAACTTTTTGGAAGAATGTTCTCTGGTCAGATGAGACAAAAGTAGAGCTTTTTGGGAAAAGGCATCAACATAGAGTTTACAGGAAAAAAAAGAGGCCTTCAAAAAAAAAGAACACGGTCCCTACAGTCAAACATGGCGGAGGTTCCCTGATGTTTTGGGGTTGCTTTGCTGCCTCTGGCACTGGACTGCTTGACTGTGTGCATGGCATTATGAAGTCTGAAGACTACCAACAAATTTTGCAGCATAATGTAGGGCCCAGTGTGAGAAAGCTGGGTCTCCCTCAGAGGTCATGGGTCTTCCAGCAGGACAATGACCCAAAACACACTTCAAAAAGCACTAGAAAATGGTTTGAGAGAAAGCACTGGAGACTTCTAAAGTGGCCAGCAATGAGTCCAGACCTGAATCCCATAGAACACCTGTGGAGAGATCTCAAAATGGCAGTTTGGAGAAGGCACCCTTCAAATCTCAGGGACCTGGAGAAATTTGCCAAAGAAGAATGGTCTAAAATTCCAGCAGAGCATTGTAAGAAACTCATTGATGGTTACCGGAAGCGGTTGTTCGCAGTTATTTTGTCTAAAGGTTGTGCTACCAAGTATTAGGCTGAGGGTGCCAATACTTTTGTCCGGCCCATTTTTGGAGTTTTGTGTAAAATGATCAATGATTTGACTTTTTTTTTCATTCTCTTTTGTGTTTTTTCATTGCAAGCAAAATAAATGAAGATATTATTACCAAAGCATTTGTGATTGCAATCATTTTCTGGAAGAAATTGAGTATTATCTAACAGAATTGCAGGGGTGCCAATACTTTTGGCCAGCACTATATAGGGAAAGCGCTGGCATTTCCATAAGTATAATTGACATAATGCGATTTCCAAAACCATGTCCGCAGCGCGGCAAACCGCGGTGTTTATGCCATGTGGGGCCCTGTCCTTAAAGACTTTTACACAGGGCTTATCTCTTTTCTTTCTTATGAGGAAAACTAGGAGTATCATTTTACAGTGTATTTTTAAAAAATGTCAAAAAATGGGCAACTGCACACCAGTACATGGCCAGTATTAAAAAAAAAATATATATATACAGTATATATATATATATATATATATATATATATATATATATACAGTACAGACCAAAAGTTTGGACACACCTTCTCATTCCAAGAGTTTTCTGTATTTTCATGACTATAAATTGTAGATTCACACTGAAGGCATCAAAACTATGAATTAACACATGTGGAATTATATACTTAACAAAAAAGTGTGAAACAACTGAAAATATGTCTTATATTCTAGGTTCTTCAAAGTAGCCACCTTTTGCTTTGATTACTGCTTTGCACACTCTTGGCATTCTCTTGAGGAGCTTCAAGAGGTAGTCACCTGAAATGGTTTTCACTTCACAGGTGTGCCCTGTCAGGTTTAATAAGTGGAATTTCTTGCCTTATAAATGGGGTTGGGACCATCAGTTGTGTTGTTCAGAAGTCAGGTGGATACACAGTCCTACTGAATGGAGTGTTAGAATTTGTATTATGGCAAGAAAAAAGCAGCTAAGTAAAGAAAAACGAGTGGCCATCATTACTTTAAGAAATGAAGGTCAGTCAGTCCAAAAAATTGGGAAAACTTTAAAAGTGTCCCCAAGTGCAGTGGCCAAAACCATCAAGCGCTACAAAGAAACTGGCTCACATGAGGACCGCCCCAGGAAAGGAAGACCAAGAGTCACCTCTGCTGCGGAGGATAAGTTCATCCAAGTCACCAGCCTCAGAAATCGCAGGTTAACAGCAGCTCAGATTAGAGACCAGGTCAATGCCACACAGAGTTCTAGCAGCAGACACATCTCTACAACAACTGTTAAGAGGAGACTGTGTGCAGCAGGCCTTCATGGTAAAATAGCTGCTAGGAAACCACTGCTAAGGACAGGCAACAAGCAGAAGAGACTTGTTTGGGTTAAAGAACACAAGGAATGGACATTAGACCTGAGGTAATCTGTGCTTTGGTCTGATGAGTCCAAATTTGAGATCTTTGGTTCCAACCACCGTGTCTTTGTGCGACGCAGAAAAGGTGAACGAATGGACTCTACATGCCTGGTTCCCACCGTGAAGCATGGAGGAGGAGGTGTGATGGTGTGGGGGTGCTTTGCTGGTGACACTGTTGGGGATTTATTCAAAATTGAAGGAATACTGAACCAGCATGGTTACCACAGCATCTTGCAGCAGCATGCTATTCCATCCGGTTTGCGTTTAGTTGGACCATCATTTATTTTTCAACAGGACAATGACCCCAAACACACCTCCAGACTGTGTAAGGGCTATTTGACCAAGAAGGAGAGTGATGGGGTGCTACACCAGATGACCTGGCCTCCACAGTCACCAGACCTGAACCCAATCAAGATGGTTTGGGGTGAGCTGGATCGCAGAGTGAAGGCAATAGGACCAACAAGTGCTAAGCATCTCTGGGAACTCTTTCCAGACTGTTGGAAGACCATTTCAGGTGACTACCTCTTGAAGCTCATCAAGAGAATGCCAAGAGTGTGCAAAGCAGTAATCAAAGCAAAAGGTGGCTACTTTGAAGAACCTAGAATATAAGACATATTTTCAGTTGTTTCACACTTTTTTGTTAAGTATATAATTCCACATGTGTTAATTCATCGTTTTGATGCCTTCAGTGTGAATCTACAATTTTTATAGTCATGAAAATACAGAAAACTCTTGGAATGAGAAGGTGTGTCCAAACTTTTGGTCTGTACTGTATATATATCTCAGAGCAACAGAATATTAAGTTGAATTTTGCGCAAAATCTATGATGCAATTATGCCATATTACTAAATAAGGCACACAGAAACACTAGATATGAGACACATGCCAAATAAAGTGCCAAAAAATTGGGCAAATGATAAATGGCCCCCTTAGTCTGCCGTACAATGATGACATTAAGGATAATAATAATAATAATAATAAATTTTATTTATATAGCGCCAACATATTCCGCAGCACTGTACAAGGATGACAGTTCATAATCCCGTTTCCTTCTCTAGAGCCATTCCTCATGTTTAAGATCACTCATTCAATTTTTCAATATTTTTCCAAAATGCACCTGATCGCTCACACACGTCAAAGGAAAAGACAAGACCCTCAGTGTCCTTTGGCGAGGGTCAATTCTTAGTCATATTCATTCTAAACTTGGATTCTAACTTTGAAGTGGAAAAGTCTTTGAAATATAAATCACTTATTAATTGTATTTCAAAGCCGCGTCAAACATTAAACCGAAAACCGCTTAGGTCCGCTGAATTCATTGAGATGCTATGCCCAAGAGGCAGACGAAGATCAATTTTCCATTGTACATTCTAATATTTTCAGAACGTGACTTCATCTTGTAGAGTGCTGTTTGTTTGTATTATTTACTCAGCATTTTCTAGTACAATTAACTTGTAACTCTGTGAAGCAGCGAACATGATTTCTCTTAACTCGGATGACCTTCTTCCCTTAGTTAATCTGAACATTTAACGGCCTTAATAAATATATGTCTAATTTAAACCATGTGGCAGCAAATTGAAACCATGGACTCTGAACGATGAATTTTCCTTCTCATGTTAGAACGTCCCCTTGAGACAATTTCAGAGTCCCATGATTATGTGAGAGGCAAAATGTGTGTATCTTTTTCATTAAATTCCGTATGATATGTGCTCGGCTGGTTGAGTCTAATACTTGTAAAGAATTATGATAACATTTTAGGGCATTTTAAGATACTGTTCCTCTTAGAACTATTTTCCCTTCAAAAGGAAATGGTGCAATAAAAGTGTATTTGTTTGGAAACAAAATAGAAGCGACTTTGAAGCTAAAAGTCAAATGCACTAAAATCATAAAGAAAATATTATCCTGATATCTTTATAGGCATTTAACAAAACAACACCTAGCTAGAAAATGACACAAGGAATTTCTCTTAATCGGGTGTCCCTGCTGTGTAAGATTGTGTCTGCAGAAGGACAAGAAGGTTCGGAGTTGCCTTGCAGAAAGTTGATGAACAATGGTTGGAAGATATCTCAGTCTTTTTCAGCCATAAGGTGATACTTGGCTACTTTTTGGCACTGTTCTGCTTTGTTCAGAGGCTATATGGTTGGCCCATTATAGTCAAAGGCCAACTTTGAAGCCACCTACAAAATCAGAGCAGAGTCAGAGCCCCTATCACTTGGTTCTTGCTTGAGATTTTAGGTAAATTCCTTTAGATAAGTTATTATTTGTTTATTATTAGCTCAATTTTTAACATCCATGGTAAGCTATAGATATACAGATTAAAGGATAATAATCCATTTCAAAAACTTTTAAAATAGCTGAGCAGAACAGTATACAGATCAATAGAAAGTCTATAGAGTTTGCATGGACCCATACAAACTATCACACTCACCCACAAAACCCTCCAAAGCGCTGTGCCTCCCCTATATCTCCTCCCTCGTCACTGGTCTACAACCCTAACCTACCTCTCTGTTCTGCCAATAAGCTTAGACTTACATCCTCTGTTATCTGAACATCCCACTCCTGTCTCCAAGACTTTTCTCGAGCTGCACTGGTGCTCTAGAATGCTCTACCCCATACAATCAGATTAATACCCAACTACGGCAGCTTCAAACATGCCCTAAAAGCACATCTGTTTAGGCAGGCTTATCACATGACCTGATCACATTGTTGTACACCTCCACTCACTAAGCTTAAATTCTTATCCTAAGCTATCCTTTATAGTCTATTCCTCAGAACTTGACCCCTCCATCTTGAGTTATCGTGCACTGCATGCACTTAATATCTGTGTACTCACACGTATTGGTTGGTGTAAGGCTCATACAGCCTCAGTCAGGGGCGGATTGGATTGTGTTAGATGAACCTTGTGAGATTAATCGTGCCAGGCTGGCCAAGTGGTTTCGTTCAGATTGCACAAGTCAGAACTGAAACTGCTATTATACTCTAGGGTCTCTTCAGTTACGTCAGCGGCATGAAACAAATTGCGTGATGACACTGACGTGACCACTGAGGCCCAATCATAGGCTAAGACCAGAAGAGGCTGAAAGACCCACACAGGAGCCCAGGAAAGGTGAGTAACACTGTTTATTATGTTTAATCACCTCCCCTGGGCCTCCGTTCATCATACTTTGGGGTCTGAAAAGACCCCAGAGTATACTGTAATAATGGTTCATGGGTGGCGAATCTTCTGAACCTGAAATTTTTGGAACATTCATAAAGAAAAGGACATTGTTATTAGAATAGGACATTGTTGTGTGTGGAGGGGCTTCTTTGAGACATTATTCTGTGAGGAGGGGCAACTATAGGGCATTATAGTGTGTGGAGGGGCCACTATGAGACATTATACTGTGTGGAGGGGCCACTATGGGACATTTTACTGTATGGAGGGGCAACGATAGAGCATTATAGTATGTGTAGGGGACACTATATAACATTATACTGTGTGCAGGGGCTACTGTGAGACATTATATTGTATGGAGGGTCCACTATGGGAAATTATGCTATGTGAAGGGGCCGCTATGGGACATTATACTGTGTGAGGGCCAACCTGGAACACTATACAGTGTGCACTATGGGACATTATTCTTAAAGAGGTGTAACATTAAGAAAAAAAAACATACTCTCTATCCCCAGCGTTCCAGTGTCTGACATCACAGCCCATTCGGTCGCACACCGTCCCTCACCCCATGTGACTGCTGAGGGCAATTAGGTGGTCGCTGTCACCAGTCACTCTCTCACATAGGATGCATGGGTTCCGAGGACCAAAGCATGGTGAACAACCAAACAGGCTGAGGCAGCAGACACCAGAACCCCAGGGAATATGTTTTTATTTTTTTGTACTTGTCTCGGACCCCTCCGGAGTTTGTCCAAATCCTGAGGGCCTCTAAATTGAGGAGTCAGTGGACTGTGAGTGTGGTGGAAGTGGCGGCTGCTGCACCTACAGTTTAATTGCCATTCTGATCCCAATGCCTTTAACTTTACTTACATAGGACTGCTGCCTTTACATATAAAGCAGGCAGCCCTGTGTAATAGAAATGTCTGCTTTACATGGAGTGAAAGGCAGCAGTCCTGTGTAAGTTACAGTTTTTGTCCGACATGGTAACTTACACAGAACAGCTGCCTCTCCCACCATGTAAAGCAGTTCTGTGCAAAATCACTTTACACGGGACTGCTTTACATGGAGGAGCTACTTGTGCTGGCCCTGCCTAATTGTATTGTATTGTACCCCAGGCTTAATGAACGGTCCATCTGGCACATTTCTCCGGCATGACTTATACTGGAAATCTACAACCTGTGTAGATTTAGTGTAGCCTCTTCATAATCTTACTCCCTGTGTCAGTCGGGCCCTTTATTAAGACTAACGTACGATATGCCAGTCTTAATAAATATGCCCCATAGATTCCAATGCAAATCTGTTCAAACAGCAGCAGATAGAAGATATCTTTTCAGCCCTACTGAAACTATAATTATTTATTACATATCAAATTTAAAATAAGAAATTAATCATAAAGTGAAATAATAATCCCCAGAAATGAAAGGTAAGTATATTGAATAATAAATTGTTAAAAATTCTGTACCTCCTAGTTTCTAATATATATTTGCTTCCGGGAAAGTGTACAGCAAGCTTTAAAACTTCCACAGTGGTTGTCCCTGTGCTTTCATTGAATTCTAAACGGCGAATTCTCAAGCTGTGCAGTTACTCATCATCTGCTCCCAAATCATTGCAATGCTAAAGCGAATTGTCATTTAATAGAATGGGAACTAGCTGTACCCAATATGTGAAAATCAGATTTTTTTTTCATAGTGTTATGTAATCCAAAATTCTGTGCTCATTTAAAGATCTGTCCCCTCAGATGACGTCTGTTTCAGTGCATAATTTTATTCCCCACAATAAAACTATTCTGGAATATCTTATTTTATGTGTAGTGTCACTCCTCTCTTATTCCTATTGGAAATTTATTACATTTATGGTGTTGCCAGTCAGGGTGGGTCAATACACAGTCTGATATTGTCCAATCAGTGCTGAATATACCACACTGTGCAGGGACACACCCCCTACTGGCAACACCAAGTTGTCTAATTATTCATTCATTTTTGTAGGAGGAATAATAGAGGGACAGCACAATTGAGATTTATAAGAGAACATGTCCCAGAATTGTTATTCCATGGGGAAAACACATATTTACTACAACAGACATGCCCTCTTTAATAGATGTTTGCTGGGGGCTGCAGCTCTGTTCCTGCTTGTCCACAGCTATTGAGCTAAATGATGAAATTATCAGTAGTCACCACTGAGGGACGCTCTTGCATACAGATTTACACAGATCTCTCTCACTGAGGGAGCTATAAATCTTTTTGCAGTAACTTCCCTATAGTATAAGCTGCAGCAGTGGTGGAACTATGGGGCTCGTGACATTAGGGGGCTCGGCCCCCAACTGCTTTTATTTATTTATTTATTTAAATATTCAGGTAATGGTTGATATTCACTTACCCATTCCCGCTCCTGCTCAACGCTTCCTCCACTTCACTCACTAGGGGGCGCCACACATTACGACTCAACGTTATTTAGCATAGGAACATAATATGTAGCAGGAGGCTGGAGCCAAAGAGACAGCCATGGGTTGGAGCAGTGATGGGTAAGTGAACATGGAGTAATCCCGTAGGCAGCAGCCTAATGTCAATCTGTGAGACACATTAAAGGGAGCAACTATTGTATAGAGGCCAGTAAAGTTTGCAGTTAATGTGTGGGGGACAATAAAGGGTGCAGTATAGTGAACTGAAGACAGTAAAGTGGGCAGTTACAGAGTAGGGGGTCAGTAAACAAAGGAGTATAGTGAATGGAGGCAAGTAAAGGGGGCAATTACTGTGTGGGAGCCAGTAAAGGAGGCAATACACTGTAGAGAGACCAATAAAAGGGGCAGTTATTGTGTAGGGGCCAGTAAAGCGAGCAGTATAGTAAATGTGGGCCAGTAAAGGGGGCAGTACATTTTATGGGGGCCAATAAAGGGGTAGTTACTATGTGGAGGTCAGAAAATGGGTCAATTACTGTGTTGGGGCCAGTAATGGGGGCATTATACTGTGTGGGAGGATTTAGGAGAGGTATTTAATATTGACAGTTACCTTAGGATTAATCGAATAGGTAATGGCCAATAAAAAATATGCTGCCCCCCACACTGCCACTGTCCAGGGCAACTATTTTTGGAAGGCAGTCCTAGCAAATCATGTACTGTTGATAAGTATGTACTGCATCTTTCATCACTGGGGATCAATGGTCATATTGATCCATCGGGTCAGATTTACTATTGTGGTTACAACTAAAGACAGGCATAAATGTGGTGCATCTTTGGCACATCTAGTTTGACCTAAAATTTTTCTGACTTGCTAGACACGTAGGTGTGGTTTCTCAGAAAAAGGGAGTGTGGCTTAAATTAGACAAAATGCGACAAAATTGTGTCCGAAAATTCTTACTCAACTTAAGCTAACTAAACGGTCTTACAAACTTAAACTAGATGTCTAATTATAGGCCAGATTTATCATTTAGCATCAGCCATTGTGATAAATCTGGTGGATTTTCAGACTAACTATAAGTAAATCTGGGCCATTGGGGTATGCCTACTGCAGGACCGGATGGGGCGGAGCACCGAAAACAGAAATCCTGTGACATACATGCACCATACTCTTTGCACTTTTTCGTAGCAACCAATCAATCACAGCTTAGCTTTTTTTTTTAGAGTCATACCAAATGAGTTCTGCACTGTGATTGGTTGATATATCTTTTAGGCATTTCATAAATCTCCATTGTATTAGTTTTTGGGTATTCCAATATATTAGAGATTCCTCCAAACTCTACCATTATAATTCACATCTGAATATTTTATTATTTTGTGGTTTTTAACCAACAAGCAATTACATTCCTCATATTTAGCTAGCCAGCCTATAAAACACAACAATGTTATAAACTAAATCATTTTCGGTACAGGGTTGCTTTAAGTACACAACGCTCACTATGGGGCGGCTTTAACTACTGACAGTGTACAAGTCAATAAATTGAATGACACGCTTTAAAATAATTCATAACTTACTTAAATGAAGTGAAAAAAAAAAAATTATAAAATCCACAAAAATGTCCCCAAACAATAAAAATAAAATAGCTGCAAGATTATTTATACAAAAATCTTCAAAGCGCATAAAACCCTGGACTGTTTTGTTATGTATTTCCCTTAAGCTCCTTTCATGTTTTTCCAAATAAGGTTCACAACCAGTCAGTGGCCCAAGAGACACATCTGGTCCCATCATTTTATCTACAATTCGCAGACGTAAATGCTTTTCCAGACTGTTTTACCACAAAATCTCTTGTATTTAGTCCCCGGAGACAAAATTCAGGAGCTTTTTGTGTGGGAATTGTTTTACAGACAGGCTTGTTTTAGGGCCCCAAACTGAGGTCACGGCTTACACCTACAGTATGTGACCCTTGGTATTGCACATCTGAGAATTTAAATGTATATAGAAAGAGATAAAGAGAGACTGTGTGTGTGTAGATGTAAACATTGTATATATATAATGATTAGATCTACTATATAATGTTTACATCTACATATATATATATATATATATATATATATATATATATATATGCGGTGACCAGATGGAAGGTAACGCTGCAGTTGGGATTGCGGGGTGCAAACAGCGCAGACTTGTCACGGTCTCTGGGCACGAGGGCGCAGCGCTGGTGCTGTCCCACGTTACCACCACTGGTACCGGTGATGAGGGGGCTGCACAAATGTTGGTGGTGATTGTTCCCCCGGGGCGCTTCCCCTATACTGTGCCGACTGGTGGTGTTTGGGGCGCCCTGATGTTGTCGGTGCAGAGTCAGACACAGAAACGGTTGTAAAGTTGAACTTTTACTTCCATGGGTGTGGAGGCACAAATGCTTAAACAGTTTCTTCAATACAAAACAACGGGGTACGCCTGGTGACACAGCAAAGTCCTGGGGTGCAGGGTAGACTTGATGAAAGGTGTTCCTAGCCCCTTATACTTCAGTGTTACAGCCCTAAGGTGCGTCTGGGCTCCTATTTGGCTCATAGGAGGATGCCCACCATGATACTAGTACATAATATTCCCCACTCACGTTATGTGGTCCTGATAGCTCAGAGTTTCGGGGTGCAATAGTCAGGGTGGCAGGATATTCCACAGGTCTGGCCTTGGCCCCTGGATCCTGTGATACTTGCTATGGAGCACGTGTTCCAGAATGTTCTCTCCACAGTCTCAGGCTGACAAGATAATGATGCTTGACTTCCTTCAGGGCGATGGCTAGGCAGACAGGGGACAGGATCTTCTGAATAGCTGGAGTATGTCAGCTCTCCAACCTTCCTGGGCCTGTCTAGGACTTGAGATTCCTGCACTAAACTCACTGCTTTCTTCACAGTACATCACACTTATCTCCTCACCTCCTCCTCCTAACACTCCACACTTCTAACTCCTCCCACGCAGGACCTTCCTGCAGGGGTGTTACCATGGGGACCCAGTGATCAGCTGACTCCTCCCCTTTTCCCAGGCGATGTCCTCCTATTGGACATTTGGTTACTATTGAATCCTATGGGAGGTGTAATGCATGTGTGAGGCTCACTAGGTGGCGCTGTGTTGTGTGAGACTCAGGACCCCCTGCTATGTCACACAGGCTATGAAGCAACAGGAAATAATACAATGCACAGAGATCACCCTCAGCCCAGCCATAGCCAGCTCTGGGATGCCACATACTCCCCCTCTTTCACTGAGCCGACCTCGGCGACGGGCTGGGGTGAAGGTGAGAAATGTAACATAACGTTAATAAATACGAATAAAGTGCAAATGTCACTAACAGTTTAGAAAAATATAATACCTAGAAACTTGAGGTAAGACCTCCCGGCATAGTCCTGGAATGTCCATGAGAAGTCTGAAGGGTAACGGAGAGATAATTAAACTCAGACTTATGGAACCTTTTGGCGGTACCATCAGACAGTCCATATAGAAACAACAGTAGTGCAAATGGGTCCAGAGGCTCTCTGGCACAAATTTCGTGAGTGTCCATTATCATGAGAGTCTCTCTGAGAAACAATAAACAGTCCTTTCTGTAAGGAAGAGTAGGCACTCTAGCACCAATGTCCATACCGCAATGGGGTAACAGAACTTCCTTGGCTCGGTGAGCCAGGCACTATGGCTTGGATTGTTGCATATAAATGTAAATACTATATTACATGGCAAGATATTATATATATACTGTATATACACACAGGAAAAACATTAATGTAATCAGAGCAGGAATAACATATCTACAGAAGCAGAGACAGTTAACCTCTTTTACCCAAGGACAGCCATGGCATCACTATAGCGTGTTGGAGGTATGCCTTTTGTGGTACGCTCAGAACGCCTAAGTGGAACGAGATTTGAATCAGGAACAGAGTCACTGAAATCAATTAAATCACCTGTCGAAGGGTTCTCTTGCACTAGAGCAATTGGTGGATAACAGCTAAATGGTAGTAGTTTAGGCGCCCACATAAGCTCAGTTAACGTTGGGGGTCTCTCTTTCGCTTCAGAAGGTGACAAGATCGCTGTACTCGTTGTCTCAGCTGGGGGCACCTCTGTGGGTAGTCCTTCTTTAAGGCACAGCTTCAGACGGTTTCGGTGTACTACTTGGGGCTGTCTCCCAGGTTTAGAGATCTCATACACGTCGGATTCAGGATATGGTATGGAGATGACACTGTATGGTTCTTTCTCCCAGAATGGATCCAATTTCCCATTCCGATGGTTATTCCTTAACCATACACGGTCGCCAACTTTCAGGGGCGCTGCATGGGCGTGATGGTTGTAATCCTCCTGTTGTCTCCTACGAACCTCATCCATGCGCGTTTCAACTATCTCTTTAGCTTCCTCCATACGTCGGCGGTGTTCAACAACCCAGTCTGTTATGGGTAGTGGATTGATGGTGTCAGGGACCTTCACACCAAGGGTTAAGTCTGAAGGAAGTTGACCTTGTCTTCCAAACATTAGATAAAATGGTGCGTATCCCGTAGATGTTTGGGGTGTGTTGTTGTAAATATAGGCCAAGTCCTTGATACGCTCAGGCCACTCAACACCAGGTGTAACTGCGGCTGTTCTTAGCATGCCGATGATCACTTGATTTGCCTTCTCGCACATACCATTCCCTTGAGGGTGATACGCTGTGGTTCGCAACTTCTTGCAGTCTTGGAACTGACACAGCTCACGGAACAATTGGGATTCAAACGCCGATCCACGGTCGGTGAGGATATGCTCAGGACAACCGTAATGGTGGACAAACTCTGCGTAGAAGGTCTCAGCCGTAGTTCTTGCTGTAAGATCTCTGACAGGCACGATGACAAGGAACTTGGAGTAATGATCCACCATTGTCAGAGCGTAGCTGTAGCCGGAACGTGTGGGACCCAACTTCACATGGTCCAGAGCAACAATTTCACACGGCTTTTGAGTCTTAATTGGATGTAGAGGGGCCTTCTGATCTCTTCGACCTTCCTTGGTGATACTACAGGCGGGACACTCTCGGCACCAACTCTCAATGTCACTCCTCATCCCAACCCAATAGAAGCGACGACGGATGGTAGCTTCGGTCTTTTGTACCCCGAAGTGACCGGATCTGTCATGATACGCCTCAAGTATCATCTGTGCGTCTCTTCTTGGTACGAGGATCTGATGAAGCCTTTCACCTGTGACAGGATCAAGAGTGTTTCTAAGTAGAAGGCCTCGTTGGACAAACAGGCACTTCCTCTGTCGCCAAAGGCGTTTTAATTCCACGTCATGAAGACCTCTCTTTACACGGGTTGGTATTCTTCCTGTAAGCAGGAAATCTGACAATTCTCCTAAAACTCTGCTCTCTTCTTGGAACGTTTTCCACAGAGATGGCTCCTGGAGGGATTCGGCAGCTGTTTTCGCCAGAGATTCTCCTTCTACAGGGACACCAATAGCAACCTGTTGGGCAAACTTGTTGTAGAATGGTGGCATCTCCACCTTTTCCCAGATGTCTTCTCGGGGTGGTTCTTCTCCCACAGGCAACCTTGAGAGTGCATCAGCGTTAGCGTTGGACTTGCCACTGCGATACTTGACAGAGAACTTGTAATTCGCGAGTCTTGAGGCCCACCGTTGTTCAAGGGCTCCCAGTCGAGCAGTGTCCAGATGCGCCAACGGATTGTTATCTGTGTACACGGTAAAGGGTGTGGCAGCCAGGTAGTCTTTAAACTTCTCTGTCACGGCCCAGACAAGCGCCAGAAGTTCGAGTTTGAAAGAACTATAGTTCTGGTCGTTCTTCTCCGCGCCTCTCAGACTCCTGCTGGCGTAGGCGATGACTCGCTCTTTGTTGTCCTGAACCTGGGACAACACTGCACCCAAACCTTGGTGACTTGCATCTGTGTACAAGCGGAATGGCTGACTGTAGTCGGGATAGGCTAGAATTGGTGGTTGCGTCAGAAGTGCTTTAAGCGCTTGAAAGGCTTCCTCTTGACGCGCTGTCCAGTCTACCGGAAGCTTTCGGTTGCAGTTTTCTCTGGGACAACCGCGCAACAACTCGTTCAGAGGCTCGGCTACTTGGGCGAAGTGTGGTATGAAACGCCGGTAGTAACCTGCGAATCCAAGGAAGCTTCGGACTTCTTTGACGGTAGTTGGTCTTCGCCAGTTCTGGACTGCAGTGATCTTTTCAGGATCAGGTTGGACGCCTTGTGCGCTCACGACATGCCCAAGGTAGTGAACTTGGGGTTTCAACAGGTAGCACTTGGAGGGCTTCACCTTTAGGCCGTGCTGTATAAGTACCTTGAATACCTCGGACAGGTGACGAAGGTGTTCTTGGTATGTCCGGGAGAATACAATAACATCGTCCAGGTACAGTAGCACACTGTGGAAATTCTCATGGCCGAGGCACCTCTCCATAAGCCGTTGGAATGTGGCTGGGGCATTACATAGCCCAAATGGCATACTATTAAATTCAAAGAGTCCCATCGGGGTCGTAAACGCAGTCTTTTCACGATCTTCAGGCGCCATAGGGACTTGCCAGTATCCACTGGTTAAGTCCAGGGTCGAGAAACAGGTAGCTGATCCCAAAGCCGTTAGAGATTCCTCAATCCGCGGCAATGGGTATGCGTCTTTGTGCGTGACGTTGTTGAGTTTACGATAGTCCACACAAAATCGTAGGGTTCCGTCTTTCTTCTTGACAAGGACTAGCGGGGCTGCCCAGGGGCTGTTACTCTCCCGGATGACATCAGCATCTCGCATCTCTTGGATCAACTTTTTCACCGGTTGGTACATCGCTGGTGGTATTGGACGGTGACGCTCCTTGATTGGATGGTGGTCGCCAGTCAGAATGCGATGTTGTACGGCACCACACCATAGTTTCTGTTCCAGGCTGTAGGGTTACTGGACGGGTATCTTGGATCCGGACTCGACCAATTTCACCTTGTTTGTTGGCGAACTTGTGCTGGGCATTGAGTACACGAATGGCCCGCTGAATGGTCTGCTGGTCACTGGGAGAAGCTGTAAGGAGAGAGGCATGCAAGGCATCCAACACTTCTGCAAAGCAATGGCGTAAAACATTCATGCCTAATATTACAACTGCAAACCTATCATTCTCTACATCAGTGACAATTACACCCTGTCTAGGCAGTTTCAAGTCCCCAATCTGGATAGTGGGTTCCCAATAACCCTGCTGTGGTATGGGCTGTCCATTGCTGGCACACAGATTTATCCATGTGTCAGGTGTTCTATTCAACACACCTAAGTCCCAATGTTCAAGGAACACCTGCTTGCGCAGGGTTGTTACCTGAGATCCAGTGTCCACCAACGCTGTCAGAGGGACGCCGTTCACCCGGATTGTGATGTGTGGGCAGGCTGAGACGAAGCGTGACAATGGCACTGAAGATTCACCTGGGCCCTTCTTCTTTCCTCCCGAGGGGCGGCCCGCTGCCTCGGGGGTGGCCCGTTTAACTGAAAACACTGAGGCCTGGTGTGTCCATATCTATTGCAATAGGTACAGTATGGCCTCTCACTCTGCGGAGGTTTCACTGAAGACGGACGTCTGGGTGGCGACTCAGGTGAGATGTTGAGACTTCGCAAAGGATCACTGGACGATGAAGACGGCTGGGTCAGACGATCTAGACGGACGGTGATCTGTTCCATGGCACGGGTCAGATGATCCACTCGGGCCAGAAGGTCATCTCTGGAGTCTGCTGGTGTAGTCTGCGCAGTTTGGGCAGCAGGTGAGGTACCCAGAGGTAGTGACAGGACAACTGGAGCGATGCTTGTTGAGGGTCCAGGTGAGGGAGCACAGATGACTGGGCTCGGCTGGGGCTGCTCCTGTCCCAAGACCTGGATGGCAAGGGCCTTGAAGTCAGCAAACGTGATGCTGGGATGTTGTGCAGCAAGCATTCGCAACTGACTCTGGAGCAATGTGGTACCCGCCCCTTCTATGAAGCGGTCAAGCAAGATCTTATCAGAGTCCACATTTTCACGTGGATCCACTTGCACCACAGCTCTGAACGCCTCTTGGAGGGATAAAGCATAGTCCCGCAGGGTCTCACCATATATATATATGTACAGTGGGGAAAAAAAAGTATTTAGTCAGCCACCAATTGTGCAAGTTCTCCCACTTAAAAAGATGAGGCCGGCCTGTAATTGTCATCATAGGTAGACCTCAACTATGAGAGACAAAATGAGAAAACAAATCCAGAAAATCACATTGTCTGATTTTTTAAGAATTTATTTGCAAATTATGGTGGAAAATAAGTATTTGGTCACCTACAAACAAGCAAGATTTCTGGCTCTCACAGACCTGTAACTTCTTCTTTAAGAGGCTCCTCTGTCCTCCACTCATTACCTGTAGTAATGGCTCCTGTTTGACATTGTTACCAGTATAAAAGACATCTGTCCACAACCTCAAACAGTCACACTCCAAACTCCACTATGGTGAAGACCAAAGAGCTGTGGAAGGACACCAGAAACAAAATTGTAGACCTGCACCAGGCTGGGAAGACTGAATCTGCAATAGGCAAGCAGTTTGGTGTGAAGAAATCAACTGTGGGAGCAATAATTAGAAAATGGAAGACATACAAAACCACTGATAATCTCCCTCCATCAGGGGCTCCATGCAAGATCTCACCCCGTGGGGTCAAAATGATCACAAGAACGGTGAGCAAAAATCCCAGAACCACACGGGGGGACCTAGTGAATGACCTGCAGAAAGCTGGAACTAACGTAATAAAGGCTACCATCAGTAACACACTACGCCGCCAGGGACTCAGATCCTACAGTGCCAGACGTGTCCCCCTGCTTAAGCCAGTACATATCCGGGCCCATCTGAAGTTTGCTAGAGAGCATTTGGATGTTCCAGAAGAGTATTGGGAGAATGTCATATGGTCAGATGAAACCAAAGTAGAACTGTTTGGTAGAAACACAACTCATCGTGTTTGGAGGAGAGTGAATGCTGAGTTGTATCCAAAGAACACCATACCTACTGTGAAGCATGGGGGTGGCAACATCATGCTTTGGGGCTGTTTCTCTGCAAAGGAACCAGGACGACTGATCCGTATACATGAAAGAATGAATGGGGCCATGTATTGTGAGATTTTGAGTGCAAACCTCCTTCCATCAGCAAGGGCATTGAAGATGAAACGTGGCTGGGTCTTTCAGCATGACAATGATCCCAAGCACACCGCCAGGGCAACGAAGGAATGGCTTCGTAAGAAGCATTTCAAGGTCCTGGAGTGGCCTAGCCAGTCTCCAGATCTCAACCCCATAGAAAACCTTTGGAGGGAGTTGAAAGTCCGTGTTGCTCATTGACAGCCCCAAAACATCACTGCTCTAGAGGAGATCTGCATGGAGGAATGGGCCAACATACCAGCAACAGTGTGTGCCAACCTTGAGAAAACTTACAGAAAACGTTTGACCTCTGTCCTTGCCAACAAAGGATATATAACAAAGTATTGAGATGAACTTTTGTTATTGACCAAATACTTATTTTCCACCATAATTTGCAAATAAATTCTTTAAAAATCAGACAATGTGATTTTCTGGATTTGTTTTCTCATTTTGTCTCTCATAGTTGAGGTCTACCTATGATGTCAATTACAGGCCGGCCTCATCTTTTTAAGTGGGAGAACTAGCACAAATGGTGGCTGACTAAATACTTTTTTTCCCCACTGTATATATATTGTATACAGATATGGCAACTGTTAAAAATATTCTTATCATTTTAAATGGTCACTACCTTTTCAGACAATTTAGTCATCATATAATAGAACATGTGATTCTTAACAAAAATGTAACACAATTTATTTAAAAATGTTGCTGTTTTCTGCCAGAAAAAAACTCTCCAAATTTCTTACCACTAGGTGTCTTTCTTCTTGATTATTTGCTGTTTATGTCCTGGTTCTAGGTAAGTTACATCTTTAGCAACCAGCAGGCTCAAGACGGGAACACAGTGAATGGAGAAAGGAGGAACAGGTCTCTATCTTTACAGCATGTGCATGTTTACATGTCTGTACAGTGCACATAGATGAGTGTGAAGCTTCTCATTGTTCACAGAGTGTAAGGAGAGTCTACTTGTGACTAGCTGCTTGTGTTATTGCTGATAGGATGTTAGCCATAGACAGCAAGCTGCTTTCCTTATTATGCTCTGAATTCTCTTTTTATTCTGATTTATTTTTAGCTGTATCATAATCTGGATCTCCTTTATTATGTTCAATTAGGCTTTTTTCAGCTACTTGTTTGCTCTTTTGGGCAGAGGCCCTACGTTGCGGAAAGCAGTTTTTTTTGTTGCAGATTTCGCTGCTTTTTTTTTTTTGAGCCAAAGCCAAAAGTGGATTGAACAGAAGGCAGAAGTATAAGTACTTCTTATATATTACCTATTCCATTTGTGGCCATTGTTTGCTTTAGCTCAAAAAAATGCAGCAAAATCTGCAACAAAAAAAGCTGCGTTTCCAAAATTCAGCCTACAGGCAGAATTAGATGGAAAGAAACCAGAAGGAATAACAATGGATGAGGGAGGGAGGATAGACTGTTCTGTATTGTACATGCCCCCTTAGTTGGAAATGCGAAATGCGATGCAGACATTTTTTTAGGAAATTATTATTTGCTCAAAAAATGCACCACTTTGTCCATTTTCCTACATATGAGCCACTTGGGTGGAGTGTGAATCAAGATGCATCGGGCGGGGCGCATAATGTGTCTGTAACGTCTCTGCCGTTTCGGGTCTCGGCACCGCCCTCCGCTCGCACGCTGTGGCGAAGGAGGCGTCTTCAGTTTGGTTCTTTGTGTAAGTTTCTTGATGCTCAGTCTGAACATGGTCCTAGTTCCCTTGTTGTGTAAAGCCACACCCGTGTAATTAGGAACATTTCTCTCTGGACTGCATAGAGTTATTCTCTTCCTGGCCATTGTTATTGACAGCCTGTGTACCTATCAGCTCTGGGGCTGGTCCCAGACTTTCTATAAACAGGTTGTCAGCCCTCACATGGTCGCCGGTTATTGCACTTGTGTTTGCCAGCTCTCTTTACTATATTCCTTGATACTTTGTTACTTGATTCTCTGACCCTTTGGCTTGCCTCTGACTATTCTCTTGGATTTTGACTTTGTACTTCTTTGCTCGTTTGTTACTGACCCCTTGGCTTGCTCACTTTGCTTTTGTGTTGTTTTGTCTTGTCCTGTTCTTTGTGTCACTTACCCAGTGTAGGGCTTGTCTTCGAGTTGTCCTTTTACTGCTTAGGGTAACTGAGGCAATAGGAAGGGACAGTGGCTGGGGTGAGATTAGGGCTCACTTGTCTCTGTCCTTCCTTCCAGACCGCTGCAGTAGTGTCAGGGTTGCTACGGTTGGCAAGACCCTTACAGTGTCATTCTTAATATATTCCTCCCAAAGCATCCAATTAGTGAGCTTCATTATAATAATTATACAGAAAATAATTTTTATTACTTTCTATATGACACACGCACACATTCACACCTTGCTTCCTAAGGTTAATATCAGAGGCCTTTCAGGGCATAAAGCTCATCTGGTCTGGGTGTATAAGAAAAAGAATCACTTTAATAAAGAGTCTGTCATGTCCAAAATGCCTCCCAAAACAAATAAATGTGTCATGTAGGAGCATTTAACCCCTAAATGTAAAAAAAAATATATAAAAATTCAGATAATCTTCTTTCCCTAGATAGATTCCATTTAAAAATAAAAATAAAAAAATAAACAAAAACATATTAGGTATCTCCATGTCTGAAAATGACTGTATTATAAAAATATTAAGGTGTTATCTCATTGCTGTTTTTTTGCCATTGCAACTCAGAAAAAAAATTTATAAAAAGTGATTAAAACATCAGACATTTCCCAAAATGGTATAAATAAAACTGCAATTCAGCTAAAAAAAGACTCCTTACACAACTCTGTGTTCCATGATCGTACCAACCCACAGAATATAGACAATATGTCATTATCCATATTGCAGTTTTTTCTTTTTCCAACCAATTCAGAAATTTTCCCCCGGGTTTCCAGTACACCATAATGAATATTAACCAGGGCTGTGGAGTCGGAGTCGGAGTCGTGGAGTCGGAGTCGGTGCCTATTTTGGTGGAGTCGGAGTCGGTATAAAATGGACTGACTCCGACTCTCAAAATATATAATAAATTGGTACAGTTAGTAGTACAATGCAGTATGTGCTGAATATATTTTCATAAGAATTTGGGAAAATGATGAAATGTTGAAAATGATGAAAATTCCTGTAAAGGTCTGTTCTATTCCTCATATAATGATGGGACTGAGTTCTGAGTGAACCTATAAGGTTTAGCACCATTATCTGGAGTAAGCAAGTCGGAGTCGGAGTCAGGGGAAATTGAGGAGTCGGAGTCGGGGCTTTGGCGTACCGACTCCACAGCCCTGATATTATTAACCCCTTCCTGCCACAGGCATTTTTAGATTTTCATTTTTTACTGCCCACCTTCCAAAATCCATAACTTTGTTATTTTATATTCACAGAACCATATGAGGGCTTAATGTTTGCGGGACAAATTGTACTTCATAATGGTACCATTTATTATTCTTCCAGGAAGCTGGAAAAAAATTCAGGATGAGGTGGAATTGGAGAAAAACTGTGTTTGTACGACTTTTTTACAGGCTTTGTTATAGCCAAAATGACATACAGTGGGGAAAAAAAGTATTTAGTCAGTCACCTATTGTGCAAGTTAAAAAGATGAGGCCGGCCTGTAATTGTCATCATAGGTAGACCTCAACTATGAGAGACAAAATGAGAAAACAAATCCAGAAAATCACATTGTCTGATTTTTAAAGAATTTATTTGCAAATTATGGTGGAAAATAAGTATTTGGTCAATAACAAAAGTTCCTCTCAATACTTTGTTATATATCCTTTGTTGGCAATGACAGAGGTCAAACGTTTTCTGTAAGTCTTCACAAGGTTGGCACACACTGTTGCTGGAATGTTGGCCCATTCCTCCATGCAGATCTCCTCTAGAGCAGGGATGTTTTGGGGCTGTCGCTGGGCAACACGGACTTTCAACTCCCTCCAAAGGTTTTTTATGGGGTTGAGATCTGGAGACTGGCTAGGCCACTCCAGGACCTTGAAATGCTTCTTACGAAGCCACTCCTTCGTTGCCCTGGCGGTGTGCTTGGGATCATTGTCATGCTGAAAGACCCAGCCACGTTTCATCTTCAATGTCCTTGCTGATGGAAGGAGGTTTGCACTCAAAATCTCACGATACATGGCCCCATTCATTCTTTCATGTACACAGATCAGTCGTCCTGGTCCCTTTGCAGAGAAACAGCCCCAAAGCATGATGTTGCCACCCCCATGCTTCACAGTAGGTATGGTGTTCTTTGGATGCAACTCAGCATTCACTCTCCTCCAAACACGACGAGTTGTGTTTCTACCAAACAGTTCTACTGACCATATGACATTCTTCCAATACTCTTCTGGTGTGGCATCCCAGAGCTGGCTATGGCTGGGCTGAGGGTGATCTCTGTAGTCATTGTATTATTTCCTGTTGCTTCATAGCCTGTGTGACATAGCAGGGGGTCCTGAGTCTCACACAACACAGCGCCACCTAGTGAGCCTCACACATGTATTACACCTCCCATAGGATTGAATAGTAACCAAATGTCCAATGGGAGGACATCGACTGGGAAAAGGGGAGGAGTCAGCTGATCACTGGGTCCCCATGGTAACACCCCTGCAGGAAGGTCCTGCGTGTGAGGAGTTAGAAGTGTGGAGTGTTAGGAGGAGGAGGTGAGGAGATAAGTGTGATGTCCTGTGAAGAAAGCAGTGAGTTTAGTGCAGGAATCTCAAGTCCTAGACAGGCCCAGGAAGGTTGGAGAGCTGACATACTCCAGCTATTCAGAAGATCCTGTCCCCTGTCTGCCTAGCCATCGCCCTGAAGGAAGTCAAGCATCATTATCTTGTCAGCCTGAGACTGTGGAGAGAACATTCTGGAACACGTGCTCCATAGCAAGTATCACAGGATCCAGGGGCCAAGGCCAGACCTGTGGAATATCCTGCCACCCTGACTATTGCACCCCGAAACTCTAAGCTATCAGGACCACATAACGTGAGTGGGGAATATTGTGTGCTAGTATCATGGTGGGCATCCTGCTATGTGCCAAATAGGAACCCAGATGCACCTTAGGGCTGTAACACTGAAGTATAAGGGGCTAGGAACACCTTTCATCAAGTCTACCCTGCACCCCAGGACTTTGCTGTGTCACCAGGCGTACCCCGTTGTTTTGTATTGAAGAAACTGTTTAAGCATTTGTGCCTCCACACCCATGGAAGTAAAAGTTCAACTTTACAACCGTTTCTGTGTCTGACTCTGCACCGACAACATCAGGGCGCCCCAAACACCACCAGTCGGCACAGTATAGGGGAAGCGCCCCGGGGGAACAATCACCACCAACATTTGTGCAGCCCCCTCATCACCGGTACCAGTGGTGGTAACGTGGGACAGCACCAGCGCTGCGCCCTCGTGCCCAGAGACCGTGACAAGTCTGCGCTGTTTGCACCCCGCAATCCCAACTGCAGCGTTACCTTCCATCTGGTCACCGCAAGAAAAACTGGCGTCACGAACAGGATACGGGTGTGTGCCATTTTGAGAAAGTCGCCACGAAAAGTGCGCCAAATTGTCTCCAGAGCATCGGTCTTTATTGTGGACTTTGCTAAGATCAAGTTTATTCCCTGAGAGTGCTTGCCACAAAGAGGGGGAGCCCTAAACCCCTGAAGTAAGCCCTAAAGACTGTCCTCTCAGTGTGTTACAGCCCTGGAAGAGTTAAAACGCCCAGGACTTGTTTGCTGCGCCACATCGCTGTGTAAGAACGCCCACAAAGGGTTAACTGTACCTTGCAAAAGTGCGGGAGATTTTTAGCACTGCCCATGAGGCCAGGAGACCCATCTGCCGCCATCTTAGGAGAGCCCAGAATGCTGAGCGCAATGCTCCAGCACACCCATACAAGAAAGTGAAAGGCGAACGTGCCAGCGCCATTTCTGACTCTCCAGTGCCGCATCACCGTCCCTGCTGTGCACCGCTGATCTCTGGTCCATGCTGCAGTTGCTGTCAGTGAGTACTGTGCCTCCCTGTCCTTGTCTTCAGTCCTCCCACGGCCCCAGCGAGTGTTTTCCGTGTACAGTGTCCGTGGGGAGTGCCACCATTAAAGAGGGGGAGCACACCGTCAGCCTGCATCACAGTGACTCTGTTAATAGCTACAGCATTCTTAAAGGGACAGCATTCCAAGTTGTAGTCTCCATTCCCTGCCAGCAAGCAGTTGAGTTTCTTAAAGAGACGGCGACCTAATTCCAGTCATACCTGCAAACAACATGACTGAGCAAAGTGACATTGTGCCATCTGTTTCTAGTGATCCAGCAGTGCCCATGGCGAGCAGCCTACCATTCTCCATGACATTTTACCCTGGCACACCATGGCTGCCGCGCTACAAAGGGGAGGCGCATACCCTCAGGGACTTTCGTGAGAAGATGCTGTCTCTCTTCCAGTTCTATCCTCTGAATACAGAACAGCAGATACAGATCCTGCTGGGCCAGCTTGAGGGTGCTGCAGCTAGGGAGGTCAAATCCTGGCCTGCCTCTGACAAAAGAACCCCTGGGCAAATTCTGGACAAACTCCAGGTGAACTTTGACGTGCGATCTGTCTCCGAGGTAAAGATGCGCTTCTTTTCCAGACGACAACTACCTGGTGAGACCCTGCGGGACTATGCTTTATCCCTCCAAGAGGCGTTCAGAGCTGTGGTGCAAGTGGATCCACGTGAAAATGTGGACTCTGATAAAATCTTGCTTGACCGCTTCATAGACGGGGCGGGTACCACATTGCTCCAGAGTCAGTTGTGAATGCTTGCTGCACAACATCCCAGCATCACGTTTGCTGACTTCAAGGCCCTTGCCATCCAGGTCTTGGGACAGGAGCAGCCCCAGCCGAGCCCAGTCATCTGTGCTCCCTCACCTGGACCCTCAACAAGCATCGCTCCAGTTGTCCTGTCACTATCTCTGGGTACCTCACCTGCTGCCCAAACTGCGCAGACTACACCAGCAGACTCCAGAGATGACCTTCTGGCCCGAGTGGATCATCTGACCCGTGCCATGGAACAGATCACCGTCCGTCTAGATCGTCTGACCCAGCCGTCTTCATCATCCAGTGATCCTTTGCGAAGTCTCAACGTCTCACCTGAGTCTCCACCCAGACATCCGTCTTCAGTGAAACCTCCGCAGAGTGAGAGGCCATACTGTAGCTATTGCAATAGATATGGACACACCAGGCCTCAGTGTTTTCAGTTAAACTGGCCACCCCCGAGGCAGCGGGCCGCCCCTCGGGAGGAAAGAAGAAGGGCCCAGGTGAATCTTCAGTGCCATTGTCACGCTTCATCTCAGCCTGCCCACACATCACAATCCGGGTGAACGGCGTCCCTCTGACAGCGTTGGTGGACACTGGATCTCAGGTAACAACCCTGCGCAAGCAGGTGTTCCTTGAACATTGGGACTTAGGTGTGTTGAATAGAACACCTGACACATGGATAAATCTGTGTGCCAGCAATGGACAGCCCATACCACAGCAGGGTTATTGGGAACCCACTATCCAGATTGGGGACTTGAAACTGCCTAGACAGGGTGTAATTGTCACTGATGTAGAGGATGATAGGTTTGCAGTTGTAATATTAGGCATGAATGTTTTACGCCATTGCTTTGCAGAAGTGTTGGATGCCTTGCATGCCTCTCTCCTTACAGCTTCTCCCAGTGACCAGCAGAACATTCAGCGGGCCATTCGTGTACTCAATGCCCAGCACAAGTTCGCCAACAAACAAGGTGAAATTGGTCGAGTCCGGATCCAAGATACCCGTCCAGTAACCCTACAGCCTGGAACAGAAACTATGGTGTGGTGCCGTGCCCGTCCGGGCATAGAAAATCAGGACTACGAGGCCTTGCTACAACCCATACAGGTAGATGGCCAACCACTTGTCATGGCTGCCCGCAGCCTTGTCACAGTTTCCAATGGACGTGTTCCTGTCCGCTTAGTCAACTTGGGCGATGCTCCCGTGAACCTCCACAAGTTCCACTCTGTGGCCCTGCTACACCGGTTAGCACCAGAAGACATTCTCTCTGGTGATTCTACCGCCACACAGCGTTCCACCCAAGCTGCTGAGAACATTCAGAATGGAGCCACGAAGTCCTGGTGGGATGAATTGAACGTGGGAGACGCCAATACCCCTATAGAGCACATCAATGGGGTTCGCAATGTGGCCAAGCGTTACCAACAGGCATTCAGCAAACACCCATTGGACTTTGGTAAGACCACGACCATACAACATCGCATTCTGACTGGCGACCACCATCCAATCAAGGAGCGTCACCGTCCAATACCACCAGCGATGTACCAACCGGTGAAAAAGATGATCCAAGAGATGCGAGATGCTGATGTCATCCGGGAGAGTAACAGCCCCTGGGCAGCCCCGCTAGTCCTTGTCAAGAAGAAAGACGGAACCCTACGATTTTGTGTGGACTATCGTAAACTCAACAACGTCACGCACAAAGACGCATACCCATTGCCGCGGATTGAGGAATCTCTAACGGCTTTGGGATCAGCTACCTGTTTCTCGACCCTGGACTTAACCAGTGGATACTGGCAAGTCCCTATGGCGTCTGAAGATCGTGAAAAGACTGCGTTTACGACCCCGATGGGACTCTTTGAATTCAATAGTATGCCATTTGGGCTATGTAATGCCCCAGCCACATTCCAAAGGCTTATGGAGAGGTGCCTCGGCCATGAGAATTTCCAGAGTGTGCTACTTTACCTGGACGATGTTATTGTATTCTCCCCGGACATACCAAGAACACCTTCGTCACCTGTCCGAGGTATTCAAGGTACTTATACAGCACGGCCTAAAGGTGAAGCCCTCCAAGTGCTACCTGTTGAAACCCCAAGTTCACTACCTTGGGCATGTCGTGAGCGCACAAGGCGTCCAACCTGATCCTGAAAAGATCACTGCAGTCCAGAACTGGCGAAGACCAACTACCGTCAAAGAAGTCCGAAGCTTCCTTGGATTCGCAGGTTACTACCGGCGTTTCATACCACACTTCGCCCAAGTAGCCGAGCCTCTGAACGAGTTGTTGCGCGGTTGTCCCAGAGAAAACTACAACCGAAAGCTTCCGGTAGACTGGACAGCGCGTCAAGAGGAAGCCTTTCAAGCGCTTAAAGCACTTCTGACGCAACCACCAATTCTAGCCTATCCTGACTACAGTCAGCCATTCCGCTTGTACACAGATGCAAGTCACCAAGGTTTGGGTGCAGTGTTGTCCCAGGTTCAGGACAACAAAGAGCGAGTCATCGCCTACGCCAGCAGGAGTCTGAGAGGCGCGGAGAAGAACGACCAGAACTATAGTTCTTTCAAACTCGAACTTCTGGCGCTTGTCTGGGCCGTGACAGAGAAGTTTAAAGACTTCCTGGCTGCCACACCCTTTACCGTGTACACAGATAACAATCCGTTGGCGCATCTGGACACTGCTCGACTGGGAGCCCTTGAACAACGGTGGGCCTCAAGACTCGCGAATTACAAGTTCTCTGTCAAGTATCGCAGTGGCAAGTCTAACGCTGATGCACTCTCAAGGTTGCCTGTGGGAGAAGAACCACCCCGAGAAGACATCTGGGAAGAGGTGGAGATGCCACCATTCTACAACAAGTTTGCCCATCAGGTTGCTATTGGTGTCCCTGTAGAAGGAGAATCTCTGGCGAAAACAGCTGCCGAATCCCTCCAGGAGCCATCTCTGTGGAAAACGTTCCAAGAAGAGAGCAGAGTTTTAGGAGAATTGTCAGATTTCCTGCTTACAGGAAGAATACCAACCCGTGTAAAGAGAGGTCTTCATGAAGTGGAATTAAAACGCCTTTGGCGACAGAGGAAGCGCCTGTTTGTCCAACGAGGCCTTCTACTTAGAAACACTCTTGATCCTGTCACAGGTGAAAGGCTTCATCAGATCCTCGTACCAAGAAGAGACGCACAGATGATACTTGAGGCGTATCATGACAGATCCGGTCACTTCGGGGTACAAAAGACCGAAGCTACCATCCGTCGTCGCTTCTATTGGGTTGGGATGAGGAGTGACATTCAGAGTTGGTGCCGAGAGTGTCCCGCCTGTAGTATCACCAAGGAAGGTCGAAGAGATCAGAAGGCCCCTCTACATCCAATTAAGACTCAAAAGCCGTGTGAAATTGTTGCTCTGGACCATGTGAAGTTGGGTCCCACACGTTCCGGCTACAGCTACGCTCTGACAATGGTGGATCATTACTCCAAGTTCCTTGTCATCGTGCCTGTCAGAGATCTTACAGCAAGAACTACGGCTGAGACCTTCTACGCAGAGTTTGTCCGCCATTACGGTTGTCCTGAGCATATCCTCACCGACCGTGGTTCGGCGTTTGAATCCCAATTGTTCCGTGAGCTGTGTCAGTTCCAAGACTGCAAGAAGTTGCGAACCACAGCGTATCACCCTCAAGGGAATGGTATGTGCGAGAAGGCAAATCAAGTGATCATCGGCATGCTAAGAACAGCCGCAGTTACACCTGGTGTTGAGTGGCCTGAGCGTATCAAGGACTTGGCCTATATTTACAACAACACACCCCAAACATCTACGGGATACGCACCATTTTATCTAATGTTTGGAAGACAAGGTCAACTTCCTTCAGACTTAACCCTTGGTGTGAAGGTCCCTGACACCATCAATCCACTACCCATAACAGACTGGGTTGTTGAACACTGCCGACGTATGGAGGAAGCTAAAGAGATAGTTGAAACGCGCATGGATGAGGTTCGTAGGAGACAACAGGAGGATTACAACCATCACGCCCATGCAGCGCCCCTGAAAGTTGGCGACCGTGTATGGTTAAGGAATAACCATCGGAATGGGAAATTGGATCCATTCTGGGAGAAAGAACCATACAGTGTCATCTCCATACCATATCCTGAATCCGACGTGTATGAGATCTCTAAACCTGGGAGACAGCCCCAAGTAGTACACCGAAACCGTCTGAAGCTGTGCCTTAAAGAAGGACTACCCACAGAGGTGCCCCCAGCTGAGACAACGAGTACAGAGATCTTGTCACCTTCTGAAGCGAAAGAGAGACCCCCAACGTTAACTGAGCTTATGTGGGCGCCTAAACTACTACCATTTAGCTGTTATCCACCAATTGCTCTAGTGCAAGAGAATCCTTCGACATATGATTTAATTGATTTCAGTGACTCTGTTCCTGATTCAAATCTCGTTCCACTTAGGCGTTCTGAGCGTACCACAAAAGGCATACCTCCAACACGCTATAGTGATGCCATGGCTGTCCTTGGGTAAAAGAGGTTAACTGTCTCTGCTTCTGTATATATGTTATTCCTGCTCTGATTACATTAATGTTTTTCCTGTGTGTATATACAGTATATATATAATATCTTGCCATGTAATATAGTATTTACATTTATATGCAACAATCCAAGCCATAGTGCCTGGCTCACCGAGCCAAGGAAGTTCTGTTACCCCATTGCGGTATGGACATTGGTGCTAGAGTACCTACTCTTCCTTACAGAAAGGACTGTTTATTGTTTCTCAGAGAGACTCTCATTATAATGGACACACACGAAATTTGTGCCAGAGAGCCTCTGGACCCATTTGCACTACTGTTGTTTCTATATGGACTGTCTGATGGTACCGCGAAAAGGTTCCATAAGTCTGAGTTTAATTATCTCTCCGTTACCCTTCAGACTTCTCATGGACATTCCAGGACTATGCCGGGAGGTCTTACCTCAAGTTTCTAAGTATTATATTTTTCTAAACTGTTAGTGACATTTGCACTTTATTCGTATTTATTTACGTTATGTTACATTTCTCACCTTCACCCCAGCCCGTCGCCGAGGTTGGCTCAGTGAAAGAGGGGGGAGTATGTGGCATCCCAGAGCTGGCTATGGCTGGGCTGAGGGTGATCTCTGTAGTCATTGTATTATTTCCTGTTGCTTCATAGCCTGTGTGACATAGCAGGGGGTCCTGAGTCTCACACAACACAGCGCCACCTAGTGAGCCTCACACATGTATTACACCTCCCATAGGATTGAATAGTAACCAAATGTCCAATGGGAGGACATCGCCTGGGAAAAGGGGAGGAGTCAGCTGATCACTGGGTCCCCATGGTAACACCCCTGCAGGAAGGTCCTGCGTGTGAGGAGTTAGAAGTGTGGAGTGTTAGGAGGAGGAGGTGAGGAGATAAGTGTGATGTCCTGTGAAGAAAGCAGTGAGTTTAGTGCAGGAATCTCAAGTCCTAGACAGGCCCAGGAAGGTTGGAGAGCTGACATACTCCAGCTATTCAGAAGATCCTGTCCCCTGTCTGCCTAGCCATCGCCCTGAAGGAAGTCAAGCATCATTATCTTGTCAGCCTGAGACTGTGGAGAGAACATTCTGGAACACGTGCTCCATAGCAAGTATCACAGGATCCAGGGGCCAAGGCCAGACCTGTGGAATATCCTGCCACCCTGACTATTGCACCCCGAAACTCTGAGCTATCAGGACCACATAACGTGAGTGGGGAATATTATGTACTAGTATCATGGTGGGCATCCTCCTATGAGCCAAATAGAAGCCCAGACGCACCTTAGGGCTGTAACACTGAAGTATAAGGGGCTAGGAACACCTTTCATCAAGTCTACCCTGCACCCCAGGACTTTGCTGTGTCACCAGGCGTACCCCGTTGTTTTGTATTGAAGAAACTGTTTAAGCATTTGTGCCTCCACACCCATGGAAGTAAAAGTTCAACTTTACAACCGTTTCTGTGTCTGACTCTGCACCGACAACATCAGGGCGCCCCAAACACCACCAGTCGGCACAGTATAGGGGAAGCGCCCCGGGGGAACAATCACCACCAACATTTGTGCAGCCCCCTCATCACCGGTACCAGTGGTGGTAACGTGGGACAGCACCAGCGCTGCGCCCTCGTGCCCAGAGACCGTGACAAGTCTGCGCTGTTTGCACCCCGCAATCCCAACTGCAGCGTTACCTTCCATCTGGTCACCGCACTGGAACATCCAAATGCTCTCTAGCAAACTTCAGACGGGCCCGGATATGTACTGGCTTAAGCAGGGGGACATGTCTGGCACTGCAGGATCTGAGTCCCTGGCGGCGTAGTGTGTTACTGACGGTAGCCTTTGTTACGTTAGTCCCAGCTTTCTGCAGGTCATTCACTAGGTCCCCCCATGTGGTTCTGGGATTTTTGCTCACCGTTCTTGTGATCATTTTGACCCCACGGGGTGAGATCTTGCATGGAGCCCCTGATGGAGGGAGATTATCAGTGGTCTTGTATGTCTTCCATTTTCTAATTATTGCTCCCACAGTTGATTTCTTCACACCAAGCTGCTTGCCTATTGCAGATTCAGTCTTTCCAGCCTGGTGCAGGTCTACAATTTTGTTTCTGGTGTCCTTCCACAGCTCTTTGGTCTTCACCATAGTGGAGTTTGGAGTGTGACTGTTTGAGGTTGTGGACAGGTGTCTTTTATACTGATAACAATGTCAAACAGGAGCCATTACTACAGGTAATGAGTGGAAGACAGAGGAGCCTCTTAAAGAAGAAGTTACAGGTCTGTGAGAGCCAGAAATTTTGCTTGTTTGTAGGTGACCAAATACTTATTTTCCACCATAATTTGAAAATTAATTCTTAAAAAATCAGACAATGTGATTTTCTAGATATGTTTTCTCATTTTGTCTCTCATAGTTGAGGTCTACCTATGATGACAATTACAGGCCGGCCTCATCTTTTTAAGTGGGAGAACTTGCACAATTGGTGGCTGACTAAATACTTTTTTTCCCCACTGTATCACCTGTATTCTATGGCTAGGTACGATTCTGGTGATACCAAATTTATATAGTTTCATTTACATTTTAACCCCTTAAAAGAAATTTTTTCTTGGAGTCGCCACCTGTAACTTTTTATATTTCCATGTATGGGAATGCATTTTTTTTTTGCAGGACCAGATGTAA
Organism: Leptodactylus fallax; assembly: GCA_947044405.1. Classification (NCBI taxonomy): domain Eukaryota; kingdom Metazoa; phylum Chordata; class Amphibia; order Anura; family Leptodactylidae; genus Leptodactylus; species Leptodactylus fallax. The sequence continues at coordinate 1,354,620 of CAMRHE010000410.1, forward strand.
TTATTAGTTATAGCATTTTGGGGATTGTCTATTACTTTGACCACTTTTTATTAAAATTTTTAAAAGAAGCGAAACAGCAAAAAAATGACGATTTGGCTATTTTGATTTTTTTTTCCCGCTACGTCGTTCACCATATGGGAAAAATATTTTATAAGTTTGTAGAATGGGTGTTTTTGGACATAGGGATACCTAATGTGTATGTGTTTCACTGTATTTTTTTTACTTTTATATGTTCACTAGAGATAAGGGGATGATTTTAATTTCTAATTCTCTGTAATTTTTTTTTTTTTTTAATGTTTTTGATAGCCCCCCTAGGGGTCTTGAATCCAAGGGGGTCTCATCACTAATGCAATACACTACCATGCAGGAGCTGAGCAGTTGATATATTTAAATACCCAACATCCATCACAATAGTACGGTGGATGTCGGGAAGCAGTTAAATAAAACTACTACTACTAATACTATTATGAAGCAGTTGTAGCATTATGAAGTAGTAGTAGTAGTAATAGCAGATTGTCCCACAAAAAATAAACCCTGTAAATGGAAACATAAAAAAGTTTTATGGCTTTTGGAAGGCTGGGAGCAGAAAACAAAAATGCAAAATGAAAAATTGCATTGACGAGAAGGGGTTAAAGGGACACCAGTGTTTTGTTTTTTTTTTCATTAACTATGTTGTCTGAAAATATACTCACAGTGTCTCTCCTTATGCTAGCTTCACACTAGCGTTCGGCTCTTCGTCATTCGGGTCCATATGGGAACCCGAAAGACTGAGAGCCTGTTCGCTAAAAGCGGTTACCCGCGGACACGCGTGGACTCCATAATAATAATAATAATAATAATAAATTTTATTTATATAGTGCCAACATATTCGGCAACACTTTACAAATTGTAGGGTTCAAGTACAAACAAAAAGATACATTACAAAGAAATAGTCAATTCACACACTGGGACTGAGGGCCCTGCTCGCAAGAGCTTACAAGCTAAGAGGTATACTCCTTAGACTATAATGGTGGAGAGAAACTGGTGGAGAGAAAAGTCCTCCTTGCAGTGTATTTGCAGTATATGGTACAGTGAGGGAGGCACTTTGGACTTGACAGACTCTCTTTAAGCTTGATGTGAGAAATTGTGGCAACAATTTAATGTCTGTTATTGAGGCAGTAGGAGTTTGTCAAACAAGGGTCCTTCCCTGCCTTTAACAAAACTGCCACAAGTGCCTCACCATTAAAAATGGAAAGAGTACCAGTGTTAAAGGGGCAAGAAAGTTTGTACTAATCATTTACAAGCCCCTCTGTAACAGGGACTTTACTGTTGGAAAGGGACACAATGGCCTCTACAACCTCCAGTATGGTAGGCTGCTTATCTGAAAGTCTTTAAAAAGAGAGATAGGATTCCATAGTTTGATGTAATTCTGTAGATCTGCAGTGTTCTCTAAACATCATATTGCTATCTAATTCATCGAAAATGGTAGTGCCATCTGTTCTATGCTGGGAATAGTGGCACATGGTCTTTTAGCATAAGCTAAATATGCAAGAAGTTTCCCCCTTTTGGCACCCATTGCAAATATTTCCACAGCATTAGACATTAGGTTTTAGGGTTTTATCTTTTACCAATAGCAAGTGCTCTTTCTTTAAGTACATCCATTGACACCTATTGTATTTTGACCTGTAGGGTAGGCAAAGACACGCTCAGTACCATATGTGTCCCTTACCAAGATTTTCTCTAACACAGGTCATGACTTGTAGGTGACAATTCTCAAAGTAAATTTTCCCCTGCTGGTGACTTTATATGCATCTCCTTTTTACTAGAGGATTAGCATGGGTAGATTTATTTTGTTAATAATCATCTCACACAGACTTAAAGGGGTATTACCATCTCAGGAATCCTATCTACTCTGCTAGCTTACGTAAATTCAAGAGTTTTCCTAAAAACATTTAGCAATGCTGCTTTGTTTGCCTGCTATGTGAAATTATTCCTCCCATTGTTCACACATCGTTTCCATGGAGCATGGCTCATGTGATAAGACAGGATGGATGACATGAGTCACAGCTCTCTGGGGGGGGGGGCTGAGTGCTTTCACGGTTATCTACAGCTCTGCCAGCAGGACAATCAGGTCAGCTAACTGCAGTTTGTTGATAAAGGCTCGGACAGTGTGAATATCTCTATTTAAATCACAATGATAACACTAGAGTTCGTTCTCTAGAAGCATGGTAAGTGTTCTATACAAACCTGTGTAATGTAATATACATTTACTCTGTATATTGTTTGATCTGCATTTATGTTAGATTTCTAGTAATCATAATAAATAATCTCTCATGGTAAAGGCAAAGTCTATATTGTGAAACTTCATAGTGTCCTGTTCATCAAACAGTCAAAGCCACCTCCCACCAGCATTCTGAAGTATACAGAAAGTAAGGAGAAGAGACAGCAAGCAAAGTAAATACTCCAATATCGGCACTTCTTTGCATACTAGGAGTTCAATTTCTCTGCTTTCAAAAGAAATCACCACACAAATGCCTGCACTAATAGGCAGACACGAATTTGGACACGAAACAATACTAGGAGTTAATCACCACACAAATTCCTGCGCAGCCGCGCTAACAGGCAGACACGAAAGTTTTCAACTAGAACGGGACGCACGCTAACAGGCAGACACGACATTTCAGCATGATACAAACTAAGTTTTCAGCTTTAACAGGACGCAAGCCGTGAATGTGTACATTACCTAGGTAAAGTACGGAAAACTATTGATTCCGCACATTAACTGAGCAAATCAGTTAATCTGCAGATTACCTAGGGAATGTACACATTCACGGCTCTCGCACTTTAACGGTAACATAGATATTGCAGAGCTGCCCCTAGATTTCAATGGGACTGTTCTGCAGTACCTATACTCGCAGATCTATATTGATGGCGTATTCTAAGGATAGGCCACCAATCTTAGAAACCAGATAATCCCTTTACGCCACGTGGGACCCTGGCCTGAAGGAGTATTTTTTCATGCGCTAGACAACCTCTTTAAGTCTTCAAGAAACATTGTTCGACCTTAGAAAAGGAGATTAAGCAAGTAAGAATTGCTCTAGTTCTAGACTAAGGGGTAAATAACACTTATACTGACAATACTGAAAGGTTTCTAGAGTAGCTGTAGTTTGCAGTATGGTATACCTTGGCAATTCAGGCTCTTTTAAGAACTAGTATTTGTCCTTTCAGGCTAAAGCTCCATGTTGCGGAAACGTAGCTTTTTTTGTTGCAGATTTTGTTGCGTTTTTTTTTAGCCAAAACCAGGAGTGGAATAAGCAGAATGTAGAAGTATAAGAACTTCATATATACAGTAGTTCCCATTCCTTTTGTAGACAGTCTTGGCTTTAGCTCAAAAAACCACAACAAAATCTGCAACAAAAAAGCAGCATTTTCGCCTCAGCCTCAATTGGGTTTTCTAGAGACATATCTATTATATGTCTAACATTTATGGAGAACCTTTTAATGTATTCCAAGCTAAAGTCCTCTTAAATCCAAGGTTAAAGGCATGAATACCCCAGACCATTACCTATATCAACAACAAGGTTGAGATCACATAGGAGACCACTGGGGTATTATTAACCCCTTATATTTAACCCCTTGTATTGATATATGGTGGCCTCTCAGAAGCTGAGCAGCCGCCATAGCTGCTTGGTCTTTGCTGTATTATACAGCAAAGACCCGGCGCTAATGCCCATGATCAGTGGCCAGATCTTGATCTGGTTCTGGCAATCCATTGCCATGACAGCCGGGAGCTATTGAAGGCTCCCAGGCTTGTCTGGCATTAATTTCTATGACAGGTTGCTCTGTCATACAAATGCTGGATTTTGTAATGCATTCCAATGCATTAGTGATAAGACCCCCTGGGGTTCAAGACCCTCTAGAGGGACTTTAGAGTATAAAATTTTTTTAAAGAATTCAAAATTTGAATCACCCCCCCATTTCCCTAGAATACATATAAAAGTAAAAATTACCGTGAAACACATACACATTAGTTATCCCTGTGTCCAAAAACGCCCGGTCTACATATCTATATAAATATTTTTCCCGTATGGTGAACACCGTAGCAGGAAATAAAATCAAAAATACCAAACCGCCATTTATTCAAAAATTTTGATAAAGTGATCAAAGCAATAGATATTCCCCAAAATGATATAAATAAAAAGTACACTTGGTGTAACGTCCTTGCCTGTCCGGGCTTTGGCGCCGTCCTCCGGGCGCACGCTGCGGCGCAGGAGGCGTGCCCGGTTGTAATTCTTTCCTTGGGTTTTTCTTGTATTGTCTGAACACTGTCCTATTCCCTCACCTCCTTAATTGATTTTCCACCACGCCCTTCTCCTTCACCTTGCTCTCCCTCTGCTCCACTAAGAGTTAACTTTAGTCCTGCCTTTGTGATTGACAGCCTGTCCTCCTATCAAGTGTGGGGCGGGTTCTTTCTCCCTATTTATTGTTTGCTCACTTTACCATTGGTGCCTGCTATTGCATTTCGCTTACTGGCTATACTCCTTGTTCCTTGTTACCTGCTCTTCTGATTTTCTGACCACTGGCTTTGACTTTGACTATTCTCTTGGATTTTGATTCTGTACTGCATTGCTCGATTGTTACCGACCCCTTGGCTAGCTGACCTCCCTTTGTTGTTTGTGCGTCCTGTCTGCGTTCTGTGTTGTCACTTATTAAGAGTAGGGACCGGCTCCAAGTTGTTCCTGTCATTAGGACAGTGAGACAAGTAGGTAGGGACAGGGTCTGGGTCAACTTTAGGGCTCACTGTCTCTGTATTTCCTTCCTCTCAGGTTTTTGCAGCAGCACTGGAGAATTGCTCAACTGGCAATTCCCTTACACTTGGCCCTGCAAAAAAAGACGCCCTATGCATCCCCGTACACGGAAATATAACAAAAAAGTTACAGGTGTCAGAATATGGCAACTTTCAGAAATAAATGTTTTTCAAAGTTTTGGATGTTTTGTTAAGGGGTTAAAATGTAAATAAAACTATATAAATTTGGTACCTCTGGAATCGTACCAAAACATAGAATATAGGTGACGCTGTAAAAACTAAGCCCGTAAGAAAGTCCCACTTTTTCTCCAATTCTACATTCTGATTTTTTCCAGCTTCCCAGTACACTGTACAGAATAATACATGGTACCACTATGAAGAACAATTTGTCCCGCCAACATTAAACTCTCATATAGCTCTGTGAACGTAAAAATAAAAAAGTTATGAGGTTTGGAAGGCGGGGAGTCAAAAATGAAAATTGAAACATGCCTCCAGTGGGAAGGGGTTAAACAAGTTGACGTCAGAAATAGACAGTGAAGAATCAAGCATGGCTTCAAATCCAACAGACCACCTTCGAAGAACACTGGTTTAATAAGTGGATCACAAGAAATGTTGGTGGTATGTGTAGGCAGGGAAAGCAGTCACTTCAAGGCAGTTTTAGTTGAGGTCCTGATACTCCAATCCTGTGGGTCCTTTTGCAGCAGCTTTGACCAATATTTCTCAACTTTGCACAAAAATATAAAAATTAAACATCTGGGAGTTTTCGAGCAAACTGTTTAATTACGTTTTATTTGAAACACATGTTTAATTGAAGAAATAAAAATAAATTTTCAAGTAAGTCAATATTCAAAAACCCCAGAAACATAGTAACAAACAAAATCTCTGACCAGCCCTAAAGAATAAAGAACCCTACAAATCACATCCAGCAGTGGAAAGTGTGTGCTGCAATATTACAACTAACGAGAAAGGAAGGACGTTACAAAACAGCATTAATATTGTGAAAAAAAATTAAGTTTTAAATTTTTTTAAACTAGTATTACAACACAAAGAACTATATAAATTTGGTATTGGACTGACCTACAAAATATACGATATGTGTCATTTTCACCACACAATCAACACCGTAAAAATGAAACCCATAAGAAAATGGCACAATTGCAGCATTTTCTCCAATTCCACCCTATTTTGAACTTTTATCCAGCTTCTCTGTACGTTGTACAAAAAAATTTAATAATGCCATTGTAAAGTACAATTTGCCCCGCAAAAAATAAGCTTTCATATGGTTCTATTAAAAGAAAAGTAAAAAGTTATGGTTCTTGGAATGCAGAGAGGAAAAACTAGAGATGCAAAAAAGAAAATTGGCCAGTCCTTAAGGGGTTAAAGTAGTAAAGTATTACAAAAATCATATAAATTTGTTATTGCTGTAATTGTACTGACCCACATAATAAAGTTACAGTAACATCATTTTTACCACAAACTTAACATTGTATAATAATAATAATAATAATAATAAATTTGTATTTATACAGAACCAACATATTTTGCAGCACTTTACAAATCATAGGGTTCAGCTACAGACAAAATAAGACATTACTGAGTAATAAGTCAATTTACACAATGGGACTGAGGGCGCTGCTCGCAAGAGCTTACAATCTATAAGGTAGACGGGGTGACACAAGAGGTAGAAACAAAACAAAACCCAACAGTGTTTGCATTTTTTTCCATTCCATCCCATAAATTGTTTTATTTATTTCACAATACGTTAGATTAAAACTGAAATGGTGCCAGAAGATACAACTTAGCCTACAAAAAAACAAGCATTCATAAGGTTATATTGAAGGAAAAATAAAAAAAGTTATGGCTCTTGAAAGGTGGAGAGGCAAAAATGACAAAAAAAATAAATAAAAATGGCCAGTGTCTTCATGGGGTTGTCACGCTCAACAATGCCTGCGATCAGTAGACTCTGATCATAGCCATTAGCTCCGCTACATTACAACGGAGAACCGAAATACAGTAGCTATGGCGGTGGGGACTGGCCCTGGGGCAGTTGTAATACTTTGGGGGAAGGGGGTGTTACACTCAGCAATGCCGGAATTCAACGCTGAATTCAGTGCACTGTAGGCTTTCTATCGGTATATAAAACCGCACATTCAGGAGGACATGAAAGGACCTCTTAAATCAGTTGTATAAACATATAAGCCTTAGCCCTGCACCTACAATCTTCTGGGTTCCCCACCAGGGACACCTCTCATGGGCCCAGTTTTTGTACTCATTTCTCACCTCTGGCAGTTGTCCTGCATCTCATGTCTACTTGCCTGAGGAAGGGCTACTAAGCCCGAAACGTTGCCTGAATTCTACTTCATTATGACAACATTTATGCGGCTTTAATTGATATGTAAAATCATGGAATGAAAACAATCCGGCGTGTTGTGTATTTTTCGTGTATACACTAAAGTTGTTTGAAGGGGTTTGTTCAGCCCCCTATGGAAATTGTGCACCCATCTGCATCCTTTGGAGAGTGCTGCTCACACACACAATAGACGTGTTGAAAATGAAATTCCGCCATGTTGCTATGGTAATACCTTTATAATCTGTGTGTGTAATGTGTAATGACAGTAACCTCTATTACAAAATTGTCTGACCATTGTATAAGCAATGCTACGTCTGTTGCCGCCCCTGCTGCCTCCTGTGTCACCCCCTCTACCTCATAGATTGTAAGCTCTTGCGAGCAGGGCCCTCAGTCCCAGTGTGTGAATTGACTATTTCTTTGTAATGTATCTTTTTTGTCAGTACTTGAACCCTACAAGTTGTACAGTGCTGCGGAATATGTTGGCGCTATATAAATAAAATGTATTATTATTATTATTATTATTATTATTATTATTATTATTATTATAATCTGCATGTTTAAGGTAAGGACTCATATCCAAGTTTCAGATGCTGTTTTTTAAGCTGAAACCAAAAGTGGATTGAAAAAATAGAGAACCATCTGTCATTTATAAGTGCTCACCCTTTCTTACCCACACTTGGTTTTGGTTTTAAAAAACCTGAATGTGTGTTCTTTCCCTTACTGTTTTCTAAAAAATCTTAAAGTCCTTAGTGAAATTTCATTTTATTCCAAAACTTTTAAAACAGGTAAAGAAAACACAACAGCGACACCTACTGGATAGATACATTCATTACAAATAGTATATTATACTGTGCGAACAAAATGACCAACAAAGTTGTGATATGGTGATATAATATATATTACTAAGCTCTCCACCAGTAGAAGTCACTACGGGACCCTTCTGGCTTACAGGGTACGAGTGCTGGGATCACTACTGATCTTTGGAAACCAAGGGATTGCCATGATTTATTTAATTATTCATTTTGCTTGCTTATATAGCACCAATATATTCCGCAGTGTTTTACAGATATTGTCATCTCACAATCTAAATTCCTTGTCAGTATATCTTTGGAGTGTGGGAAGAAAACTATGCAAACACAGAACATACAAACTCCATGCAGATGTTGTCCATGGCTAGATTCGCCTGCAAGGCAACAGTGCTAACCATGCTGACAACCACACTCAATTGTATATGAAGAATTGGATATGTGCTATAACCCACAGCTGTCAATGAACTTCTGTAAAGTGCTTGTACCCCTGCTGCAGCCCATTGGGAGGAAGGCCAGGAGGTTGGGAGAAGTGGTTACAGTGGCAAGGATCCTCTGGCGCTCCACCTAGGCTGGTACATTGCTAAAAGGGGCTGTAAGGTGTCTGGTAGTGGTAATAGTGTTCCTCTGGGTCACATTCTGTAGTAGTAAGCCTTCCTGAGCGTGCTGATGGTTGGAGTGCCTGTGATGGTAGGTGCAGGAATAAGACTAAGGAAACGGTTGCAAACATAGTAAGGCTCCATGCACACAAACATGTCCTTTATCAGTTTGCTAGCCAGGTCTAGCACACTGACCCATTATTTTTTATGGCCCCATACACAGACCAATGAATTATTGAGCCCAGCGCAAAAATCAGGACATGTCCTATTCCTGTCCATTTTATGGCCATGTTTCACTGCTGGAATTGAGGGCATGGGCGGCATATGGATATCATTCATTTGCAGTCTGTGCCGTTCTTCATGGGTTCATGTGCCTGTAGCCTAACTCACAGTTTACTAAAGAAGAACAAGATATAACCAGCTTAGAGATACTATAGGACAGTTCTTAGGAGTTTTCTACTGCGGCTGAAGCTGAACTTTCAGATTGTACATCCCATGTGCCGGGCCATTTTAATACATTAGTGGGCCCAATTTAAATGTTTCCTAAGTGGGCTCACCCCACACACACAATTTAATGCTCCCTCAAGTAGCTCCCACATAATGCCCTCTCAGTCACCATCAATATATACTGCACACAAATAATAATAAAAAAAGTTATACTCACCCAACCCTGTTCCCATGGAGAAGCCTGCATAGTGCACACAGCTGATAGGGTCATGCGCCACCATTGTATTCAATTCTATCTCTATCCTGATAGACTTGAAATTGCTACCTCTCGCCCAGAACAGTGGACCAGCACCTGAAATGCGGAACTGATCAAGGTCAGCTGATGGAGGGCCCATCACCATAGGACCCAGTGCAAATGTATCATTTGCCCTATTGTTAATGTAGCCCTTAAAGCAGAGGATTATCAATGGACTAATGACTTACTTCCTCCAGGGTTCTATCTTGGTTGAACCTTGGGTTTCCGGGCTGGTTCCCACCCCAGATAAAGTGATTGGCACCTCAGTTAATCCACTTCCTCCCTTTTCGACAATGCTCACTGATATTTACCTATACTACCGGGCTGGCAGAATAGATCAATGTAATATTAAAGCTAAAAAGAACCTCGGAGGAAGTGGATAGTTCCTGGATAACCACTCTAAACTGGACTTATATACTATGTGAAAACAGCCATGTCCTGGCGCCTGCGCTGTTCTTCAGTGAAGTCGGAGATGGACACCCCGGCTTCACCGCGCAATTGCCGGAGGTACGGGGCATGCGCACTGAAGCCGAGGTGTACTCCTCTGGCTTCATTGAAGAACTGTGCAGGTGCGGGGAGTACAGCTGCAGGGTGAGTATAAAGCTTTTTTATTTTTAATGTGGCCATGGATTGCATTATAACAGGGTGATTTGAGACACTAAACCCCAGGTCCATATGGACGTGTGAGTGGTTTAGTGTCCCAAATTGCCCTGACAGATTCCCTTTAATCTGAGCAAAAAGAGATTATTTTCACCAATCTTAACCTCTTTCCACTGCAGCCATTTTACTTTTGATGATTTTCATTTTGTACTCCCTGTCTTCCAAAAGCCATAACATTTTTATTTTTCTATTCACAGAACTGTATGAGGGCTTATTTTTTGCCAGACAAATTGTATTTTGTAATGGTACCATTTAATATTCCATATGATGTACTAGGAGGCTAGAAAAAATTTCAGAATGGGGTGGAATTATAGAAAAATTGCATTTGCAGTATTTTCTTATGCCGTTCACTGTGTGGTAAAAATGACAAAAAAAATCCAAAGCTTTAAAAAAAGCAAAATTATATTTTAGTTGTCATGTTCTGACAACTGTTAATTTTCATCTACAGAGCTATCTAAAGCATCCTTTTTGCAGCATAAGATGCAGTTTGATTTATACCATTTTGGGGTTTTGATCGCTCTTTATTCAATTTTATTCGGCAGGCCAAATGGTGAAAAAATGGTGGTTTAGCTATTTAGATTTTTTTTTATTGCTATACCATGTGAGATAAATATTTTTATAGTTTGAGCATTTTCAGATGCTGAAATGGTGAATTTGTTTCTTTGACTTTGTTTATTTTTATTTCAGATCTAGGGAAAGAGGGTGATTTGAATTTTTTTTTTTTTTTAAGATTTTTAAAAACTTAATTAATTTTTTTTTTAGCCCCACTAGGGTGCTCATACTTATATGGGAAGGAAATATGTAGGGAAAATGATTACATAGCTATTGAGGCCTGCCACAGGCTCCGTGTGGGAGCCATCCTGTGACAAAATAGGTACTGGAGGGGTGGGGGCTGGAACTAGAGGGAGGGTCAGGGGGCCATTAGAGGATGAAATGCCCGCAATTAAAGAGAACTCCAATCACAGGCATTATCGCTGGGTCTCCGATGTGTACAATAGTGGAAACCTGGTGGTTATGGCGCCTGCTCTGCTTCTGAGTGGCATCATATTTACATTGCCAACATCTGCCATAATAGTACAGTAGATGTTGGCAAGGGTTTGTAGCGGCTGTTCTGGATATTGCAGCATTGTCACTTGAAGAGGCTGCAGCTCTTACTTGAGCATTGCCGTCCCTTTAATCAGCTGATCAGCGGGGGAGGGGTAAATACATATAAGGCGTCATTCACACATCTGCAATCTACACCCATACGCTATAGGCATTTTCCAAGGACGGCTTACGTATCCATTCATTTCGATGTATGTTTTCATTGACATAGATGTATACCGGATGCATCACACCAATGAAAGTTTATGGTTCCTTAAAAAAACACAGATGGCAGCCAACCAAGAGACACAGAAAAGCTAAAAAAAAAAAAAAGTTGATCCATTTCCACAGAAATGAACAGATCGACCACGGATAGTAAACCACGTGCAAGCAAGCAGGGTGGTGTGCTGCCCGTGATTATAACAGACATCATACATGTGCAAAATGCAGATGTGTGAATAAGGTCTAAAATATACAACTTGTTATTATACAGTTAAATTTATATTTGCCATCGTCATGATCATTCTATAAAATTAACAAGGTCTTTAAGGTGATCGATCGATTTTACTGGGATAGTTAGAAGAATCCCCCATAAATAAGTCAATCATATGGCATGTTATTGCAAGAGTCAGCTCTCCTATAGCACCACCACAGGGAAAGTAAGGTACTACACTGTGCCCATCAGAAACAGATGGAATGAGAGACACTCTTTGCAGCTGTATTTCATTGTAGATTATGAATATGGTCCTGAATGGGGGATCTTTGCTATTAACTCATTGTTTTCTTAATAGGAAATTTAATCTGGGGTTTCTAAACCAGAGACATAAAGCGTGTCCTGAGCATTTCCACCTGTCATGCACCTATGTTATTACACACTGACTAAGATTTATTGACATAAAATGGTCTAATTCACTAACCAGCCCCAGCATGTGTCCCTGCCGCATGTACTGTGTTACTGGAGATATGTACAGATATGAGACTGCTTTACAACTGTGCTCAACCATATGACATGGACTGGAAAAGAAGAAGCATTTGTGGCAAACATGTGTTAACAGTTAACTCCGAAATGAATTCCCTCACAAATAAATCAATGTCATTACCAGAATTATTCTCATTAACTTGAAGATCTCTTGTAAATCTGAAGAAAATGCTGAAAAGTAGTAGAAGGAATAAATAAAACTAAGAAAAACCAGAAATGTATTCTCTTATTTCATAAAATAGATTGTTTTGCAAGTAGAAAAAGAAGAAATTTTTCTACAACTTAGTGTCATTGAAATGAATAGGATCGAGCTCTAGTACCAGGTACAACCACAACCTAATGTACCGGACTTGTCTGTGTAAACAATGAGTCCCCATGCATATAGAGGAATTCGGGCCAGATAATCCAGTCCATGCATTGGCCATAACCCAATGAGGCGACTAGGACTCCTTGTTTCATAGCAATCTATGATGCTAGTCCCTGCCTTATTTCCTAATCCTTATCTCCTTGAACATCTGTCGTCAGGGGAGAGTCTGGAGATCCCCATAAACATTAGATGGTCGGCAAGGGCCATACAAATCTATGACTTTGTACACTACACTTTGGCTATAACAAAACAAAAAATCAAAATTCATAGATTTATTCCTCTATACACCCTGTCAGGATTTTGCCAGTGTTTGCCACTGTCTAATCCTGGGGCATAGTTATTGGGGGTTCAGAGGTAGTAGTCACATCTAGGCACTGGTGGCTATGGGGGCCCAATGTCGTAAACAGCACTTGGGAGGAGTAGGCCACATAAGAAGACACCAATATCATAAACAGCACTTGAGGTGGAGGCCACATAATAAGACGCCAGTATCATAAAAAGCACTGGGGAGGAGGAGGCTATATAAGAAGACAAGAATTTCGTAAACAGCACTTGGCAGGTGGACGTCACATAAGAAGACACGAATATCAATAATAGCACTTGGGAGGTGAACACCACATAAAAAGACAATATCATAATCATAAACAGCACTTGGGAGCATGCTCGGACTGGCCCACAGTAGTAACCCGAATACCCCGATGGGCCCCATGCCTTTAGGGGGCCCTACCAGACCTCTACTGCTTTTTTAATAGGGCAGATGTTAATGGCCCATATTAACTTAACCTATCCCCGCTCCTGTCCACTGCAGTCTTCCCTTCCTCTTCATCCTCCAGGGAACTCCCTGCGCTGCACATTACGTTGAGTCGCAACATGATGATGCACAGGCCCATTGAAGGGGTTGTTTGGGCTTATTTGTTTATGTCCTATGGTAAAATTTAAAAAAAAAAATAAAAATACTCACCTGTCCCCAGCACCCTGTTGTCCCCCACTAGTGTCCATTCAGTCTCATGCTGGGAGTCCTGCACCCTATGTGACTGTTGATAGCAATCAATCTTTCCCAGGTCTACTTGTAGTTTTCACATTTCCAGAAGCCATGCTGCTTGCTCACCATACAGTGTGTAAAAGTGGGTTTAGGTACTGCTTGATGCATATCATATGGTGGGTGAACAGCATGGCTCCGAACATATTATTACCTGCAACCGAGTTGTCTCAGTAGAGCTAATCTGCAGGGTTGCTGGCTGTCAGATCCCCGCAGATGTAATATTGATGGCCTATTCTAAGGATAGACCATCAATATTAGAAAAGTGTATAACACATTTAATATACATGGGGCATAATTTATATTAGGGAGACAGGGAACACTGTGGGTGAAGCACTGTGGTGGTGGGGGGGCTTTATAGCATCCGTGGGAGCCAGGAAAGGGGGCTTTATACCATGGCGTAAATGAAGATAAATCTGATGGGGCCAGTAAAGTGGCGTGACTTTTTTTTATGGCATATACAATACACCAGTAGTATTAGGGTGGACCCCTAGAATCAATTCCAGTAGTGGGCCCTACACATCCTATTCCGACACTGCTTAGGAGGTGGAGGCCATATAAGAAGACACCACTATCATACACACGTGGACAAAATTGTTGGTACCCCTCGTTTAATGAAAGAGAAACCCACAATGGTCACAGAAATAACTTGAATCTGACAAAAGTAATAATATATAAAAATTCTATGAAAATGAACAAATGAAAGTCAGACATTACTTTTCAACCATGCTTCAACAGAATTTTTAAAAAAAGAAAACTCATGAAACAGGCCTGGACAGAAATGATGGTTCCCTTAACTTAATATTTTGTTGCACAACCTTTTGAGGCAATCACTGCAATAAAACGATTCCTGTAACTGTCAATGAGACTTCTGCACCTCTAAACAGGTATTTTGGCCCATTCCTCATGAGCAAACTGCTCCAGTTGTCTCGGGTTTGAGGGTGTCTTTTCCAGACGACATGTTTCAGCTCCTTCCAAAGATGTTCAATAGGATTTAGGTCAGGGCTCATAGAAGGCCACTTCAGAATAGTCCAATGTTTTCCTCTTAGCCATTCTTGGGTGTTTTTAGCTGTGTGTTTTGGGTCATTATCCTGTTGCAAGACCCCATGACCTGCGACTGAGACAAAGCTTTCTGAAACTGGGCAGCACATTTCTCTCTAGAATCCCTTGATAGTCTTGAGATTTCATTGTACCCTGCATAGATTCAAGACACCCTGTGCCAGATGCAGCAAAGCAGCCCCAGAACATAACAGAGCCTCCTCCTTGTTTCACAGTAGGGACAGTGTTCCTTTCAAGATATGCTTCATTTTTCCGTCTGTGAACATAGAGCTGATGTGCCTTGCCAAAAATTTAGATTTTTGTCTCATCTGTCCATAGGACATTCTCCCAGAAGCTTTGTGGCTTGTCATAGAATTTTTATATATTATTACTTTTGTCAGATTCAATTTATTTCTGTGACCATTGTGGGTTTTTCTTTAATTAAATGAGGGGTACCAACAATTTTGTCCAGGTGTATATACAGCACTTGGGAGGTGGAGGCCATATAAGAAGACACCACTATCATATACAGCACTTGGGAGGTGGGGGTTGGTTTCAGATTTTGCACTGAGGCCCAGGAGCTTCAAGTCCTCTGGTTGAAAGACCGCATTCAATATAGAGAAATAAATCATCTGAATGCTGCTTACTTTCTCACAAGTATCATATGTTTGTTAGGCATCCATTTTTAAGGTCAATACATTGCTTAGTCATAGACTAGATAGGTTAAAGCAATGATGTGAAATCGTGAGAATCCTCCTTATTTCTTATAGTCAGAATGGCAGATAAATCCATTGCCTGCGAGCTGCTTATATGACTACTCTGCTGCCTGTGCTTTGTGCTTGGTCCAGCTGGACTCGGGAAGATGTGAACTTTTATGCAGGCATTTTGAAAGAGATATTGTTTCTAGAAGTGAGTGGGTGGCGAACAAAATAAACAGCCGAGTGTCCACCTAAAAAGTCAGCAGCTTACTTTCTTTTTTTTTGTGTGCACTTTAACAAGGGACACCACTTCTAATTTTTCATAAATATCAACTCAAGCCCCAAAACGAGGCAACCATTATTTGGCAGAAAAGTTATCCAAGATATTTCTTAAAGGGAGTCTGTCAGAAGGAAAATCAAACTAATGGCAGTACCTTGTAGGGCGACTTCTACACCTACCAAAGATGTACTTTTTATTCTGCATTGCAGATCCATCTTCATGAAAATCAGCATTTTATTCTTATGAAAATTAGCTAAAAAATGCTTTAGGCTAAGGCCCCATGTAGCATCCTTCAGCAAAAAAGCGCTGTGGGAAAAACCGCGGTAGCATCACATCACGGTTTTTCCCGCATGGCTTTTCACAGAAAGTCCGCAGAGGAAACCTGCTTCTGCTTCCATTATATACCTATAGGTAAACTGCCAGCATTTCTGTAGGTATAACTGACATACTGCGATTTCCAAAACCTTGATGGCCTTAGGCTAAGGCTCCACGTAGCAAAACGCAGCAAAAAAAGTGCTACGGACAAAAAACGTGGCGGAAAACGCATTGCGTTTTTCCACAGCATTTTTCATTGCAATTTCACAGAGTTTTCCTCTGCGGAATTTCTGCTCTTGTTATACCTATACAGAAAATGCCAGCATTTCTGTAGCTATAATTGACATGCCACGATTTTCAAAATTGCAAGTATTTTTGAAAATACAGTTTTTCCACTGTGGATTCTTTTCTGCGATGTGTGGATGGGATTAACCAGAATCCCATCCACTTTGTAGGTACTGTAAAACATAGGGCTTCAGCCTTAGGAGCATTTCTTCTCCTGCTGGGGCTTCACTCTCTGCTCTAGGTAATTGCCCCTAACTGCCCTCCGGCTCCGCCCCCACTGCTTGAGTGACAGCTTCTACTTTGTCACATTTTGGCTACAGTTAGGGATGATTGTCTTGAGCAGAGAGCGAAGCCCTTACAAGAGAGGACACGCCCCCTAAAGCCCTTTTCAACTAATTTGCATACAAAAAAACCCCACTGATTTTCATGAAAATGGAGCAGCACTGCACAATAAAAAATACAGTTTTTGGGAAGTGTAGAAGCCGCCCTACAAGGTATTATCATTAGTTTGATACTGATTTTCCAACTTTTTTAGACGTTTTCCTAACATCCGTTTTAAGAACAATTGGAATCAATGGGGACATACACATGTCTATTTTAATGCACCATTTAAACAGATGGACCAATACAAGTCTATGGCTTGAAAGCCATTATAAAATGGATGAGTAGGTTGGGGTAATAGAAATAAATCCATGAAGTTTCTCCAATACCCTGATATAAACTAATTGTAATAACTTTAATTAGGTGGCACCATATACAGTGCCTTGCGAAAGTATTCTGCCCCCTTGAACTTTTCAACCTTTTTCCACATTTCAGGCTTCAAACATAAGGATATAAAATTTTAATTTTTTGGTGAAGAATCAACAACAAGTAGGACACAATTGTGAAGTGGAACGAAATTTATTGGTTATTTTAAACTTTTGTAAAAAATAAAAAATTGAAAAGTGGGGCGTGCAATATTATTCGGCCCCTTTACTTTCAGTGCAGCAAACTCACTCCAGAAGTTCAGTGAGGATCTCTGAATGATCCAATGTTGTCCTAAATAACTGATGATGATAAATATAATCCACCTGTGTGTAATCAAGTCTCCGTATAAATGCACCTGCTCTGTGATAGTCTCAGGGTTCTGTTTAAAGTGCAGAGAGCATCATGAAGACCAAGGAACACACCAGGCAGGTCCGTGATACTGTTGTGGAGAAGTTTAAAGCCAGATTTGGATACAAAAAGATTTCCCAAACTTTAAACATCCCAAGGAGCACTATGCAAGCGATCATATTGAAATGGAAGGAGTATCAGACCACTGCAAATCTACCAAGACCCGGCCGTCCCTCTAAACTTTCATCTCAAACAAGGAGAAGACTGATCAGAGATGCAGCCAAGAGGCCCATGATCACTCTGGATGAACTGCAGAGATCTACAGCTGAGGTGGGAGAGTCTGTCCATAGGACAACAATCAGTCGTACACTGCACAAATCTGGCCTTTATGGAAGAGTGGCAAGAAGAAAGCCATTTCTCTAAGATATCCATAAAAAGTCTCGTTTAAAGTTTGCCACAAGCCACCTGGGAGACACACCAAACATGTGGAAGAAGGTGCTCTGGTCAGATGAAACAAAATTGAACTTTTTGGCCACAATGCAAAATGATATTGTAGCCCTATTTGGGGGGGGGGGGTATGAGTATTATCCCTCCCGCAACAGACTCTGGCGCTGACCTGTGTGTATAATGGGACCTGAAGCCTTCGCTGAAGGGAAGAGTGGGAACATATATGAAATATATCAGTGCCTCCACCCAGGATAGAGCCTCTGTATTACAGGGAGGATCTCTTCCTGGGACTTACCCATGAAGTCCGGTTGGTCGCCTAAAAAGGGCCCACTGTACAAATCCCACGTTGGAAAAAAAAAAAAAGGAACCAAAAAAGGGGGTTATAACAATAGCTTTATAAGAATCAACAGGGTAATAATACATACATACAATATACTCAGAACACAGCAATACTACAACAACCAGCAAGTCCTCAACCGTCTTAGGTTATATACCCGGGTATATATATAGATATATAGCAAGAGTCCAGTGCACAATACCTCCAGGCAACAGAAGAGATGCAGGGGCCCCTGTGGATGACTGTGGATCCTCGGATTCTTCCAGGAGATGACAGACAGCCGATCAGGAGATGATGATGATGATGGTGAGATTCTTCACAGGCAGCAAACAGGGCGACGGTGACGGCAGTAGATGCAGGCCTGACTACCCTAACACTGAGTCCTTAACCTGCCAGCTAAACTACTAGTGCCACCGGGCCTCTAACTAGCTAGTTGGCCTTCGGAAGCCTAACCTATCACTGCCCTGAACTATATATATATATGTGGATCCCTAACTAAGGTTACTAGCTAGGTCCTGTGAGTATATAGGGGGTAACACATACCTAACTATATACTGTGAAGTAAAGAGGAACAAGTGGCTCTTAGACTCCCCCAGACATAACATGTCTGTCCCAGCAGCTCTGCTCACATCTCTCCCCCCAGCAGCTCTGCCTCACATGTGTCTGACTCACTGTATTTACAAAACAAAACTTGCACTAAATGCCTGGGGTCTCTGAAGCCAAACTGCAGGGGCAAAGAAGCCAGATACATTATATACTAGTAGAAATGGCAGTTCCCTACACTCTCCCTCTGGTGAAATCTTTACGTCACGTCAAAGACATACAAAGTCATAGTATACAGTCAACATTACCAATGACAATATCAATATGGTTGCTTTTGCATTTACAGAGTCACAACAGGTTAATAGGTATACATGCCAGCAGGAGCGAAAATTGGTAACATATTGACCAAAGTGGACACTGCACCCACCCAAGCATGGTATAAATGAGGCTGAGTAGTAAATCTGGGGTCCCCCAAACTATCATATGTCAGCATAGGTGGAGGGTGTCTAATTCTCTCTCCTCTCCGTACCTCTCTCTGAGGTAAACTAGCATGTCCAGGCCCTAAACTAGGGTTGTCTGCCATGGGAGGGGATGGTGCTGGTGGCGTAGGAGAGCTAGATCCCTGCTCATCTGTAGACACAGATCTAGGTACGAATTCTGGAGTTTGAGGGTTCATAGGTCTCCCTGAAGGAGAAGATACTGGTGATCTAGGAACTTCAGGAGCCACAGTCCAATCACTCTCAGGAGTTTCAGGAAGGTCAGGTGGAATATCGGCTAAGGACTGTGGAGAATCGCAGGCCGAGCCATCATTGGAGATATCCATACCATCAATCTGAGGTACAGGCAACAAATGATTTCTATGCCAAGTCCTGATCCTCCCGTCCCGTCCTTTTATCTTGTAGACTGGTATTCCAGGCAACCGATCTACCACTGTAAAGAGTTCACTCCGCCATCGATCAGCCAGCTTATGTTTTGCAGATGCTCCCAAATTCCGTAGCAGAACATGGTCCCCAGGGTTCAATTCTCGGTATCTTACTCGAAGATCAAATCTCCTTTTATTTCCTTCATTCACTTTGGCCGCATTTTCCTCAGCCAGCTGATAAGCACTCTTAAGCGTTTCTTTCAAACGTGCCACGTATCGGTAATGATCTCGATGACTGATACCATCGGTAGAGACTCCCAACAAGATGTCAATAGGTAGCCTAGGCTCTCTTCCAAACATCAGAAAGTATGGTGAATATCCTGTGCTCTCGTGCCTTGTACTATTATAGGCATGCACCATAGCCTCCACTTTTCTACTCCAGGATCGCTTATCCTCAATTCGTAAGGTACCAAGCATATCAAGTAAAGTCCTGTTAAATCTTTCAGGAAGGGCATCTCCCTCTGGATGGTAAGGCGTCGTCCGACTTTTGCGGATGTTCAACAACTGAAGTAACTCTTTGATCAGGTTACTCTCAAAATCCCGGCCTTGATCAGAATGCAACCGGTGTGGTAAGCCATAATGGATAAAATACTTTTCCCAAAGCACTCTTGCAACAGTGACTGCTTTTTGATCCTTAGTCGGAAAGGCTTGAGCATATCGTGTGAAGTGATCAGTCACCACCAATACATTTCCAAATCCTCTGGAGTCGTTGTCAATACAAAGGAAGTCTATGCAGACAAGATCCATGGGGCCCGAACTCTTCAAGTGTCCCATGAAGGCCGCTCGAACCGGGACAGTCTTCCTCTGCAAACATCTGCGACAGCACCTACACAGACGAGTCACGGTATCTCTCATTTTGGGCCAGTAGAATCGGTCTTGTATTAGGCCATAAGTCTTCTCAGGTCCCAAATGACCATGATAATCATGCAGACTTCGGAAAATCATCTTCTGAAAGCAGCTTGGAATAACTAGTTGGCGCCTTCCAGGGTGATCATGATACAGCACCACACGATAAAGTAGGCCATTGTCTATTTCAAACTTCTCCCAATCTCGTAGAAGTTGACTGCATTCAGAGGGTAGGGATGTCTTTAACATTTCTCTGTCTTGAGAACTCACTGCTTGATAAAGAGGTCCAATTAAAGGATCAGTCTTTTGACTCCAGATCATTCGCTTTGAAGATATAGAACAACTCTCAAAGGATCCTAAAGCGGCAGGGTAGGCAAACATGTCTGGTACAGCTTCGGGACCTCCCCCAATAGAGTCAATAAGCCGAGTTTCAGAAAAGGCTACTCGGTCTTCAACTACAGCAGCCATGGCACACAAAGCTCCTACTCCAGGACTTGGCACTTCTTCCCATTCATCCACTACTTCCGGACTAGGTAATCCAGGCCGTCTTGATAGAGCATCTGCCCCAATGTTCTTAGGCCCCGATTTATACTTGAGTGTGAATTGGTAGTTGGATAAAGCTGCCAACCAGCGATGTCCTGTAGCATCGAGTTTAGCGGTTGACAAAACGTATGTCAGTGGATTGTTGTCTGTTCTTACTTCAAACGTGGCTCCGTATAAATAGTCATGTAATTTATCAACAATGGCCCACTTGAGCGCCAAAAACTCCAATTTATGTACTGGATAATTTTTCTCGCTGGGAGAAAGACTTCGACTTATGAAAGCTATGGGCCGTAACCCGGCCGGGTATTCTTGGTGCAGCACGCCACCTAATCCTTCAAAGCTGGCATCTACATGTAGCACATATGGCTTCTGTGCATCAGCATAAGCCAGAACGGGAGCTTCTGTCAATTTCTTCTTCAACAACTTAAATGCTTCTTCACAATCCGCAGTCCACCTATCGCCAAAAAGGCTTTTGGAAGACCCTTTCTTCTTTCCCGGATCTCCTGCATCACTCTTCAACAGGTCGAGGAGGGCTCGAGCAATTTTTGAATATCCTTCCACAAATCGTCGATAGAATCCACAAAACCCCAAGAAAGATTGCAACTCCGTAATATTTTGCGGTCGGGGCCAATTCACCACAGCTTCAATCTTACCAGGATCGGTAGCAACTCCTTCAGCAGAAACAATATGACCTACATAAGTGACCGAAGATCTACAAAATTTGCATTTGTCAGCCGACAACTTCAGCCCCTCTTCTTTTAAGCGATGGAGTACTCTCATGAGTCGTTCTTCATGTTCTTCCAGCGTCTTTCCAAACACAATAATGTCATCAAGATATACAAGGCATTCCCGGGGCACTAAATCACCTAACACTCTTTCCATCAACCTTTGGAACGTTGCTGGCGCACCTTTTGTACCTTGCGGCATACGAGTGAACTGAAAGAAACCCAAGGGGCATATGAAGGCTGTCTTTTCCTGATCCTCAGGTGCCATTGGGACTTGATAGTATCCCGATCTTAGGTCCAGCACTGTGAACCAACAGTTTCCATTCAGAGCTTCCAGAGCTTCTTCAATTCTCGGCAGTGTATACTGATCAGGTAAGGTTCTCCGGTTCAGAGTTCTGTAATCCACACATAGGCGAATTGCTCCAGATTTTTTTCTTACCACCACAATAGGTGAGGCATAGGGGCTCTTACTGTCCACAATGATCCCCTGACCTTTCATTTGCTGTAGAGTCTGTCTTAACTCATCAACATCCTTTGGAGCAACTCTCCGTGGTCGCTCCCGGAAGGGAGTAGAATCGGTCAATCGGAAAGTGTGTTGAGCACTTTTAGCACAACCTACATCCATATCATCCATGGAGAACACTTCCGATAATTCAGACAACTTCTGTGTCAGTCGCTGATTCCAGGCCTCTGGTAAATGTGGATCACTCAAGTCAAGATTGAGATTAGGGATTGCATCTCGGATTTGAATCCTGCACACTTCAGCGTATGGATTTACTCCAAGCACAGGGTAGCAGTGGGCCACATTCTGGTATGGTCCAATTACAATCGGATGCGGTGAACAGTTCCTCACTGTCACACAGGTAGATAACTCCACTTTATTTCTCCAGTCCTTTCTCTCTGGGATCACCATCCAGCCATTCTGGTTAATCATTTCTTCAGGGGTTTCCATAAGGACATAACTCCCCCCTTCAAGCAAATCGGGAGCAATGCTGGAGGCTACTCTCAGAATTCTCTCCCCGCCGGCAGGAACTTCCACGGTTCTCTCACCGATATGATATACCATTCCATGTCGATAGCCAGTAGACAGGGCATCACAGAGTTCTCTAAGATCAGAAGATATATTCACCGGCTGAGCTGCAGGGTTCCAATCTCTTCCAAGAAACTTCTGAAAAGCATAATGCACTGCGGGACAATTAGTGCCAAGTATCACAGGAGCTGCACAAGAATCCCCTGTATCAGGACAGACAAGAGCCGTAATCTTCATGGGAGCGACACTCTGATCTTCTAATTCAGGGACAGCTATAACTACTTGTAGGCTGCCATCTACAGGATATGATCCTGAATTAAGCCCCCACAATTTCATTTGTCCTGTAGACTGAAGAGGTATATCCCTCAGATACTTTTGGTAGAACGAGCGATAAATCAGGGTCACTTGAGATCCTGTATCAAACAGGGCAGGAGCGGCATGACCATTGACAGTGACTTTGACAACGGACCTGGAGCCCGCGATAGCGCCTCTGGTATTTACTCGGCCCGCCTTCCTTCGGTGTCTTTGATTCTGAATAGAGAAGACAGCACTGTGTCTCAATCCCTCACTGTCCTCCGTACACTGTCTGGCACTATGGCCCGTCTGACCACATTTATAACAGGTTCTAGCATCCTTCCTCCATTGAGTGGCAGTGGGTGGAGTGGCGGACTGTCTAAGTTCTGACCGCTCCGCTGGTTTGTCCTTGTTTGAATTAGGAACAACATCTTCTTTAGAGATGCTTTTCGCTTTCTTAGGGGTACTAAAACTAATGTCAGCTTCTTGTTTCTTCACTAACTTCATTAAGTCAGGAAATGGAAGGACTCTATCAGATAGTAAGACCTTGAGTACTTGAGCAAGAGGATGATGAGGTTGTAACCCTCTCACCAACTGACTGGTTCTCATAGCGTCTACCTCTGAAGTAGATATAGCTGCGTGGTACACCAGACGTGAAAGAAGTAGCTGTAAACGGTTAATAAAAGTAGAGACATTTTCCCCTTCTTTTTGACGAACCATTCGGTAATCAGCAACCATCTGGGCAAGGTCATAGTATGGCTCAAAGTGATCAGACAGTACTTGTATATAGTCCAATGCACTCACTCCTTCATGAGAGTCTCTGTACAAGCGGATCAATTCTGCAGCAGGAGACCGCAAACTTTCACTGATACGCTGCCGCTTGCCTTCTTCAGAGCAAGACCATTCCTTCAGGCATTGGAGAGTATGTTCTTTCCATATCTCAAAGTTTTCCTCCCCTTGTGGTACTGGGACATTACCAGAGAATACTTTTAGTTTCTTGTAGTGAGTGGCCTGCAGGCCCTGAGCTAACATTTCAGTCAGCCTGGCTAAAGTGCTAATAGCACTGTCACTAGAGGAACTGCTAGCGACGGCCATACTGGGGGGGTAACTGGCTGAGCGGGGTTCTTCCTTTACCTGAACCAGGGGAGGAACAGGCGGTCGGTAATCCCATGTAGTAGCTAGTGGGAGGTTCCCCTCTGAGCTATATCGCTTCTCCATATCAATGACTATTCCCACTTCTAAATCTCAGCAGTGCCTCCAAATGTAGCCCTATTTGGGGGGGGGGTATGAGTATTATCCCTCCCGCAACAGACTCTGGCGCTGACCTGTGTGTATAATGGGACCTGAAGCCTTCGCTGAAGGGAAGAGTGGGAACATATATGAAATATATCAGTGCCTCCACCCAGGATAGAGCCTCTGTATTACAGGGAGGATCTCTTCCTGGGACTTACCCATGAAGTACAGTTAGTAGCCTTAACAAGGATCACTGTACTAATCTCACAGTCTGAAGAATACATACAGATACCACATAAGGTTATAACAATAGCTTTATAAGAATCAACAGGGTAATAATACATACATACAATATACTCAGAACACAGCAATACTACAACAACCAGCAAGTCCTCAACCGTCTTAGGTTATATACCCGGGTATATATATAGATATATAGCAAGAGTCCAGTGCACAATACCTCCAGGCAACAGAAGAGATGCAGGGGCCCCTGTGGATGACTGTGGATCCTCGGATTCTTCCAGGAGATGACAGACAGCCGATCAGGAGATGATGATGATGATGGTGAGATTCTTCACAGGCAGCAAACAGGGCGACGGTGACGGCAGTAGATGCAGGCCTGACTACCCTAACACTGAGTCCTTAACCTGCCAGCTAAACTACTAGTGCCACCGGGCCTCTAACTAGCTAGTTGGCCTTCGGAAGCCTAACCTATCACTGCCCTGAACTATATATATATATGTGGATCCCTAACTACGGTTACTAGCTAGGTCCTGTGAGTATATAGGGGGTAACACATACCTAACTATATACTGTGAAGTAAAGAGGAACAAGTGGCTCTTAGACTCCCCCAGACATAACATGTCTGTCCCAGCAGCTCTGCTCACATCTCTCCCCCCAGCAGCTCTGCCTCACATGTGTCTGACTCACTGTATTTACAAAACAAAACTTGCACTAAATGCCTGGGGTCTCTGAAGCCAAACTGCAGGGGCAAAGAAGCCAGATACATTATATACTAGTAGAAATGGCAGTTCCCTACAATATGTTTGGCGTAAAAACAACACCGCCCCACACCCTGAACACACCATCCCCACTGTCAAACATGGTGGTGGCAGCATCATGGTTTGGGCCTGCTTTTCTTCAGCAGGGACAGGGAAGATGGTTAAAATTGATGGGAAGATGGATGGAGCCAAATACAGGACCATTCTGGAAGAAAACCTGTTGGAGTCTGCAAAAGACCTGAGACTGGGGCGGGGATTTATCTTCCAACAAGACAATGATCCCAAACATAAAGCAAAATCTACAATGGAAGGGTTCACAAATAAATGTATCCAGGTGTTAGAATGGCCGAGTCAAAGTCCGGACCCGAATCCAATCGAGAATTTGTGGGGAGGGGGGAAAATTGCTGTTTTCAAACCCCCCCCTTCCACCCCCCCCCGCCCCCGCTCTTTTTCCAGGAGGAGGGGGGGAGAAGTATTTTTTTTTGTTGTGGGGGAATAGAAGAGGAACCCCCCCCGGGGGCCCGCGGGCGTGGTGGGGGGAAAAAATTAAATTGAGGGGGGGGGAAAAAACCCCCCCCCCCTTTTTTTTTTTTTTTTTTTTTAAAAAAAAAAAAAAAAAAAAAAAATTTTTTTCCTTTTTCTTTGTGTTCCCCTTTTTTTTTTTTTTTTTTTTAAAAAAAAAAAAAATTATTTTTTTTTTTTTATTTTGTGAAAAGGGGAAAAAAAAAAAAAAAAAATTAAAAATTTTATTTTTTTAATCACTGTCCTACCTGTTCTTCTGGTCTACTGCCAAAAAACAGACAGCCACAGAGTGGTGAAATGATGGACACAAATGGATCCCGAGATACCCACTGACTATAATGGGGCCCACCGGATTTCTATCCGGTGTCCATTTTTTTTTTTAAATGAAATTGCTTGACGAAAAAGTCAGGCTTGTAGCACTTGTGGCAAAGAGCTGCGCCAGAGGGACCCCTGATGCAGATGTGACCATAGCTTAATACTTTATTACAACCACTGCATGAACATCACAATCACAGCATCTGTAGAAGTAGCTCTCTTCATTTTGATGTACAGCGCCACCTGCTGGAAAATGTGTGCTATTACATAATGTAAATAATTGCAAGAGGGGCAACTAAAAAGTGGAGCAATTGCTAATCCTATGAATACAGCTCTCATATTTACATTTCACCAATTTCACTAAGGGGAAATGAATATATCATGTATTCTGGTGTCTTTTTTTCTCTTCCCTTCCCCTCTTAAAGACTAATTTTTCAGTTACCGATTTTCCTCCCATTATACTCTATGGAAGCTGCCTCTCTATAAGCAGACCACCCCCTTATCCAACCAAAGGCCACTTTTCTGAGCAAATATTTCAGTGGGAACCCCTTTGAAAAGACCACACATTGGACTTACAGTGTGGGACCAATATGTCCGCAGCTCTGTGCTGTGCCGCATAACTGGACTGCTGCAAGTAAGAGACTTGTAAGGGACATCAGGAGAGTAAAGTGACCAACATCACACTGGAGAAGAGCCCATGTCATAGTCAATGTAATCTGCCACTGAGGTGCCCAAAATAGAGGACAACAGTCCCAATTTTGCCAGCAAAATCTTGGGAACTAGTTCCCCAGCATTTCACTAATCCCCACTATCTCTAACGCCCGCAATCAGAGTTCACGTTTGAGTCCCCTGTTTAGGCTAAAAAAAAAAGTTGAAAAAAATTTTAAAACATTTTTTAACCCCCCTCCCCGTTTACTGGATCACAAATAAAAAAAAACAAACAGATTGGCCATCTGTACGTTCAACATTAATCCCATACAATCAACACCGTAGCAGTACAAAAAAGATCAAACTAGCCCAATCACCATTTTGCCTCCCCAAAAAATGGAATAAAAAGTGATCAAAATGTCAGACATCCCCCAAAATGATATAAATAAAAACTACACTTGTGCAGCAAAAAAAGGCACCTTACAAAGCTTTGTACATAGAAACCTAAAAAGGTTACAGGTGTCAGACCATGGCGGCTAAAATATTTTTTGGCATTTTTCAAAGTTTGGGATTTTTGTAGTTATTAAAACATGCCCAAAACTTTAAAAATGGGGTATCTCTGTGATCGTGCTGAAGCAAAGAATATCAGAAATATCAGAAATGTGTCATTTCTACCGCACAGTGAACGCCATAAAAATGAAATTTGCTATTTATACATGGAAAACTGTTGCACTTAGGGTTTTCCTGCTTAAATAGCGACATCTTAGCATTATTATGTCTACATATCATTTATTTTCATTACTGCGAACTACGTACTCCTCCGTGGCCAAAAATACTCCTCGAAATTGAAAAGAAGAGAATTTTTCTCTTCTGAAAAAAATGTAGTGCGACCTCTGCTCACACAGATACATTCAAAGTCAGGTTTATGTTTATTCATACAAATATATAAAGGCTTAGTATAATTTCTGGGAACCACATTTGCAGTGCACCTGCATGTGCGAGTCTTTGATCCACAGATCTTTCCTCATTTTTCCCACCAGCATCAACTATCTCCAAATTTCCCCCTTCCCTAATGCAGCACTTTATGTTTCCCTGCCCATACAGCACCGATTATCTTCCCCTCCTCCTAACAATAAATCTCCCCTCTCCTATCATAATATATTTTTTCTTTAATCTGCTCACAGCATTACATTCCCATTAACCCCTGCAGCACACCTCACCCCTCTCAGCCCCAGTATTTTTCCTGTAGCACACCTCACTCCTCTCATCCACAGTATCTCTCCTGCAGCATGTTTCATCCCTCTCATCCACAATATCTCTCCTGCAGCACATCTCATCCTTCACATCCACAGTATTTTCCCTGCAGTACATCTCATCCTTTCCATCCACAGTATGGGGGCGTTCACACTACTGTTGGTGACCGTCAGTAGTGTTCGTTGCTATTGTCCGTTACAAGATTTTAGCAACGGACACTAGCTGAACCGTCAGAAATCTGTTAATTTCCATTCATTTCAATGGGATTTTATTTTGTGTCCATTAGGACCGTTAGGGTCCGTTTACACCCAATCTGTCACATGTCCGTTTTTTTTTTCGCGGACAAAAAAATCCTACATGTAGGAGTTTTGTGTCCGTTAAAAAAAATGGTTGCATGATGGACGTCAAGCTTATGTTATTTTTTAACATTAAAGTCTATGGGTAACGGACAGTAATGGACGGGTGTCCGTTATAATGTCCATTATTACTGTCCATTTATTTCTGCGTATGCTCAGAAAGCAGAAACAAAAAAAAGCAAAAAACGGACAGTAAGAAAACAGACACTAACGGACACTAACGTGTCAGTTTTTTTTTAACTGATCGATTAAATGGATCAGTTAAAAAAACGGACACATTAACTTCAGTTAGTGTCCGTTATTGTCTGTTTGTTTGTTTTTAACGGACACTATTATAATGGATATCCAACGGTAGTGTGAACCCTGCCTATCTCTCCTCCCCTGCAGCACACCTCACCCCTTTCTCTACACCAACAATCTCCAAACTTACCAAGCTCTCTTTCTGCAGCAGTACACTTCACATCGTCTCCTTTTATGCTGCACAGTGACCCTCTCTCACCCGTGTGCAAAAGCTGCCTGCAAACCCCCTAGTAAAACTTCTCTCCATCAGACAAAACTACCCCCTTCTCCCAGGCGCCGCTGAAGCTTCTATTCTTTATAGCCTCAAGGGGTAGGGATAACAACATTCAATCTATCAGCCACAATACCAGTGCGTCATAATCGCACTACACTGTAGACCAGTGGATCCTCCAGGGCAGGTTACAGCTTCTTCAGCAGACCCTCATGGGAGTAACCTGTGCTGTGTTTACTTAGCTCTGATTGGTGGAGCAGCAGGACCTGACAGATACTCCACCAATCATTGCAGCAAAGCAGAGAGGAAGTGAAATTAAATTGAATTAAAATGGAAGCTGCTTTACTTCTTTGAGACGCTCCCTATCACTGTTCCCCAATCTGAGCTTCGCTCTCTTCAAAGGGCTATTTTCCAATTCATATGGAACAGGAGACGCCATCGGATTCCCCGCTCTGTGATGTTGGCTGGCAAGGCGGAGGGGGATTGGCAGTGCCGCTCATCCTCCTCTATTACTGGGTGACCCATTTACAATGCATTGCATTTTGGGTGATGCCTCAGGCTTACACGAAATGGGTTGAGATTGAGAAGCTTTGGTTGGCGCCGATCCACCCCAATGCTTTTTGTGAGGCTAAATTTGCGTCATGGCAAATTTAGCCTCACCCACTTCTACTTTGACTCCACCCATTCCCATCCATTTCTTTTTGTGCCCTCACACAGTATAATGCCCCTACAGTCACCCTAACATGATATGCCCTAACATTATAATGTCATCCTCCTAGTGCCCCCATAGTTTAATGTCCCCCTTCAACTACCTCCACAGTTTAATGTCCCCCTCCAGCTGGCCTGAGGTTTCCAGTTGGCCGTATTCATCTCTTTCTTAGGAAAGGGAATTATGGCAGACACTTCAGTGCTAATGCTCCAGTATTCCTGGCTGCTGTGATGAAGTATCTGACTAAGGAGATCTTCTTCTTGGCAGGGTACGAGGCCTGGGCCTGGAGCAGTCACCATATCATACCCCATGACTTACAGTTGGCAATGCATCAGGATGTGGACCTGGATCAACTGTTTAAAAAAGTCAGCATACCTCGGGGGGCGCTGTCACCCATGCTCCAACCTGGGATGTATACCAGTGTGTCATCCAGGTACTGCCACCTGCAGACTTCTAAATGCCTCTCTCAATAGCCCTTTTAAGCCACCCCAATGTGTCAAAAAAACAGAACTAATAAACATATTATCATAAATCTTATCATATCCCTGCAAGGGTATGCTCACAGTAGTGCAGATAGACTAAGAATCTGCACTATTAATTTTGTGTAAAAAAGTCACAAACCAGTGGTATGCGACTTTTTAAACACCACTTAGTTGCAAGTGGCATTTTTACACCATCTCTGTCACTTTTCTGTGGGAGCCAACTCCCACTCCAAATTTACTAACAATTACCCCAGCTATGAGCTGAGACGTATGGCCCATTGGAGGAATCGTTTGCGCTTCATCATGAATCTGGTGAATCCTCTGTCATCCCAGGGTCCATCAAGACAGGCCTGTAATACACTGTTCTTGATGAATCTGTCTCACTGTGGCATTTTTCCACAGATATTCTATGCTGAAATGTGTGTCAAATATAGCCATGTAACAGTCCCATGGATTTCAATGGGAGACTGTGACGTTGTTTGAACCTCATGGTTTTTTTTTCCAAGCATGTAAAAAAAAAAAAAAATTGCAGAAAAAAAATGGGGCATTTTCATTCTTGTCACAGTTTCAGTGCTGAAAATATTTCTTGGAAAGGTGAAAAACCATCAGTCAATAAGAGAGATTATGTACAGGCACAATGAGGAGGCTTTTCTCTCCGCTGTTTTCAACGGAAACCAGGCGGAAACCCGGCAGATCCCATTATAGCCTATGGCTAAGTGGACCAAGTGGACCCAAAGGACAGAAACCCGAATGCTAGTGTGAACCTAGCGTTAATAAGATATATTACAAAGTTTCTTATGTTCAAATACACTCTTCAGTTATGAAAAGTTGGTATGCTTTAATTCAAAAAAAATCCAGCATGAAAAGAATAAGGATAGTATAGAATATAAACTTTATTGATGTTTATGCGGTATTATGATTAGTGTTAAATTTTTGACACCACAATCCAGATGCTGGTAAACAAGGCTTCAATACATCATCAAATTGAGTGCAGAGGAGTGATTAGATGAGCAAGTGCTCATTATATCACTCATATTTTTTAAATATAGCCCACATGTGACATTGAGAAGCCAAGTATATACTCTGATAGGGAAACTGAGTTAATAACATGAATAAAAGTCCGCTACCCCTTTCCAAATGACAGCCTTGTGGGTGGGAACTTCAAATAGCTGTATCTCAGATTGTACTGTATATCACCTGGAATGATGATATACAGTTCCCTTTACGGACTGTGTTTTCAACTGCCCATATCTCTGGTTGTATAATGTCTAGAACTCCTGAGAGACTCAGTTTTATTATGAAACTAGAATTACCATTTTAGGTCATATGCAGCCTGAGAAAGCTTTGATCGCAAGGATGTATCTCATAAGTCTTTGGCTACTGTAGTGCCATGGGAGAATGTATGAAGTACTTCATTCAAAGGGAAAGGGTTAAAGAATAAATTGAGGCTTTATAAAATGAAGTGATGAAGATTAGACTATTACTTCATACTTTATTACCTTATTCCCCTTTGTAATATAACTATACCATACAGTATCTTATACTGTACATGTACATGTCACTTTTTAATGAAATGTTATTCCGTATTATATCCTCACCACCTTGTAAAAATAAAGATTATGTCAGGAAAAGTATATAATGTAAACTGTATAATAAGCAATGTATTATATATGATAGATTGTTTGCAAAGTGCAGTTTTTGAGGGTTTTACGTGTTTTTAATTTGGTCTCTATTACATTCTAAACACAAACTTACCGCCTGTTATAAAGGAAAATTTAACATATCAATTTAACATATTAACTATAGGTAGAATAAAAGAAGGAGGTGATCCTGATACCAGTCTGCCATGTTCTCCTTGCAGTCCTCGGTATGACATGGTAGAGGCTGCACATGACCTCCTCTTCTTCTCTTCGTCTCTTGTTGTCTGGAATGATCTGTGTTGGTTCTGTTCAGCCTGGATCATGGCTTCTGTTTCTTAAAAAAGCCATGATGCTATGACAGATCCATTGTACACCAGATCCAAAGACTTGGTTGTGTTAAGATTTTTGTAATTTTAACAGCAAGAATAGTAGTATAATGTTGTACCGTGTTAGCCATAGAAAGTAGTGGAAGAGTGAAGAAATCAGGCGATACCTTTTAGGGTGGGTTCACACCTGCGCTTCAATCCGTCCGCTGCCAATCCGAGTGAAAATCTCGGCGAACGGGATTGGCATCGGATACAGACAGGTCAGCGTCGCATTGGTTAAAAACCCATTCATTTGAATGGGTTTTTAAAGCAATGCGCGGGTGTGCGCTCACACCCTTTGCGCTACAAAGCCGTTTTTTTTCGTCAGACACGAAGTCCTGCATGTCCGACTTTGTTTCCGACAAAAAAAGGATTCGCAGCGCAGAGGGTGCAATCGGACACCCGCGCATTGCTTTCAAAACCCATTCAAATGAATGGGTTTTTAACCAATGCGACGCTGACCTGTCTGTATCCGATGCCAATCCCGTTCGCCGAGATTTTCACTCGGATTGGCAACGGACGGACTGAAGCACAGGTGTGAACCCACCCTTAGAGGCTAACTGAGTATATTTGATAAGTAAGCTTTTGAGCGTGCTAGCTCTCTTCTTCACCATGTCTGAAGAAGAGAGCTAGCACTCTCGAAAGCTTAATTATCAAATATACTCAGTTAGCCTCCAAAAGGTATTGCCTGATTTCTTCACTCTTCAACAGCAAGAATAGCGAAGCATGTGAGACTATTTTGGACATCAATAGTGACCTGACCCTGACAGAACAAAGCCTAAATAATAGAATTTAGATTTAGAGATGTGAAACAATGTGACAACCTGCTGAGAACACTTACATTGTCCTCTTCAATTCTTAGCTTGTTGATTTTACCCTAGTCTAAGAAAGGGTCATGACATAAAAGGAGGAAGGGTAGGAGGGACGCTCTTGAGTATTCACTTTGTTAGGCTGCAGTTTAAGCCACAATTTCAAAAAGTCTGCCCATGAAGACATCTTATCTCCTATACACAAAGGAGGACACAAAAACAAATTCATTCTTAAAATGTTTTTATTGTGCAAAAGTAAAAATACTATAAATTTGGTATCACCATAACAGAACTAACACATGCCTTACATATCATGAACACTGTAAGAGCAAAAGCAAGAAAACAATGTCAGAGTTGCTATACATTTTTATTCTTATAACCCAATCTCCCATCTCCCCCCTCCCCAAATCCTCCTATAACTACAATGGTGAACAAATTTCTACATGTTATTTTAATGAAACCATGGCATATTACAGTACCTGCAAAGCGGTTTGAATTCTGGCGAATCTCATACACACATTGCATAAAAATACCCGCAGCCAAAATGCTACAATTTCAAAAACCGTTGCGTTTTAGTAAATCGCAGCATGTCAATTATACCTACGGAAACGCAGGCATTTTCCATATAGGTATAATAGAAACAGAAATTAAGAAGCAGAAGAAGAGTTTTTTTCTGCGGACTTTCTGTGAAAAGTGCTGTGGGAAAAAAACCAATGTGTTTCTGTCGTGGTTTTTCCCACAGCACTTTTTGGCTGCGGCTAGATACGTAGGGACTTTGGCTTAGGACCCACATTGCAGAAACGCAGCTTTTTTTGTTGCAAAGCCAGGAGTGGATTTAGCAGAAGGGAGAAGTATAAGAACTTCCTATATATTTCCCATTCCTTTTGTAGCCATTCTTGACTTTGGCTCAAAAAAACGCAACAAAATCTATAACAAAAAACAAAACAGCTTTTCCGCAATGTGGAGCCTTAAAACTGTATGTTGGGATGTTTCTCTGTAATCCCTCCTAGAAGTGTATGTATTGACAACTGGTTATAGTCAATGGTGGCAGCAGTGACCTATCTCAGCCATTGATGAGCTGAATGGACGTTTTCAGCCATTTAATGTGTGTCAAGACAGGGACCAGAAATGGAGAACAGCAGCGCCTGGGGCAGTATCACAACAGCAGCAGTGGGGTCTGGGCCTTTTTTCTGTAAAAAAGATTCCCCTGTAAAACTCCTTCAAGTTTTAAGCTACCAAATCTAGGCTCATAACAGGCATATATTTAATTTCTAGTGAAAAGGGTATTCTGGTAATACGAAATTAGCATCTATCCAGATAAGTCTGACCTCCATGGATCAACACATATTATTTTGGCCTGTTGCATGGGAAGAGTTCAACCTTGGTGCCTGACTGTGACTGTAGTCCTGTAGCTGTAGAGAGCACAATGCGAGTAGCTAGTGTTGTTTGTTATGTTGTATTATGAGTTGTCATGTACTTGCACTATGGTGAATTCTAACATCACTTCATTTGGAGAAGGTCATTGCGTATTCAGTGTAAGGCCCCACAATGCAGAAAAGCAGGTTTTTTTGTTGCTGATTTTGCTGCATTTTTTGAGCCAAAGCCAGGAGTTGAGCAGAAGTATAAATTTTTCCTTTATATTTCCCATTCCTCACAAACCACTCTTGACTTTGGCGTAAAACAAAAATGAGCAAAATCTTCAGCAAAAAAACGAAACAGTTTTTTTCTCAAACCCCCAAAACAAAACAGTTTTTTTCTCAACGTGGGGCCTTAGCCTTCTAGTACACTGGATCCAAGTACAATCGGTCGTTTACCCCATCATCCTCATCTGTTATCACTTAAAGGGGTTTTCCGGGCAAAAAAAAAAAAAAAATCATTTTTCAAAAAAGGTCTGTTAGTGCTATTAATGGGTTAATAAGTGCAACCAAATATCTTTAGCAGTGTTTTGAGTGATTTCTGGGTTTCTTTGTGAGTTCCAGGCATCTTCTGCATTTGTTTACATGGGCATCTTCCTGTTCTGTGTTTTCCTACAAGTACCATGATGCCTTGGGTTTCACTCAGAGCTGACGCACACCACCACCTCCCTCACTCACTCCCTTCCTCACACCCCCTCCCTATTTCCCTAGCTAGCCCGCTCACTACTAGCCCTTCCTAACTATCTCAACCCCCCCCCCCCACACACACACACACCATCATACGTACCTGTATTCCGGACCTTCTAAGTATGGGTCGTCACTTCTTCTGTGCCAACACTCCAGCTCTATCATCCAGAAGAAGTGATGCCCCGTGCCCAGAAGGTCTGGACTGAAAGACAGGTAAGTATGATGGGGTGGGAGGTTAGTATAGGTAATGTTCCATTTCCACCCTTTTGGAAACATCACCAGAAAAACGGAAAATGTCACATGACCGCCCCAGAGATCTAGGTAAATATAGACTTTTTTTTACACTAAGTAAATTAGAAGGTTTGGTGTTTAGCTTAGATTAGTAATATCAATTTATCCCAGACAACCCCTCTAAGGACTGCATATTCTATACTGCCATCATCTACCTCAGTAAAGAGTACTACAATGTAGAGAAAAGTGTCAGTGTCTTTCATCGCCAGTGGATGGATTCGGGTGATATGCTGTGAAATTGGTAGGCCAAAGTACTGAATCTAACTCCAACTCCGAATCCTGCACCAACTCTGATTCCTTCATAAATAGCATGATCAGTCAGAAGCAGTAAAGTTCCTCTAATTCACGAAATATTCCAAATTAGATATTCAAGAAGAATCTAATATGCATCAACATCTAATTATACAATATTAATAATTGTTTAATATAATTAAAAATAGTTAATAATTGGTTGGGTGTCTGTCGTATTAATCAGACGGTCACTGGCATTGACTTGGCAGATGACCCTGCTCCTATCTATCTTCCCACGTAAGTTCCAGAAGCATACCCGCAGGCTTTTAGGTTTCCTATTGGTAGCGGCGAGATCCGTTATCCCTAGATTGTGGAAATCCCCGACGCCCCTCTCTCTACTGTCTTGGTTTAAGGAGATCCTAAGCATACGCAGCATGGAGAATCTGCTCGCTGAACTGAAGCATGACGATAGAGCCCATCAGCAAATGTGGCTCCTGTGGAACCATTTCTACTACTCCACTGACTTTCAGTCTGCCTTCCTCTCTGCGTCCTCTTGATTTCTCCTTCACCCCCTTCTTTATGTTACATTTTTCTCTTCCCTTCTAACATGATATTAGATATGTTTAACATGGTTTTTGTTCCTGAATCTAGTATTTGACTCTGCTGCGACAGAGTTTATGTCACCCTCCCTCCCCCCTGTGTTCCCTCCCCGCTCCCTAATAGCCATTTCTTGTTCTCGCAACCCTACCCGCCTCTCCCTTGACCTTTCCTTGCCATGCATTTCTTTTATTGCTCTTGTCTTGTTCGGCCTGTTTTTTGGCATTATACGAATATTTCAATAAAATTCTTAATGTTAAAAAAAAATAATTAATAATTTGGAGTCAGTAATTTTTTAGCCAAAGCTGGCCCAGACTCTGACTCCACAACTTTGGCTCCACAGCCCTGACCTGCAAGAGTCGGTGTCTGGTTGGCAGCTCGGGAGGGGACAGGTCAGGCCGCGGAGGAGAGCATAAGCAGCCATATTGGTTCCATCCCACCACTGGCAAGTAGTCGCCATTGTCTTATTACAGTTCCATATCTCCTGTTTCCCCAGCAGCAAGACTACATCTGGCTGTTCTTTTAGTCACATAAAGTTGAATGGAGCAGCACCAGATATTCCTCTCTATATACTTTTAGGCTTGTCCTTGTAATTCTTACTGAAATGTTATGAGATGATTTTTAGGTTTATTCGCCTTTTATACTGCAGGGAGTATATACTGCATGCACCATGTATTACTGTCAGGTCAGCCATTCAGCTCCAGTTCAGCAGGTGTCGCTGTGGCCTCTGAACCTCTCCCAGAGCCGCTCTGCACACAGATAGCAGCAGTGTATCTTCTGGCCGGCAGTGCGCCGCTGGCTCGTCTCTCTAGTCGCTATGTCGTTTCTCTTCTGCTGCTTCAGGTGCTGCGGGGATGGCGGCTCCGGACATATACCGCTGAAGGAGATGCCGGCCGTGCAGCTGGACACTCAGCACATGGGTGAGTGCTGGGCCGGGTCGGTCATGTAATACACGGCTAGCTATAGTATCTGTCTATAGAGTGGCTGCGCCTCCTCCTCTGGGTCATCAGCACTTCCTGTATCTTGCAGTGTACACTGTCCATGGCCGTGCTGTGGGGTGTAACAGCCTCTATAGGGGCAGTCTATACGACAGCAGGTGCCTGGTTTCTATATAGTTTTATAAATACACAGGGTGCTTTCTAGACCTGCAGGTAACCATGTCAGGGTCCACTACATGGGTGATATCTGGTATGTGAGGGGCCATTACGTGAGGCGATACCTGGTCTGTGAGGGGCCATTACGTGGGCGATACCTGGTCTGTGAGGGGCCATTACATGGCCGATACCTGGTCTGTGAGGGGCCATTACGTGGGCGATACCTGGTCTGTGAGGGGCCATTACATGGCCGATACCTGGTCTGTGAGGGGCCATTACGTTGGGCGATACCTGGTCTGTGAGGGGCCATTACATGGCCGATACCTGGTCTGTGAGGGGCCATTACGTTGGGCGATACCTGGTCTGTGAGGGGCCATTACGTGGGGCGATACCTGGTCTGTGAGGGGCCATTACGTGGTGCGATACCTGGTCTGTGAGGGGCCATTGCGTGGGCGATACCTGGTCTGTGTGGGGCCATTGCGTGGGCGATACCAGGTCTGTGAGGGGCCATTACGTGGGCGATATCTGGTCTGTGTGGGGCCATTACGTGGGCGATACCTGGTTTGTGAGGGGCCATTACGTGGGGCGATACCTGGTCTGTGAGGGGCCATTACGTTGGGCGATACCTGGTCTGTGAGGGGCCATTACGTGGGGCGATACCTGGTCTGTGAGGGGCCATTACGTGGTGCGATACCTGGTCTGTGAGGGGCCATTGCGTGGGCGGCATCTGGTCTGTGTGGGGCCATTGCGTGGGCGGCATCTGGTCTGTGTGGGGCCATTGCGTGGGCGATACCAGGTCTGTGAGGGGCCATTACGTGGGAGATATCTGGTCTGTGAGGGGCCATTACGTGGGCGATATCTGGTCTGTGAGGGGCCATTACATGGTGCGATATCTGGTCTGTGAGGGGCCATTACGTGGGCGATGATATCTGGTCTGTGAGGGGCCATTACGTGGGCGATGATATCTGGTCTGTGAGGGGCTACATTACGTGGGCGGCATCTGGTCTGTGAAGGGGCCATTATGTGGCTGATATCTGTACTGTGAGGGGCCATTACCTGTTACATTGTTTAATGGCCTTATCTCACCTGCCTTTTTGCACCTGAGGGGGGTGCTTGTTTTCACGGATCCCTCATACATTCGAGTGTATGGAGTGATCCGTACAAACATACAAAAATAGAGCATGGCCTATGTTTTCATGCTCCATGGAAATACTGGTCATGTGATTAGCCCTCATTCACAGATAGTGAAATGTGTGACTATAGTTAGAGCATTGCTTGAGAGAACTTTAGTTTCCTGCTAAAAGAAAGTACAGTAGATTTATAAAGTATATTACTAAAATGTTTAGTAAGCTCCTCCATATACAATAGCAAAGAATGAAACAGTTACACTTTAAGGTCCTGTTAGGGTGAGGATACATGATGTGCAAGCAATGTATCGGCCACCATGTTCCAAGCGCTACCTGCCAAAGGCTGCATACTGTTGGGGTAAATTCTCAGTTTTACCTACAATGGCTTGTGACCATCGCCCACTGTGGATGGGTGGAGGGGGGCTTGGATGTAGCGCAGGTATTATCGTGTGTTTGCATCCTTATGATGACTGAGTAAATGAACGTCTTTACAGATTTTCTTTTCCAACCATTTCACACGCTCATTTGCAGCATAAAATTGATCCGGCTTTGACAGCTCTATGCCCTGTGTAAACATAGGATCACCGGATCACCTAACACAGAGTTTGCACTTTTTTTGTTACATGACTTACAAATGAAGAGGGGGTTGTTCTGTGCAGTGGTGTCCTGTCCTTTTTTTTTTTTTTTTTTTTTTTTTTTATATATTTATTATTTTTAACATGGGAGACAGATGCCATTCAATTATGTGTCTATTTAACGTATGCACTGGAAGCTTTTGACATTCACCTGATAAATGGACAGGCAGGACCTAATGTAAAATATTGAGACAAATTGACCTATGGTCTTCTTAAAAAAGACAGTTCATCACCTCCAGCAATTCCAGTTCTTTGCTCCTGTAATAGGTGCTGCCCTACTGATTCTGTCGCAGGTGGAATTTTTTATTTTTATTTCTTTTACCGTTCCCGAGCAATCAGTGCTGTTATTTTTACTGTCTGACACGCTATTTAGGCTGTGTACTGTCAGGTGGATGGGAGTAAATCAATCCAGGAAAAACAGTTAGGTTTTGTTATATGGCATCCAAAGGTGAATGCTACACTTCTTAGGTGTACAGTATATGGAAGAACATTAGAGTCCCATACAACTCTATTATGTCTCCATAGACTGAGGTGGTCACAGCTGTATACATGAGCCTTGTTTTCTCTTCTACGGTCACATTAGCGTTGTGTGACTATTCGGGGACTCCGTCCCCCATTCCGCTTAAAATATGTGGAGAGAAAAGTCCTGCAAGCAGAACTTTTCTCTGGCGATTTTGGGCAGAAACTCGTAGGACCTCGCCCCCCTCCAGTCCACCTTAAACTGCTGCTCGCCTAATACACCTCTCCCCACGTTCTTCATCGGCCGCTCCCCTCTGCCAATCCCTTCACTGGCTCCCCATCGCCCAGCGAATAGAGTTCAAATCGCTAATGTTGACATACAAAGCCATCCACAACCTGTCCCCTCCATATATCTCCGACCTAATCTCCCGCTACCTGCCCGCACGTAACCTCCGATCCTCCAAAGACCTCCTACTCCGCTCTGCTCTTATCCGTTCTTCACACAACCGTCTCCAAGACTTGTCCCGTGCATCCCCCATACTCTGGAACTCATTACCAAGACACATCAGACTGTCCCCCACAGTCACAAGTTTCAAGAAGGCCCTGAAGACTCACCTATTCAGGAAGGCCTACAACCTCCAATAACACTACTGTCACCACACCACCATCTGTACAGCCTCTACCCCCACCTTCTGTCTCTATCCCTCTTCCCTCATAGATTGTAAGCCCTTGCGGGCAGGGCCCTCTATCCCACTGGGCCAGTTAGTCTCTATTAGTATTATCTGTTTTGTATATCTTGTGTACTGTATGTAAATCCGCAAATGTAAAGCACCATGGCATTAATGGTGCTATATAAATAAACAATAACAATTATAGTCTATGGGGTCCACGGATAAGCGTTTTTTGAGCAGATAGGGTTTCCGTTTATCTGGTCCCCATGCGGACCCGAGGAACGGAAACCCGAACGTTAGTACGAACCTAGCGTTAATTCACTTACTGTAGATTCCCCAACCACATCTGCTGGAATTCTTTTCCAGGCCTCAACTACTTTCAGCGAAATATTTCCTGACATTGCTTCTGATCTAGCTTCCTTCATCAGACAGGGAGCTAGACTTCCGAAAGCTTACTTATCAAATATACAGTACTCAGTTAGCCTCTGAAAGGTATCGCCTGATTTCTTCACTCTTCTTCTTCTTCTTCTTCTTCTTCTTCTTCTTTCTATGGCTAACACGATACAAAATTATACTACTAATTGCTTCTGATCATCTCCCCCCCCCC
The DNA here is from genome assembly GCA_947044405.1 of Leptodactylus fallax. Taxonomy (NCBI): domain Eukaryota; kingdom Metazoa; phylum Chordata; class Amphibia; order Anura; family Leptodactylidae; genus Leptodactylus; species Leptodactylus fallax. Next base: position 1,395,088 of record CAMRHE010000410.1, read on the forward strand.
CCCCCCACATACACACACAACTAATTTCAGATTGTGTTTTTTTTGCACTGCATTATAAGGGACCTCGCAATGACTGTGGATCCACTTGAGCTTTATGTAACTGTTCATTTGATTCTTCTAATTGCAGGAACTGATGTAGTGATTGTGAAGAATGGCAGAAGAATCTGTGGCACTGGGGCATGTCTTGCCAACGCACCGCTGCATCAGAATAAGAGTTACTTTGAGTTTAAAGTGCAATCTACAGGTAGGATTGGGCAGTATTTTGGAATTTCACTGTTTTCATTTCCCTAGATCAGAACCTTTTTTGTACTGCATGCCGATTTAAAATAAATAAATAAACCAAAGATGAGGTACTTGGTGTGCCGTGCAATAATTGAAAGGTTTTCAACCCCTAAATAAAAGGTATATAAGGAGACTTATAGCTGTAATACAGAGTATAGAATACATGAAGCTAGCTTAATTCTGTGATCATATGTTCACTGGAAGCATCTGTTATTGGTTAAAAGAAAAACTGACACTGCGCTCCACCGTACCCTTCCATACCTTACACAGGATTACAGCCCCCTCTTCATCCCTTACATGTGTATGGAAAGAAGGGGATGCAGCAGTTCTGTGTGAGGAATGAAGAGGTGCAGGCTGAAGCAGGAAGGAAATAAGGGTCTAGACTCCTGGCTGCACCTTTTCCTTGCCCAGGATTGCTGCCTGTCCCTCCATATTTTATACAAGACTGTTACCAGAATACCCATACCCCATGCCACAGCCTGCTGGAGCTGTATTCAGACTGGGCTGGGAGGAAGCAAGCAGAGGTAACACAAGGGTTAACTCTACTGTGAACAGCCAGACAGATGGGTCAGGGAACAATAATTTATTAATAGGTTTGCTCCTTCCCTGTCTGGCAGTTCACAGTGGAGTTGACCCTAGTCAGTATTACTCTGCTTGCTTCCTTCCGACACAGCCTACTGTACCCAGCAAATATTGATCAATATATTGAGTGGCATGCATGTCGGGGGTTGCCAACCCCTGCCCTAGATGGTATAAAACTGGGATGGACTTGTATTAGATATTGGGGTGAGGAAGAGAAATTACAAACTTCTATATAGGTTGAAGAAGTATACCCATCATCAGAATTGATGGCATATCACTGGGATATGCCATCATTTACTGAATGGGGGTGATTTGACTGCTGCAGCCCCTCCTATCTTTAGCATAAATGTTAAGTGCAGTAGTAGTTCCCTGCACAGCAATATGCCTGGCCACCAGATATACCTACAACACAGCCCTGTTCGCTCAAATTCGCTCAGACATGGGACTCTTTTTTTTTCATAATATTATAGCGATATGTCAAAACGCTATAAAAAGTGATCTTATTTTTTGCATGGTGGTCTGTAGTTTTTGTGATCTGTAGTTTTTATTACTATTTTAGGGTACAAACGAAATTAAGTTTTTTTTTTTTTTTTTTTTTGTGTGTTTTCAGAAGTCTTTTTACATGACTTATAATGTCCATATCTCATGTGTTTGCTGTTGTACAAACGTATATTTAGCTTACTCAGGTAACTGTGAAAGACTACGTTACATACAACATGTTTTATTTCATTGCTCTTACAGGTGTGTGGGGTATCGGAGTTGCTACTCAAAAAGCAAATTTAAATCAGATTCCATTAGGTCGAGATGTGCACAGCCTTGTCATAAGGAACGATGGCGCCATCTATTACAACAATGAGGAAAAGAACAGGCTGCCCGCAAATAGCCTTCCACAGGAGGGTGATGTAGTGGTAAGGATAATGGTGTTACCACATATTATCCATCAGTGTAATAGTAAAGCCAGCCCTCATATACACATAATACTGTTGAACATGTAGAGCCGGGTGCTGGTTCCGACCACATGACCTGGTGTCGGAACTATCCCGGAAGCCTGATGTTCAACACATAAAGAACCCGAGCAGGCAGTAAGTAAAAAAAAAAAAACAGTGCCTGGAAAAGCTCCCACTAGGAGCTTTGTAGAGAAATGTCACTAAAATGTTATCATCAACCAATATGAAGGGGAACCCATTGATAAAATTTTTGTGCCTTGTTCTTAAAAAATAAAGGAGAACCTGTGGCTGTTTTTAGATTTTTAGGACTCCAATGGTTTTTCCAGTCTCTGCCTACATGTGGAAACCACTGCTGAAGTCACTCAAAAGGCTGTAGTAGTCACCTTCCCTATCACTGGAAGTGTGACTTTGGTTGCAGTTGTCACATGATGTCCGCATGTGAAAGACCGAGAAACATCAGAAAGGTAGCGCTGGAACAGAGCCGTAAGGCTGGGTTCCCATCTTCACAAAAACTGCCAAAAATCAGCAGAGCGAAAAGTCCTGCACAGACTTTTTCCTCTGCAGTTCAGTTTGCGGCGTCCACATGTAACTGCTGTTTGAGTAGTCCGCCTCTCTGTTGTTTGTGTCCCTCATCAGACCTGAACGACAGAGACTACAACACTAGCGTGAACCTGGCATAAGTTATTCTATTTGCAGATGCTTTTAGACATTTTTGATAAGTTGGATAACCTCGTCCAAGGAACTACAGGATAAAAATTATATACTGTGATGATACCAAATATGTCAACTGAAGGGATAGGGCATGACTTTTGCCTTCAGAGTTCTTATGCTGAAACCTGTCCTATAGATTGAATGAAGCAGCAGTGAGTAACCACTGTGCTGGATTTGGTCTCTGTGTTCTTTGTTGAACCCCCACCAATCCATCACGTATTACTTGTGGCAAATCACCATTAAAGCAGACCAGTCATTTGCTTACCCCTGAACATCAGAGGGAGAAAAAGTTTTCCGCCCACTTAGAGAATAAGAGCTAATTTATGTATAACCATCCCATATCTAGTGAATGGGTGGCTGGATTTAAAAAAGCATATTGGCAATCACATGAGATGTAATTTTGCACTTGGTGACTGGCCCTCTTTAAGGGATTCAGCCCATAAGGCTGGCAGTGTTACTTACCCAGCTTTAGTATCTGCTTGGGTTCTTAGCATTGGCATTGCCCTAATCCATTCAGTATGATTGGCAGTTCTCTCGGGGGCAACTGTCGCTGTACCTGATACCTCTCCTGCCAGGACTATTTTAATAAATTATATTCCCCATAATGGGGAATAATGGGGTTCGTTTTTGTTTTGTTTTTTTTGTTCTTCTGTTATTATTTCTAGCAACTTAAATTGACAGCTGGGTGTGTCCATACACTGTATCAGTGTTACCATTGAATAGGGCTGTAGTAACAAGCTTGCTATAGTGCAATAATTTTTTTTGGCATTTGCATTATCGATTAAAAATAAACCAAATGAATGCAGCACAACAGCATTGTGTTACCTTGTTTGGCTTTCATTGGGTGGGTTCCAATCTGCAAAAAGCTACTAGTAGACATACTTTATTTGAGAAAACACCTAAAAACCGAGCGAGTGCTTTATAGCCATGTGTGTGTATGTATGACTATATATACGTATGTGTGTGTGTATATAATATATATATATATATATAAGTAATGTGTGTGTATGTATTGATAGATAGGAAGTAGGTATTTACCTGATCTGTTTTATAAGAAATTCTAAATGCCTAGCAGTTGTCAAACACATGGCCTCTGTTAAAGGGGTTTTCTGACCCAGTTGTAAAAATAAACAGCGGGAAAGGAGTTGTCCACTTTCAGGTCGATATGTGAAAATAACATGGGGGCAGGGAACAAAACTATTACATGTGAGCGCTAATAGAGGCTATTGTTGGAGAGCTGCAACAGCTTAGCCTAGGACAGAAGAATATGGATTCTTTTCTTATTTTAAAGGAGTTGACCACTTTCAGACCAATATTAGGAGACATGTTATTGTTTGCATAATAAAAAAAAAATATATACAATTTTCCAATATATTTTGTGTATCAATTCCTCACGGTTTTCCAGATCTCTGCTTGCTGTCATTCTTAGTTTAGTTACAGTGTATAAAAATCAGTCCATGGTCATGTGATGAAAACAAGCAGAGATGTGGAAAACCGTGAGGAATTGATACAGAAAGTATATTGGAAAATTGTATATTTTTTTTTTTTTATTATGCAAACAATAACATCTCTCCTAATATTGGTCTGAAAGTGGTCAACTCCTTTAAAATAAGAAAAGAATCCATATTCTTCTGTCCTAGGCTAAGCTGTTGCAGCTCTCCAACAATAGCCTCTATTAGCGCTCACATGTAATAGTTTTGTTCCCTGCCCCCATGTTATTTTCACAAATCTACCAGAAAGCCATTTGAAAAGTCTCGGTTTTTTAAATCCCTTTGTTATAAAAGATGCTTGCAGGGTGTCCATCGGGTATGACTCCATCAATCAGGTGTAATCTGTAGGGGAACCTGGCAGCCGATGTAGGAGAAATAATGTATAACACAGATAACTGTCCATGTAATGGACAATTGTGCGGGGTCCTTTAAGCTGAGAGAATGGTTGAGTACCGTGAATAGTAACTCCCCTATGTCCATATACACACATCATGGCTACAGCTCATCATTGACCTCAGCATTATATAGCGAAAGATGCTGAGACCAATGACTGCCTGGTACGGTGATGTGTGTATACTGTAACTCCCTACTGCGGCCATGGAAACGTATCACTGAGGACCAGAGCTCATAGCTGAAGCCCATGGTGAGCAGTAGTGGTAAGTATGGCTTTCCTTGTGATTTTTACAAATTCCCTGCGCATGGGGTTGTCTAGGATAATTTATTTATTTTTTTTAATTAGGACGAGGAAAAAAAAAAATACTCGCCTGTCCCAGTGGTCCGGTGTCTCCCAGCATGGTCTAGTCCCTCAGCTCCAGTGTTTTCTTCCGGCGGAAGTCCCTGGCGCATGTGGCCTAATGAGCAGCCTCAGTGACGGACACGGGAAGCCACTACCTGTGACGTTCCCTTTGGTTTTTATACACACAGCATTTTTCCTGTATTTTTGTGGTCCTTTCCTATAAAGAAATCAATAAACAAAACTCCTGAGTAAAAAATTTTATGCCTAGAGCGTACGCCATTTAAAAAAAAAAAAAGCCAAGCAGGCAAAAAAATGCCATGAAAAAATGTATAAAAAAAGTAGAAAACCCAAAACTCATAAAATAGCATTGTATGTAAGGTCAACTGTGTTCTTACCTAGTGGGGTATCCGAGAATGCATTTTATAAACCAAATTTAAAAGTCTTACTATACTCCCTGGTATAATGTTGTACCTATACTCCCTGGTGTTGCTGAATTCTGGCGATTGCCTTTTATGTTCTTTCCCATAGGGAAACATTGAGGTTGCCATTACAACTGGCCTTATATTTTGTTAAAATTTTCAAAAAGTTGCTAAATGTTTTATATATGAAGCTTATGGATTTTGTCTGCTGCTTTTGTTTCTCTAGGGTATCACCTATGATCACGTAGAGTTAAATGTTTACCTGAATGGAAAGAATATGCATTGTCCTGCATCTGGCATCAGAGGGACCGTGTATCCTGTCGTGTATGGTAGGTCATATTTGTTGGCCAGTAACTTTTAGATATGGCACCTTATAAATATGGTGTGGCTGTATTTCAGGATATTTGGGGTTTCTATTAAAAAGAAACCTGTCATTCTATGGACAGCATAAAATTATCAGGATGCTTTTTCATAAAGAACCACATTTTACTTTGAGAAACTGACATTTTAGAGAAACCATATTCGGGTATATGGGAAAGTGCCCACTGGGTTTTTTAAATTGAAACTTTTGAAAAAAAAATGTTTAAAAATGTGTAGAAAACTGCACTGACAAGGGGGCATTTCCAATGTAAGTCATGTCCCTTAAATCTTTGCATTTTACTGGATAAGCCAGTTTCAGATGGCTGTAACATGGTTGCATTTTAATCTCCGTATTGTAGCTGCTGATCTGTAAGTTTGGTTCACCTGAAGCACAGGGATTCAGGTCTTCTGGCTGTATAACACAGAGCTTGCTTTATACGGTGGCCCAGCAGTGAACACAAAGCAGTCTCTCCAAGTACAAGCCGTGCAGCCATGCACTCGTATGAACAGGGTGGCTAGGGAGTCATTGAAAGAGGCAAGTTTGGTGATGGTGTTGATAGCAAATGCACTTTAGTGTCGGCCAGCTGCAACATCCACCTGGAAGAACTGAAGGAGGTAGAAAAGGTAAAGATACTGATAATCTTAATACAGACTTCTACAGCTTTAATTTGTGAAAAAAGGGCAGATTGATCCCTTGCGCAGAACACCTTGTATAGTAAGTGCATGAATTAGTTTGGCATGTTTAAGTGTAACTAAACTAAACTAAATAAGGTGATAAAAGTAAACTTAGTAAGATATTTTATTACAGAAATATGCCTGTGTTTTTTCAGTTATTTCCCTCCTGTGTATGGATTTGATTTAGGGCAAAAGTTTGAGGACCTTTCCCGTCCCCTGGCACCGGCAGTATTAGATACCACTAGAAAGCTGACACTGTGCTGAAAGTCCGCTTTCCTGGTATGCGCTTGGGTGCCGGAGATATCACCGAAACGAACAGCTCCGATATCTCTCCAGTGTCAGAAGGGTGGGCTTTATTACCTAGTGTCATTGCTGGGCGGTAAGGAACGCCTTCTCCATAGACTTCATTGTAAACCGATCTCTCAGTATATAGACAGAGTCACTGTATGCAATGAGTGATAAAAGCAGAGTCAATAGGAAGAAAATAACTGAACAGGCATTTTTCATTAATAAAGTATATTACTATGTTCATTGCCTGCACTACTGATTTCTGAAATAAAATAAGTTTCAAAAGTTTTGGTGCGCCTTCAATGCAGATTTGGGTTGTTTGATTTTAGCCTAGAATGAGGTATTTGGGCCACATTTTAAAACCTATAATGTGGATATCTGTTCAGTAGTCAGAAATCTAGGTAGCGGTCTGGTAGAGATTTAGGATGCTTGTTGCGCATATGTAAGGATATTGGCTGAAGAGTCAGCAGTTTTATTTAACGTGTTTCAACTCATTTTACATGACTATTACATGGAATACTCTTCAGTTCTGCCTCCCATTGATTTTAAATGGTGTTTCCCCTTGTGAATGGTTGCCAATGCAGATGACCTCTGGGGCAATGAATGCATTGCTGCTTACCTCTTTGAAGCAACAAAGGCATTGTCATTGCTCCAAAGAGCTCATTTGCAAATTTATTTACATATGCTTATTTACAAAAACTGATTTACTTGACTTTAGCCTGTTTGTGGAGAGACTGGGAGAGTCCTTATTAGAGTCCTGATTACCCCGCCCATAGTGATTGATGCTTTCAAGGCTGTCGATCACAGTGAGTGGGTGGGATAAGCAGGACTCCGTCTCTCCTAGGAGTCCTGGCAGGATTTACCCTGCTCCATATCATATAAACGTGTATATAACAGAGCTCAGCTTCTCTCCAACGATCATATGAAGCACGGCAGCATAATGGAAGATTTGTCATATGAAAAAAAGAACTTCTGTGCTTTCTCTTCTAGTGGATGACAGTGCAATCCTGGATTGTCAATTCAGCGAGTTTTACCACACTCCACCTCCTGGGTTTGAGAAGATCTTATTTGAGCAGCAAATTTTCTAAAGACTGAATACCCACAGCTTCTCCAAAGCGTTTCTCTCCTATTTAAAGCTGCACGATGCCTACCGAAAATGTGCTTTGTATTTATATCACTGGGTGCAGACCTTTTGGATCTTTGTGTGTGTGTGTGTGTGTAAGTATTTTATAACGTGTCGCCCACCTGCAAGGACCACAGTCTACAAATCCTGACATGATATTTTTGTGATGTATAAAGAAGTTTGTCATTGTAAATATAACCTATTAGTGACTCTTTACACTGGTCCAGTATTATGTAAGGTCGCACTTTTTCCCGCACACCCACGTCGTCCGATACCAGTGGGCATTCTCTTTCATATAGAGTTCTTCTCAGAGTGATAAAGCAGGTTTTAGTTTTCATTGTGGCAGCTCTAAAATAACTGGAATAAAACGTGGGGAAACGGCTGTAATGTGGCGGACTTTGCTGCTTTCTGAATCTTCAGTCCCAGAGTGCCTTATGACTTTGTGCTTGTGTCTCAGACAGTGACCCATTGCGAGAAGTATGTAACCCATGTCCAGCTGTGTCATGTTTTATATCTGTCATATCACACGTGCCTGCATGGACACGCGCACAGTCGGCCAGTTAGTGATTTGTCTGTCATGTCCCGCTTCAGCAGTAGTGATTATTAGTACATGAGGCACGCTGGGATTGACAGTTCTCAGATTAATTTTTTTTTTTCATTTACTTTAATGTTAACACTAACGTAAAAGCATGTCTGTGTTTCTGCAGTGCAAAGTATGGAGATAAATGGTTAACAGCAGCTGTTCTTACTAGAGAAAGGCAGACATACAGTGTATGCAATATGTGCAGTTGTACAAGGGCCCAGTAGGTGAGGGGCTCCCCCTACCAACTTGTAAGCCACTTCTCCTGTCTATTTGTGAGCCTTGCCCTTCAACAAGCTCATACTTAGCCAGCGTACCTCCATTTATACAGATTTTCATAAAGGAATAGTGCAAGTGAATATAAAACATTGTAATGTATCTTGCTGAATAAAATAATTTTCTCCATTTAACAGGCTGATTTCTACCTTTAAGGATGGCTCAGTCCCTGCTCCCGGTCTATTCTCTTCTCTCCCTGTGTTTTTTGTTACAGATTTTGCTGCAGTTTTTTGAGCCAAATTCAGGAGTGGCTTGAAAAGGAGTGGCCCTATCCTTAGATTTCTTTGGAACAACCCATTTGATAGAGATAAAATGACTGGGCAGTGTAAGGGGAACCTTTCACTAGGTCTACTAACGCCAACTCTTTGCATTCCACTGATTCTGGCACAGTTTTCTGTAGCCCCTACCGTTCCTGAGCAATGATTTGTTACTTTCAGCACAATTATGCTATCTACCGTGCGGTGGGCAGTCCCAGTCTGCACGGCTGTGGCGTCTGAATCGGGACCAATTCTGAGTGGGGTTGGAATCTGGAGGAAAAAGGGACATATTCTGGCTTTAAAAAAAAAAAAGAATTATTATATTCTACAATTGAGTATTGTATGATTAATCAGATGTATTGTTTGTTACTTACTTTCATAGAAATTCAATTACTTATTTTTAATGAATTAGAGGAGCTCTCCTGCCTCTGACTGACCATGGCTGTCAGCCATATGTGTTGGTGGTTTGGCCGGTCTGTCGGCTCTTGACTGACACCACCTGCCCGACAGTAGAGAATGTAATTGTGCTGAAACAAATGGCACCAAATGCTCCAGAATGGTGGTTTGTGTATAGGACGCAGCTGATCTGGACTGATCTGTACAGCTGATCAGTCCAGGGGTCAGCTGTCGGCCTTTCACCAATCAGATATTTACAGCCTACCCTATCCTGGCTTAAGCCTGGACAACCCATTTTATATATTACAAGGTTTCTTATATTCACTTGTACTATTTGTGAAAAGTTATTTTAGAATTGAAGGCATGCTTTAAGAAAGTGCAATATGATGTGTTTGGCCAAAGAACCCATATATTATCCAGGTCTGTGTCAGCCCCCTTTTCTAGTCCCATGAGATTTATAGATTTTCATACTGTAGCTTTGGCTCAAAAAGCTGCAAGAAAAACTCCCAAAAAGCAGACCTGTGGGACTACCAGTGACTATGAGAACAGGGTCCCCTCGAGTGCCCTATGTGATTTGAGATGTGGGACATGCACACCCAACACTTTATTCATTTCTGTGGAACTGCTAGTGGCTGGAAATCCTACAGCAGTAAATGGAGTGTTGTACCACCGCTTCATTCACATGGGGCATGTGCTAACCCCAGTTTTCTGATCACTGGGGGTCTCAGCTGTTGGAACAGACCATCAACAATCAGACATTTATCCCCTATCCTATAGATCCTGAAGTCAGTGGGAGGTGAGCTGCATGGGGTACGGAGCCAACTGTACAGTGTAGGTGTTGGAAGTGGCCTCAAACAGCTGATCTGTGTGTGTGGGGGGGGGGGGGGAATGGGCGCGCTGGGTGTTGGCCCCCTACTGATAAATAAAATATTTATGGATTATCCTAAGGATGGCTCATAATTAAAAATTCCTGGACAACTTTAAAAAAAAAAAAAAAAAAAATTATCCTTATTTTAGCTGTGCAAATGATGTTCACATTCCTTATGTTCCCCTCATATTTTTAATGCATTTGTGAGTAGTTTACAGTAGGTACTTGTGTGTACTTCATCCACCAAATCTAATGAGTTCTGGTCAGTGCTGTCCTGACATGAATGAGGAGTTATATCCATACTACAACAACCAGTCAGCTTCCAGCTCCCATTTAGCCATGGGGACTCGTGCTGGTATTGATAAATCTCCAAGTTTTCTACGTTAACATATTTGCGCACGACTGATATGTAAAGTCTATAACTGACGGTGGGAGGGCGATCGATCGGTCTGTTCAGCTGTTTGTGGCCAGATTCCACCCTTGTGCAGGATCACTGGCTCTCCTGACTGCACATACTATATTCACATACTGTAGATTTGCTGCAGAAATTTCTGTAGCTAAAAATAATTCAATCTGCAGCAAGCACAAAGTTTTCTGCAAGCCATGTCCTGTTTAGTAGAAGAGTTGCAGAAATGTCTGCACTAAATCTGTGTGAATTTACCCCTAAACTGACGACAGGCGTAATAGTGGTCAAAATTATTGGAGCAATGCTTTCAACCCATTTTACTAGATTTTTAGCGCTACGTTAGATGTATATGCATACTGTAGAGTTTTTTTGGGGTTTTTTTTTTTACTGGGCTGTGTTTGTGGCCTCTTTATGGCAGAATTAATTCCCAGGAGATTGGAGAGGTTAAAACAGGTTTTCAGTCTTAAAATATTGCAATGGCAATGAGCCCTGAGTATGCAGATATGTTTCACTTTTAGACCCCGCCTTATGCCCTGCAATATCCAACATTAATGACCTGTGTATAGGATGAATGGTCCAAGAAATGAGTAAAGCTTTCATTTTTCCCTTCATTCCCGCAAGACACTGTCAAAAGGCAGCCAAGGGTTCCTTCCAGTGGGATTGCATTATTCGAGTGCAGAACCACATACAGCCATAGACGGTTTTCTGGCATACAAGGCATTAAAGACGACTCTCTATTTTCCTGAAAATCTGGTATAAATGATGCAGGAAATGTATGCCTGCTCATATCTCATGTTTCCCTCCAGGTACACTTCCCTGTAGAGAATGCATCTCATTTATGATGAGGCATGCGCCTTGACATAAGTGAGGCAAAAACTCTCTGTTGACTCGGTTGTTATGAAGATTGGCGTTAATAACGCCAGTCTTCATAAATCTTCCCCAGTGCTTCTGGAAGAAAAGAACCATGTTTTTCTAATCTCTTACAACCTCTTCAAAAGGTTTGTCCACTTTCACGGTCAGTTTGCGTCTGTAAAATAATCAGTTAAGGCTAGGTTTATACCAGCGCTTGGATTCCGTTCGGGGATTCTGTCCCCTGAATCTGCTTGAAAAATGCGGAGAGAAAAGTCCTACAAGCATTTTTCGGGTGGAAATCCAGTGGACCCCACTATAGTCTATGGGGTCCGCGAGTAACTGCTTTTTAAGCGGATTGGGTTTCCATTTTTCGTGTCCCCAAACGGACCCGAAGAACGGAAACCCTAGCACAAGTGTGAACCTGGAGTAAGCGACTTTACAAATAGCTTTGATGGAATATATCACCTATATCTTATTCAGACCTATTTGTATCCATGGTTACAGACTACAGACATACCATGTGTTGTCGTCAGATCCTCTGCCCCTTCATTTCCATCAGTAAAGAGGGGGCAGAATTAGACTACAAAAAAGGGTTTTTAGTATGTAAACATGGAGGTTCATAGGTCTTCCTAGGAGCTGTGTACACTAATCTGCAGGATATCGTTAATCAAGACTAATTAGACTATTTTATTAAACATATTAAGCACATAGTAGCCTTGCAGTAGGCGAGGTCTGAAGCTGGAGTGTTCACGTGAATTATTTGAAGTGTAATATGTATATAAAGGTAATTTTGGACAACCAAGACCCCCAGCCTTGTGTCCATTATCGCTAGAATTGTGCAGAGAGGTTTAATATAAGAACTGAAATTTATTTCAAAGAAAGTGTAATTGAATATATTTATTTTTTTTTATAAGTTTTATTTCTAAGGTTTGCTTGCACCTTTTGATGTTGTGACTAAATGCACTGTGAATATGTTCTAGATACTGTATATTTTCAGCTATGTACTTCATAGTTTACTATAAAAACTACCAAAGAGTCGATCGATTTGGAGCTCAACAAGATTTTGTCATTCCTCTGTCAAGTTTTCTATAAAGTTGCATAAAAATAGGGTTTAATGTCTTTAAATGACCTCATTTATGAAAATTAGGGCAGAAAAGACTAGATGAAATCTGATTGGTCACTATTGGCCACACCTCTAGTCTTTGTAGCGGAGGCCCAGCCTTTCGATTTATGGAAAGTCTTTTAGACTTGTCACTATGGTCCAGATTTACAGTAGTGGTTAAGAGTAGACACTGGCGGAAACATCTTTGTGGATGTGGGTGTGGCTTAAATGTGTTAAAAAATTTTTGGCTTAAAGTCAATGGGGTCTGTCGGACCACTATTTTAGCGGCCCCCTATATGTTGTCCGCTGACAGACCAAAACAGGCTGATGCTAGTATGATCCTAGCATAAGTTTGCACTCTTTTAGTAAATCTGGGCCCATATGGTGCACCTCCACTAATCTGAATCCCGTTGCAGTATTTTTGGAGAGTTGGTTAGAAAATGAGAACTGTCAACTATGCAGTGACACATACAGTACAAGTCCCAGCTTTATCTGCGCCTGTGACATAAGCTGCTAAAGGTGGTTTGGGATGACGTCTTGTGCCTTCTAATACTTATTTCAAGCCAGTACAAGTCAGGTGTGGCTTGAAATAAGTATTAGAGGCACAAGACGTCATCACAAGCCCCCTTAGCATCTTATGTCACAGGCGCAGAGAGAAACCTGGGACTTGTACATGTACTGGCTAGCCAGTGTGACTCCTCAGAGGAGCAGCTTCTCCTCCATGACTCCGTGCAATTCATTCACAATTATTATATGCTTAGCTACCGTCCTGATAACGGTTGGTTGGTGTTTGGGTTCCAGATTTCTTCTTATCGGTGTCCTTAAAGGGTTTATTCAGCATGTACTTTCAATTTGTTTTTATCAAAAATTAGCATGTCAGAAGAAAAAAAGTTTCAACCTTGTTTCTTCCTGCTGGAAACTGTTCCAGATTTTGGGGAAAAAAAAAATCACAGGGGGGTAAAAAACAGATGAAATGCCCTTTGAGGGGATGTCCACCACTGCAACAATTGTTTCAGCACACTAATGCATCTGAAAGAAAAATATAGGAACATGTCTAAGTCATAATTAAAGGGTTATCCAGGACTCTTTAATTGGCTACCTATCCTTCTGCTTCACATGTGATGTCACATTCATTGGTCACATGGCCTGATGGTAGCTCAGTCCCATTGAAAGGAATGGGCTGAGACATGATACCAAGCACAGTTGCTGTACAGCTGTATGGCACTGTGCTTAAGAGGCTGAAGTCTCTTCATAGGGCTGATCAGTAGGGGGCCTGGGTGTCTGCCCACTGCTTATCTTTACTTGATGGCCTACATCTACAGCTCCTGTGCAGACCTTTGTTTCCATGTTTACAGTCCATGGCACTACTTCTCCTCCCTACTGTATTAGGGTTACAAAAAGCAGGGGCAGATAGAAGGGAGGGACACCTAATGACAGGATTGGGCTTCTTACGGGATTTGTTTGTAGTCTGTAACCATGGAGACACACAGGCCTGCATAGAGCTGTAGACATATTGATTACAGTTACTTATTCTGTATTTAGCTTTATTATTTTAGATGTATTGGTGTATTAAAGAAGCAATGGATGTAAAATGGTGTACATCCTCTAGTTTTTAATGCATTTTACAATAAACCGTTTCTGTAACCCACCAATTACGGTCCATTCTTGCAGGTTTAATAGGATCACTGCCTCCATTACATACACATGCATACATAGCCTTAGCAAACAAGCTGATCTAGCTTTTTTTTTTTTTTTTTTTTTTTTTTTTTTTTTTACTCGTGTTCATTTTTGTCACAAGTCTGTTTTCCATTGATTCAATGTGTTTTACTGTCTGAATCTGTATTTGTAAGATTGTATAAATAAACTTTCAGCAGATTAATGTCTTCTCGTGCCTTTAATAATTGCCCATAGCAGTGGATTGCCTTCAATGATGCCTGCAGAACATTTATCTTGCCAGAACCCAACATGAGTTCCATCCTTTGTCATAGTTCTAAAGGGTTTGGTCTCTGTATCCCAAGTCTCACATATGCTGGGAACTGTAATATATTGTAGTACAGCCAGCTATCCTGTTTACGGGGTGCTCAGATCCCCTCTGACGAAGGAGCTCATGACCAAACCTGCCGACCAATGGTCTCCATTGAGTAATGCACTACACAGACTAGGTAACCAGTACATGTGCATCTTCTGTGCAGTTATTCAATGGAGGTAACAGATTGACTGTCTGATCACAGTTCCCTATGTCAGCCGCCATGTTGGAAGCAGGGCAACTAGCTGTGATACACAAGGGGGCAGTGCAGATGGACTTATTACCGTACGTCAGTGAGTAACTCATAGTGCTGTGGGCAGTACTTTTAATGAAGACCCCCCCCCCCACACACACACACACACATACACACACTACATTGGGTGCTTATAACAGCTTAGGAAACTACCCCATGGTTTGTCAGATATCGACCTAGGATACACAACAACCATATTCGCCTGTGTAATCTATTCCGATCCAAAACAATGATAAACCTTTAAATGCCAGTCTGGTAGCCGGCCTTACCATACAAACTATGTAGTGTGTTGTGCTTGCCTCGGATTGCAGAAACATCATTGGCTTGGCAGTGGGCAGCACACCTACTTGGCACAGTGTTTTTTTGTTTGGTTTCATACCATTTTAGAATAAATAAGGTAGGGGTGCAGATTTTACATTACTCATGACAATACCATGAGTAACTTAGTTCCTAGTGAGCTACTGTTTTTTATGGATAGTTTTTCCTCTAGAAACTAGAATTTGGTTCTTCAGTGTGGGAACTAGGTCCTATATGCTGTACTTGGCCCTACTGAAACGTAGTGACATTATTCAGAATCCATGTACTACAAATACCTTGTGTACATGATTATGATGTAGTCCAGTATGCAGGGACTGGCTATACAGTCTACAGTCATGGCCAAAAGTTTTGAGAATGACACAAATATTATATTTTCACATGATCTGCTGCCCTCTGGTTTTTATGTGTGTTTGTCAGATGTTTTTATCACATACAGAAATATAATTGCATTCATATTATGAGTAACAGAAGCTTATATTGACAGTTAGAATGAGTTAATGCAGCAAGTCAATATTTGCAGTGTTGACCCTTCTTCTTCAGGACCTCTGCAATTCTCCCTGGCATGCTCTCAATCAACTTCTGGACCAAATCCTGACTGATAGCAGTCCATTCTTGCAGAATCAATGCTTTAATTTTGTCTGAATTTGTTGGTTTTTGTTTGTCCACCCGTCTCTTGATGATTGACCACAAGTTCTCAATGGGATTAAGATCTGGGGGAGTTTCCAGGCCATGGACCCAAAATCTCTATGTTTTGTTCCCTGAGCCATTTAGTTATCACCTTTGCTTTATGGCAAGGTGCTCCATCATGCTGGAAAAGGCATTGTTGAGCGCCAAACTGCTCTTGGACGGTTGGGAGAAGTTGCTCTTGGAGGACATTCTGGTACCATTCTTTATTCATGGCTGTGTTTTTAGGCAAGACTGTGAGAGAGCCGATTCCCTTGGCTGAGAAGCAACCCCACACATGAATGGTTTCAGGATGCTTTACAGTTGGCATGAGACAAGACTGGTGGTAGCGCTCACCTCTTCTTCTCCGAATAAGCTGTTTTCCAGATGTTCCAAACAATCGAAAAGGGGATTCATCAGAGAAAATGACTTTACCCCAGTCCTCAGCAGTCCACTCCCTGTACCTTTTGCAGAATATCAGTCTGTCCCTGATGTTTTTTCTGGAGAGAAGTGGCTTCTTTGCTGCCCTCCTTGAGACCAGGCCTTGCTCCAAGAGTCTCCGCCTCACAGTGCGTGCAGATGCACTCACACCTGCCTGCTGCCATTCCTCAGCAAGCTCTGCACTGCTGGTAGCCCGATCCCGCAGCTGAAACACTTTTAAGAGACGGTCCTGCCGCTTGCTGGTCTTTCTTGGGCGCCCTGGAGCCTTTTTGGCACCAATGGAACCTCTCTCCTTGAAGTTCTTGATGATGCGATAGATTGTTGACTGAGGTGCAATCTTTCTAGCTGCAATACTCTTCCCAGTTAGGCCATTTTTGTGCAATGCAATGATGACTGCATGTGTTTCTTTAGAGATAACCATGGTTAACAGAAGAGAAACAATGATGGCAAGCACCAGCCTCCTTTTAAAGTGTCCAGTGGTGTCATTCTTACTTAATCATGACAGATTGATCTCCAGCCCTGTCCTCATCAACACCCACACCTGTGTTAATGGAGCAATCACTGAAACGATGTTAGGTGGTCCTTTTAAGGCAGGGCTGCAATGATGTTGAAATGTGTTTTGGGGGATAAAGTTCATTTTCTAGGCAAATATTGACTTTGCAAGTAATTGCTGTTAAGCTGATCACTCTTTATAACATTCTGGAGTATATGCAAATTGCCATTAGAAAAACTGAAGCAGTAGACTTTGTAAAAATTAATATTTGTATCATTCTCAAAACTTTTGGCCATGACTGTATATACATATATACTGATAGGTCTGTGATCTGTCAGGGTCTGACACCAGTGGACGGCGCTGTGCCATCGCTGGAGAAGTTGTGGGCAGCTCCCAGTGAGTATTGGTGTTGCTGTAAGCCCTGACACCTATCTTAGCATTAACTTTTTGATCAGTTTGTGCTACAGTGTATCTTCTCTGGACTCGGACCGGAATGGTTCAGCCCTTGTTCCCTACAAGCATCAGCAAGCCTTGGGCACCCATGACTCTGACACCAGGTAAATAGTTGTCTTTCATTGGACCACTTATAGTAGACACTAACAGCTACATACCAGGAACACCCACAAGACCTGCCATCTGGAAGATGCTTTGATCCAGTTGTATAGCCATCAGACCCTTGTCATAGTCACTCTGTTCCTTATACTTGCTTATTTTTACATAATGCCGCTCACATGGTTGAACTAAAGACTATCATGTCCAACCTATAATCCTACAGTGTTGATCCAGAGGAAGGCAAAACCCCCTATGAGGTGGATGCCAATTGCCAAAAATTACTTCCTGACCTCAAATATGGCAATCATAATAAATACCCAGCAAATACCCTTTTCCAAAAATCTAATACCTGTATACTGTAATGTTATATTTATTCACAAAAGGCATCCCGACCCTTGAATTGCAGAGAGTTCAATGAATCAACCATCATACAAGAGCCATAGACATAGACTCACTGCTCTTACCAGGCATAGAGGATGCTCGCTTGTCATGGTTACAGGCCTTGGTGTAAAACAGTCATTAGAAAGATCTATGTACTTGCTATTCATATATTAGTAGTTTGTACACAACATGTGGGGGGGAATTTATTATTGTTTTACAGCAAATGTCTCAAACCGTAGATTTTACTGCAGGTGCACCTCATTTATGAGGAGGAGTGCGCTTGGTCATAAATAGGGCGCACCCTCCACCAGCACAGGGAATATGAAAATGCTAGTTTACATAATTTTTTTTTTTTCTTAGCAACTAATCTGCCTCCGGATGATCCCACCATCAATCAGATGGCCGTCTAAAGTATATAGTCTGTGTTAGGATAGACCTGTGTTTCTCGGGCATGCTTACATTTGTTTAGGCTCTGATCACATTTCAGTTTTTGACTGATCCTTTGTTAACTTGTGTTTATGATGGATCAGTTTTTAACTCCCGTGTTTGTAGATGGATCTGTAACATCTGGCTGATAAAGCCATCTTGCATTGACCTATCCAAGGACAAGGCAGTAGGATCCGTGTTCCCTGCCTTTGCAGTGTTTCTCAGAAACACAATTGTGCAGGTCTGGTTATCTGAGCTTGCAGTTGTTTGGCACAAAAGGAAACAGACGTTGCTCAGTCTCAGAAGAACTACATGACAGTGGCTCGCTCACACTTGCAACGCAAGGTAAACTTTATAGCGTGAGATCAGTGATCCCACTGAAACACGCAGAGATTGCCCGGTTACCACAAGAACATCCATCGAATCCGCTCCATCCTCACCCCTGAAACTACAAAGATGTTAGTCCACACCCTCATAATCTCCCGCTTAGACTACTGTAACACCCTTCTCCATGGCCTCCCAGCTAACACTCTCACCCACCTCCAGTCCACCTTAAACTGTGCTGCTCGCCTAATACACCTCTCCCCCCGTTCATCGGCCGCTCCCCTCTGCCAATCCCTTCACTGGCTCCCCATCGCCCAGCGAATAGAGTTCAAACTACTAACGCTGACATACAAAGCCATCCACAACCTGTTCCCTCCATATATCTCCGACCTAATCTCCCGCTACCTGCCCGCGCGTAACCTCTGATCCTCCAAAGACGACCTACTCCACTCTGCTCTTATCCGCTCTTCACACAATCGTCTCCAAGACTTCTCCCGTGCATCCCCCATACTCTGGAACTCATTACCAAGACACATAAGACTGACCCCCACAGTCACAAGCTTCAAGAAGGCCCTGAAGACTCACCTATTCAGGAAGGCCTACAACCTCCAATAACGCTACTGTCACCACACCACCACCTGAGCAGCCTCTACCCCCACCTTCTGTCTCTATCCCTCTTTCCTCATAGATTGTAAGCCCTTGCGGGCAGGGCCCTCTATCCCACTGTGCCAGTTGGTCTCTGTTAGTATTATCTGTTTTGTATATCTTGTGTACTGTATGTAAACCCTCAAATGTAAAGCAACGTGGAATTAATGGTGCTATATTAATAAACAATAATAAAAAAAAGGGTTTACTCACAGCTCCAAAGGGTCCCACTTATCAGCCACATGCTATGTTTGTTATACTTGCTTTTGGGTACAGGCAAGGCTCCAACCCTGAACTGACACACACACTATACTGACGGGTAATCGCAACGGAGTTCAGGACAGAGGACCTGAAAGATGTACAAAGCTCTATTTTATAGGTGACTTTCCAGCCTGGCGTGATTAAAAAGCATCAGGCCACATAGTGCAAAGGCTATACTGCAAATGGTGCATATCACTGCAATAGGTGCAATTGGGTTCCACCTATTTAAGAGAATCTTCATACCACACTCTTTTCAGAAAATGCAACATCAAAGGCACAATGTCTCAGCAGCAAACACTTCAATTCGCAGTGATATAAAACTCTCAATGCAACATTGAGTCATCCCAGTTAAAGCAATGTATACAGATATACAGTGATGAAATGTATAAACAGAAAACATGCACAGCATGCAAACCGCACATGAGGTACACCTGGCCTATTGTAGGTGAGGACCTAGTCTAAAACCACCACCTAAACTCATAATTCTGGAAGGTGGTAGCCTCCACCCCGTTACATACCTTACCAGTTATCAGTTGTCATCCCTGACAACCATTCCACTCATCAGAAGCATCAAAGAAATCAAACAGGTGACTCAGTCCCCCAGACCAGCGTTTCTCAAACTGTGAGATGGTCCATACTTGTGAAGCGCAGGTTCCCACCAATGTCAACTTTGGGAGGGTGCTGGGACTCTAAAACAAAAACTGCACTGATAATGCCAGCCTTACATTATCAATGCAGTCTCCTTGGCTAGAGGGGCTGAAGGACCTGTGATGATTAAATCCCCAACAGTCCACAGATTCTTCACCCTAGAGTTCAGCTGGAGTCTGCAGGCAGAAACATCATACTACACTGCCATTGGTGGTAGAACGTTCTTCTCTTATCTCTCTGTAGTGAAGATGCTGCTGACAGTATGGGATTACTTCAAGTTTGGAAGGTTTTATTTTGGAAGAATGATGGTGGAAAGGGGGTGACGATACCTGCCATAAGGAGAGAGGAATGTTGGGGGCCTGTACTGCTACTAGCGTTATTGCACTGTTGTGTTTGGCGCTTCTGTGGAGGTATTTTGCCCTGTAATGTGGGATTTGTTTGGTACTGCTAGGGTGAAATGTTGTGCTGCACTGTGGTGTTTGGCTGTTCTATTGGACACAGGCATTTGAAAAGCCCTTATCCAGACCACATCAAGCCACAAATGGAGCTTGGATCAAGTGCCTGCTACAGGAAGCCCAAGGAGCAACACGGCAACACTATTGTGGCAATGACACTTTACTCTTCAGCCATCACCAACTAACCCACGTGGCACTGGCCTTCCTGTAAATAAATGTTATGGCTGGCAAAATGGAAAAAAACAGTTCAATTTAACAATGGCCTCTCAAGTCCTCTTGAGGGACAGTCACTTGTCCTCCATTACATCTGCTTCTTCAGAACTCTTGCACTTGACCCTCTTCTCCGTAATACCACACAGTCAGCACCCCAGTTAACTGAACATCTCGTAACACGTCACATTAAATCCACCATGTGCCATGTCCCTCACTCAATGGGCCCTACTGAATGTGTTACTCCAGTGGCTCTTCCTCTGGGTCCTTGAGTCTCAGCCAAGTCACATTGGAGCTCTTGGTCCTCGACCACCGGTGGAAGCTTCACCACTAGGAGCACACACTGGGTCACAACATCTCGATCCCGGGTTAAGTGTCTCCTTAAGGCCTCTACTTCCATACTATTATTTAGCCTCCAAGGAGACTTCTAAGGACCGGCTTCGCTCTCAACTACACCTCATGAAAAAATAGGTGTAAACTCCAGCAGGGCATGGATTACCCTGTTTTTCTGGCATAGATAGGTGTAAATGTTGTGCATCTTCGGTGCATGGTACTTTCTTGTGCCTAAGTTGGACCAAACTGTACTTTCTGCGACCCGCTCACTACTTTTCAAGAATTGTAGAATTCAATTGTGACATACGGGAGTACAGCTGAACTATCAAGAGGCTGGAAGCATCTTGCATCAACAAGGTGGCTTAAGACTGACATACAGAACATCAATCTTAATAAATTCCCTCCACAGATTTTTTTTTTCATGAGGATTTAGAGAGTTTCCACACCAAAATTGATATGGAAAACTTTTCCAAGTTTCTGATTCACTTCCATGGGAAACTGTGTCTTCTGTTCAATAGGTGATTTTTTATTCCTCATGAGGTTTTTTCCACAGTGAGCAAACATAAGAAGCGACGTGTTAATTATTGGTGATGGATGAGTATGGAACCCATGCCACTGTTTCAACTGATGTCAATGGCAGGTGAAAACATCATTAAAGGGAGTCTGTCATCAGTACCCTAACTCTGCCAATCAGTTAGAGGTGGGAAGGGGGAGACCGTACCTTTCATAAGGAGAGAGGAATGATGGGGGGCAGTGCTACTACTAGTGTTACTGCAGAGGTATTTTGCCCTGCACAATGCTGTTTGGCACTGCTACAGTGAAATGGTGTGCTGCACTGTGGTGTTTGTTCTGGGAAAGATTTTCTTTTCGGTGCAAGTATTTAGCACTGCTGGAGGGGTATTTTGTGCTGCAATGTGTTAGTTGTTGTTGTGGGTATTATGTGTGCTGTACAGCGGTATCTAACTGCCACTGGTGAGAGTGGCATATGTTTGTGGCTGTATCTCTTTGCTGCAGAGGCCCTGGCATCATTATAGATTGACTTGTGAGGCACAAGTCAAAAAAGGTTTGAGAATTGATGGGTTAGAGTCAATGGTGTTTTCCACTTGTGATACTGCAGTTTGTCAATAAGTAGATGAGCTCTTTGGAGCAACAAAGAGCTGATTTGCATATTGACATAAAAAAAAAGCCACATCTCAGCAACTGAAGCACCAATTCACAAGGGGCATAACCTATGTATGGGGCTGGGTTTCGGTGACAGACTCCCCTTAAGACTAAAGCCACATGTTGGAGACAGGCATTATTTTTGGTTATTGAGAAAATGCAGCAGAAAAAAAAAAAATTGTTGTGTTTTACATTATCTACTGCTTTTGAAAAAAAGCATGTTAATCTTAGCTGCGGAACCGCTGCATTTTTCCCATAGACTAACTGCAGCATTTTTGATGAATTTTTTGTATCTTTTCTGCAACATGTGGCCTTTGGCTAAGGCCCCATGTTGTGTAAAAACTTTTAGTTGCAGATTTTACTGCCTTTTTTTTTTAAAAGAAAAAGTCAAGAGTGGCTTCAAAAGGAATGGGAAATATATAGGAAGTTCTTATATTTCTCCCTTCTGCTCAATCCATTCCTGGCCTTGGCTCAAAAAAAAAAAAAAAAAAAAAAGCATCTTCTCTAAATTGTGGAGCCTTTGCCGAAACTGCTTCAAACTTCAGAACTGCATCTGCACCTTGTGGAAAGCTCGTGGTTTTCTGGAGTTGATTTTCTGGTTTTCTGGAATCTGTCAGGTCAATCGCCCTGTTGTAATGCAATCCACAGGCGCATTAAAAATAAAAAACCTTTATACTTACCTAGAGAAGGGTCCGATCAACGCTGTTCTGCGAGAACAGTCCGGCTTATTCATGAGCTTCTTCATTGGCACGCCACCCGGCGCCTGCGCTGTTCTTCAGTGAAGACAAAGATGGACACCCCGGCTTCACTGTGTAATTGCCGGAGGTACGGGGCATGCGCACTGAAGCTGAGATGTACTCTTCTGGCTTCAGTGAAGAACTGCGCAGGTGCAGGGAGTACAGCGGCAGGATGAGTATAAAGCTTTTTTATTTTTAATGCGGCCATGGATTGCGTTATAACAGGGTGATTTGGGACACTAAACCCCAGGTCCATATGGATGTGTGGGGTGGTTTAGTGTCCCAAATTGCCCTGACAGATTTCCTTTAAATAAAACAACAAGGGGCAAGCCTAGCTGTGGACTGTAATGGCCGCATAGTCTCAGAGCTCTTGGTCTGAGTCCTATACAGCGACATCACAAGCGACGAGCCCGTGGCCTTTGGGCACAGAAACTGACAGTAAAAGGTGACTTACCTCCAGGGATGCCGAGACGGAAGAAATCGGCGGTGAGACCGCATAAAATCTCAGATTTCTATTTCCCCCATGGGGGGGGGGGGGGGGGAGGACCAGCATGGCGACGGCCCGCGCCTGGAAACAGAATCTAGGGCCTCAACTCCACCGCGCAACCCACCGGAGGAAACAAGCGCGCTCTCCGCTCACAAGAGAGCGCTCTCAGCCCCATCCTTACCGCAGCTGCTGGACGACGCGGCCGCGGAGCTACCTGGGCCTTCTCCCCGGCAGGCCGGGGCCTACAATGGAAGCGGGCCTCCGCGGGTCGGCGCTTCGGGATCTGCGGGCCTATCCGGCCTGGGGACACACCAGTCGCCTACCGCCAGCCCGGCTAAGCAGAGACCAAGACTCCAGGATAGCGACCCCCAGGATGGCGAGGTGAGCAACAATGTGCAGCCTACCCCCCCACCCATTGATTTTTTTGCAGAAATCCCAGAGACAGAGAACCCACTCACTGAGGCCTCTATGAAATATATGCTCATGGCTTTCTGCAAATCACTAAAAACAGACATGTCTCTCATGGTAAAACCGCTAGATAGAGATCTTCAGGAACTGAAAAACCGTACAGTTCATGTTGAATCCAAAATGGCGGAATTTGCGACATCATACAATGCATTAATAGATGCTCACTATGAGATGGAGTCGGATGTGTTGTTTTTGAAAACTAAAGTAGCAGACTTAGAGGATCGCTCACGGAGAAATAATCAGAAATTTAGAGGGATTCCGGAGTCGGTCTCCGCGAATAATTTGACGACGTTCCTCCAAGATCTGATCCGCTCGCTCCTGCCAAACCTTACAGAGATGGATTTAATTATTGATAGAGCTCATAGAGTCCCCAAGCCATCTCATCTAGATGAAGCAATACCTAGGGATGTTCTTGCTAAAATCCATTTTTATCGCACTAAAGATCTGATTTTGATGACTTCCCGAAAGCTGGGGCACCTACCTGAACCATATCACAAAGTATCTATTTACTCGGATTTATCAGCCACGACACTGCAATTGCGGCGGCAATTTATCCCTATTACAGCAGCTTTACGCCAGCACCATATTTTATACAAGTGGGGATTTCCGGTCCGTGTGATCATTACCCGAGACAACACGGTGCATGTCGTTAAAACTTTGGAAGAAGGAAATCGTTTGCTTCACAACTGGAACATTCCGATTGTCGAGATACCACCCAAACAACCACCTGGTCCTGTGTTGGATGGGTGGCACCAAGTGAGGGCCCAAAGACGCCCACGCAAAGGGCTACAAAGCTAAAGACTCAACTTTTCTTGGATTTCGTATGTCCACTGTCGTTGAACTTATCCCCCCAGGATTGCGACAGCCGCTGGTCCGCTGTACCATACTTTTTTCTTTTCTCTTTGTTTGGTTTTGCCACGAAGGTTTACCCATTGGTTTTGTAATTTGTTTTGTTTGTTTTTCCTTTTATTATTGGTTCTGGCACATTGGGCGTAGTGAACATGAAGGGTGGAAACAGTTTCTCTTCAAGTCAACAGTGACACCTACTGGTATACGCGGTTGTGGTAAGAATCTCAAAGCATTTCTAACTGTGTACCATGGTACTTAAGATTATGTCCATGAATGTCAGAGGTTTGAACTCCCCTCAGAAAAGAGCCAATTTATGGCGCGAGGCCCGAGGGCAGAACTGTTACATTCTTGCACTACAAGAGACACATCTTTTAAGGGCAGACGCTTTTCGCATTAATCACCCAGCATACCCACATGTGTTTCATGCTCACTACTCCTCAAAACGTAGGGGCACATTGATTGGTATTAAGGACTCGGTTGCGTTTCAATTGTTATCTCAATACGCTGACCCGGGAGGGCGATTTGTTATAGTAGTATGCATTATTAACAATGTCACCTATATCAGTTTATGCCCCAAATAGGAAGCAGGTGGCGTTTCTAGGGAGACTAGTGAGGGCGGTAGGAAAGAGGAAGAAGGGATGTTTAATATTAATGGGAGACTTCAATATGGCCCCGGACCCGCTAGTAGATACCACGTCTGGTATACTAACACGTCACCCCTCCTTATCGCAGGCTATATGGCGCTATGAACTACTTGACATCTGGCGTATCCTGCATAATTCTGAAAGAGATTATACGTACCATTCCACGGTACATAATAGCTATTCACGAATAGACTTGTTCCTGGTTGAGCAATCTAGCATTCCCCTTGCTAGGCAGTCCAAGATATCTCAAATAACTTGGTCAGACCATGCAGCGATAACCCTGTCCATAGCTGAAAAATATGAATCTAATAGAGCATATGTGTGGAGGTGTAGTGACTTTTTAATGTCGCAGCCAAAGTTAAAAACGTTAGAGAATGACTTGAAGGAATTCTTTCAGGTTAATGCCCCCTCTGCTCCTAGCCCTGAAATACTGTGGAATTCTCACAAGGCCTTTATTAGAGGAACGTTTATTCGCCTAGGGCATATTGAAAAGAAAAATAGGATGGCAGAAATGGATCGTCTGCTCCGTCAGATAAGAATTATAGACACCAGCAATAAACAATCTCCGTCTCCCTCACGTGCAACGGAATTAATAGCTTTACGCCAGCAGTTAACTGCTTGTTTATTACATAAATATGAGAGAAACCTGAAAAAGGTTAGAGCTACATATTACTCTCAATCTAACAAAGCGGGTAAACTTCTAGCATCCAAGCTGAAACAAAAGCAGACAAAATCTAGGATTCCATTTATGTATAGCAAGGATGGTACATACAAAATTTATGACCCTAATGGCATTGCTAACGCCTTTAAACATTTTTATGAAGGCCTTTACAACCTAGCAGACGACTCCTCGACAGTCCCCCCGACAACCCATATTGCGCGATTCCTCAAGGCAGCTCAACTACCCGCACTCACAGAGTCACAGCTGGACTCCTTGAACGCGCCTATCACCTCAGAAGAATTACTATCCATCATTAAATCACTGCCATCACATAAGTCTCCGGGCCCTGACGGCCTTACTAATGAATATTATAAATGTTTCTTCCCGGCCCTGCTGAGCCCACTGCTGTCATTTCTGACGGCCGTGGTTGATTCTGGGGTCATCCCAAAAGAAAATCAAGAAGCCCTGATAGTTACATTGCCAAAGCCTGGCAAACCCGCCAACATCCCCCAGAACTTTAGACCAATATCGCTATTAAACACAGATTTAAAAATCTACGCTAAATTAATAGCGAGCCGACTGGCAGTCTGTCTCCCAAGTTTGATAAATTATGATCAAGTGGGATTTGTTAAAGGGAGACAATCATATGATAATACCAGGCGTATATTGAATATAATACACCATGTCGACTCTAGAAAGGAAAAGGCGGTGATCCTTGCATTGGACGCAGAGAAGGCATTCGACCGCATTTGCTGGTCGTATGCCTTTTCGGTGCTTAGAAGTATGGGGTTTTCTGGAGCTATCTTAAGAGCGATTGAGGCATTATACTCAGCACCTTCTGCGAAAGTGTTCACTAACGGAGTAGTATCAGATCCATTCCTCATTACGAATGGGACCAGACAGGGGTGCCCCTTATCGCCCCTGATATTTGTTCTTTCTATAGAGCCTTTAGCCCAAATTCTTAGATTGGATCCGAGAGTGGGAGGCATTGACATAGGAGGTAAATCTCATCTTATATCATTATATGCTGATGATATTATTCTCACTCTGTCTAATCCGCAGACATCTATTCCTCATCTTATGGACACTATTAGTATTTTGGGGCAGTTATCATTTTATAAATTAAACATGGCCAAATCACAGGCATTACCTTTCAATGTCCCTCCACCCTTGCTCCAGCATCTCCAATCGACTTATGATTTTGATTGGAGGAAGGACAGTGTTCAGTATTTGGGGATACAGGTGACATCATTAGGAACCCTCTACAAAAGTAACTATATCCCAATGTTAAAAATATTGCAAGAAGAGACCGAACGAATGTCTAAAATGGAGGTTTCCTGGATAGGACGGGTAGCGGCTTTTAAAATGCTGCTATTGCCTAGACTATTGTACTTGTTCCGTACGCTCCCAATATCCATTCCGGTTTCCTTTTTTGAGATAGCACAAAGGGTGATTTCAAAATATGTGTGGAATGGTAGGAGACCTAGAGTTAATAAAAGCTTTTTATTTAAGCAACGAGAGGCAGGAGGGCTGGGAGTACCAGTGGTGAGGAATTACTATATAGCATCACTCAGTGTGCAAGGTGGAAGTCAATGGATACCTCGGTTCCATGGCTACATATAGAGCAGGCGTTTATATCTCCCCTAAAGTTGGAGGATGCGCTGTGGCTGCCCTTCTGGAACATTCCGGCTCCGGGATCCTTTTCCCCGGTCATGTGCGCTTTGTTAATGGCATGGAAGCTAATCCATGGGAAGGCAAACCCAGTGAAGCATTTTCATATTGCAGACATTCCTCTGTCATTGATGGCCTGGATGATTGATGGCATAGGGGTCTCGGGTTGGGAATTGAAGGGGATCACGCGGATTTCTCAATTATACTCTGACTCTAAACAGCCTATACCGTTTGTGGATCTTAGACAAAAATATGGAATCCGCGTAGGCGATTTCCTTAAATATTTTCAGATATGGCACTTCATATCTAAACACCCGGTGACGACCTTGCCCCATAACGGTTCACTTTTTGCTTGGTTGTCGACCAATGTGAGGGGATTACGATTTCTTTATGACAAAATGGATGGAATTTCGACTTTTACTAGATCCACTCCGTTCCGTTGTTGGGAGAGAGATTTAGGAATGGTCATTACTTCAGACGACTGGCAACGAACGATTAAACTGATCCATCTGTCTTTAAAATGTAGCACCCACACAGAGACAGCAATGAAGGTCATTTTACGGTGGTATAGAACTCCATCTACTTTGCAGTTAGCGTATCCCTCCATGTCTGGGAATTGTTGGAGGGGATGTGGAGACAGAGGAACCCTTCTTCACATTCTGGGAACCTGCCCTATTATTCGTGGTTACTGGGATAGTGTCTTTGAAATGCTCTCTGAATTGTTTGATGTACGTCTCCCCCCTACTGCACATATGGCGATTTTGTTACTTGACATTCCCGGAGAACTGAATAGGCATAAGCAACTTATTTGTAAAATTCTAACGATGGCTAAACTACTGTTGGTACAGAGATGGAGGGCAACAGCCTCCCCGCCTATGTCGGCCCTGTTACTAGCCATTAACAACACCTATTCCTATGAAAGGGTGATCGCAATGGGTAACTACTCGTTTTATAGATTCGAAATGATTTGGGATGCGTGGATACATTCTAGATTTGTCACGTAAAAGGAACTGAATGGTATATGAAACCCAATAGAGGGGGCTGGGACAGAAATAGAGATGGTTGTGAAGCTTGCCAACCCCGTTGTAAGGGGAACTAGGGAGGAATAGCCAATGTTGCGGGTACGAGTCGAGGGTCCCCTGCACAATTAAACATCTCATGTAGAAGAGAAAAATGTTTACGGAGAATACACCCTAGATATAGATATCCACAGCCTAATATAGGTGCCTATCTGTTATTACTATTGTTCACTTTAAAAGTAATCTTTATATTTGGTTTTACAGATATGCGGTTCTAAGAATGTATCTTGAAACTGTATTTCAATGTCTATTACTGTATATCGCAATATCTACTCATTTTGTTCTTTGTTTTTGTATTTTGAAAAATTGAATAAAAAATATTGAAACTAAATAAAACAACAAGGGGGTGGGAGGATTCACGAAGACCAGCGTATTGTACACAGCTCTTAACATCCCCCGCACTTAATTTATCGTCCTGGCATCCTTGCACATAGGCAAAATTTTGCCATTATTTACGCCAATTTTGTAGCATAAACAATGATGACGACAACTATCACGTCAGAAAAGGCTGCGCAGAAACACCACTTACAACTATTTAAATAGCAAATGGCGTTAAAAGAGCAAACCATTTTACGCCAAAAAAGTGGCATAACAATAATGATAAATTCCTCCTCTGTGTACCCTAAATCAGCTCCCAAATGCTTCAAATGCGACAGAGATGGCGCCCCCTGACTTATAACGGGGTCTGTGCTGTACCATTCTGGAAAGCCGCCATGGCGTCCGTGTGAACACACCATTATAGGTGACCTTCGCCCTGACATAACCGGCTTGGCTATACGCGCCACATAACGCCGTACTTCACCGGTCACCTGCCAGCCACCGCCTCTGCTCGAAACAGAAACACCGGGGTTACCCAAGAGGGCGGGCCACAAAAAACATATTAATAAGGGGCGTGTTCAGTAGCCACGCCCACTAGCCAACCTCTGGCGCGGTCTTTAGTACCACGTGATAAGTAACGTCACAAAAGGAACGCCAGGAGAACACAGAACTGTACTTTTTTTTTTCTCTCGAAAAACTTTATTAAACGTTTACAGTAAACATTACTCAGCACATCACTCACATCCACAGCGTACGGAAATAACATGATTCAGTAAAGCTTTATTTAAAAATAGGAGAGCAGTTATGTGCACAGTATGGGTCGTAGAGCCAACGAAACGCAAACAATGCGCCAGACGAACACCGACCATCAGCTCCTCGCAGCCCCTGATCCCCTCCTTGTGATTGACGCCCCGCCTCTCAGCCTGCCCCTCAGTCAGAGCTCCGCCTCTCATTGCCACGGCCCCGCCCTTAGCCCTCCCCAGTAGTGACGTTCGCGCCCCACCCCCCCATTCCCTCCTCCTCGAAGCGAGTGCGCGCAGGGCGGGGGAGTGCGGCTGGCGCGGTCGTTGTGGTGTCGCAGCCGGTAACGGGAAGAAATAGAAAGAGCCGCCATGGCGGAGAGCGCCGGCCTGGAGAACCACCGGATCAAAAGCTTCAAGAACAAGGGCAGAGATGTAGAGGTCAGTGTGACGAGGAGCCGCCGCCTGCAGCTGTGCTAGCGCTGCCAGTCTCCAATATGGTGGCCTCCGGGAGCTGAGTGCTCCTACCGGGGGGTCCCAGTCACCTGCCGGTGATACGAGGTGTAGGGGCTGGGTAGGGTGATTGTACCGGGCAGAGCCGGCTGTGAGGCAGGGAGGAGAGCCGGGATCGGTGTACAGGACCGGCTAGTAGCCCTGTACCGGAGCATAGAGCGGAGAGAGGCCGGGATCAGGCGGCTGCACGGAGGGATTAGCCCTGCACTGGGGATTATAGGGCGCAGGAGGTGAGCGGCGGATTACAGAGGTGCAGGCCGCAGGCGGTGATCGCTCCTGTGCGGTACCGGGCCTGGCTGAAGTTCTGGTGACTGCAGGATGATAGCTCGGTGTAGTGGCGGATGCCCCGGCTGTGGGTGATGGCTGTGCCCGGAGCCATGTCCTCCACGCAGCGCTCTCTGCTCTGCATTGCAGGCCCGCACCGCACAGGGGATGAAGGTGGATTTCCGGAAGTGCCCATGAATCCATCTTCGCTTAGATGGCAGCAGTGTGGGGAATGCGGCCCCTCCACCTGATCCGCTGTCACACGGGGCCCTGCTGGAAAGGTGACCCGGCCCCGATGGGTGTGGAGAGTGGGCACCATGTCCTGTTATCCTCCACACATCTGTCTGCTGCCCTGAATAGGGACATGTTCGCATTACAACCTAATACTAGAGCTAGCCATTGAGTTTGATCATAACACACATCGCAGCTATAGATCACATTGCCTTCACTGCTGCCACTTGCAAGTTGCTGCCGTTGAATGGTTGAAAGACATCAATCTATGTTAGATTTCGGCAAGGGCCACACAAATAAAGATCGCTGCACTGTCTTCACCTGTGTAGGTGAATTTAGCTACTTTGCACCCCCGAGAGTGACTGTGACTTTGAGTCGAATAAAGGCTGGTGGATTTTTTTCCGACTAGAAGTCGCGGCACCCTCAGGCCACAGTGCGACTCCATACGCTGATATTGCTGCAGGAATCTCAGGGCAACTTTGCAATTTTTTGTCATTGCCGTGTAGCCCTCACGTGCGAATAGGCAACCTATACAATCCATTATGTACCAGCAGTATAGATCTCGTCCCTCTTCTGAGGGGTTGCTACTGGGTATCAGTTTATGTAAGAGCTATGGTGTGCGATGTTAGCGGTCTAAGCGGCGCCGGTGTTCAGTCAATGCATGTCAACAATTCTTATTCATCTACCGCAAGCAGAGATCTTGAAAATGGTGAACACCTGAAAAAGTAAATGTGTATATTGCTTGGCGAATTTTTGAGGGCTTTTTTGTTGCGTTCTGAGAATCTGTCACCTCTTCTGAAATGTCTGTAATAATAAATCCTTGTATTCCCATAACATAACAGTTCTGGAGCAGCATTCCATATCTCTATATTATGCTGTTCCTCTGTTATTCCTCCTTGAAATTTATGAAGAAACTGACAGCTAGCTGTGGGGCTTTCCCTGCACGCCATGGTAAGAGGAATGGTAACACCCAGTTGTCAATTTATTCACACATTTCTAAGATGTAAATTTATACTCGTCCGACTACGCCATTTCGGTGGTCATGTGACCACAGCTCTCCATTCCTCACCGTAACACCAGTGACCTGATCCGTTCTGTATTCAAGGCCTGTCATTTGACTTCTGTTGGTTTGTGTGTTGAGGTTGACTGGCACTTATACCAACTTTCCAGTGGCATAATGTGGTAGACATTGGGGGAGATTTATTTAGACTGACATGTCTGAATTAAGAGCTCCGGCCTGCTGCAAATTTACGTAATCTCCTGTCTATGGCAGTCAGGGACTGGCGTAAAATTCCTCTATAACTCCTGCCAGTTTTCTGGTGTGAGTTATAACAAATTTTTCGGGCTGAGATATGACCCGGTCTGCCTTGCGCTTCACCCTCTTTTGCAAAATGGTGGTGAGCAGGGGGTAGAACAAATAATATAGCACATTTTTGGTCCAAAAGGGGGCTAAATGCCAAAGATGCTTTACAGTTAAGCCCATCTATGCCAGAGAGCTGGCACAGAGGGATTAATAAACTCTCCCCATTGTGCCTACCAATGCATTAGGCTGTGCCTTCAGCTGCCAAGTTGTCTATTCAAGCCTAAACTTAAAGGGGTATTCCAGTAACAAGAAATGACCGTCCTATCTTTTGAATAGTCATTTTCTTGATACCAGAATACCCCTCTAAAATACAAGTTTCACAGTTGAACGTGAGCTATTGTTCTGTGTTATCGGCCATTTGTCCTGGGAAAGGCTGCCTATGGTAGTCTTCATTTGCATTGCTGATGGAAATCAGTATGTTATCATATACTGCCCTGTTGGTCTGAGAAGATATGTGACTATAGTTTTTAAAGTATAAGGCTCTGTTTACACTGGCATCATGTTTTCTGTGTATAAATGAAGTCATGACGCTCTGGCGGATCCATCATACAAAAATAGCGCTGCATAATTGACAGATCTCCTAACAGTCTTGGTGGTAATGTGAACAGAGTCTAAGGCCTTGTATTGTGTTAGTTTTTACAATTAGGTTTTATTCCTTTCTGCCTATACTGTTATAGTTATTTTATTGGTGACCTGTCCTCAGTAGAGGTCTCTGAGAATCCTGCTGATCAGGCAGTTCCGTGACCTCTTCACTCTTTATATTCCTAGTCGTTGGGGGATGTAAATAAAGTCTCTTCCCAATCAGTTCTATAGAATAAGCCTTCACGGTTTACACAAACAGTGTACAATGTAAACAGTGGGGGAGGGGTCACAGCACTTGCACAGTGCTGTGGACTCTTCAAACAGTTGATCAGCAGGGGTGCTGGGTGTCAGACCTCCACTGATCTCTTAATGATAGTGTGTCCTGAGTGGATAGGTCATCAATTAAATAATAAAAAAAAAAAACACCTGGACAACCCTTTTAAGCTGGGCATATGTATACATAAGAGTGTCACCAGTGAGTGTTCTCCAAAAACTGTCCCATTTTATTAGGGTTACTTAACCCTTATTATTTTCCTGAACAGGTTAGAACAGTGAATGCGTAAGCTCTGGTTGCTGTGGGCACAATGAACCCTTTTTCTGTGGCACGCAGGAATACCACTTAATGTGAAAGTAAGCCCTCCAGGGGGGTCTGCAGGTTGGAAAGTTCTGGAATTAATAGTGCAGAGGTGAAGTCACCCGGTTTACCAATTGTCATCTGTGTCAGTAATAATATGTGAGCTCCCCTTTCATAGGTCAGTACCTACAGCCTGAGATCACGGCTATGATCAGTGAGTGACTCCAGCTATAGGGCTTTGGGGTCGGTAGACCAAACCACCTACTCAGACTCCTGTATTTTTCCCCCATACTGGCTGACTCCTTCATAAATGGCTGATAGTCATGGTCCAGCCACAAGCTGTAAAGATCCTCTTAATTTTCAGAGGAATTTATAATGAATTACGCTAGGTTCACACCTGTGCTTGGGTTTCCGCTTGGGGACCTGAAAAATGGAAACCCAGTCTGCTTAAAAAGCAGTTACCCGCAGACCCCATAGACGATAATGGGGTCCGCAAGCAGGACTTTTCTCTCCCCATTTTTCAAGCGGATTCGGGGATGGAATCCTTGAACGGAAACCAAGCACTGGTGTGAACCCGACCTTTCCACATACAGCCTTAAAGATTTTGTCCTGCGTAATTTTTATTTATTTATTTATTTATTTTATTCGGCTTGAGGCAGTGAAAAAAAACCATACTCTCCTGTCCCCGGATGCTTCGGTGCCTCCCATTGCAGTCCAGTCCTACTGCTTGGCTGTCTTCTTTTGCCTGAAGTCCTCACCAGCTGTGACGTCTTGGATCCCTTTCCTTAGGCCGCTGATTGGCCTCAGTGTCATGTGACCGCTGAGGCCAATCGGCGGCCTAAGGAAAGTACCCAAGAACGTCACAGGTAGTGACGTTCCGTGTCCTTCATTAAGGACCTGATTGGCTTCAGTGGTCACATGAGGTGGGGACTTTCGCTAGAAGAAAATGAAGGAGCAGCAGGACTGGACCATGCTGGGAGACACCAGAGCACCAGGGTCAGGTGACTGTTTTTATTTTTTTTTGTTTTTTTTTTTTTAACTTCCTCCCCCGGCCTAACTTAAAAATAAATAAATATCCTGGACAACCCCTTTAAATATGTAACAACTTATTTCTCCAACTTCAGCCAAAATTGGTCCTGACTTTACTTCCCTGTCCAGCCTTACTGCATTTCAAATCAGACTTTGTAAGTCTGAAATCCACCTCCCTACTTTACACTGCAGCTCTGCTTGTTCAGGTTGGTTGCTGTTTATAAACAAAAGCTTACAGCAAGTTCACCATTAAGACATATGTAACTGTATGTGAAAATGCTGAGACTATATTACTATGAGAATGCATCATCACATTCATGGACCCCCACCCCATTTATTGTTATGGGTGAAGGACAGAAATGGTAATGCAGGGCTAAACGTATTCATGGCCTAAATTTAATATGGGGCTTAATTTTGGTATTTGTATATGGTAAAGGGAAAAGGTTAAGTTCACGCTGTCCTATGGCGGATCAGAACGATGGACTGAAAACTTGCATCCATAATTCTATCGACTTTTCAGTCCAGTGTTCTGATCCTATGACTGATCAGAACAATGGACAGAAAGATGACAATGTGAACATAGCCTAAGGCCTCGTGCACACAAACGTGAAAAACAGAAATGTAATGTGTTTTCTCAATGTCCGTTTTTAGAGTAGTGAGAGCCAGTGGGGACATACATGTAAATTGTGTTCACTGTCACAATTATGTAGTCTGTCACTTTCTGTAATCATTGTATTTTTGGCCATACACCCATGATAGTTTTCCACCCAAAACATACATACATGCTTGAATATGTAGAGCTTGCATGTTTAGTCACTGGGGACCAAGGAATAAGCTGATGCCAGACTCCTCTTCTCTCCTTGTGGCCCATGTACACATTAACCAGTTTATCTATGGCCTGCTATAAGGTTGGCTCAGTCCAGGGTATATTCCTTATAGAAATCTATTCCATAAGACATTTTTTCTGTCTTGCCTCAAATGTCTTCTCAAAAGACGCCAACACTTTTTCTGCAGGAAGATAAGGGCCATTGTGGTATCGATGTCTTATGAACAGACGGGGGAAACTTTACCATGAGAGACAGCTTTAGAAGTTGGTACCATAGAAGTGCTGTAAGCTGTCCTGTATACTGTGTGTATACATATACAGAAGGTTTGTGTTTTCGTAGCGTGGTTGTACTAACAGGAAGTGCTTCCTTTATGATATTTGCATGCTGTAAGATGCCTCACACATGGTTATCTCCATGAAGGAAGGCTCGAGGAGTAAAACACACCAGCCATTGAGGTGACTGCAAATGGTTGATCATCCAGTGATAATTGGGCTTTCCCCAGAATATCTGGATCATGGTCTGTGACCATTGTGGTGAACCCTATGTTAACTGCATGGAGTAGAATTCAGTATATATCCTCCAAACCAAGTAGTTGTGTATGAAGTGAAGTCTTCATAATTCGATGGAGAACATAGAAGCTCTTCAAATCCAGAGCGGCCGGATGGGCACCTACATACTGGAGATCACTTTTGACTGGATTTCTCAGTCTATTGGACTTGTCGTGTGGATATGCGCTTATACTGTCTTAGTCTTAGACTATTTCAAGCTACCGAAGTCTATTCAGCAGGTGCTGCACATTCTTTGACTCTATACACACAGTAACATCCAGATTTCAGTTTTAGTGTAGTGTAGCTCCTCATGCGGTTACCCATGCTGTTGTCTTCTCCTGCTCTGGTCCTTCTAGGAGATCTGATGTCACCACTTTATTTTTGTATTAGTATTCAGTTTTTTTAAATGGTATTGGTCGTTTTTTATATATTATATGTCCTAATTTAGGAGCGAGAACATTGAAGGGGTTCCTCAAGCAGTACAAAAATCACTAACAGACCTGACCCATTCATGCATGACAAGCTTACCCCAGTTTGTCACAAAAACTCACTGGAGGCCGTGTGAGGTGAGGGCGATCTATCTAAATAATAAAATATTCCCCCCAGTTGTACCGCACACGGCCTGCCACCACTAAGGTCAATTAGCTCGCACTCTTGTAGGAAGCCTTAGTTACTCCCTCCTATCTCCACATAAACTACAACTATATTCCCCAGACTATACTGGTAGCGGTATATGCACCAAGCTTGGCTCGTGGATTTGTTCAAGAACACAAGACAGAACTTATTAAAGGGAGTTTAATATGACGAAAATCACAATGCTTATACAAAAGTTTGGACACGCCTTCTCATTCCAAGAGTTTTCTGTATTTTCATGACTATAAAAATTGTAGATTCACACTGAAGGCATCAAAACTATGAATTAACACATGTGGAATTATATACTTAACAAAAAAGTGTGAAACAACTGAAAATATGTCTTATATTCTAGGTTCTTCAAAGTAGCCACCTTTTGCTTTGATTACTGCTTTGCACACTCTTGGCATTCTTTTGATGAGCTTCAAGAGGTAGTCACCTGAAATGGTTTTCACTTCACAGGTGTGCCCTGTCAGGTTTAATAAGTGGGATTTCTTGCCTTATAAATGGGGTTGGGACCATTAGTTGTGTTGTTCAGAAGTCAGGTGGATACACAGCTGATAGTCCTACTGAATGGAGTGTTAGAATTTGTATTATGGCAAGAAAAAAGCAGCTAAGTAAAGAAAAACGAGTGGCCATCATTACTTTAAGAAATGAAGGTCAGTCAGTCCGAAAAATTGGGAAAACTTTGAAAGTGTCCCCAAGTGCAGTGGCCAAAACCATCAAGCGCTACAAAGAAACTGGCTCACATGAGGACCGCCCCAGGAAAGGAAGACCAAGAGTCACCTCTGCTGCGGAGGATAAGTTCATCCGAGTCACCAGCCTCAGAAATCGCAGGTTAACAGCAGCTCAGATTAGAGACCAGGTCAATGCCACACAGAGTTCTAGCAGCAGACACATCTCTACAACAACTGTTAAGAGGAGACTGTGTGCAGCAGGCCTTCATGGTAAAATAGCTGCTAGGAAACCACTGCTAAGGACAGGCAGCAAGCAGAAGAGACTTGTTTGGGCTAAAGAACACAAGAAATGGACATTAGACCTGTGGAAATCTGTGCTTTGGTCTGATGAGTCCAAATTTGAGATCTTTGGTTCCAACCACCGGGTCTTTGTGCGACACAGAAAAGGTGAACGAATGAACTCTACATGCCTGGTTCCCACCGTGAAGCATGGAGGAGGAGGTGTGATGGTGTGGGGGTGCTTTGCTGGTGACACTGTTGGGGATTTATTCAAAATTGAAGGAATACTGAACCAGCATGGTTACCACAGCATCTTGCCGCGGCATGCTATTCCATCCGGTTTGCGTTTAGTCGGACCATCATTTATTTTTCAACAGGACAATGACCCCAAACACACCTCCAGACTGTGTAAGGGCTATTTGACCAAGAAGGAGAGTGATGGGGTGCTACACCAGATGACCTGGCCTCCACAGTCACCAGACCTGAACCCAATCGAGATGGTTTGGGGTGAGCTGGACCGTAGAGTGAAGGCAAAAGGGCCAACAAGTGCTAAGCATCTCTGGGAACTCCTTCAAGACTGTTGGAAGACCATTTCAGGTGACTACCTCTTGAAGCTCATCAAGAGAATGCCAAGAGTGTGCAAAACAGTAATCAAAGCAAAAGGTGGCTACTTTGAAGAACCTAGAATATAAGACATATTTTCAGTTGTTTCACACTTTTTTGTTAAGTATATAATTCCACATGTGTTAATTCATAGTTTTGATGCCTTCAGTGTGAATCTACAATTTTTATAGTCATGAAAATACAGAAAACTCTTGGAATGAGTAGGTGTGTCCAAACTTTTGGTCTGTACTGTATATGGAAAAAAAAAACGGAAAACAGAAACATAAAACTCACATAGATGGGTTTAGGATCCATGTTGGGGCAGGCAGAGAGAAACCAGGACAAAGACGGTTCACAGCTGCTGACTGAAGAGTACATCACTAGGCTATCTTCAGCAGTCCCATTGAGACAAATTAAGCCGCTGTGGATAGGTGCCCATTACTACATTTATATGAGGGGGGAATCTTCTTGATCAGTGGGGGTCAGACCTACAACGATCTGACGCTTATCACCTAGTTAGTTTGACAGTGTAAAATGAAAATAGTTTGACAGTGTAAAATTTGCTAGATTTATCACTGGCGCTGGCTGATAAATCTGATCTATGTTAGACTGTCTAGTGTGTTTTATACCACCTTTTTGTCAGCTTCGGGCGTATTCATGTGAGCGAGTTTGTCGTGAAACTCTGTGTGTTGGTCGGATGTACCAACCTGCACCTTATGTTGGCAGAGGGACTCTTAGCAGTATAGTTATGTATGGTGCTAGCAGTCCCTGCCTCCCAGTGAAATACTGCCTCTACTGTAATCAGTCATCATGCCAGCATGGAACAAAGTGCTTCATATCTGAGAGTGCCGCTGCATCTTTTTTCACTTTTTTGGATGTTTTTGCAAGCTGTTTTTCGGAACTAAGCACCTTAGATAAGCCGGAATACAAATTTTAGTAATTGCTCTGACAGACATCGTACTGGGAGAAGGACAAGATCATTTGTGAGTAGTGCTGGTTATTTTCTTCTTTGTGAGCTGGTATAGGACAGTGTGTTGCTGGAAGCCATGGACCCCTAGCACCATAGATAACTATACTGCTAGGAGTCCCTCTATACTATAACCAGTACGGGACAGTATGTCGCTGGAAGGCATGGACTCCTAGCATAGATAACCATACTGCTAGGAGTCCCGCTCCTGGCATAAGGTGCAGGCTGGTAAATCCGGCCAACTCAGACTGAGTTTCTCAACTGAACCTCTGTCATGTGAATGTGCCCTTGCTTTGACAATTTTGGTGCATTTAAGCCACACCCCTTTTTCTAAGAAAGTCGAAAACTTTTAGTTAAAACTAGTTGCATCAGATTCCCACCAATAACCACATTAGTGGCTCTTACCATAGTGTTAACGTCAGTCTCCCAGTCTTCACCCTTGTGCCATTTTTCAGCAGTACTGTGCTGGCACAATAGTGGTCCCCTACTTAAGGGTCTGGTCTCTTCAGGCAACCCCTTTCAAAATGTGCCCCCCCCCCCCCCCTTTATGATAGCCATATGTCCTACGGACACGGGTTGACTTCATGGGACATGATTAGACGTTTCAGACTTTGCTCTCCCTCCTCCCCCTTTCTTCTATTCGATATAGGGTTGCATCTTGAATACATAAGTGCTAGCGCCAAGTACAGTATTGTATAGTACAGGAATCTGCTACCACCCCTCGATTCTGCTGACACAGGCAAATTTCCCATTTACATAGACAATTAACTAATGTCCTGGATTACAATGCTTTCCTTGAAGAGGGTAATGTAATTAGCCTGGTGCACTAAGAGTTTCCATTTACTAATGTGAGCCGAGTCAGTATGTTTCGTGAAGATTAATCTGACACCCGCTCATAAAAATGATACACAAAGGTCAGGACGGAGTCACCATGACTGCGCTCTGGCATCGCATATGAGTCACTGTGGTTATGATGTTACTGCCCAATTCAAAGAGCGATGCCCTTATTTTTAGTATTAGAAGTTATTAGACCGTACAGAGATCCGTGTGAAGGTGCCTGAAATTCACCAAACCAAATATTACCCCACCACCACCTTCCCACCTTCATCTGCAATGAACATCTTCCAAAAATCTAATACGTATTCAATAGTAAGGCGGAGCTGACCATATTCAGTGGGTGTGCCCACCTTAAAAGGGACTATCCACAGGGCTTCAGTGTATAATGTGTGGGGTCTGACTACTGGCCCTGATCACTAGAATAGGAGTACATGGGAGATGTAATAGCAATGGGAGGATCGACTCCCACAGCTCAGAGTGCGGCACTCATGAGGTGGTAGGGTCGGAGCAGCAAGAGCAGTGCTGCAGGGATCTGAAGCTCCGCCCCCGGTGCATCAACTACATAATTTGCATAGGACTTTAAAGTTGTTTTTCTCCAAACCTACAAAGGTAACATGAATGACAAAGGTATGATGTTCATCACTGTGATGTGCACTAAATCACAGATGCAGACGTCGCCCCGCCATCAGGGTCCATCTGAATTCACCCCAATGTAAAAACATGATGGACGAAAGTGTCCATTATGTAGTTTACATTAGTGTCAGTAGGAATGGACACAGGCGAAGCGGTGCTGGGGCTCCGTCTATGTCCATGTCTGTTTACTTTGCTGCAGTTAATGTCTGTTGCTGGCATCCTATGACTGATGACTGCAGCAGACATGAACGAACCTTTACAGTGAGATGGTAAACCAGAGCTGTGTGCATGGTGCCCTAGAGGAAATTATTATTTAGCCCTGCTCTCCCTGGCCAATGTCTGTGGAAGTCATTAGTAGCGTCTCACATTTATGATGTTAGATCACAGAGGGAAAGTGATATGGATATCTATTTAAAGACTAGACGGTAATCTGTGCCTCCCTAACTTTGGAATGCATACTATTATTGCTAGGTGTGAACATGACCAAATGCTTCCTCTCTTCAGCTATACTTGTTCTCCTCCATATGTGTTAGCAGGATTCTCTGGGCGAGAAGCTTCTCATGGACTGATTTATTAGTGCAATGTACTGTGTATGGAGACCGTATCCTCTGGCTATTCTGGGGATCAGCTTTATTGTAATAACAGGTGTCCACTATGGAAATCCCGAATGTGTCAGACGCAGATTATGGCAGAATCTGAAATTGTTTTGCACAAGATGACAACTCGGGAATTCTCACATCTCTTGTATATGGCCAATTCATTTGTGAAAAACCAAACAGACGACTCACCAATGCCATCCATTTACGTCTGTTTTTTTCGCTGTCACCTGACTTTGGATGGATGTGTATGGTCTGGACCAGAATAGGACATGCCCTAAAGTTTATCAGAAGGTAAGCACAGATCCATTACATAAAAAAGTGCATGTTCGGGTCCATGAAAAACCGGGGCAGACAGCAGATGGCACGCCTGTGCTGACCTTGCGTTCCAGAGACCCATACACTGCAATGATCAAGGCCGGACCGACAGTAATAAGACACGTCCTGAGTTTTTGCAACCCTCACGGTTCCCACACAGATCCGTGAACATCACTGTGGTGTGAATGGGGCCATAAAAATGAATTGGTGCATGTTCTAACCGTAAATAAGGAAAAAAAAAACGGGAAAAAAAAACCGATGGCACATGGAGCAAAATATACGATTGGGTGCATTAGGCCATAGACTTGGATGGGTCAACGTACAAAAACTGGCAAGAGTTTTGCTGCAGATGGCTGTTTGCTGTATAGAGCTGTGTGTCTGGAGGTAAAAAGGTGCTTGTGACTCTTTAAGCACCACTTGTGACATATTCTTGCAAATGGTATTTTTTATGCAGAATTAGATTTATGATCATTTATACCAGTTTACTGATGCCCCAAATCTTTCAGTGCAGGTGCCCGACCCCTCCAAAGGATGGTTTATAACCAGGCACATCCTGCTGTGGTGCAGAGATGATCAAGACTGGAGTACCAAATGCCAGTCTTGACAAATACCCCCAATTTATTTATTTTACTTATATGGCGCCAACATATTCCACAGCGCTTTTGAGTCCTTCCGTGGGGCCTTGAAAATATCAGACTAGGAGTTTCCAGAGTAAATTTCCACATTTTTTTGCTTCCTATGCCAGACTGGAATGTTCCTTTAACAACCATCTCTATCTTGGATTATTCTTTGATGGTGCGGGGACATGAATGTCAGACTTTCAGCCTGACACTCCTATTTAGTGTGCAGTAGCTGTTGTCGCCTCTAATCCATCCTATTTCAGGGCCAGGGCAGTTTTGGGCCAGAAAGTGCTGCCTTCCCAAAGGTTATAGATAGCAGATGGCCGGCTCATTGTGATCAGATGGGTCGGGGTATGGAGCTCTGTACACTGTAGCGGTGGCGCCGGGGAACATCAGCTCCACTCCCGTTCACTTGAATAGGAGCAGGGCTGCCTCTGGGATACTTAGTATATGGCTTCAGGCAGCCACATCAGCTGATCTTCTTGGGTGTTGGACCCTGACAGATCTGATACGGAGTACTATCAAATATATTCAGATCCTGGACAATCCCTTTAAGGGAATGTTCACATAATCAATGTTTTTGTCAAAGTAATGTCTATGGAAAAAAAAAACTTGAAAGTAGGTGAGCCTAATATAGTGAATGGAGCCATTCACATGTCTGTTTTTTGGTGTACTTTTGTTTTTTTTTTTCTTCTTTTCTCATCTCACCAATATAAGGCTATGGGCTGTAAAAAAACAAACAAAAAAAAAAAACCTGACTACACTGATGTCATCCGTGTGCTGTCTGAGTTTCTTCCATTTTTATCTAGAGTTATTGTTAGGTGATGCTAAAAAATAAAGACTGCACCGTTTTTTTTTTGTTTTGTTTTTTCCCCCTGACCTCTTCAGTCCCGCACAGACGCTCTGGTGATCCCTACCAGTCTACGTTTACCGGCTGCCGACAGGGATGCT
Organism: Leptodactylus fallax; assembly: GCA_947044405.1. Taxonomy (NCBI): domain Eukaryota; kingdom Metazoa; phylum Chordata; class Amphibia; order Anura; family Leptodactylidae; genus Leptodactylus; species Leptodactylus fallax. The sequence continues at coordinate 1,437,727 of CAMRHE010000410.1, forward strand.
GTCACGTCATCTCTGACAGCCAGTGAACAAAGACCGACAGCGGATTACTGCAACCATTTTATGTAGCTGTCCTAGAAATCTTGTCTGAGATAAAAATCTGTTAACTCTTCTGAAGCCAAGATGAAAGGCATCTTAAATTTCACCTCATCTGACATCTCTATTTTAATAAGCCACACCCAATTGACAAGGGAAATGGTAATGCCCCAATGTCAATTTATTCATATATTTCTAGGAGGAACAACCGAGGAACAGCAAAATACAGGGGTATTAGACGAGTTTCTTCAGATTTGTTTTTCTGTTGGGATGAGAAGTTTTTTTCCAAAGCAGAAATGTCAGCATTACTGACTATTACTTTTTAGGCCAGAGGTCAACAAGCTTCGGCACTGCATCTGAAACTACAACTCCCAGCATGCTCTATTCACTTCTATGGGAATTCAAGAACAGCGGAGCAGGTATCCATGCTGGGAGTTGTAGTTTCACAACAGCTGGAGTGCAGAAGCTTGCTGACCTCTGCTTTAGGGTTTGTCCACTAAAGATGTATTTGGTGAAGACTTCCATCTCAGGATGTGAGCAGCGGACTCGTAGAAGTTCTGTCATGGAAAAAATGGGTAAAACATCTGCTAATGTTACTAGTGAAAATATTCACCTCAGCTCAATTTGTGCTGGGTTTTTTTTTTTTTTTTTTTTTTTGATTTTTTTGCACAGTAGATGAATGAATTTCATTTTTGGCATGCCCTTAGGGGGTTGTTCACACTAGGAATTTGACAATGAATTTAGAGAAGAGTGTCACTGTACTTTGCCTTTCCAAATGCTGTGGGCGGATTTTTGACAAATTCCGCATCCAATTCTGTGGTGATGGAAAAGGTGTATTTTCCGCCTTTTGCATTTCAATGGGAGTTCTCAGGCGGAATCCGCGTGAAGAATGAGCAGGACGCTTACTACTACCACTTGCACATAAAATCAGCTACTGTCTCCCATTGCAATGAATGGGAGGCAGATTTCAGACGGAATTTCTACATGTGAACACCTCCTTAATCTGGCCATATGCATGAGCTAGCTGTTGGCCAACCCAAACTATGTATTCCACCTTCACCATAAACATGGACTCTCACTCATGCAGTTTATTTCTGCCAGGCCGTTCTGACCATGGCATTCATCCCATGATCACACAGGATTGGACATATTGAAATCCCTTTTCCTTGCTGCCCGGGGACAGTTGGAAGGCTGCCATACACATTAGATGGCAGCTCAAATTGGATGGTCCAGGCGACATCTAAGTCATGCGTTTGGCCAGCTTTCCTGTAGATATCTGTACTATCTGACCTGCTGCTACATCTGAGAAGGGTCATTGGGATTCACTAGGTTGCCAGAAAGGTGTCTGTAGCACAACAAAGGTTAATAAGGAGTCTATTTTCATAAACTCCTCTGTCATGTGGCCATGTAATCTCACTTCAGGAACATGTATACGACCCGGCATATGATCATGAACCGCAGCTATTCTTGTCCCTTTAAATGTCAGGCGTATCTTAGAGGAAATCCATATGGAACCTTATAGACGTACTGCTGCCAGGAGTGACGGGTAATGGCGAATTGTGGATCCTGTGCTTATGTAAAATCTGTACTATTTTATAAACCATGAGTCACCTTGGATAGCTGATGAGTCAAAATCTGAGCTGCGCACTCCCAGGGTTTGGCTCTGGCACCTCCTGTTCCTCTGACTATGGTGACGTCACGCCTACCGTAGCTTTACACTTGGTGATCTCATTTGCTATGCAGACAATGCATTGTATCCTCAATGCTTTGTGAATCTGCTTTGTACATGAGAAGATTTGCTGTAAAATCCCTTTATGATCCGGCATCTTTCACAACTAGTGTCCATGTCATGGTTAACGCAGAAAGACTAGTAGTCCTGAAATCCAAGATACCTAGTAGGGTTGGATTTCTGTCAACTCTTAGGCTGCAGCAACTCATGGCTCACAACACGACCACATTTACTATCAGTAGATGCGGTGCAGGCACACTCTTAAAGGGGTATGCTCATTTCACGCTTCCATGAGATGAGAATATCTGCGTCTGCGGGAGTTCTGGAAACAGCTGAAAGTGACTGTTCTAGAGGTACCATAAATAGGAAGCACGTATATAGTGTGGCACAGCAGGCTACGTTGTTTCTGTAACTCTCACCTGGTGACCAGGACTTCGAGGAATGTCCCATATCAGCTGTGACTGTCTAAGGCCCCACACTGCGGAAAATTTGCTTTGTTTTGTTGCAGATTTTGCTGCGGGTTTTTTGAGCCAAAGCCAAGAATGACTACAAAAGAAATGGGAAATATAAGAAGTACTCAAAAAAAAAAAAATGTGGCAAAATTTTCAACAAAAAAAAGCAGCTTTTCCGCAGTTTGGGTCTTTAGTCCTAAAGGGATTTTCCAAGCTTAATAATTGATGACTGATGGGTTCCAACACTCGGGGCCCCGGCTGATCTGCTGTTTGGAGAGGCCGCAACGTTCAGGTGAGCTCTGCGTTCTTTTCACTGTTTACCAAGCACAGCAGCTGTGAACAGGCCATGCCTGTCCGCTTCATTTGTCCCATAGCCCGCCGATCTGCAGGGGACCTGTGTGTTGGACCCACTCTGATCTTCAATTGATGACCAATCCTAAGGACAGGTCGTCAGTATATAAGGCCTGGAAATACCTTTAATGCCATGGGGCTGTTAGTCGCTGTGTAGCTGGTATTTTAATGAAGGAGTTTGTTACTATTGTGTGTTTTTGTTCTGCAGGTGTGTTTTATATTATGGAAAGGACATTTTTTTTTATCCATTATTTAAATTTTTGGTTTATTGATTTAATCTTATCTTTTCAGACTATGAGAAGACACAGAAATGAAGTGACCATAGAGCTCCGAAAGGTAATATAAAATATATAATTTGTTTATTAGCTTAGTATAACTTTATGCCGCTTTTGTTGTGTATATTTATCTTATGCGCGCGCGCGCACACACACACACACACACACACACACACACACACACACACACACACACACACGATATGGATATACCAGTCTTTCAGCTGTCCTGAGAGTAGTCAGTCATACATGTATCCCAGGTGGTATTACTGGAAAACCTTGGAGGAGGTTGGAGGGTTAGCTTTTGATGGTACACTTGGCCTTTGTTACTTTATCTTCAGTTTGGCCATTGGTGGGAATCTGATCTCATGGGCTTTGATCACTGGTTTCTTTTTTGTGTGCCTATTTGTTCCGGATATACCCTGTCTTGTATAAATACCCCCTGCTCCCATAGAATCACTACTGAATATTCTGCTTACCGTTTTTCTTTAGAACAAAAGAGATGAGCACCTCTTGAAAAAGAGAAATGTTCCCCAAGAAGAAAGCTTAGAAGATTCTGATGTAGATGGAGACTTCAAATCGGTAAGTGTTACATGTCGGACCGTAAGTTTGAGAGTGACGCAAGCATAGGCCCAAAGGACTGCTACAATTTAAAGGGGTATTCCTATCTGCTCATTTATGGTTTTATCCACAGGATATGTCATAAATGTCCAATAGATACGGGTCCCACCTCTGGAGGAAGCCTGCTTGGTTATTTTATGAAGTGAATGGAGATCCTCAAGTGCGCATTGATCTCTCCCTTCACTGCACATGTGATATTGGGGTCAGGAGCTTCCTATTTTCGAGAAATTTGGGTCCCACATCCAGCAGCCATTTATGACACATCCTGTGGGTATAGCCTTAAAAGCCCCAATGGGAATATCCCTTTAATAAGGAGTTTTTTTCTTTTTTATGGGGTTGCCAACAGCCTCCACATCCAGTCAGGGACTGAATTGAGAAGAGTCTATATAATTTTATAGTATTTACAGCTTTTTTTCCCCCTTTTATGTAACTCCCATAGACTTGTATGTAGTGAGATTCAAACATGTGACTACCTCTCCATGAATATCCCAATAAGTGGGATCTACCTGTCCGATATTTATTGCATGTCCTTTGAAAAGGCTTGTCTGACAGGTACAAATATTTTCTAAAAGGCTCTCATTGGAGCTGATGTGCAGTAACCCTGAACGACCACTACACGGTGTGCAGAGCCATCTGCTTCTGTCTCCATGAACTGTATAGCTGGTGGCTGCTGAGAATGACTGACTGAATATGACCCCAGGCTAACTATACCCTAATTTGTGGACCCATGGCTACACCTACATTTATCAGACACACAATACCTATGCCATGCTCCCTGTAATAATGACAGACATGGATCTCCCTATGAAAGACATTTGTGCTAAAGTTCCTCTATTCATTGTCATGAGAATAAATACATAAAATACAATAAATCATTAGTTGTCCCCTGGAAGAGAATCAAATGGTAGAGACTTAAAGGGAATCCTGTGATATTGACTAGTGTTATACGGCTAAGATATATCACAAGTATCTCATCAATAATTTTACTCCATACTATAGTCCTAGTCTAGTCACTACGTGCTGCATTGATTTACAGTCATATGAAAAAGTTTGGGCACCCCTATTAATCTTAATCATTTTTAGTTCTAAATATTTGGGTGTTTGCAACAGCCATTTCAATTTGATATATCTAATAACTGATGGACACAGTAATATTTCAGGATTGAAATGAGGTTTATTGTACTAACAGAAAATGTGCAATATGCATTAAACCAAAATTTGACCGGTGCAAAAATTTGGGTACCCTTATCATTTTATTGATTTGAATACTCCTAACTACTTTTTACTGACTTACTGAAGCGCAAAATTGGTTTTGTAACCTCACTGAGCTTTGAACTTCATAGCCAGGTGTATCCAATCATGAGAAAAGGTATTTAAGGTGGCCAATTGCAAGTTGTTCTCCTATTTGAATCTCCTCTGAAGACCACCTCCAAAGAGCTGCAGCATCATCTTGCTGCAGATGGTGTCACTGTGCATCGGTCAACAATACAGCACACTTTGCACAAGGAGAAGCTGTATGGGAGAGTGATGCGAAAGAAGCCGTTTCTGAAAGCACGTCACAAACAGAGTCGCCTGAGGTATGCAAAAGCACATTTGGACAAGCCAGATTCATTTTGGAAGAAGGTCCTGTGGACTGATGAAACAAAGATTGAGTTGTTTGGTCATACAAAAAGGCGTTATGCATGGCGTCAAAAAAACACAGCATTCCAAGAAAAACACTTGCTACCCACTGTAAAATTTGGTGGAGGTTCCATCATGCTTTGGGGCTGTGTGGCCAATGCCGGCACCAGGAATCTTGTTAAAGTTGAGGGTCGCATGGATTCAACTCAGTATCAGCAGATTCTTGAGAATAATGTACAAGAATCAGTGACGAATTTGAAGTTACGCCGGGGATGGATATTTCATCAAGACAATGATCCAAAACACAGCTCCAAATCTACTCAGGCATTCATGCAGAGGAACAATTACAATGTTCTGGAATGGCCATCCCAGACCTGAATATCATTGAACATCTGTGGGATAATTTGAAGCGGGCTGTCCATGCTCGGCGACCATCAAACTTAACTGAACTGGAATTGTTTTGTAAAGAGGAATGGTCAAAAATACCTTCATCCAGGATCCAGGAACTGATTAAAAGCTACAGGAAGCGACTAGAGGCTGTAATTTTTGCAAAAGGAGGATCTACTAAATATTAATGTCACTTTTCTGTTGAGGTGCCCATACTTTTGCACCGGTCAAATTTTGGTTTAATGCATATTGCACATTTTCTGTTAGTACAATAAACCTCATTTCAATCCTGAAATATTACTGTGTCCATCAGTTATTAGATATATCAAATTGAAATGGCTGTTGCAAACACCCAAATATTTAGAACTAAAAATGATTAAGATTAATAGGGGTGCCCAAACTTTTTCATATGACTGTATGTGACTACAAAATTCTAATGAATCTTTATTTCCATTGCAGCAAAATGTAACACTAGAAGCAATACTACAGGTATGTACCTCGCTGTGATTTCATGTGCACAAGATCTTGAGTTTACTTTGACTCCATCAGCTAACTTACTTTGACTTTACGGGTATTTTCACATGGTGGAATTTGTACAAGCAGAAAAATTGGGCTTCAGGGGTTTGAAGCTGATTTTTTTTTTTTTTTTTTACTTGACCAAATTCCAACATAGAATGTGCTGCAGAATTAGCCACAGAATTTGCAATTTCTGCCCCAGCCAGGCGGAATTTTTCTGTCTCCCTTTCGCTTCAATGAAGGTTATCAGAAGGAATCCCCCTAAAAATAAAGGATGACGCTTACTTTTTCTGAGAGCTGCAAAAAATCAGCCTTCCTCCCACTGAAATGAATGGGTGGAATTTGAAGCTGCTCCAAATTCAGACATGTGAGAATACACTAAAGTAAGGGTATATTAGCATATATGTCTTCATCAGGCCCTCCGCTTCCATGACATACCCTTGGCACTCTGCAGTTGTGAATCAGAGATGTCGATGAAAACGAACCCTGTAGCATCTAAGGAATAAGTGACCAGGATTGTAGTTATCTATGATCCCGGTATTACACATGGATGTCGGCTGTATAACACAGCTCGCACCCACTGCATTTGGAGCAGGCTCATCTCCGACTATGCACAGTTGTATGTATAACTTTATAAATAGTCATTCTCTGTGAACTATATAGACATGGGGCTGTAAATCAGTGGAGATTTTCATCAGTGCCCAGCAAAATAACATATACATTGTTCTAAAATATCCAATGTCATGTACCAGTCTGCGCCATTTACCGTCTCTCTTTCTGCCTTGTTTCCAGAATGCTACCAGTGATAATCCGACGACCCAATTAAGTGCTGTACAGGCTGCAAGGTAAAGTCATAGAAATGTGCACTAGGGGGCAGTATATCTGCTGAGTGTCTGTGTCCCACTTCCTGACGTACTGGTAAATCATTTTCTCATCTCTCCATATGCTCTTTCTATTTTCAGAAAGTTGCTTTCAAGTGACAGAAATCCACCCATTGACGACCTCATAAAATCTGGAATTCTGCCAATATTGGTGAAGTGTTTAGAGGCGGATGATAAGTAAGTGTGTTATGCCAATCTCTTGGATTTTTAATATGAGCATAGGGACATCATAGAGGGGAGTCCACTGCTTAGGAAAGCCCCTCTATGAGCCAGAATAGAGCATCTCCTGTCCCGGTGGACTTCATCTGAAGGTCTGCCGTGCAATACTACATTACTAGGCCACTCCAGGGGAAACATTTGATAAGAGAAGACTTGCCCCAGCCAACACAGCTGGACCTATGGTGAACAGCTGATCCCTGTAGCAAAAATGCATCACTGAGACCCCATGTGCTTTGGTTGACAACATATTCATAGGATAAATCATTGCTATCTTATCGACACCCGGACCTTGCACCGATCAGCTGATCTGGCTGCTGGAAGCGGTGTATATGGACAGAAGCAGCTCTGCTCCTACTCCAGTGAATGGGAGCAGAGCGGCGGTTCCCCAGCGCCACCACAAATACGGTGTACGGCTCCTAATAAATGTAGCTTTATTATCAAATTGGATCTGTCTCTGTTGCCCTTTAGCAACCATTTACAGCGCTGCTTTCCTTTCTTGTAATGCTCTTTAAAAATTAAAGCTATAATAGGTTGCTATGGGTGACAGACCTTTTTGCTTTTAGACAATTTTCATTGATATACTGTAATTTAAAAAAAAAAAAAAATCCTTTTTTTTTTTCAGTCCTTCTTTACAGTTTGAGGCTGCCTGGGCATTAACCAATATTGCATCAGGAACATCTGCACAAACTCAAGCAGTCGTCCAGTCCAGTAAGTTCTGTGCTGCAATCCACGTGTTACTATTTCATCACGATACTTAGTGTTTGTGTATTTAGGATTATAAGTCTGTGTTGATCATAATATATAATATAATATATGTAATGTGTTTTTAATTATTTTTCTTTTTTTATTGATGATATAGAGCTCCACATACGGTACTTAATTTCCTTTTTGGGCTTTAAAATGAAATACAAAAATTGTACCTCCCTTGAGCAGCCACAAGGGGGAGCTCATTGATCACAGATTTATTCAGCTTCTGTAGGTAGAGCTCAGTAATAACCCTTCTTTATTAAAGAAGCACGCCACTTTTTTGGCCCTACTGTTTCTTTATTGGAGCCTCACTAATGTGCTAAAACTTTTACAGTTCAATTTTTCAGCAGTTATTGGGTCTGTAGTGGTTGTAGTCAATACATTGCTTTTATTGTCCTCTTAGTTATTGCAATACAAGCCTATAGCTTTGGAACCCTTATTTGGGGAGCATTCACATCTGCGTTGTTTAATCCGTTCTTCTGATCTTTTGTAGGGACAGGAGAACGTAATAACAAAGACAGATCAGTCTAAGGCTCTGTTCACATAAAGTTGGGCTTGCAGAAGTTTTTCATCCAGAATTTCTGTTGATACAGATGTGAACATAACCTTAGGCTTCGTTCACATCTGCATCAGAGACTCCGTAGCGGATTCCGCCGAAAATTTGGTGGAGAGAAAAATCCTGCACGGACACCCGGTGGACTCCATTATAGTCTATGGGTAATCGCTGCTTTAGCAAGCAAGCGCGTTGCAAGTGTGAACATAGCCTTAGCTATAAAGAGAGTATGATTAACCTAGAGGCAGGAAAATTGCAGCTAAGACACCCACTAATAAAGAGCGTGCACTCGATTAGTGTAAAGTTGTATCTACAATCATTTGCTTCAGTTTCAGGAGTGATAGGTACGGATGTTCTATGCTGCACATTCATAAATCACTAGAAGAACATCAGATCTATCACTGCGGGAATGTCTCGGCTGTCCTGATACTCCGGTAGTGACCGTTTTCCTTTTGATGACTTTCATTTCCATTGTTGTCTCTCTCCTCTGAACAGAAGCTGTCCCCCTATTTCTGAGGCTTCTTCATTCCGTGCATCAAAACGTCTGTGAACAAGCAGTCTGGGCACTTGGAAATATCATTGGTAGGAATCCTTCATTGTGTTTGCATAGAATATGTCAGTGAATACTGGCACACAGATAATAGCACTTATAGGTACTGTAATCTGTAATGTACTGTATAGAAAGTAAGAGTAAATCCTGGATTGTTGTCACACAGTGTCACACCAGCAGTTTCTTGTGTGTGAGAACCCTTAAAGATCAGTTAGGGAATGCTACCATGCCTACATTTCAGGATCACCCTTTTTGTTTTCCTCCAATAACATTTTTAATGCAGGATTTTTTTGACCCCCTTTTCATCTCCGTAGGTGATGGTCCTCTGTGTAGAGATTATGTCATCTCACTTGGAGTTGTCAAACCGCTCTTGTCCTTCATCAACCCCTCCATCCCCATCACCTTCCTCCGGAACGTCACATGGGTCATTGTCAATCTGTGCAGGAATAAGGACCCTCCGCCGCCAATGGAGACTGTGCAGGAGGTAATAAGAAAGCAAAGCAATGATTGTGTTCTTGTACAACCCAGGTTATGTATCTAGATGTTTTTTTGCAGGTAATATTGTTGTGTGGTGAATAATGTGCACAGTTAAAATGACACAGCAGATCACTCAGAATCTTCTACATAGATCTCTGCACAGTAGGGACTTGTTTCTGCCATTTTCCAATGGGTTTTCTGAGAGTTTATTGGTGGTCTTCAGGTCAGTGGGGGTCCGACTCCTGATGCCCTCACTGATCAGCTGATTGCCTCCACTGATTACCAGGCACAGGGCTGAATATGTATATATGTATGTGTGTGTATAATATATAATTAAAGGGGTCTTTTCTGAGATCACAGTATTAATTGCATATCATTAGGGTAGGCTGTCAATATAGTGGTGGTCCAACTCTGAACATTAATATGACTCGAATAAAAAAAAAAAAATAAAAAAATGCATTTATTCCAACCCTTGATCTGTTGCTTATGTAAGTTTCTTATATTTTCTCTTGTAGATTTTGCCTGCTCTGTGTGTCCTAATATACCATACAGACATTAATGTAAGTATAGAAGTACTCACTTCAGCACTAATATGAGTTTGAGTTAAGGTATGTTCACATGGAGTTTTTTGCAGGCAGATTTTCAGGTGGAATCTTCCTCAAAACGCCTCCCGTTTCAATGGGAGTCAGTAGCTGTTTTTTTTTTTTTTCTTCTAGCTGATTTTTCACCTAGAGAAAAAAAGAAGCATCAGGACCTATCTTCTGGTGATTTCTGCCTTGTAAACCCCATTGAAATGAATGGGAGGCAGAAAAAACACACTGGTAGTCTTTTCTGCCCTTCATTCATTTCAATGGGAATTGCCTGAAGGTAGGTCCTGATGTTCATTTTCTCCTTTAGCTGAAAAAAAATCAGCTTGAGGAAAAAAATCTGCCCGACTCCCATTAAAATAAGAGTTGAGAGGAATTTTTTTTTTTTTTTTTTTTTTGAGACAGATTCCATCTCAGAAATCCGCTTGCTATAACTGTGTGAACTTACCCTTTGATATTCCATACAGTCTGTAATTGTATGTTTTTATTGCTTGTTACCAGTTAGTGTATTATTAGGTAATACATTTCTTGTTCTATTAGTTGTGCTATTTGTTAATATATTTGCGCTTCTTTCCACTTTAGATTCTAGTGGATACGGTATGGGCTTTGTCTTACCTAACCGACGGAGGCAATGAACAAATACAGATGGTGATAGATTCTGGAGTTGTGCCATACTTGGTGCCACTTTTGAGTCATCAGGAAGTAAAAGTTCAGGTGAGAATTATTTTTTTTACTGATCATACCATAGGGGTGGTAGACGGTGTCTTGGGCTAGGGAACCTACGCCTTTTGTGCTCCAGACTGCAAATTTGTATAATGAATAAATGATGGAAAATTAAAGTTATGACTCTCAGAAGATGGGGATGAAAAAAAAAATCTGGTACACTGAAGGCCAAAATAGGCCAAATCCTTAATGGTTTAAAAGTGCTATTGCCATTTGTGGAGAATAGACTTTGAGTGTTAGTTAGGACTGGGCGATTATGACCTAAATCAAACTCATGATTAATTGGGGAATTTACCTCGATTTACAATTAATGGTGAATTAGGTCACACCCCTTTTACATATGAGTATGTGTTGGAAGAACCTCTCAAGTGGAGGGTGGTGATCAAACATGAAAAACAATGTTACTCACCTCTCCTGGGCTCCAGTGTGACTCTTTGGTGCTTCTGGCTGGCGTCAGGGACCACTAAGGCCTGTGATTGGGCCTCAAGCTGGTCATGTGGCTTTGAGATGCATAGACGCAAGCGTCACAACGCTGCGTGACCCATTTAACCACTGAGGCCCACTCACAGACCTCAGTGGTCCCTGACATCAGTCAGAAGAGCCAAAGACACCATGGCTTCGCACCAGAGCCCTGAAGATGTGTGTTACACTGTTTTTTTTTTTTTTTTATGTTTGATCACCCCCCCCGGGCCTCCGATCGTTATACTTTGCGGTCTGAAGAGACCGAAACAGAAATAACTGACTTGAACAAAATCATGTTGGTTATCGTGGTTCATGTTCGGTTTTGGTTATTTTTCAGTCAATCACCCAGCCCTAGCGTCACTATAAAATCAGTTCTTTGCCACATGTCGGCGGCTATCTGTCTATTGGTTATGTATTGAATGTACGCCAGCATAAATCCTTATTTGTGTCTTTGTTTTTTCCTCCCTCTCTAGACGGCAGCATTAAGAGCTGTGGGTAATATCGTAACTGGCACAGATGAACAGACTCAAGTGGTCTTAAACTGCGACGTTCTCGCTCACTTTCAAAATCTACTGACACATCCTAAAGAGAAAATTAATAAGGTATTTTGGTTAATAATGCAAATTAATGCTGTAGATCGCAGCTAGTTAGTTGCTGGTCATTTCACATCAACTACCCTTGTGCTATCATGTTGATGTAAAAGATTTCACATGGCTGTGCTATGGCTACGTTTTAGCATCCAGACCACTTGCAATTCATCTGACCCATAGGGTTATTTGGACTTTATTTTTGAAGTAGGTGTTGATAACTCTTTTCTGACTCCACACAAAATTGGTTCTGACTCCCAACTCCACAGCCCTGGAAGAAAAACAACCGGATAACCCTCTTATACTAAGACCGCACATTGCAGAAAAGCTGTGGTGTCTTTTTTTTTTTTTTTTTTTTGTAGGTTTTGCCTACAAATAGGAGAAGAATAAGCTTCTAAGATTTCCGTTTCCTCAAAAAAGTGCAGCAAAATCTTAACACAATAACGCAGCTTTTAAGTAACTTGTGTCCTTAGTCTTAATCTCATTTCTTATTGCAGAGTGAAGGGCAGTAGTTTGCACATGGACATTACGTTTGTGGTTTTACACTTTCCGGTTTCTTTCCTTTAGGAAGCAGTTTGGTTCCTTTCCAATATCACAGCTGGAAATCAGCAACAGGTTCAAGCTGTTATTGATGCCGGGCTCATCCCCATGATAATACACCAGCTAGCCAAGGTGAGTCCGTGTCTTTCAAGGTGTCTTTTTCCATGTCTTTTAAAGGGGTAGTGTTGCCTCTGTTCTGGAAATGGATACATCTGTATCCATTGTTCACACTAGCATAGCCTGTCTGTTGTCCTGGGCCATTGTAGGATTGGAATGGATATGTGCACCACTACAACAGCGGTCACTTACGGAGCCCGATCGACTCCATTAATTATAATACGATCCCTCGGGTGTCCGTTCATTTAAACTGAAACCGTCAGACAAAAAAAGTTGGACTTCCTGAATTTTTGGACGTACACTGCGGTGAAGTTTCCAAACAGAGACTCCAGTGCAGATGTGAGCGTAGCCTGAGGCTTTTAGTATGTCATTCCTTGGACAATGCTTCATTCCACACTTGAAGCACTTCATTGTGTATATTGTTCTCTTAGCTGGTATCGCTGTTATCTTAAAGGAGTTATTTTTTTAAAAAAGGTCTTAGTGCTATTAATGGGTTAATAAGTACACCCATATACCTTTAGCAGTGTTTTGAGTGATTTCTGGGAGCTCCTGGTATCTTCTGCATTTGTTTACATGGTTCAGCTTCCTGCTACGTAACTTCCACACTAACTCCCTCTCACCTCACTCCCCTCTCCTTCCTCTCTCCCGCCTTCCTCTCTCCTGCCTTCCCTCTCTCCCTCCTTCCTCTCTCCCTCCTTCCTCTCTCCCTCCTTCCTCTCTCCCTCCTTCCTCTCTCCCTCCTTCCTCTCTCCCTCCTTCCTCTCTCCCTCCCTCACATACAACCCCTCCCTGTCTCTCTAGCTATCCCGCCCACTCTTCCCAACCTATTCAGCCCAACCCCCTACCCTATTATATATTTACTTACCGACCCGGGGATATGGGTAAATATACATTTTTGATTAATTATGTTAATTATTTAGAAAGTAGGCGGGAGGGAGGGTGTTTAGATTAATGTAGGGATTTCAGGTTATCCGGGACAACCCCTTTAATGCCTTAATTTTATCCTGGCATAGCTCCACTTTGGAAATCCTTCTCACTAGTATAGTACTTCGATAATATATGTCCTCTGGTGTTTCAGTTTAGGAGGTGACTGGTCCCTTTTTATTTTACATCAACGCTAGAGATTACTGTTTTTTTTCTATTAGGGAAGCTCTGGTGTCTTCCCATAGGAAAGTTGGTCATCTTGACATTTCCTGAAACTGTTTTTCTCTTTCAGGGAGACTTTGGAACTCAAAAAGAAGCTGCATGGGCGATCAGCAACTTAACAATAAGTGGCCGGAAAGACCAGGTAAGCCAAGGATTGCATTCACTTAGCTGTTATATGTCCCCATTATATGGTCTGTATTGCAGCCTCACATCACATCCTAGATGTCTGTCTGATGACCCAAAATAGCAGCATTATAGGGATTTGTGCTGCGGCAAGCTTGGGTCTTTAGACCAGCCATCACCATAGGATTTGTGGCTGTAACATAGTCTGTACCATACAGACATATTTTTGCCATGTGACTCTAGCTTTAGAATGAAAGAGCAGACTACACTAGGTTTGCTGTTGTCTGTAGCCAGTGTGTAAATGTCACTTCTTGTTTTGTACAGGTGGAGTACTTGGTGCAGCAGAATGTTATCCCACCATTTTGCAACTTATTGGCTGTGAAAGACTCCCAAGTTGTCCAGGTGGTGTTGGACGGCTTGAAAAACATCCTTATAATGGCAGGAGACGAAGCTAGCACAATTGCGGAGATCATAGAGGAGTGTGGAGGTGAGGAATTCTTTTGTGAAAATGGTAGTAAAACTGAAGTGGAGCATAACTATAGTGCGTGTAGAGGGTACAGTCACACCAGGGCTCTAGTGCCTCAGGAAGGACTTAAAGTGGTATTTGGGTCACAAAAACTGGAGCATTTTGCACCCCAATGTGAATGGAGGACAGAATGGTCAACGCTCTATTCATTTCAGTGAGATTTCCAGGGATTGCTAAGTGACAGCACTCTCTTTCTCCAACGGTCGCCATTGAAATGAATGGAGCAGTGTCTGCGCTGCCTAACCTGCTTTCCCATTTAAAGGGGGTGCAAAACTCTTCAGCTATTGTGGTCAGTGTGGGTCCCAACAATTAGACCCCTTCCTATCTGCCAGTTACCTCCTAGCTTTTGGATTGGGAGTAACATCATGTTATGAAATACCACTTTAATGGACTAGGGGCTCTACTAAAAATGGCCCACAATTGTCTTGAGGGGCCTGGTGCGGGTTTTGAGGCCCAGGAGATTGGAGATACATGCTGTAAATGAAGCATTGAAACATTGGTAAAGGACTTTTATAACACTTGTCATGTGCATGGTCTGGTCTTGCCTACAAAGCAAGAGATCCTAAAGATTTGTCCATAGATATATATGTATAATTATAAATTACATACAAAAAACATACTTGCAACTACTAAATTTATGCCATTTGCTTGGCTGTAACGAGAGGCTCCGTTCTCTTGATTATTCACTCCCGTGCAAATCTGCACCAGCCAGGAATCTGAGGTATAACTCTCAGCAGTTTTCTGGGGTGGGATATAGTAAATTTGCAGAAAGGGCCATGTGCCACAACTGCTCTTATCTATGCCAGTTTTCTGGTGTCGAAAGATTAGTAAACCCCTCCCCCTATGTACTTTGTTCTGTATGAGATATGGATATATAGTTAACAGTCTGTAGTATGTCCTATCCAGGACTTCACAAAACATGCTACATCGTTTTCTTAATATTTCATCATCTTTATGTCACATATGTACTGACCTGGCTTTGTTCTCTTTCAGGCCTAGAGAAAATTGAAGCGCTGCAGCAGCACGAGAACGAGGAAATTTACAAATTAGCGTTTGAAATCATAGATCAGTATTTCTCTGGAGATGATGTAAGATCCCTTCATTTTTTTTTTTTTTTTGTGTGTTCCTAAAATTGTGTATGTCCCCACCTATAGAAACAAATCACATCTGGCTATTCACAATGTCCACACTTATAAGGTAATCGTCCACATTGTGGCCCATCAATCATACCACCAGAAACACAAAAGACCACAGTAAGCAATCATGAAGATATTTTTTTTTCTTCTATATGTGTGCGTTTTTTTTTTTGTTTTTTTTTGTGGAACTTGTGTGGGGTGGCCAATGATGGGCACAAGCACACAAGTGATCAGGGCCAAAATCTTCCAATCTGGCAGATCACAGGTCTGTTGCTGTGCATTGTGGACACCCATTTGTGTTAATTTTTCAACTGATAATTGGCCAGATTTGGCCATTTCAAGTGACTTCAAGCATATGGGATATTGACGACTTTTACTTAGGATCAGTGGAGGTCCGACACTCCACGCCCTCACTGATCAGCTGTTTGAAGAGGCCACAGTGTTCAGATGAATGCTGCAGCCTCTTTACTGCTTACCATACACAGCGCTGTACATTGTACCTCCGCTGTGTTTGAAGTTGTGGCTCAGTTCCTTTTATTTGAATGGGACTGAACCAGAGTATGGTCTTGTGACTAATGAACATGAGGTCACTGGTCAAGAAATAGGAGCAGACTCTTGAAACGGGAAGAGGAGATGCACGGGAAATGTTACCGATCATAGTCCCCAGCATTTAGCAATAAAACGCTTCATTCACTTCGGCGCCGGGCCTCCATCCAACGCATATTAGTAGGAAATCACTGGGCAGGAAAGTGCTGCAAGCCTGACTTTTTCAGACAGCGATTTCACTTAAAAAAAAAAAAAAATGGGCACCTTACGGAACCTAGTCAGTGGGGTCACTCAGGCTCTGTTCGTGCCCATCTTTGGGGGTCCATTGTTGCCCATTTTTTCGGTCCTCCGATAGACTAAAACCATGGAAATAAAAGCGTAGGTGTGAACATAGCGTAATTGGTACCTGTACAGAGCAGCGCGCCTTCCCGTATGTCCCAAAATAAGATGGATGACAGATTTTAATTGAAATTCTTTTCTGTTCTGCACAGATTGATGAAGATCAAAGCCTCATTCCTGAAGCCACCCAGGGAGGTACCTACAACTTTGAGCCGTCATCCAACCTTCAGGCAAAAGAATTTAACTTCTAAGTGTGTTGCAGTGCAGCTTTTCTCTGTCCCTCGACTTTTAGCACCACCAGACGTCCACCGATTGAAGACGAACCCTAAAAAGAAAAAAAAAAAAAAGCTTCAAGACACAAACGCCTCTTCATTTTGATGCTTCTAAAGCGAACCATGTATCTTTCACTTGCAGTTGCCAAATGTCACTCACACGGACTGTAATTGCATATGCATGAGCTCGGTTTTCTTTGAGAATTCTACCAGACCCAGCTGTATTTTTTACCTTCTCCATTTGGCACTGTGTGCTGACTGCCACAACATTCAGCCTTTTTATTTTATTTTTGTTGTTAAGATAATTTCATAGTGATGGCATATCAGCTTCCTGTGGAAAAAAAGTAGCTTTTCTTGAATCTGGTGCACTGTACATCAAGACTTTGCTATAATGCATACATTGTGGAAGACTCTGCAAGAGTACAGTCTACTCTGAGCCTCCATCTTCCTCCATAGACATTTTCATATTTTGAGGAACTATAAATTTAATGGATACAAAACATGCAAGCCAAAAGATTTTATTCATGAAACTGAATAAAAAGATAACTTGGGTGAATTATTGAGAAAAAAAAAAAAATTCTGTTTAAGAGAAAACTGTAATTATGTCTCTTACTTAGACCGAACTGACCGAAGAAGCAAAACCGCTTTGTATTGTACTGAACATCCAGCCCCGTCCGACCACTTCGACCTGTTTTCCTGCTGTTCTCAAATAACCAGAAGCTCTGCATGGAGATCCCTCCCAAGCTATAGAACATGTCAAACTTGATCAAAAGCTGAAAGCAAGCGTCCTTTAAAAAAAAAAAAAAAAAAAAATTGCGGTAACCAACACCTAAATTGTGGGTGGGGAAAAGAAACCTTGCTTTCAACTTCAGTAGACATGGTATGTTAAGTTTTAGATTTTTTTTTTTTTTTTTTTTTCTTTATTCGGAGCTTTTCATGTTTACTGTAAATTGTCTGAAGTTGTATCCAGTGCTTTTCGGGAAGTGGTTGGAAAATGGCGACTATCTGGACCGGAGCTAAGCAGTTTTCACTTTATGAATTACAAGCTGGCTGGGAGTTGTGGTTCGACAACTGGTCACATTTTATTTTGAAAAGATCCAGAGAAAAGTTTTTAGTTTGGTATCTTCAGGGACATCTGCTTTATAGGGTAGGCTACATGTACACGGATATTTTCATGTGTGGGTCTGTGAGAAAACTGCATGGACGGCTTATGGATGAGATACGTGTGCTGTCTGTCACCTCCGCTGATCCATAGGTTTCATTAAATGGACCCGTGATAATACATGGTCGTAGAATATATGGGGTCAGTGTGCTAACTGCTAAAAACATGGCTAGCAGACTGACCGCACACATTTTGTGTGCCTGGAGCCTAAATGTGTAGACAAGGAAGCGTCAGACTGTTCCCCACCCTCATTCATTATAAGAGGTTGCTATGGATGACCCTTCCTTTTCTACGTCGGATTAGATGGTCACACGCAGGTAAAGCAAGAGATGGTCGTGAATATAGGTGACTGAGTTTATAGGGTTTTTTCCCCCCAAAATTGACATCACTTATTAACAAGATAGGTCATATATGTCTGATTACTGGGGGCCACAGTGATCACTAGAATGGGGGTCTCAAGTACCCAGTTTTATCCTCCTTGAGGTGGAGTCTGAAAGGAGGGGCTGTTGAGCAGGTGCCCTGCCGCTCCTTTTGGTGTCTGTGGGGTGGGTACAGCACTCGGCTCTAAACTCCTCCGCGTTGTTTGCATGTAATGAGGGGGCCCCCAGCCATCAGACATTAAAAAGAAGAAAAAGGGGTAAGTGAAAAATGTCAGTTGTTGGAAAAAAAAAAAAAACCCTTCAAGGCCTTGTGCACATGGTTTTATTACATCCCTATGCAAGCTCTGAATTGTATGGAGCTGTAATATGGCACCCATCTCTGTATGAACCAACATGCAGAGGTACAATATGGCTCCACAAATTTTTGTCTGGTGTGTGCTTCAGAAAAGATGGTGCCATGTTCAATGGGATGCCATATTAGGAAGGTATTCTCAGTGTACAGTGGAATATGGTGTTTGTAGCCATAGGAACTCTGTGTGCCTTCATATAGACTGTGCACAATCCAGCCGTTTGGCATATTTTACCATCCAGTCTCATGCCAATTGGGTTAAAGTGTATTTTCCTAGCCAGATCATCCTCTTCTACAATCTCTGTGTATGGACACGTTTACCCATAGGACAGGTTCTGTACATGTTCATCATAACAACATATGTTGGTAAAAATTAAAGGGGTTTCCTCACACACCCTACCGTTAATTCAGGGAGCTGCCAAAACTATACAGTGGACAGACCCAGAAGCAGGTAGATGGATACTACAGCGCAGATGCTCCTCTTAAAGTGAATGGGAGCTGAGCTGCAGTAACCTGACAGTGTATGGAGCCATCTGTTCATGGCTCTGTCCACATTATAGTTCCGATGGCCCCGTCTCAGCTGATTGATAGGGGTGCCAGGTGTTGGACTCCAGCCAATCCGATATTGATGACCTATCCTATGGGTCATCAATATCAAATGCCTGAAAAACCCCTTTAAGATAAGGCCCCACATGGCAGAACAGTGCAGAAAAACCACAATGAAAAAAGACTACGTTTTTCATTGAGGTTTTGTTGCGTTTTTTTTTTTACACCATTAAAGATATAGGGGAAACGCTCTTGATTCCGCAGCTAAAATGAACATGTGGCGTCTGCAGAAAAATAAAAGCTGCATTTTTTTTTTTTTTTTTTGTGTGAATGAGATTAAATAAAATCTTCACTTTGCTGGGACTGTCAAATGCAGCGTTTTTTACGCGGTAGCCAAAAACACTGCATTTCTGCAACATGGGGAGTCTTAAACTATACGCCTGGAGAAAGAGACAGCATTGTATCACTGGCCCTTAGTCAGTACGGTTCTAGGTTTCTATGGGGTACTGGCATTCCCCCCTTACTTCTGTACGGTCTTCTTACAATAACCTAACAAACTTAGACAGGCAAGCTAGAATTATGGATTTGGTAAACCAGGTTCACGCCAATGGTAATGTTCCGAATCTGGGCAATACGATAAGGTGTTCTGTTTGAACGGCTTTGTTTCAGAATTATATGTTAAGGAAAATTTATATATTTTTTTTTTATTATTTTTTTTTTTTTTGCGGTGGGAGCTGCAATCGCATGAGGAACTAGGAGCTATTTGCGACAGGAAGACTTGGGGCGCAGTTTATTGCGTGCGGCCTTTTCCTGGTGATCTGATGTGAAGGGATAGGATAAATTAAAAATTTATTTTTTTTTTTCTTAGGTAGCAGACTTGGGTTGTGTTTACTGTGATAATGCAATGAGATGCCATCCAAAATTTGTGGATCCGCTTTCCTCTAAATAGTTCAATCTATGACAACACAGCAGGTGTGCATTCATTACAATAAATATATATATATCTGCCAAGGTGGAGCCACTTTAAAGAGGGGGGGGTGGGGTTTGTCTTGTATCGCAAGGTGGATACAAGTGTATGTTTAAACTGCAAGATTTTTACTTGCTACAGAATCTGTTTTACTATAGCAGTCTGGCCTCTGATTATTTATAGGTTTTATAAATTTTAGATTCAATTTCTCTTTAAGGTGGCTCAAAACTTTTTCAACTCTTGTGCACATAAAAAGAAAAAAAAAATGAGTTGAAGTTCATTGTGCCTTTTTTTCTTCCCCCGCCCTGCCATCCCGAGAGTTTTAGAGCTGGCTTCATATCATAGCTGCATCCCATTCACACAGTAGTAGTCTAACATGTGTGGTGTTTTACTTACAGTAGACCGATTTATAGCAGAACTTGATATGGTCACAATATTCAAAAAAAATAAATCTCCATCCCGTTTTTTTTTTTTTTTTTTTGACCATTTTTATTCCATGGTTGAACATTTTCCTTTTTAATTTGTACAAATGTTACATTACATAAATATACGTGTACATAGATATATATATAAGCTGCATTTGGCCGCATTGTTTCTTCCTAGGGTTTCCACAAGTCATTTCTATGTATTTTAATTGGCGGAAACACTTTCTAGGCCTCCACTGGAGAGGAATAAAGACTTCGGTGTGTATATAAATGCTTGAAAGTGGAGTTGTCATCTGAGGTCGGTTCTCTAGGGATGGGTGACCCCCCCCCCCCCCCACATAGGTCGTCGGATCCCAGAGAACCAGATGGCAAGTTCTCTTTTAAAGCCCTAGCAAACTGGGTAGCTTTATTTGTGACCTTATTAAGTTTTGATAGGGATTGCATAATGTGATAGTTACAAAAAACAAAGATTATTGCTGCACTTTTTGTTTTCAGAACAGTGTTTGGAAAAATGCATATTTTCTTTTTTTTTTCTTTTTTCTTTTTTTTATTAACTGTTTAGACTAAAATGTTCTTTCAAAAGAGGCATCAAAATGTGTTCCTAATTTTGTATATGGGCTTAGGTTTTGTAACCAATAAAAAGCTGCTATCAAATACTATATCGTACTCCCTTGTGTCCGTTTTTTATTTCTGGTTCTCCTACAACTCCCCTCCCCACCCTCTGGGTCCCTCCCTACATAGTGCTGATGAAGATCTCTTATCTGTCTTCTCTAAGGGACCAGGAGTGCAGTGACATAATAGGTGTATGTACAAAGATTACCTGCTGAGTTATAAAACTCTCCTGCCTGTCCTTCTCATCTGTGTGTGCTGTGTGCAGAATCTCCAGTGTTCTTCTATGATCTACAGCTTCATACCGCTCTCCCCTGCTTCCTGCTTGTAAGAGCCGACAGTGAGAAACTTATCACAAGCAGGAGGAAGCTGCATCACATATAAATACACAGAGAACGGGTGCAGGGGTACCCATCACTACCGGCCCTGAATCCAAAGGTCCTTCTGCCATATAAAATATACCGCTGTTCTAAATTATACAAAACAGGTAGGAGCCACATTATAGATTTTGCATTGTGGCCCAGAAGCTTCAAGCTATATCTCTGGTGTCTGATCGAACTCACATTGCACAGAACTCTTCGGCCCCGATCACTTGTTACTATTAGGTAGCACTTGCTATGTTTGATTTTGTGTGATGAGACTCTGTCTCCAAGAAGCCTATAGGATAGTTAAGATGACTTGGGAAAATATTTATATCCTGTCTTGTATTCACTCCTGCAGAGGTCTTGCACTATATTAAGGTTTCTAAGAAATGGAGGACTTCGCATCTCCTGGACCAGTTCTTAGGCCGTAACAAAGGGAAAGCCGCTAGTAAAGGTACAGTTAGCAGATGGATCAAGTAGTCTATTCACTTACACTAGGTTCACACTAGCGTTCGGGTTTCTGTTCTTCGGGTCTGCTTAGGACCAGAAACCCTATCTGCTTATAAAGCGGTTACCTATGGGCCCCATAGACTATAATGGGGTCTGCCCAGATTCCGCTCGAAATCCACAGATATTTTAAGCAGAATGGGGGACGGAGTCCCCAAACTGTCACACAATGCTAGTGTGACTGCAGCCTGGCTGCATCCTGAGCAGAAATGGCAAATACATCCCTATAGCAGATCAGTAAGGTCTCCCCATACAATCCTTAAACAAAGAAAGAAAGAAAAGGAAAGAAGGACCCTCAGGCCACAGTCACACCCTCATAAGGTTTCTATTCTAATTCTCTATAGATGCCATCATGGATGAAGGGGTAAAAGTCAGATTACTCTTACTGGTAATTTATCCATGACTGTGCCCTGTCATTTCCCTTCCCTTTAACTGCTGCTTCCTTATCCATATACATATATATTCTACAGCGAAAAAAATCATCAAAACGGATTTGTGGAAAACAGACTACTGGTAAGTGTAATCTGCTCTTCTAAAGTTATTCACCGCATTTATCTTTGTATTGTTTGCACCTTGGGGTATATTGGAGTTGCAGAACTTAAAGGTGTAAGGACAGAAAAGAATTTCAAGATCCTGTCTCGGTGGTACCGGTGCCCGGATTTCCTCCACAGAATTTATCCTGCTGTGACTGACCGGTGTTGGCGCTGTGGTACTGAGAAAAGCACCCTATATCACATCTGGTGGGAGTGCAACGTTCTCAGGCCCTTTTGGGACGTGGTGTTCACTCTGTATGCTAAAGTGTGTGGTCGCACCATCATAGCAACTCCCCAACTGGCTCTTCTTTCAGTTATCCCTGGCGGAATCTCTGCGGTGAAAAAAGACCTCCTGCGACTCTTTCTCATGGCTGCTAGAACCGTCATTCCCAGGCACTGGCAAAGCACTGTTTCGCCTTCTCTGGTTGAATTTCTTCAGGAGCTTCTCCTCATAAGGAGAATGGAGGCCCTGGTGGCGGAGGATTCCCCCGATCCCTCCAAATTTGATGCTCTCTGGCGAGTTTCCTTCCTTCTTTTCCTGATATATTGATACCCTGCTGCTTCTTTCTTCTCTTTTTCTCTCTTCCGTCCTTTGGAGGAGGTTATTGGTTGCTCTTCCATCTCTCTGTTCCCCTCTCCCTATTTCTATCTAGTATATGTTTTCCTGATCGTAGTTCCCATTGTGTGTTCCTTTGTCTGTTTGTTCTTCTCCCATTACTTTTAAGATGTTGCTTTATGGTCCCGTATATCTGGGCCTTCAGTTCTTCTGGTGTTGCGCTGTGCTCCACAGCTTTAGCTTGGGTCTTATCCCAAGCTTCTTGTGTTTATAGGCGAGGCCTGTGTGCTTTCGCGTCATTTGATTGCTCGCACTATTTTGTTTTCTTTTCCACTGTACTTAAAAAATCTTTAATAAACTTTGATTAAACTTAAAGATGTAAGGCAGGGTGCACACTACCGTTGGAGTCCGTTATGAAGGTGTCCGTTAAAAAAAAAAAAAAAAAAAAAAAACGGACACCTATCATAACGGACACTAACTGATGTTAATGTGTCCGTTTTTTTAACTGATCCAATTAATGGTTCATTTAAAAAAAACGGACACATTAGCATCAGTTAATGTCCATTTTTTAACACTGTCCGTTTTTTTTTTTTTTTGGTTTCTCCTTTCTGAGCATGCGCAGAAAAAAACGGACATAAAATAACGGACAGTAACTGATGTCTATCAGTTACTGTCCGTTATAAGTCCGTTACCCATAGACTTCAATGTTAAAAAAATAACTGACACTTGCTGTCCGTCAAGAATCGGTTTTTTTCAAACAGACAAAAAGTCCTGCATGTAGGATTTTTTGTCCGTGAAAAAAAAAAAATGGACTTCTGACGGATTTGGTGTAAACGGACACTATATAAAAACCCATTGAAATTAATGGAAATTTTAACGGATTTCTGACGGTTCAGCTAGTGTCCAATGCTAAAGTCTTGTAATGGACAATAGCAACGGACACTACTGACGGTCACCAACGGTAGTGTGAACGCCCCCTAAGGACCTTTGGATCAGTGATGCATTATTTCAACCCATCAGCCTGCAATATTTGATACTTTGTATAAGTGTTGTCGGTCTGATACCAGAAGAATTACATTTGCAAGCTTTTAAAGCACAGAGGCTCCTTCTTCAGGCATTCCCAAATGAGTGAAAGCTTGCAAATGGAATTCTTCTGGTTAGCCAATACAGGTATCAGACCGACAACACTTTTGCCTTTTTGACAAAAGTATCTAATATTGCATGATTTTTTTCTGGCTAACATGCTGCTGCACTATTTTTCACCTTGAATTTCTTCTAGTCCAGAATTTAGTTGGCCCTTGAACATGTAGTGCCCCTGTCCTCTGAGCCTTGAGAACATTCCAGGTAGAGTTCATACTAATCTCGGTGTCCACTCAATTTTTGCAGGTAAAACAATGCGGTCAAAAAAAGCTCCTTACATAACCACAGCAGTTTGGAGTGTGTTGTGTTCTTAGGTTACAGCTCAGTAAGTGCTTGCTCACAAGTAATTTTTTCTTGGCCAAGTGTACACCGGAGAAAAATCGATTTGAATGGATCCTTCATAAACATGAGTCTATTTAGGGATCCGTGAAATCTGCTTGAGAAATGACGTGTTTTATTACGTCTCGAATCGGTCACACGGGCCTTTAAAACAACAGTCATGTGAATAGATCTGTTAAAGTCCAGGGGGTAGGGGGCCTGTGCTGGCCAATAAACCAATGGCCAGCACACGGCCAAGGAACCCTGTCATATGAATGAGCTCTAACACCTCAGGTAAAGCTCTGCTTCTTAGATGTTTGGGTTCCAAACTACGGTGTAACACAATTTGCCTTATTATTGTGCTAAACGTACTTGGATGCAAAGGGTTATTGGAAAGGAAGTATAATAGAACATACACAGTATATAGCTGTGCAGCCATCTGGAGCGGCACCCTGTTACCTCTCGGGTATTGATGTTATGGGTTGGATCCCTACCCCATCAGTGAAACTGGCACCCCAGTTTTTGAGATGCTCTTGGGGTTACTTTATTTGTGAAGATATGATCCAGGAAATTATCTGTTCTTTGATGATTTGGTCAGAGTATGACCTCCGTCAGAAGCCTACATCCACATGACCATTGTGCAAAATAGGTGTGAAAAAACGTAAATTTTTCACGGTTATTTTACAACCAAGGAGCGGCCGTTTTCACAGATCCCTCATACATTGCAGTGTATGGAGGGATCCGTGAAAACAGATAAAAATAGAGCATGACCTATATTTTGCACGGACCGTCAAAAAATATCGGTCATGTGAATGGCCCCCAATCACATACATGAATATTAACACAGGGACGTGACGGCCATTAAAAAAGCACTTGTCACACAGCTGGTTTCAATGATCGTGTGAATATAGGGTAAGATTGTTGGACTGTAGAGAAGATATCCTCAGCACTACTTGTCAAATGGGGAACTCCTGCAGTTAGATGGCGCCATTCTCCAGCTTCTGATGGTCATACTGAAGTGTCAAAAACTATATAATTACCTGTGCTGCCATCTAGTGGTGGACAGTTCTCTTGTCATGCAATTGCTGTGTAAATAAGCCATCCTGAGACCATCACAATAGGGTTCCTACAGATATCTTGTCTTCAGATGAAAAGTTCAGAGACTGATCTTTGATTTTGCAGACTTGATAACATTTCAAGGTCTTTTCTAGGTGTTTGAACTATACAAAGGGCAAGTCTGAGTCATGTTTCAGGACTTCTGGATCGCTAAAAGCTTCTTCCAGCCAAAGAATTTCTGTCTGACTTCAAACCACATGAAGTATTTTTTGTATATTTTGTTTCTGAAGGTGCGTTCTTGCAATGAAGCTGCCTCAAGGATGAAGTATTTGCTGTGGGTCTGTCTTCTCCCACTCCTGGTGATTCAATTGGTCAATTCACGGCCAATGAACTCAGTGGTGTGAATAGGAGCTTACATGCCTTCGGCCACTTTCACATGGCAGCATTTTGATCAATATTTGTAAGTCAAAGCCATGAAAGGATCCAACATATAGAAGAGGTGAAAGTATTCTTATTATGTGCAGGTTCCACTCCTAGCTGACAAATACTGAATTAGACTGAGGCCAAAACATTGCAGAAACGCAGCTTTTTTGTTGCAGTTTTTGCTGCAGTTTTTTGAGCCAAAGCCAAGAAGGGCTACATAAGGAATGGGAAATATATAGGAAACTCTTATACTTCTACATGCTGCTCAATACACGCCTGGCTTTGGCTCAAAAAACTGCAGCAAAATCTGCAACAAATAAAGCTGCGTTTCCACAACGTGGGGCCGTAGCCTTAAAAAGAATAAAAATATGAAACTGATCAGGATACCAGAATACTGCCTGAGAATGAGGCCTTAGGGACATTTCATACTAACTACTTTGCTCTGATGTTGTACATGATAGAATCGGACAGCACATGGACCCATTAAAGTCAATGGGGCCATTATCCCTGTACTGTGACATCACTGTGTATATTATCCCTGTACTGTGACATCACTGTGTGCATTATCCCTGTACTGTGACATCACTGTGTGTATTATCCCTGTACTGTGACATCACTGTGTGCATTATCCCTGTACTGTGACATCACTGTGTGTATTATCACTGTACTGTGACATCACTGTGTGCATTATTCCTGTACTGTGACATCACTGTGTGTATTATCACTGTACTGTGACATCACTGTGTGCATTATCCCTGTACTGTGACATCACTGTGTGTATTATCCCTGTACTGTGACATCACTGTGTGCATTATCTCTGTAGTGTGACATCACTATGTATATTATCCCTGTACTGTGACATCACTGTGTGCATTATCCCTGTACTGTGACATCACTTTCTATATTATCTCTATGCTGTGACATCACTGTGTTTTCACAGAGTGGAGCCCCATGATTACTTGTTACACCCCCGCTTCTATGGACAGGGGCCTCTCTTTTTCTCTCACTGGTTGTCATTTCTTTGATTAGTTGTCATTAGTGTGTTATCTCTCCAGTTGTACAATGCTGCAGAATATGTTGGTGCTATATAAAAATTGTTGATTGTTAAGACTGCAGATTGTCTAGAAGCAGGTATGAAAGTTACGAGGTCGTAGGTCAGGTCTGACAAACAAGTGCTTAAAGGGGTATTCCTGAGGTCTGCACCTACCTTGAGAACGGGGTCCCTGAATTATTATATCATTCGGGTACTATTATGTAGGGGTGCTATGGTTTGGTATGTTATCGAAAAATTGGTGCTGACTTACATGTGGGCACTGTTTTTTTTCTCTGTTATGGGGGCACCATGGCAGGGTGTGTTATGGAGAAACTATAGCTGATTTTTATGCAGACATTGCTGTTGGCTCTTTTATGTGAGCTCTATGGTGCGTTATGGGAGAAACTGTGGCTATGTGCTTCCTGTTGTTATAAGGGCAGTATGGCTGAAGTTCAGGCAGGCATTGTTATGGGGCACACTAACATGGTGTGTTAATAACAGACTTTGGCAGAGTTCTATGTGGGCACCTCTGATGGCTCTATTATGGTTTGTTACTATGTTGTTATAGGGACACTGTGGCTGAGGCTACTGCTTTTCTAATTGCGGGTACTATGGCTGTGTGGTTACTGTTGTTGTTATGGGGGTACTATGTCTCTGTGGTTACCATATTGTTATGGGGGCTCTGTGGTTACTGCTGTTATTATGGGGTCACTATGGCTGTGTAGTTACTGCTGTTGTTAGGGATACACTGACTGTATAGTTACTGCTGTTGTTAGGGGGATACTATGACTGTGTAGTTACTGCTGTTATTATGGGGATACTATGACTGTGTAGTTACAGCTATTATTGTTATGGGGCACTGTGGCTGTGTAGTTACTGCTGTTATTATGGGGATACGATGGCTGTGTAGTTACTGCTGTTATTATGGGGGCACTATGGCTGTGTAGTTACTGCTGTTGTTATGGGGGTACTATGGCTGTGTAGTTACTGATGTTGTTATGGGGGCACTATGGCTGTGTAGTTACTGCTGTTGTTATGGGGGTACTATGACTGTGTAGTTACTGCTGTTGTTATGGGGGTACTATGACTGTGTAGTTACTGCTGTTATTATGGGGCACTGTGGCTGTGTAGTTACTGCTGTTGTTATGGGGATACTATGGCTGTGTAGTTACTGCTGTTATGGGGATACTATGGCTGTGTAGTTACTGCTGTTGTTATGGGGCACTGTGGCTGTGTAGTTACTGCTGTTGTTATGGGGGTACTATGACTGTGTAGTTACAGCTGTTATTATGGGGGTTCGATGGCTGTGTAGTTACTGCTGTTGTTATGGGGGTACTATGGCTGTGTAGTTACTGCTGTTGTTATGGGGTACTATGACTGTGTAGTTACTGCTGTTATGGGGCACTGTGGCTGTGTAGTTACTGCTGTTATTATGGGGCACTGTGGCTGTGTAGTTACTGCTGTTGTTATGGGGATACTATGGCTGTGTAGTTACTGCTATTGTTATGGGGATACTATGGCTGTGTAGTTACTGCTGTTGTTATGGGGATACTATGGCTGTGTAGTTACTGCTGTTGTTATGGGGATACTATGGCTGTGTAGTTACTGCTGTTGTTATGGGGCACTGTGGCTGTGTAGTTACTGCTGTTGTTATGGGGATACTATGGCTGTGTAGTTACTGCTGTTGTTATGGGGCACTGTGGCTGTGTAGTTACTGCTGTTGTTATGGGGGTACTATGACTGTGTGGTTACAGCTGTTATTATGGGGATACTATGGCTGTGTAGTTACAGCTGTTATTATGGGGTTCTATGGCTGAGTAGTTACAGCTATTGTTATGGGGGTACTATGACTGTGTAGTTACTGCTGTTGTTATGGGGATACTATGGCAGTGTAGTTACTGCTGTTAATATGGGGATACTATGGCTGTGTAGTTACAGCTATTGTTATGGGGCACTGTGGTTGAGTAGTTACAGCTATTCTTATGGGGGTACTATGGCTGTGTAGTTACTGCTGTTGTTATGGGGCACTGTGGCTGTGTAGTTACTGCTGTTGTTATAGGGATACTGTGGCTGTGTAGTTACTGTTGTTGTTATGGGGATACTGTGGCTGTGTAGTTACTGCTGTTGTTATGGGGATACTATGGCTGTGTAGTTACTGCTGTTGTTATGGGGCACTGTGGCTGTGTAGTTACTGCTGTTGTTATGGGGGTACTATGACTGTGTAGTTACAGCTGTTATTATGGGGATACTATGGCTGTGTAGTTACAGCTGTTATGGGGTTCTATGGCTGAGTAGTTACAGCTATTGTTATGGGGATACTATGGCTGTGTAGTTACAGCTGTTATTATGGGGTTCTATGGCTGAGTAGTTACAGCTATTGTTATGGGGGGTACTATGACTGTAGTTACTGCTGTTGTTATGGGGATACTATGGCTGTGTAGTTACTGCTGTTAATATGGGGATACTATGGCTGTGTAGTTACAACTATTGTTATGGGGCACTGTGGCTGAGTAGTTACAGCTAATGTTATGGGGTACTATGGCTGTGTAGTTACTGCTGTTGTTATGGGGCACTGTGGCTGTGTAGTTACTGCTGTTGTTATGGGGGTACTATGACTGTGTAGTTACAGCTGTTATTATGGGGATACTATGGCTGTGTAGTTACAGCTGTTATTTTACAGCTGTTATGGGGTTCTATGGCTGAGTAGTTACAGCTATTGTTATGGGGGTACTATGACTGTGTAGTTACAGCTGTTGTTATGGGGATACTATGGCTGTGTAGTTACTGCTGTTGTTATGGGGCACTGTGGCTGTGTAGTTACTGCTGTTGTTATGGGGGTACTATGACTGTGTAGTTACAGCTGTTATTATGGGGATACTATGGCTGTGTAGTTACAGCTGTTATTATGGGGTTCTATGGCTGAGTAGTTACAGCTATTGTTATGGGGGTACTATGGCTGTGTAGTTACTGCTGTTGTTATGGGCATACTATGGCTGTGTAGTTACTGCTGTTAATATGGGGATACTATGGCTGTGGAGTTACAGCTATTGTTATGGGGCACTGTGGCTGAGTAGTTACAGCTATTGTTATGGGGGTACTATGGCTGTGTAGTTACAGCTGTTGTTATGGGGGTACTATGGCTGTGTAGTTACTGCTGTTGTTATGGGGGTACTATGACTGTGTAGTTACAGCTGTAATTATGGGGGTACTATGGCTGTGTAGTTACTGCTGCTGTTATGGGGCACTGTGGCTGTGTAGTTACAGCTATTGTTATGGGGGTACTATGACTGTGTAGTTACAGCTATTGTTATGGGGATACTATGGCTGAGTAGTTACAGCTATTGTTATGGGGGTACTATGACTGTGTAGTTACTGCTGTTGTTATGGAGATACTATGGTCGTGTAGTTACTGCTGTTGTTATGGGGCACTGTGGCTGGCTAGAAAGGATTTGCCCAGCACTGCATTCAGCACCATTATAAGCTGCAGCCCCATGTACTCATGTACTACTACCCCATGTATGTGCTGCAGGTGATAACTACTCCCATCCTCCGCAGGCTTTGCTCTTTGTCCCCCT
This sequence comes from Leptodactylus fallax, assembly GCA_947044405.1. Taxonomy (NCBI): domain Eukaryota; kingdom Metazoa; phylum Chordata; class Amphibia; order Anura; family Leptodactylidae; genus Leptodactylus; species Leptodactylus fallax. The sequence goes on from CAMRHE010000410.1 coordinate 1,468,183, forward strand.
TCCACCACTATCAGTTTGCTGCTGGGAGTGGCTGGGGGAGGATTGTACATGGGGAGATCCTGTATACAGCCAGTCAGCTGTGGGAGTAGGTGGGGGATTGTGTGCCCAGTGAAGGAGCCCCCTCCCCACACTGTGCAAGGCTTTACCTGCAGTGGAGGAGGGAATCCCCGGGACTAGCAGCCATGGCAGCTGCAGAGCAGGCAGAGGGGGCACCACTTGTGAGTGTGGTCACTGTGTACTCCCTGGCAGCCTGCGCTGCTCAGCTGGCACTGGGCTATGTGCTGGCACAGCATCTGGGGAAGAGGTGCTCCGGCACTGACAGATGGGTGCTGGTCTGGCTTTTCTATGATGCCATTGTGCACTTCACTCTGGTGAGTAGTATCATGCAGGATTATGTGCAGGAGATGTAATGCAAAGCATGTAGATTAGATAGATATGTCCAACCCCACCACCAGGAGGCGACTGCAGCTTTACAGAAAGGGGTGTAGTATATGTTTCTGTTGAGGTTATGTATGGCAGGATACATACACTGGCAAACCTCAGCTGCTCATTTTTCACTCCTCAATTCTTAATCTTTTGCTAAGTTCACATTGGCATTGGTTGTCAGTTGTTCTGGTCCAGCTGAGGACCAGAACAACGGACAGGTGGACAACAAAAATAGGGGTGACATATGAAGCCTGACAGAACCGACTGCCTATAATGGGGTCTCTTGGCTGTTTGTCGTTTTAAAACCGAAACTGGTGGACAAAAAAAGCTGTAACAGAGACTCCAGTGCAAATGTGAACGTAGCCTTACTTTCTGGTTCATTCTGCAATTGATGATGGCTGCTATAAAGAGATATATGCATCTATGCACACCTGTATGGCTGTACAGAGGTCTATAGATCTGCTGTGTATGTTGTAGTCCATAGACTGCAGAGCCCGCCGGTACATTTCATTTTGGAGGCCTACTATACAACTACATGTAAATGTCACCTGGTCCTTGTTTGCAAATTCCTAATTTTTTTCCAGCAGTAACTTACTGCCTAGCTGTTGCCTCTGACTGTTTCTGCCTGGCTCTTGCCTTGACCTATGGCCCTTTTAGCTCTGTGTAGATGTAAATGTCATCTCAGCTGCCCAAAGTGTCTGCAGTATATAAAAAAAAAAAGGTAGTTTCTTAAATAATCTACCTAGGATATACTGAGGCATAGCCTGGCTCAGATGCAGTACAATAAATGCCCATGTTTCATTGGGGCCCAGTCTGGATTTGGGAGCCACTGGGCAATTTACCTTTAGGCTAGTCCGAGTCTGATAGTCAGTGTTGTATGGATATGAATATACATCTATATTATTATTATTATTATTTATTTATTTATATAGCACCATTAATTCCATGGTGCTTTACATTTGAGGGTTTACATACGGTACACAAAATATACAAACAAATACAATACTAACAGTGACCAACTGGCACAGTGGGATAGAGGGCCCTGCCCGCAAGGGCTTACAATCTATGAGGGAAGAGGGATAGAGACAGAAGGTGAGGGGAAAGGCTGTTCAGGTGGTGGCAGGGGTGTAACTTGAGGAGGTGCAGTCGCTCCGGGGCCCAGGAGCCTTAGGGGGCCCATAAACTCTGGCATCGGTATTGAGATTGCAGCTTCCATCTGGCCCATAAACCAAGGAGACCCCCAGATTACTCTAACCACACTAAGGTTGATTAAACTCCTTAGCACCCGTAACCATCACAATCAAGAATTCGCTGTAGGGATGAGGTAGGGGGCCCCGGACAAAAGATAGCACCGGGGCCCACAAGACTTTAGTTATGCCACTGGGTGGTGGTGTGGTGACAGTAGTGTTATTGGAGGTTGTAGGCCTTCCTGAATAGATGAGTCTTCAGGGCCTTCTTGAAACTTGTGTAATCTATATTATGGTGATCTTAGATCTAGAAAAGAATGTATAGAGAATAAAGGTATGTTCACACTATATCTTGTATTCCACACCAAAATCCATGTGAAAACCACAGAAAAAAACACATTGAGCAGTCACAGACGGATTAACCCCATTGAATAGGACTAATCCACATGCGGAATTTGCAGCATGATAAACTGCAAATCCACATCACATCTATGGATCAACCCCATTTATAAGGCAAGAAATCCCACTTATTAAACCTGACAGGGCACACCTGTGAAGTGAAAACCATTTCAGGTGACTACCTCTTGAAGCTCATCAAGAGAATGCCAAGAGTGTGCAAAGCAGTAATCAAAGCAAAAGGTGGCTACTTTGAAGAACCTAGAATATAAGACATATTTTCAGTTGTTTCACACTTTTTTGTTAAGTATATAATTCCACATGTGTTAATTCATAGTTTTGATGCCTTCAGTGTGAATCTACAATTTTTATAGTCATGAAAATACAGAAAACTCTTGGAATGAGAAGGTGTGTCCAAACTTTTGGTCTGTACTGTATATGGGACAGTGACTGACAATATCTGTAAGGGGCTGTGGAGTATGTTTCTGCTATATAAGTAAGCTAAATAAATAAAGCTCCTAGAAATGGACTGGGCAAGTTGGTCATTCTGACCCTAAAGCTGGCCATGCACATCAATTTTCAGTGATTTCAGCCAATGGTCAGATATGTAGGTACCACAAACGATCAAAAGCAGTTCAGTCATGTTGGATATTTTTGGCAGACTGTTGGCAAAAAATATGAGTGTCTGGATAATCGTCCACTTTTGGCCAATCAGCATCCAACTTGCACAGACTTGTTGGCCAGTTGCAGACAACCGTGGGGATGTTTCCGTGTGCTGCCAGTGCACCCGCCGTGCTACTGCAGCTCCTTTCATTAAATGAATAAGAGCCACAGAAGCAGGGGCCGCAAAATAGGACAGGAATAGAACCTGCTCTACGTGATGCGCCCCGAACACGTGACCGTGAAATTCACGGTCGTGTGTACGGGCACATAGAAAAGAATGGGTCAGTGTGCTATCTGTGAAATACATGGATAGCACACTGACCCACACCACGGTCGTCTGCAAAAGGCCTTACTGTGACTGATCCCATTGTCAGTCAGACATGCATGAAAGCATTGTCAATTTCTAGAGGGCCCTATAGTATATATGAAATCTTAGGCATATAGAAAATACTTGGAACATTCAGATACCATATTATGAAGGTACTACTTGGGAAGAATAACTTTGCCGTGGAGTAATGTATAGTCCACCATACAGCGGCACATGATGCTTGTGACCTGTAGAGATGGTGTACTCTGCTATGTATATTCATCCATACTCAAGATGTTGAGCTGACAACCTGACGGATCTAGTCTGAATGTTGTCAGCAGTTCTGGTATAGCTTGACAATGTGCAGCACTAATCTCTATGCCTCTTGTCTGTGCTTCCAGGAGGGCTCCTTTGTTTACCTGTCCCTAGCGGGCACAGTTGCCACTTCGGAGGGGGCTTTGGCTTCTCTGTGTAAGTATTTCTCAAGGTAATATACGGCACATCATCACATCTAACAATTGTTTTGTATCACATAGAGCCAGCAGGAATATATATATGGAAGGATACTGTAAATTACATGTCCAGTGGCTATAGCAGACCTAGGTTTACTGGCCACATTGGATTCAGTTTGTCATTGGCTATGGTTACTATAGTATATGCCGTCAGGAATTACATTATTACCATATGATACAGATTCAGTGATGTCGCCTTTACATATCGATGGCAAACATACTAGTTAGGATTCTCTGACATCCACGATTTCAGCATAAATATACACAATATCTTTTGGTCAGCAGTCGATATGTGTGTATGGCCAACTTCACATTGACTAAATAGTCACCACCAGTTTCCATTGTATTTACTTGCATTAATCCATTGCACTGTTGTGTGCTATATGTATCGCCCACAATCTGCAAAACAAGATTCACTTGTGATTCTTTTTCTTGCTTGACAGGGAAGGAATATGGAAAAGCAGATGAGCGTTGGCTGCACTCAGACCCCACCATCGTATCGCTGGAGATCCTCACAGTGGTTGTAGATGGGCTGTTGGCTGTAGTCTTGGCATATGCCATCATAAAGGATAAGTACTACAGGTGAGAGCCATCCTGCAGTGCATCATGTGAGCAAATGAAATGGAGCCTGTGTACCATCTAGTGGTGGAAACTGGACAGTACAAATGTATGTCGCATAAGTGTAGTCTAGTCACCTAAATGGGTTGTACAAGACTATAAACAAGCAATAAATAAAACATTGAGCCCTTTTTGGCTTTTTTGCTTTTACAGCAGAAAGCCACTCTTAGGTTTTGCTGCTCAGCCTTGAGTCCACAGCCTTCCTCGTGGTCACCCTTAGCAGCAACCAAAGGCTTTGGATAACCAGAGATCAGTCTACCATGCCACTAGAGAGTAGTTGGGGGGACTTTGGCCCCCGTTCGTCTTTGCAGAGTTGACCTCATTCAGCCACACTGGAATGATTTGGTTTTAGCTGTTGCTGCTGAAGATGGCATAAGCCAATATTATATAAAAAGGTGCTCCAATCTCAGTCTTTAATGGCTAAGATCAGAATACCCACCATGTGTCTGCGGCAGCTAGGTGTACGGAAACAACCGAGTGAGCTGTTCTGCTGGGTAATGGAAACAGTGTAGGATAGGGGAAGCCGCGCCATTCAGCTGCTATTTAAGTGAATGGGAGCAGAACTGCAGTTCCTGGTGCCACTAGTACTGTGTATGGAGCTCTGTACACTGCATATACGGTAGCTTCCTGAATGTACACTGTAGTGACGGAACTGGAAACTGCAGCCATATACCTCTTATATGGCTCCTGGTGGCTGAAACAGCTGACTGTCTGACCCCAACTGATCTGATACTGATGACCTATCCTGTACATAGGTCATCAATATCCAACTTGGCTGGGTAGTGGACAATCCCTTTAATTTCTGTAGAGTTAAATAGGAGCTACAGACTGTATAGTGCAGAGGCCAATGCTGTTACCATAAGTCCCATTCACTTATATGGGATTTACCAGAAACGGTGTAGAACATCACCCGCTTCTATATACACACTCACTGCCACCTCAGGTCACAGGAGAGGGAGTGCAATATCTTTCATACCAACTTTTAAAGCAATTTGTTCTGCTTTAGAAGGGTGTGTTGGAAAATTGGAATTTCGCGCTGTTGTACAAGCATCATCGCTGTTAGTCCACTAATAAGTAAATTGCTATTGCTGTTCAGCCTTTGTTAGTGAAGGTGAATTTTCAGAGCTCCAGGACCATTTCAGCTGTACCTGGGGTGCCTGGATAGCATCACACTATTCAGATACTAGACTCCCTTTATAGTAGCACCATACTAAATGTTTCGTATATTGACGTGAGATGGATTTTTACTACTGATCTTATTCTTGTTTTTCAGGCATTTCATACAAATCACTCTTTGTGTATGTGAGTTATATGGAGGGTGGATGACGTTTTGTCCAGACTGGTTAATTGGAAGCCCAAATCTTAACACCTCCAACTTTCTGTATATGTGGGTTTACTTAGTGTTCTTCAATGGCATATGGGTTGTCGTTCCTGGCCTTCTGCTATGGCAGTCCTGGGCACAGCTTAAAAAACTTCACGTGGGCAAAAGACCAGTTGGAAAAAAGTCACGATAAGAATGCAATGGAAGTCACTTAGATCCTGGCGCGGATTCCTTCTGACATTTTGCTTCCAGTTTGTTAATTGATGTAATTTTTATATTTTTTATAAACAATCCCATTTAATACACTTGTTTCCACATTTTTGTGTAATTTTTTCCTTTTTACGCTTTATTATTTTGGGAGAAATGCCCTATTAAGAGATAAGACTTTATTACCAGCAGCTGCTGTGAAAGAGGAGATGGCTGCCGCCGTCACCTGATGGAGATGTTCACGTGACAGCTGCAGAGACCACACACAATGAACTATTGAAAAAATAAAAACCAGATGGGACTGACAATAATTTCCATACACGTGGCCATCATGGGTGGTATATTATTCAGAGATGTCATGGGAACATTTGCCAACAGCCTTCTATAATCTGTTTTGTAGTTCTAACCGGCTACCTCTGTTGCCCTCTTCTGTACGCCTCTGTTTAGTTATAGCCAGGCAGTGATAGTGATATTAATGGGTTAATAAGTGCACCCAAATACCTTTAGCAGTATTTTGAGTGATTTCTGGGTTTCTCTGGGAGCTCCTGGCATCCTCTGCATTTGTTTACATGGGTAGCTTCCTGTCCTTTTATCCTACAACTACCATGATGCATTTCTCTCCACTCACACTACCTCCCCCTCTCACTCCTCACACCCCTTCCCTGTTTCCCTAGCTAGCCTGCCCACTACTAACCCTTCCTAACTAACTCAGCTCACCCCCTAACCCCATTATACTTACTTCTCTTCCTGTCCAGATCTTCTGGGCACAGCAGATCACTTCTTTCTGCAGGGTCAGCTCCTCCTCCTCTTGCTATCTGCCAGCAGCTCTATTGCGCAGGCGTGGTAGGCTGGCAGACGTCAAGTAGAGGAGGAGCCAGCCCCCCAAAGGAAGTGATATTCCGTGCCCAGGATATCCAGACAGGAAGATAGGTAAGCATGATGGGGTGAGTGGGGGGATGGGAGGTTAGTATTGGTGATGTTCCATTTCCAGAAACGGGGAAATGGAACATCACCGGAAAATCTGAAAATGTGCCTGGAGCGGTCATATATGCGTCATTTTTGGTAAAGTGAGTAAGTTAGAAGATTGGTGGTGGGGGGGGATGTTTAGCTTAGTTTAGAAATATGACTATCCTGGACAACCCATTTAATATTAAATGGCAATCATTTACCATCTACCAAGATTGTTAATAATAAGATAAAGTTTGGCTAAGTAAACTAATTAATCCCCTTTTTCACTAATTTTATTGTGCAAAAAACATCAATATTTGCTAGTGCCACGATTATAAGGACCGATATAATACATTTTGTATAATATGCATATTGCAGTAGCAGATTTGCTTTTCTTTATCTTTCCCCTTGCTCAAAGAAAAATTATTAAAATGTAATGGGTGTACGGGCCCCAAAATGGTGTAAATGAAAAACTAAAACTAATCGCACTTGAAGCTGAAGCCCCACGTTGTGGAAACGCAGCGTTTTACAGTGTTATCTGGGGCCATATTAAAATTACAGCTGTATAAAACTGGTCTTTGGCTCATATACACGGGGCAGCACTGCAGTAAAGATGTAGATGCTATAAGTAGGGTCAGTAGTATATACAGTGCTGACTAATAATAAAGGTACTGGATGACAGCGCTATACACAAACTGCTTTCACATGGTATTTTCACATTGGCTTTCTGGAAAGAGTCACTAAGCTGGTTGTTCTTACATTTTCACGTACTTGAGATGTTTTATCTATTACAATGTTGATTTTACAAAAAAAGCAAGCAGAACTTTTCTCTCCACATTTTTCCACCCTTTTCGGGCGGAAACCGATCAGAAACCACACACATGTGAACCTAGCCTTAAAGTAGCAGAGTCATTGGACATAACTACAATGGTAACAGACATTGCAGCTGCTATGGGGAGACTTAAGGTGTACTTAGTGATAACTATAGCTGATGGAAGGAGAAGTGGAAAACGGAATGCACCACCATTACTTTACTGGGACTTCATAACGACTTTCTAATTTCTTTATCTATATGCTGTGATGTCGCTGTGTAAACAGTGATAGTTTTCAGTGTGCGTTACTGTGCTATGATGTCATAGTGGGCATTATCCTGATGCTGTGACATCACTATGTTTATTATCCCTGCACTTTGACATCACTCTGTGGATTATCTCTGTACTCTCACAACACTGTATTTATTATCCCTGTACTGTGACATCACTGTGTACATTAACTTAATACTGTGACATCACTGTGTACCCTAACCTGGTACTGTGACGTCACTGTGTACACTAACCCTGTACTATGACATCACTATGTTGTTATCCTGATATTGTGCATTACACTAGTACTGTGACCTCACTTTGTACACTAACCTGGTACTGTGACTTCAGTACGTTAATATCCAGATACTGCGCATTATCCTAGTACTGTGACATCCATGTGTACACTAACCTGTACTGTGACATCACTGTATACACTAACCTGGTTCTGTGACATCACTGTGTGATTTATGTGTATTTTTTAATCACTATATGTGCTATCCCTGTGTGTAAAGGAGACTAAAATCATTGTGACAAATTTGAAGCTGAACGTGTTGCCTAAGGTGGTCATGGTAGAGTAGGGCTCCACGGTTACTTGTTACATACCTGAGCAGGGATATCGTTTAGGTTGGACATAGGCTTTAGAGAAAGGCTCAGGCAGAAAACCTTGAATGAGCTGCAGCATTTATAACAGTAAAAGGCAGACTCCAGGCAGTGAGGGGAAGCCATTTTATAAGCACCTTCTAATGATATTCCTGCTTTCTTCACTGAGGATACCGCATAAGCTGTACCACTAGAATGACCATAACAGACCTATAATTTTGTACAACAGGGGGCACTATTACAAGCAAATAACTGGGATATTTCTGTGAGGAAACTTTACAAAGTTACTATACAATACATGGTGAGCGAAGATTTATCAAGACTGGTGTTTTCCACACCAGTCTTGATAACCCATGTGTCGGCAGAGACACAGAATATGCCTAACTAATAACACGGTGCAGGCCTTGTCATAAATTTGGTGCATCCTCTCCAGTAGTCTGTTCACCTATACTGAAATCTATGCCATCTCCTAGCTTGCGTGGGCCCACAGCACGCCTTTTTGGAAAGTAGTGAGGGCAGCATAAAAAAAAAAAAAAAAAACTCTTGTGACAATTTCTGTCACAACCTTGCAAACCCGAGGTTCGTGACATTTTTACACCGGAAACATGGCATAGGGACTTAAGAACTCTCCTGGATTGAGCTTCCTTATTGCCATTGACGGCACAACCCCTTTAAAATAACCAAAACATAAAGATCCTACTAACTATAACTATATGGACCTCATTTATCTAAGCTGTCTAATCCGGCATTGTTGCCCATAGCAACCATATTTCATATTGCTCTGGTAAAACTGAAGCTGCGCTGTGATTGGTTGCTGTCGGCATCAAAGCCTGTTTTTCTATGAAAAGTTTTCATAAATGAGGCCAATATGTAAGTTTTTCCTTGGGTGTATTTCACATATTTTGTGGTGCTTTTTTTGCTGTGATTTTTGTCATTGCTACCATACTACTCAGTGAAAATCGCAGCAGACACTAAGATAAGGCCCGGGTAACGAAACGCAGCATTTTTCATTCAGTTTTTGATCCATTTTTCTCTGTTTTATTCATCCCGTATTAAATAGATAGAGAAAATGCTTGTGATTACGCAGGTAAAATTAACTCTGCGTTTTTCAAAAACACGCATTTTGTTTTTGAAAACATAGATTTTCTGCAGATTTTTTTTCCCACTATGTGTGGATGCGATTAAACAAAATTTCCTTCACTTTGCTGATAATATAAAATGCAGCATTTCTGCAGCGTGGGCCCTTAGCCTAAGGGCAGTTCTGTATTCCAGTGCTGCTATTGCCTTCAAATCAACAGACACCAAAGCAGAACCCTGATAGAAACCACTGTTAGTTCAATGCAGCCATGATGCAGATGTGAACAGAGTCTTATCAATATTTTGACTTAGATAAAAGTAGGAACAAATCGTAGAGGGGGGAGAGGGATAAATAAGGCTTCCAAAATAAGAGCTTTATAGTCCCTTCTTTATCTGGACATGTCATAATTTATAATTACTGCCACAATTTGCCTCAAAGAGGACCTTTCACCACCTCCAACAAGTCGAGTTATTTACATCATTTAATAGCTTCCACTACGCTACACTACGATTCCGGCAAAGTTGGAATTTTTTTCTCTAGCCCCCACCGTTCCCGAGTAATCAATGCTGTTAGTTTTGGTCCCAGATATACTATTTAAACTCTGTACTGTCAGAAGGGCGGTGTCAAGCAGGAGCAGACAAGGAGTGTGATTCTGAGCTCTGACACTGGCTGCCTCTGATTGGAGCTCTGAATCACACCCCCTGCCTTACACCGCCCTTCTGACATTACAGAGCTTAAATAGCATATCAGGTACCTAAACTACCTGCACTTGTTGAACAGGAATGGTGGGGGCTATAGAGAAAATTCTAACTGCTGGAATAAGAGGAGCGGTTTTCTGGAATATGTGATGTCTGAAATGTATGTCAGCTACAAGCTGGTGTAGATGTCCTTTTAGGCATTTGGCCTGCTGGAGGATGTACCTGAGTAAAGTCAAGATCTAGGCCTCATCGTAAATCAGGCTAATCCACCAACGGTGCAGGGATTATCAAGACTGGTGTACAATATTATATTATAAGAGGAGGTCCTGACAGCCTACAAAATATTCACGCTAACAGGGCAGCACATGATCCAAAGACAAGGAGGAAGCATTTTCCTTAGGGACTGTGATGGCCACGAGAATATGCAACATGGTAGGCAATTTTAATAAGATAGTCATTGCACATAGTTAAACTGGTAAAAAACAATAGTCCTGGAAAATCCCTTTAACTTATTTCTTATGAAATATCACAAAGTAAAATCTTAGGAACAACCCATAAAGTCATTCACAGCCCCCCCCCCCCATCTATTACTAGATCTAGAATTGGTCTACAATGAAAAAAATGTATGTGATAAATTACTCCCAATACACTATTATGGATAGCAACTAAGTTGTCTAATAATTCATTCTTCTATCTATCTATTATCTATCTATGTCATACAGTAGAAATACTGTAGACAAATATATGTATAGAGTAGACATTTATTGCAGAAAAATCTGTGTAGAGACTAATACTGAACTAGGAGTTTTGTATGTCATGCAGAATCCAAGTACATAGGCCAACATTTACTAATAGACTGACATAGGCAGCCTGAAAGTGCTCCAGATTTATCACAATGGCTGGTGCTGGTTGATATATATGGCTTAACTTTACACTGTTTAGTCTAAGTTTATATATCACCCATTAGTTGACTTAATTTTACAGATGTAATACAGAGCAATGTAAAGGAAGACTTGATGTATAAATAACATATATTAATCATAGATGTAATGATGTTTAATACTATATTTATATCCACTGACGCGTTTTATTGTCCTAGCTATGACTATTAGTCATTTTCCGGCAACCAATGTAATAGTGTAACAAGCCTCACTGGTTGTACAACTAAGACATAGACAGTGACCATACAGTACCATAAGATCACACACGCAATACAGATTCAGTACAACTACATACAGTATACATACATACATACATACATACATCTACTATACATACAGTATAGTAGATGCCTTTAATTATATCAGGAATGGATGACATCACCATGATGGTTCGTATTTTTTACTGTCAAGGGAACTCTGGCTCAATCATTTTTAGAATATCAATATTAAAGGAGTTAAGATAGGTCATCAATATCAATAGTATTAGCTCACACCCTTACCAATCAGCTAATCCATATGAATAGGAGCTGAGCTGCAGTAACCTGGCACAGCCACTACATGTTCCATCTTCATACACGGGGGGATATTACTATGAAGACTGGCACTGTGTCTGCACATATGTATAAACTTCACTGACTGCTGGGGCAGTTAAGAACAGGGTAGGATGGTGAAAATCAAGTGTGCAGTATATAGTCGAGGTTATTATCAGTCAATACTGGTCTCAGCAGTCAGTCGGGGACAGGGTTTCCAGGGACTAAGGCATGGTGCGTGGACGAACGGACTGTGGTGGCAGACAGGACTGTCATGGACAGGTGAGTATGGGTTTTTTATGTTACACCTGCCATAGGCTCCTATTTAGTTTGTCCAATACCTGGACAACTTCTTTAACTACATTATATGACAATTACATAAACATATACTACAACACATCAAAAAGGAATAATAAAAAAAAAACATTTCTAAGTGTTTTATGCTGCATTTAACATTTATTATGGTTTTGAAGGAAACATTTAACAACAATGCAACATCAAAGAGAACCTTTCACCACATCCACCAATTCTAATTCTTAGCAGCTGTTAATAGTCTCTGCTCCACTGATTCCAGCACAGTTGGGAATTTTTCTCTAACCCCCACCATTCCTGAACAATAAGTGCAGTTAGTTTTGGTGACTGATGTATTATTTAAGCTCTGTAATGTCAGAAGGGCGGTGTCAGGCGGGGGCGGGATTCAGAGCTCCAATCAGAGAGTGTCTGTTCCTGCCTTACACCTCCCTCTTTACAATACAGAGACTAAACAGCATATAGGACACCAAAACCAACAGCATTGATTGCTCAGGAAAGGTGGGGTCTAGAGAAAAAATTCCAACTGTGCCAGAATCAGTGGAGCAGGAACTATTAAAAGATCTAAAGAGCTGGACTTGGAGGTGGTTAGAGGTCCTCTTTAAACGGGATGTCTGAGGGTTTGAAAAATATGACTGCTTTCTTTAAACTTTTCCTAAATTTGTAACACATTTCATCCTACCCTTCCAAGAACTTTACATTACCACTGACATAGCTATATGAGGGCTTGTTTTGTGTTACTAGATGTATTTTTTAATGTCACCCATTAATGTTTCATACAATATATTTTGAAACTGGAAAAAAAATATGTGGAGGGTATAATGTGAATAAAAAAAGATTCCACTATTGTTCTTTGGGTTTCTAGGTTCTTACCCAAGATCGGCCTGTATCACTGTTTTTGTGTTTTATCATACATGTTATTACATGTGTTGTATTGTGTGATTTAACACTGTCACTTTAACTGTGTTTTTCTGCCTAGTCATTGGGGGTGATTGAACACCGGTCTTCATATGGTGTCAGGAGAGAATGCTCCTCATTTATAAAGCGGCACCCTTCACCTTATATATGAGGTGCATTGTCAGGCAGGGCTGTGCATTTGGAATAAAATCTATTCCAGGTCATAGTTGGCATAGTTTTCAGGAATTATATATGCCAATAAAGTGTAGTAAATGATAACAAATCTGGCGGTGTCGGTGGCCTCACCCATGCCCTTTACCAGGCCCCCTTGTAAAAAAGTGGTGTGGGTGGTGCAATAAAGAAAAAGTTACTAATTTTGTTCCTTAAAAAACCATATGCAGAAAAATTGTCTACCTCAGTATGGTGTTTTCATTCTCCAAATAATTTTCCAAATTGGCAATACATAGATGTGCCCACTGGCTGTGGAGCGGCCGGTATCCCTTTGGCACTGCTCTACATGAAGTCTTACTGCACCTGATGTCTTTTAATCACTGTAGACGGGAAGCTTCTAGTATGAAAGGCAGGTTTTCCCGTGCCTTAGGGTCTTTTATGTGGACTTCCATTGCTACAAGTCTTGCGTTCCATCCATGTGGTGCAATTCAGGAGTTAAGCCTGTTGTTCTGAAGGCTAGCTTGCCGAATCTGCTGTGAACCTGACAACCTGTTATTGAGTGTTGAAACAAAACCTCTGTGAGAACTGGGCAAATGCTGTGTGTCAAAGGACTGTAGTTTTCTGCTGAGCAAATGACCCAACATCATCTACCTCAGTAAATGGTGGTGACAACGTGCCTGTGTGAGTAGAGTGTATATCTTGGCTGCAACAGTACTACAATCTAGGAGTGTGAAATCCAGCTGCCTTTCCTTTGGACAGGTCAGAGTAGAGAGAGGTGAACCCATCCCAGAAGGACGCCAGGATGAATTAGTTGGACTAGGTCCAGTGTATTGTCCATTGATCTGCAATCTGTTACTACCTGCCTCAGGTAGTGATGAATAGGTGCCCCAAGATACCGCTGTGGGCCTTCATTGGACTTCACTGTTGCCGTCATGATAACCAGTCGGCAGAGTTTGACCTATATATTTTTTCCATCATTCCGAAGAATTGCAGAAGACACATGAGACCAGCGGCAGGAGAACAATGGGGGAATGGCACGGCCAGTGTATTATTTGCCCCTGCATTAAACCACTGACATACGTAAGCTCATAATCACCATGAGTCCAGCTTTTTAACCCATGGAGATCCGCTGTTTTAACTATGTCCAGCCATACTTTATACCCTGTTACTGGCTGCAGAGGAATATAGTTTTAATTGTCAGACAGTCAATGGAAAAAGCATAAAGCACTGACAAATTTTGGGGATTCTTCCCTATGACTTATTATAGGCCTCAGAATCTACCCTTCTTAAATGCTTACTGGAGTCCCATAGAAATCAGTAGGAAAAAACCAAAAAAAACACTATTGATAAGGTAGGTTGACAAAATTGGCAATATCTTCATGCGCCTTGAGTCAGAAAAAATGTTTGTTGTTCTTCATGTGTTTCAATACTGTGCATGACATGAATGATATAGTATAATATCCCATGATGTACCATCAGGTGCAATATTATATTTAGTTATATAAAACACAAAATTTAATGTTGGTGGATTAAAATAAAAACTCCATACCCCCATACTATTGTGTAGTCGTGCTGTTTTTTTTTAGCAGAGGTTGATTGGAAATGATGTCATGACTAATATGTATGAGCGCTGACTAATATCCATAATGTACAGGAGCCTTAACACTTTACTCTTCCATATTTTTTTAGACATGTTCAAACTGATCTATCATCCCCACACCTAGGCTTTTATGTCATCTACATAATTGTATGTTAAATAAAGAACTATTAAAACTCCTTCCTTATTAAAGGGGTTGTCCGGGATAAAATTATATTTCTACCCTAAGCTAAACACCCTCTCCCTGCCTAAGTTCTAACTTACTCACTTTACAAAAAATCTATATTTACCAAGATCGCCGGGGTGGTCATGTGAGCACCCCAGGCACATTTTCAGATTTTCACCAATACTACCCTCCCACCCCATCAAGCTTAACTGTCTTCATGTCCTTATCTTCTGGGCACGGAACATAACTTCCTTCTGGGGGGCCGGCTCCTCCTCTTCTTGAGGTCTGCTGGCCTCCCAATTCTGCGTAGGCACCAGCATTGCAGAAGCAAGTAATCTCCTATGCCCAGAAGATCCAGACAGGAAGACAGGTAAGTATGATGGGGTAGGGGACTGGGCTGAGTTAGTTACTTAGGAAGGGCTAGTAGTGGGAGAGTGAGCTAGGGAAACAGGGAGGGGGTGTGAGGGAGTGAGAGAAGGAGGGGGAGGGAGTGGTGGTGTGAGTCAGCTCTGAGTGAAGAGCAATGCATCATGCTAGTTGTAGGATACAAAAACAGGAAGCTACCCATGTAAACAAATGCAGAAGATGCCAGGAGCTCCCAGAGAAACCCAGAAATCACTCAAAACACTGCTAAATGTATTTGGGTGCACTTTAACCCATTAACAGCATTAATGCTATTAACCCATTAATAGCACTAACAGACATTTTTTTTTTTTTTTTAATTTTGCCTGGAAAACCACTTTAATGTCACAAAACTAGTATATAGCCTGCTTTTATCATTAGGAAGAGACAGCGAATCTAGGTATAGTTACAATGATGTGAGAGGCTTGTGTTTAGGGGCAGACTCTATACTAATACTATACTAATCAATGGTATCCTTAGACTTGCACTGGTGCAAAAGCTCAGCTTGGGCCCCTTATGCAACTTATCCTCACAACCGTTAGCCACACCCCAACCGTACATTATAGCAGCATTTTAATTTCCCTTTCCTTCTCTATCTGTGCCCAAAACACCATGAAGACTTGTTCATAGCATGTATGTGCACACCAGGTTCCCATCATTCCCATTCCTTGTTGGTGCCCCCAAAGTAATCATGTCACCTTTTGAACCATAACCTACCTTACAGAATCCTTCCTTAACTAGATGCTTCTGACCAACTGCTGTTTTACCATTAAAGGGTCAGTTTTCTCCTTTCTAACAGTGGAAGGCTGTGTAGCATAAATCTTGTCACTCCAGTGCACCAGAGGACATGGGTCATAAATTTACGATGCACAGGCTGCCAGCCATCAAAGGTAACAGGAAAGGTTTAAAGAGGTTTGTCCAACCCTACTGTCTTGATGGTGGCCTGTGCAGCTATGGTAGTATAATGTTGTACCGTGTTAGCCTTTGAAAGTAGTGGAAGAGTGAAGAAATCAGGTGATACCTTTTAGAGGCTAACTGAGTATATTTATAAGTAAGCTTTCAGAAGCGCAAGCTTCCTTCATCTAACACCATGTCTGATGAAGGAAGCTTGCGCTTGTGCAGCTATGAACACTGTGACCCTTATAGTTATGCCAGTGAACACCATGTGCCCAAGAGCCATTTACAGACAGAGACTTTATATAGTTTGAGATTTTGTGTTGCTGTACAGCCATTGACTTAGATGAAATCCTTACACCTATAATGGACATTGAGCTCCAACAGACAGACCTACAGACAGTAAAGTGGTTTTTGGTTACATTGTCTACAAATTAATGCTAATAGAATGCTGAGAATTGAGAGATCTATTGGTATCATGTATCTTCAGACCAGAACCCCGCTGTCCATGCTACTAGAGCACTTGCTGTAAATCACATGGAAAACACAACAAGGCTCCCACAGCCAAAATTCTTGTACAATACAAAACATATTGGTCTTGAACTCTATGGTTCAGGTGATGGTGATTCAGATGTGAAAATCCACCCTGCATCCACTGAACAAGTGCCAAAAAAGCAAGCCCTTCAAAAAAACAGTGACCTCATTCTAATAAAAGACAGTCAATCTCAAAGAAACCGTTGAACACCTTGGCTTAGGCACTAAGCTAAACCTAAGCAAAGATGGTATTGTCGACAAAGTGGAAGTGAAGATAGCCAGAGGAAATGAATCCAAGTTGTTCCTCAAACTAATTTCTGAACTTCTACCTACAGAAGGCAGAATTGTGGATATCTTGATACCAGGTGAGGGTGTGACAGCACCAGGAGTGGTCACGACGGGCTCCCTGCTATGTTAGTTATGGCTGAAAAAACACTCACACATCGGGGTTTCACCGGGCAATTTACAGCAGTTCACAGAACTAACAAAGCAGTAATTTAAGAGATGCAGGTAATAGCCTTTTCAGACACACTTGGAGTTGCAGATCTGTAGGAACACACAGCAGCATTCTTGTTCACACGCAGAATGCGCTCAGATGACAAGGACCTGAATTTTCCAAAAGTTTAGGTTTCCGAAACTTTTGGGGTTCGCCACTCATGAAACACGATTACACTCTGGGGTCTGCCAAAACAACAAACTGTTATACTCACCTTGCCTCACCTCTCCTCCTCCAGCCTCTGGCTAACGTCACATGCCCAGTGGTCCGTGATGAGGCCCAAACTCGTGGGGCACATAGACATCATGACATTTTGACCCGACGTCATGATGTCGGAGTACCCCATATAACCACACACCGTGGGGTTTATGAAGTCAGCTAGAGGCCTGAAGAGGATGCCGAGGGACCACCGGGCACTGCAAGGATGCCCAGGAGAGGTGAGGGAAGATGAATATAACAGTTTATTTTTACTCTCCTGCCCTGGGTTTCCACTTATTATATTCTGGGGTCTGAGGAGACCCCAGAGTACAATTATTGTAGTAGAAATGGAGGGCCAAACCTCATGAATATTCACTGAAACAAATCTAGTGAGGTGCGCCCATCTGTAGTAACCACACTGATCACACTGAAGTCCCCACATTGGATTCCCAAAAGGCGTGGGAAAACTTTTAATATAGTCAGTTTTCCCACCCCAGCATGACAATAAAGCTTCAGTGTGCATAGGCTGTACGTGAAATGCCGCTGCACCTGCAGTACAGCCAAAAGGTGTAATAGAGTTTTACCTGACGGGAATCATCACACCACCTCTTATCCAGAAAGAACCAGAACAAGAAGCGGTGCATTGACTTAACAACACTAAAGTGACAGCGGCATACAACATACACAGTACAACCATGAACCATCAGCATTTACAACAGCGAACTGGGGTAGTGGCCAGAATGTTTCATGTCCAAGGTGGTGGACGATATACAGAATGGATAGTAGCCACAGTCATAGGGGTGTGTGGCTTCACCAGAGAATTTTAGTGGCTCACTGTGTGTGCCATTCTGACAGATACCCCATACAAAATCTTGGGAATTATCATTTACCTGCATGTCAGACTACACACGTGCCACACAGCAAGGAAAGAACAAGGTCCCTCCACCTACATTGTGCTTACTTATAAGCCTAGAATCTTTATACTCATTCTGAATGGATGCCAAGAAACACTGGAATTATGAATGAAAAAATGAATGAATGAGCACGTGACTACAGAGATGAAAAGAAGGAACTATGTTATTTTCAGTGTTGCAATGTTAACAACAAAATTATTACATAAAACTCAACACATTTACTGAAATACAAAGTACAGTTGTAAAATTAGGATATGCGGCTTGTCTTCTGGGTGTGTATATTCACTGTGCCATCCTTTTAGGTGTGAGGGGTAACAGCGTACATTGCAGTGAATGTACTTTTTGCTATTCCTTGTAATATACCACTCTTGATTTACTTACATATATTTTGGTTAGCGGCTTAGTGACCTGCAGAAATTAATAATTAGTAATTAATGGATGGAGTCCCTAGGATAGGTCATCAATTAAAGATCGTGGGCGTTCGATACCTGGGATCCCTGCTGATCACCTGTTTGAAGAGACCACAGTGTTCAGAAGAGCACTCTCACCTCTTCACTGAATACCAAGCACAGCACTGTACACTGTATAGTGGCTGTTCTTGGTATTGCAGTTCACCCCATTCACTTTAATGAGACTGAGCGGCAGACAGGCCATGCTCCAGCACCACTACTGCTTCAAACAGCTTATCCTGAGTTTCGGACCCCAGCTGATCTTCAACTAAACTTCAACGGGAACTGGAGGTATTGGACAGTCAGGGGTTCTATTTAATGGTGTTCGAGATTGACCACCACTAATCTATCTAGTAGCAATAAAAACAATCACATACTGATGTCAATAAATAAACCTAAATGTTTCCACCTTTGGATGAAATGTCTATTCCCTTAGTGACCAGCCTATTTTGGGCCTTAGAAAGGTCTCTAACTTTTTAACAAACATTGCATATATCAATAGTACAAGCACATAGCAATGTAATATATCTTCACTAACATAAATATAAATATATGAGAAAAATGCCTCTTTCTCCACTTATCTGACTCTTTTCCTGCTCTCCACTTCCTCCTAAACCGACATTCACTTGGAAATATGTGCTGGATTCTGTCTTGCTATAACAAGATGGACAGAAGGTCACATCCTGTTATGTTACAACTTGAAGTCTATGGAGAGGGGATGGGAAGGTCAGCAGGAGCTGAGTGAGAGAGGAGATAGATGCACAGAAGTGACTGCAAAAAGCCAAATAGGAAACTTTCAATACAATCATCACTTCTCTATAATGTCAGATATCATCCTACTGCAGCTTCTGAGTGAGAGAAAGAGAGAGTTATAAAGCAGATTCTCCTCTACTTTCAGTGTGCTGTCTATGCCAGTCAGCATAGCAACTAATGTCCACCAGCTCAGGGAGAACTGAAAATTGTAGATAGAGTCTGCAGAGGAAAAAATGACTAACAAATGCAGAAGACAAGTTATACTATTAATTTTTGCAGCATTTGTTGAAAGGAAAGTTTAGGTACATGCTAAAGGGAGTCTGTCACCAGAAGTGCATTGTAGGAGACATTATGCTCAGCACCATCATAGCTTTAGATAGTCCAACAGTGTATCAGTGCAATAGGGGTATACTAGAGAATCCAAGGACTCCTTTTCCTGATTTGAATTTCCACCCCTGTACACTTGATTTACAGCTCCTTCCTATCCTACAGTTATGAGGCTGCTTGTTGAATTCATGGACATGTGTTACTTGCTAGGGCCCTTTAAGGCTCTGGCTCATTGCACTTGAGCCTCATGTTTCTGAAACAGCATTTACAATAAAATAGCCCATCTATTCCACTGTCTGGGTTGTAATACCAGCAATATATTTTTTGTACTGTTCTACAAAACCATAAAGTTATTTTTATGTTTCCATATAGGCAACAGCTAACAGCTAAAACTTTTTTCAGTCAGTGTGGCTATATCAGGGATTGTTTTTTGTTTGCCAGGTTGTAGTTGGTACCATTTTAAAATACCTATAATTTATTGATTTTTTTTTAAATACATTGTGTGTGTGTGTTTTTTTTAACGGTTTCCTATATGATAAAATGTATTTTCATGATGTGAAAAAATAGATTTTTCTATTGAATATTTGTTTGAATTTTTATAAAACCTAACCCAAATATAAAATCTACAATTTTATTTTGGTCTTTTTTTATGGGTCAGTGGCATCAGCAGTAGAGCAAATCTCTGTCTCTCCTTGCAAACCTACTATGATCACTGTGTTAGGTCCTCACAGCAATCACAATACTGGAGACCAAATATAGTGGTCCAAAGCATCAGGACTGGACCACATGCAGCATGGCAATCTTCTTCTGAAGAACCACCATCAAAAGAAGCCCCATTAAAGGCCACAGTAAAACACTATATGGCGATCAATGAGGGGATCAAATGATTAAATAATTAAATTGTGACTAAACTAAACAACTTGACATGTAAACAATATACATTGAAAACTCGGAGACAACCATTTAAAATTGTATTGAAAAATGGGTTTATAGAGTGCTCCTCCCAAAGAAGATGGAACTGAAATCTAGCACCGGCAATCTGATCTAGATAAAGATGTTGTCTTCAAGAGGTAAATTTGGTCTTTTGGAAGAGTTAAACTATAGTTAATATTGAATTAAGATTATGGACCAAAAAGCTAAAACATTCAATTACGGGTCTCGTGTCTTCTTCAGTAGACGCAACACTGCATTCACCATCTCAGTCAATCCTTCTCCGGTGTGTGCGCTACATCCTTGTATTTCCCATGCTCTATCATCATAATTTTCTAGCTTTAAGACATTCACAAGATCCTTGGTGGACAATGCCTCTGGTAAATCCTGTTTGTTTGCCATAATCAAGAATGGAACTCCAGCCAAATTTTCATTGTTCAATATTGTCAGCAGCTCTGCCGTTGCATCTGGTATCCTGAATTTATCGGTACTGTCTACCACAAATATGAGAACATCTGTCTCTTCTAGGTACTCTTTCCAGTTTGATCGCAGTTTGTCTTGGCCTCCCACATCCCACACTGTTACAAAAACATTCTTGGCTATTTCCAGTGATTCCACATTAAATCCAACAGTGGGAAAGGTCTCTACTGTTTGATTCATTTTAAGTTTATAAAGAATTGTTGATTTTCCAGAAAAGTCGAGACCCAGCATAACCACCCTGGACTGCTTCTTATGCGCTGGTTTAGAATTTTGTGCTCCCATGATGATGTTCTGAAAGATAGAAGAGCTAGATGAAAATAATATATATAGGTATACTTATTTCTTTATTTTTATAATCATACATATCATCCATATGTAAGTAGATTATGAATGTTAAAAGGGTTCTTCAGGGAGTCTTTTTACACTTACTTCCTTTAAGGAGTTTTAGGCACTGTACCTAGGTGAAGAAGAAGTCTCAGGACATCCCCACTAAAGAGAAGGCAACCTCTTTCCATATGTCCTAAAAGGGCATCATAGAAGAGGGTCCTCTACTTGTGACCTCCCTCTGTTAGTAAGACTGAAGAATGTCCTTGTCTTATATTGCATCCATTTTATTGGCCAACATGTAATATTACATTTGCCCTGCAATGCACACTGCAAGTAGATATATGGCCAATTGCAGGTTCCCCTAATGATGATAGGGAGTTTCTGAAGCCAGATTAGATTATCTATTACAAATATGGACCAACATTATGTGTGGTATATTTTAGTTATGATCCCCTAGGGATCTCACCTTATTGTCTATAAGCTTCCAATTCTCAAGTGCCCTTCTGGGCCTAAGGGCATATTCCGGCCTGGAATACAATTAAACACAAGACTCTATAGCATGTGTAGCAACACAACCTCCCAGCAATCCATTTATTTTATAGTACTAGGCCTTACAATTCACACTAGGTTTCATCCAATGAGTATGTTCCCTTTAGGGCGTCACTTCCAATAAGAATTGCCATAACATATAAGTGCACAAAGCATCTTAGTAGGCTACAGGAACTTCTGCATATATAAGAAATGATGCCATATGTAGAGAGAGCATTCTGATCAGACAAAGAAACGTTATGCATACAGTAACCTGGTCAGACAAATAACCTTAGCGTATATTATTTGAGTCCATATACAGAGTGGGAGATAGGACCATCTGGCTTTGATCAGCTGAAGAAGTACCAAAGTCCCAAAGAAGTGGAATTATGTTTTAACCTTATCAAACTACAATATCAATTATTTGTAGACACGACAGTTCTTCTCATAGCTCATACTTTATTGGATTGTACTTATACAGTGGTGTATGTTGAAGGCTTCAGTTACAAGTACTATATAAACCTATATCTCTGACTGATGCCTTTCCGATGGAAGAAAACAAAGTCTTGGGTTGCTGTAGTACAGCTAGAATAATGAACTTTATACATTTTAGAGCTCATGGTCATAATATAGCACTGCACAACTGCAGTTATACGAGAGCAGATGGAAGACTGACACATGACTACAAGAACAGACTACACCCAAGGTTTTATTTGTACTCGATAACCATGGGAAACTTCTAGGATATAGCTAATGAAGATTTTTGAAGAAGCTTTTTATATTTTGTATATGCTGGAGCAATATAAATGTGCACTGATGGCCATATATATAGGAAACCTATAACAATGGTAAATGACTAGAAGCTCAAAGTGTTAATGCAGTCTGAGTCAGGTGCATGCCAATCCTTTGTAGGTAGAGCGGGATGACGACAATATACTTCATCGGTCGGGAATGTTTTCACATGTATCCTAGTACTTCCTTGCACTTTATTTTAAGGCTATGATAGTCAAACAGCAATAGCATGACTCACTGCAGCCATAGGATCAAGCACACCTGTAGAATGGTGCAGGATTTTTTTTTTCTACTGATCCAAGCATAATGTGTATGGGGTTGGGGTTATATTGGGCTGTAAAAGAGATTGTAGCTTTCAACTAAATAATATTTAACCTTTTTTATATCATTCAACTTAACAGATTGATCGACTTGTGAAATTGCTTTGCCCATGTTATTAGATGGGATATTCAATATCAACAGTGTAAACTGCAGTATAAGGTCTTCTGTGTTCGCCCTTTGGCCTCTGCACTACCTGAGCAGGTGTTTTGCGGTTTTCTCAGTTCCAATGTTATATATATTGCATTTCTATTCTGACTCATCTCATGTATGATCAGCTACTGTATAACAAAACCCCAGCACTACCCAGGTCTTTGTAAGGTATTCTAATGTAATAAAGGTTGGTGGCAGAATTTGTGGCATGTGAGTCTTCTAATTGTAATCATCCACTTTAATGGAGCTATCCAAGCATATTCTCTATCTAGCAGCCATCTTTTTAACCTTGTGTCTGCTGTTTAGTACTTGTTTCGTTGTCTTTCTGCTGTTACCTTGTTGCCTTTCACTTGTCTGTCCGCAATTGTGTTCAGTTCTTGAGGCTATAGAGACAACTATTATACTAAAACCACTACTTTAACCACTATTTCGGCTGTCAGTTGTCTGTGTTTTACTCTAGTTTTATATCTGACATATTTCGGTGCTAACACATCAGTCATTTTCTCCATCAGGGCTATACAATCTGTTCATAGGTTTCGTATTCTTTGTATCTCATTGCTAAATTGTAATTGTATCCATTGTGTTCTCCACTCGACAAGCACAGTTACTTATCTATCAAGACTATGGCTTTGAAAACTAATATTCCAATTCCCTATTAGGAGATTTTGAGTAAATATTGGGTGTTTCTATAAGACCCCCCTTCTATAACTAGATTGGAGAGGGAGTAAATAGATCTCTTCTTCCTCTGAAGACCCCAGCCCCCTTACTTTGCAGAGACAGCCTCCTGATTTCAATGGGAAATTATTTATTTCCTATATGGTGGTGCTGTAGAAATCTGACAACTTGCTGACAGGTTCCCCCTCAGATTACAGCTGATCTCCGAAGTCCCAGACTGCAGGACATTGTCGTAAGACTATCATGGACCTTCCTAAGAAAAAGGGATAATCTAAAGTGGACAACCCTATTAACATGGAATAAAAAGAGGAAAAGAACTATAATCTCATTAACCTCAGGTTAAAGGTGTGGGAGAGGTTTTCTGATGATCGTGTACACTTGTAGTAGGTGATTTCTTTAGAATATTGAGTGTATTTTCACAAAAGAATTCTAATAAACATATACATAAGATAACTGTCCATATACGTGCATACTCAACTTGGCTGAGTGGTACATGTGTGCTGAATGTGAGAGAAGAGAAAGCTGCTGCCACCAGAGGCTGCTGCCATCCATGGGGCCCTCAACTTTGCCACGCTGCCTTTTTGAAAAAAAAAAAAAAGCCCATCCACTCCACATTACCCAAGTCAAAAACATCCGGAACTTGAAATATCTGACAGCTAGCATAACAATACAGTAGTGGCCTTTGATGCAATTTGGTCCCCAAGGGATGCCTACTGTATGCTGCAAAATCTTTGACCTTCTTTCCCTCCCCTTTTTCCCTGCCTTTTTTCCGATCTGTCTGTCTCCCTTATCCTGGTGTTTTATCTGTTTCACACCTACTCTTATCGGGTTTCCATTTTACTGTATTTTCCCTGTGTAGTTACCTTATGGTTATGATTATATCATAAACTTTAATAAAAAATTACAATTGAAAAAAAAAAGGCATTAGCAACTGCAGCCACCAATTCCCCTTCTGCCTCCAAGGGGCCCCATGCACCACACATCACATACCAATGCTGAAAAGGATCAATATGTTCCTGATGCTGTTCTGTGTCTGGACATGATATGTGGACAAGGAGCCCCCTGGAGGGAATTGCTAAGTGTATTGTGGCCATTACCTGGGTAGTGGCCTAAAGTCACTGTATGGGTGGAAGTAACTATATGAGGGCCACTAAATCTGACAACTTACTGTACTGGTACAATAAATGGGTAGTATACTGTGTGGATGGGCCAATAAAGGAGGCAATTACTGTGTAGAGGCAAGCAAAAAAGGCATCATACTGTGTAGGGGTTAACAAGGATGTAGAGAAAAGGTGTTATACTGTGTGGTGGGCCCATAAAGGGGTATTATACCATGTGGGTGACAGTAAAGGGGGCTTTATACCATGTGGATGCCAGGAAAGGAGGCATTATACCATGTGGAGGCCAGTAAAGAGGGCTTTAAGCCATGTGGGGGCCAGTAAAGAGGTTGTTTTTAACATGTTGGTGCCAGTAAAGGGGGCGTTATGCTGGGGGGAGCACTAGGCAAAAGTTTGCTTGAAGCACTATCTTTCCTATTTACGCCCCTGGCTGTCACACTTTGCTGGTGGCATTCTTTTTTCTCAAGAATAACAGGACTGGTTAGTTGAAATCCAGTCTTCCCAGACATCTGGTAGGGTTGGCCTGTGCCGATCGAAACCAGTGGGTTCAGCTGACAATCATTTCATGTTTATGGCTTCCCAATTGGGTGCTGTGTGATCATACACACTTTTAACTTGTTAAATTACAGATTATAGTCAGGTTACTTTATTAAAATTACTGAATTAAAATGAGTCAAATTGTAGAAAAATCTAAATAGTTCCTACCCGGGATGGTGTGGTTTTTTATTTCCATAAATTTGAATATAAAAAGTTACAAAAGTCATGATAACTACAGGGGTTAAGACTGCTAGTCACACATTGTGAAACCTGGAATACGGTATACATGAACCAACAAGCATGATCCTAGAACTTCACACTAATGTTTCACAGCATCTAAAAGAGCAATGACAGCTACATAAATAACACTACAGTCCATACATATATCGTAGATAAAAGATTACCGTAATTCCTGGGCCTGACTGTTTACTGGTAAATGGGGAACATCTTGCGTCTTCTCATTATTCCTTTTAGCCTGACTTCAGAACTGAGAATTTGCATTTCATCACAAAGCAGAAGTTCTTTAACCGTAGGACGAGGCAATTCAGCTTCACTCCGGAACTGCAGTCTCCTCCTCATCCAATAATATTGTGGCACTGGCTGTAACATTTACATATTGTGTCACAGCATTAGAGACTCGTGTGTCAGACTTCTCCAAACAGGTTTTTCAAATGAAATAACAATGACTTGGAAAATCAAACAGTCTCTAGGTGGAAGGTGACAGGAATGTCCCTGCTTGGTTTCTCAGAGAGGGTAGCTAAGTAGCCGTAGTCAAGTCAATGAATCTTTTTGTTTGGTCATAATTGTATTTTTGACACATTTCTCAAAAAGTAATGAAAGGTATTTTCATAGTTGAAAACTAGTATATTGTCTTTCAGAAAGAAACAGTGTCAGATGGCAATTTCTTTTCTTATAGCCATAGTCATTAACCCCTTAAGGAAATGGCCATTTTTTGTGCAAATGGGTTTTCCAGAAATTTATTAAAGGGGTTTTCCGGGCAAAAAAAATTATTTTTCAAAAAAGGTCAGTTAGTTCTATTAATGGGTTAATAAGTGCACCCAGAAGTTTCTTGAGTGATTTCTGGATTTCTCTGGGAGCTTCTGGCATCTTCTTCATTTGTTTACATGGGCATCTTCCTGTTCTGTTTCCCTAAAACTACCATGATGCTTGGGCCACTCAGAACTGAGTCACACCACCTCCCTCTCTCACTCACTCACTCCCTCCCCCTCCCTCTCTCACTCCCTCCCCCTCCCTCTCTCACTCACACCCCTCCCTGTTTCCCTCAACTAACCCGCCCACTACTAGCCCTTCCTAAATAATTCAACCCCCCCCCCACCCCATCATACTTACCTGTCTTCCGTACAGGACCTTCTGGGAACAGGATGTCACTTCATCTGGACAGTAGACGTCAAAAAGAGGAGGAACCAGCCGCCCACGCCTCCGCAATAGAGCCAGAGTGACATGAAGTGACATCCCGTGCCCAGAAGTTCCGGACCTGCAGACAGGTAAGTATGATGAGGTGGGGATGGTTTACTATTGGTGACGTTCCATCATAGGATGATCTAGGAAATTAGAGATTTTTGGTACAGTAATTACTTTAGAAGGTAGTCGGGGAAGGAGGGAGGGTTAGCTTAGATTAAAAGATCAGTTTATCCCGGACAAGCCCTTTAATGTTGAAGGACTAGCCTTTGTGTTATTATTAGGATAATCTATATTTCCTTAGGCCTATCATTACACTCACTGGTGCCAAGACCACTTCCAATAAAATACTTATGGACTATGGCTCACTATGATTACGGCAATAAAAAATATGTATATCTGTGTTGCTCTAATATGTAATTTTACTTATTCCTTATCCATAGGATAGGGGATGAGTGTATGAATGGTGAAGGTCTGGCCACTGGGACCTTCACCATTCACAAGCAGAAGCATGCATGTTCAACCATTGCTCTTCTCAAATTGGTAGCCTCAGCCCCCCCCCCCAACCCTCCATTCCCGCAATGGTTGCTGAGATCTGGGAAGATGTTCACATACTTAATTATTACTCAATTGCTAATAGCAAATAGTACACAATATAAAAGTGTAAGGTGGAGAAGGAATAATCCCTTAGACTCTGCTTCCCAATTTGTCCCTAAGCTAGATCGGTTGGCAACCAGTTGAAAGTCCTGCCATGAGTGGCAACACATGTGGTCACAGGACGTCTTGCAATTGGGGTAGTATGTCACGTCACAGCAAAGGCAGAATTGAAGCACTCACCACAAGGCCTCCATACTCCAAGCTGACCATTGCCAGATCCCAAACAGAACCTGGAAAGATAATACGGTTCCAGTCTCTAGCTGTCCAGGTTTCTCATTTACACCACTGCAAACAAAGACAATGGTGGCTGGCTGTCAATGACAGGACATATAATGGGTGTTGTGACATCAAATTTCCTTTTGTTAAACAACTACAGTGGGGAAAAAAGTATTTAGTCAGCCACCAATTGTGCAAGTTCTCCCACTTAAAAAGATGAGAGAGGCCTGTAATTGACATCATAGGTAGACCTCAACTATGAGAGACAAAATGAGAAAACATATCTAGAAAATCACATTGTCTGATTTTTTTAAGAATTTATTTGCAAATTATGGTGGAAAATAAGTATTTAGTCACCTACAAACAAGCAAGATTTCTGGCTCTCACAGACCTGTAACTTCTTTAAGAGGCTCCTCTGTCCTCCACTCATTACCTGTAGTAATGGCACCTGTTTGACATTGTTATCAGTATAAAAGACACCTGTCCACAACCTCAAACAGTCGCACTCCAAACTCCACTATGGTGAAGACCAAAGAGCTGTGGAAGGACACCAGAAACAAAATTGTAGACCTGCACCAGGCTGGGAAGACTGAATCTGCAATAGGCAAGCAGCTTGGTGTGAAGAAATCAACTGTGGGAGCAATAATTAGAAAATGGAAGACATACAAGACCACTGATAATCTCCCTCCATCAGGGGCTCCATGCAAGATCTCACCCCGTGGGGTCAAAATGATCACAAGAACGGTGAGCAAAAATCCCAGAACCACACGGGGGGACCTAGTGAATGACCTGCAGAAAGCTGGGACTAACGTAACAAAGGCTACCGTCAGTAACACACTATGCCACCAGGGACTCAGATCCTGCAGTGCCAGACGTGTCCCCCTGCTTAAGCCAGTACATATCCGGGCCCGTCTGAAGTTTGCTAGACAGCATTTGGATGTTCCAGAAGAGTATTGGGAGAATGTCATATGGTCAGATGAAACCAAAGTAGAACTGTTTGGTAGAAACACAACTCATCGTGTTTGGAGGAGAGTGAATGCTGAGTTGCATCCAAAGAACTCCATACCTACTGTGAAGCATGGGGGTGGCAACATCATGCTTTGGGGCTGTTTCTCTGCAAAGGGACCAGGACGACTGATCCGTGTACATGAAAGAATGAATGGGGCCATGTATGGTGAGATTTTGAGTGCAAACCTCCTTCCATCAGCAAGGGCATTGAAGATGAAACGTGGCTGGGTCTTTCAGCATGACAATGATCCCAAGCACACCGCCAGGGCAACGAAGGAGTAGCTTTGTAAGAAGCATTTCAAGGTCCTGGAGTGGCCTAGCCAGTCTCCAGATCTCAACCCCATAGAAAACCTTTGGAGGTAGTTGAAAGTCCGGGTTGCCAAGCGACAGCTCCAAAACATCACTGCTCTAGAGGAGATCTGCATGGAGGAATGGGCCAACATACCAGCAACAGTGTGTGCCAACCTTGTGAAGACTTACAGAAAACGTTTGACCTCTGTCATTACCAACAAAGGATATAGAACAAAGTATTGAGATGAACTTTTGTTATTGACCAAATACTTATTTTCCACCATAATTTGTAAATAAATTCTTTAAAAATCAGATAATGTGATTTTCTGGATTTGTTTTCTCATTTTGTCTCTCATAGTTGAGGTCTACCTATGATGACAATTACAGGCCAACTTGCACAATTGGTTGCTTTCTAAATACTTTTTTTTCCCCACTGTAGAAGTGGTCCAGGCAGAGACAGGGGTGTGTAATGGAGGTGCCACCTGAGTCCAGGTGGTCAAGGAAACTGTGGGAGCTGCTTATGCTTGTCGGTAGGTCAAACGATCCTCTCAACTGGTTGTCTGCCTGGGCTGTCTGGAATCTGTTTGCCACTTGTACATGCCCTCATGTAACCACTGCCCCAAAACTTCCTAACAGAATGGCCTAGACAGTGGACAATTTGTCAAAATGACCATTCTGCTTCTCTAAGTCCAATGGTGTGCTCCCCTCAAAGTCTATCAACTGTGCAAAGTGTCTTTCAGCGCATCATAAAGGTATGTCTAGCAGTCAATGATCTCTGACCAAGAGGTACACTACCCTAAAGTAGCCTCACAATTTTTTTTTTTTTAAGGCAGCAGAGGAAGCACTTTTTCTGCCCTCTTGTGGCAAGACCCAGTGTATAATCAGACCACACCTGTAATCCTTTACATATCTGACATAACTGCATGTTGCGTTTTGCAACAATCAAAAATTACTACCTTGGTGCATTATATTTTTTTGTCATTGAGTGTACTTTAGTCTATTTATGTGGGAGAGGGGTCTATGTCCCCTCAGGTAACAGGTCCATTGTGGCTCTTGCCTCTGCAACCCCTCTATGGCCCTATGGCATTGCAGTTGTCACTGTATGGTTTGATAGTAGTATAATGTTGTACCGTGTTAGCCATTGAAAGTAGTGGAAGAGTGAAGAAATCAGGCGATACCTTTTAGAGGCTAACTGAGTATATTTATAAGTAAGCTTTCAGGAGTACTCGCTCCCTTCATCAGACATGGTGTGATACAAGAACTGAAAATTAACAGATTTTTATACACATGGTTTTCAAAGCATTTTAGAGTCCTTAAAAAAAAATTGCAATCTAAGTAGAGAAGTTATTTACAACAGGTCAAAAAAACAGTCTGGAAACTTGTGGTGCGTGACGGAGGGATCAGTAATTCTTGCTGTTATCTGTTTGTTATCAGGAGGTGATTTGTGACCCTCACAGGTCACACATAGTGTGATTTGAAGCTGGCATGAATATTGAGTTCAGTTCATGGTTCAAACATAGTGTGACATGAAGCTGGCATGAATATTAAGTCCAAATTGCAGAGTTTGAAATTTTTGCATAAATTTGTACTCCATTTCTTTTCTTTTCTCCTGTGTCTTAAAATGTCCCATTAAAACCACAACCCGCAAATCTTCAATAGAGTGGTTTTCTCCGGAGAAATGTGCGGCCACTGGGAGATCGGTTCTGCTGTTATTAATGGTGGATCTGTGTGAGTTCATTCGTTGACTGAGTCTCTGCCCTGTTTCCCCCACATAGAGGCCTGTGGTGGGACATTGAACACACATTATGAGGTACACCACATTGGAAGACCTGCAGGAAAATGTCCCCCTAATTCTGTGCACCTGTTGTGACTGTGGGATAGGTACACTGTCAGCGGTGTGGATGTGCTTGCAGGTCATGCACCGTTTATGTAGGCAAGGTGAGGTGCCATTTTCAGTTGGGGCCTTCAGGGCACTCCGGACGATAATGCGCCTCAGGTTTGGTGGTTGTCGAAAGGAGAGGAGAGGGGGGACTGGAAATATGTCCTTGAGTCTGTTGTCCCTATGTAGTACAGGTTGGAGCTCCTTGGCAATCCTTCGTAGGATCTCCAGCTGTGGGTTGTAGGTGACAACTAGGGGCACTCGGGCTTCTTTCTGGGTCTCTCTATATGTGAGCAGACTGTCTCTGTTAATGGCTGCTGCTTTGTTTAATTGGTTGTCTGTCACTTTTGGTTTGTATCCCAATCTGAGAAATTTCATCCTCAGATCCAGGAGGTGCTTGTCCAGGTCTGTTTTGTCGGAGCAAATACGATTGTATCGTATAGCCTGGCTGTAGATTATAGATTGTCTTGTGTGCTTGGGGTGGAAGCTGTCGTTTCTCAGGTAGGCCGTTCTGTCTGTGGGTTTGTGGTATATTGATGTGAGTAGCCGGTGGTCTTTAATGTATATTGTGGTATCCAGAAAGTGAATTTCACTCCCTGAATAGCTAAGTTTAAGGTTGATGGTCGGGTGAAAGTCATTGAAGTCATTATGGAATTGAAGTAGGGCCTCCTCACCTGCAGTCCAGATGACAAGGATATCATCGATATAACGAAGGTAAATCATAGGTTTGGTGGTGCATGTTGATAAATATGTTCCTTCCATTTCTGCCATAAAGAGATTTGCATATTGGGGTGCACATCTGGTCCCCATTGAAGTTCCCATTCGCTGTAGATATAGATCCTCTCCAAAGGTAAAATGGTTGTGGCTAAGGATGAATTGTATGAGCTGTGTTACTGGTTCTGTTGGGAGGTTTTGTTTTGCCAGGAGTACCCGACATGCTGCAACTCCATCCTTGTGGGGAATGTTAGTATACAGGGATTCCACATCCATGGTGGCCAAAATGGTACCCTCAGGTAGAGGGCCCAGGGCATTCAGTTTGTTAAGAAGGTCAGTGGTGTCCTGGATATAGCTTGGAGTATCCCTGACAAGGGGTTTTAGGAGATTTTCCACCCAACCTGAGATGTTTTCTGTCAGTGTCCCAATGCCAGAAATGATAGGCCTCCCAGGGTTGCCATCTTTGTGTATCTTTGGGAGCATATAGAAGCAGCCCGGCCTGGGATCTTGGGGGATAAGTCCTTTTACCTGATTCTGGATCTGGACTGGAAACTCCTTGATCATACTCTTTAGTTCTTTCATATAGGCCTCTGTGGGATCACTTGCAAGTTTGGAGTAATGGATGGGATTTGACAGTTGCCTGTTTGCTTCCTGGATATAGTCTGAGGTGTTCATTATGACTATTGCGCCCCCTTTGTCAGCTGGTTTTATTATTATATCCTGATTTTCTTTCAATGATGTAATAGCCTTCTGTTCCTGCAGGGTTAGGTTATGCACCTGTTTCTTTTGTTTCTCCAGGATTTCTGATTTTACTTTGCTTCTGAAACAGTCAATATATTTATCCAGTGCTGCATTAGCTCCAGGGCGTGGGGTCCAGGTAGATTTTTTGGTAGGATTCCTTATGGGCTGTTCCATCTCAGAGTCGCTGCTGTATGGAGGGTCTTTGTCATAAAAATATTCCCTTAATCTCATTTTTCTGAAAAACTCCTCCATATCATTGCAGAGTTGGATATGGTCAGTGTGTGCTGAGGGGCAGAAGGAGAGACCTTTGGAGAGAACTGACATTTCGTGTTTGTTTGGTTCATAAGAGGAAAGATTCACAACACAGCTTTGCTGCGCTGGGCTAGTACTTGCGGTTACAGTAATGAGGCCTTTTTGTCTCAGTCTGTGGAGCTTTTTTTTTTGTTGTTAATAAGCATATCCTGAAGTTTCCAGTAGTATGTGTGGAGTCTGGCCTTCATTTCCTCTGTGTCATTAGCCAATGATGATTTCAGGGCCTGTATCTCATCCTGTGTTCTTTTTTTGTTGTTATAGGAAATTTTTATCATATTGTTCCGCAGCCTTTCAGATGTCCGAATACATAGTTGTTCTGCATATCGGCTGTTGTAGGTGTTCCGGGTTGGGTTACGTAAATTGAAGCCTTTTGGGATGAGTCTCTCCTTTTTGCATTTTGTTAAGAAGAAGATGTCGCTGTTGAGTTGTGCAAGTTTCTTAAGCCGGTTTTTCAGTTCCATTCTTTTGCGGTACATTGTGGTATCTTTCAAGTTGATAGTAGTATAATGTTGTACCGTGTTAGCCATTGAAAGTAGTGGAAGAGTGAAGAAATCAGGCGATACCTTTTAGAGGCTAACTGAGTATATTTATAAGTAAGCTTTCAGGAGTACTCGCTCCCTTCATCAGACATGGTGTGATACAAGAACTGAAAATTAACAGATTTTTATACACATGGTTTTCAAAGCATTTTAGAGTCCTTAAAAAAAATTGCAATCTAAGTAGAGAAGTTATTTACAACAGGTCAAAAAAACAGTCTGGAAACTTGTGGTGCGTGACGGAGGGATCAGTAATTCTTGCTGTTATCTGTTTGTTATCAGGAGGTGATTTGTGACCCTCACAGGTCACACATAGTGTGATTTGAAGCTGGCATGAATATTGAGTTCAGTTCATGGTTCAAACATAGTGTGACATGAAGCTGGCATGAATATTAAGTCCAAATTGCAGAGTTTGAAATTTTTGCATAAATTTGTACTCCATTTCTTTTCTTTTCTCCTGTGTCTTAAAATGTCCCATTAAAACCACAACCCGCAAATCTTCAATAGAGTGGTTTTCTCCGGAGAAATGTGCGGCCACTGGGAGATCGGTTCTGCTGTTATTAATGGTGGATCTGTGTGAGTTCATTCGTTGACTGAGTCTCTGCCCTGTTTCCCCCACATAGAGGCCTGTGGTGGGACATTGAACACACATTATGAGGTACACCACATTGGAAGACCTGCAGGAAAATGTCCCCCTAATTCTGTGCACCTGTTGTGACTGTGGGATAGGTACACTGTCAGCGGTGTGGATGTGCTTGCAGGTCATGCACCGTTTATGTAGGCAAGGTGAGGTGCCATTTTCAGTTGGGGCCTTCAGGGCACTCCGGACGATAATGCGCCTCAGGTTTGGTGGTTGTCGAAAGGAGAGGAGAGGGGGGACTGGAAATATGTCCTTGAGTCTGTTGTCCCTATGTAGTACAGGTTGGAGCTCCTTGGCAATCCTTCGTAGGATCTCCAGCTGTGGGTTGTAGGTGACAACTAGGGGCACTCGGGCTTCTTTCTGGGTCTCTCTATATGTGAGCAGACTGTCTCTGTTAATGGCTGCTGCTTTGTTTAATTGGTTGTCTGTCACTTTTGGTTTGTATCCCAATCTGAGAAATTTCATCCTCAGATCCAGGAGGTGCTTGTCCAGGTCTGTTTTGTCGGAGCAAATACGATTGTATCGTATAGCCTGGCTGTAGATTATAGATTGTCTTGTGTGCTTGGGGTGGAAGCTGTCGTTTCTCAGGTAGGCCGTTCTGTCTGTGGGTTTGTGGTATATTGATGTGAGTAGCCGGTGGTCTTTAATGAATATTGTGGTATCCAGAAAGTGAATTTCACTCCCTGAATAGCTAAGTTTAAGGTTGATGGTCGGGTGAAAGTCATTGAAGTCATTATGGAATTGAAGTAGGGCCTCCTCACCTGCAGTCCAGATGACAAGGATATCATCGATATAACGAAGGTAAATCATAGGTTTGGTGGTGCATGTTGATAAATATGTTCCTTCCATTTCTGCCATAAAGAGATTTGCATATTGGGGTGCACATCTGGTCCCCATTGAAGTTCCCATTCGCTGTAGATATAGATCCTCTCCAAAGGTAAAATGGTTGTGGCTAAGGATGAATTGTATGAGCTGTGTTACTGGTTCTGTTGGGAGGTTTTGTTTTGCCAGGTGTACCCGACATGCTGCAACTCCATCCTTGTGGGGAATGTTAGTATACAGGGATTCCACATCCATGGTGGCCAAAATGGTACCCTCAGGTAGAGGGCCCAGGGCATTCAGTTTGTTAAGAAGGTCAGTGGTGTCCTGGATATAGCTTGGAGTATCCCTGACAAGGGGTTTTAGGAGATTTTCCACCCAACCTGAGATGTTTTCTGTCAGTGTCCCAATGCCAGAAATGATAGGCCTCCCAGGGTTGCCATCTTTGTGTATCTTTGGGTGCATGACCTGCAAGCACATCCACACCGCTGACAGTGTACCTATCCCACAGTCACAACAGGTGCACAGAATTAGGGGGACATTTTCCTGCAGGTCTTCCAATGTGGTGTACCTCATAATGTGTGTTCAATGTCCCACCACAGGCCTCTATGTGGGGGAAACAGGGCAGAGACTCAGTCAACGAATGAACTCACACAGATCCACCATTAATAACAGCAGAACCGATCTCCCAGTGGCCGCACATTTCTCCGGAGAAAACCACTCTATTGAAGATTTGCGGGTTGTGGTTTTAATGGGACATTTTAAGACACAGGAGAAAAGAAAAGAAATGGAGTACAAATTTATGCAAAAATTTCAAACTCTGCAATTTGGACTTAATATTCATGCCAGCTTCATGTCACACTATGTTTGAACCATGAACTGAACTCAATATTCATGCCAGCTTCAAATCACACTATGTGTGACCTGTGAGGGTCACAAATCACCTCCTGATAACAAACAGATAACAGCAAGAATTACTGATCCCTCCGTCACGCACCACAAGTTTCCAGACTGTTTTTTTGACCTGTTGTAAATAACTTCTCTACTTAGATTGCAATTTTTTTTAAGGACTCTAAAATGCTTTGAAAACCATGTGTATAAAAATCTGTTAATTTTCAGTTCTTGTATCACACCATGTCTGATGAAGGGAGCGAGTACTCCTGAAAGCTTACTTATAAATATACTCAGTTAGCCTCTAAAAGGTATCGCCTGATTTCTTCACTCTTCCACTGTATGGTTTGGGCAGGGGTACAGTAAATGGGAGTTTTACACATAACCTATAGCTTTGACTCTTATCTCCTTCAAAGGCCATGATGTCACTTCATGAATATCTTATGTTGTAGCAGTTCCTGTTTTATTGTGTTGTTTTTGCCTACTGTAGGAACATTGTATGTACAATTACATCCTCCCTCTATAAAAAGGTGTGTATAAAATGAAGCTGTACATCACTCCCTCCCTGCACGTGACACATACTGGAAGCATGTGTATATTATCATACCTCTGGGACAGTAAATGCTTTATAGACTTTATAGAGCACATGCTCAGAATGTGTTTACCAAGACTGATTATCCATCCATTAACTTTACCCAGTAAATGTTATAGATATGGCATAAAGGCATATATATATATACAGTACAGACCAAAAGTTTGGACACACCTTCTCATTCTAAGAGTTTTCTGTATTTTCATGACTATAAAAATTGTAGATTCACACTGAAGGCATCAAAACTATGAATTAACACATGTGGAATTATATACTTAACAAAAAAGTGTGAAACAACTGAAAATATGTCTTATATTCTAGGTTCTTCAAAGTAGCCACCTTTTGCTTTGATTATTGCTTTGCACACTCTTGGCATTCTCTTGATGAGCTTCAAGAGGTAGTCACCTGAAATGGTCTTCCAACAGTCTTGAAGGAGTTCCCAAAGATGCTTAGCACTTGTTGGCCCTTTTGCCTTCACTCTGCGGTCCAGCTCACCCCAAACCATCTCGATTGGGTTCAGGTCTGGTGACTGTGGAGGCCAGGTCATCTGGCGTAGCACCCCATCACTCTCCTTCTTGGTCAAATAGCCCTTACACAGTCTGGAGGTGTGTTTGGGGTCATTGTCCTGTTGAAAAATAAATGATGGTCAATTTTGAATAAGTCCCCAACAGTGTCACCAGCAAAGCACCCCCACACCATCACACCTCCTCCTCCATGCTTCACGGTGGGAACCAGGCATGTAGAGTCCATTCGTTCACCTTTTCTGCGTCACACAAAGACACGGTGGTTGGAACCAAAGATCTCAAATTTGAACTCATCAGACCAAAGCACAGATTTCCACAGGTCTAATGTCCATTCCTTGTGTTCTTTAGCCCAAACAAGTCTCTTCTGCTTGTTGCCTGTCCTTAGCAGTGGTTTCCTAGCAGCTATTTTACCATGAAGGCCTGCTGCACACAGTCTCCTCTTAACAGTTGTTGTAGAGATGTGTCTGCTGCTAGAACTCTGTGGCATTGACCTGGTCTCTAATCTGAGCTGCTGTTAACCTGCGATTTCTGAGGCTGGTGACTCGGATGAACTTATCCTCTGCAGCAGAGGTGACTCTTGGTCTTCCTTTCCTGGGGCCGTCCTCATGTGAGCCAGTTTCTTTGTAGCGCTTGATGGTTTTGGCCACTGCACTTGGGGACACTTTCAAAGTTTTCCCAATTTTTCGGACTGACTGACCTTCATTTCTTAAAGTAATGATGGCCACTCGTTTTTCTTTACTTAGCTGCTTTTTTCTTGCCATAATACAAATTCTAACACTCCATTCAGTAGGACTATCAGCTGTGTATCCACCTGACTTCTGAACAACACAACTGATGGTCCCAACCCCATTTATAAGGCAAGAAATCCCACTTATTAAACCTGACAGGGCACACCTGTGAAGTGAAAACCATTTCAGGTGACTACCTCTTGAAGCTCATCAAGAGAATGCCAAGAGTGTGCAAAGCAGTAATCAAAGCAAAAGGTGGCTACTTTGAAGAACCTAGAATATAAGACATATTTTCAGTTGTTTCACACTTTTTTGTTAAGTATATAATTCCACATGTGTTAATTCATAGTTTTGATGCCTTCAGTGTGAATCTACAATTTTTATAGTCATGAAAATACAGAAAACTCTTGGAATGAGAAGGTGTGTCCAAACTTTTGGTCTGTACTGTATATATACAGTCATATGAAAAAGTTTGGGCACCCCTATTAATCTTAATCATTTTTAGTTCTAAATATTTGGGTGTTTGCAACAGCCATTTCAATTTGATATATCTAATAACTGATGGACACAGTAATATTTCAGGATTGAAATGAGGTTTATTGTACTAACAGAAAATGTGCAATATGCATTAAACCAAAATTTGACCGGTGCAAAAATTTGGGTACCATTATCATTTTATTGATTTGAATACTCCTAACTACTTTTTACTGACTGACTGAAGCACAAAATTGGTTTTGTAACCTTAATGAGCTTTGAACTTCATAGCCAGGTGTATCCAATCATGAGAAAAGGTATTTAAGGTGGCCAATTGCAAGTTGTTCTCCTATTTGAATCTCCTCTGAAGAGTGGCATCATGGGCTCCTCAAAACAACTCTCAAATGATCTGAAAACAAAGATTGTTCAACATAGTTGTTCAGGGGAGGGATACAAAAAGTTGTCTCAGAGATTTAACCTGTCAGTTTCCACTGTGAGGAACATAGTAAGGAAATGGAAGACCACAGGGACAGTTCTTGTTAAGCCCAGAAGTGGCAGGCCAAGAAAAATATCAGAAAGGCAGAGAAGAAGAATGGTGGGAACAGTCAAGGACAATCCACAGACCACCTCCAAAGAGCTGCAGCAGCATCTTGCTGCAGATGGTGTCACTGTGCATCGGTCAACAATACAGCACACTTTGCACAAGGAGAAGCTGTATGGGAGAGTGATGCGAAAGAAGCCGTTTCTGAAAGCACGCCACAAACAGAGTCGCCTGAGGTATGCAAAAGCACATTTGGACAAGCCAGCTTCATTTTGGAAGAAGGTCCTGTGGACTGATGAAACAAAGATTGAGTTGTTTGGTCATACAAAAAGGCGTTATGCATGGCGTCCAAAAAACACAGCATTCCAAGAAAAACACTTGCTACCCACTGTAAAATTTAGTGGAGGTTCCATCATGCTTTGGGGCTGTGTGGCCAATGACGGCACCGGGAATCTTGTTAAAGTTGAGGGTCGCATGGATTCAACTCAGTATCAGCAGATTCTTGAGAATAATGTACAAGAATTAGTGACAAATTTGAAGTTACGCCGGGGATGGATATTTCAGCAAGACAATGATCCAAAACACAGCTCCAAATCTACTCAGGCATTCATGCAGAGGAACAATTACAATGTTCTGGAATGGCCATCCCAGTCCCCAGACCTGAATATCATTGAACATCTGTGGGATAATTTGAAGCGGGCTGTCCATGCTCGGCGACCATCAAATTTAACTGAACTGGAATTGTTTTGTAAAGACGAATGGTCAAAAATACCTTCATCCAGGATCCAGGAACTGATTAAAAGCTACAGGAAGCGACTAGAGGCTGTTATTTTTGCAAAAGGAGGATCTACTAAATATTAATGTCACTTTTCTGTTGAGGTGCCCATACTTTTGCACCGGTCAAATTTTGGTTTAATGCATATTGCACATTTTCTGTTAGTACAATAAACCTCATTTCAATCCTGAAATATTACTGTGTCCATCAGTTATTAGATATATCAAATTGAAATGGCTGTTGCAAACACCCAAATATTTAGAACTAAAAATGATTAAGATTAATAGGGGTGCCCAAACTTTTTCATATGACTGTTATATATATATATATATATATATATATATATATATATATATAGGCCTGTCTGAAAAGATATGTCTTTAGTTTGCGCTTGAGGCTGTAGAAAATGGGGGTTAACCTGATAGTCCGAGGTAGAGCATTCCAGAGAAGTGGTGCAACTCGGGAGAAGTCGTGTATACGAGCGTTGGAGGTTCTGATAATAAAATGTTAGTCTTAAGTCATTGAGTGAACAGAGAGTACGGTTTGGGCGATAGACAGAGATGAGGGAGGAAATGTAGAGAGGTGCAGCATTATGGAGAGCCTTGTGGATGAGGGTGATAAGTTTATATTGTATTCTGTATTGAATAGGCAGCAAATGTAGTGACCGGCACAGACCGGAGGCATCACTGTAGCGTCTAGACTGATAGATGAGCCTGGCCGCCGCATTCAGAATAGATTGTTGAGGGGAGAGTTTAGTGAGGGGAAGACCGATTAGTAAGGAGTTACAGTAGTCAAGGCGAGAGTGAATCAGGGCAACAATAAGTGTCTTTAGTGTATCTCTAGTAAGGAAAGGACGGATTCTGGAGATGTTTTTGAGGTGGAGATGACATGAGCGTGCGAGTGATTGGATATGGAGGGTGAAGGAAAGGTCTGAGTCAAACAAAACCACAAGGCAGCGGGCATACTGCCTAGGAGTTATGGTAAGGCCAGAGACTGCAATGGAGATATCAGGGACAGATCTATTAGACGGTGGAAACAGCAGTAGTTCAGTCTTTGAGAGATTCAGTTTCAGATAGAGAAAAGACATGATATTTGAGACAGCAGAGAGACAGCCACTGGTGTTCTGTATTAGTGCACGGGTGATGTCACGAGATGACATGTATAATTGGGTGTCATCAGCATAAAGATGGTATCGGAAGCCAAATCTGGGGATGGTTTGTCCAATGGGGGCTGTGTAGAGGGAGAAAAGCAGGGGGCCTAGGACCGAGCGTTGAGGAACCCCAACGGCAAGGGGAAGAGGGGAAGAAACAGAGCCCGCAAATGATACACAGAAAGTGCGGTCTGAGAGATAAGAGGAGAACCAGGAGAGAGCGGTGTCCATGAGGCCGACAGAACGGAGCATAGTGAGGAAGAGTTGATGGTCAACAGTGTCAAATGCTGCTGAGAGATCCAGAAGAATAAGAAGAGAGAAGTCACCTTTAGATTTAGCCGTCATTAGATCATTGGAGACTTTTGTGAGGGCCGTTTCAGTAGAGTGCAGAGTGCGGAAGCCAGATTGTAAGGGGTCAAGAAGAGAGTTGAAATTAGAAAACCATGAGCAAAATTTATATATATAAAATATAAATCTTTATTAAGTACAACAAAATATGTAAATATCAAATTTGGGCAAAATACAGCAGTACAAATAAATAGACAGGAGAGATGCATAAAATATGACTTATCTTCATACTACAAGTAGAAACAAGTGTTGGGGGGAAAAGAAATCTACCATGTGCTGATAACATTGTATTTTAGTCTAATTTAAATCCAGTAAATCATACCAGTTATAACAGACAAACTGGGAAATATATAATACAAAACTCAAGGGAAGTATAAAAGTGAGCTGACAGATATAAATATAAGTGCCAATATAAATAAAGCTGCATAAATAACAACCATCCCAGTAAACATAGTCAGCTATAGAATAATATCAGCTCGGTTTCCGCACGAAGCAAGTGGAGAGAAAAGTGCTGCAAGCAGCACTTTTCTCTCTGCATGTTTCCGCATGTTTTGTGCAGAAACCACACGGACCTCATTAAAGTCTATGGGGTCCGTGTGGTTTCCCAGGCTTGCAATGCGTATAGGTTTCCGTTCGGGGGGTCCCCAAGAGGACTCCCTGAATGGAATGCTGAACGCAGATGTGAACCAGCCCTTACCCAGAGACATGTTTGAAGAACATGGGAGACCGCCTCACACAACTCCTCAGAACCCCGACATGTTTCGTCTATGAAAGACTTCATCAGGAGGTGTCAAGAAGAGAGATAGCAGAAAGATAGCGGATTAAACGAGAATAGACCAAGCATTCCAAGATTTTGTAGATGAAGTGGAGGTTAGAGACAGGTTGATAGTTAGCAGCACAGTACGGGTCAAGGGAGGATTTCTTCAATAGAGGGGCCATAACAAAATGTCCCAGAAAATCCATTTAAGGGTGCGCTCACATATGTACAGCCCAGGCACATCAGTTTCCCTCTGGGCCATACAAACACTACCTCCAGCGTTTTTCCATCCGGCTCCCTTAAAATTTCTGCGGCGCCAAATGCATGTCTGGTGTTGCCGCATCCAGGGGGACAGACATCTGCTGTTCAGATCCCTGGCCTATCCTTAATTTGGACACTCAACGAGGACTCTCTCTGACCTCACATGTAAGGGGGCTCGCTTTGCCCCTTCTCACCTCTGACCTCGGACCCCTCCCACCAGTTCCATTCTGACAGCAGGAGGGAGAAACCTTCATCTCTCCAAGCCCCATTCAATTGCACTAGAGGCAGGAGGGATCGGTAACCATCCCTGATGCCTTCACACGTGTGCTCTTGTGTAGGCAGCAAAG
This sequence comes from Leptodactylus fallax, assembly GCA_947044405.1. NCBI lineage: Eukaryota > Metazoa > Chordata > Amphibia > Anura > Leptodactylidae > Leptodactylus > Leptodactylus fallax. Next base: position 1,510,285 of record CAMRHE010000410.1, read on the forward strand.
ACGATTGCCGATCTCTGCTGCCGTTTAGTGTAAGGGAACGAGGACACGGGGACAGCGGGCAGGAGGTGAATTTTCCTCCAGGCCGCTGTTAATATAAATTATGTATGGGGGCTCTAATGAGGAATTATACTGGGGGTAGGGGGGATACTTAGCAGCATACTGAGGAGGCACAATAATGGGGCATTATACTGTGTCGGGCACTAATATCCCATGAGTGCCCCCCACAGTTTAATGCTCATTAATGCCCCCACCCACAATATAATGCTCCTTAGTGCCTCCTGCATAATATAATGCCACGATACTTGCCTCCCCATACAGTATAATGCCACATTAGCCCCACACTCAGTGTAATGCCACGTAAGTGCCCCATGTACAGTATAATGTCATGTTAGTTGCCCCTTTGCACAGTATAATGCCTCGTTAGTTTCCCCTTCAAAGTATAATACCACGTTAGTGCCCCCCGCACAGTATCATGCCATGTTAGTCATCCCTGCATAGTATAATGCCACATTAGTCACCACCCACATAGTGTAATGCCATCAGTTGCCATCCACACACAGTGTAATGCTATGTTAGTTGCCCCCCCAGTATAATTCCACATTAGTCTCTCTCCCACACCTGATCCTAATTTTTCTTGGGGTGCGTCTCATAGTCAGAAGCTTCTTTTTGTTGAAAAAATACTGTAAATACTGGACGTGTTCAGCTCGGATCTTTATTTGATGGTGGACCCCGGTCAACGGATCTTTACTAAAAGTAGTTAAGTACCCCTACTCTATTGGCCTCGACAGCCAATCATGCCTTGTGGACCATCATAATACTGTAAAAACTGATGGTAAAAACTGATGACAGCTGATGACAACTTATGGTTTTGGAGTAGAAAAAAAAAAAGCATCAGTTTTGGCATCAGTTGTACTGACTAAGGGACAAAAAAAACTGATACTGATGCAACTGATATTTGTGAACATACCCTACGTGTTATCTGTATAACTAGTAACTCTTTCTAGCATAACAAGCCAAGACAATGAAGCAGAATCCAAAGGTTTGTGTAATTATTGTTTAAGGATATGTTCACATATACCAGTAAGAAAAATTAGGATAAGGCAGGGGCAACTAACATAGTATTACACTGTGCGGGTAGTGACTAACATGGCACTATACTGTGCATGGGTGACTAACGTGGCATTATATTGTGCAGGGAGCACTAATATGGCATTACACTGTGCATGGGTGACTAACGTGGCATTATATTGTGCAGGGAGCACTAATATAGCATTACTCTGTGTAGGGGGCACTAACATGGCATTATACTGTGCAGGGGGCACTAATGTGGCATTATATTGTGGGTGGCACTAAGGAGAATTATACTGTGGGTGGGGGCATTAAGGAGCATTATAATTTGGGGGGCACTAATGGTACAATTGTGCCCCCACATAGTATAATGCCCTATTATTGTGCCTCCAAGCAGTGTCTTCCTTAGTACCCCCCACCCACAGTATAATTCCCCATTAGTGTCCCCCATACATAGTTTACATTAACAGCGGCCTGGGAGGAACATTCACCTCCTTCCTGCTGTCCTCAAGTCCTCGTCCCTTACCCTTAGCAGCAGCAGGTTTCGGCAATCATCCCTGCTGCCTGCACAATAGTCCACATGTGTAGGGATGACTACTCATCCCTGCTGCTGCTAAGTGCAAAGAATCGGGGCTTGTGGAGGGACAGCGGATAGGAGATGAAGGTTTCTCCTGCCCCTGTCATAATGAAAGTGCCAGGAGGCAGGGGTCGGCCCCCTGCTCCTATACAGTAGTTAAGCCCCCAGAGAGGTGGTTTGGGGCGCAGCAGCTACAGGATGAGCTGCCGAATCCAGGAGAGCAACTTCTGCTCGGGTACAGTAATGAAGCCGGCAATTACACACAGATGGACTGAACAGAAAGCATCATTTTTCCATCTGGCTCCATTAAAATTTCTGTAGCGACGGGTGCTGCCTAAAGGTGGATGCAGCAGCACTCAGTGCTGCAAAAATTTTAAGGTTGCCGGATGGAAAAACGCCTCAGGTAGTATTTTTCCATCCGGCTAAGGCACAGATCCAGCGCCATACGGCACCAGAACTGATGCCTCTTGTGCCAGAACTGATCCTATATAAAACTATGGGATCCATTTTGGCATCAGTTTCCCTTTGGCTCGTGTGCACCACTTCCCGGGAAAACTGATTGTAAGAACATATATATATGTGAACGCACCCTAAGTAAACAAAACCTCCTTGCATGTAAAAGCAGCAGAGGGTTAGAGCTTAGCAGCTTCAATAAGGTTACTGTACAATGTTTGTAAAGAGGGCAGCGCCATTACACCTTAGTATTTTGTAACTCTCTTGTGCCTTATGATCGTGAACTTTATCCAGAGTAACAGCAGAGCTGTTTCTTCAAGGCTTGTCACTGTGTCACTCCCAAACATTGCAAATGTATGACTGATAAATATGACACTTCCATATTCTCAAAAGTCATTGGAGGACTAGTGTCTGAGTGCATAGAATATCTCCTGGCATCAGATATCACTCAATGTGCAGCACAATTACAGGGTGTCATAATGTCACATGCACCGACCTCACCAACTGAAAGATAAACACAGCTGTCTACTTATAGTCCGATACAGTCACTATATACAGCGTATTTATCGAGTTTAGATATGGAGATAGATGGAATATTTAGTTTGCATATACAATACAGTTACAGTGCACTTAGACTCGTTTTTCCAGTACATCCCACAAATGCTCGATCAGATTCTGATCTGGGGAATTTGGACTGTTTGTCATGTTCCTCAAACAATTCCTGAACAATTTTTGCAGTGTGGCAGGAGGCAATACCCTGCTGAAAGAGAATATTTCCGTTAAGGAATACTGTTGCCATGAAGCGGTGTACTTGGCATGCAAAAAGTTTTAGGTAAGTGTTAAAGGGATTGTCCAAGATCTATTGGTAATGGATACTGATGATGACCTATCCACAGGATAGTAAACCTGCAAATTCCCAATATTCCTAAAACATAATATTAACCAGTAGACAATCATCAAAACATAAAGAACCTCCATATGCACCCCAAAAACTACAGTATACAAAAATATATCACAAAAATAAATAAAAGATATTAATATATAGAGCCACAAATTCATCCAATTAAAAACAATAGTTATGGAGAGAAGAAAGTCATGGCCGACTACTGAAGCCATCCGTCCCCTACTTCACCATTCCGCCCCTGTATGCTTCAGGAGTTGTAGGTGTGATGTGATGATGTCACTCACATTGCTCCTGCAGCTCCCTAAAGACTCTGGGAGCAGAAACTTCAGACAGAGCAGCAGGGGAGCGAGGAGAGGGGAATATTAGTATTTCTTTATGTTTGGTGGGTACCGGGATAGGGGCATAATATTGTGGGAGCAGCTGGAGGTGGACTGTAAACTGTGAGGGAAGATAGAGGGGGGACAGTGAATTGGGGGAAACTGGAGGGGGACATCAAACTGGGGGCAACTGGAGGGGGACATCAAACTGGGGGAAACTGGAGGGGACATTAAACTGGGGGCAACTGGAGGGGACATTAAAATGAAGGCAACTGAAGGGGAATATTACATTGTGGGTGCATCGGGAGAGGGCGTTTATACATGTTTCGCTCCATGGCCTCCCCTGGGTACCAGATACGTGAGATTCTGACACCTGGACCCCAAACCAATCAGATGATTTGCCTGCCAGAAAACTGTACACAAGGTTTATGTTCAGTAGCAGTTCTTCTCCTTATGAACTAAATGGGAGCAGATCTGCAGTTCCCCAGCATCACAACTTCAGTGTGTTGAACCAGAAGTATACAGTGTACACTGTACCGAGCCGTACACTGCAGGGATGGTGCCAGGTAACTGCAGCTCCACTTCCATTAATTTCAATCAAAGCAAATCCGCTTCTGGCCAAATACCTTGTATATTTGTATACAGCTTTCAGAAGCTGAATCAGCTGATCAGGTGTTAGATCTGGTTGGTTGTCCCCCCCCCCCCACGATCTGATTCCTGTGGATAGTTCATCAGTATCCATTACTCATAGGTCACGGAAAACCCCTTTTAAGCATATATGAATGCCTGGAACCCTGGCTTCCCACTAAAACATTGCTCAGAGTATCACATTTCCTCTTCTGGCTTGGCTTGTCCCATAGAACATTCTGGACCATCTGTTCCCCATTTAAGCAACACTTATGCACCTGGCCATACACAATGTAAGACTTCATGCACACAGACTTGCTGGTTTACTACAGACCCAGCACATGCACAAATTCATGTGTATGTACCCTCAAAGAAACCATGATTCATCAGACTAATGCTAGGTTCTCACCTGTGTTCGGGGTTTCAGTTCAGCGGGTCCACTTGGGGCACTTTTCTCTCTGCATTTTTCAAGCGGAATGGGGAACGGAATTCCCCCAAAGGAGTTCATGTACAGGTGTGAATCTAGACTTAGCCACCTTCTATTGCTCCAGTTCTGATGCTCATGTACCTGTTATAGGTGTTTTCAGCAGGACACAAGCATCAGTATGGACATTCTGCTGCTATGCAATCCAAAAAAAATCATTCCTGGTTGGCTTCTTGTCTGTTGCTGGTGCCTGCCCTTGGGTTAGCTACTGTGATTTCACAAGAGTGTTTCAGTCAGGTGAGCTGCTGTGACATCACCAGTAGTTAGTTAAGTTCCCATGATCGTATGAAGTGGGTATCCATAGCTCCCAACCGTCTCGCATCTGGCGGGACAGTCTCGATTTTACACTGCTGTCCCGCGGTCCCGCATAGCTTACAATTTGTCCCGCTATGCCCCTGAAGTGTTTTGCTATTAACAAAATTTATTAGGGTCGGGTAAAGGCTAAATGGTAGATGCTAAATCCTAGTGGCTAAAGAACCTTTGTTGACGTCATGACCATGTGATCAGACATGTGTGGGCGGAGCTATTCTGGATACTGCAGGACAGTGTGATGTTACACAGAGGAAGCTGCTGGGAACGAGAGTGATCGAAGATGAGGATAGAAGTGGGGGCAGATGTAGATGGCAGTTAAACTGAAGGCAGATGAACGGGCAATTAAACTGAAGGCACTTGAAGGGGGCAATTAAACTGGTGGCAGATAAAGGGAGACATTAAATTAGTGGTAGATGGAGGGGGCAATTAAACTTGTGTCAGATGAATGGGCAGTTAAACTGAAGGCAGGTGAAGGGGGGCATTGAGCTGGTGGCAGATAAAGGGGGACATTAAATTGGTGGTAGATGGAGGGGACAATTAAACTGGTGGCAGATGAAGGGGGGCATTACGCTGGTGACAGATGAAGGGGGACATTAAATTGGTGGCAGATAAAAGGGGACATTAAACTGGGGCAGATGAAGGGGGCATTAAGCTGGTGACAGATGAAGGGGGGACATTAAATTGGTGACAGATGAAGGGGGGGCATTAAGATGGTGGCAGATAAAGGGGGACATTAAACTGGGGGCAGATGGAGGGTGACATTAAACTGAGGGCAACTGAAGGAGGACATTAAACCGTGGGGGGTAGCTGGAGGGGGACATGTCTGCCTCCAGCTGCCCCATAGATTAATGTCCCCCTCCAACTACCCTCACTGTTTAATGTCAACCTCCAGCTGCCCCATAGTTTAATGTCACCCTCCAACTACCCCCACTGTTTAATGTCACCCTCCAGCTGCCCCAGTTTAATGTCTCCCTCTATTTTCCGCCAGTTTAAACTGGGAAGCGAGGAGAGGGACTTAATACTGTGGGGTAATTGGAGGGGAACATTATAATGTGGGGGCATATAATGTTAGGATGACTGTAGGAGCATTATACTGTGTGGGGGCACATGGAAAAATAGATGAGAATGGGCGGAGTCAATGTAGAAGTGGGTGGAGCTAAATTTGCAGTGGCGCACATAGCGCGATGCATATTTTGTCCCTCTTTCTGTCCCTTGAAAGTTGGGAGGTATGGGTATCAGCTAAACTCCTATGACATTACAAGTGAGTTTCAGTCAGATAAGAAGCTGCAACATCAAGTGTGCTTCAGTCAAGAAAACTGCCATGACATCATAAGTGGGCGTCAGTCTGGAAAGCTATTATAACATTACAATTGTTTTAGTCAAGTAAGCTATGGTGACATCACAAGTTGGTTTTAGTAAGGGAAGATGCTGTAACCACACAACTATGTTTTTATAAGGGACATCACAAGTGAGTTTTAGTCAGCTAACACTATGGTCACATCTGCGCCCATGTGTCTGTTGTTCTGTTCTGTCGGAGAGCCAGAACAATGGACACACGGACCACTAAAATAGCAGACACTGATGGTGCCCAACAGACTCCATTGGCTATTAGTTGGATTACCAGCACTTCTTTGTCAGGCATTTTTCGACAGTCACTGAGATGGAGACTCTGACGCAGATGTGAACCCAGCCTAAGCGGCATATTTAAAGGGAAGTCCGAAAGTGTATGGCCAACTTTATGTATGGCATCAGATTCATCCAAACTATGTTCAGAAATTCATCTTTACACCTGTGAAGTAAGCAATGCCAACATGCATCTTTTTACCCTTTTTCGTGACTGATTTCGAAAATTGTCTAAAATCTGTTTATTATCTTATCTGCTTCTCATTATTTATCACACGTCCTCATCTTCTACAGAACTGGAATTTGGAACACAGAATGTACCAAATCGTATTAATTTGTATTCCAGATAATAAAGTGTACAGAAGTATATTGGCACTGCCAGAAGGTGCTCAGAGCTGCACAGTAGTGGATCACTACTTGAAGCTTCACAGAAATATTTCCTGAAAGACTGCCTAAATATCATGCATCAATGGCATGGTGCCATCTATTGTCTATATCATAAAACTGCAGCACTTCTAAAACAAAAGTATTGCTAGTCTTCACTGAGGACGAAATAACAACAGGCACACAGTGATTCCTCCAGTGTAATCCAATGATCCCTCTCTATAAGAGAAGAGAAATGTCATCGCCATCTTGAAATGTTAAAATGTCTTCCATAAAGTAAAAGAGATGCATAGTAGCAATCCTTCTCTATTCTTAAACTGGATTTTCACCTTTCATCATGTTTTTAGATCCAAAATTTAGCATTGATTAAAGGGGTTGTTCAGTTTCAGCAAACAAGTGCTATTGTTTATATAATGAAAATTTACTGTGCAAGGGCCACTATGGAGCATTATACTGTGCGGGGGCCACTGTGGAGCATATTATACTGTACGTGGGCCAATGTACAGCATTATATTGTGCGTGGGCCACTATGGAGCATATTATACTGTACAGGGCCCAATGTGGAGCATTATATTGTGTGGGAGCCACTAGGGAGCATTATACTATGCAGGGGCCACTGTGGAGTATATTTTATTGTGCAGGGGCCACTGTGAAGCATTATACTGTTTATGTATGTATGTATATATATAGTTACCAAATGCCAAAAAAAGCATGAAGAATTCATTGTTTTCCTGAAGTTTTCTCTGTGTGACTGGAATGATGATATACGGAGGTGATTACAATATTACAGCTAATGGAGAAGGTTATTGAGCAAAAACTAGGAGTCTAAAGATGGCTGCAGAGGGTGTAGTGAGGAGGGGGAGGGAGGGAGAGAGGGTGGTGGTGTGAGGCACAGGACAGGAAGCTACCCATGTAAACAAATGCAGAAGATGCCAGGAGCTCGCTGGGAACACCAGAAATCACTTAAAACACTTCTAAAGGTATTTGGGTGCACTTATTAACCTAATGATAGCACTAACAGACCTTTTTTGAAAAATTATTTTTTGCCCGGAAAAGGGGTTCTCGAGTTTCTACTATTGACAGCCTATTTCTAAAATAAGCCCTCAATATGCAATCTGTGAGGGTCTAACACTCTGGAGTCCTGCAGCTTAGCAGTACCGAGGCAGCTCAGCTTCTGGTACTGTATAAATGCCAGAAGCCATGCTGTCCACACCGTACAAACTGTAGCGGTGTTTTTTGGTACTGCTGCGCTGCCCCATTGAAGTTTATGGGGCATTGCAACAGTACCTACACTAACTGCAAAAGTTTGTAGGGCAAGTGAACAGCAATGATCCCGGCGTGTAAACAATACCAGGAGCTGAGCTGCCTCGGTACAGCTGAGCTGCATGGTCCAAAGTGTTGGACCCCTGCAGTTTTAATATTGGTAGCCTATCCTCAGGAAAGGCCATCAATAGTAGAAATTGGATAACCCCTTTAAGTTTAGAAATTTCACTGATGTAAGTATATGCTATGTTCTGTCAACCTAATGCCCCTATATAAAACTAACATAGATGACCTGGGTCTTGTTTGTAGTCTTCTGTCTCAGAGAGGTTTATGCCTCTGTTGTATTGTCTGCTCTTCTCATCACAATCATCAACTTTTTTTTTCAAATTGGATTTGCTTTCCTTGCTGATGTCTGACCCCGATATCTTCCTCTCTGTCATGGAATATGTTAAGAGGTATCTCTGTAAGGTTAGGTTCACACCTGCACCTGGTCTCCACTCGGAGTCCTGCCAGCAGGATTTTTCTCTCCGCATTTGTCCACCTTTTTTTGGGCGGAAACCGGGTCCCATGGGTCCCCAAGCGGACCCCATGAATGGAAATCCAAACGGAGGTGTGAACCTAGTGTAATATTGCGTTGGCAGTAGACTTATCCTTGCTATAACCCTCACTGGTAAGAAGTGTCAGTTTCTCTTTCAGCCATACCTCTGCTTCATTGGCATCAGCATAGTCCTCTATAAGTGTCACCTCTACACCAGATTTACTTCCTCTGACCTCTTCTTGAAGATTCATACACTGGATCAGATCTAATAGTTAGACAGTGTAAAATTAAACAGGCAGTCTGAAAATTCAACAGATTTATCAGAGTGACTGATGCTGGATGATAAATCTGGTGTATCTTTAGACGGTCTAATCGAAGTTTATACCAGCTTTTAGTTGGCTTACTCTGAGCCAGAATTTTCCAACAAAATTTTGGCGCATTTTTGGTGCATTTAAGGTCTAGCAAGCCAAAAAATTGTAGCCCAAAATAGATACGCCACATTTACACCATTGTCTAGGCAAAATTCTTTCTCATTTCTCACCACTTTGGCCAAATTAAATTGGTGGGAATTATTTCTGTATCTTCAATTTATCAGAGACAGTCAGCCACATAGGTCGGAGTCAAAGATTAAAGAGAACCTTTCACGTCCTATCATAGATGTGCGGTATCATATACTGATAGAAAGCTGAGAGCGCGCTTAATTCAGCACACTCTTAGCTTTCCCAGTATGCACCCCAGTGCTGGAGATATCGGTGCCGTTATCTCCCCACTGTCAGAAGGGCGGGCCTTACAGCCTAACGCCCCCCTGCCAGTACAAACCTATGGAAGTATACTGTCAGGGGGGTGTTCCTCACAGACTAGCAATAACGCTAGGCTGTAAGGACCGCCCTTCTGACAATGGGGAAATATCAGTGCAGAAACTAACGGCACTGATATCTCCAGCACCGAGGCACATACCGGGAAAGCCGACAGCGTGCTGCCAGCTTTCTAACGGTATATGATACCACGCATAGATGAGGATGTGAAAGATCCTCTTTAAGAGTTGAAAAATAGTTGGTGACTTGGATTAGTGACTCAACAGACCTGCATGCTGCATATACTATAGACAGACTCTATACACAGATAATACATACACATCAAGCTCTACATACATTCATAACCAGTATACAATACACATACATACAGTGGGGAAAAAAAGTATTTAGTCAGCCACCAATTGTGCAAGTTCTCCCACTTAAAAAGATGAGGCCGGCCTGTAATTGACATCATAGGTAGACCTCAACTATGAGAGACTAAATGAGAAAACAAATCCAGAAAATCACATTGTCTGATTTTTAAAGAATTTATTTGCAAATTATGGTGGAAAATAAGTATTTGGTCAATAACAAAAGTTCATCTCAATACTTTGTTATATATCCTTTGTTGGCAATGACAGAGGTCAAACGTTTTCTGTAAGTCTTCACAAGGTTGGCACACACTGTTGCTGGTATGTTGGTCCATTCCTCCATGCAGATTTCCTCTAGAGCAGTGATGTTTTGGGGCTGTCGCTGGGCAACATGGACTTTCAACTCCCTCCAAAGGTTTTCTATGGGGTTGAGATCTGGACACTGGCTAGGCCACTCCAGGACCTTGAAATGCTTCTTACGAAGCCAATCCTTCGTTGCCCTGGCGGTGTTCTTGGGATCATTGTCATGCTGAAAGACCCAGCCACGTTTCATCTTCAATGCCCTTGCTGATGGAAGGAGGTTTGCACTCAAAATCTCACCATACATGGCCCCATTCATTCTTTCATGTACACGGATCAGTCGTCCTGGTCCCTTTGCAGAGAAACAGCCCCAAAGCATGATGTTGCCACCCCCATGCTTCACAGTAGGTATGGTGTTCTTTGGATGCAACTCAGCATTCAATCTCCTCCAAACACGACGAGTTGTGTTTCTACCAAACAGTTCTACTTTGGTTTCATCTGACCATATGACATTCTCCCAATACTCTTCTGGAACATCCAAATGCTCTCTAGCAAACTTCAGACGGGCCCGGATATGTACTGGCTTAAGCAGGGGGACACGTCTTGCACTGCAGGATCTGAGTCCCTGGCGGCGTAGTGTGTTACTGACAGTAGCCTTTGTTACATTAGTCCCAGCTTTCTGCAGGTCATTCACTAGGTCCCCCCGTGTGGTTCTGGGATTTTTGCTCACCGTTCTTGTGATCATTTTGACCCCACGGGGTGAGATCTTGCGTGGAGCCCCTGATGGAGGGAGATTATCAGTGGTCTTGTATGTCTTCCATTTTCTAATTATTGCTCCCACAGTTGATTTCTTCACACCAAGCTGCTTACCTATTCCAGATTCAGTCTTCCCAGCCTGGTGCAGGTCTACAATTTTGTTTCTGGTGTCCTTCCACAGCTCTTTGGTCTTCACCATAGTGGAGTTTGGAGTGTGACTGTTTGAGGTTGTGGACAGGTGTCTTTTATACTGATAACAATGTCAAACAGGAGCCATTACTACAGGTAATGAGTGGAGGACAGAGGAGCCTCTTAAAGAAGAAGTTACAGGTCTGTGAGAGACAGAAATCTTGCTTGTTTGTAGGTGACCAAATACTTATATTCCACCATAATTTGCAAATAAATTCTTAAAAAATCAGACAATGTGATTTTCTAGATATGTTTTCTCATTTTGTCTCTCATAGTTGAGGTCTACCTATGATGACAATTACAGGCCACTCTCATCTTTTTAAGTGAGAGAAGTTGCACAATTGGTGGCTGACTAAATACTTTTTTTCCCCACTATATGTTACTGTTAAAGTGCAGAAATCAGTTAATCTGTAGATTACCTAGGTAATGTGCAGATTCACCAGGGCGATCCGTTAAAGTGCGGAAAACTGCTTTCATTTCTGACATTACCTAGGTAATCTGCACATTACCTACTAGGCACTCGTTAAAGTGCAGATAACGAAATGTTTTGCCGGAACAACAGCAATGTCGCTGTAGGCTTAAGTGAACGTAATGTCGGCAAAAAAAAAAAAAAAGGATTGGGGACAGTATAGGTTGAAGACGGTTTGCTTCAAAACCTATTCAACTTGAATGGGTTTTGAAAGCAAACGGGTGGGTGTGTGTGCGCGCTTACACCCTCTGTGCCGCAAACACTGGGCAGCCGACTGAAATTGTGACGCATAAAAAAACACAACCAGCGACGACGAGACGCTGGCGAAAGAAGACTTAACAGTGGAGGGAGAAGAGGGGGCTGGAGTAGGGACAGCAGGACATGAGAGAAACTAACTTCTGAACTTTAACGATCCGCAAGCCTTGAATGTGCACATTACCTAGGTAAAGTGCGGAAAACTCCTGATTCCGCACTTTAACGGAGCAAATCAGTTAATATGCACATTACCTGGGTAATGTGCACATTCACTGATTTCGTACTTTAACGGTAACATATACACTATTACTCATGCATATTAAAATAAGGATTTTTTAAATTTTTTTTTCACTTATTAGCACTATTGTCTGCACTTTAATATTTGATATGTATTTATTTACACTGTGTGCAGAATTATTAGGCAAATGAGTATTTTGATCACATCACCTTTTTATACACGTTGTCCTACTCCAAGCTGTATAGGCTTGAAAGCCAACTACCAATTAAGTAAATCTGGTGATGTGCATCTCTGTAATGAGGAGTAGTGTGGTCTAATAACATCAACACCCTATATAAGGTGTGCTTAATTATTAGGCAACTTCCTTTTCTTTGGCAAAATGGGTCAGAAGAGAGATTTGATGGACTCTGAAAAGTCAAAAATTGTGAAATGTCTTGCAGAGGGATGCAGCAGTCTTGAAATTGACAAACTTTTGAAGTGTGATCACCGAACAATCAAACGTTTCATGGCAAATAGCCAACAGGGTCGCAAGAAGCGTGTTGAAAAAAAAAAAGGCGCAAAATAACTGCTAATGAATTGAGGAAAATCAAGTGTGAAGCTGCCAAGATGCCATTAGCCACCAGTTTAGCCATATTTCAGAGCTGCAACATTACTGGAGAATCAAAAAGCACAAGGTGTGCGATACTCAGGGACATGGCCAAGGTAAGGAAGGCTGAAAAACGACCACCTTTGAACAAGAAACATAAGATAAAATGTCAAGACTGGGGCAAGAAATATATCTTAAGACTGATTTTTCAAAGGTTTTACGGACTGTTGAAATGCGATTGACTCTTGATGGGCCAGATGGATGGGCCCGAGGCTGGATCAATAAAGGGCAGAGAGCTCCACTCAGACGCCAGCAAGGTGGAGGTGGGGTACTGGTATGGGCTGGTATCATCAAAGATGAACTTGTGGGACCTTTTCGGGTGGAGGATGGAGTAAAGCTAAACTCCCAGACCTACTGCTAGTTTCTAGAAGACACCTTCTTCAAGCAGTGGTGCAGGAAGAAGTCGGTATCTTTCAAGAAAAACATGATTTTCATGCAGTACAATGCTCCATCACATGCATCCAAATACTCCACAGCGTGGCTGGCCAGTAAAGGTCTAAAAGAAGAAAAAATAATGACATGGCCCCCTTGTTCACCTGATCTGAACCCCATAGAGAACCTGTGGTCCCTCATAAAATGTGAGATCTACAGGGAGGGAAAACAGTAAGTACACCTCTCTGAGCAGTGTCTGGGAGGCTGTGGTGGCTGCTGCACGCAATGTTGATCATAAACAGATCAAGCAACTGACAGAATCTATGGATGGAAGGCTTTTGAGTGTCATCATAAAGAAAGGTGGCTATATCGGTCACTGAATTGTTTTTGGTTTTGTTTTTGAATGTCAGAAATGTTTATTTCTAAATTTTCGGTTGTTATATTGGTTTACCTTTTGAAAATAAACAAGTGAGATGGGTATATATTTGGTTTTTTAAGTTGCCTAATAATTCTGCACAGTAATAGTTACCTGCACAAACAGATATCCTCCTAAGATAGCCAAATCTAAAAAAAACCCACTCCAACTTCCAAAAATATTAAGCTTTGATATTTCTGAGTCTTTTGGGTTGATTGAGAACATAGTTGTTGTTCGATAATAAAAATAATCATCTCAAATACAACTTGCCTAATAATTCTGCACACAGTGTATATGTATTTGATGGATGATATTGTTTGATAACTGCATCTTAATTGATGCAATTATCAATTTATTATGCACTGTGAGATATTTCATTAAAAATGTTTGTAGTGTGCACTGAAGTCTTGCTTGAGAAAGGTCCAACACTCCCAGGACAGAAATGTTCTTGGAATAAATTCACATCAGAGATTTTTTTCACTACTACTTTTTCACTAAATCCTATGGATTTGCACCTTTATTGAGTCTCTACATGTTGCTCCTCTAATTCCTATGTGTATTTCTACCTATCTATCTATCTATCTATCTAGCTATCTATCCACAGTGAGTTACATACTATCTAACAGTTTTGTACATCATGGGAGTGCCGTGCACCACCATAGGGTCTATGCATATTTTGTATTTAAAGCACATCTACTTGCAGTTCTTGAAGTGTTCCCAGAATGAATTGGGCAGAGCTTACAAATGTGCCACTTTAGGCTAAGGCCCCACGTGGCGTCCAACAGCAAAAAAGCGCTGCGGGAAAATCAGCGGTGGGAACGCATCGTGGTTCTTTCTGCAGCGCTTTAGACAGAAAGTTCACAGAGGTTTCCTCTGCGGACTTTCTGTTTCAATTATACCTATGGGGAAACCACAGGCGTTTCCGTATGTATATTCCGTAGGTATAATTGACATGCTTTTTACCGCAAAGTGGGCATGGGATTCCACTTTGCACTGACTGTAAAACGCCGCAATTTTTTCTGTTTATGCCACATGGGGCCCCGGCCTCACTGTTAGAAAATACCTTGTTATAGTTTTATTGGTTCCTGTATAGTTTACAATATCAATAATAATAACACATTTTGACAACTCTGTGTTGAGGATTTTTTTCTTTACATTTTAACAATAAATTAATAATTTCTTTTATAAACAAAGAATTAACGTGAGTCCACTCAGACAATAGTATCTATATGCAGCATGTGAGCACCAGAGGAAACAGGATGTGGAAGTGCTGCATCCTGTATGCTCTGCACATAAAACAATCACAGTGAACATCTCCTGACCTCACTGACAAAGGCGGAACTTACCAATAAAAATATCTATAAAATTACCTATAAATCCGCATCATACAATAGTCAATAGAAAACAAGGAAAATGCTTTTATTAACACAAAAGCTCTTGATATAAACTTAAACTATTTCCTCACTATACTTATTAAATGGGACCTTTCACCACTCCCACCAAACCAACTCCACCTGCTCGCCTCCTTTAATAGATGTCACTCCACTAATCAGTCACAGTTGGATTTTTTTTTCTCTACCTCCACAATTTCTGAGCAATCAGTGCTGTTAGTTTTGGTAACTATTATAATAATTAGTTTCAAGTGGGTGGTGTCAGGCAGGAGCAGACAAGGGGGCGTGATTCTCCACTCTAACACCGTACAAAAGGCAGACAGTGTCAGAGTTAAGAGTCACTCCCCTTTTCCTGCTCCTCCCTCCCTGACACTGCCCACCTCACAGTACAGAGCCTACTTAGCATATCAGGCACCAAATCTAACAACACAGATTGCTCAGGAATGGTGGGCGCTACAGAAATATATTCCAACTTCAGTGGAATCAGTACAGTGGTACCTATTAAAGGAGACAACTGCAGATGGTGGAGGTCCTCTTTAATAAACATATTCTTATGTCTTTGACGCACTCATCTTATGCGGTCAATGCAGCATGCTATGCATAAAGACTAAACTCTAAACTGTGGACAAGTTATTGAGTTCAAGTGTTGCAGTCATACCCATTGCATACAGGTGCATAGAACCTTGTCGTTGTATGGGTTCTGATTATAACCTCAGTTATTTTACAGGTGTCACTGTCTCAGGATACCACCTTTGCCATACAGTGCCTTGTGAAAATATTCGGCCCCCTTGAACTTTTCAACCTTTTGCCACATTTCAGGCTTCAAACATAAGGATATAAAATTTTAATTTTTTGGTGAAGAATCAACAACAAATGGGACACAATCTTGAAGTGGAACGAAATTTATTGGATATTTTAAACTTTTGTAAAAAATAAAAAACTGAAAAGTGGGGCGTTCAATATTATTCGGCCCCCTTAAGTTAATACTTTGTAGCAACACCTTTTGCTGCGATTACAGCTGCAAGTCGCTTGGGGTATGTCTCTATTAGTTTTGCACATCGAGAGACTGAAACTCTTGCCCATTCTTCCTTGGAAAACAGCTGGAGCTCAGTGAGGTTGGATGGAGAGCGTTTGTGAACAGCAGTTTTCAGCTCTTTCCACAGATTCTCGATTGGATTCAGGCCTGGACTTTGACTTGGCCATTCTAACACCTGGATACGTTTATTTGTGAACCATTCCATTGTAGATTTTGCTTTATGTTTGGGATCATTGTCTTGTTGGAAGATAAATCTCTGTCCCAGTCTCAGGTCTTTTGTAGACTCCAACAGGTTTTCTTCCAGAATGCTCCTGTATTTGGCTCCATCCATCTTCCCATCAATTTTAACCATCTTCCCAGTCCCTGCTGAAGAAAAGCAAGCCCAAACCATGATGCTGCCGCCACCATGTTTGACAGTGGGGATGGTGTGTTCAGGGTGATGACCTGTGTTGCTTTTACTCCAAACATATCGTTTTGCATTGTGGCCAAAAAGTTTGCTTTTGGTTTCATCTGACCAGAGCACCTTCTTCCACATGTTTGGTGTGTCTCCCAGGTGGCTTGTGGCAAACTTTAAACGAGACTTTATATGGATATCTTTGAGAAATGGCTTTCTTCTTGCCATTCTTCCATAAAGGCCAGATTTGTGCAGTGTAGGACTGATTGTTGTCCTATGGACAGACTCTCCCACCTCAGCTGTAGATCTCTGCAGTTCATCCAGAGTGATCATGGGCCTCTTGGCTGCATCTCTGATCAGTCTTCTCCTTGTTTGAGATGAAAGTTTAGAGGGACGGCCGGGTCTTGGTAGATTTGCAGTGGTCTGATACTTCTTCCATTTCAATATGATCGCTTGCACAGTGCTCCTTGGGATGTTTAAAGTTTGGGAAATCTTTTTGTATCCAAATCCGGCTTTAAACTTCTCCACAGTATCACGTACCTGCCTGGTGTATTCCTTGGTCTTCATGATGCTCTCTGCGCTTTAAACAGGACCCTGAGACTATCACAGAGCAGGTACATTTATACGGAGACTTGATTACACACAGGTGGATTATATTTATCATCAGTCATTTTGGACAACATTGGATCATTCAGAGATCCTCACTGAACTTCTGGAGTGAGTTTGCAGCACTGAAAGTAAAGGGGCCGAATAATATTGCACGCCCCACTTTTCAGTTTTTTATTTTTTACAAAAGTTTAAAATAACCAATAAATTTCATTCCACTTCACAATTGTGTCCCACTTGTTGATTCTTCACCAAAAAATTAAAATTTTATATCTTTATGTTTGAAGTCTGAAATGTGGCAAAAGGTTGAAAAGATCAAGGGGGCCGAATACTTTCGCAAGACACTGTAAGTCAGTGAGTGGATTTTCTGAATTTCTATTTCTTGCCACTGAAAACTGTGCTATGTTTGTTTAATTGGAAACATTTAAGGCTAGGTTCATCTAAAATCACCAGATGCACGCACAACTTTTTTGTCCAGCAATTTCAGTTAAAAAGAATGGACAACTTAAGGACCCCATTATAGTTAATGGCGTCTGTTTGATTCCATTGGCGTCCACTATTTTAGTGGTCCATACTCCAATGGACCAGAACAATGGACACCTCAACACTAGTGTGAATCCAGTGTAAGAGTATCAACAGTTCAGCCTTGTATCAACAGACTGAACAAACTCACAAAGCAAGGCCGATGAAGCACATGGCATGTAAAAATAGTTTCTCCTCTGTTGCTTCACTCACTACAATTCTCTGAACAGTCTCTGGGCTTCTGCACATGAACAGTCAGGAGCTTCATGAAATTGGTTTTCATGCTCAAGAAAGCACAAAGAAGCCTTAGGCCCCATGCACACGAGTTAGAGAGCTTCTGATGTGTGAGTTTGCAACAGAATGCACTCGGATGACACTCGGAGTGACACCCGAGTGTACTCTGTGATGCATTCCCATCTATGGGGGCTTCCAATTCATTCCATTCCGATGACAAGGATGATTATAGAGCAGGTCCTATCCTGCTCCGTGTCATCGGAACAGCACCTTCGAGGGCACAATGCAACTCAATCACTTACATTAGCATTAGTCTAGTCTAAGTCTATATCACCTTCTAGTTGGCTTACTTTGAGACAGAATTTTATGCCAAATTTCAGCACAATTTTGATACATTTAAGCCATGTCATTGTAAATTTTGTACACTATATACTTCCGAAGAGCAGAGAGACAAATGTCCAATGCTCCAGAGGGAAGCACATAACTTCACAATAAAGTTGTCTGCAAGTTATTTAGTAACATTACACTACAAAGAGGCTCATTGTTCAGGGTACAAAAAGACGATTGTGCTTTTTTAAGTGGTGGACAAAACAAGAGTCAGCTCTTCTCACCATAGAATAGAATAAGCAACCTGCCAACCACCTCAGATTAAACAGGGCACTCTCCCATAGCCGCCGGGGCTCTGCTGTATTATTCAGCAGAGACCTAGTGCTAATGCCCACAATCAGTGTCTGCACAGATTGTGGGCATTAAGGCCTTATCTGACCAAGTCGCCATTTTCCCGGCAGCGCACGGGTGCTAACATTTTGGGGAGGATCGCTGGTCCCCGTAACGAGATCCATGGCCAGTGATCGGTTGCATTAACAGTAGGGAGCCTCTTGAGGGCTCCCAGGCTTGTCTGGAATTATGTTCTATTACAGGCTGATCTATGCAACCTGTAATAGACCTGCCGGCATATTGCAATGAATTGCAATGCATTGGATTAGCGATCAGACCCCTGGGGTCTAATAACTACAGTTAAAAAAAAAAATAAATTGTAATTAAAAATTCTAATCACCCCCCTTTCCCTAGAACACATAAAAAGTTAAAAAAATAATAAAGTGAAACACATACATATTAGGTGTCCCTGTGTCCTCAAACACCCTGTCTACAAATTTATAAAGATTTTTTTCCCATATGGTGAACGTCAAAAGAGCCGTTTCGCCTCTATTAAAAATTTCAATAATAAAGGATCATAGCAATAGACATTCCCCAAAATAGTATAACTAAAAAGTACACCTGGCTCTACAAAAAAAGACGCCCTATGCATCTCTATACACGGAAATATAAAACAATTATGGGTGTCAAAAAACAGCGACTCCAAGACAACTTTTTTTTTGCAAAGTTTTGGCTTTTTCTTAAAGGCGTTAAAAGGTAAATAAAACTATATATTTGGTTTCCCCAGAATCATTCCAACCCATAAAATACAGGTGACATATCATTTTGGCTGCAATGCAGTGAATGCCGTAAAAACAAAACCCGTAAGAAAGTAGCATAAACTCAGTTTTTCTCCAGTTCCACGCTAATCTGAATTTTTTTTCGCTACAAAGTATTTCTTCAAAACGAAGTACAATTTTTCCCACAAACATTAAGCCCTCATATGGCTATTTGTCTAGAAAAATAAAAAAATTATGGGGTTTGGAAGGCGAAAATCGAAAAATGCCTGCGATAGGAAGGGGTTAGCGTCAGCTGAGTCTTCTACATGCAGATTGAGTTGAGTACAATAATGGAGGGAGCCATCCACTCCTTGCTTCAGCCAGGGCAGAATTAGTGACGTCATTACATTGAGTCTACTACTCCTAAGTCACTGAGCAGAGACTGAAGTGGACTGTGGGGGTTCAGGCAAGGTGAGTATTAGTTTTACTTTTTTTTTTTTTGTTCATTTTTCGGGGGGGGGGAGAGGCCCACCAGAAGTAGACATTATAATGCTGGGGACATTTACTTGTGAAGGCCACAATGACTGGGGCATTATATTGCTGTAGCTACATTGAGGGGGACATTTTACTGTGGGGGCCACAATGAGGGGACATTATACTGTGGGGGCCACATTGATGGTATGGACATTATACTGTGGGGACGTTACAATGCTGAGGCCACATTAAAGGGGACATTTACTTGTGAGAGCCACAATGACTGAGGTATTATATTGTAGTAGCTACATTGACAGGGGCATTATACTGTGGGGGCCATTATACTGTGTGAGGGCAGAAGGGGAATAGGCGGAGCCAATGTGGGTAAGGGCAAGGATTTTTGGGACCTAAATTTGTCTTTTTTTGGCGTGGACAACACATCAAGTTTGATCTTGCCCTGTGAAATTAACAACTTATTTTATAACCTGCAACCCCCTCAATACAGCCACGACTAGTATACAAACGCAGGTCTATAGAATATCCGCCGCCAACTCATGCATTATATATCAGGAGGCTGTAACCAATCAGAGATCCGCATGAACTCGGCAGCCAATGAGCGCACGTTATTTAACATGCTTTGCTCCCGCCTCCTGCTTCCTCTTGTAAAGTCTGACATGCAATCACGTGATATGGCATTTGCCCCGCCCCGGTCGGTGTTCGAGTACCGTCAGAGACTGCCCAATCAAGCGCTGCGCTCCCAGCACCGGGTGCGAAGAGGCTTCCGGACTGCGAGATGTGTCCTGTCTCCTGAGGTGGACCTCACACCAGAGCCGGTCTCCCCGGAGCTTGCGGTAAGCGCATGTCTGCTATAATCCCCTTATATATATGGAGGGTCAGATGGGGACACGGGCACAGGCTGCAGGGGAGCTGCCGTCATGCAGGAGCTGGGGTAGTGCTATACAGGTGCTGTAAGGTCGGAGTTCTTCCCTAAGTGCGGCACTTTATGTTCTGTATGCAGGTGGCGCAGGATGCGTCTTCTATGGGCACTTGCGGTATTGCTTTCTGTGCCTTGGCTTGCACTTTCACATTGATGTTTGCACTTTCACGTCTTTTAGTGGTTATCACATGAGTTAGCACTTCCATTTTCAGAGCCTCAGCAGCCATGACTAGAGCCATGTTCACATATAGCAGTAATGATCATGCCTTAATTTCCAGGAATCCTAATGATTATTGCTCCGAATCCACATAAATATCCATGTGTTTGTCCAGGTTGATGACTCTTTATCCCACCATGATTCACCTTTAGAAACTGCATGCAGTTTTTACAGTGCAAAGTTGATGCAGTTTGAACTGCACCATGTGAATGCAGCCTTTTGGTGCTTTCTGACAGTCGGATCATGTGCAGTTAAAACCACCACAAAACTGCATCAAGAAAAAATGTTAGTGAAGATTAGTTTTTTTTTTACTGGTGAAAACTGCTAAATGTGCTTCTCCATTAAAAAAAACAATCAAAATCGTAGGTGATTTTGATGCAGTTTTAGGGGGCCATTCACATCATGCTTTCATCATCAGTTTAAGACTGGATTCACAGTAGTGTTGGAGTCTCCGTAGGGGACTCCGCTGCAGAATCCGCCTAAAATCGGTGGAGAAAAGTCCTGCAAAGAGGACTTTTCTCTTTGCCGGTTTTCTACTGAAACCCAACGGACCTCATTATAGTTTATGGGGTCCATGTGTACATAGTCAGTGTTAAAGGGGTTGTCCAGGCAAAAATGGACAATCCTTTTAACGTTTAAATCAGCTGGGGGCAGTGGAAAAAAATGCATATTTACCTGTCCCCAATGCTCTGGTGTTCTCCCACGTGTCCTGGTTCTTCTGCTCCGGCGGCTTCTTCCGGAGTTCCGCTGATTGGCCTCAGCAGTCACATGACCTCAGGAAGAGGACCCATGATGTCACACGTAGTGACATTGCAGGCCCTTCGTTGATTGACCTCAGCGGAACTCTGGAAGAGACCCAGGAGAAGCCGCCAGAGTAAAAGAACCGGGAGGACACTGGAGCATTGGGGACAGGTGTTTTTTTTTGTCTTGTTTTTTTCACTGCCCCCAGCTGCTTTAAACATTAAGGGTTGTCCATTTTTGCCTGGATAACCCCAATAAATAAATAAGTAAATAAATAAAAAAGTATCAGTTACTGTTGGTTTTGTGGGACACAAGTGTGGTTTGTTCTACAGAAACTGGTCCATTTTTATTGAAAGGGGTTGTTCAGGATAACAGTTTTATTGATGGGGAAGGTGAAAAATGGCAAAACATCCCATACTCACCTGTCCCCAATGCTCCTGTCTCTTCCACTGCAGTTCAGTCCTGCTCTGGGGCCTTGTTTTTGCGGAAGTCCCCACCTCATGTTACCAATGAGGCCAAAGTAATGGAACCAGGATGTCGCTCGCATGCTTCACCTGTGACGTCCTGTGTCTTTTCTTTAGGCCTCTGGAATCAGCGGTCACCTGCGGCAGAGACTTCAACCACAAATAAGACAGCGGGAACGGACCACGGTGGGAGACACTGGAGCATTGGGGACACTGCAGAGATTGAGCAGAGATTTTTGATGGACACTGCAATAGCGTCTCCCAACACAGATGTGAACATGGCCTTATACTGCTATTTACGTGTATAATTGTGTGATCTTCGGCTGCTTGTGGGCCAGTTCTGTCTTCCCTTCTGTCTTCACTTTCTTCGCATCACTGAAGAAAGAGCAAAAATTTAGAGTTGCATGTGAGAAGTCTGCTGTACATCAGTGCAACAGGCTAATGTATCTTTTCAAAAGTAAAGTTAGTGGTATAAAAATGCAAAATGTCACAATATTTGCATGGATAATCCCAAAATGTAGCAAAACTCTATTTTCAAAAATTTTTTAGACTAGTTTCACACTTGAGCTGGGCTCTCCATCATTTGGTTCCTCCAGGGGACCTGAATGACAGAGCCAGACTGCTAAAACAGCGGTTACCTGTGGACACATGTGGACCCCATAGACTATAATGGGGTCTGTCGGGCTTCTTCCGTTTTTATACTGAAACCAGCAGAGACTCTGTCGCAGTTGTGAACCTAGCCTTACCGTGTGGTGTTACATACACAGCCCGTAGATATGCTGCATAGAGACTTGAAAGTATCCTGGACTTTTAAGTTGGTATCTAATAAAGGATCTGGATGTGAGGAAGTGGGGGCTTGAGTTGGGGGTGTTAGTATTTAAGTAGTTTTTGAATGCAGTTCTTGGCTTAATTGCCAATATTTTTTTCTACTTGGTAGCTGTTCAGACTGCCTACATCGAATGTGAAACATTTTCAGAATATGGTGGATTTTGGGAAGTGGCCGTTATTTACTTTGCTATCACCCCAAGAGGTGGCATCCATCCGACAAGCGTGTGTGTTTGGTACATGTGCAAATGAAGTCATCTACACCACTGACAATGATGAGGTAAGTGTATTCTGGCATCTACATGCTGTACCTGCTTTATCTCTTCTCTTAAAGGGAGTCTACCAGATCCAAAATGCTTCCCAAAATAGTGCTATTTAGGAGCAGTAACATATCTTAGTGGCCACAAATGATTAAGCAGTGCAGAGATGATCTGTTTATAGATATGCAAATCAGACTGCACTGGGGGTGGGGCCTGATCACCCAATAGAGTTGGAGAGGCTCCAGGTCTCCTCTGGAATTGGTGCTCAGTGTCTCCTCTTTAGTTGTGACTGATACTTTCTATCTGTCTGCATCATGCTGCAGTAAAATGTGGTAAATCAGGCTCCGCCTCTGATGCACTTGTAGATTGATTCTTATTAAAAGCCGCTACATGGCATTATAGGTTTGGGAGGTATTTTGGAACAGACATTCCATTTTAATAGTTGGTTTGTTGTGGTTACATGAGCTATAAGATTTGATACAACCAGCATTCTGTATGGCGTTCTAATACTATATATCTATCATATACTGCCTTGGACTGTATGGAGGGATTGTCCCCTAGCATGAGTTTAGTCTGATTATAGTTAGGGGTCTAGTAGCTGGCACCTTTCCACTGCCGATAGACACATTGCCATGTACAGTAATGGGTAAAAATGGTCAGTTGGTGGGGACAGCTTATGTATTCTGGCTCACAGCATGATGCGCATTTAAAGGGATTGTCTGACTGTTTGCCATGCAGGTTATTTATTAAAGAGGACCTTTCATGTCCTCTGACATCAGTGGTATTATAAACCTCTAGAAAGCTGACAGTAGCTGAATTTACTGCATTGTCAGCTTTGCCGATATGCGTCCCGGTTCCAATATCCCTCCACTGTCAGAAGTGGAGGGACCAAAGGTGGGCCTTACAGTACAGCGTCATCGCTGGGCTGTAAGGAACGCCCCCCTGACAGTACAAGTCTATGGAAGAATACTGTCAGGGGAGACGTTCCAGACTCTGAGCTGTAAGGCCAGCCCTTCTGACAATGCAGTGATATTGGTGCTGAAAAGAACAGCACCAATATCTCTGCAACTGGGGCACATACTATCACATTCAGATTTATAGCGATATATTATATGGTCAATGTCAAAGTACATGAAAGATCCTCTTTAATTTGGACTAAGCTTACTGTATATATTCTGCCGGCATCCCCTCACTGACTTATTGTAATATGGGCCAGCTGTTCATTACTGCCTCATTCTGTGGCAAGTTCAGACAGTGAGATGGGCCTCTTGGTGGAGGGGCTCAATTCTCCTACTCATCAGGAGGATTAGACATGCTGTTTTTGCTGGTACTGAGCATGTGCTTTGTCATATTGCAGACAAAACAAAGCGCAGTATGGTATAGGGATGCTATGACAGTGTGTATGCTTATGATCCCTTTTAGGTATCTAGTACTCAGCATGTACGATGTCTTACCACACTCCCTGAATTAACAGTAGGTGAATTAGGCCACCCCACAAGCAGTGGTCTGCCCAGCAAACAAAGCAGCAGTGGCTGGCTGTCCACCAAATAATGAATCAATGTTCCGTCTAGGTCTATACAGCAGTGACCCCACTGACAGGACGTCACCAGTTCCAGTTTTTATAGAGGGGTGTTTCCCGTCAGAATTTTATTTACAATAACTGCAGATTCAAGGAAATCCTCCAAGCATGTTCAGGTGCCACCACCATATTGCTGAGGATATTAGTGTTAAACATTATTCCTTTATGTATGCCACCTTTGTAGATTTGGAGAAAAACAACTTTGAAGTCTTAAACAGGCAGTTTGTGCACTGGGGATGGGCCTTCAGCCCTGAGAGCACAGCCCTTGCTGCTGAAGTAGGATGGATGATGTCATAGCAGTGGGAGAATCAACTCGCTGCACAGGCTGTCGCAGGCAGGAGATGGTAGTCTGAGTGACAGGAGTGCTGATCCTGAAGGTGAAGGCCCGCCCCCAGTGCACCAACTGCCTCATTTGCATAAGACTTCAAAGTTGTTCATCTGTAAATCTGTAAAGGCATCATACTTCTATCACTGTAATGTGCTCTGTAACATGGTGATGGTTGAATATGGTAGGGGGAGGTGGTAGACTCATTTTATCTACCCCTTAAATTTAGTAAATCCAGTGGAGAATGTCCGTGCAGGTCCTCAGTGTTCCAGCCCACACATGAGCAATACATCTCTGCTCAGGCACTTATTGGCTGACACATTCACATGCGGACTGGATGTCCGTACAGAACAAGGACCTGAAGGGAGTATACAGGGCTTGTTTTAAACCTCTGCAGGGGTTAACGTAACCTGAACACACCTTAGGTGATTATCCATGTCCACCTCCCTGGTAGTTCTGCAGCTTGCTGACGGACCTTCACCTGTCTGGAATGTCATAAGATGTCATCCCTCGAGTATCTTCATAACTTCCCTGATATGTCACTGTGTACATTTACTAGTCAACTATTCACCTGCAGCTTCCCGTCATCTATTCTGTTTCCTTCTAACAAATCTTCTGAATCCCCTTTTAGGTTTCATCTCTTTCCTGTTACTTATGATAAACTCTTCGAGTACATTTTACTCTTACACTTCAGTCTGATCACCCGTGTATTAGTTTAACCACCAAGGGTGACAAACGTCATGCTTGTATTTAGGCATACGTATTTTGTTTTGCTTACTTGTACAGCGCCATCATATTCCGCAGCGCTTTAGACATGGTCAGTCACTGTCCCATATAGGGCTCACAATCTGCATTCCCTCTCAGTATGTCTTTGGTGTATGGGAGGAAACCAGAGCATCTGGAGGTGCCATGCAAACATGGGGAGAACATACAAACTCCTTGCAGATGTTGTCCTAGGTCAGATAGGAACCTAGGACACCAATGCTCATGCTAAACCCTAAGCCACCATATT
This sequence comes from Leptodactylus fallax, assembly GCA_947044405.1. Lineage (NCBI taxonomy): Eukaryota > Metazoa > Chordata > Amphibia > Anura > Leptodactylidae > Leptodactylus > Leptodactylus fallax. Next base: position 1,536,072 of record CAMRHE010000410.1, read on the forward strand.
CAGGAGATACGTACAAGTTTGTACATGTTTTCCCTTTACTTAGTGTTACTGAGTTAACCCTGCTGTTCTGTTCGGTCAAAAATGACCGAATTTGAAATTTGATATTTTTTAAAATATTCATTATGCGGTTCTGAAACTTGTGGTTCATTGACTTTTCCTCATTTGAGGGGTTCTTACTAATAGCAGTTTTTATTTATTTATTTTTTGTTTACTTTTTGCTCCACGTCTTTTTTTACACTTGTACTGTTCGGTCAAAAATGACCCATAGCCTTTTATACTAATCTCCAGCTATTTTTTTTTTAAATAAAGGAGTTATAATCTCATTTTGGTCTATATAGTTCATCTACTACTATTTATCAATTTATCTAGGTCCTTTTGGTCCATGCAGAGTTACACATACATACATTTTCAAATTATGATACTGTAGATGGAAACCTGTAAACGCAAAACTAATCGGTGGCCAATGGTTGTTTTTTACAACATTCTTGATGTGTCGGCGTACAATGCGTTTGTGCTATGGCATGAAATAGACCCAAATTGGAACAAAAATAAACTATATAAAAGAAGAATTTTTTTTAGAGGAGTTGGGAAAATCACTGGTTAGCCCATATATTGAACAAAGAAAAGTAACTCCCAGAGATGATGGAGCTGCAGCCATTGTCCACAGGATCCAACAGCATGCTGAAGAAAGTGAACCAAGGGCTTCCGCTAGCACTGCGACGATACCTACGGCCTCCACCAGCAGCGCAACCAGCCTAAAACGGAAACGATGCGCCTTCTGTCCAACATCAAGTAATCGCAAATCAAATGTGATATGTTGCAAATGTGCAAAGTACTTATGCAAAAGACATGTACATTATAGTTGTGACGAATGCAAACAGTAAATTTAGCACCTTGAACCTTATTTCACATTTTATATAGAAAAAACTAGACTTTTTTTTTTTTTTTTTTTTGAAAAAAAATATATTTACATACAGTTTGATGTTGTTAGTTATAGTTTACAGTTTTATAAAGGTTTTTTTTTTGTGCAAATGTAAAATATATATGAATGCAATAAGGCCATGTAACATTTTTTGACACAAAAAAAATAAAAATTAAGTTTTTGATTTCATTTTTCATTTGTTTATGAACAACCATGTTCACATACAGTATAATAATGCAAAAGAAATTCAAATAAAACACTTAAATTAGTTAAAAATCCAGACTTTAATAGGCCCGGTCAAAAATGACCAGAACATTATATGTGTATAGTAGAACCGAACAGAACAGCAGGGTTAAAGTACAAGCAAATAGAATAAACTTTGTAATATTTCTCAGTATAGAAGAAACACATTTATTAGCCATTCTCTTTGCCTCCTTCACTGATCCTTCACTCTCAATTCCTCCATGTTTACAGAGATGTGAGGGCGAGGACTGAATTCACTGGAAAACTGCTCAGTACTGTTGTATATCATCCTCCATGCCGCTTCTGTGTGAGATTGAGGGGATGCAAGATCTCCTGTGTATGGGAGACAACATGGCAGCTAATCTATACCTACTCTGGGGCTGACTTCATGGACAACTTGCCAATAGAAATAAAGACTGGTGACTTTTGATCAATGTAGCTATTTCTGATGCACACATAGGCCAGCTTAGTCTGAACGGTCACATGAAATGATAGTTTCTTTACAGTATTTTAAGCAATCACTTTCACTAATTTTGTTACTGGACCTTTTTATTGCACTTATAAAAGGATTTTCCAGATTTGCTTTATTGCTTTAACAATGTCCCATAAAACTGATATACGTGTACGTAAAATGTAATACAATAACTACAATTACAGTAAGGGCGTATATAAGCATGCTGCAGTTCCTGACTGTAAGTCTAGCTAATACCTTGTAAATCTACTAAATATACTAGTGGATAGTGACACCTACTGAGATATCACCTACAGTATGTGAATGAATATTCAGGGACTTGGCGCACTGATCATTTGCTGATCACGGACTTGTATTCTCAGCCTTAAAACTCCCTCCTTGGGCCCTGTGCTGTGTATAACACACTGCATCAGTTTACCCAGATACCAGATAAATTGCTGAAAACAGAGCTTGTGATTCCTATACTCCCAATAGGTAGGTGAGTCCCACAAGTATTACACCCTATATTCAGCATACACTGTTGATCTGTTATGTGTCTTTCTTGATGTTAAACAGGGGATGGCACAGTTGCTCCTTTTTGTGCCAGAAAATTTCACTTTGTGGTACAAAGACAGTTCTAAGATGCATCTCTAAATATACTTGGTGCATCTTATTCCAGTATAGTTTGGTTTAAGATTGCCGGGGTTACTTAGTCTGGCATTTCATACACCGATGTGTCAGGTGCTGAAAGCAATGCTATGCCTTGTAGATTTTGCAGAAACCCTTACATTGAAATGTGTATATTATGACATTTATATTGCATGGAGGAAACGTTATGTCGACACTTGCTGTACATCTGGACATCCTAAGGCTGTGGACATGTTCATTTTGTATTCTAGTTGCGGACGTATATTTGAGATATTGGCACAGATTCAGACTACATAACACTTTACCAATCTTGTCTCCAGGTATTTGCATTTGGGCAGAATTGCAGTAATTGTCTGGGAACAGGAGATAATCAAAGTACTATGACCCCGAGAAGACTGGATGTCCTCTGCAGCAAGAAGATCACTGGCATTAGTTATGGCAGCGGCCCACATGTTCTGGTCTGTACTGAAGGTATGCCATATCATGTCATATCTCACCCTTCCCTTCAGCAAAATGCAGATACCTTCTTTTTTCTATGTGAACCTGAATAAATGGAAGATTATTCTACGATGCATCTGAGCAGACGGAGGCTTTTCATACATTTTATGGTATATTTAATGTGTCCCAGGACTGGGAGTAACTTTCCCATGTCTAGGAGATCAATGTTGATCCCTCCTGTACGCTAAACTTCCACGCAGCCTAGGTCCTTCACCAGTCTCTAATTGAGTTTCTCCGCGTAAAGCAGGACCAGAAAATGGAGACTGGCGGGGGACCCCTGCAGCATTGGAACAATAGTAACAGGAGATTGAGAGAATTTCTACTTTAGTTTTAGTAATTCTGAGTCACTTTCCATGCTGGACAACCCAGAAAAGTCCTGTTCTGTAGAAGTACTGAAGGTTTAAAGGGGTTGTCCAGAAGAAATCCTTTTTGGATTGGAGACTGGGGAAGGTGAACAAAAAACCCCATACTTTCCTGTCCCTGGTGCTTTGGTGTCTTCCACCATGCTTCGGTCCTGCTGCTCCCAGGGTCTTGTTCTGACAGAAGTCCTCGCCGCCCATGACTGCTGAGGCCAATCGGTGGCCTAAGGAAAGGACATGGGACGTCACGGAAGAAGCATAAGGGCGCTGCTGGAGCGGTCCACAAGGGGAGACACCAGAGCACTGGGGACAGGCGAATATTGATTGTGGTAAGATGTTATGACAGCTGCAGTGGTAGTCATAAAAGTCTCCAGGAGGAGGTGGAGTACAGCCCCATTACCCTAGTGACCAGAGAGTAGAAGGAGGAACTTATATGTCTTATCCTTATTGTTGTGCTGTCCTTCATTATTTGGGCCCCTAGGTCTAGAATTGAATTGTTCATGTCTTCTACAGAAAATGTGACTGGTGTAGACTTGGACAGAGTCAAAGCTGAAAACGGAGAAAATGTCAGCAGGGCTGTAGAGTCAGGGTCAGTTTTGGGTGGAGTTGGAAAAAAGTTACTGATGGACTCAATCTTCAAAATAAAATAACTTAAAATAGATTATAGAATTACTGATATTGTATAATTCGATAGTTTTTTTACATATTAGGTTTAGTTTTACATATTTTACTTTCAGAGAAATTCAATCACTGGCTTTTTTTTTTTGTGCATTAGAAGATCTTTACTATATGAAGGAGTCTGAGTCAGGCAGTTGTAAAATGGAGATCTGTGGTCTGGCCTACCACCTACATAGCTCTGGATATCTGCCTCTCTTGTGCATGCTATATCAGAATACCTTAGAATTATTTTATTTTATTTTTTTATATATAGGTGATTGCAAAAAAAAAATAAAAAATTCCACTGCGAACTATTAAACTTTTTTATAAACCTGTTTTAGATGTAACTTAAAGATGACTCGGCGGCCCCCTCCCAACAATAATCAATACATTATTCTCTGTCCCTAAAGTAATGACAGCCCCAAGTTTAGAGATGTGGCATTAGTGTGCCCAAAAGAATATTCATTTTGACTTCTGATTTGCGTCATAATCGCCCAGCCCTAACATACTGACATCATATGGCTCCATTCCTCCACTAGTCTCATCAGTCACAGTGCCAGGTTTTGTCTAGACATGGCCAATATACATATTCTGTTGCTCTTGTATCTCTGTACTTCTGTCTTTCTGGTGCTTTTTCCTTGCTACAGTATTAGTAATACTTGTCATTTTCTGCTGGTACGTGTCTTCCACCCGGAACTATATACTGATCCTACCCCTCCATACAAATCTACATCTCCTGCTGTGTTAAATATATCTATTTTATCTATCTGCTGGTACGTGTCTTCCACCCAGAACTATATACTGATCCTACCCCTCCATACAAATCTACATCTACTGCTGTGTTAAATATATCTATCTATCTGCTGGTACGTGTCTTCCACTTTGTTAATGCATTAACTTTGATATCACTGTCTGTCTCCTTCCCCCCCCTGCTATTTCTCACCCATGCCTTTTGATGTCTGATTCTATCTGCTGTATCCACACCCCCTATTCACACCTGACACACATGAAACAAATGTATTATCAGTTAGTATAAATCTGCAGCCAGTGGTCAGCTATGACCTTGGTCAGTGCATTTTCAAAGTGCAGTTTCTAAGTGTATAGATCAGACTTAGGCCAGACTTGGACCAGCAGGGAACAGAAGGTAACAAACCACTAATAGGACACTTAGTTTTAAAGTATAGAAATGCTTCTCACTATAATCACTGTTTTTCTTCCCATACTTGTAAAAACCGTTCTACCACCCCAAACCAGCCATGTCACTAAGAATATCTTGATATCTCCATCTATCCTACCCCACCATCTGACCTTCTCTGCGCAGCTACTCACACACCTACAAGCTTTCCGCCCCAGACACACACAACCACACCACACACTCTCCTATTTACACCTGCTATCCCTCTCCCTGCTACTCCTCACTTCTGGCGACATATCCCCTAATCCTGGACCGCCCCAGCACTCCCCTGCTGTCAGATCTTTCTGCACAACCGGCAACTGCGCACGGAACCCCCTAAATCTTACACCTATCTCACCTGCTCCTGCCCCTCCCCACACACTCCCCGGTGCACTATGGAATGCTCGCTCTGTATGCAACAAACTTGACTACATCCATGACCTCTTCATTTCCCATAAATTATCATTTCTAGGTCTCACAGAAATGTGGATAACACCCTCAGACACCACCTCCCCTGCTGCCCTCTCCTATGGAGGTCTGCAATTCTCGCACACTCCCCACCCCAACAATAAACCCGGTGGAGGCGTAGGTGTACTCTTGTCTCACAATTGCTCCTTTGCCCCAATCCACCCGCCACCTGCTCTCACCCTCCCCACCTTTGAGGTGCACTCTGTCCATATTTACTCACCCTCCAACCTTCAACTGGCTGTTATATATCGACCGCCAGGACCTACTACTGCCTTTATCGAACACTTCACCACCTGGCTAATGCATTTCCTATCCACAGACACCTCCACCATCATCATGGGTGATTCCAACATCCCCATTAACACATCCCACCCAGCCACTTCCAGTTTCTTGTCTCTCACTACCTCCTTTAACCTTTCTCAATGGTCCTCCTCTGCCACCCACACAAAGGGGCACACGCTGGACTTCATATTCACCTGCCTCTGCCCTCTAGTCAACCTCTCTAACTCTCCGTCCACACTTTCCGATCACAACCTGCTGACATTCTCTGCCCTCTCCTCTGTAATTGAACCCCAAACCCCTAAACCAGCACGTCCCCGCAGGAACCTTAATCGCTTTGACAACCGCACGCTCTCAGACTCTCTCCAACCGCTCGCTGACATATCCTCACTCCAGGACGCAGATACCGCTGCTGACTTCTACAACACCACCATTACCTCAGCCCTTGACTCTGTGGCCCCCTTCACTAACACCAGAGCCTGACCGATCAATAGGCAGCCCTGGCACACTGATCTGACTAAAAAACTGAGATGTGCCTCACGAGTTGCAGAACGCCTCTGGAAGAAAAGCCACTCCCAGGAGGACTTCCTTAGGTATAAAGAAGCAGTTCTCACATTCAAGAATGCACTCACCTCCGCAAAGCAGGTCTACTTCACCACACTAATATCTGCCCTATCCCGCAAACCCAAACAGCTATTCACTACCTTCAACTCCCTCCTCCGTCCTCCTGCACCCCCTCCAACATCACTTATCACAGCTGATGACTTTGCCTCTTATTTCAAAAGCAAAATCGACACCATCAGAGACAGTCTCACCCTACACCCCCGACAACCACTCTACCAAACTGCTCGGTGCTCATCATCTTTAACCTGTTTCTCCACCGTCACTGACGAAAAGCTCTCTACCCTAATCGCTAAATCACACCTCCCCTCCTGTGCACTCAACCCAATCCAGTCACATCTCATCCCAAAACTCTCAGAAGACATTACTCCTGCCTTAACCCATCTCTTCAACCTATCCCTAACCAATGGATCCTTCCTTTCCGTCTTCAAACATGCTACTGTCACACCTATACTTAAGAAACCCTCCCTGGACCCGTCCTCTCCAGCCAACTATTGCCCCATCTCACTGCTCACGTATGCCTCAAAACTACTAGAGCAACACGTCCATTCCGAACTATCCTCCTACCTCTCATCCAACCTGCTTCTTGACAGACTACAGTCAGGCTTCAGACCCCATCACTCCACAGAAACTGCCCTAACCAAGGTCACTAACGACCTTCTAACCGCCAAAGCCAAACGTCATTGTTCTGTCCTCCTCCTCCTCGACCTCTCCTCTGCCTTTGATACAGTCGACCATTCCCTCCTGCTAGAAACTCTCTCATCCCTTGGCATCTCTGACCTGGCCCTATCCTGGATCTCCTCATATCTCACCAACCGCACATTCAGCGTCTCCCACTCACTCACCACCTCCCCGCCACGCCCTCTTTCTATAGGTGTCCCCCAATGCTCCATCCTAGGACCCCTCCTGTTCTCAATCTACACCCTAGGCCTTGGCCAACTCATAGAATCCCATGGTTTTCATTACCATTGCTAAGCTGACGACACCCAAATATATATCTCTGGTCCAGACATTACCTCCCTGTTGTCCAGAGTCCCAGAATGTCTAGCAGCCGTAGCCTCCTTTCTCTCCTCCCGCTTCCTCAAACTCAACATGGCGAAAACAGAATTCATAATCTTCACCCCTCCTCGCACAGCCCCTCTACCTGACCCATCTATCAAAATTAATGGAACCACTCTCACCCCAGTCCACAGGCCCGCTGCCTTGGGATAACCCTAGACTCTGACCTCTCCTTCAAGTCGTATATTCAAACCCTCAACACCTCCTGCCGCCTCCAACTCAAGAACATCCACCGAATCCACTCTTTCCTCACCCCTGAATCTACAAAGATGCTAGTCCATGTCCTCATAATCTCCTGCCTAGACTACTGTAACACCCTTCTCTATGGCCTCCCAGCGAACACCCTCGCCCCCCTCCAGTCCACTTTAAACTGTGCTGCTCGCCTAATACACCTCTCCCCCCATTCATCGGCCGCTCCCCTCTGCCAATCCCTTCACTGGCTCCCCGTTGCCCAGCGAATAGAGTTCAAATTACTAACGCTGACATACAAAGCCATCCACAACCTGTCCCCTCCATATATCTCCGACCTAATCTCCCGCTACCTGCCCACACGTAACCTCCGATCCTCCAAAGACCTCCTACTCCGCTCTGCTCTTATCCGCTCTTCACACAAACGTCTCCAAGACTTCTCCTGTGCATCCCCCATACTCTGGAACTTATTACCAAGACACATAACTGTCCCCCACAGTCACAAGCTTCAAGAAGGCCCTGAAGACTCACCTATTCAAGAAAGCCTACAACCTCCAATAACACTACTGTCACCATACCACCACCTGAGCAGCCTCTACCCCCACCTTCTGTCTCTATCCCACTTCCCTCATAGACTGTAAGCCCTTGCGGGCAGGGCCCTTTATCCCACTGTACCAGTTAGTCTGTCAGCATTACCTGTTTTGTATATCTGGTGTACTGTATGTAAATCCACAAATGTAAAGCACCATGGAATTAATGGTGCTATATAAATAATAATAATAATAATAATAATAATAATAACAACTTTCCTGTTTTATGCAGATGGTGAGCTTTATGCGTGGGGGCACAATGGCTACAACCAGCTTGGGAATGGTAACACTGTCCAAGGAACAGTTCCTGTTCAGATCTGCGTTGATGTGCTGTCAAAGAAGGTGATGCAAGTGGCTTGTGGCTCCCATCACTCTATGGTTTTAACAGCAGATGGAGAGGTAATGTCTAATGTCAAAATACAGACTACTGTAAGAGTTGTGTGCTCTGCACGGTTCCATTATTGTTAGAAGAGCCTCTGACAATATCCTGATCACAGGTTGTTCTGTTCATGGGACTTGGCAATAACCTGTAATGAGTTCCCTGATGAGGTGCAATCCTGTACTCAGCATCATTTGAGTAGGCCTGCAATTGTGCTGGAACTCAACACTTCACTAGGGGAGTGACAACATATTCCTTTCTTCTGCTAGGCTGCTACTGTCTGAGTACATGAGCTGTAGTGTGGTTATGCCAGTACATTGTGCATGGTGTCTTCAAGATGCCTGCCCTGCATTTTTATCGTCCCTTTTTTTCCTTTCACCACTTAGGTGTTTGCCTGGGGATACAATAACTGTGGACAAATTGGTTCTGGGACCACTGCAAATCAGCCAGTACCTCGCCGGGTGTCTGCCCAGTTGCACACCAAGGTAGTTATTGCAGTTGCAGCTGGACCGACGTGTTCTATGGCAATAACAGACAATGGACAGGTGAGGTCAAGTATATTAGTAGTATTTCTTTGTGTGCCTATGTTCGGCAACATCTTTGGAATATTGTAAGCTAGGTAGCTTTTAATAGTCTCCTAAACTAGGGCATGCTTTAGTTTCTTCCATGTAAAGCTTATGTTGAATATTATTTTTGCAGATAGAGAATCTAAAATTTAGATTATCTAATATTAGTGTGTACAGCTCGTGCAAGGGTCACCACACTATTATGATAGGACTGAGGGGTCACAACCTGTTCTTTGGCTTAATTTTTATAAAGGTGTCATAAAGCAGGTCACATAATCGATCAGCCAAAAAAAGATATAAAATATAACATAGCATGCAACTTTTTTATACTAGGCTACTTGGGACACCAAGCCATTGGTTCATAAGCACCTATGGGTGGTTTAGTGTCCCAAATAGACCTGACAGGTTCCTTTTTTTTTTTTTTTTTTTTTTTTTTTTTTTTTTTTGAGGACTCTTGAGCCCTGGTGTCTCCACCTTAGTGCAAACCCTGTTACATTGTAAATTTTTTGCAGTGTATGTCTGTCAGCCACACTCAAGTGACCTGGCTCCATACTGCCAAGCAGCTTTTCCACTTCAGTGTACATTTCAGTAGGCCAGTGCCAATACGGCTTTGAGCTTATCAAGTCATACCATTCCTCATCTCTGCTTCAATTATTAATCTACTCTGAAACCTTACTTGGACAGCCTTTAGACTTTCCAAAGATAAAATCTGTGAAGGGGTTAGTCCCATTTCATAAACTGACAGTATATCACTAGGATGTGCCCTTTAATGACCTTCCTGGGACTCTGAGCCTGGATTTAATGCTCTCTCATAAACTTGCATAGAAAACAGACTTCCAGCTGATGTGTGAATTGGCAGGTCAGTGTGACGATCACCTGACCAGCTGGGGGCCCGATCAATGATAAAGGGTGAGGTGACCCACCCGGCACATCCTTCACTTCATTCATTACTCTGCAGTATGCCCTGTTTTAAGGCGCTGAATATTATGGAGTGGTATGTTGCAGGGGTAATGTACAGATTCAATGACCCACTAAGTACAAGCATTAGAAGTACAGCAGAGTGCGGTCAGTCATGTAACTTGTCCTCAGTAGAGGAGGCTGAGTACAGAGCCTTCCAGTCCTCCACTCTAATAATTGGGGCGGGGGCTGGGTACCCTCAGTTATGTCTAAGGATTTAATCTCCTCAGACCTCCTTTAAGGGGATCATATCTGTGTACATCCCTTTGTTCATATGGAGTCTGATAGAGCATGCCATGATATTTTTGCAGATTTGTATTGAAAAACCTTTATGTGAAGTCTGAGGACAGATATGGCAGACTTATGGGCCTCTATGGAAGCCCTGGTACACTTCTGTACCAAACCTCTTGGAAGAGCTGGGTCAAGTCTTCTGATTTTGTCTATTAAGTGACTGTAAAGCAAATCTTGATAAAAAACCATTAACAAACCTGCCCATGACCTTTGTCACTGTTGTGTAGAAATTTGCTATCAGGTTAATTTACACAATTCTTATGTATTTTTCCCCAGGTGTATGGCTGGGGATATAATGGTACTGGTCAACTTGGAGTTGGAGGTACCGGAAATCAACTAATTCCCTGTAAAGTAGTGTTTGTTCAGCAAGTGTGTATAGTCCAGGTGAGAAGAATACAGATTAGCTACTACATACTGTTACAGCAGATGTCAAGTCTTTAAACAGTGGGTGCTCTTTTTTTACACAGTGAAGACCCGTTGGCAATGTCCGCAATCAGTCCACTCTGATCACTGGATTTAACCCTTTAGATACTGCGGTCACGCATCAGGTAGCAATTTTGGATGAGATCACCATCCCCAAGAATGAGATCCGGGGCAGGCGACCCATTGCCTAGACAGCTGGGAGACTATAGAAGGCTCCCAGGCCTGTCTGTATTGCACTTCTATTACAGGCTGCCTGTAATAGAACTCCATTTATTTCCCAATATTTTGCAATGTTAATATATTGCAGTATATTGTATGAGTGATCAGGCCCCCTGGGGTCTAAAAATAACATAAAAAAAAAATTGCCATAGTGGAGAAAAAAAATCAGGAGCTGAACCACTACTTTGTCTGCCTTTTTGGCTCCCAAAACTACTAAAAAAAGGCAATCAAAACATCAAACCTTTCCCAATATGGTATAAATAAAAAGTACATCTGGCCCCTCAAAAAGACTCCTTATGCAGCCCCAATTACAGAAATACAAGTGTGTTACGGGTTTCAGAATATGGAGACTCCAAGAATTTTTTTTCAAACTTTTGGATTTTTTTTTTTTTTTAACAAAAACGATATACGTTTGGTATAGCTGTACTAGTAACACAGAATATAGGTATTGTCATTTTGGCAATGAAGTGAGCGCCGTAAAAACAAAAGGTGCAGTGTCGCAAGCAGCTTTTCTCGAATTCCTCCCCATCCTGAATTTTTTTCTTCCAGCTTCCCAATGGCATATTAAATGGTGCAATTACGAATTACAATTTGCCCCACAAAAATGAAGTATCCATATGTCTCTGTGAAAGGAAAAAAAAAAAAGGTTTTGGCTTTTGGAAGGAACCGAAACCAAAATTCTGTGACATGGCATATACAAAGGGGAGTGTCCTAAAATCTTTCATTAATCATTCGATATAAAATGTTCAATTGATCGTGATTTTTATTTAGGTCCTAATCGTCCAGGCCTACTAAGAACACTTATTCACTTTCTCCAAAGAATTTTCCCCCAATGTTTTTAAAGGGGTTATGTAGTAAAAAAGCTGTGTATTCCCTGCACAGGATTAGTTTACTAATATACATGCAGGTCCCCTATTGCCCCCATTCTTAGTTTGCAGAGTACAGCGGAGGGGCAAAGGTCTGTGTAAAGCTTCTCCTCCTGCCGCTCCAGGTTTGAGACATCAGACTCTGCTCTACTTCTGATGGTTGTACAGAGTAGAGCGGAATCAGTTGTGACCAAGAATTGGAGAACCAGCAGAGTAAGCTGAGGAATGATACTTCTGACCCCTGTTGTGTTATGCAAAAATAAGACTGGGGGCCACAGGGAACCAGCATGTATATTAAAAAGTAAGCTTGTCCAGCGCTTGGAATACCGCAGTAAGCTTTCTCTCACTGACACAACCCCCTTAATCTGAGTCAGTGTATAGTTATGTGGTTTTAGACCTGCTAAACAAGGACCCTTTTTTATTTTTTATTTTTTTTACTAATGTCATTATTGCTTGCAGATTGTATGTGGCTACAGCCATACCATGGGGCTGACGGATCAGGGTTACCTCTACTCCTGGGGAGCCAACACTAATGGCCAGTTGGGGATCGGCAATAAAAGCAACCAGCTGTCTCCAGTTAGAGTTGAAACAAACGAAAGGTATGGTACATTGGAAATATCTACTCTTATACATTATAGATAGATGGATATACTCACCCACTCCTTCACTGAGACAGACTGAGTCCTCACACATCTGTGTGGCTCTTGTGGCACAGTCTGTCATAAATGAATGTGGGTTCAGTAAAATTCCTTCAAAACTTTATTGTATGTATCATAAAATTCCTGTCTGAAAATTCTGTTTTTCATATATATATATATATATATATATATATATATATATATATATATATCTCTCTCTCTCTATATATATATATAGGAATATAGGAATATGCTGGAGCAACATTCATCATAGTACATTGGAGCACATTTTATTGTCTTTACTGTGTAAAAAAAAAAAAAAATCTGTCGAGCACCAGATTGACAAAAAGGTGAAATGCAAAAAGCTATTGATGCTGGCCAAATTCGAGCACAGCGTCTCACTTTGCCATTCGGATGCTGTACAGGATCGGTCCGCTGCCCATTTTCTCCACACAAAAACTCACTTGAGGTCTTGCATTGCAGTCAGAATCTTACTAGGTTTACACTTTAATTCTGATGGCTGGAGAAAGCTGAGCTGTCCTGTAATATTGAGGCAAATCTGCTGTTTTGTAAATTCATCTATTTTGGTTCCATCTCTTAAATGGATTTTACTGTAGGTCCATTTCGGCAGGGCTTTCCTGCAAATAGGCCTTCAGCTATATCCAGTACATGGTATGGGCACTGGTGACATCCTGCTGCAATAGGTACTTTAATTATGCCTGGATTTTTCTTGGTTTAGGAGTCCGGTGGGCGCTCCTTCTCTGTGACAGACTGCCTTGTATGTCTGTACATATGGCGAGAAGTCAGTCATTTAGAAGGACCACCCATTGGACTCCGAAGTATAGAAAAAGCAGGAATTTGATTTAAATGACAAATTATATGCAACTATATATTGGTGCTGCCCCTCCTGCTCTAAAACTGGCTACCTGTTGATGGTAGTATAATGTTGTACCGTGTTAGCCATTGAAAGTAGTGGAAGAGTGAAGAAATCAGGCGATACCTTTTAGAGGCTAACTGAGTATATTTATAAGTAAGCTTTCAGGAGTACTAGCTAGCTCCCTTCATCAGACATGGTGTCATATAAGAACTGAAAATTCACAGATTTTTATACACATGGTTTTCAAAGCATTTTAGAGTCCTTAAAAAAAAATGCAATGTAAGTAGAGAAGTTATTTACAACAGGTCAAAAAAACAGTCTGGAAACTTGTGGTGCGTGACGGAGGGATCAGTAATTCTTGCTGTTATCTGTTTGCTATCAGGAGGTGATTTGTGTCCCTCACAGTTAATACATAGTGTGACATGAAGCTGGCATGAATATTAAGTTCAGTTCATGGTTCATACATAGTGTGACATGAAGCTGGCATGAATATTAAGTCCAAATTGCAGAGTTTGAAATTTTTGCATAAATTTGTACTCCGATTCTTTCCTTTTCTCCTGCGTCTTAAAATGTCCCATTAAAACCACAACCCGCAAATCTTCAATAGAGTGGTTTTCTCCGGAGAAATGTGCGGCCACTGGGAGATCTGTTCTGCTGTTATTAATATTTGATCTGTGTGAGTTCATTCGTTGACTGAGTCTCTGCCCTGTTTCCCCCACATAGAGGCCTGTGGTGGGACATTGCACACACATTATGAGGTACACCACATTGGAAGACCTGTAGGAGAATGTCCCCCTAATTCTGTGCACCTGTTGTGACTGTGGGATAGGTACACTGTCAGTGGTGTGGATGTGCTTGCAGGTCATGCACCTTTTATGTAGGCAAGGTGAGGTGCCATTTTCAGTTGGGGCCTTCAGGGCACTCCGGACGATAATGCGCCTCAGGTTTGGTGGTTGTCGAAAGGAAAGGAGAGGGGGGACTGGAAATATGTCCTTGAGTCTGTTGTCCCTATGTAGCACAGGTTGGAGCTCTTTGGCAATCCTTCGTAGGATCTCCAGCTGTGGATTGTAGGTGACTACTAGGGGCACTCGGGCATCTTTCTGGGTCTCTCTATATGTGAGCAGACTGTCTCTGTTAATGGCTGCCGCTTTTTTCAATTGGTTGTCTGTTACTTTTGGTTTGTATCCCAATCTGAGAAAGTTCATCCTCAGATCCAGGAGGTGCTTGTCCAGGTCTGTTTTGTCGGAGCAAATACGATTGTATCGTATAGCCTGGCTGTAGATTATAGATTGTCTTGTGTGCTTGGGGTGGAAGCTGTCGTTTCTCAGGTAGGCCGTTCTGTCTGTGGGTTTGTGGTATATTGATGTGAGTAGCCGGTGGTCTTTAATGTATATTGTGGTATCCAGAAAGTGAATTTCACTCCCTGAATAGCTAAGTTAAAGGTTGATGGTCGGATGAAAGTCATTGAAGTCATTATGGAATTGAAGTAGGGCCTCTTCACCTGCAGTCCAGATGACAAGGATATCATCGATATAATGAAGGTAAATCATAGGTTTGGTGGCACATGTTGATAAATATGTTCCTTCCATTTCTGCCATAAAGAGATTTGCATATTGGGGTGCACATCTGGTCCCCATTGAAGTTCCCATTCGCTGAAGATATAGATCCTCTCCAAAGGTAAAATGGTTGTGGCTAAGGATGAATTGTATGATCTGCGTTACTGGTTCTGTTGGGAGGTTTTGTTTTGCCAGGTGTACCCGACATGCTGCAACTTCATCCTTGTGGGGAATGTTGGTATACAGGGATTCCACATCCATGGTGGCCAAAATGGTACCCTCAGGTAGAGAGCCCAAGGCATTCAGTTTAAGAAGGTCAGTGGTGTCCTGGATATAGCTTGGCGTATCCCTGACCAGGGGTTTTAGGAGATTTTCCACCCAACCTGAGATTTTTTTTCTGTCAGTGTCCCAATGCCAGAAATGATAG
This sequence comes from Leptodactylus fallax, assembly GCA_947044405.1. NCBI lineage: Eukaryota > Metazoa > Chordata > Amphibia > Anura > Leptodactylidae > Leptodactylus > Leptodactylus fallax. Next base: position 1,551,429 of record CAMRHE010000410.1, read on the forward strand.
GCCTCCCAGGGTTGCCATCTTTGTGTATCTTTGGGAGCATATAGAAGCAGCCCGGTCTGGGATCTTGTGGGATAAGTCCTTTTACCTCATTCTGGATCTGGACTGGAAACTTCTTGATCATAGTCTTTAGTTCTTTCATATAGGCCTCTTGTTTGTTTGTTTGAATTGGAAGGGACCTCAAGGGCCATCGAGTCCAACCCCCTGCAAAAGCAGGAATTCCTAAAACATCCCAGCTATATACCTATCCAGTTTCCGCTTGAAGATTTCAATTGATGAAGAACTCACCACCTCCCGTGGCAGCCTATTCCACTCTCTCACTACCCTTACTGTTAGAAAGTTTTTCCTAATGTCTAATCTGAATCTCCTTCCCCTTAGTTTCATCCCATTACTTCTCGTGCTTCCTTCTGCTAATGAGAATAGGGTAGATCCCTCTGCACTGTGACAACCTTTCAGATATTTAAATACCGCTATTAAGTCTCCCCTTAGCCTTCTCTTCTGCAAACTAAGCAGTCCCAATTCTTTTAGCCTCTCCTCGTAGGACATGGTTTGTAGACCTTCCACCATTTTGGTTGCTCTTCTCTGGACCTGCTCCAATGAATCGATGTCTTTCTTAAACTGGGGCGCCCAGAACTGTACACAGTATTCCAGGTGGGGTCTGACCAGGGCAGAGTACAGCGGAATAATTACCTCTCTTGATCTAGCTACAATGCTCGTCTTGATACATCCTAGAATTTGGTTAGCCTTTTTAGCCACCGCACCGCACTGTTGACTCATGTTGAGTTTGCGATCTATTATTATGCCCAGATCCTTTTCCCCTGTACTCTCACTTAGTACTATTCCTCCCATACTATATATGCTTCTTGCATTTCTGTTACCCAGATGTAGAACTTTGCATTTGTCCCTGTTGAATACCATTTTGTTCACCTCAGCCCATTGTTCCAGTGTGTCTAAGTCCTTTTGGATGCACTCTCTCTCCTCTCTAGTGTTGGCCATTCCTCCTATCTTTGTATCATCTGCAAATTTTATTAGTTCCCCATTAGCCCCATCATCCAGATCATTTATAAAAATATTAAAAAGTACTGGGCCCAGGACAGAGCCCTGCGGCACCCCGCTTTTACTTTCTTCCAGTTTGATGTATAGCCATTTAGAATTACTCGTTGTGCCCGATCATTAAGCCAATTGTGAACCCACCTCACTGATATTTTATCAAAGCCATACTTGATCATTTTTTCAATAAGAATGTTATGTGATACTTTATCAAAGGCCTTACTAAAGTCAAGATATACTATGTCCACTGCATTCCCCTGGTCCAACCATTCAGTGACTTTATTATAGAAGGAAATAAGATTAGTCTGGCAAGATTTATTAGGCATAAAGCCGTGCTGGCTTTGATTAATTAAAGCCTTCCCATCCAGGTACCTAATTAAATGTTCTTTAACGATTTGTTCAAAGATTTTTCCTACTATCGAGGTCAGACTTACCGGCCTATAATTTCCTGGGTCGTCCCTATTCCCCTTTTTGTAGATGGGGACCACATTTGCCCTTTTCCAATCTAGAGGGACCACTCCTGTCTCCCATGACTTATTAAAGATTATTGCAAGGGGTTCTGTTATTTCCTCTGCTAATTCTTTTAAAACTCTAGGGTGTAAATCATCCGGTCCTGGGGACTTGGTTTCCTTAATCTTAGCTAAATGTTCTCTTACCAAACCTTCACTTATAATCAGCTTGGAGTCCTCATTCCCCTCATCACTATCACCATTAATGTTGATATTTCCATCCATTTCTTGGGAGAAGACGGATACAAAATATGAATTTAGTAACTCCACTTGCTGATCCACCATGTTAACTTTTTCACCCTTTTCGTTCTTTAGGACTCCAATGGTTTCCTTCACTTTTCTTTTGCTCTTAACATATCCCCAAAAACCTTTTACATTACTCTTAACTTCTTTTGCAAGCTTCAATTCGTATTCAGCCTTGGCTTTTTTAATGCTTATCTTGCAGAGTCTGCAAACTGCTGTATACTCTCCCTTAGATATAGCTCCCATCTTCCACTTGTTGTAAGTTTCCTTTTTCTTTTTTAGTAGGTTATGTAATTTTTTGGTCATCCATCCTGGAGTTTTTAGGTGATTCCCATTTTTCTTGCTTCTAGGTATTGTTAGTTCCTGTGCATTAATGATTTCCCTACGGAAAATTTCCCACCCCTCATGTGCATTTTTGTGCTTAAGTAATTTTCGCCATGGAATTCTACTAACCCTTACCTTTAGGCCCCTAAAATCTGCCCTACTAAAATTGAGTCTTCTAGTCTTTGTCTTCTCAGGTCTTCTTCTTCTTACAACCCCAAACTCGAGTATAGCATGGTCGCTGAATCCCAATGTCCCTGCTACCCTTAATTCCTTAACCATGTCCTCCTTATTAGTTAAAACTAGGTCCAGAATGGATGTTCCTCTTGTGTTTTCTTCTACTAACTGGGCAATGAAATTGTCTGCTAGAGAGGATAAAAATTTGATAGAGCTTTTACTCGTAGCTGTGAGAGTTTCCCAATGAATATCTGGGTAATTAAAGTCTCCCATGATAACAATTTCAAATTTCTTCGAAAGCGTGGTCATTTGCTGTGAAAAAATCTCATCCCTGTCTTCTGTCTGTCCTGGTGGTCTATAATAAACACCTATTATGATGTCCTTATCATTGTTTTTCCCCTGAATTGTTACCCAAATATTTTCCAATAAGTTATCATTTTGTAAAACTGTGATTTCCGTGGAAATGTGATCTTTTTTAACATACAATGCAACTCCTCCCCCTCTTTTATTAGTTCTATTTTTTTTGAATAAGTTGTATCCTTCCATCTGTATATTCCAATCATGCTTATCGTTCCACCAAGTTTCTGTAATACCAATGACATCATATTTTTCCTTCTGTATTATCAGTTCTAATTCTCCCTGTTTATTTCCCAAGCTTTGCGCATTTGTGTAAAAACATTTCAGATTGCGCTCTGGTACTTCCTTTTTCTTAATTTCCTTCTGAGTATCCTGTCTTAGGTCCTCATTACCACATCTAGTAACCTTGTTTAGTATATCCTTTAGCTGCATGTTCTTGTCTTTCTTTTTACTTCCCATCCCCTTCTCTTCTAGTTTAAAGCCCTCCTGATAAGTGTGGCAAGTCTTCTGGCAAATATGTGTTTCCCAGGCTTTGTGAGATGTATCCCATCTCTAGCAAGGAGTCCATCATAGAGGTAATTCACTCCATGGTCCAGAAATCCAAAACCTTGCTCTCTACACCACTGCCGAAGCCACTTGTTTACCTCTAGTATTTTATTCCATCTCCTGATACCATAACCATCAACTGGGAGAATCACTGTGGGATCACTTCCAAGTTTGGAGTAATGGATGGGATTTGACAGTTGCCTGTTTGCTTCCTGGATATAGTCTGAGGTGTTCATTATGACTATTGCGCCCCCTTTGTCAGCTGGTTTTATTATTATATCCTGATTTTCTTTTAGTGAAGTAATAGCCTTCTGTTCCTGCAGGGTTAGGTTATGCGCCTGTTTCTTTTGTTTCTCCAGGATTTCTGATTTTACTTTGCTTCTGAAACAGTCAATATATTTATCCAGTGCTGCATTAGCTCCAGGGCGTGGGGTCCAGGTAGATTTTTTGGTAGGATTCCTTATGGGCTGTTCCATCTCAGAGTCGCTGCTGTATGGAAGGTCTTTGTCATAAAAATATTCCCTTAATCTCATTTTTCTGAAAAACTCCTCCATATCATTGCAGAGTTGGATATGGTCAGTGTGTGCCGAGGGCAGAAGGAGAGACCTTTGGAGAGAACTGACATTTCGTGTTTGGCTCATAAGAGGAAAGATTCACAACACAGCTTTGCTGAGCTGGGCTAGTACTTGCGGTTGTAGTAATGAGACCTTTTTGTCTCAGTCTGTGGAGCTTTTTCTTTTTGTTGTTAATAAGCATATCCTGAAGTTTCCAGTAGTATGTGTGGAGTTTGGCCTTCATTTCCTCTGTGTCATTAGCCAATGATGATTTCAGGGCCTGTATCTCCTCCTGTGTTCTTTTTTTGTTGTTTATAGGAAATTTTTATCATATTGTTCCGCAGCCTTTCAGATGTCCGAATACATAGTTGTTCTGCATATCGGCTGTTGTAGGTGTTCCGGGTTGGGTTACGTAAACTGAAGCCTTTTGGGATGAGTCTCTCCTTTTTGCATTTTGTTAAGAAGATGATGTCGCTGTTGAGTTGTGCAAGTTTCTTAAGCCGGTTTTTCAGTTCCATTCTTTTGCGGTACATTGTGCTATCTTTCAAGTTGATAGTAGTATAATGTTGTACCGTGTTAGCCATTGAAAGTAGTGGAAGAGTGAAGAAATCAGGCGATACCTTTTAGAGGCTAACTGAGTATATTTATAAGTAAGCTTTCAGGAGTACTAGCTAGCTCCCTTCATCAGACATGGTGTGATACAAGAACTGAAAATTCACAGATTTTTATACACATGGTTTTCAAAGCATTTTAGAGTCCTTAAAAAAAAAAATGCAATCTAAGTAGAGAAGTTATTTACAACAGGTCAAAAAAACAGTCTGGAAACTTGTGGTGTGTGACGGAGGGATCAGTAATTCTTGCTGTTATCTGTTTGCTATCAGGAGGTGATTTGTGTCCCTCACAGTTCATACATAGTGTGATTTGAAGCTGGCATGAATATTAAGTCCAAATTGCAGAGTTTTTGAAATTTTTGCAAAATTTTGTACTTCGATTCTTTCCTTTTCTCCTGCGTCTTAAAATGTCCCATTAAAACCACAACCCGCAAATCTTCAATAGAGTGGTTTTCTCCGGAGAAATGTGCGGCCTCTCCTTCTGCCCCTCGGCACACACTGACCATATCCAACTCTGCAATGATATGGAGGAGTTTTTTCAGAAAAATGAGATTAAGGGAATATTTTTATGACAAAGACCTTCCATACAGCAGCGACTCTGAGATGGAACAGCCCATAAGGAATCCTACCAAAAAATCTACCTGGACCCCACGCCCTGGAGCTAATGCAGCACTGGATAAATATATTGACTGTTTCAGAAGCAAAGTAAAATCAGAAATCCTGGAGAAACAAAAGAAACAGGCGCATAACCTAACCCTGCAGGAACAGAAGGCTATTACTTCACTAAAAGAAAATCAGGATATAATAATAAAACCAGCTGACAAAGGGGGTGCAATAGTCATAATGAACACCTCAGACTATATCCAGGAAGCAAACAGGCAACTGTCAAATCCCATCCATTACTCCAAACTTGGAAGTGATCCCACAGAGGCCTATATGAAAGAACTAAAGAGTATGATCAAGAAGTTTCCAGTCCAGATCCAGAATCAGGTAAAAGGACTTATCCCACAAGATCCCAGACAGGGCTGCTTCTATATGCTCCCAAAGATACACAAAGATGGCAACCCTGGGAGGCCTATCATTTCTGGCATTGGGACACTGACAGAAAACATCTCAGGTTGGGTGGAAAATCTCCTAAAACCCCTGGTCAGGGATACGCCAAGCTATATCCAGGACACCACTGACCTTATTAACAAACTGAATGCCCTGGGCTCTCTACCTGAGGGTACCATTTTGGCCACCATGGATGTGGAATCCCTGTATACCAACATTCCCCACAAGGATGGAGTTGCAGCATGTCGGGTACACCTGGCAAAACAAAACCTCCCAACAGAACCAGTAACGCAGCTCATACAATTCATCCTTAGCCACAACCATTTTACCTTTGGAGAGGATCTATATCTTCAGCGAATGGGAACTTCAATGGGGACCAGATGTGCACCCCAATATGCAAATCTCTTTATGGCAGAAATGGAAGGAACATATTTATCAACATGCGCCACCAAACCTATGATTTACCTTCGTTATATCGATGATATCCTTGTCATCTGGACTGCAGGTGAGGAGACCCTACTTCAATTCCATAATGACTTTCACCCGGCCATCAACCTTAAACTTAGCTATTCAGGGAGTGAAATTCACTTTCTGGATACCACAATATACATTAAAGACCACCGGCTACTCACATCAATATACCACAAACCCACAGACAGAACGGCCTACCTGAGAAACGACAGCTTCCACCCCAAGCACACAAGACAATCTATAATCTACAGCCAGGCTATACGATACAATCGTATTTGCTCCGACAAAACAGACCTGGACAAGCACCTCCTGGATCTGAGGATGAACTTTCTCAGATTGGGATACAAACCAAAAGTAACAGACAACCAATTGAAAAAAGCGGCAGCCGTTAACAGAGACAGTCTGCTCACATATAGAGAGACCCATAAAGATGCCCGAGTGCCCCTAGTAGTCACCTACAACCCACAGCTGGAGATCCTATGAAGGATTGCCAAGGAGCTCCAACCTGTGCTACATAGGGACAACAGACTCAAGGACATATTTCCAGTCCCCCCTCTCCTTTCCTTTCGACAACCACCAAACCTGAGGCGCATTATCGTCCGGAGTGCCCTGAAGGCCCCAACTGAAAATGGCACCTCACCTTGCCTACATAAAAGGTGCATGACCTGCAAGCACATCCACACTACTGACATTGTACCTATCCCACAGTCACAACAGGTGCACAGAATTAGGGGGACATTCTCCTACAGGTCTTCCAATGTGGTGTACCTCATAATGTGTGCGCAATGTCCCACCACAGGCCTCTATGTGGGGGAAACAGGGCAGAGACTCAGTCAACGAATGAACTCACACAGATCGAATATTAATAACAGCAGAACAGATCTCCCAGTGGCCGCACATTTCTCCGGAGAAAACCACTCTATTGAAGATTTGCGGGTTGTGGTTTTAATGGGACATTTTAAGACGCAGGAGAAAAGGAAAGAATCGGAGTACAAATTTATGCAAAAATTTCAAACTCTGCAATTTGGACTTAATATTCATGCCAGCTTCATGTCACACTATGTATGAACCATGAACTGAACTCAATATTCATGCCAGCTTCAAATCACACTATGTATTAACTGTGAGGGACACAAATCACCTCCTGATAGCAAACAGATAACAGCAAGAATTACTGATCCCTCCGTCACGCACCACAAGTTTCCAGACTGTTTTTTTGACCTGTTGTAAATAACTTCTCTACTTAGATTGCATTTTTTTAAGGACTCTAAAATGCTTTGAAAACCATGTGTATAAAAATCTGTAAATTTTCAGTTCTTGTATCACACCATGTCTGATGAAGGGAGCGAGTACTCCTGAAAGCTTACTTATAAATATACTCAGTTAGCCTCTAAAAGGTATCGCCTGATTTCTTCACTCTTCCACTACCTGTTGATGGGGCAGAATGTACAAAATGGCAGGTTCCCTTTTAAGGGGATAATCTGTCTCCTATGTTCATCTCAGGAACTTTGCTAATATTGAATTTTACTACATTATGAGGGTTGTATTACACACTAGAACCTAATATAAGCACCACCTCTCCAAATGTCCACATGCTGACTAATATTAAGGTGACCTCATTGGAATACTTCTTTAAATGGGTTTTCCTTTATAATAATGATGACCGGTCCTTAGGATAGGTCATCATCAGGTTGGTGAGGGTCAGACACCCACTACCACTTTTCCGATCAGCTGTTTCCAGATACCAAACATCCAGACAAGCGCACAGACCTCTTCTTCACTGCTTACCACAGACCTCTTCTTCACTGCTTACCACACACCATGTTTTGCTTGGTATTGCAGCTCAGCCCAGTCATCTAATTGGGACTGTACTGCAAACAGCCCATGTGACCAATGAACTTAACATCACTGCCCTGTGAACCAGAATTGATACTCGGTCAATTGACACTGCAGCTTGAAACCTCTAGTGTGTGGTGGTGCCGGATGTGATACCACCTTAGATCTGATATAGGGTCTAAGGATAGGCCATCAATATCAGTCCTGTTAATCCCCTTTAACAACTTGCCAGGAACCTTCACAAGGCCTGTCATAGGAAACACAACTAATGAGGTTTGCTGTGGCCGGCCTCAATTATGTAGTGAAAGTTGTATTGCAGTCTGTGGTGTAAGAGATCTAAAGTCCATAGGTAAAAGCCCCCTAAGGGGGCTAAAAAAAAGTGAAAAGTTTTTTAAAATATTAAATTCACAAAAATTCAAACCACCCCCTAGATCACAAAATAAACATTCAAAAATGTTCTAGCTTCCCAGAGAGTTGTATTAAATATTAAATTGTACCATCACAAAGTACAATGTGTCCTGCAAAAAAATAAGCCCTATTACGCCTGTGAATGGTAAAATAAGTTAGGGCTTTTGCAAGGCAGGTGGTAAGTGAAAATGTAAAACCAAAAATGGCCGCAGCAGGAAGGGGTTAAGGTTTCTGTAAAATGACGCTTGTGTCAAGCCGTTTCAAGACTTTCATGATGTCACCGACTTGCCATCCCATATCATAAGTTTTGTTTCTGCAGAATAGTGGAGATTGCAGCCTGTCACTCCTCTCATACATCTGCTGCCAAGTCACAAAGTGGACAAGTCTACATGTGGGGCCCATGTCGGGGCCAGATTATTCTTGCCCCTCATCTCACAAACTTTACTTGTACAGATGATGTGTTTGCTTGTTTTTCAAACCCACCGGTCATGTGGCGCGTGCTTTCTGTAGGTAAGTCAAGGCGGCTCCAATCACTACAGTTACTTACATACCTGTTTTCCCCCAAAAAACTGGTGGCCAGATAATTTCAGTAAGATTCTGGGATCTAATAAATTGTAAGATATTATCATTTTAGAAGAATTAAGTAAAATTTGTCTTTAGTTTCACTAGTCCTCTTCCACATTCACTTGCTAGAATAATGGCCATTACTGTGATCACTGGAGGATGAGGCTGGGTAAGACATGTCTTATGTTCCACGTTGTATCTAGAACCTGAAGACTTTCTAACAGTTGCCGAGTCACTAAAGAGAGAATTTGATAGTGAAGAAACGGCAGACTTGAAATTCCGGGTGGAAGGAAAAGATATCCATGTCCATAAGGCAGTCTTAAAAATAAGGTAAGGGGAAAAGAATGCACAATAAACCAATCCTCTGTAGATGTAACTTTATCCAGTGAGGTATTTCAAGTTATTTGGTAGTTCAATTTAGAGGGGTACTCTAGAATTATGTTTAGGTGTTATTGAAGAACAGGATGACTGATATCTTTGTGAAAAAAAGCCTTCTGCTTATTAAATGGGGCACATATCTCCCCCCTAAATCTGTGCAATGCCCTGATGTAGCCATGTGGTACAGTATATCACATGTGAGAGAAGCCTTGGCCTCTGCAGTGTACAGGTGTAGCGTACGGGAGGGAGGATTAGAACGATATATGCAACACTCAGCAAGCAGACATGTTGTTTTAAAGGGGTTTTCTGGGCAAAATCTTTTATTTTTTTAAAAGGTCTGTTAGTGCTATTAATGGGTTATAAAGTACACCCATATACCATTTAGCAGTGTTTTGAGTGATTTCTGGGTTTCTCTGGGAACTCCTGGCATCTTCTGCATTTGTTTACATGGTGTACTTTCCACACTACCTTCCTCTCACTGCCCCCTCCTCTCTCACTCCATTACACCCCCCTCCCTGTCTCCCTAGCTATCCCACCCACTACTAGCCCTTCCCAACTAACTTTGTCTCCGCCCTTCTTCGCCACTTTTGGAAAGTGGAGCATAGAGCCAACAATGTGGTGCTTTTTTGGCATAAACAGAGCTGTGCACCACACTTGCACCAGAAGTCGATGACTTAGTAAATTTTCCCCAATAATTTTATTTTAGTGGGCCCTGTAACACACACCACATGCCTTGTGTAAGACGTGTGCTGTATGGTCATAGATCTGCCAGGTCTCCTACACTATCTGATCTGGGGATGCAGAAGGGATGTATTACTTTATGGTTTAGTTCAGTAGGTTTCTGGCAAAACAAACTCTGGTTTTACTATGTGTATAACTATGCTTTTCTCCTTACAGATGTGAACACTTCCGCACAATGTTCCAGTCTCATTGGAATGAAAACTCCAAGGAGGTCATAGAAATTAACCAGTTTTCTTATCCAGTATATTATGCCTTCTTACAGTACTTGTATACAGACACTGTGGATCTGCCGCCAGAAGATGCTATAGGTATCAACATGGTTTACATTGTCTATGCTTCATGTATTACACCCCTGATTCCTTGTCATGATCCAAGATGATTTATACACTTGTGAACAAGTAGTCAGAATTGGACGATGAACTGACTATACGCTGTACTGTAAACTACTGCAGAGATTTATTACATTTATGTATGTTATTTTTCTCAGAGCAGAAACTGTGTAATAAACTTTTCCTAGAGTTCCTTCAGTCCTGATTTAAGAATCCCTATAATTCAGCAACAGGGAATCCTGTCACTTTTTTATGGGGTGTTTACACTTAGGAGTATGATGCTGATTTGGGGGCAGATTCCAAATCAGTGGCGGAGCAGATTTCGCTCAGATTCTGCCTCCCATTGTTTTCAATGTGAGACAGAGATCGCATCAAGACACTGAGGGGGGGGAAAAAAAAGCATCCTGCTCTATCTTGCCACATAGTCTGTGACTTGCGACTTCCCACTCATTAGGCCCATTCATCTGGGACTAATCAGCGGCAGAAAGCTTCAAAAAGTTCTGCTGTTCTTCATCTGCATTCCACCATGGGAAGCCAGCGGCTGGAAAATGAGGAATTCTTCCTTATTTTTCCCCATGTGAACGGCCCCTTACAGTAGGGAAGACAAGCTGATTCCAGTTTGCTCAAATGCCTTGCAAAGCACTAAACACATCTGAATCAGATTATAGCACTGCCAAAGCATCATAGAAGCATTACATACCCTTATGGCAAGTGTCTTTGAGGCAAGGATGGCATTGTGTGTTTTCCAGATGTGGAAACCTTCATCAGGGTTTCCTATAAGGAGATAAGGTTGGTAATGACTGACGTAGGCTGTCTGCATTGTCTTAGGGTTTGTCCTGAATATTGTTGGCTATAAAAGTTGTCAGAACCCTGTCCTCATGGTCTGTAACGCTGCATAGGCCAGATAACCCACTCATTGTCTCCCACAAAGCCAGCCAGTTCATTTTGCTCTGCACTGATGAGGGACAAAAATCCCGAAACGAGATAAGTGCAGAGCAAAATGATAAGTGAAATTGGCTTGGCTAAAATCCCATTTGCTGTCTCAAGACTCGGTGAGTCAAAAGCAAATTGAGGATCTGTTACAGTGCTGGCCAAAAGTATTGGCACCCCTGCAATTCTGTCAGATAATACTCAATTTCTTCCAGAAAATGATTGCAATCACAAATGCTTTGGTAATAATATCTTCATTTAATTTGTCTTCAGTGGAAAACCACAAAAAGAATTGTCAAAAAGCCAAATTGGATATAATTCCACACCAAACATAAAAAGGGGGTGGACCAAAGTATTGGCACCCTTTGAAAAATCATGTGACGCTTCTCTAATTTGTGTAATTAACAGCACCTGTTACTTACCTGTGGCACATAACAGGTGGTGGCAATAACTAAATTACACTTGCAGCCAGTTGAAATGGATTAAAGTTGACTCAACCTCTGTCCTGTGTCCTTGTGTGTACCACATTGAGCATGGAGAAAAGAAAGAAGACCAAAGAACTGTCTGAGGACTTGAGAAGCAAAATTGTGAGGAAGCATGAGCAATCTCAAGGCTACAAGTCCATCTCCAAAGACCTGAATGTTCCTGTGTCTACCGTGCGCAGTGTCATCAAGAAGTTTAAAGCACATGGCACTGTGGCTAACCTCCCTAGATGTGGACGGAAAAGAAAAATTGACGAGAGATTTCAACGAAAGATTGTGCGGATGGTGGCTAAAGAACCTCGACTAACATCCAAACAAGTTCTAGCTGCCCTGCAGTCCGAGGGTACAACAGTGTCAACCCGTACTATCTGTCGGCGTCTGAATGAAAAGGGACTCTATGGTAGGATACCCAGGAAGACCCCACTTCTGACCCAGAGACATAAAAAAGCCAGCCTGGAGTTTGCCAAAACTTACCTGAGAAAGCTAAAAACTTTTTGGAAGAATGTTCTCTGGTCAGATGAGACAAAAGTAGAGCTTTTTGGGAAAAGGCATCAACATAGAGTTTACAGGAAAAAAAAAAGAGGCCTTCAAAGAAAAGAACACGGTCCCTACAGTCAAACATGGCGGAGGTTCCCTGATGTTTTGGGGTTGCTTTGCTGCCTCTGGCACTGGACTGCTTGACCGTGTGCATGGCATTATGAAGTCTGAAGACTACCAACAAATTTTGCAGCATAATGTTGGGCCCAGTGTGAGAAAGCTGGGTCTCCCTCAGAGGTCATGGGTCTTCCAGCAGGACAATGACCCAAAACACACTTCAAAAAGCTCTAGAAAATGGTTTGAGAGAAAGCACTGGAGACTTCTAAAGTGGCCAGCAATGAGTCCAGACATGAATCCCATAGAACACCTGTGGAGAGATCTCAAAATGGCAGTTTGGAGAAGGCACCCTTCAAATCTCAGGGACCTGGAGAAATTTGCCAAAGAAGAATGGTCTAAAATTCCAGCAGAGCATTGTAAGAAACTCATTGATGGTTACCGGAAGCGGTTGTTCGCAGTTATTTTGTCTAAAGGTTGTGCTACCAAGTATTAGGCTGAGGGTGCCAATACTTTTTGTCCGGCCCATTTTTGGAGTTTTGTGTAAAATGATCAATGATTTGACTTTTTTTTTCATTCTTTTGTGTTTTTTCATTGCAAGCAAAATAAATGAAGATATTATTACCAAAGCATTTGTGTTTGCAATCATTTTCTGGAAGAAATTGAGTATTATCTGACAGAATTGCAGGGGTGCCAATACTTTTGGCCAGCACTGTACATCCAACAGAGGGCGCATGAGCTCCCCAGCTCCTTTCCCATAATGCCTTGTGATAGGGCAGATATAGCGGTCATTGCTCAACGTTGCTTATGATGGTTTCAGCTTCCATGCATTTTAGTAAATGAAGCCATATCCAGATCTGGCACGGAGCATCATGATTGGTTTCTGTCGTTTTGTTGGCAAGGTTGGTGCTGCATTAATCTTGAGGGGAAAACTTGATAGAGCCACAGAATGTGTGAACTTAGCCTTACATTTAGACCTTTCCGCACATCTTCAGTATCACAGGCTATCAAGATTCACACTTGGCAATTTTGTTGCTCAAAAAGGAACAAAATTGTGATAACTGTCCTGGGTAAACTGTTTAAAAAGCGAATGCCAGCCACATTTCTGCACTTTTGTTACATATTTTAGGCTGTTACATATTTATTTTGTCAACTTTTCTGCTCTTTACATGCAGGACTTCTAGATCTTGCGACATCCTACTGTGAAAACAGACTAAAGAAATTATGTCAGCATATCATCAAGAGAGGGATAACTGTGGAGAACGCCTTCCTCTTACATTCTGCTGCAGTCCGCTACGAGGCAAAGGTAAATCTTCTAACCATCCGTTTTACGACTGTTCTATGAACGCTTAACAGGGGAGGTCTGAGGTCTACCAGGCCAGGATTGAGACATGGAAATTTTTTTTTTGTCTATATCCTGCAGTTTTCATTGTCCACCAATCCTAACAGCAGCAGTCTCTTTCTTTAGGCTAGGTTCACACGGCAGAAAATGGAGAGGTCCCAAGACCTGCAGTGGGAAATCCTGACAGCCTGGCGTCAGGAAGAGAAAATTCTCGACAAATTTGTGTTTGTCCCGGCCAACAAGAGAAACCCTGGGTTGGCGGTTAGTCAGGGGTCACCTAGAAATTGGAGTTCCATGGAAGATCTGACCCCCTAATTACCATGGATGCCAGCCCTTGGGGGTGGGGTGCCCACATGGGGGATGAGGTGTTCCAGGGCTGCTGGTCAAGGAGTCTTTTTCAGGCATCCTCAAATCAGAGGGAACTAATGGTGATTTTGGAGACCTTGAAAGTCGTAGGTCAGGGTATTCGGAATCGCCATGTAAGGATCATGTCCGACAATATGACTGCAGTATCATATATAAACAGGCAAGGGGGTACGAGGTCCCTTCCCCTTATGAAAATAATGGCCCGGATTCTACATCTGTCAGAGCCTCTGGTTCTCTCCTTGTCCGCTCTGCATATCAGGGGGTCAGACAATTTCAGGGCAGATTTCTTGAGCCGTCACAGTCTGAATCAGAGTGAGTGGGAATTGAACCCATCCATCTTTTTAGAGATCACCAGGGTTTGGGGAGTCCCGGAAATAGATCTCTTTGCCAGTCGGTCAAACAAGAAGGTGGAGAGATTTTTTTTTTTCCCCTAAACCCAGAAGAATTCCTCTTTGGGGTGGATGCTCTGTCCCACAAGTGGGATTTCAATCTAGCTTATGCTTTCCCTCCCTTCTTTCTCATTCCAGCAGTTCTGAGGAAGATCAGGGAGGATCGAGCGAGGGTTATTCTAATTGCCCCCTTTTGGCCGAGGAGAGCCTGGTTTACCTGGCTAAGGATCCTGTCTGTTTTGGACCCTTGGATTCTCCCAGTCAGCCAGGACCTTCTATGTCAGGGCCCCATTTTCCACCCGGAGTCCAGCCACTTACATTTGACGGCCTGGAATTTAAGCGGAGATTACTAGCCTCAAAAGGTTTTTCTCAGAATCTCATTTCCACTCTTCTAAAAAGCAGAAAACCGGTCACTACTAAAATATATGCTAGGACTTGGTACTGGTTTTTTGACTTTCTAGGGGGTTCTCCGGGGGGAGCTTAGGGATATACCTAGAAAACCGATTCTAGAGTTCCTTCAGAAGGGGCTAGAAAAGGGGCTTTCTACCAGCACTTTAAGAGTCCAGGTTTCAGCCCTTAGTGCTCTGCTAAAAGTTAAATTGGCTGACGATCCCTGTGTGATTAGGTTCATCAAGGCAGCCTCTAGAAGTGGACATGTTGTAAGAGACAGCCAATGTTGTCCTAAGCTTCATTTGTCTGTATAAACTGTTAATGTTGAATGTATTTCTGTGATTCTGTTCCTTTAAGACAGCAGCCATTGTAATTGTGACATGATGCTGGAGTGAGACCCCCCCCTTTTATGTCAGCCTGCCTGTTCTGCAGACAGAGTGTGAGCAGAGCAGCAGGAAGTGACGAGACAGAGAGCAGCAGCCATCTTGGCAAGTGTTGTATTGAACTGGTGTGGAGATTTTTCTGTACAGCTAAGCTGTATCTTGGTCCAGAGACAAACAGAGTGTAAAGAGACAACAGGACTAGTGAGTCCATGTGAAAGGAACTGTGCTCAGTGGCTGATCAGTGAGACTGACATTGTGACTGTGTATATGGATACCACAGATAGAGACTCGCAGTGCTGTTGATGTACTGGACAGCACCTGCTAAACCCCGGCTTACAACCCAGCTCAGTGTATGGATTCGGCAGGACTGTCAGTGTGCTGAGTGGAATCTGCTGTTGGATTACATTGCATTCATTGGGTTTCCCTGTTAAAGAGGACTTCATTTCTCCCAAGATCCTGATAACAGTGAGGAGAGGACGCTTCACTATAAAAAGAAAGGAATGACTTTGGGCCCCACCGCGCGCTTCTACGGACTGTAAGCGGTCCACCTGGACCACTGGGGAAAAGGGGGTGCACCCAAATGTGATGTCAGGGTCAGTTAGGGATAGTTTTGAGTATATTGTTCATTCAGTGTCCATACTGCAGAAGTGGACAGAGTAAAAGTAGAAACCATTGCAGAATTTGCTTTGAAATTGTTCATGCTATATTGTATATTTTGCTTGTCTTTATCCCTGTCATTTTACCTTCAAATAGCCTTTATTAACTTATAGTAAATATATATTCTTTTCTTGAACTACCGCGTGTGCGTTCATTTCTGGTTGCGGAGTCCAAACCACCTGCCTTGCTCTCGGTTCACAATGTTATGTCCAGAGTTCCTCCCTGGGACTTCAACCTAGTTCTGTCTGCCTTAATTAAACCTCCCTTTAAACCTCCCTTTGAACCATTGGAATCTCTCCCTATTAAAAATGTATCCTTGAAAGTGATTCTTTTAGTGGCCCTTACCTCGGCATGTCGCATAGAATTGCAAGCTCCATCAGTTAATCCACCCTTTACTGTTATTACAGAGGGCAGGGTAATTAAACCAGAATCAGCTTTTTTGCCTAAAGTAGCCTCAAAATTTCATAGATCTCAGGAGATAGTTCTTCTCTCCCTCTGTGCTAACCCAAGTAATGCTAAAGAGTGGGGCTCAAGGCACATTCTACTAGGGTGATTGCCTGGGCCGAGAGAGCTGATGCTTCCATAGAATCTATCTGCAAAGCGGCAACCTGGTCTTCACCTTCTACCTTTTTTCGCCATTATAGGCTGGACATTGGGGCTTCTGCTGATCTTTCTTTTGGAAGGAAAGTTTTATAAGCAGTGGTCCCTCCCTAGGTTTTTCCTATTTTATTCTCTCTGGGTGCTGTCGTGGGTGATGGGAAAAATGGTAATTACTTACCGGTAATTGGATTTTCCAGAACCCACGACAGCACCGTCCTTTATCCCTCCCTTTTTTCTTGGTGATGGACTTTTGTTTGGCACTGGGTATAGCAAGCAAAAAAAAAAAATGCTTTGACCTTAGGGTCATGAGTTACAAGTTAACTGGAGTCTCTCTCTCGCTTCTATAAAACTACTGAGGAGTAGGAGAGGCTCCACCTTTTTATACCGTAGGTTTCCTGTCCCTGGGGGCGGATCCTCTCTCTGGGTGCTGTCGTGGGTTCTGGAAAATCCAATTACCGGTAAGTAATTACCATTTTCTCCTCCGCCGGAACCACAAGGTCTCTGGCTAAATTGCCAGGTCTCTGGATCCTCAAACCATCACCGCTGACGCTCTTCAGAGTTTGGCTTTTCGCTTCCTCTTCTCCCTCGGGTCCTCCAGAATCTCTAGACCAAGGGGGTTCAAGCTTTCCTTTCCTGCCGGGCCTGGTACGTGGATCTCATTTTCTGCAGGGGTCCCAAATTGGCTGCCTTTTTTCAGCAGCCTCCCTTTCTGGTCCTCCATAAGGATAAGGTTTTCCTCCATCTGCCACAGTTTTTTTTTTTTTTTCTTAGGACTTGGTCTTGCCCTTTTTCTGCTCAGTCCCCAGGCATCCATGTGAGTGCTTGCTCTTCCTTGCCCCTTGTTGCCTGGGCGATTTGCGTGTATACTGTCCCTCACGGATCCTTTCTCTTGTTCGGACGCTTTGCTCATTCTCCCCGAGTGCCCTTGCCAGGGCCTGCCTGCTTCCAGAGCTCCCATCTTCCGATGGCTTTGGTCTGAGATTAGGGAGACCTATCGGTTTAAGGGTAGGGCTCTGCCTTTCCGTGTGACGGCGCTCTCTCCTCTAGAGCTGTTGGAGTTCCCTGGGCCTCCGGCGTCAGGCTCCTGTCTCCCAGGTATGTAAGTATCCCACTGGACCTCCATCCTCTTTCTCTAAGTTTCACCAGATCCATTCTGTGGCCTCTGCCGACGCCAGTTTGGGTTGTAAGTTTCTGGAAGCGGTTGAGCGTTAAGGGTTTGCATGGCTGTGTTGTTCCCACCCTCTGAGACTGCTTTAGGACATCCCATGGTGCTGTGTCCCCCAGTGAAATAAGCGAGAAAATGGGATTTTTGTACTCTCTGTAAAATCCTTTTCTCGTTGTATTCACTGGGGGACACAGATCCCACCCTTGTTTTTCAGTGTTCTTGCCAGAGCTGTGTTGGTTCCTTTTCCGGTTGAGGCATTGTTGGTGGTTGGTTCCATGTTCCTTTGTGTCTCTGTCTCCTACTGCTACAGTACAAACTGATTCATGCACAGTGGCTGTGGCAGGGTATAGCCTGGAGGCGGAGCCAACAGCTTTCATTTCCCTAGTGTCTTGTCTCCTAGTGACCAGGTCTATACCCATGGTGCTGTGTCCCCCAGTGAATACAACGAGAAAAGGATTTTACGATGAGTACAAAAATCCCATTTTTCTGCTGTGAGCTAGGCTTCCAGCTCTGAGGTTTGGCGTTAGTAAGGTGCACTGGCTGTTAAATCCAGAGATCAGGAGGATTTGTATGTGCTGAGTAATGTGCGGATTGTGAAGTCCTTCTTTAGTAGTTGCAGCAGCTGAGCCTTGTGACTTTTGTCATACAGCATGCCTTTGTAGCATGCAGCACTTGTACTTATAATGGCACCGATATAAAAGCAATATACATGCTACAACACTGGTTCTATATTCTCAAATATACAAGCACTTTATATTCCAAAATGTATAACTGATCTGCTTTAGTCACTCTGGATATTACATTACATGACTATGGAGGTTGCCATCTTGTCTGAGCTGCAGTTAAAAGCACTAGAGAGATCTCCTTTACAATAGCCATTTGTTTTGATTATAGACATGATGATAAATCTGCTCCATTGTCTTCTATGGGAGTACAGCAGACACGCTGTGTCCTGTGCAGAGCTCAGTGTTGTAGTAAGGGGAGAGATCTGCTGTTACCTGTATACAGTATATAGATATTTCCTTTCATAATCTTGTCTGTGTTCATAAGAACTTGAAGTGATCTCTACAGTACAGGAAATGTCAGTCTAGTCACTAGGACTCATAATAAATTGAAAAGTACCAGATTAAAAAAAAAAAACACATGGAAATGGGGATATCAAAAATATATTTTCTTAACCCCTTCACGCATTCTCACCTACATGTACATGGGCAAATGTAGTTAATTACTGCATCCCCATGTACATGTACGTGAGGCACTTAAACACTCACCGGGCTGTCAGGCACAGGACCCCATGCCTGAAAACAGCTGACAACTTGGTAACATGGCAAGCTGACAGGGGACCAATCATAGTGGTCCCCGGTCATCTGCACAGACAGACCTATCACAATGTTCTGATGCAGGGGTGGGGGCTTTTTGTCAGCTTCTCTGGCTCCGATCTCTTCATTAGCTGTTGTGAGGAGATCGGAGCTGGCTAGCTAATATGTTAGAAGTGCCTCCAGTGTCAAAAACATGTTTTAGAAGCACAATCAGGGTCCTCCTGATCCAGATTGGCATTCCCTTGTGCCGATCTGATCCAGAACAGTGACCCATCAACTCTCCCCAGTGCTCTAATCACTTCTCTCCTGTGCCGATCAGCACTCCAGTTGCTGATCAGCATTTTCCTGTATACTGGCATTTACCTGTGCCAATCGTCATTTCCCTGTGCTGATCTTCTGTATTCAGTGCCCCATCTATTGATTCTCATTGCCAAAAGTGCTTGCCAGTGCCCCAACAGAGACACCGCTTTCTGCATCCCTCTTTGTGCCCCTGTCAGCACACATTGTGCCTCCTTTCTGTTGTCCCTGATCTAATACTGATCAGTGGCACAGTGTTCTCTGCCAGTGACACTGTTTGGTATTAATTAAATCCATTAAATTTTAATTAGTTAATTGTACTGTTAATTAAGTGTGACAGCCTCTTTGGTGTTACGAATTAATTGATTAATAATTAATCAATTAATTTGTGGGAATTGGGGCTCATAATGAACAAAAAAAAATACATTAATTTTATAACTGCTACAATATGACCAAGCAGTTGCTTACTGCCGAAGAGGCATAGGCCTTTTTTTGTGAGGCATAGACATCCTAGGCAGTGGCGTAACTAGGAATGGCTGGGCCCCAAGGCGAAAATTTGACATGGGGCCCCCCACCCCAAACCGCCGCCTCCCCACCCCAAACCGCCGCCTCCAACCTCCTCCCCCGCACAAACTGCATTCCTGCACACAGTATTATGCCCCATAGTGGCCCCTGCACACAGTATTATGCCCCATGAACAATTATTACACTCGGGTATTTTCAGACCCCGGAGGATAAAAACAAAAAAAACAATGTTACTTATCTCTTCCTGGCTTCAATGCACTCCCTGCTACTTTGGCCATCTTCAATGTTGGACCAGATCTCGTGTGAGCCAGCCCTCACCTCCCCCGGGCCTCCAATCATTATACTTAAGGGTCTATCGCTGCTAACCCAGTAGTTACGCCCCTGATCCTAGGGGTATTGTGCAAACACAATCACATTCAAGTGACTCTGTGGATCCCCTTCCCCTAATAATTTGCCCCAAGTGCCTGAATTTTCTGCCATCCCAGGCACCAATGTGAACACTACGTGTTACAGAGAAATTGATTTTCTAAAAAAAAATTTTCAGATGAGTTAATTGCTCTAATGGCACAAACAAACCATTATGCAGAGCAATTTATTGCGTCGAATCGTGACAGCTATTATTCCAGGCCCCACATATGGAGCCCTACTAATGACGCTGAAATGCGCAAGTTTTGGAGTCTTCTACTAAATATGGGCCTTACAAAAAAGGCCACTAGACGCTCTTATCGGGGCAGTGACATACTGTATCAGTCCCCGCTATACAAGAGCACAATTTGAAGCATTAGAAAAATTTCTCCATAAGTGTACAACCCCAAAATGACCCCAGCTATGACAGGCTCTTGAAAATTCGTCCACTAGTTGATAATTATAATCTAAAATTTATAGAAACATACACCCCACAAAAATGCATTTGTGGATGAATCCTTAGTACACTTTAAGGCTAGGTTTCACTTCCGACAATATCTGCTAACAAGAGGTCTAGGTATGGCGTGAAGTTATATAAAATCTGTGAAGGTGTATCTGGTTACACTTGCAGGTTCCACATATATGAGGGGAAAGATTCATCCATAGAACCAGAGTGTCCCTCTGTCCTGAGAATAAGTGGGAATGGGATTTAAGGTACCCCATATTGGACCACAAATATATTTATATGAATAATTTTTACAATAGTATCCTCCTTTTTGAAGAGCCTTGCTGCCAGAGGCATAGTTGCATATGGCACAATTAGAAGGAACCCAGAAAAGGGTCTCCCTAAATCCTTCACAGACTAAACATTGCGGATACTGTGCGGACAGTAGGGCTGTTTGCAGTGAGAATTTACTCCTGGTAAAATATAAGGATAAATGTGACTTCTTTATTTTGACTACCGTACACACAGACCAGTCCGTTCCAGTGCCAGTACGAGGATCCACAGAACAGGCCCTAAAACCTGTGTGTATCCAAGATTACAAGCGGTTCATGGGAGGGGTGGACCTTTCAGACCAGGTTCTGCAGCCCTACAATGCTCTGTGAAAATCAAAGGCCTAGTATAAAAAACATTAGCCCTATACCTTACCCAAGTGGCAGTCTAGAACGCCTTTATCCTTTTATAAAAGTTTCAGGCATAGGGGGGACCTTTCTTGATTTTCAAGAAAAAATCATTAAGGCACTGATTTTGGAAACAGGAAGGGAAAGGCAGCAGTTCTTCTAGAATCTCCAGCATTTTCCAGGTGTTCTCCCCCACAGAGGAAAAAAAGGAGACCCCAAAAAGGTGTCAAATATGCTCGATGAGAGGAGTAAGGAGGGATACCACGCAGTACTGCGAGACCTGCCCATCTAAACCAGGCCAGTGCATTGATGACTGTTTTAGAGCATACCACACCTCAATTGATTTTAATTAAATTAATTTTTGTTTGTTAAATTATACCTGGGTATCTATTTTATGAGGTATTATTTTTGGTATTTCCAACAATTCCTATTTGGCCTCAACTGACATTTCAATAAAACTATCAACTAAAATTAAAAATCCCCATTAAACCCCTAGATGAATACTTTGAAGTTTGTAATTTTCAAACATGAAATGCTTTTGCATTTGTTTTTGCTGTTAGGACGATATCCTGTCACAGAAAACTGGTACCTCTGGGGCTCTGCAAATGCAACATGGTACCTGCAAACCATGAAACACCCTTGGGGTAAAAATGTTCACAAAACCCAAAATTATTTCTTTGGGGGGGGGGGGGGGGTGTAGTTTCCACTTAGTGTGTTTCCATTGTTCTGGTTCCTCTGGGGGGCTGCAAATGCAACGTGGCTCTTGAAAATCAAAACAGCAAAATCTGGACTCCAAAAGTTAAATGCTCCTTCTATTCTGAGCCATCCTGTGTTCCTAAACAGTGTGACCATAAATGGGTTACTCCTTAGAAACATAACAAAGCATAACAAATCTGGGTATTTCATTCTATGTGAAAATGAAAAAGTTCAGCTAAAATGATGATTTTTGAAAAAATTAAATTTTTTTTAAGTTAACAGACAAATTGAAATTCTGTGAAACACCTGTGGGGTTAAAATGTTCACAATACTCAAAGATGAATTCTTTGAGGGATTTAATTTCCACAATGGGGGTCACTTATGGGTTTCCATTGTTCTGGGGAGCTGAAAACACGACATGGTACTTGAAAACTAATCCAGCCAAATGTGAGCTCCGAACGATGACTAATGCTCCTCCCTTTCTGAGCCCTCTTGTGTGTCCAAACAGCAGTTTATGACCACAAATGGGGTACTGTTATACTCAGAAGAAATTGGTTAAATTTTGGGGAGCCTTCTCTAGTTTGTTCCTTATGAAAAGGAAAATGTCAAGTATAAGTACATATATTTAGAAAAAACATTTTTAATTTTCTCAATCCAGCACTAAAAAATTCTGTGCAAAAACTGTGGGGTCAAACAGTTCACAAGATTCATATATAAATACTGTGAGGGTTGTAGTTTCCAAAACGGGGTCACTTCTGGTGGGTTTCCACTGTTTTGGTACCTCTGTGACTCTGCAAATGCAACATGGTTCCTGAAAACCAATCCAGCCAAATCTGAGTTCCAAAAGTCAAATATTTCTCCTTCTATTCTGAGTCCTCCTGTGTCCAAACAGTTTGACCACAAATTGGATATTGCCATACCCGGGAGACATTACATAAACTAGGATATTTTATTCATTATGAAAACATTTTAGCTAAAACGACATATTGTTGGAAAAAATGTCATTTATTTTTTAAATTTCAAAGCCCAATTCAAATAAATTCAGTGGCACAGCTGGTTTAGGTTTAGAATACCCATAGATGTTTACATTACCCATGTTGTAGTTTCCAAAATGGGGTCATTTCTAGTAATTTCTACTGTTCAGGTAATTTTGGGACTATATAAAAGTGATTTGGTGCCTGAAAAATCTCAGCAGGGGAATACCTTGTGATCAGCTTATCACCTTGCTACCCTTCAGTAGGGATTGCTATTAGAAGAATGGCCTATGGCAAGGGTAGGCAACCTTGGCACTCAAGCTGTTGTAAAACAACTCCCAGCATGCATACTTACTCTGCTGTTCTTGGAACTCCAATGGAAGTGAATGGAGCATGTTGGGAGTTGTAGTTTCACAGAAGGTGGAGTGTCGAAGGCTGCTGACCCCTGGCCTGTGGTGTAATAGTCTTACGCACTATGCCCTATTTGGGCCAGGATTGTGTGGTCCAGCCACCTTTGTTATACACTTTGTGATTCCTGTTAATTTAATCTATTCCCATTAGGACCCCATTAGACTGTGGGTGTAAAATAAAAAAGAAAACACTGGGCAATAGTGCAGCAAGCGGTTTTGTCCAGTGAAATGATAAAAACCTGATGGACCCCATTGTTAGTGTTGGTGTTGTATGACTGATCTGGCACTGCTGTTTTTGTTCTACTACTTTGCAGATCAAAGGAAATAAGAAATGTTAGTGGTAAACTTGGGCTCTGTTCACATCTGTTTCTTTTACAAATCTTATAGATGGAATGAACAGGTTTGCTGTTGGTGTAAAGCGGCATGTTCATTGATACTAGGAGTAGGCTGAGCATATTGATGTCAACCATAGGTAAAGAGTACAGACAGTTCATTATGTTTCAATGAAGCGTTGGGAAAGTTATAAAAAAACTGCAAATTTAACCCAATTTTTTTTTTTTTTACTCCTCCCTTCAGGATTTGGAAGATTTTTGCTTCAAATTTTGTGTCAACCATCTCACAGGAGTGACGCAGACTATGGCGTTTTGGCAAATGGATGGCATGCTTCTTAAGGACTTCATTGTAAAGGCTGGACAATGCGGAGGATTTAAGAACTGACCTGACTGGTTGTCTATATCTTTGTACTGGACATTAACCCTATTGAAAGATTAATGTAGCACAAGTATGTTAACTATTTAAATGAAGGAACAGACTAAAACTTTCATTTTAGGTCTTTTTTTAGCTTCCTCTATATTTCTGTGTAGAAATGTATGATAGCCATTTTAATTTAGTACCACATACCTGCTGAATATGGCACAGGCCGCACGTGTGACGTGGTCTTGCCCACAGAACATTTGCTTACAGGTAATCATGTTCAGCCACTATCTCTTCTATGGAAACAGAATTTTATCTTCAATCTTAATATTGTCTTTATTTGCACTTTGACCTTCTAGATCACATTGGCCACTATACAGGAAATCCACCTTTAGTGCTTTGTGTAGAAAATGGCATAGGTTATAAAATAGATGCAACAAAGTGGCAAAAAATGGTGATTTATAATGGAATGAGTTAGACAAATCTGAGACACTTTTAGTTCCTTGCAATGGCTCTGCACTGTTTTAGAATAATGCTTCTATATCACTGTATGTTTGCTTTTTATGTTTGTAATCTGTCTTCCCATAAGAAGGCATACTTTAAAAAAATATATATATATAATGTACTGGGGCTGTTACCAGTCCTTTCCACTGCCTTGTACAATAAATGATCTATTTGTTTAATGACTGACTTTGCTGTTCATTTGTAATCTTAAAAAGATGTCCAACTTTTTTTTTTTTTTTTTGTTTTTTTTTTGTTTTTTTGTTTATCAGTAGCCCTATTAAACAAAAATAAGAAAATTTGCTTGTTCCGAATGATGAAAGGTACCAAAACTAACAACAATAAAGTTCTGTTAGTTTTGTTGCCTGATATGCTATTTAGACTCTGTACTGTCAGGAGGGCGGTGTCTGGCAGAAGCAGACAAGGGGTGTGATTCTGAGCTCTGACACTGGCTTCCTCTGGTTGGAGCTCTGAATCACACTCCCCTGCCTGACACCGCCCTTCTGATATTACAGAGCGCTTATAGCACATCAGGGACCAAAACTAACTGCGCTTCTTAAACAGGAACGGTGGGGGCTAGGAAAAAAAATTCTAACTGCACTGGAATCAGTGGAGCAGCGGCTACTAACCCCTTCCTGCTCCGCACTATTACATTGTGCTGAGCATATAGTTAACACTCGGCACAACTGTCCCTTGCACTACTGGCGGGACTCCCAGTATACATCTAACAGTGGAGTAGCGGGGCTCTCTGGCTACAGACTGGACTGTTCGCTCCTATCAGGTTGTCTGTAATTGGACCTGGACTATATAGGCCCTCCCTACCAAATAGAACCTGGATGACATGGTCTCCCACTTGGAACAGACCCATGCTCAAGCTCTGTCTCATGTCAGAGTCTATACCATTTTCAACCAGGTGACACAACACCCTTTGGATGCATCGTATATGTTTGACAGAGTTCAACAGTCCGGCCCCGTGGACCCAGCTAACCCACGGGATGTCCTTTGTCTGTTGCACTACTACTCTGAGAGAGAACACTTCCTGAGATGTGCATGCTCCATGGCCCTGTATCCTTTGAAGATACTACTGTAAAACTCTTCCCAGATGTCTTTATGCATACTCTGGCTATGCGGCAGCACCCTGCAACCTTTCCTATGTTTCATTAAGGACTGTGGTGGTACTTATCGGTGGGGACATCCATTCCACCTGATCATCCGTGAGGGCTCTGCCTCCGTACTGCTACGCTCAACTGCAGACCTCCCTGAGCTGTTCTCATTCCTGGACACTAGACTCATTGAAATTCAAAATTGGCTCACACTGGATCTGTTCCAACAACTTCCTCAGAGGCGATGCCGAAGGTCCTGATGTCCCTTTTCTGCATTGGTACGAGAAAGATCTGCTGCAATCTCATGGAGAAGACCATCTACACCCATTGTTATATCAACCTTACCTATCCTGCCGCCTTCCTACCTTTCCTGTTACACTGCTTTTACTACCCCTGTTGTACTGTTTAATCTGTCTCATTACTATGACCTCTCAGCATATACTATAGTTGCCTTTTTCTCTAGGCCTCCATGGATTTTATTGCTAGAGCTCTATTAGCTCTTAGACCCTTCCATATAGCCCCCTATCCCCTCGCACTGGCAAGTTCCACTCGTGGTTACCCAGCCTCATTCTCCCTCACCTGTTTGAGGGTTAGCCTCCCTTCCTTGAGGCAATTTGACTTTAGTCTACTCCTTGGCCTTTTTTCAGTTTTCCTTTTTGTGAAGGATCCGGGTTTTACCAAGACTCGCTCCTGGCCTTCCTAAGATCACTTCGATTACCTCACACCCACTTTCCATGAGTGAGGCGGGTAAACAGAGGATAATACGCAAGACGGGCCTTCTAAATTTTATATATTAACCCCTAAATGGGTCGGAACTAGACACTTAACACATACATAGAATACATGCAGCGATTAACAAGCAGATACAAGTGAAAACAGCATAACACGGTACATAAAATAAAAATGGGGATAAAAGAAAGAAAAGAATATGTACTACCAACACCAGCTTGTGCAGGTATCTCTGACTTCCAAATGTTGTTCAGCCAGGGCAAGTATCTTGTGGACGTCCAGTAGCAGATGACCTTAGCAGGGTAAAATGGCCGAAGAACTTCTGGAACAAGTAGTTAGTCCATTTCTCTGAGCCCATGTCATAGGCTCAGAGCACAGTCTTGGGCAAAGCATGTGTTGCTTACATGCGGTGACACCTCTTTTAGGTCCACAACAAGGCCTCAAGCCTAGCTGCTTAGGCTGCATGGCAGCCACATGTTGGTCACATGGCTGGCCTTCCCCACAGCTGGCCTCCAAGAAGCGTGCATCTCCAAATTCACCAGACCCCTGTTCAGCCTGGGCGGAGCCCTTTTGTCTCCCCTGATCTCCTCCCTGAGTGAGGTCACCAGGGGGAGAAGCCCCGCCCCCTCTCTACATCTCTCAGAATAACTTTTCAGTATAATTCTATGCATGATGTTTATAGAGTCTGGCTGGTAGTATAATGGGGTTCCTGGCAAGATCCCCAATACATAGACTCCAAGTTCGACACTCCAGCTCCCTTTGGGTAAGGAGATCAGTGCCCGGACCTTTCCTGGGCGTTGAACTGTGACATGCGTATATTCTGAGCGTGCGCCTTGACCTGATGCATCTGGGTACTTTATCGGATCGACTGTAAGATTTTTCCCAGGCCAGATATTGTCATAAAACTATAATCCCTCTGAACTAATAATGGTGCCAGGGTGTCTGGCAATTATATGTCGATCATTTGCATACGATATCCTGTCTAAATGAACCCCTGCTGGGTTAGTGAGGGTTGCAGTCTTATGTAGATGAAGGCTTTTGACCAAATGGCTGATTGCTTCAGGGACAGGACAATAGTAGTTTGACCACATTCCATTTGCAGTATGTGCAGTATTATAGACCAATATTGATATCATAAGACCATACCTGCACCTAATATCGTGACACCTCCCCCATTTAGAGCGTGCACGGAGGAAGGTGGATCCAGCGATCACCTTCCGCAGGCACCTTAGTGGCCTGACTGTGATATCCTTCTCCTCTCTAGTCTGACTAGGGACACTTCTAAGGCTCAGGCTCTGAGCCACATACACTTGGCTACCTCCTGCCTTTTCTGGGTCCGCTTTCAAACCTAGGGGCACCCCTGGTTCTGGCACAGGTATGTTTGGACCCTGTCCTCCCTCCCAGACTCCTTGCCCCCTTGGGCCTACACCCTGTTCCTCCTGTACTTGGGTGGGTGATGGTGATACCTTGGGCAAATGACTGAGATCATGCTTCCCCAAACCATCCCCCCACAATACATTGACAGGTAATACATTTGACATACCTAGCTGGGAGAGTTCTAGGGGGTTCTGCACCTCCCCCTTTGCTTCCAAAGCTAGGGGCACCTCTGGTTCTGGCACAGGTATGTTTGGACCCTGTCCTCCCTCCCAGACGCCTTGCCCCTTTGGGCCTACACCCTGTTCCTCCTGTACTTGGGTGGGTTTGATGGTGATACCTTGGGCAAATGACTGAGATCATGCTTCCCCAAACCATCCCCCCACAATACATTGAGATTTGACATACCCCCTTCTTGGATCACACCTCCAGTACCCCATGCCATCTGCACTTGGGCCATGGGCACTCCTAGAATAGAACTGGACAGAAGAGACGTGTATGTCTCATACCGGCCGGACTCCTCCGGCTTCAAGGGAGTGAGGCTAGTCATGGCGGTCTCAACACTGACTCCAGGTGGTGTAGGCAATGGTTCAAGGGTCGGAACGCCCTCCACCCTTGTGGCACTCTGGCTGCGGGCTAGCACCGCACTACCAGCAGTCCGTCCCTCACCTGGATCGGCCATGAGATCCCCATAGCCTACCTGACCACCTGGCACATGGTCAGCAGTTGGGTGCTTATCGGATGCACTGGGCGAAATAGTAGAAGTCGCTTCCAGTCACTCAGAAGAGCTACCCTGTACACTTTCACAACAAGCATTGGCAATTACATTGACAGTACATTCATTAGCAATTGTTAATTCACACCGGGCCTCAATGAGATCTGTGGTAGACATATTAACAAGCTGGGAGGGGAGACTCCCCCACAGATGTGGGTGTGTCTACCGACCAGGTCTCATTGGCTCCTAGCACTGGGGTGAACAAAGCATCAATAACATTTTTGCTGAGCTGGTTTGCAGGAAGCTCATTTGCATCTTCCCTGCTCTCAGCTGAAGGCAACTCATTAGCATTTACATTGACTGCCATGGGAAGTATCTCAAAGGGGGGGTTACGGGCCCCCTCTGCAGATGTGACAGACACATTATCAACATTAATCATACACAGTTTATCTCAGTAAATTGGGGCGCTCCCCACCCCATATTGGGACACGATAGGTCC
Organism: Leptodactylus fallax; assembly: GCA_947044405.1. Taxonomy (NCBI): domain Eukaryota; kingdom Metazoa; phylum Chordata; class Amphibia; order Anura; family Leptodactylidae; genus Leptodactylus; species Leptodactylus fallax. Next base: position 1,580,231 of record CAMRHE010000410.1, read on the forward strand.
TAAATCAGTTCCCAACAGTACGTTAGCAGGCAGATCAGTCATTAGTCCCACAGTCCGCATTCCTTTTCCTGTACCCCAGTCCAGATGGACACAAGCCATGGGTACAGTGAAGTGTTCCTGTCCAATTCCCCTCAGGGTTAAAGTTTTCCCAGGGATAATACTGTCCGGTGGGACCAAATCAGGTTGCACCAGAGTAACAGCTGCCCCAGTGTCCCGAAGTCCCATGACCACTTTATCCCCCACAATAACCGGCTGACGGTTGGCTTTGGGTTTAGCCCCCACCCTCCCAACCAAATACACAGATGAGCCACTTGCTGCGGCTTGGGAAGCAGGGGGAGTTCTCAGGGCGGTTGGGGCACTCCGCCTTGAAATGTCCTGGCTGGTTACAGGCATGGCACCGCCGTACCTCCCCTTGGGGCTTGGGGAAGGTCACCAGGGCGCCCAGAGTTCTTGGGGCAGGGGAAGGACCACCCGGGGCATAGTTTGTCTCACCCGACCTGACGACAGACGGCTGTGGTGTACTCCGGCCTGGCTTCCTTTTCCGACTTGGGGACCTCTGCAGCGTTGCTCCTCCCTTGGTCTCAGACGTCCTGGTGGCCGCATAGGAGTCAGCAATCTGCTCCACTTGGTCTGCTGTCTTGGGTTCACGGTCACACACAAGCTGGCGGACATTCTGGACTTGGTTCTGGGAAGAGCTGCTGGTCCTCTTCAGCTGGGCCATCGCCAATTGGTGCTCTCGCTCGGTCTGGCGCTCTGCCCTCTCTGCTTGTCGCTCAGCAGCCTGTTGATATTGGAGGATCAACTGTAGGCGAGCGTCATAGTCACTGGGGCCTAGCTGCTGTAAGGCCAGTTGCAAATAGAAGTCCCATCTCCCAACCTGGCTGGTGCTACTGGTCCCTCCAGGCTTAGTGATTAATAATAATAATAATAATAGTCCCTTAATAGTCCCACAATGGGGAAATTCAGTGTGTTACAGCAGCAAAGATAAGCAGATACAAATACAAATACAACATGTACAGGAATGTTCCAAGGTAAGAGGCATTACAATAATAGCAGACAGACAGATAGGACGTAGCAGGGGGGGGGGGGATTTAACAGGCAGAGAGATATTTCAGTTCTCTGTGTGTAATGATCTCCGCTTAGGTCGGTGTTGGTTGTACAGCCTAACCGCGGGGGGGAGGAAAGACTTCCGATAGCGCTCCTTCTCACACTTAGGGTGGAGCAGTCGGTCACTGACAGTACTGCTCAGCGCGATCACAGTCTCATGCATGGGATGGGACTTCTTCTTCTGCATGGAGCTCACCACGGACAGTATCCTTCTGTCACCCACCACCTGCCCTGGGTCCAGTGGGCTCCCCAGGACAGAGCTGGCCCTTCTAATCAGCTTGTCAAGTTTATTTCTGTCCCTGGTTGATATACTGCTCCCCCAGCAGGCCACTCCAAAGAAGATGGCTGATGCCACTACCGAGTTGAAGAAAGTTCTAAGAAGTGCCCCCCGGATTCCAAAGGCTCTCAGTTTCCTAAGCAGGTAGAGCCTGCTGTGGCCCTTCCTGTACAGGGCCTCCATATGATCTGCCCAGTCCAGCTTATTATTAAGGAGCAAACCCAGGTACTTATAGGTGTTCACAATCTCGATGCCCGTCCCCAGGATGTCCACTGGATTTGGAGGGCATCTGCCTTTGCGGAAGTCCACCACCATCTCCTTGGTCTTCCCCGCGTTAATCTTCAGGTGGTTCCGGTGGCACCAGTCCACAAAATCCTGGTTCAGTTCTCTGTACTCCCTGTCATCATCATCTGTGATGAGACCCACTATTGCAGAGTCGTCAGAATACTTCTGTAGGTAGCAGCTGGATGAGTTGCACCTAAAATCTGCAGTGTACAGTGTGAAGAGGAAAGGGGCGAGAACCGTACCCTGAGGTGCCCCCGTATTACAGATCACGGTACCTGACACACAGTCTCGGGCTCTCACGTATTGAGGTCGATTTGTGAGGTAGTCTAGGATCCAGTTGGAGAGGTGGTGGTCCACTCCAGCAAGGCCCAGCTTGTCCCTCAATAACCTGGGCTGTATGGTGTTAAAAGCACTGGAGAAGTCAAAGAACATTATTCTCACTGTGTTCCCTGGTTTCTCCAGGTGAGACAGAGCCCTGTGCAGAAGATGGATGATGGCATCATCTACCCCAATGCCCGGCCGATAAGCAAACTGGAGGGGGTCCATAGCGGGGCTCACTAGAGGGCGGAGATGTGTGAGAACCAATCTCTCCAAGATCTTCATCAGGTGGGATGTCAGTGCTACAGGTCTGTAGTCGTTGAGGTCCATAGGGTGGGGTTTCTTTGGAACTGGTACCACATAAGAAGATTTCCATAATTCAGGGACTATTTCCTGCCTCAGGCTCATATTATACATATATGTAATTATACCACACAGCTGGTCCCCGCAAGTCTTAATTAGCCTTGCACTGATGTCATCTGGCCCTGCGGCTTTCCTCGCCTTGATCTTTTTCATCTCCTTCCTCACCTGGGCCCGTGTGAAGGTCAGACTGTGGCCAGATAAAGACGGATTTCTGGATTTACTGGTCTGTTGGGAAGTGGCCGCATGGGGAGAAGTCATTGTGGTGGGGGAAGCTGAAGGACATACTGGGGTGGGAGGAGCTGGTGTGTGATCAAATCTGTTGAAGAATAGGTTTAGTTCATTAAGCCAATTAACATCTGCCTCAATCTGGCAGACAGACTGTTTATGACCCGAAATTGACTTAAGCCCCTCCCAGACCCCCCTTATGTCTTTTCTTTCCATTTGCTTTTCCATTTTTTCTTTATAACTGGGGTAGGACTAGTTGCTGCACCTTCTGGCCTGGCAAGGATCTCTTGTCCTAACACCTCAGGACTTTGCTCCGCCTCCTGCATGGCTATGGTACCTTCCATATCAGCCAACTCCTGGAGTTCAGCAGAAGCCAATTCCTGCAGACGTTTGGTTATGCTTCTGAGCCCACCGGCCATCCACTGTGAAGCCATTGCCAAATAAAAGATAGGATAGAAAAACAAAGAGAAAGGGAAGGGAACAGCACCATGCTAAACTTTCACTGTATCTTATAGCCTGCCCTAGTACCGAGCTCGCTTCGTAGGATTTTTCCGCAAATCCTGCACACACACAAACGCTGTTTATCCTCTGTCCCACCGCTGCCACCACTGTGAAGGATCCGGGTTTTACCAAGACTCACTCCTGGCCTACCTAAGATCACTTTGATTACCTCACACCCACTTTCCGTGAGTGAGGCGGGTAAACAGAGGATAATACGCAAGACGGGCCTTCTAAATTTTATATATTTATTAACCCCTAAATGGGTCGGCACTAGACACTTAACACATACATAGAATACATGCAGCGATTAACAAGCAGATACAAGTGAAAACAGTATAACACGGTACATAAAATAAAAATGGGGATAAAAGAAAGAAAAGAATATGTATTACCAACACCAGCTTGTGCAGGTATCTCTGACTTCCAAGTGTTATTCAGCCAGGGCAAGTATCTTGTGGACGTCCAGTAGCAGATGACCTTAGCAGGGTAAAATGGCCGAAGAACTTCTGGAACAAGTAGTTAGTCCATTTCTCTGAGCCCATGTCATAGGCTCAGAGCACAGTCTTGGGCAAAGCATGTGTTGCTTACATGCGGTGACACCTCTTTTAGGTCCACAACAAGGCCTCAAGCCTAGCTGCTTAGGCCGCATGGCAGCCACATGTTGGTCACATGGCTGGCCTCCCCCACAGCTGGCCTCCAAGAAGCGTGCATCTCCAAATTCACCAGACAACAGACCACCGTTCAGCCTGGGCGGAGCCCTTTTGTCTCCCCTGGTCTCCTCCCTGAGTGAGGTCACCAGGGGGGAGAAGCCCCACCCCCTCTCTACATCTCTCAGAATAACTTTTCAGTATAATTCTATGCATGATGTTTATAGAGTCTGGCTGGTAGTATAATGGGGTTCCTGGCAAGATCCCCAATACATAGACTCCAAGTTCGACACTCCAGCTCCCTTTGGGTAGGGAGATCAGTGCCCGGACCTTTCCTGGGCGTTGAACTATGACATGCGTATATTCTGAGCGTGCGCCTTGATCTGACGCATCTGGGTACTTTATCGGATCGACTGTAAGATGTTTCCCAGGCCAGATATTGTCATAAAACCATAAGCCCTCTGAACTAATAATGGTGCCAGGGTGTCTGGCAATTATATGTCGATCATTTGTATACGATATCCTGTCTAAATGAACCCCTGCTGGGTTAGTGAGGGTTGCAGTCTTATGCAGATGAAGGCTTTTGACCAAATGGCTGATTGCTTCAGGGACAGAACAATAGTAGTTTGACCACATTCCATTTGCAGTATGTGCAGTATTATAGACCAATATTGATATCATAAGACCATACCTGCACCTAATATCATGACACTTTTCTTGCTCCTCTACTTCCCTTGTTGTTTTTCTTCACTCCTTCTCTTCTTCTGCTTTCCCTTGCCTTTTACCTCTCTTTTTCTACTCACCCCGTGTTTTTTTTTTGTTTTTTTTAACTTGTTGGTCATCCTGCTCCCTCTATATGGTCTGTCCTGCCTATTTGACAATGGCAACATCTAGTCAGCAGACTTCTCTTGGTGGGATCTCTCAAAGGCAAGGGGCTATACAGTCCTGGGAAAGGCTCTATTCTCTTCAACTTATTTAAAGGTAAGAGTCTACATGTCGTGTTTTCCTGCAGGAAACACATTTAAAGTTTCAAAGGTTTGGTTTCCACATGCATATCATAGCTCTTCCCCGGTCCTTAAGTCCAGAGGGACCAACATTTTGATTTAGATCATTGAGTTGGGAGCATCTGGAGACTCACACTTATGGAGAGGGCAGATATATTATGTTGAAGGTACGTATAGCATCTCAGATGTACACCTTCGCATTGCTCTCTCTCTCACTAACACCGGACAGAGTCAGGCTCTTAACTCCTACCTAGAGAAGCTTGATGGTTTTGTGGAGGGGGTCCTGGTAGTCGGGGGCGATCTGAACTTAGTACTGTATCCCACACTTGAATCCTCTTAGGGCTACTCAAGTCACTGCCACACTCTCCTCCGAAGAGATCTGTACTCAGACTCATGGCGGCTATTACACCCTTCAGATCGCGATTACTCATAATATTCCCCCGGTACACAATTGTCACTCGCCTTGACTACCTCTTTATTCATCACAAACACCTTCACTCATTGATATCCGCATCAGACAATATTACATTTTTGGATCACGTCCTTGTTACGTTGACTGCTGTCCCCTATCCCCTTCCAATGACAATGGAAACTAACTCTGTTAGATGACTCATCTGTCCTCACTGACATTTAAATGAATACTTCCCTAGAGAGTAGACTGGGGAGCTTAGCCCTCCTGTAATTTGGGAAGCTTATAAATGCCTGATTCGTGGGGTCCTCATTCAGCATGGCTCTCACCTGAAGATAGAACGCCAATCACACACAGTCCCTCCTCCAACAAATATGCTCACGTTAAGCTCTCCACAACGTCAGCCTGTAGACACGCCCAGTTTGTGCGAATTGAACTACATCTTTCTTGATTATGCTAAAGGGACTCTAGTTAAGTATCGGAGACACTTATGAGTTCATAAATAAATGTAGTCTGTCGTTGGTGAGGGCCCTGCGCATACAAAATACATCCACCTATGTCTCCCAAATCCAAACTACTCACCGCACGAAAGTAAAGTTCCCTTCAGAGATTGTGCCAGCACTCAGAGATTACTACGCCTTGCTATATTTTATTGATACCTCGAATCCTGACACATCCAGCTCACTTTTTTGCAACCACATTTGGACGTAACTATCGTCCTTGGAACTTCTCAAACTTTCAGCTGAGGATTTAGAGGTCCTAGAATCCCCCATCACAAATTAGGAAGTCTCTGCAGTGCTTAAACAAATGGCTACGGGTAAAGGGCCGGGTCCAGGTGAGTTGCCATTGGCTTACTATAAGAAACTTGACCCAGATCTCGGCTCCCACCTCCTAAAGATGTTCAATTCCCTAACATCGGGCTCATCTCTATGCCGAGACTCACTCTGCACACATATTATTGTAGTTCCTAAACCTGGAAAGGATCCCCTCCTTTGTCCCAGCCACCGTCCTATCTCGCTCTTGAATGTTGAAATTAAAATCCTAGCCAAAATTCTTACCCTCCCGACTAACTCCTCTTTTAGGTGACATTATACACCCCAATCAAGCTAGCTTCATGCCTGGATGAGAGGCTAGGGACAATACCACCAAAACCTCCTCCATGGCTCTAAAATATCCGACAGGCCTCTCATGCTCTTGTCAACAGATGCCGAGAAGGCCTTCAACAGGGTCAACTGGCAGTTCATGTTGGGTCTCCGTGAAAACATTTTGAACTGGGTTTTCTCTCTACTCGCATCGCTCAGCTCAGGTTTGGGTTAATGGTTTGCTTTCACAGCCCCTCCCCATTGCCAATGGTACTAGACAGGGATGCCCTCTGTTCCCACTCATTTTCATCTTGACAGTGGAGCCCTTTCTTTGACATGTTTGATCTCATCCTGACATTTCTGGTGTGGCCCATGCATCTCCCTTTACAAAGTGGTAGCATATGCCGATGACTTGTTGTTCTTCCTCTCCGGCCCCCAAATCTCCCTCCCATGCCTAATGTCCATCTTTGATGAGTATTCGAGGCTTTCCAACTTCAGACTAACTTCTCAAAGTTGGAAGCCCTTAACGTTACCCTTCCCTCTCAACAAGTCTCCACTTTGAGTCAATCTTTCCCCTTCCACTGGTCTACCCAGACCTTGAAATATCTGGAAGTCTTGATTACTCCTAACCCAAAAGACCTCTTTCGAACCAACTTCCCACCCATGCTGACATCAATCCGTACGGACTGCAACCGATCTATAAAATGAATATCCTGCTGTGACTCCTATACCTATTACAGACACTGCCCATTCATGTCCTCCTTTCCTTTTTTTGGGCCCTGTCCTTGATTCAAATAGATTTTATTTGGTTGGGTAAATCAGCAAGAGTTAATAGAGCCCTTCTCTCCCACCCAAAATGTAGTAGGGGCCTGGCCCTCCCAGATCTCAAATTATATTATTTTGCCGCTCATTTAACTAGGATTGTGGACTGGTGCAGGCATAGCTCGCTTATACCGTGGGTTTACATTTCAACAGGCCTTCTCTCCGCTGCCACTACAGATGATACCATGGCTAGAATCTTCACTAGTGTCATCTCTTCGCTCCCATCCCACCAATGATCCAACATTTAGAATTTGCTCTCAGCACTTGGTTCCAACACACACTGTCTCGCTAGACTCCATATGCTATCCAGTCCTGGAAAACCCAAGGTTCCCCTTCTGCTGTCTGACAGGGTGTTTTTCAATTGGTGCCGCTACAGGACTTTAGGCCATCTCCGGAACGACTCTGGGTGGCGGGTGGGCACAGGGGTTTCTCCCTCAGATGATCTTTCTCCCTCCCGCTAGATGTATGGCAGGAATTACAGTTCTGTCACTTTGTACACTCCCCTCCCCCCACGGACTTCAAGACCAAATATACGTTCCTTAAATGATTGCGTATAGGTGAGGTTCAGGGTCTCCTACATCACTCACTAGCTGCCATCTACAGTCATGGCCAAAAGTTTTGAGAATGACACAAATATTATATTTTCACATGATCTGCTGCCCTCTGGTTTTTATGTGTGTTTGTCAGATGTTTTTATCACATACAGAAATATAATTGCATTTATATTATGAGTAACAGAAGCTTATATTGACAGTTAGAATGAGTTAATGCAGCAAGTCAATATTTGCAGTGTTGACCCTTCTTCTTCAGGACCTCTGCATTTCTCCCTGGCATGCTCTCAATCAACTTCTGGACCAAATCCTGACTGATAGCAGTCCATTCTTGCAGAATCAATGCTTTAATTTTGTCTGAATTTGTTGGTTTTTGTTTGTCCACCCGTCTCTTGATGATTGACCACAAGTTCTCAATGGGATTAAGATCTGGGGAGTTTCCAGGCCATGGACCCAAAATCTCTATGTTTTGTTCCCTGAGCCATTTAGTTATCACCTTTGCTTTATGGCAAGGTGCTCCATCATGCTGGAAAAGGCATTGTTGAGCACCAAACTGCTCTTGGACGGTTGGGAGAAGTTGCTCTTGGAGGACATTCTGGTACCATTCTTTATTCATGGCTGTGTTTTTAGGCAAGACTGTGAGAGAGCCGATTCCCTTGGCTGAGAAGCAACCCCACACATGAATGGTTTCAGGATGCTTTACAGTTGCTATGAGACAAGACTGGTGGTAGCGCTCACCTCTTCTTCTCCGAATAAGCTGTTTTCCAGATGTTCCAAACAATCGAAAAGGGGATTCATCAGAGAAAATGACTTTACCCCAGTCCTCAGCAGTCCACTCCCTGTACCTTTTGCAGAATATCAGTCTGTCCCTGATGTTTTTTCTGGAGAGAAGTGGCTTCTTTGCTGCCCTCCTTGAGCCCAGGCCTTGCTCCAAGAGTCTCCGCCTCACAGTGCGTGCAGATGCACTCACACCTGCCTGCTGCCATTCCTCAGAAAGCTCTGCACTGCTGGTAGCCCGATCCCGCAGCTGAAACACTTTTAAGAGACGGTCCTGCCGCTTGCTGGTCTTTCTTGGGCGCCCTGGAGCCTTTTTGGCACCAATGGAACCTCTCTCCTTGAAGTTCTTGATGATGCGATAGATTGTTGACTGAGGTGCAATCTTTCTAGCTGCAATACTCTTCCCAGTTAGGCCATTTTTGTGCAGTGCAATGATGACTGCACGTGTTTCTTTAGAGATAACCATGGTTAACAGAAGAGAAACAATGATGGCAAGCACCAGCCTCCTTTTAAAGTGTCCAGTGGTGTCATTCTTACTTAATCATGACAGATTGATCTCCAGCCCTGTCCTCATCAACACCCACACCTGTGTTAATGGAGCAATCACTGAAACGATGTTAGGTGGTCCTTTTAAGGCAGGGCTGCAATGATGTTGAAATGTGTTTTGGGGGATAAAGTTCATTTTCTAGGCAAATATTGACTTTGCAAGTAATTGCTGTTAAGCTGATCACTCTTTATAACATTCTGGAGTATATGCAAATTGCCATTAGAAAAACTGAAGCAGTAGACTTTGTAAAAATTTATATTTGTATCATTCTCAAAACTTTTGGCCATGACTGTACAAGCTTCTGATTGAACCCCTGCCCAAGGATGTCCCTCCCTTTGTGTTGAAGTGAGACACAAACCTTTAAAGGGGTTTAAAATCAATCCAGGCAAAAAACAAATCATTTTTCAAAAAAGGTCTGTTAGGGCTAGTAATAGTTTAATAAGTTCAACCAAATACCTTTAGCAGTGTTTTGAGTGATTTCTGGGTTTCTCTGTGAACTTCTGGCATCTTCTGCACTTCCTGTTCCATTTTCCTGCAACTACCATGATGTCTTGGGCCACTCAGAGCTGATTCTCACCACCTCTCTTTCACTCCTTTCCTTTCCCTTTCTCGTTCACACCCCTCCCTGTTTTCCTAGCTGGCCTGCCTACTACTCGCCCTTCCTAACTAACTCAACGCTCTAATGCACAAAACTGTGCAGAATTGAATTAAAGTATATTGGAAAAACTGTACAACTTTTTTTTTTATTATACAATCAATAACATTTGTCTCAATATATGCTGCTATCAAACCCTGCTCTTTTTTTTTTTTTTTTTTACACTAACCAGAAAGGTGATAGACCTATCTGAAGTTGAATGTGGGTCACAATAAGCAGCCTTGAATCAGTGGAAGCTATTACCAAAAGTAGTAGGAATGACACGGGGTTGGCCAAAATCTAGGCAGAAGTCCTGTAGCCTATGATTCAGGCTTCACATGTATCTAGAGGCCCAACACAGGGTTTGGACCGCTATAGGATGTGGCTTGAATCTCATGGGGCTTATAGACTTTCTTGGCTAGGGTGGTCGTGGATTGTTCTGAAATGCAGCAAAGCAAGAATGGAACATGTATAGCACAGCTTACATGCAGGCCATGTCCTTAAGTGTATATTTATAGGAAGCATTATTTGGCAATTAATGTTGACAACTGTCAATAGTATAAGTGTGTCACATATGGACCATCCTAGCATGTGACATGGGTGCGGCTGTCAGGTTAATTCACTCCACTCACTCAACCTTGCACTTACCCATCACTCAGGTCTTTGGCAGCGTGTAACTGGGGTGCCAATAATTTGCAACCTATCGCATTCAAGACCAATAGGAATCCAGGACACACAAGCTCACTACTCCCACTAGTCAGATGGTAAACGCACTTTAAAAAGGCAATGGATCTGAACAGCATACCCGGACCACCATCAAAGCGAATGCTTTAATAACAAAAGGTAAAGTGCTCAAAAAAAAATAAAGGTAACAGACAAGCAAAACAGTTTGTAAAACATAAAAAAAAACAGATGTCCACCACCCAGTTGTTGCTACTCCAAAGGTATGACAATTTCTTTTGGTATCGATAGCTTTTGTAATGACAAGTGTCAGACCATACATAGAGTTTCATAAATGGCACAGAATGGAGAGCGCAGCAACTAGGGTTGTGCATTTGCTAAGAGCTGGAATATCTTTTTGTTTGAGGCAATGGTTTGATTTCTTCCTTACACGCTATTTTTTTAATTTTTTTTTATTTTTAATGGAAACATCGGTAAAAAGTTTAACTGCAAGATGAGCAAAAGTGTTACAGTAGTACTCGCACAAACTTTATTTGCTGAAAATCTTATGTAAATTTTACCAAAGGTAATCTATGTACTGGTGGGTGTTATCCACCCCCTTCTGGTCTGGCTGTGGCATGTGACCAACCCTGACTCTCTGATACATTTGTATGAATTCAGGGTGCTTGGTCCATGCACATATCCATTTAAGTCATCAGAGTACTTTTTGTTTTGTTTTTTTTAATGGCTGGCACATGGATATCATTAGAATCGATACTTTCCTATGGGCTCATGTACAGTTTTGTCACTGATAATTGTATCTATTCCATTTTTTTTTTATTTTGTTTAAATACAGGGTATGGTCTATTCAGGTCCGTTTTTACTGACCAGAGTCTATTTTTCACTGTTTCATTGACAAAAGATCTGAAGAAATGTGATCAGTGAAAAACAGATGCAAAACTGATGCACCATGCGTTAACCTACACATGGATCAGAAACTGTTATACAAAAAAAACCAAACTCACTCAGATGGGATCCAAAACTGAATTGACCGTGTACATGACTCCTTATTATACAACAGTGTTCTATCCACTGTCTCTCTAACGGAGACTCCAGCGATGATATGAACATAGCCTTACCATGCAGCCAATATCAAGTACCAAGTGATAATGAATAAATGTTTCACGGTGAAATCACCAGTGGCCCAGCCCTGTGTGCGACCCAAGTCACCACAATTGTCCTTACCCTTGCTTACATGCGTCCAATAAAAATACAAGCAATTAACCCCTTCCCACCGGTGACATTTTTAGATTTTCATTTTTGACTCCCTGCCTCCCAAACCCCATTTTTTATTTTTCCGTTCACAGAGCCATATGAGGGCTTAGGGTTTGTGGGACAAATTGCTCTTCATAATGGTACCATTTACTATTCTGTACAATGTACTGGGGAAAAAGTGCATTTGTGCGACTTTTTATGGCGTTCACTCTGCAGCCAAAAGGACATGTCAACTGTATTCTATGTTTCAGTACAATTCCGGGGATACCAAATTGATATAGTTTTATTTACATTTTAACCTCTTAACAAAAATCTAAAACTTTGCAAAAAAAAAAAAAAAATATATATATTTCCGTGTACGGGGATGCATTTTTATCAGAGGCAAAACAGCAAAAAAAACCAGTGGTTCGGCACTTCATTCACCGTATGGAAATTTTTTTAAATAAATTTGTAGACCGGGTGTTTTTGGACACAGGGATACCTAATGTGTATGTGTTTCACAGTATTGAAGTACTTTTATATGTATCCTAAGGAAAGAGGGGGTGATTTGAATTCGATTTTTTTTTTTACTTTTTTTGATTTTTTTTTGCACTTATCTTGAGCCCCAGGGGGTCTGATCATAATTGCAATGCATTGCAAAATAACGGTACGTCTTTTGCTGGCTGCATAAAGGCTCCCACGGCTGTCATGGTAACGGGACGCCGGCACTGGAGCTCGCTATGTATATGTACTAATACAGTCATATGAAAAAGTTTGGGCACCCCTATTAATCTTAATCATTTTAGTTCTAAATATTTGGGTGTTTGCAACAGCCATTTCAATTTGATATATCTAATAACTGATGGACAAAGTAATATTTCAGGATTGAAATGAGGTTTATTGTACTAACAGAAAATGTGCAATATGCATTAAACCAAAATTTGACCGGTGCAAAAGTATGGGCACCTCAACAGAAAAGTGACATTAATATTTAGTAGATCCTCCTTTGCAAAAATAACAGCCCTAGTCGCTTCCTGTAGCTTTTAATCAGTTCCTGGATCCTGGATGAAGGTATTTTTGACCATTCCCTTACAAAACAATTCCAGTTCAGTTAAGTTTGATGGTCGCGAGCATGGACAGCCCGCCAAATTATCCCACAGATGTTCAATGATATTCAGGCTGGGGACTGGGATGGCCATTCCAGAACATTGTAATTGTTCCTCTGCATGAATGCCTGAGTAGATTTGGAGCTGTGTTTTGGATCATTGTCTTGCGAAATATCCATCCCCGGGGTAACTTCAAAGGTCATTGATTCTTGTAAATTATTCTCAAAAAGGGGGGGATGGGGGTTGGACCTGGGGGCCCCTAATTTTAAAAGGTTGGGGGGGGGGGGGGGGGGGCCACGCCGCCGGGAAGGGGGGGGGCCCCCCAAAAAATATAGGGGGGGGGGGGGGGGTTGTTGGGTGGGTGGGGGGGTTTTTGGGGGGGGTTTTTGTGTTTTTTTTTTTCAAAAAAAATAAAATTTTTTGGTTGGGGGGGCCGGGGGGCTTTTTGTTGTTTGGGGGGGGGGGGGTGGTGTTGGTGTGGTGGGGGGGGGGGGGGGGGGGGGGTGGGGGGGGGTGGGGGGTGGGGGGTTCTTTGCCGCCCCCCTCTTGGGGGTGGGGGTGGTGGGGGGGGGGTGGGGGGGGGGGGGGGGGGGGGGGGGGGGGGGGGGGGGGGGGGGGGGGGGGGGGGGGGGGGGGGGGGGGGGGGGGGGGTTGTTGTTTGCTCTCCTCTTCTTTTCTTTCTTTTTTTTTTTTTTTTTGGGGGGGGGGTGGTGGGGGGGGGGGGGGGGGGGTGGGGGGGGGGGGGGGGGTGGTTTTTTGTTTTTTTTTTTTTTTTTTTTTTTTTTTTTTAAAAAAAAATAATTTTTTTTTTTTTTTTTTTTTTTGTGTTTTTTTTTTTTTTTATAATTAAAAATGTTGGGGTTTTTTTAAAATAAAAAATAAAAAAAAAAAAAAAAAAAGGTGGGGGGGGGTGTTTTTTTGCACTACAATGCAAGCTGTAGAATGATCATTAGATAATCCATCACAATGACTACCTAACATCTCTCCAGACCTTTTCTGACCTCTCTTAAAAGGTCTTTTAGATTATGGCCTCCCATTAAAGCCCACTGCAGGATATCCCACATCGGACCTACTTGTAGCTAAAAAATGTTTTTGCCGTGGGTTTAATCCCTGCAGCTCAAACAAGTTACTATCTTTGAATTGCAAAGCAATCAGAAGAAATAATTGACGTACTGCGGGGTGTTTATCCACAATGTCACTGCAATTCACAGCAAGTTGGGATAAAAATTGTTTTTTTCAAGGTTCTAATACGAGAGGTATAAGCGTGGATCTTTTTGTATTAGTTTGTTTTCCCTTAGTCCTAACAGACAGCAGCACAATGACGAGGTATTTCTGACCATACTTTACTAGTAGGACAGATGGAACTTTAATGACATAATGCCGCCTGCTTAAGCTATATAAAGGTGAAAGACCCCACCTCCAACGGTGTCTTTATAAAGAACTAAAACTACTAACTAGACTGGGAGCAGTGGTGAACCTAGCCTCTTTGCTACCTGAGGCGGACTATCGAAAGACGTCCCCCACAAAAAAAATAAAATAAATAAATAAATTGTGTTTACATGCTGTTAGCGTCACACGCTGTTATTGTCATAAAATAAACATAAACAAACTTATGAAACAGTTTAAGAATTCTTCTTCCTGTATTACTGTATTACTTCAGTATCAGAAATCAACAACACGGCATTAACAATGACAATAACTTCACACATCTTCTGCTTGGTGGATGGACGAGCCCACGTGGCCCCCATTCTCTATAATAGGAGCGCCGCAGATAGCTGAGGACTGTACTTCAGGTATCTTCGGCACTCCCATCGAAGTGAATGAGAGCCACGCGGGTTCGTCCAGCCACCAAGCGAAACACCTATATATGGCTGCAGCCAGGCTGGATTCCCACCCAGTGGGGGAAAAAAAAAACAACGATTCTCAGGCTCAGTGGGGGTCTCAGGTGACAGACCCCCATCAATCAGGTATTTAACCTCTATCATTTAGGTGAATACAGGGCAGTAACATTTTGTGACTTACAGGTGACGTCTCTGACTAATCCTTCACATTTCCCTTCTCTTCCCTCTGGACCGCCATGACCACTTCTTCCAGCTGTGACTTGTCTCTGTAAAGTTTACAACACAGACATCTTTGGCTCCTCACTTTTCCAGGCACCCGACCCACATTGTCCTCACCTACACAAAGCCCCCATCCTGCTGCTACCCCCAATTATAAAATATATGCTATAACCCCCCATAATGAATAACTCCCAAGTGCATCTTTATATTAATAATGTCCGTGTGTACCCTGTATAAATAGTGTCCCTTATTAATAATGCCCCAGGTGTTAACTAATTAAAAGGTTTTCCAGGTCATTAATAAACTAATCAGTGGGGCTCAAAAACCCAGGACCCCCACTGATCAGCTGTTTGAATGAACCATGGTACCTGTGTAAGCGCCGTAACCGCTTCTCTGTTTACATAGTGTCATTCATCTCATAGCGGCCATGTCATGTAACTACAGCCTCGTCCTATACACGTCTATGTGACAAGACTGTAATTACATCACACGGTCACTATAAACAGACAGTGTATGGTATAAACAGGTGCCATAGCCCCCCATACAACTGATCAGAGGAGGGGTCCACTGATCTCTTATTCATAATCTGTCCTAAGGATAGAACATCAATAAAAATGAGCTGGAAAGACCCTTTAATAAAGCCCAAGTGCCACCTTAAAGGGGTTGTCCAGGATAACCACTTTTTTAATATGAGGCTGGGGAAGGTGCTCCGGTGTCTCCCAGCACGTTTCAGTCCTGCTGCTCCGGTGTTTTCTTCCCCTCAGCGGTCATGTGTGGTGGGGACTTCCGTCAGAAGAAATCACCAGAGCAGCAGAACCAGACTGCGGTGGGAGACATCAGAGCACAAGGGACAGGTGAGTAGGTGTTTTTTTTTTAATACAGTATTACACGGTATTATGGCCCACAGCGGCCCCTGCACACAGTATTACATGGTATTATGCCCCGCAGCGGCCCCTGCACATGATATTATGCCCTTCAGTGGCCCCTGCACACGGTATTATGCCCAGCAGCGGCCCCTGCACATGGTATTATGCTCCATAGTGGCCCCTGCACATGGTATTATGCTCCATAGTGGTCCCTGCACACGGTATTATGCCCCGCAGCAGCCCCTGCACACGGTATTATGCTCCATAATGGCCCCTGCACAGGGTATTATGCCCCACAGCGGTCCCTGCACACGGTATTATGCGCCATAGTGGCCCCTGCACATGGTATTATGCCCTTCAGCGGCCCCTGCACACGGTATTATGCCCAGCAGCGGCCCCTGCACACGGTATTATGCTCCATAGTGGCCCCTGCACACGGTATGATGCTCCATAGTGGCCCCTGCACACAGTATTCTGCTCCATAGTAACCCACAGTATAATGATCGTAGACCCAGGTGGTGACAAACATAAAAACCAGTGTTACTTACCTGGGCTCCGGTGCGCTCCCTGCTTTCGGCCCTCTTCAATGTCGCACAGACCGGCGTCGCAACATAATGACGTAGGGCTGGCTCACGTGACGCCTGGGACGTCAACAAAGGAGGCAAAAGCCTGCTGGGAGTAACATCGGATCGCCGGAGAGGTGAGTAACAATGGTTTTTATGTTCATCACCTCCCCTGGGTCTCCGATTATTATACTCCGGGGTCTGAAAAGACCCCGGTGTATGATAATAGCAGTATTTGGCCTCACTTATCGATCCCCGCTGCCGCTCACAGCCGCTTCTGATTCTCCCTTCTGCTTTTGATAGCAGAAGAGGAAGCGGAGGTGGCCACAGCAGGCGCGGGGATCGATAAGTAAATAGGCCGTTACCTGCCAGGGATACTCCAGCAGGTTACGGCCTATTTTTATATATATATATATATATATATATATATATATATATATATATATATAAAAAAGTTGTTGTCACCTACAGGCAATTCGCGTAGGAGACGCGATGACGTCATTGTATCGCCACCTGCGCTGAGATGCAGAGGTCTCGTAAACCAGCCCAGGACAGGCCCCGCTCAGCTTTGTTTTTTTTTAAAGCGGCCTGTCCTGGGCTGGTTTACATTAAATAAATGGTCAAAATGCCGCCCCCCAGACAGTGACGGACAGTGCCGCCTCTTGGAGAACTGAGTACAGAATTGAAGGCTGTGGACTCAGATCTCCTAAGGTTTAATCTATAGTGTTTTACAAATGTAAGGTGCAGGGGCGTAACTAGCAAAGACTGTCCCTCCCCCCCCACGGTATAGCACCCCCTTTCCTGGCCCCCATACAGTATAACGCCCCATTTACACACACTATAATGTCCCATAACGGCCCCTCCACACAGTATAATGTCACATAGTGGCCCCTCCACAGAGTATAATGTCACATAGTTGCCCCTCCACACAGTATAATGTCATATAGTGGACCCTCCACACAGTATTATGTGCCATAGAGCAGCCTCCATGCAGTATTATGTCACATAGTGGCCCATCCACACAGTATAATGTTCCATAGCAGCCTCCATACAGTATAATGTCCCACTGTGGCCCCTTCACACCGTATTATGTCCTATCGTGGCCCTAATGGTGTTCATTGTTTTGATGCTTGCAAGCTAAACGCAAGTTTATATTGGAGAGGTAGCAGTTACGTACGCTCTCTCTCGTATATTTGGAGGTTCTGCCCTACTTTGGCCTCTTTCTGGGACGCAGTGGAGAACAATCTTAAAAGCTACTTTCACCAATCTTTAACCTCACAATAACCATAGTGGTGTTGCCTATTCCAGAAGAACATCTTATAGCATCAAGTACAAACTTGATGCATCTTATTGCAGCAGCCAAATCTTTAATTACCTTAAAAAGGAGACAGTATATCCCACCGAGGCAGGATGGATTTTAAAGGTCACCAAGTATGCAGGCTTGAGGAATTGACTAGCTGGTGGCCCAGGAGACATGATAAATTCTTTAAAGATCTGGTCCACCTGGATTAAGCTTCACATGCTGACCAACTCAACTCTCTTGGCTATGTCCTGCTGGTGTCCACTTCCTTTGATGTTCCCTATAATAGCAATACCTGCACTTCAGAGTAATATGTTTTCTTTGCATATGTTTACTGGAGGTCATCATCAGCACCCTAATACTTGTGCCCAAGAGAGAAAACCTAACCTCTCTATTAGCTTTAGTTTCCTTTCCTTATCCTTCAGACTGATTCTCCCCTTACCCCTTCTGCCATCCACTTTTATTTTAATATTTGTGTCAATGACTATGAATACAAACTGAAAATCGTCTGTATTCCCAGTCATACGTATACTCCTGTCCAGATCTGTACTGAATAGTCTGTCTGACAGGTTGTTTTTTTCTTAATAATGATGTTTTACTCTAAATGATGAGTTAGACCAGGTATAGAGAAGCTTTGGCACTTCAGCTGTTGTGAAACTACAACTCCCAACATGCATACTTGCTCTGCTGTCCGTGAAACTCCCATAGTAATGAATAGAGCATGCTGGGAGTTGTAGTTTCACAGCACCAAAAATGCTGAACGCTGCTGATGCCTAATTTACACTGACAGCAGTATGCACGCAGGTTCTCATCATAGGAAGTAATATATTGTTTCTATCCCTTCTTCACTATTTGCATACTAAAACTGGAACAACCATAAAGATGTAGGGTGCAGTATTTCCACATGGACCAAAATTCAGGGGGGGGGGGACAAAACACTATTCTGACAGAAATTTGCTCAATATTTGTGCAGAATCGTCTGCAAGATCCACACATATTCCAGTACATGCAGATTCATCATGGATTCTCCTTATGTGTAGAGTGAAATCTGCTGTAAAAATATGTAAATTGTGTTGTGAATATAAAATCCACACTGCACATCTATTTCCAGACAGATTCTGTGCTGATTTTTTCTGCAGCATATGAATGGGATTTGGTGAGATTTTATCTACTTTCCTGCTACTGTAAACACTGCAGATTTTCCTCCAGCAATTCTGTGGCAGAAAATCCACAGCATATATGACTCATGTGGACATACAGTGTCAGACTCGGATGTCTAGGGCCCACCAGTGGAATTGTTTCTAGGGGTCCATCAGGACCCCTGCAGATCAGCGGTACCGAGACAGGGCGGCTAAAGGTAATAACATGTTGAGAGCCATGCTGTTCACCCACTATACCATGTGCACCACTGCACTATCTAAACCTACTGCTACACCCTGTATGGCAAGTGAACAGCGTGGCTCCTAGAATTGTTACCTTTACCTGTAGCCGGACTGTCCTGGAAAAGCTGATCTGCAGAGGTCCTGGCTGTTGTATCATCGTAGATGTAATATTGATGGCCTATCCTAAGGACAGGCCATCAATATTAGAAAGATGGATACATCCTTTAAAGAGGTTGTCCAGGAATTGGAGCAACCCATGTGGCTGGCAGGAGGTGTAAAGTAAAAAATAAATTAAAAAGCATACTCACCTGTCCCCGACACTCCGTTGTCCACTGCCAGTGTCCATTCAGTCACATGCCAGCAACTCCTTCCTGGGAGTCCTGCACCTCCTGTGACCGCTAAAGACCAATTAGGTACAGGAGTCCCAGAAATGAGGCGGCGCCATGAGACCGAACAGACACAGGCAGGGGACAACGGGGTGCTGGGGACAGGTGAGTGTGCATTTTTTTAAAAAATTTTCTTATTTTTACACCTGCCTGGCGGCCGCCACGGTGGTCGCTCGTTTATGGTCAACCTCTTTTAAGGGGTTGTCTGGGCCAAATTTTTCTATGGTCACTTCACTGGTCCCCCATACTGTATGCGGAACAGTGAGGGGGCCATTATATTGTGTAGGAGCAGTGATGGGGCTAACATCCTGTGGGGGGAGGGACATTAAACTGTGTGATGCATATTAAAGGGGTTGTCCAGGGTTAATCTTTTTTTATGGCCTAAGCTTAGGTAGGCCATAAATACCTGATCGGTAGGGGGCTGACACACAGCCCCATCAGCTGTACGGAGCCACTTTCAGCACCTGTTCTGTACACAACACAGGGCCGGAAGCAGAAAGCTCCATCCGCTGTTTAGTCGTCCGGTGCCTTCACTGCAGCTCACTTCCCACTGATTCAAAAAGTGAAGGTGCCCGGCTAATATACAGTGGACAGAGCTTTCTGCTTCTGGCCCTGTATTGTGTACAGAACGGGCATCAGAAGTGGCTCCATACAGCTGATCGGTCCGGGGTCAGCCCCCTACAGATCAGGTATCTATGTCCTATCCTGACGATAAACCATAACAAATTATGCATGGACAACCCCTTTAATATACCCCCCAAAATGCGCCACACTTTAAATAGGTTGTCCAGTATAATTTTTTTCATTTTTTTATAATTAGTCCGGGGGAGGTGAATCCTTCCCCCCCCCAAAAAAAAAAAAAAAAAAAAAAACATACTAAACATACTCACCTGTACCCGGAGTCCTCCCAGCACGGTCTGGTCCCGCAGCTCCGCTGTCTTCTTTTTGTCGGAAGTCCTCCTCACTGGCTGTGATGTCCCAGGTCCCTTCCCTTAGGCCGCTGATTGGCCTCAGGGGTCATGTGACGTCACAGGTAGTCACGTGCAAGGGGAACTTCAGCTGGAAGAAAACAGAACTGCAGGACCAAACTGCGCTGGGAGACACTGGGGACAGGAGAGAAAGTTTGGGGATTTTTTTTGTTTTGTTTTTTTCACCTGCCCCAGCGTAATTAAAAAAAAAAAAAAATGTTATCCCGCACACCCCCAGGCTATTGGCCTACATCACTGACTCCCAACAATATAATGGCCCCATCAATGGTCCCCATACAGTATGGGGGACCAGTGAAGGAGCCACTGCATGGAGTATATGCTCCACAGTGACCCCACCCAGTATTATATGCTCTACAGTGGCCCCCACCCAGTATTATATGCTCTACAGTGGCCCCCACCCAGAAGTATATGCCCACAGTGGCCCCCACCCAGTAGTATATGCTCCACAGTGGCCCCCACCCAGTAGTATATGTTCTACAGTGGCCCCCACCCAGTATTATATGCTCTACAGTGGCCCCCACCCAGTAGTATATGCTCTACAGTGGCCCCCACCCAGTAGTATATGCTCTACAGTGGCCCCCACCCAGTATTATATGCTCTACAGTGGCCCCCACAAAGTAGTATATGCCCACAGTGGCCCCCACACAGTAGTATATTCCCACAGTGGCCCCCACACAGTAGTATATGCTCCACAGTGGCCCCCACCCAGTATTATATGCGCTACCGTGGCTCCACACAGTATTACAGTGCCTTGCAAAAGTATTCGGCCCCCTTGAACTTTTCAACCTTTTGCCACATTTCAGGCTTCAAACATAAAGATATAAAATTTTAATTTTTTTGGTGAAGAATCAACAAGTGGGACACAATTGTGAAGTGGAACGAAATTTATTGGTTATTTTAAACTTTTGTAAAAAATAAAAAACTGAAAAGTGAGGCGTGCAATATTATTCAGCCCCTTTACTTTCAGTGCAGCAAACTCACTCCAGAAGTTCAGTGAGGATCTCTGAATGATCCAATGTTGTCCTAAATGATTGATGATGATAAATATAATCCACCTGTGTGTAATCAATTCTCCGTATAAATGCACCTGCTCTGTGATAGTCTCAGGGTTCTGTTTAAAGCACAGAGAGCATCATGAAGACCAAGGAACACACCAGGCAGGTCCATAATACTGTTGTGGAGAAGTTTAAAGCCGGATTTAGATACAAAAAGATTTCCCAAACTTTAAACATCCCAAGGAGCACTGTGCAAGCGATCATATTGTGAAATGGAAGGAGTATCAGACCACTGCAAATCTACCAAGACCCGGCCGTCCCTCTAAATTTTCATCTCAAACAAGGAGAAGACTGATCAGAGATGCAGCCAAGAGGCCCATGATCACTCTGGATGAACTGCAGAGATCTACAGCTGAGGTGGGAGAGTCTGTCCATAGGACAACAATCAGTCGTAAACTGCACAAATCTGGCCTTTATGGAAGAGTGGCAAGAAGAAAGCCATTTCTCAAAGATATCCATAAAAAGTCTCATTTAAAGTTTGCCACAAGCCACCTGGGAGACACACCAAACATGTAGAAGAAGGTGCTCTGGTCAGAAGAAACCAAAATCGAACTTTTTGGCAACAATGCAAAACAATATGTTTGGCATAAAAGCAACACAGCTCATCACCCTGAACACACCATCCCCACTGTCAAACACGGTGGTGGCAGCATCATGGTTTGGGCCTGCTTTTCTTCAGCAGGGACAGGGAAGATGGTTAAAATTGATGGGAAGATGGATGGAGCCAAATACAGGACCATTCTGGAAGAAAACCTGTTGGAGTCTACAAAAGATCTGAGACTGGGACGGAGATTTATCTTCCAACAAGACAATGATCCCAAACATAAAGCAAAATCTACAATGGAATGGTTCACAAATAAACATATCCAGGTGTTAGAATGGCCAAGTCAAAGTCCAGACCTGAATCCAATCGAGAATCTGTGGAAAGAGCTGAAAACTGCTGTTCACAAACGCTCTCCATCCAACCTCACTGAGCTCGAGCTGTTTTCCAAGGAAGAATGGGCAAGAGTTTCAGTCTCTCGATGTGCAAAACTGATAGAGACATACCCCATGCGACTTGCAGCTGTAATCGCAGCAAAAGGTGGCGCTACAAAGTATTAACTTAAGGGGGCCGAATAATTTGGCACGCCCCACTTTTCAGTTTTTTATTTTTTACAAAAGTTTAAAATATCCAATAAATTTTGTTCCACTTCACAATTGTGTCCCACTTGTGGTTGATTCTTCACCAAAAAATTAAAATTTTATATCCTTATGTTTGAAGACTGAAATGTGGCAAAAGGTTGAAAAGTTCAAGGGGGCCGAATACTTTCGCAAGGCACTGTATATGCTCTACAGTGGCCCCACACAGTATTATATGCTCTACAGTGGCCCCCACCCAGTAGTATATGCCCACAGTGGCCCCCACCCAGTAGTATATGCCCACAGTGGCCCCCACACAGTAGTATATGCTCTACAGTGGCCCCCACCCAGTAGTATATGCTCTACAGTGGCCCCCACACAGTAGTATATGCTCCACAGTGGCCCCCACCCAGTATTATAAGCTCTACAGGGCCCAAACAGAATTATATGCGCCCAACAGCCCCCCCCGGCGGCCCCCCGGCCCCCGGGGTAAAAAAAGGGGGCGGGGGGGGGGGGGGTAAAAAAAAAAAAATTTTTTTTCTTTTTTTGTTTTTTTTTTTTTGGTTTTCTCCCCCTTTTTTTTTGTTTTTTTTTTTTTTTGGCCTTTTTTTTTTTTGTGGTGTTGGTTTTTGTTTTTTTTTTTGGGCGTGGGTGGGGGGGGGGGGTGTTGTCGCGCCGCCGCCCCCCCTGGCCTCTCTTTTTTTTTGGGGGGGGGGGGGGGGGGCG
Source organism: Leptodactylus fallax (assembly GCA_947044405.1). Classification (NCBI taxonomy): domain Eukaryota; kingdom Metazoa; phylum Chordata; class Amphibia; order Anura; family Leptodactylidae; genus Leptodactylus; species Leptodactylus fallax. Next base: position 1,603,246 of record CAMRHE010000410.1, read on the forward strand.
CTCAGCAGCAGCACAGCACAGAGCCAGGCACTCATGTCCAGGTAAACCATAGGATTCATTCAGTAGTCACACTACCTGCGCAACTTGGCCCTGAAGGTACAGAGAGAAAGTTGGAGGATAATGTGTCTATACATCTTTACTTTTTTTCAGCAATTTTCCCATCCAGTTATTGCTAAGAAACATGACAAAGTCTTAGGATAGCCAAAATCCACATGATAAGGTATAAGTGTCGGATCACTGCGATCAGGAGTACTGGGGACTGAATGTTCTCCATGTGTATGAAGATCTGGTTCGCTTGTGTTACCCCCCAACCCCATAGAAATAAATGGAGCACTGGTCACAGTGGAACATACAAGGGAAACGTTCCAACAGTCAGACCCCCAGTGATCTGACACTTATCCCTTATCCTGTGTATAGGGGATAATTATCTTTGATGGTACAACCACTTTAAGCCACCTCATTAAAACCATAGCCCCCTTTACTATTCCCTACATATCCCAAATTTGGCAGGTATATTTGTGTGGAAAAGGTGGTAACATTACAGTGCACTGAGCAGTAGGATATACTGTAGGTAGTCTGTGGGCTGCTAGAGCCAGCTGTCAGTGGTAGCAATGAGGCCTCCCACATACAACTAGTGCAGATATTAAATGTCAATGCAAACATAAGAACCAATCAGATGGCATTTTATATTACAAGTGCAGGTTTAAAAGCAGAGATTTCATTGGTTGTGGTGATTAGCACAGTCACCTAGTTACATAATGCACAAGCCCCGCCCCTTAGCAGTTCCATGATGCATCAGTTCTAACTGCCATTACTTCTAACCGCTGCCCAAGGTAACAGATCATGTGACATTCATTGCTGCGGTGCTAAAATATGAAGATGACTGTCGCAAGAAAGAAACATGGAGCATAAGGTCCTGACAAGGAGAAGGTCAAATCATATTTTGAAATGTTTCTTCAATGTAATAGACAGGGTTTATAGAAATTGGCTAAAAGCAGATGAGGGGGACAGTGGGTGGCTCTAGAAGGGAGGAGGCTCTCCAGGATGTTGTCTTCTCAACTAATTATCAAATAATGAGGGGAATTTATCATTCCCTCTATGCCAGTTTCTGTTGTATGGGGATGATATTGAGGCACATGTTTGGTGCAACGCCCTTTCTTGCTCCAAACGTGTGCCACAAGCCTCATTGTGCAAATGTGAGAGGAGCGGGGCTGGGATCAGTGCGGGCTGAGGTGGGGACGCTTCAGCCTGACAAATTTATTACAACCCACACCATATATCTGCCATGTGTTATATTGGAATGGAAATTTACTCTAGTTCCTAACTGGCATGGATTTCAATTCTAATGCAGGGATGTCTGACAGGTTACATGAAGAGGCCGCAGCCTCTTCATAAATCTCACTTTCTCTGCACCAGGGGCATATGCCAGTCTAAATAAACTTGGCTCAATAGGTCCTGCATTTTGCAGGGTGAGAGATTTGTCTAAATTTTCAATAAAAGGGGTCTGAAACGGAGTAATTTTTAATTGAAATGTTAGTATTTGTGATATTGTTTTTGCTTTCGTGCTCTGAATTTTATCACAGCAGAATATAGAAAATACAGGCCAACATAAAGGCCAACATAAAGGCCAAGATGGGCTGAATTCTGCAGTGGCTAACATAATAGGTGAGGTTTAACCAAATTGCTAATAATTTAGGAAAAGTATCAAAACATGGAATGGTATATGACGCATTTGGAGAGGATTTTGGGATTGGTTTTATGCCCCACAATGGTGTTTGGAGCGACTGATAAGGTAGAAATTCATTTCCAAATTCCACAGTGTAAGAATATTGTAACGTGTATTTTTAGAAAATTATACCATACATACCTGACAAACCTTTCAGATGTAAAAGAATATGTTGATGTGCAGAAAATCCTGGGATCCAGGGAGTACCAGGAAAGGTACCCGTCCTATAGGTGAAGACCACACACATATGTCAACTTGCATCTGAAAAGAAAAATCAGGTCAGACATAGCAAAATAAAGTGTAGAAATGCAGTATTGTGTAGAATAGAAAATAGGCATACAGAATAGATAATATGGAAAAGTAAGTGAGATGTTCATGCAACTTTGCCTAAAATTTTAGCAACTTGGTTAAACATTATTTCTACCAACAATGGTAGAAAACTCACCTGTTTTGGAGATGGATAGGACGACTAAAGGGGTTATGGAGGAGGTCGTTTTTTTTTTTTTTTTTAATAGGTGAGATTTAACCAAATTGCTAGTAATTTAGGAAAAGTATCAAAACATGGAATGGTATATGACGCATTTGGAGAAGATTTTGGGATGGTTTTATGCCCCACAATGGTGTTTGGAGCGATTGGTAAGGTAGAAATTCATTTCCAAATTCCACAGTGTAAGAATATTGTAACGTGTATTTTTAGAAAATTATACCATACATACCTGACAAACCTTTCAGATGTAAAAGAATATGTTGATGTGCAGAAAATCCTGGGATCCAGGGAGTACCAGGAAAGGTACTCGTCCTATAGGTGAAGACCACACACATATGTCAACTTGCATCTGAAAAGAAAAATCAGGTCAGACATAGCAAAATAAAGTGTAGAAATGCAGTATTGTGTAGAATAGAAAATAGGCATACAGAATAGATAATATGGAAAAGTAAGTGAGATGTTCATGCAACTTTGCCTAAAATTTTAGCAACTGGGTTAAACATTATTTCTACCAACAATGGTAGAAAACTCACCTGTTTTGGAGATGGATAGGACGACTAAAGGGGTTATGGAGGAGGTCGTATTTTTTTTTTTTTTTAATAGGTGAGATTTAACCAAATTGCTAGTAATTTAGGAAAAGTATCAAAACATGGAATGGTATATGACGCATTTGGAGAGGATTTTGGGATGGTTTTATGCCCCACAATGGTGTTTGGAGCGATTGGTAAGGTAGAAATTCATTTCCAAATTCCACAGTGTAAGAATATTGTAACGTGTATTTTTAGAAAATTATACCATACATACCTGACAAACCTTTCAGATGTAAAAGAATATGTTGATGTGCAGAAAATCCTGGGATCCAGGGAGTACCAGGAAAGGTACTCGTCCTATAGGTGAAGACCACACACATATGTCAACTTGCATCTGAAAAGAAAAATCAGGTCAGACATAGCAAAATAAAGTGTAGAAATGCAGTATTGTGTAGAATAGAAAATAGGCATACAGAATAGATAATATGGAAAAGTAAGTGAGATGTTCATGCAACTTTGCCTAAAATTTTAGCAACTTGGTTAAACATTATTTCTACCAACAATGGTAGAAAACTCACCTGTTTTGGAGATGGATAGGACGACTAAAGGGGTTATGGAGGAGGTCGTATTTTTTTTTTTTTTTTAATAGGTGAGATTTAACCAAATTGCTAGTAATTTAGGAAAAGTATCAAAACATGGAATGGTATATGACGCATTTGGAGAAGATTTTGGGATGGTTTTATGCCCCACAATGGTGTTTGGAGCGATTGGTAAGGTAGAAATTCATTTCCAAATTCCACAGTGTAAGAATATTGTAACGTGTATTTTTAGAAAATTATACCATACATACCTGACAAACCTTTCAGATGTAAAAGAATATGTTGATGTGCAGAAAATCCTGGGATCCAGGGAGTACCAGGAAAGGTACTCGTCCTATAGGTGAAGACCACACACATATGTCAACTTGCATCTGAAAAGAAAAATCAGGTCAGACATAGCAAAATAAAGTGTAGAAATGCAGTATTGTGTAGAATAGAAAATAGGCATACAGAATAGATAATATGGAAAAGTAAGTGAGATGTTCATGCAACTTTGCCTAAAATTTTAGCAACTGGGTTAAACATTATTTCTACCAACAATGGTAGAAAACTCACCTGTTTTGGAGATGGATAGGACGACTAAAGGGGTTATGGAGGAGGTCGTTTTTTTTTTTTTTTTTAATAGGTGAGGTTTAACCAAATTGCTAATAATTTAGGAAAAGTATCAAAACATGGAATGGTATATGACGCATTTGGAGAGGATTTTGGGATGGTTTTATGCCCCACAATGGTGTTTGGAGCGATTGGTAAGGTAGAAATTCATTTCCAAATTCCACAGTGTAAGAATATTGTAACGTGTATTTTTAGAAAATTATACCATACATACCTGACAAACCTTTCAGATGTAAAAGAATATGTTGATGTGCAGAAAATCCTGGGATCCAGGGAGTACCAGGAAAGGTACTCGTCCTATAGGTGAAGACCACACACATATGTCAACTTGCATCTGAAAAGAAAAATCAGGTCAGACATAGCAAAATAAAGTGTAGAAATGCAGTATTGTGTAGAATAGAAAATAGGCATACAGAATAGATAATATGGAAAAGTAAGTGAGATGTTCATGCAACTTTGCCTAAAATTTTAGCAACTTGGTTAAACATTATTTCTACCAACAATGGTAGAAAACTCACCTGTTTTGGAGATGGATAGGACGACTAAAGGGGTTATGGAGGAGGTCGTTTTTTTTTTTTTTTTTAATAGGTGAGATTTAACCAAATTGCTAGTAATTTAGGAAAAGTATCAAAACATGGAATGGTATATGACGCATTTGGAGAAGATTTTGGGATGGTTTTATGCCCCACAATGGTGTTTGGAGCGATTGGTAAGGTAGAAATTCATTTCCAAATTCCACAGTGTAAGAATATTGTAACGTGTATTTTTAGAAAATTATACCATACATACCTGACAAACCTTTCAGATGTAAAAGAATATGTTGATGTGCAGAAAATCCTGGGATCCAGGGAGTACCAGGAAAGGTACTCGTCCTATAGGTGAAGACCACACACATATGTCAACTTGCATCTGAAAAGAAAAATCAGGTCAGACATAGCAAAATAAAGTGTAGAAATGCAGTATTGTGTAGAATAGAAAATAGGCATACAGAATAGATAATATGGAAAAGTAAGTGAGATGTTCATGCAACTTTGCCTAAAATTTTAGCAACTTGGTTAAACATTATTTCTACCAACAATGGTAGAAAACTCACCTGTTTTGGAGATGGATAGGACGACTAAAGGGGTTATGGAGGAGGTCGTTTTTTTTTTTTTTTTAATAGGTGAGATTTAACCAAATTGCTAGTAATTTAGGAAAAGTATCAAAACATGGAATGGTATATGACGCATTTGGAGAAGATTTTGGGATGGTTTTATGCCCCACAATGGTGTTTGGAGCGATTGGTAAGGTAGAAATTCATTTCCAAATTCCACAGTGTAAGAATATTGTAACGTGTATTTTTAGAAAATTATACCATACATACCTGACAAACCTTTCAGATGTAAAAGAATATGTTGATGTGCAGAAAATCCTGGGATCCAGGGAGTACCAGGAAAGGTACTCGTCCTATAGGTGAAGACCACACACATATGTCAACTTGCATCTGAAAAGAAAAATCAGGTCAGACATAGCAAAATAAAGTGTAGAAATGCAGTATTGTGTAGAATAGAAAATAGGCATACAGAATAGATAATATGGAAAAGTAAGTGAGATGTTCATGCAACTTTGCCTAAAATTTTAGCAACTTGGTTAAACATTATTTCTACCAACAATGGTAGAAAACTCACCTGTTTTGGAGATGGATAGGACGACTAAAGGGGTTATGGAGGAGGTCGTATTTTTTTTTTTTTTTAATAGGTGAGATTTAACCAAATTGCTAGTAATTTAGGAAAAGTATCAAAACATGGAATGGTATATGACGCATTTGGAGAAGATTTTGGGATGGTTTTATGCCCCACAATGGTGTTTGGAGCGATTGGTAAGGTAGAAATTCATTTCCAAATTCCACAGTGTAAGAATATTGTAACGTGTATTTTTAGAAAATTATACCATACATACCTGACAAACCTTTCAGATGTAAAAGAATATGTTGATGTGCAGAAAATCCTGGGATCCAGGGAGTACCAGGAAAGGTACTCGTCCTATAGGTGAAGACCACACACATATGTCAACTTGCATCTGAAAAGAAAAATCAGGTCAGACATAGCAAAATAAAGTGTAGAAATGCAGTATTGTGTAGAATAGAAAATAGGCATACAGAATAGATAATATGGAAAAGTAAGTGAGATGTTCATGCAACTTTGCCTAAAATTTTAGCAACTGGGTTAAACATTATTTCTACCAACAATGGTAGAAAACTCACCTGTTTTGGAGATGGATAGGACGACTAAAGGGGTTATGGAGGAGGTCGTTTTTTTTTTTTTTTTAATAGGTGAGATTTAACCAAATTGCTAGTAATTTAGGAAAAGTATCAAAACATGGAATGGTATATGACGCATTTGGAGAAGATTTTGGGATGGTTTTATGCCCCACAATGGTGTTTGGAGCGATTGGTAAGGTAGAAATTCATTTCCAAATTCCACAGTGTAAGAATATTGTAACGTGTATTTTTAGAAAATTATACCATACATACCTGACAAACCTTTCAGATGTAAAAGAATATGTTGATGTGCAGAAAATCCTGGGATCCAGGGAGTACCAGGAAAGGTACTCGTCCTATAGGTGAAGACCACACACATATGTCAACTTGCATCTGAAAAGAAAAATCAGGTCAGACATAGCAAAATAAAGTGTAGAAATGCAGTATTGTGTAGAATAGAAAATAGGCATACAGAATAGATAATATGGAAAAGTAAGTGAGATGTTCATGCAACTTTGCCTAAAATTTTAGCAACTGGGTTAAACATTATTTCTACCAACAATGGTAGAAAACTCACCTGTTTTGGAGATGGATAGGACGACTAAAGGGGTTATGGAGGAGGTCGTTTTTTTTTTTTTTTTTAATAGGTGAGATTTAACCAAATTGCTAGTAATTTAGGAAAAGTATCAAAACATGGAATGGTATATGACGCATTTGGAGAAGATTTTGGGATGGTTTTATGCCCCACAATGGTGTTTGGAGCGATTGGTAAGGTAGAAATTCATTTCCAAATTCCACAGTGTAAGAATATTGTAACGTGTATTTTTAGAAAATTATACCATACATACCTGACAAACCTTTCAGATGTAAAAGAATATGTTGATGTGCAGAAAATCCTGGGATCCAGGGAGTACCAGGAAAGGTACTCGTCCTATAGGTGAAGACCACACACATATGTCAACTTGCATCTGAAAAGAAAAATCAGGTCAGACATAGCAAAATAAAGTGTAGAAATGCAGTATTGTGTAGAATAGAAAATAGGCATACAGAATAGATAATATGGAAAAGTAAGTGAGATGTTCATGCAACTTTGCCTAAAATTTTAGCAACTGGGTTAAACATTATTTCTACCAACAATGGTAGAAAACTCACCTGTTTTGGAGATGGATAGGACGACTAAAGGGGTTATGGAGGAGGTTTTTTTTTTTTTTTTTTTTAATAGGTGAGGTTTAACCAAATTGCTAATAATTTAGGAAAAGTATCAAAACATGGAATGGTATATGACGCATTTGGAGAGGATTTTGGGATGGTTTTATGCCCCACAATGGTGTTTGGAGCGATTGGTAAGGTAGAAATTCATTTCCAAATTCCACAGTGTAAGAATATTGTAACGTGTATTTTTAGAAAATTATACCATACATACCTGACAAACCTTTCAGATGTAAAAGAATATGTTGATGTGCAGAAAATCCTGGGATCCAGGGAGTACCAGGAAAGGTACTCGTCCTATAGGTGAAGACCACACACATATGTCAACTTGCATCTGAAAAGAAAAATCAGGTCAGACATAGCAAAATAAAGTGTAGAAATGCAGTATTGTGTAGAATAGAAAATAGGCATACAGAATAGATAATATGGAAAAGTAAGTGAGATGTTCATGCAACTTTGCCTAAAATTTTAGCAACTTGGTTAAACATTATTTCTACCAACAATGGTAGAAAACTCACCTGTTTTGGAGATGGATAGGACGACTAAAGGGGTTATGGAGGAGGTCGTTTTTTTTTTTTTTTTTAATAGGTGAGATTTAACCAAATTGCTAGTAATTTAGGAAAAGTATCAAAACATGGAATGGTATATGACGCATTTGGAGAAGATTTTGGGATGGTTTTATGCCCCACAATGGTGTTTGGAGCGATTGGTAAGGTAGAAATTCATTTCCAAATTCCACAGTGTAAGAATATTGTAACGTGTATTTTTAGAAAATTATACCATACATACCTGACAAACCTTTCAGATGTAAAAGAATATGTTGATGTGCAGAAAATCCTGGGATCCAGGGAGTACCAGGAAAGGTACTCGTCCTATAGGTGAAGACCACACACATATGTCAACTTGCATCTGAAAAGAAAAATCAGGTCAGACATAGCAAAATAAAGTGTAGAAATGCAGTATTGTGTAGAATAGAAAATAGGCATACAGAATAGATAATATGGAAAAGTAAGTGAGATGTTCATGCAACTTTGCCTAAAATTTTAGCAACTTGGTTAAACATTATTTCTACCAACAATGGTAGAAAACTCACCTGTTTTGGAGATGGATAGGACGACTAAAGGGGTTATGGAGGAGGTCGTTTTTTTTTTTTTTTTAATAGGTGAGATTTAACCAAATTGCTAGTAATTTAGGAAAAGTATCAAAACATGGAATGGTATATGACGCATTTGGAGAGGATTTTGGGATGGTTTTATGCCCCACAATGGTGTTTGGAGCGATTGGTAAGGTAGAAATTCATTTCCAAATTCCACAGTGTAAGAATATTGTAACGTGTATTTTTAGAAAATTATACCATACATACCTGACAAACCTTTCAGATGTAAAAGAATATGTTGATGTGCAGAAAATCCTGGGATCCAGGGAGTACCAGGAAAGGTACTCGTCCTATAGGTGAAGACCACACACATATGTCAACTTGCATCTGAAAAGAAAAATCAGGTCAGACATAGCAAAATAAAGTGTAGAAATGCAGTATTGTGTAGAATAGAAAATAGGCATACAGAATAGATAATATGGAAAAGTAAGTGAGATGTTCATGCAACTTTGCCTAAAATTTTAGCAACTTGGTTAAACATTATTTCTACCAACAATGGTAGAAAACTCACCTGTTTTGGAGATGGATAGGACGACTAAAGGGGTTATGGAGGAGGTCGTATTTTTTTTTTTTTTTTAATAGGTGAGATTTAACCAAATTGCTAGTAATTTAGGAAAAGTATCAAAACATGGAATGGTATATGACGCATTTGGAGAAGATTTTGGGATGGTTTTATGCCCCACAATGGTGTTTGGAGCGATTGGTAAGGTAGAAATTCATTTCCAAATTCCACAGTGTAAGAATATTGTAACGTGTATTTTTAGAAAATTATACCATACATACCTGACAAACCTTTCAGATGTAAAAGAATATGTTGATGTGCAGAAAATCCTGGGATCCAGGGAGTACCAGGAAAGGTACTCGTCCTATAGGTGAAGACCACACACATATGTCAACTTGCATCTGAAAAGAAAAATCAGGTCAGACATAGCAAAATAAAGTGTAGAAATGCAGTATTGTGTAGAATAGAAAATAGGCATACAGAATAGATAATATGGAAAAGTAAGTGAGATGTTCATGCAACTTTGCCTAAAATTTTAGCAACTTGGTTAAACATTATTTCTACCAACAATGGTAGAAAACTCACCTGTTTTGGAGATGGATAGGACGACTAAAGGGGTTATGGAGGAGGTCGTTTTTTTTTTTTTTTTAATAGGTGAGATTTAACCAAATTGCTAGTAATTTAGGAAAAGTATCAAAACATGGAATGGTATATGACGCATTTGGAGAAGATTTTGGGATGGTTTTATGCCCCACAATGGTGTTTGGAGCGATTGGTAAGGTAGAAATTCATTTCCAAATTCCACAGTGTAAGAATATTGTAACGTGTATTTTTAGAAAATTATACCATACATACCTGACAAACCTTTCAGATGTAAAAGAATATGTTGATGTGCAGAAAATCCTGGGATCCAGGGAGTACCAGGAAAGGTACTCGTCCTATAGGTGAAGACCACACACATATGTCAACTTGCATCTGAAAAGAAAAATCAGGTCAGACATAGCAAAATAAAGTGTAGAAATGCAGTATTGTGTAGAATAGAAAATAGGCATACAGAATAGATAATATGGAAAAGTAAGTGAGATGTTCATGCAACTTTGCCTAAAATTTTAGCAACTTGGTTAAACATTATTTCTACCAACAATGGTAGAAAACTCACCTGTTTTGGAGATGGATAGGACGACTAAAGGGGTTATGGAGGAGGTCGTATTTTTTTTTTTTTTTAATAGGTGAGATTTAACCAAATTGCTAGTAATTTAGGAAAAGTATCAAAACATGGAATGGTATATGACGCATTTGGAGAAGATTTTGGGATGGTTTTATGCCCCACAATGGTGTTTGGAGCGATTGGTAAGGTAGAAATTCATTTCCAAATTCCACAGTGTAAGAATATTGTAACGTGTATTTTTAGAAAATTATACCATACATACCTGACAAACCTTTCAGATGTAAAAGAATATGTTGATGTGCAGAAAATCCTGGGATCCAGGGAGTACCAGGAAAGGTACTCGTCCTATAGGTGAAGACCACACACATATGTCAACTTGCATCTGAAAAGAAAAATCAGGTCAGACATAGCAAAATAAAGTGTAGAAATGCAGTATTGTGTAGAATAGAAAATAGGCATACAGAATAGATAATATGGAAAAGTAAGTGAGATGTTCATGCAACTTTGCCTAAAATTTTAGCAACTTGGTTAAACATTATTTCTACCAACAATGGTAGAAAACTCACCTGTTTTGGAGATGGATAGGACGACTAAAGGGGTTATGGAGGAGGTCTTTTTTTTTTTTTTTTTTAATAGGTGAGATTTAACCAAATTGCTAGTAATTTAGGAAAAGTATCAAAACATGGAATGGTATATGACGCATTTGGAGAAGATTTTGGGATGGTTTTATGCCCCACAATGGTGTTTGGAGCGATTGGTAAGGTAGAAATTCATTTCCAAATTCCACAGTGTAAGAATATTGTAACGTGTATTTTTAGAAAATTATACCATACATACCTGACAAACCTTTCAGATGTAAAAGAATATGTTGATGTGCAGAAAATCCTGGGATCCAGGGAGTACCAGGAAAGGTACTCGTCCTATAGGTGAAGACCACACACATATGTCAACTTGCATCTGAAAAGAAAAATCAGGTCAGACATAGCAAAATAAAGTGTAGAAATGCAGTATTGTGTAGAATAGAAAATAGGCATACAGAATAGATAATATGGAAAAGTAAGTGAGATGTTCATGCAACTTTGCCTAAAATTTTAGCAACTTGGTTAAACATTATTTCTACCAACAATGGTAGAAAACTCACCTGTTTTGGAGATGGATAGGACGACTAAAGGGGTTATGGAGGAGGTTTTGTTTTTTTTTTTTTTAATAGGTGAGATTTAACCAAATTGCTAGTAATTTAGGAAAAGTATCAAAACATGGAATGGTATATGACGCATTTGGAGAAGATTTTGGGATGGTTTTATGCCCCACAATGGTGTTTGGAGCGATTGGTAAGGTAGAAATTCATTTCCAAATTCCACAGTGTAAGAATATTGTAACGTGTATTTTTAGAAAATTATACCATACATACCTGACAAACCTTTCAGATGTAAAAGAATATGTTGATGTGCAGAAAATCCTGGGATCCAGGGAGTACCAGGAAAGGTACTCGTCCTATAGGTGAAGACCACACACATATGTCAACTTGCATCTGAAAAGAAAAATCAGGTCAGACATAGCAAAATAAAGTGTAGAAATGCAGTATTGTGTAGAATAGAAAATAGGCATACAGAATAGATAATATGGAAAAGTAAGTGAGATGTTCATGCAACTTTGCCTAAAATTTTAGCAACTTGGTTAAACATTATTTCTACCAACAATGGTAGAAAACTCACCTGTTTTGGAGATGGATAGGACGACTAAAGGGGTTATGGAGGAGGTCGTTTTTTTTTTTTTTTTAATAGGTGAGATTTAACCAAATTGCTAGTAATTTAGGAAAAGTATCAAAACATGGAATGGTATATGACGCATTTGGAGAAGATTTTGGGATGGTTTTATGCCCCACAATGGTGTTTGGAGCGATTGGTAAGGTAGAAATTCATTTCCAAATTCCACAGTGTAAGAATATTGTAACGTGTATTTTTAGAAAATTATACCATACATACCTGACAAACCTTTCAGATGTAAAAGAATATGTTGATGTGCAGAAAATCCTGGGATCCAGGGAGTACCAGGAAAGGTACTCGTCCTATAGGTGAAGACCACACACATATGTCAACTTGCATCTGAAAAGAAAAATCAGGTCAGACATAGCAAAATAAAGTGTAGAAATGCAGTATTGTGTAGAATAGAAAATAGGCATACAGAATAGATAATATGGAAAAGTAAGTGAGATGTTCATGCAACTTTGCCTAAAATTTTAGCAACTGGGTTAAACATTATTTCTACCAACAATGGTAGAAAACTCACCTGTTTTGGAGATGGATAGGACGACTAAAGGGGTTATGGAGGAGGTCGTTTTTTTTTTTTTTTTTTAATAGGTGAGATTTAACCAAATTGCTAGTAATTTAGGAAAAGTATCAAAACATGGAATGGTATATGACGCATTTGGAGAAGATTTTGGGATGGTTTTATGCCCCACAATGGTGTTTGGAGCGATTGGTAAGGTAGAAATTCATTTCCAAATTCCACAGTGTAAGAATATTGTAACGTGTATTTTTAGAAAATTATACCATACATACCTGACAAACCTTTCAGATGTAAAAGAATATGTTGATGTGCAGAAAATCCTGGGATCCAGGGAGTACCAGGAAAGGTACTCGTCCTATAGGTGAAGACCACACACATATGTCAACTTGCATCTGAAAAGAAAAATCAGGTCAGACATAGCAAAATAAAGTGTAGAAATGCAGTATTGTGTAGAATAGAAAATAGGCATACAGAATAGATAATATGGAAAAGTAAGTGAGATGTTCATGCAACTTTGCCTAAAATTTTAGCAACTGGGTTAAACATTATTTCTACCAACAATGGTAGAAAACTCACCTGTTTTGGAGATGGATAGGACGACTAAAGGGGTTATGGAGGAGGTCGTTTTTTTTTTTTTTTTTAATAGGTGAGATTTAACCAAATTGCTAGTAATTTAGGAAAAGTATCAAAACATGGAATGGTATATGACGCATTTGGAGAGGATTTTGGGATGGTTTTATGCCCCACAATGGTGTTTGGAGCGATTGGTAAGGTAGAAATTCATTTCCAAATTCCACAGTGTAAGAATATTGTAACGTGTATTTTTAGAAAATTATACCATACATACCTGACAAACCTTTCAGATGTAAAAGAATATGTTGATGTGCAGAAAATCCTGGGATCCAGGGAGTACCAGGAAAGGTACTCGTCCTATAGGTGAAGACCACACACATATGTCAACTTGCATCTGAAAAGAAAAATCAGGTCAGACATAGCAAAATAAAGTGTAGAAATGCAGTATTGTGTAGAATAGAAAATAGGCATACAGAATAGATAATATGGAAAAGTAAGTGAGATGTTCATGCAACTTTGCCTAAAATTTTAGCAACTTGGTTAAACATTATTTCTACCAACAATGGTAGAAAACTCACCTGTTTTGGAGATGGATAGGACGACTAAAGGGGTTATGGAGGAGGTCGTTTTTTTTTTTTTTTTTTAATAGGTGAGATTTAACCAAATTGCTAGTAATTTAGGAAAAGTATCAAAACATGGAATGGTATATGACGCATTTGGAGAAGATTTTGGGATGGTTTTATGCCCCACAATGGTGTTTGGAGCGATTGGTAAGGTAGAAATTCATTTCCAAATTCCACAGTGTAAGAATATTGTAACGTGTATTTTTAGAAAATTATACCATACATACCTGACAAACCTTTCAGATGTAAAAGAATATGTTGATGTGCAGAAAATCCTGGGATCCAGGGAGTACCAGGAAAGGTACTCGTCCTATAGGTGAAGACCACACACATATGTCAACTTGCATCTGAAAAGAAAAATCAGGTCAGACATAGCAAAATAAAGTGTAGAAATGCAGTATTGTGTAGAATAGAAAATAGGCATACAGAATAGATAATATGGAAAAGTAAGTGAGATGTTCATGCAACTTTGCCTAAAATTTTAGCAACTGGGTTAAACATTATTTCTACCAACAATGGTAGAAAACTCACCTGTTTTGGAGATGGATAGGACGACTAAAGGGGTTATGGAGGAGGTCGTTTTTTTTTTTTTTTTAATAGGTGAGGTTTAACCAAATTGCTAATAATTTAGGAAAAGTATCAAAACATGGAATGGTATATGACGCATTTGGAGAGGATTTTGGGATGGTTTTATGCCCCACAATGGTGTTTGGAGCGATTGATAAGGTAGAAATTCATTTCCAAATTCCACAGTGTAAGAATATTGTAACGTGTATTTTTAGAAAATTATACCATACATACCTGACAAACCTTTCAGATGTAAAAGAATATGTTGATGTGCAGAAAATCCTGGGATCCAGGGAGTACCAGGAAAGGTACTCGTCCTATAGGTGAAGACCACACACATATGTCAACTTGCATCTGAAAAGAAAAATCAGGTCAGACATAGCAAAATAAAGTGTAGAAATGCAGTATTGTGTAGAATAGAAAATAGGCATACAGAATAGATAATATGGAAAAGTAAGTGAGATGTTCATGCAACTTTGCCTAAAATTTTAGCAACTTGGTTAAACATTATTTCTACCAACAATGGTAGAAAACTCACCTGTTTTGGAGATGGATAGGACGACTAAAGGGGTTATGGAGGAGGATTTTTTTTTTTTTTTTTTTAATAGGTGAGATTTAACCAAATTGCTAGTAATTTAGGAAAAGTATCAAAACATGGAATGGTATATGACGCATTTGGAGAAGATTTTGGGATGGTTTTATGCCCCACAATGGTGTTTGGAGCGATTGGTAAGGTAGAAATTCATTTCCAAATTCCACAGTGTAAGAATATTGTAACGTGTATTTTTAGAAAATTATACCATACATACCTGACAAACCTTTCAGATGTAAAAGAATATGTTGATGTGCAGAAAATCCTGGGATCCAGGGAGTACCAGGAAAGGTACTCGTCCTATAGGTGAAGACCACACACATATGTCAACTTGCATCTGAAAAGAAAAATCAGGTCAGACATAGCAAAATAAAGTGTAGAAATGCAGTATTGTGTAGAATAGAAAATAGGCATACAGAATAGATAATATGGAAAAGTAAGTGAGATGTTCATGCAACTTTGCCTAAAATTTTAGCAACTTGGTTAAACATTATTTCTACCAACAATGGTAGAAAACTCACCTGTTTTGGAGATGGATAGGACGACTAAAGGGGTTATGGAGGAGGTCGTTTTTTTTTTTTTTTTAATAGGTGAGATTTAACCAAATTGCTAGTAATTTAGGAAAAGTATCAAAACATGGAATGGTATATGACGCATTTGGAGAAGATTTTGGGATGGTTTTATGCCCCACAATGGTGTTTGGAGCGATTGGTAAGGTAGAAATTCATTTCCAAATTCCACAGTGTAAGAATATTGTAACGTGTATTTTTAGAAAATTATACCATACATACCTGACAAACCTTTCAGATGTAAAAGAATATGTTGATGTGCAGAAAATCCTGGGATCCAGGGAGTACCAGGAAAGGTACTCGTCCTATAGGTGAAGACCACACACATATGTCAACTTGCATCTGAAAAGAAAAATCAGGTCAGACATAGCAAAATAAAGTGTAGAAATGCAGTATTGTGTAGAATAGAAAATAGGCATACAGAATAGATAATATGGAAAAGTAAGTGAGATGTTCATGCAACTTTGCCTAAAATTTTAGCAACTGGGTTAAACATTATTTCTACCAACAATGGTAGAAAACTCACCTGTTTTGGAGATGGATAGGACGACTAAAGGGGTTATGGAGGAGGTCGTTTTTTTTTTTTTTTTTAATAGGTGAGGTTTAACCAAATTGCTAGTAATTTAGGAAAAGTATCAAAACATGGAATGGTATATGACGCATTTGGAGAGGATTTTGGGATGGTTTTATGCCCCACAATGGTGTTTGGAGCGATTGGTAAGGTAGAAATTCATTTCCAAATTCCACAGTGTAAGAATATTGTAACGTGTATTTTTAGAAAATTATACCATACATACCTGACAAACCTTTCAGATGTAAAAGAATATGTTGATGTGCAGAAAATCCTGGGATCCAGGGAGTACCAGGAAAGGTACTCGTCCTATAGGTGAAGACCACACACATATGTCAACTTGCATCTGAAAAGAAAAATCAGGTCAGACATAGCAAAATAAAGTGTAGAAATGCAGTATTGTGTAGAATAGAAAATAGGCATACAGAATAGATAATATGGAAAAGTAAGTGAGATGTTCATGCAACTTTGCCTAAAATTTTAGCAACTTGGTTAAACATTATTTCTACCAACAATGGTAGAAAACTCACCTGTTTTGGAGATGGATAGGACGACTAAAGGGGTTATGGAGGAGGTTCGGTTTTTTTTTTTTTTAATAGGTGAGATTTAACCAAATTGCTAGTAATTTAGGAAAAGTATCAAAACATGGAATGGTATATGACGCATTTGGAGAAGATTTTGGGATGGTTTTATGCCCCACAATGGTGTTTGGAGCGATTGGTAAGGTAGAAATTCATTTCCAAATTCCACAGTGTAAGAATATTGTAACGTGTATTTTTAGAAAATTATACCATACATACCTGACAAACCTTTCAGATGTAAAAGAATATGTTGATGTGCAGAAAATCCTGGGATCCAGGGAGTACCAGGAAAGGTACTCGTCCTATAGGTGAAGACCACACACATATGTCAACTTGCATCTGAAAAGAAAAATCAGGTCAGACATAGCAAAATAAAGTGTAGAAATGCAGTATTGTGTAGAATAGAAAATAGGCATACAGAATAGATAATATGGAAAAGTAAGTGAGATGTTCATGCAACTTTGCCTAAAATTTTAGCAACTGGGTTAAACATTATTTCTACCAACAATGGTAGAAAACTCACCTGTTTTGGAGATGGATAGGACGACTAAAGGGGTTATGGAGGAGGTCGTTTTTTTTTTTTTTTTTAATAGGTGAGATTTAACCAAATTGCTAGTAATTTAGGAAAAGTATCAAAACATGGAATGGTATATGACGCATTTGGAGAGGATTTTGGGATGGTTTTATGCCCCACAATGGTGTTTGGAGCGATTGGTAAGGTAGAAATTCATTTCCAAATTCCACAGTGTAAGAATATTGTAACGTGTATTTTTAGAAAATTATACCATACATACCTGACAAACCTTTCAGATGTAAAAGAATATGTTGATGTGCAGAAAATCCTGGGATCCAGGGAGTACCAGGAAAGGTACTCGTCCTATAGGTGAAGACCACACACATATGTCAACTTGCATCTGAAAAGAAAAATCAGGTCAGACATAGCAAAATAAAGTGTAGAAATGCAGTATTGTGTAGAATAGAAAATAGGCATACAGAATAGATAATATGGAAAAGTAAGTGAGATGTTCATGCAACTTTGCCTAAAATTTTAGCAACTTGGTTAAACATTATTTCTACCAACAATGGTAGAAAACTCACCTGTTTTGGAGATGGATAGGACGACTAAAGGGGTTATGGAGGAGGTCGTATTTTTTTTTTTTTTAATAGGTGAGATTTAACCAAATTGCTAGTAATTTAGGAAAAGTATCAAAACATGGAATGGTATATGACGCATTTGGAGAAGATTTTGGGATGGTTTTATGCCCCACAATGGTGTTTGGAGCGATTGGTAAGGTAGAAATTCATTTCCAAATTCCACAGTGTAAGAATATTGTAACGTGTATTTTTAGAAAATTATACCATACATACCTGACAAACCTTTCAGATGTAAAAGAATATGTTGATGTGCAGAAAATCCTGGGATCCAGGGAGTACCAGGAAAGGTACTCGTCCTATAGGTGAAGACCACACACATATGTCAACTTGCATCTGAAAAGAAAAATCAGGTCAGACATAGCAAAATAAAGTGTAGAAATGCAGTATTGTGTAGAATAGAAAATAGGCATACAGAATAGATAATATGGAAAAGTAAGTGAGATGTTCATGCAACTTTGCCTAAAATTTTAGCAACTGGGTTAAACATTATTTCTACCAACAATGGTAGAAAACTCACCTGTTTTGGAGATGGATAGGACGACTAAAGGGGTTATGGAGGAGGTTTGGTTTTTTTTTTTTTTAATAGGTGAGGTTTAACCAAATTGCTAATAATTTAGGAAAAGTATCAAAACATGGAATGGTATATGACGCATTTGGAGAGGATTTTGGGATGGTTTTATGCCCCACAATGGTGTTTGGAGCGATTGGTAAGGTAGAAATTCATTTCCAAATTCCACAGTGTAAGAATATTGTAACGTGTATTTTTAGAAAATTATACCATACATACCTGACAAACCTTTCAGATGTAAAAGAATATGTTGATGTGCAGAAAATCCTGGGATCCAGGGAGTACCAGGAAAGGTACTCGTCCTATAGGTGAAGACCACACACATATGTCAACTTGCATCTGAAAAGAAAAATCAGGTCAGACATAGCAAAATAAAGTGTAGAAATGCAGTATTGTGTAGAATAGAAAATAGGCATACAGAATAGATAATATGGAAAAGTAAGTGAGATGTTCATGCAACTTTGCCTAAAATTTTAGCAACTTGGTTAAACATTATTTCTACCAACAATGGTAGAAAACTCACCTGTTTTGGAGATGGATAGGACGACTAAAGGGGTTATGGAGGAGGTCGTTTTTTTTTTTTTTTTTAATAGGTGAGATTTAACCAAATTGCTAGTAATTTAGGAAAAGTATCAAAACATGGAATGGTATATGACGCATTTGGAGAAGATTTTGGGATGGTTTTATGCCCCACAATGGTGTTTGGAGCGATTGGTAAGGTAGAAATTCATTTCCAAATTCCACAGTGTAAGAATATTGTAACGTGTATTTTTAGAAAATTATACCATACATACCTGACAAACCTTTCAGATGTAAAAGAATATGTTGATGTGCAGAAAATCCTGGGATCCAGGGAGTACCAGGAAAGGTACTCGTCCTATAGGTGAAGACCACACACATATGTCAACTTGCATCTGAAAAGAAAAATCAGGTCAGACATAGCAAAATAAAGTGTAGAAATGCAGTATTGTGTAGAATAGAAAATAGGCATACAGAATAGATAATATGGAAAAGTAAGTGAGATGTTCATGCAACTTTGCCTAAAATTTTAGCAACTGGGTTAAACATTATTTCTACCAACAATGGTAGAAAACTCACCTGTTTTGGAGATGGATAGGACGACTAAAGGGGTTATGGAGGAGGTTTCTTTTTTTTTTTTTTTAATAGGTGAGGTTTAACCAAATTGCTAATAATTTAGGAAAAGTATCAAAACATGGAATGGTATATGACGCATTTGGAGAGGATTTTGGGATGGTTTTATGCCCCACAATGGTGTTTGGAGCGATTGGTAAGGTAGAAATTCATTTCCAAATTCCACAGTGTAAGAATATTGTAACGTGTATTTTTAGAAAATTATACCATACATACCTGACAAACCTTTCAGATGTAAAAGAATATGTTGATGTGCAGAAAATCCTGGGATCCAGGGAGTACCAGGAAAGGTACTCGTCCTATAGGTGAAGACCACACACATATGTCAACTTGCATCTGAAAAGAAAAATCAGGTCAGACATAGCAAAATAAAGTGTAGAAATGCAGTATTGTGTAGAATAGAAAATAGGCATACAGAATAGATAATATGGAAAAGTAAGTGAGATGTTCATGCAACTTTGCCTAAAATTTTAGCAACTTGGTTAAACATTATTTCTACCAACAATGGTAGAAAACTCACCTGTTTTGGAGATGGATAGGACGACTAAAGGGGTTATGGAGGAGGTCGTTTTTTTTTTTTTTTTTAATAGGTGAGATTTAACCAAATTGCTAGTAATTTAGGAAAAGTATCAAAACATGGAATGGTATATGACGCATTTGGAGAAGATTTTGGGATGGTTTTATGCCCCACAATGGTGTTTGGAGCGATTGGTAAGGTAGAAATTCATTTCCAAATTCCACAGTGTAAGAATATTGTAACGTGTATTTTTAGAAAATTATACCATACATACCTGACAAACCTTTCAGATGTAAAAGAATATGTTGATGTGCAGAAAATCCTGGGATCCAGGGAGTACCAGGAAAGGTACTCGTCCTATAGGTGAAGACCACACACATATGTCAACTTGCATCTGAAAAGAAAAATCAGGTCAGACATAGCAAAATAAAGTGTAGAAATGCAGTATTGTGTAGAATAGAAAATAGGCATACAGAATAGATAATATGGAAAAGTAAGTGAGATGTTCATGCAACTTTGCCTAAAATTTTAGCAACTTGGTTAAACATTATTTCTACCAACAATGGTAGAAAACTCACCTGTTTTGGAGATGGATAGGACGACTAAAGGGGTTATGGAGGAGGTCGTTTTTTTTTTTTTTTTTAATAGGTGAGATTTAACCAAATTGCTAGTAATTTAGGAAAAGTATCAAAACATGGAATGGTATATGACGCATTTGGAGAAGATTTTGGGATGGTTTTATGCCCCACAATGGTGTTTGGAGCGATTGGTAAGGTAGAAATTCATTTCCAAATTCCACAGTGTAAGAATATTGTAACGTGTATTTTTAGAAAATTATACCATACATACCTGACAAACCTTTCAGATGTAAAAGAATATGTTGATGTGCAGAAAATCCTGGGATCCAGGGAGTACCAGGAAAGGTACTCGTCCTATAGGTGAAGACCACACACATATGTCAACTTGCATCTGAAAAGAAAAATCAGGTCAGACATAGCAAAATAAAGTGTAGAAATGCAGTATTGTGTAGAATAGAAAATAGGCATACAGAATAGATAATATGGAAAAGTAAGTGAGAGGTTCATGCAACTTTGCCTAAAATTTTAGCAACTGGGTTAAACATTATTTCTACCAACAATGGTAGAAAACTCACCTGTTTTGGAGATGGATAGGACGACTAAAGGGGTTATGGAGGAGGTCGTTTTTTTTTTTTTTTTAATAGGTGAGGTTTAACCAAATTGCTAATAATTTAGGAAAAGTATCAAAACATGGAATGGTATATGACGCATTTGGAGAGGATTTTGGGATGGTTTTATGCCCCACAATGGTGTTTGGAGCGACTGATAAGGTAGAAATTCATTTCCAAATTCCACAGTGTAAGAATATTGTAACGTGTATTTTTAGAAAATTATACCATACATACCTGACAAACCTTTCAGATGTAAAAGAATATGTTGATGTGCAGAAAATCCTGGGATCCAGGGAGTACCAGGAAAGGTACCCGTCCTATAGGTGAAGACCACACACATATGTCAACTTGCATCTGAAAAGAAAAATCAGGTCAGACATAGCAAAATAAAGTGTAGAAATGCAGTATTGTGTAGAATAGAAAATAGGCATACAGAATAGATAATATGGAAAAGTAAGTGAGATGTTCATGCAACTTTGCCTAAAATTTTAGCAACTTGGTTAAACATTATTTCTACCAACAATGGTAGAAAACTCACCTGTTTTGGAGATGGATAGGACGACTAAAGGGGTTATGGAGGAGGTCGTTTTTTTTTTTTTTTTTAATAGGTGAGATTTAACCAAATTGCTAGTAATTTAGGAAAAGTATCAAAACATGGAATGGTATATGACGCATTTGGAGAAGATTTTGGGATGGTTTTATGCCCCACAATGGTGTTTGGAGCGATTGGTAAGGTAGAAATTCATTTCCAAATTCCACAGTGTAAGAATATTGTAACGTGTATTTTTAGAAAATTATACCATACATACCTGACAAACCTTTCAGATGTAAAAGAATATGTTGATGTGCAGAAAATCCTGGGATCCAGGGAGTACCAGGAAAGGTACTCGTCCTATAGGTGAAGACCACACACATATGTCAACTTGCATCTGAAAAGAAAAATCAGGTCAGACATAGCAAAATAAAGTGTAGAAATGCAGTATTGTGTAGAATAGAAAATAGGCATACAGAATAGATAATATGGAAAAGTAAGTGAGAGATGTTCATGCAACTTTGCCTAAAATTTTAGCAACTGGGTTAAACATTATTTCTACCAACAATGGTAGAAAACTCACCTGTTTTGGAGATGGATAGGACGACTAAAGGGGTTATGGAGGAGGTCGTTTTTTTTTTTTTTTTTAATAGGTGAGATTTAACCAAATTGCTAGTAATTTAGGAAAAGTATCAAAACATGGAATGGTATATGACGCATTTGGAGAAGATTTTGGGATGGTTTTATGCCCCACAATGGTGTTTGGAGCGATTGGTAAGGTAGAAATTCATTTCCAAATTCCACAGTGTAAGAATATTGTAACGTGTATTTTTAGAAAATTATACCATACATACCTGACAAACCTTTCAGATGTAAAAGAATATGTTGATGTGCAGAAAATCCTGGGATCCAGGGAGTACCAGGAAAGGTACTCGTCCTATAGGTGAAGACCACACACATATGTCAACTTGCATCTGAAAAGAAAAATCAGGTCAGACATAGCAAAATAAAGTGTAGAAATGCAGTATTGTGTAGAATAGAAAATAGGCATACAGAATAGATAATATGGAAAAGTAAGTGAGATGTTCATGCAACTTTGCCTAAAATTTTAGCAACTTGGTTAAACATTATTTCTACCAACAATGGTAGAAAACTCACCTGTTTTGGAGATGGATAGGACGACTAAAGGGGTTATGGAGGAGGTCGTGTTTTTTTTTTTTTTTAATAGGTGAGATTTAACCAAATTGCTAGTAATTTAGGAAAAGTATCAAAACATGGAATGGTATATGACGCATTTGGAGAAGATTTTGGGATGGTTTTATGCCCCACAATGGTGTTTGGAGCGATTGGTAAGGTAGAAATTCATTTCCAAATTCCACAGTGTAAGAATATTGTAACGTGTATTTTTAGAAAATTATACCATACATACCTGACAAACCTTTCAGATGTAAAAGAATATGTTGATGTGCAGAAAATCCTGGGATCCAGGGAGTACCAGGAAAGGTACTCGTCCTATAGGTGAAGACCACACACATATGTCAACTTGCATCTGAAAAGAAAAATCAGGTCAGACATAGCAAAATAAAGTGTAGAAATGCAGTATTGTGTAGAATAGAAAATAGGCATACAGAATAGATAATATGGAAAAGTAAGTGAGATGTTCATGCAACTTTGCCTAAAATTTTAGCAACTGGGTTAAACATTATTTCTACCAACAATGGTAGAAAACTCACCTGTTTTGGAGATGGATAGGACGACTAAAGGGGTTATGGAGGAGGTCGTTTTTTTTTTTTTTTTAATAGGTGAGGTTTAACCAAATTGCTAGTAATTTAGGAAAAGTATCAAAACATGGAATGGTATATGACGCATTTGGAGAGGATTTTGGGATGGTTTTATGCCCCACAATGGTGTTTGGAGCGATTGGTAAGGTAGAAATTCATTTCCAAATTCCACAGTGTAAGAATATTGTAACGTGTATTTTTAGAAAATTATACCATACATACCTGACAAACCTTTCAGATGTAAAAGAATATGTTGATGTGCAGAAAATCCTGGGATCCAGGGAGTACCAGGAAAGGTACTCGTCCTATAGGTGAAGACCACACACATATGTCAACTTGCATCTGAAAAGAAAAATCAGGTCAGACATAGCAAAATAAAGTGTAGAAATGCAGTATTGTGTAGAATAGAAAATAGGCATACAGAATAGATAATATGGAAAAGTAAGTGAGATGTTCATGCAACTTTGCCTAAAATTTTAGCAACTTGGTTAAACATTATTTCTACCAACAATGGTAGAAAACTCACCTGTTTTGGAGATGGATAGGACGACTAAAGGGGTTATGGAGGAGGTCTTTTTTTTTTTTTTTTTTAATAGGTGAGATTTAACCAAATTGCTAGTAATTTAGGAAAAGTATCAAAACATGGAATGGTATATGACGCATTTGGAGAAGATTTTGGGATGGTTTTATGCCCCACAATGGTGTTTGGAGCGATTGGTAAGGTAGAAATTCATTTCCAAATTCCACAGTGTAAGAATATTGTAACGTGTATTTTTAGAAAATTATACCATACATACCTGACAAACCTTTCAGATGTAAAAGAATATGTTGATGTGCAGAAAATCCTGGGATCCAGGGAGTACCAGGAAAGGTACTCGTCCTATAGGTGAAGACCACACACATATGTCAACTTGCATCTGAAAAGAAAAATCAGGTCAGACATAGCAAAATAAAGTGTAGAAATGCAGTATTGTGTAGAATAGAAAATAGGCATACAGAATAGATAATATGGAAAAGTAAGTGAGATGTTCATGCAACTTTGCCTAAAATTTTAGCAACTTGGTTAAACATTATTTCTACCAACAATGGTAGAAAACTCACCTGTTTTGGAGATGGATAGGACGACTAAAGGGGTTATGGAGGAGGTCGTTTTTTTTTTTTTTTTTAATAGGTGAGATTTAACCAAATTGCTAGTAATTTAGGAAAAGTATCAAAACATGGAATGGTATATGACGCATTTGGAGAAGATTTTGGGATGGTTTTATGCCCCACAATGGTGTTTGGAGCGATTGGTAAGGTAGAAATTCATTTCCAAATTCCACAGTGTAAGAATATTGTAACGTGTATTTTTAGAAAATTATACCATACATACCTGACAAACCTTTCAGATGTAAAAGAATATGTTGATGTGCAGAAAATCCTGGGATCCAGGGAGTACCAGGAAAGGTACTCGTCCTATAGGTGAAGACCACACACATATGTCAACTTGCATCTGAAAAGAAAAATCAGGTCAGACATAGCAAAATAAAGTGTAGAAATGCAGTATTGTGTAGAATAGAAAATAGGCATACAGAATAGATAATATGGAAAAGTAAGTGAGATGTTCATGCAACTTTGCCTAAAATTTTAGCAACTTGGTTAAACATTATTTCTACCAACAATGGTAGAAAACTCACCTGTTTTGGAGATGGATAGGACGACTAAAGGGGTTATGGAGGAGGTCGTTTTTTTTTTTTTTTTTAATAGGTGAGATTTAACCAAATTGCTAGTAATTTAGGAAAAGTATCAAAACATGGAATGGTATATGACGCATTTGGAGAAGATTTTGGGATGGTTTTATGCCCCACAATGGTGTTTGGAGCGATTGGTAAGGTAGAAATTCATTTCCAAATTCCACAGTGTAAGAATATTGTAACGTGTATTTTTAGAAAATTATACCATACATACCTGACAAACCTTTCAGATGTAAAAGAATATGTTGATGTGCAGAAAATCCTGGGATCCAGGGAGTACCAGGAAAGGTACTCGTCCTATAGGTGAAGACCACACACATATGTCAACTTGCATCTGAAAAGAAAAATCAGGTCAGACATAGCAAAATAAAGTGTAGAAATGCAGTATTGTGTAGAATAGAAAATAGGCATACAGAATAGATAATATGGAAAAGTAAGTGAGATGTTCATGCAACTTTGCCTAAAATTTTAGCAACTTGGTTAAACATTATTTCTACCAACAATGGTAGAAAACTCACCTGTTTTGGAGATGGATAGGACGACTAAAGGGGTTATGGAGGAGGTCGTTTTTTTTTTTTTTTTTAATAGGTGAGATTTAACCAAATTGCTAGTAATTTAGGAAAAGTATCAAAACATGGAATGGTATATGACGCATTTGGAGAAGATTTTGGGATGGTTTTATGCCCCACAATGGTGTTTGGAGCGATTGGTAAGGTAGAAATTCATTTCCAAATTCCACAGTGTAAGAATATTGTAACGTGTATTTTTAGAAAATTATACCATACATACCTGACAAACCTTTCAGATGTAAAAGAATATGTTGATGTGCAGAAAATCCTGGGATCCAGGGAGTACCAGGAAAGGTACTCGTCCTATAGGTGAAGACCACACACATATGTCAACTTGCATCTGAAAAGAAAAATCAGGTCAGACATAGCAAAATAAAGTGTAGAAATGCAGTATTGTGTAGAATAGAAAATAGGCATACAGAATAGATAATATGGAAAAGTAAGTGAGAGGTTCATGCAACTTTGCCTAAAATTTTAGCAACTGGGTTAAACATTATTTCTACCAACAATGGTAGAAAACTCACCTGTTTTGGAGATGGATAGGACGACTAAAGGGGTTATGGAGGAGGTCGTTTTTTTTTTTTTTTTAATAGGTGAGGTTTAACCAAATTGCTAATAATTTAGGAAAAGTATCAAAACATGGAATGGTATATGACGCATTTGGAGAGGATTTTGGGATGGTTTTATGCCCCACAATGGTGTTTGGAGCGATTGGTAAGGTAGAAATTCATTTCCAAATTCCACAGTGTAAGAATATTGTAACGTGTATTTTTAGAAAATTATACCATACATACCTGACAAACCTTTCAGATGTAAAAGAATATGTTGATGTGCAGAAAATCCTGGGATCCAGGGAGTACCAGGAAAGGTACTCGTCCTATAGGTGAAGACCACACACATATGTCAACTTGCATCTGAAAAGAAAAATCAGGTCAGACATAGCAAAATAAAGTGTAGAAATGCAGTATTGTGTAGAATAGAAAATAGGCATACAGAATAGATAATATGGAAAAGTAAGTGAGATGTTCATGCAACTTTGCCTAAAATTTTAGCAACTGGGTTAAACATTATTTCTACCAACAATGGTAGAAAACTCACCTGTTTTGGAGATGGATAGGACGACTAAAGGGGTTATGGAGGAGGTCGTTTTTTTTTTTTTTTTTAATAGGTGAGATTTAACCAAATTGCTAGTAATTTAGGAAAAGTATCAAAACATGGAATGGTATATGACGCATTTGGAGAAGATTTTGGGATGGTTTTATGCCCCACAATGGTGTTTGGAGCGATTGGTAAGGTAGAAATTCATTTCCAAATTCCACAGTGTAAGAATATTGTAACGTGTATTTTTAGAAAATTATACCATACATACCTGACAAACCTTTCAGATGTAAAAGAATATGTTGATGTGCAGAAAATCCTGGGATCCAGGGAGTACCAGGAAAGGTACTCGTCCTATAGGTGAAGACCACACACATATGTCAACTTGCATCTGAAAAGAAAAATCAGGTCAGACATAGCAAAATAAAGTGTAGAAATGCAGTATTGTGTAGAATAGAAAATAGGCATACAGAATAGATAATATGGAAAAGTAAGTGAGATGTTCATGCAACTTTGCCTAAAATTTTAGCAACTTGGTTAAACATTATTTCTACCAACAATGGTAGAAAACTCACCTGTTTTGGAGATGGATAGGACGACTAAAGGGGTTATGGAGGAGGTCGTTTTTTTTTTTTTTTTTAATAGGTGAGATTTAACCAAATTGCTAGTAATTTAGGAAAAGTATCAAAACATGGAATGGTATATGACGCATTTGGAGAAGATTTTGGGATGGTTTTATGCCCCACAATGGTGTTTGGAGCGATTGGTAAGGTAGAAATTCATTTCCAAATTCCACAGTGTAAGAATATTGTAACGTGTATTTTTAGAAAATTATACCATACATACCTGACAAACCTTTCAGATGTAAAAGAATATGTTGATGTGCAGAAAATCCTGGGATCCAGGGAGTACCAGGAAAGGTACTCGTCCTATAGGTGAAGACCACACACATATGTCAACTTGCATCTGAAAAGAAAAATCAGGTCAGACATAGCAAAATAAAGTGTAGAAATGCAGTATTGTGTAGAATAGAAAATAGGCATACAGAATAGATAATATGGAAAAGTAAGTGAGATGTTCATGCAACTTTGCCTAAAATTTTAGCAACTTGGTTAAACATTATTTCTACCAACAATGGTAGAAAACTCACCTGTTTTGGAGATGGATAGGACGACTAAAGGGGTTATGGAGGAGGTCGTTTTTTTTTTTTTTTTTAATAGGTGAGATTTAACCAAATTGCTAGTAATTTAGGAAAAGTATCAAAACATGGAATGGTATATGACGCATTTGGAGAAGATTTTGGGATGGTTTTATGCCCCACAATGGTGTTTGGAGCGATTGGTAAGGTAGAAATTCATTTCCAAATTCCACAGTGTAAGAATATTGTAACGTGTATTTTTAGAAAATTATACCATACATACCTGACAAACCTTTCAGATGTAAAAGAATATGTTGATGTGCAGAAAATCCTGGGATCCAGGGAGTACCAGGAAAGGTACTCGTCCTATAGGTGAAGACCACACACATATGTCAACTTGCATCTGAAAAGAAAAATCAGGTCAGACATAGCAAAATAAAGTGTAGAAATGCAGTATTGTGTAGAATAGAAAATAGGCATACAGAATAGATAATATGGAAAAGTAAGTGAGATGTTCATGCAACTTTGCCTAAAATTTTAGCAACTTGGTTAAACATTATTTCTACCAACAATGGTAGAAAACTCACCTGTTTTGGAGATGGATAGGACGACTAAAGGGGTTATGGAGGAGGTCGTTTTTTTTTTTTTTTTAATAGGTGAGATTTAACCAAATTGCTAGTAATTTAGGAAAAGTATCAAAACATGGAATGGTATATGACGCATTTGGAGAAGATTTTGGGATGGTTTTATGCCCCACAATGGTGTTTGGAGCGATTGGTAAGGTAGAAATTCATTTCCAAATTCCACAGTGTAAGAATATTGTAACGTGTATTTTTAGAAAATTATACCATACATACCTGACAAACCTTTCAGATGTAAAAGAATATGTTGATGTGCAGAAAATCCTGGGATCCAGGGAGTACCAGGAAAGGTACTCGTCCTATAGGTGAAGACCACACACATATGTCAACTTGCATCTGAAAAGAAAAATCAGGTCAGACATAGCAAAATAAAGTGTAGAAATGCAGTATTGTGTAGAATAGAAAATAGGCATACAGAATAGATAATATGGAAAAGTAAGTGAGATGTTCATGCAACTTTGCCTAAAATTTTAGCAACTTGGTTAAACATTATTTCTACCAACAATGGTAGAAAACTCACCTGTTTTGGAGATGGATAGGACGACTAAAGGGGTTATGGAGGAGGTCGTTTTTTTTTTTTTTTTTAATAGGTGAGATTTAACCAAATTGCTAGTAATTTAGGAAAAGTATCAAAACATGGAATGGTATATGACGCATTTGGAGAAGATTTTGGGATGGTTTTATGCCCCACAATGGTGTTTGGAGCGATTGGTAAGGTAGAAATTCATTTCCAAATTCCACAGTGTAAGAATATTGTAACGTGTATTTTTAGAAAATTATACCATACATACCTGACAAACCTTTCAGATGTAAAAGAATATGTTGATGTGCAGAAAATCCTGGGATCCAGGGAGTACCAGGAAAGGTACTCGTCCTATAGGTGAAGACCACACACATATGTCAACTTGCATCTGAAAAGAAAAATCAGGTCAGACATAGCAAAATAAAGTGTAGAAATGCAGTATTGTGTAGAATAGAAAATAGGCATACAGAATAGATAATATGGAAAAGTAAGTGAGATGTTCATGCAACTTTGCCTAAAATTTTAGCAACTGGGTTAAACATTATTTCTACCAACAATGGTAGAAAACTCACCTGTTTTGGAGATGGATAGGACGACTAAAGGGGTTATGGAGGAGGTCGTTTTTTTTTTTTTTTTAATAGGTGAGATTTAACCAAATTGCTAGTAATTTAGGAAAAGTATCAAAACATGGAATGGTATATGACGCATTTGGAGAAGATTTTGGGATGGTTTTATGCCCCACAATGGTGTTTGGAGCGATTGGTAAGGTAGAAATTCATTTCCAAATTCCACAGTGTAAGAATATTGTAACGTGTATTTTTAGAAAATTATACCATACATACCTGACAAACCTTTCAGATGTAAAAGAATATGTTGATGTGCAGAAAATCCTGGGATCCAGGGAGTACCAGGAAAGGTACTCGTCCTATAGGTGAAGACCACACACATATGTCAACTTGCATCTGAAAAGAAAAATCAGGTCAGACATAGCAAAATAAAGTGTAGAAATGCAGTATTGTGTAGAATAGAAAATAGGCATACAGAATAGATAATATGGAAAAGTAAGTGAGATGTTCATGCAACTTTGCCTAAAATTTTAGCAACTTGGTTAAACATTATTTCTACCAACAATGGTAGAAAACTCACCTGTTTTGGAGATGGATAGGACGACTAAAGGGGTTATGGAGGAGGTCGTTTTTTTTTTTTTTTTAATAGGTGAGATTTAACCAAATTGCTAGTAATTTAGGAAAAGTATCAAAACATGGAATGGTATATGACGCATTTGGAGAAGATTTTGGGATGGTTTTATGCCCCACAATGGTGTTTGGAGCGATTGGTAAGGTAGAAATTCATTTCCAAATTCCACAGTGTAAGAATATTGTAACGTGTATTTTTAGAAAATTATACCATACATACCTGACAAACCTTTCAGATGTAAAAGAATATGTTGATGTGCAGAAAATCCTGGGATCCAGGGAGTACCAGGAAAGGTACTCGTCCTATAGGTGAAGACCACACACATATGTCAACTTGCATCTGAAAAGAAAAATCAGGTCAGACATAGCAAAATAAAGTGTAGAAATGCAGTATTGTGTAGAATAGAAAATAGGCATACAGAATAGATAATATGGAAAAGTAAGTGAGATGTTCATGCAACTTTGCCTAAAATTTTAGCAACTGGGTTAAACATTATTTCTACCAACAATGGTAGAAAACTCACCTGTTTTGGAGATGGATAGGACGACTAAAGGGGTTATGGAGGAGGTCGTTTTTTTTTTTTTTTTAATAGGTGAGATTTAACCAAATTGCTAGTAATTTAGGAAAAGTATCAAAACATGGAATGGTATATGACGCATTTGGAGAAGATTTTGGGATGGTTTTATGCCCCACAATGGTGTTTGGAGCGATTGGTAAGGTAGAAATTCATTTCCAAATTCCACAGTGTAAGAATATTGTAACGTGTATTTTTAGAAAATTATACCATACATACCTGACAAACCTTTCAGATGTAAAAGAATATGTTGATGTGCAGAAAATCCTGGGATCCAGGGAGTACCAGGAAAGGTACTCGTCCTATAGGTGAAGACCACACACATATGTCAACTTGCATCTGAAAAGAAAAATCAGGTCAGACATAGCAAAATAAAGTGTAGAAATGCAGTATTGTGTAGAATAGAAAATAGGCATACAGAATAGATAATATGGAAAAGTAAGTGAGATGTTCATGCAACTTTGCCTAAAATTTTAGCAACTTGGTTAAACATTATTTCTACCAACAATGGTAGAAAACTCACCTGTTTTGGAGATGGATAGGACGACTAAAGGGGTTATGGAGGAGGTCGTTTTTTTTTTTTTTTTTAATAGGTGAGATTTAACCAAATTGCTAGTAATTTAGGAAAAGTATCAAAACATGGAATGGTATATGACGCATTTGGAGAGGATTTTGGGATGGTTTTATGCCCCACAATGGTGTTTGGAGCGATTGGTAAGGTAGAAATTCATTTCCAAATTCCACAGTGTAAGAATATTGTAACGTGTATTTTTAGAAAATTATACCATACATACCTGACAAACCTTTCAGATGTAAAAGAATATGTTGATGTGCAGAAAATCCTGGGATCCAGGGAGTACCAGGAAAGGTACTCGTCCTATAGGTGAAGACCACACACATATGTCAACTTGCATCTGAAAAGAAAAATCAGGTCAGACATAGCAAAATAAAGTGTAGAAATGCAGTATTGTGTAGAATAGAAAATAGGCATACAGAATAGATAATATGGAAAAGTAAGTGAGATGTTCATGCAACTTTGCCTAAAATTTTAGCAACTTGGTTAAACATTATTTCTACCAACAATGGTAGAAAACTCACCTGTTTTGGAGATGGATAGGACGACTAAAGGGGTTATGGAGGAGGTCGTTTTTTTTTTTTTTTTAATAGGTGAGATTTAACCAAATTGCTAGTAATTTAGGAAAAGTATCAAAACATGGAATGGTATATGACGCATTTGGAGAAGATTTTGGGATGGTTTTATGCCCCACAATGGTGTTTGGAGCGATTGGTAAGGTAGAAATTCATTTCCAAATTCCACAGTGTAAGAATATTGTAACGTGTATTTTTAGAAAATTATACCATACATACCTGACAAACCTTTCAGATGTAAAAGAATATGTTGATGTGCAGAAAATCCTGGGATCCAGGGAGTACCAGGAAAGGTACTCGTCCTATAGGTGAAGACCACACACATATGTCAACTTGCATCTGAAAAGAAAAATCAGGTCAGACATAGCAAAATAAAGTGTAGAAATGCAGTATTGTGTAGAATAGAAAATAGGCATACAGAATAGATAATATGGAAAAGTAAGTGAGATGTTCATGCAACTTTGCCTAAAATTTTAGCAACTTGGTTAAACATTATTTCTACCAACAATGGTAGAAAACTCACCTGTTTTGGAGATGGATAGGACGACTAAAGGGGTTATGGAGGAGGGTCGTTTTTTTTTTTTTTTAATAGGTGAGATTTAACCAAATTGCTAGTAATTTAGGAAAAGTATCAAAACATGGAATGGTATATGACGCATTTGGAGAAGATTTTGGGATGGTTTTATGCCCCACAATGGTGTTTGGAGCGATTGGTAAGGTAGAAATTCATTTCCAAATTCCACAGTGTAAGAATATTGTAACGTGTATTTTTAGAAAATTATACCATACATACCTGACAAACCTTTCAGATGTAAAAGAATATGTTGATGTGCAGAAAATCCTGGGATCCAGGGAGTACCAGGAAAGGTACTCGTCCTATAGGTGAAGACCACACACATATGTCAACTTGCATCTGAAAAGAAAAATCAGGTCAGACATAGCAAAATAAAGTGTAGAAATGCAGTATTGTGTAGAATAGAAAATAGGCATACAGAATAGATAATATGGAAAAGTAAGTGAGATGTTCATGCAACTTTGCCTAAAATTTTAGCAACTGGGTTAAACATTATTTCTACCAACAATGGTAGAAAACTCACCTGTTTTGGAGATGGATAGGACGACTAAAGGGGTTATGGAGGAGGTCGTTTTTTTTTTTTTTTTAATAGGTGAGATTTAACCAAATTGCTAGTAATTTAGGAAAAGTATCAAAACATGGAATGGTATATGACGCATTTGGAGAGGATTTTGGGATGGTTTTATGCCCCACAATGGTGTTTGGAGCGATTGGTAAGGTAGAAATTCATTTCCAAATTCCACAGTGTAAGAATATTGTAACGTGTATTTTTAGAAAATTATACCATACATACCTGACAAACCTTTCAGATGTAAAAGAATATGTTGATGTGCAGAAAATCCTGGGATCCAGGGAGTACCAGGAAAGGTACTCGTCCTATAGGTGAAGACCACACACATATGTCAACTTGCATCTGAAAAGAAAAATCAGGTCAGACATAGCAAAATAAAGTGTAGAAATGCAGTATTGTGTAGAATAGAAAATAGGCATACAGAATAGATAATATGGAAAAGTAAGTGAGATGTTCATGCAACTTTGCCTAAAATTTTAGCAACTTGGTTAAACATTATTTCTACCAACAATGGTAGAAAACTCACCTGTTTTGGAGATGGATAGGACGACTAAAGGGGTTATGGAGGAGGTTGGTTTTTTTTTTTTTTTAATAGGTGAGATTTAACCAAATTGCTAGTAATTTAGGAAAAGTATCAAAACATGGAATGGTATATGACGCATTTGGAGAAGATTTTGGGATGGTTTTATGCCCCACAATGGTGTTTGGAGCGATTGGTAAGGTAGAAATTCATTTCCAAATTCCACAGTGTAAGAATATTGTAACGTGTATTTTTAGAAAATTATACCATACATACCTGACAAACCTTTCAGATGTAAAAGAATATGTTGATGTGCAGAAAATCCTGGGATCCAGGGAGTACCAGGAAAGGTACTCGTCCTATAGGTGAAGACCACACACATATGTCAACTTGCATCTGAAAAGAAAAATCAGGTCAGACATAGCAAAATAAAGTGTAGAAATGCAGTATTGTGTAGAATAGAAAATAGGCATACAGAATAGATAATATGGAAAAGTAAGTGAGATGTTCATGCAACTTTGCCTAAAATTTTAGCAACTTGGTTAAACATTATTTCTACCAACAATGGTAGAAAACTCACCTGTTTTGGAGATGGATAGGACGACTAAAGGGGTTATGGAGGAGGTCGTTTTTTTTTTTTTTTTAATAGGTGAGATTTAACCAAATTGCTAGTAATTTAGGAAAAGTATCAAAACATGGAATGGTATATGACGCATTTGGAGAAGATTTTGGGATGGTTTTATGCCCCACAATGGTGTTTGGAGCGATTGGTAAGGTAGAAATTCATTTCCAAATTCCACAGTGTAAGAATATTGTAACGTGTATTTTTAGAAAATTATACCATACATACCTGACAAACCTTTCAGATGTAAAAGAATATGTTGATGTGCAGAAAATCCTGGGATCCAGGGAGTACCAGGAAAGGTACTCGTCCTATAGGTGAAGACCACACACATATGTCAACTTGCATCTGAAAAGAAAAATCAGGTCAGACATAGCAAAATAAAGTGTAGAAATGCAGTATTGTGTAGAATAGAAAATAGGCATACAGAATAGATAATATGGAAAAGTAAGTGAGATGTTCATGCAACTTTGCCTAAAATTTTAGCAACTTGGTTAAACATTATTTCTACCAACAATGGTAGAAAACTCACCTGTTTTGGAGATGGATAGGACGACTAAAGGGGTTATGGAGGAGGTCGTTTTTTTTTTTTTTTTAATAGGTGAGATTTAACCAAATTGCTAGTAATTTAGGAAAAGTATCAAAACATGGAATGGTATATGACGCATTTGGAGAAGATTTTGGGATGGTTTTATGCCCCACAATGGTGTTTGGAGCGATTGGTAAGGTAGAAATTCATTTCCAAATTCCACAGTGTAAGAATATTGTAACGTGTATTTTTAGAAAATTATACCATACATACCTGACAAACCTTTCAGATGTAAAAGAATATGTTGATGTGCAGAAAATCCTGGGATCCAGGGAGTACCAGGAAAGGTACTCGTCCTATAGGTGAAGACCACACACATATGTCAACTTGCATCTGAAAAGAAAAATCAGGTCAGACATAGCAAAATAAAGTGTAGAAATGCAGTATTGTGTAGAATAGAAAATAGGCATACAGAATAGATAATATGGAAAAGTAAGTGAGATGTTCATGCAACTTTGCCTAAAATTTTAGCAACTGGGTTAAACATTATTTCTACCAACAATGGTAGAAAACTCACCTGTTTTGGAGATGGATAGGACGACTAAAGGGGTTATGGAGGAGGTCGTTTTTTTTTTTTTTTTTAATAGGTGAGGTTTAACCAAATTGCTAATAATTTAGGAAAAGTATCAAAACATGGAATGGTATATGACGCATTTGGAGAGGATTTTGGGATGGTTTTATGCCCCACAATGGTGTTTGGAGCGATTGGTAAGGTAGAAATTCATTTCCAAATTCCACAGTGTAAGAATATTGTAACGTGTATTTTTAGAAAATTATACCATACATACCTGACAAACCTTTCAGATGTAAAAGAATATGTTGATGTGCAGAAAATCCTGGGATCCAGGGAGTACCAGGAAAGGTACTCGTCCTATAGGTGAAGACCACACACATATGTCAACTTGCATCTGAAAAGAAAAATCAGGTCAGACATAGCAAAATAAAGTGTAGAAATGCAGTATTGTGTAGAATAGAAAATAGGCATACAGAATAGATAATATGGAAAAGTAAGTGAGATGTTCATGCAACTTTGCCTAAAATTTTAGCAACTTGGTTAAACATTATTTCTACCAACAATGGTAGAAAACTCACCTGTTTTGGAGATGGATAGGACGACTAAAGGGGTTATGGAGGAGGTCGTTTTTTTTTTTTTTTTTAATAGGTGAGATTTAACCAAATTGCTAGTAATTTAGGAAAAGTATCAAAACATGGAATGGTATATGACGCATTTGGAGAAGATTTTGGGATGGTTTTATGCCCCACAATGGTGTTTGGAGCGATTGGTAAGGTAGAAATTCATTTCCAAATTCCACAGTGTAAGAATATTGTAACGTGTATTTTTAGAAAATTATACCATACATACCTGACAAACCTTTCAGATGTAAAAGAATATGTTGATGTGCAGAAAATCCTGGGATCCAGGGAGTACCAGGAAAGGTACTCGTCCTATAGGTGAAGACCACACACATATGTCAACTTGCATCTGAAAAGAAAAATCAGGTCAGACATAGCAAAATAAAGTGTAGAAATGCAGTATTGTGTAGAATAGAAAATAGGCATACAGAATAGATAATATGGAAAAGTAAGTGAGAGGTTCATGCAACTTTGCCTAAAATTTTAGCAACTGGGTTAAACATTATTTCTACCAACAATGGTAGAAAACTCACCTGTTTTGGAGATGGATAGGACGACTAAAGGGGTTATGGAGGAGGTCGTTTTTTTTTTTTTTTTAATAGGTGAGGTTTAACCAAATTGCTAATAATTTAGGAAAAGTATCAAAACATGGAATGGTATATGACGCATTTGGAGAGGATTTTGGGATGGTTTTATGCCCCACAATGGTGTTTGGAGCGATTGATAAGGTAGAAATTCATTTCCAAATTCCACAGTGTAAGAATATTGTAACGTGTATTTTTAGAAAATTATACCATACATACCTGACAAACCTTTCAGATGTAAAAGAATATGTTGATGTGCAGAAAATCCTGGGATCCAGGGAGTACCAGGAAAGGTACTCGTCCTATAGGTGAAGACCACACACATATGTCAACTTGCATCTGAAAAGAAAAATCAGGTCAGACATAGCAAAATAAAGTGTAGAAATGCAGTATTGTGTAGAATAGAAAATAGGCATACAGAATAGATAATATGGAAAAGTAAGTGAGATGTTCATGCAACTTTGCCTAAAATTTTAGCAACTTGGTTAAACATTATTTCTACCAACAATGGTAGAAAACTCACCTGTTTTGGAGATGGATAGGACGACTAAAGGGGTTATGGAGGAGGTCGTTTTTTTTTTTTTTTTAATAGGTGAGATTTAACCAAATTGCTAGTAATTTAGGAAAAGTATCAAAACATGGAATGGTATATGACGCATTTGGAGAAGATTTTGGGATGGTTTTATGCCCCACAATGGTGTTTGGAGCGATTGGTAAGGTAGAAATTCATTTCCAAATTCCACAGTGTAAGAATATTGTAACGTGTATTTTTAGAAAATTATACCATACATACCTGACAAACCTTTCAGATGTAAAAGAATATGTTGATGTGCAGAAAATCCTGGGATCCAGGGAGTACCAGGAAAGGTACTCGTCCTATAGGTGAAGACCACACACATATGTCAACTTGCATCTGAAAAGAAAAATCAGGTCAGACATAGCAAAATAAAGTGTAGAAATGCAGTATTGTGTAGAATAGAAAATAGGCATACAGAATAGATAATATGGAAAAGTAAGTGAGATGTTCATGCAACTTTGCCTAAAATTTTAGCAACTTGGTTAAACATTATTTCTACCAACAATGGTAGAAAACTCACCTGTTTTGGAGATGGATAGGACGACTAAAGGGGTTATGGAGGAGGTCGTATTTTTTTTTTTTTTTAATAGGTGAGATTTAACCAAATTGCTAGTAATTTAGGAAAAGTATCAAAACATGGAATGGTATATGACGCATTTGGAGAAGATTTTGGGATGGTTTTATGCCCCACAATGGTGTTTGGAGCGATTGGTAAGGTAGAAATTCATTTCCAAATTCCACAGTGTAAGAATATTGTAACGTGTATTTTTAGAAAATTATACCATACATACCTGACAAACCTTTCAGATGTAAAAGAATATGTTGATGTGCAGAAAATCCTGGGATCCAGGGAGTACCAGGAAAGGTACTCGTCCTATAGGTGAAGACCACACACATATGTCAACTTGCATCTGAAAAGAAAAATCAGGTCAGACATAGCAAAATAAAGTGTAGAAATGCAGTATTGTGTAGAATAGAAAATAGGCATACAGAATAGATAATATGGAAAAGTAAGTGAGATGTTCATGCAACTTTGCCTAAAATTTTAGCAACTGGGTTAAACATTATTTCTACCAACAATGGTAGAAAACTCACCTGTTTTGGAGATGGATAGGACGACTAAAGGGGTTATGGAGGAGGTCGTTTTTTTTTTTTTTTTTAATAGGTGAGGTTTAACCAAATTGCTAATAATTTAGGAAAAGTATCAAAACATGGAATGGTATATGACGCATTTGGAGAGGATTTTGGGATGGTTTTATGCCCCACAATGGTGTTTGGAGCGACTGATAAGGTAGAAATTCATTTCCAAATTCCACAGTGTAAGAATATTGTAACGTGTATTTTTAGAAAATTATACCATACATACCTGACAAACCTTTCAGATGTAAAAGAATATGTTGATGTGCAGAAAATCCTGGGATCCAGGGAGTACCAGGAAAGGTACCCGTCCTATAGGTGAAGACCACACACATATGTCAACTTGCATCTGAAAAGAAAAATCAGGTCAGACATAGCAAAATAAAGTGTAGAAATGCAGTATTGTGTAGAATAGAAAATAGGCATACAGAATAGATAATATGGAAAAGTAAGTGAGATGTTCATGCAACTTTGCCTAAAATTTTAGCAACTTGGTTAAACATTATTTCTACCAACAATGGTAGAAAACTCACCTGTTTTGGAGATGGATAGGACGACTAAAGGGGTTATGGAGGAGGTCGTTTTTTTTTTTTTTTTTAATAGGTGAGATTTAACCAAATTGCTAGTAATTTAGGAAAAGTATCAAAACATGGAATGGTATATGACGCATTTGGAGAAGATTTTGGGATGGTTTTATGCCCCACAATGGTGTTTGGAGCGATTGGTAAGGTAGAAATTCATTTCCAAATTCCACAGTGTAAGAATATTGTAACGTGTATTTTTAGAAAATTATACCATACATACCTGACAAACCTTTCAGATGTAAAAGAATATGTTGATGTGCAGAAAATCCTGGGATCCAGGGAGTACCAGGAAAGGTACTCGTCCTATAGGTGAAGACCACACACATATGTCAACTTGCATCTGAAAAGAAAAATCAGGTCAGACATAGCAAAATAAAGTGTAGAAATGCAGTATTGTGTAGAATAGAAAATAGGCATACAGAATAGATAATATGGAAAAGTAAGTGAGATGTTCATGCAACTTTGCCTAAAATTTTAGCAACTTGGTTAAACATTATTTCTACCAACAATGGTAGAAAACTCACCTGTTTTGGAGATGGATAGGACGACTAAAGGGGTTATGGAGGAGGTCGTTTTTTTTTTTTTTTTTAATAGGTGAGATTTAACCAAATTGCTAGTAATTTAGGAAAAGTATCAAAACATGGAATGGTATATGACGCATTTGGAGAAGATTTTGGGATGGTTTTATGCCCCACAATGGTGTTTGGAGCGATTGGTAAGGTAGAAATTCATTTCCAAATTCCACAGTGTAAGAATATTGTAACGTGTATTTTTAGAAAATTATACCATACATACCTGACAAACCTTTCAGATGTAAAAGAATATGTTGATGTGCAGAAAATCCTGGGATCCAGGGAGTACCAGGAAAGGTACTCGTCCTATAGGTGAAGACCACACACATATGTCAACTTGCATCTGAAAAGAAAAATCAGGTCAGACATAGCAAAATAAAGTGTAGAAATGCAGTATTGTGTAGAATAGAAAATAGGCATACAGAATAGATAATATGGAAAAGTAAGTGAGATGTTCATGCAACTTTGCCTAAAATTTTAGCAACTGGGTTAAACATTATTTCTACCAACAATGGTAGAAAACTCACCTGTTTTGGAGATGGATAGGACGACTAAAGGGGTTATGGAGGAGGTCGTTTTTTTTTTTTTTTTAATAGGTGAGGTTTAACCAAATTGCTAGTAATTTAGGAAAAGTATCAAAACATGGAATGGTATATGACGCATTTGGAGAGGATTTTGGGATGGTTTTATGCCCCACAATGGTGTTTGGAGCGATTGGTAAGGTAGAAATTCATTTCCAAATTCCACAGTGTAAGAATATTGTAACGTGTATTTTTAGAAAATTATACCATACATACCTGACAAACCTTTCAGATGTAAAAGAATATGTTGATGTGCAGAAAATCCTGGGATCCAGGGAGTACCAGGAAAGGTACTCGTCCTATAGGTGAAGACCACACACATATGTCAACTTGCATCTGAAAAGAAAAATCAGGTCAGACATAGCAAAATAAAGTGTAGAAATGCAGTATTGTGTAGAATAGAAAATAGGCATACAGAATAGATAATATGGAAAAGTAAGTGAGATGTTCATGCAACTTTGCCTAAAATTTTAGCAACTTGGTTAAACATTATTTCTACCAACAATGGTAGAAAACTCACCTGTTTTGGAGATGGATAGGACGACTAAAGGGGTTATGGAGGAGGTCGTTTTTTTTTTTTTTTTAATAGGTGAGATTTAACCAAATTGCTAGTAATTTAGGAAAAGTATCAAAACATGGAATGGTATATGACGCATTTGGAGAGGATTTTGGGATGGTTTTATGCCCCACAATGGTGTTTGGAGCGATTGGTAAGGTAGAAATTCATTTCCAAATTCCACAGTGTAAGAATATTGTAACGTGTATTTTTAGAAAATTATACCATACATACCTGACAAACCTTTCAGATGTAAAAGAATATGTTGATGTGCAGAAAATCCTGGGATCCAGGGAGTACCAGGAAAGGTACTCGTCCTATAGGTGAAGACCACACACATATGTCAACTTGCATCTGAAAAGAAAAATCAGGTCAGACATAGCAAAATAAAGTGTAGAAATGCAGTATTGTGTAGAATAGAAAATAGGCATACAGAATAGATAATATGGAAAAGTAAGTGAGATGTTCATGCAACTTTGCCTAAAATTTTAGCAACTTGGTTAAACATTATTTCTACCAACAATGGTAGAAAACTCACCTGTTTTGGAGATGGATAGGACGACTAAAGGGGTTATGGAGGAGGTCGTTTTTTTTTTTTTTTTTTAATAGGTGAGATTTAACCAAATTGCTAGTAATTTAGGAAAAGTATCAAAACATGGAATGGTATATGACGCATTTGGAGAAGATTTTGGGATGGTTTTATGCCCCACAATGGTGTTTGGAGCGATTGGTAAGGTAGAAATTCATTTCCAAATTCCACAGTGTAAGAATATTGTAACGTGTATTTTTAGAAAATTATACCATACATACCTGACAAACCTTTCAGATGTAAAAGAATATGTTGATGTGCAGAAAATCCTGGGATCCAGGGAGTACCAGGAAAGGTACTCGTCCTATAGGTGAAGACCACACACATATGTCAACTTGCATCTGAAAAGAAAAATCAGGTCAGACATAGCAAAATAAAGTGTAGAAATGCAGTATTGTGTAGAATAGAAAATAGGCATACAGAATAGATAATATGGAAAAGTAAGTGAGATGTTCATGCAACTTTGCCTAAAATTTTAGCAACTTGGTTAAACATTATTTCTACCAACAATGGTAGAAAACTCACCTGTTTTGGAGATGGATAGGACGACTAAAGGGGTTATGGAGGAGGTCGTATTTTTTTTTTTTTTTTAATAGGTGAGATTTAACCAAATTGCTAGTAATTTAGGAAAAGTATCAAAACATGGAATGGTATATGACGCATTTGGAGAAGATTTTGGGATGGTTTTATGCCCCACAATGGTGTTTGGAGCGATTGGTAAGGTAGAAATTCATTTCCAAATTCCACAGTGTAAGAATATTGTAACGTGTATTTTTAGAAAATTATACCATACATACCTGACAAACCTTTCAGATGTAAAAGAATATGTTGATGTGCAGAAAATCCTGGGATCCAGGGAGTACCAGGAAAGGTACTCGTCCTATAGGTGAAGACCACACACATATGTCAACTTGCATCTGAAAAGAAAAATCAGGTCAGACATAGCAAAATAAAGTGTAGAAATGCAGTATTGTGTAGAATAGAAAATAGGCATACAGAATAGATAATATGGAAAAGTAAGTGAGAGGTTCATGCAACTTTGCCTAAAATTTTAGCAACTGGGTTAAACATTATTTCTACCAACAATGGTAGAAAACTCACCTGTTTTGGAGATGGATAGGACGACTAAAGGGGTTATGGAGGAGGTCGTTTTTTTTTTTTTTTTTAATAGGTGAGGTTTAACCAAATTGCTAATAATTTAGGAAAAGTATCAAAACATGGAATGGTATATGACGCATTTGGAGAGGATTTTGGGATGGTTTTATGCCCCACAATGGTGTTTGGAGCGACTGATAAGGTAGAAATTCATTTCCAAATTCCACAGTGTAAGAATATTGTAACGTGTATTTTTAGAAAATTATACCATACATACCTGACAAACCTTTCAGATGTAAAAGAATATGTTGATGTGCAGAAAATCCTGGGATCCAGGGAGTACCAGGAAAGGTACTCGTCCTATAGGTGAAGACCACACACATATGTCAACTTGCATCTGAAAAGAAAAATCAGGTCAGACATAGCAAAATAAAGTGTAGAAATGCAGTATTGTGTAGAATAGAAAATAGGCATACAGAATAGATAATATGGAAAAGTAAGTGAGATGTTCATGCAACTTTGCCTAAAATTTTAGCAACTTGGTTAAACATTATTTCTACCAACAATGGTAGAAAACTCACCTGTTTTGGAGATGGATAGGACGACTAAAGGGGTTATGGAGGAGGTCGTTTTTTTTTTTTTTTTTAATAGGTGAGATTTAACCAAATTGCTAGTAATTTAGGAAAAGTATCAAAACATGGAATGGTATATGACGCATTTGGAGAAGATTTTGGGATGGTTTTATGCCCCACAATGGTGTTTGGAGCGATTGGTAAGGTAGAAATTCATTTCCAAATTCCACAGTGTAAGAATATTGTAACGTGTATTTTTAGAAAATTATACCATACATACCTGACAAACCTTTCAGATGTAAAAGAATATGTTGATGTGCAGAAAATCCTGGGATCCAGGGAGTACCAGGAAAGGTACTCGTCCTATAGGTGAAGACCACACACATATGTCAACTTGCATCTGAAAAGAAAAATCAGGTCAGACATAGCAAAATAAAGTGTAGAAATGCAGTATTGTGTAGAATAGAAAATAGGCATACAGAATAGATAATATGGAAAAGTAAGTGAGATGTTCATGCAACTTTGCCTAAAATTTTAGCAACTTGGTTAAACATTATTTCTACCAACAATGGTAGAAAACTCACCTGTTTTGGAGATGGATAGGACGACTAAAGGGGTTATGGAGGAGGTCGTATTT